>CM054060.1:107516461-108833049 GCA_028641055.1 Alopecurus myosuroides
CAGTGCTGGGCCTTGGACCGGGTAGACTCATTCGATAGCTCCTCGAGTCATCCCCTCGTCATCAAGTGATAACAATATGCACGTAGAAAATCAATATGTGTGCACTAAAAACAAGTAAGTGTTTTATTTTTATTGATGGCACCAGGATGTTATGGCTAAGAGAGAATTATGGGGGCTTTGGATGGTCAATGGAAGAAGGTCTCACACAGCTGAAGGTGGTCATTGGATAAGAGGAAGTCTTATAATTGAATATATGCAAGGAGTAGTGATTGTCGCACAACAGATGCACATAGAGCTATAAGTGTAGGAAAGCTCTCCAATGGAACTAGTGGGGGGTGCATCCAACTTTCTTGCTCACAAAGACCTAAAGCATTTTTGATGAGGCTCATCATTGGAATATACAAACCAAGTTCTATGATATAAAGTTACCCACGTAGTTATGCAAGTCATAATATGAAAAATCTCTCCAAACTGAAGTATTGGTGCTAAACATAAGACCAAGTGTGGAATAAAGGATAGTAGTGTTGCCTCCTCTCTCTTTAAATTTTTTATTTGGTGACCTCTGTGGCTCTTTTATATTATTACTCATTGTCCCCTTTTTTGGGGCTCTTTTTGAACCTCACCGCTAGGGGAAACCCTCTATATTGCAATAAATCATCACACTTTTAGTACTCATAACTCATAATGAAATATCAATGATGTATAAAACTAAATGCACCTGCCAGTGTAGCAGGGTGCAATATAACAATGAAGCATGTCATGAAGTCAAATAATGTAGATGGATGTTGTATGTCAATATATCTTGGAACAACTATGGAAATGCCATGGTAGGTAGGTATGGTGGCTATTTCGAGGAAGATATTTGGGCTTATGTGCATGAGAACATGATGAAGTACTCTCACGGGGTTTGGATGTATCGACGAAGTTTGCACCTACTCTAAATGTGAGAATGGTCAATGCCCAGTGCCGTAGAGGCTAGCAAATATGGTTAGTGGAAGTGACATAAGACCGCAACTTAGAACTGGCAATATGATCTTACAATACATAATGAAAATCACTCCAAGAGGGTCCATGACAATGAAAAGTCACTGTTGACTACCCCAACCGTAGTGCATAACAAAAATTATCATGGTTGCTATCTTCATTAGAAGTCATATACCATTGTACTTTCAACTGATTATTCGAGTGTGGCAGAGTTTCAATCTTTTACACCAACCATTAATTGTTTTTACTTTACTAAACCAGCAACTTTACCCATTAAGCATGTTAATATCTCAAACCAACGCAATGATTCAAGTGAAACAATCTAACGATCTACAAGATTATGCAGTTTTTTTCTAGTACCACTATCACAAGCACAACATTCTCCCGTTCCAACCAACACCAATCAACTTAATTGAAGCAACTCTCATAGAAAATATTCAACAAAGACCAGAGAGCTAATCATATATATATATATATACACACTAAGAACCAACAAGCTCTTAACAAAATAAGAATGCACAACAAGAGTTAAACATAATAGTAGCAAAAACTAAACTCATAGAACAATAAGAGTGAAAACTAGAGTGTTCAAGACAATGAAAACGGAGCGTGTATCTCTCTAAACTGAAAATGCTAGGATCAAACCATTTATTATAGCAGGAAAACAAAACAAAACTGAAAGAAAAATAAAAGGACGCTCCAAGAATAACACATATCGTGTGGAGGAATAAAAATCTAGTGTTTTGAAAGGAACCTGATATTTTTGTTGATGAAGAAGGGATTGCCTTGGGCATCCCCAAGCTCTGATGCTTGTACTTCTTGGATATATATTGGGGTGACATGGGCATCCCCAAGCTTGAGATTTTGTCCATCCTTCGTCTCATCATATGATACTTCTCTCCCTACCCTTGAAAACTTCCTCCACCTAAAACTTCTCACAATATTCATTAGCAATGTTAGTGCATCAAAATAATCAATCCACTTGGTTTAGTTTCAACACAAGTCTAACACTCCATTTAAAACATTATCTACTGTTGATGACTCCCAAGTGCAGGAGATCAATTGTAGTACCTTTCGATAAGTTTTGAGTGTCGAACCCACGAGGAGCTGAAGGTAAGCTATCTATTCTCTAAAGCCCTATAACCCTCTTATATGGCTGTTTATGCAAAGCAATAAGTTTGACTAAAAGGAACTAACTAATTAAAAGCAAGTGACGTGGAGTGTGGTTTGTCTAGTAACTAGTGAAGCAAGTTTAAAATGCAAGTAATCCTAGATCAAGTTTCTAAAGCAAGTTTCACAAGTAGCAAGCAGCAAATATCTCAAGTATCTCAAGGGAGCAAGTGTTCTAGCAATAGGTGTTTCGTTCATGTGGTTGTCACAATTAGTGAAGCACATGTTTTAGTCTTAGTTGTTTCTTCTAGGAAGGAGCCATGAATAGGTATAGTCAAGTAAATGATCTACAACCCCTTATGATGGATCATGTGGCCAAGTAAATGACTGCACAAGATTGATTAAGACATAAAGTCCCACCATAGCCTTACGTTCTAAGGTCCCCTATATATATCCCCCAATAACTTAACTTTGTGGCTCGGTCTCAGGTTACTGTCACTCCCAAGTCACCACCAGTCCATTATGCTACCGGTGATCACCTTACATGCATTCCCCAACATATGCGTGCACTCATATATTGTACATAAAGACAATAATAGAAGATAACAAACTTGTATGCAACCAATCAACGAACTATTTCACCATTGCCAAGAACAATTCACTACTCAAACATAGACGGGGAGACACAATACATCAAGGGAATATAGTATTGCATCATACATCGTGTTTGCCAAGAGATTACAATGGAGAGATGGAGCTTATCTTGCTGTAGATGTTGATGATGAACACGCCGGAGGGGGGTGGAGCCCTCCGGGGGTGATCCCGGCGGCATTTCCCCCCTCCGATCTTCTCCGGCGGCAGCCTTCTGTCTCTCTGTTTCGTGGTTTCGTCTCTCAGGCGTCGCCTCCTTCTCGAAAAGGCCAGGGGACCCTTTATATAGTCGTTTTTAGGTCACGAGACACTCGGGAGAAGAAAGATCGACGGCATCGGAGCCACGGGAGCAAAAAGGGGGCCCCACATGCGGCCAAGGAATCTGGCCGCGTGGAGGGTCCTCTTTTCCACCTGGTTGGCCTTTTGGCCCTCTACTTTGCCCCATGGTCTTCGTATCGAAAATTCTGAACCGTGCTCTTTGGCCTTGCCCTTTTTGGAGTCCCGAAGCTCCCGAAAAGTCTGAAACACTAAAAAGTACGTTTTCTGGAAAAACAGGGTTAGAACCAAAAGAAGGGGGATTGTTCAGAAAATCCCCCAAATCATTATAAAACATGAATATAAGTTGCTAATATGTAGGAAAAACAAGTAATAACATGCAAAGTTCATGTATGCATTTTACATGCATCAACTGTCACAACTTATTTTAAGCCCCCCCCCCCCCCGGAAATAATCTTAAAATAAAAAGATTAAGAGGCAAATGCAAATATTGGCAGAATTTCAAAACAGAACAACTGGTAAAGATAAAGTTTTCGGAAATCTTATGTTTCTCAAATCAAAAGGTGGTAAACTAATGAAAGTTAGATAGAAACCCGGGGCATGTGTATATTTCTTTTTCAAAGCAATCCGACGTTCTGGCTGAGATAAATATTTTTTTGGCGGCAACACAAAAAATCTGTTTCAGGACAGCAACTTACCCAAATCACACTACCTCTCTGTCAGAGGTTACTCTTGGCACAAAATAAAAATCAAAGGAGAAGGAGTAACAACTTATAAGATACAAAGAAAACAAAGGGAAAACAAAGTGGGTTGTCTCCCACGAGTGCTTTTCTTTAACGCCTTTTAGCTAGGAATTTATTGTAAGGGACTTTATTTTTATGATACAATGGAACAAAACACAAGAAAGACATATTTTGAGCTGGGAATATTACATTATTTCCATAGGCATGACCACAAGTGTTCAAGGTCGACCCCTATTTCATCGATGCTCACCTTCTTAATCACTTCTCTTTCTGAAAGTTTTTGGTAACAAGTACAACTATTTTTTTTATAATTCGCGTTCCCTACCAATAAAGTGGATAGAAAACAACTCAAAATTGAAAGCAAAATAAACTTAAAACTGAAAGCAAAAATAACAAGGGTTATCTCCCAAGAGCTCTTTCTTTATAGCCATTAAGATAGGCTCAGTAATTTGAGAAGATGCTCACATAAGAAATATGAATTGAAGAAACTGAGAGCATCAATAAGAAAATATGAAACACATTTAGGTCTAACCCACATCCTACACATAGGAATATTGTAAAGAAATAAATCATGAAAGCATAAAGAAACTAGCTTAGGAGGGAAAAACAAGAACAACTTCAAAATTTCCAATATAAAGAGAGGTGTTTTAGTAACATGAAAATTCCTACAACCATATTTTCCTCTCTCATAATAATATTTATTAGCATCATGACCAAACTCAACAATATAACTATCACACAAAGCATGTCTATCATGATCTAAAAGAACATAACTCATATAAAGCTCCAAAATAGTGGGATCAAAATTTAAAATCAGCACATCTTCCAACCCACTTTTAACAATTGTAAAACAATATGATTGATCACTCTTAAATGGAATGAGACTATTAATAGCAATCCTATTTGTAGTACCATTATAATTTATAACATCAAGTAATATAGGACCATCATCTCGAGCGTTATCATATAAATTTCCCAAACAAACTTCTTCATTATCATGCATATCAATGATTGGAATAAATAGAGGATTATCAAAGGATTTATCAAAGTAGAAAGGATGATCATAAATAAGGGTATCAAAATCATTCTCACAAGTTTCATTCATAAAAGCATCAAGGTCACAAGCATAGCAAATGTCAATTTTATCAAAAAGTTATATTCCAAAAGAATCAATAGGATCATCATATTCATCAATATAGCACTTATCTTCCTTTGGAAAGCATGGAGGGCAATCAAATAAAGTATGAGTTAATGATTTACTCTCATTGGAAGGTAGACATGGATAGCTACTCCATTCTTCCTCCTCTTGATCATCACTCTCCTCCTCTTTTTCATCCAATGAGCTTCTAGTTTCAGCAATTTCTTCTTCCATAGGCCCATGTAAGGCATTAGTCTCTTCCTTTTGAGGAGAGCATCTATTAAGATATTTAATTATATAGATATTAACATCCTTGTAATTATCAAAGAAGTATTCAAGTATATCATAAATCTCGTATTTATAAGGAGGAGCATCAATATTTTCAACCAAATAAGAAATTTCGAATGCACCCTTCCAAGCAAAAAATTATTCAATTTATTCCACATCATAAAGTCATAATTTCCTCTAACATAAGAAGCTATGGTGTCATTATAATTATACTCACATTGAAAAGGAAGATGTTTATACCTCCTACATCAACAAGATTTATCAAAGCAATAGGAAACATTATAAGTAGAGAACAAGTTTTAGCGTAATCATTCAATTTATTTATTTGTTCCCATAAGTGTATCCCTTTTTGTGATAAGTGGTGTTCCTTATAATATTTTTTTATTCCGTGAACCACCGTGACAATAAGATCTAGTTTCAAAGAAATCAACCATTGATATTAATAATGATAAAGCAGGTAAAATAGCAAGAATGTAATTCCCAAGTGAACATAAAGATAGAGCTATGCTCCCCGGCAACGGCGCTAGAAAATAGTCTTGATAACCCACAAGTGTAGTGGATCGCAGTAGTCTTCGAAATTGATGTGAACAATATAATTCTCAAGTGAGCTTACAAATAAAGCTATGCTCCCTGGCAACAACGCCAGAAAATAGTCTTGATGGCCCACAAGTGTAGGTGATCGCAACAGTCTTTGAGGTTAAATATATCCCAATTTATTGATTCGACACAAGGGGAGCCAAAGAATATTTATAAGCCTTAACAGTTGAGTTGTCAATTCAATTGCACCTGAAAAGTGCCTTGCTTCACACAATTATATTAGTAGCAACAGTGATACAACAACAACAACAGTTTAACAGTAACAGTAGTAGCGATAGTAACAACTAATGTAAATAGAATAAGTAGCGGTGCTAAAAACACCGTAAGCATAAGGATGGATGTACGGGTGTTGCATGAATGAGATTGACCATATAATAGAGGTAACAAAGGGCAACACAAATATATAATAAAGTATCCAAGTCACAAACTATCATAGTCATGTTTCCCGAGAATTGTCGTACGTGCTTGCGATAAGAACTTGCACGGCATCTTTTGTCCTACCATCCTGTTGCTGCGGAGCCAAAAAGGAACTAATGGTAATTAAGGTACTTGTTCTACCAAGCACCGGAGCAAAGCATTAACATACGGTGGAAACATGTAATCCTCGAACAAGAGTTCAACCCCTTAGATACCCCAACCATGTCACCTTGGGGTCTCGGGTTCGGGACAATAATAAGTGTATACAACCAGTAGTTATGATTCAAAACAACAATTATATTCATGAAAATGTAACATGTTCAGATCTGAAATCATGGCACTCGGGCCCTAGTGACAAGCATTAAGCACTCCAAGTTGCAACAACGATAATAAACAACACTAGTGGATACTAGGCATCGAGACCTAACAATCTCGTAATCTATTAGATGATGAAACTCGTCCAATATCTACCACTCCATCTGCCTACAACAGGGAATTACTCACGTATCAAAGAGAGAATCATGGAGGGTTGATGGATATGACAATGGCCATGACCCCCCTCGAATCCCCATCCTGACAGGGTGAACTTCTATCTCCCGAACTAGGGTTTCGGGTTTCGACGGCGCTACGGATCGTTTTCTGGAAAATACTTTGGGGTCGCGGATTTTTTTTGGGACGAAGGGGTCTTATGACCAAAGGGGACCATGGGGGTGGCCCCAGACTCCCAGGCTCCTCTTGAGCGCGACCATATGGGAGCGCGGCCACCACCCTCCTAGGGCCCCAGAGTCCCCCTATGGTTGCCCTTCTTACTCCGGGAGTTTTCCGGGGAGAATTGTTTTTCGGATTTTTTCTAGAATTTTATGAGGAAGTTGAATTTCCGCACAAAACTAAACACCCAAGGTAATTCTTCTAAAAACAACATTAGTCCGTGTTAGTTTGATCCAAATCATCCAAACGTGAGGGAATACAATAAGAAAAGTGGTTTGAAAAGTAGATACGTTTGCAACATATCAGTACTTGGTTCACGCAAAGCCGGAGTATGTCTTCGTCCCTGACATGCGTATGATTCCGGCAAAACTAGGCTCACATCTTGTCCTCGACGACTTGGAATTCTTTGTCTTCGGTATCATCATCTTGGATAACTCCCTCGACACATTTCCATCAAACTATTTGTGCGCTCTGCACTTGCGGCTTCATGCGCAGCTACATTCACATTGGCAACCCCAACAATGATACTGACCACGATGACCCTTCACACGGGTACCTCGATAAATGTTGCACCGTCCAATTCTCTCAGTTACCTCGACATGGAAGATGCAAGATCAGGACGGTGGTCAATGGCCGACAAGAGAACACCTGGGCCAGGGACATACAGGGGATCCTCGGCATGCACGAGATAGACCAGTACCTACAACTATGGAAGCTTGTCTAATAGATCACCCTCTCCGATGAGCCTGACCAGCTTATTTGGAAGTGGGCCACTAGCGGTGCATATTCTGCGCATTCTGCTTACCTTGCCACCTTCCAAGGCTCCACGAAGTGCTACTCCTGGAAGCTAATATGGAGGAATCGGGCGCCGCCACGAGTCAAGTTCTTCCATTGGCTCGCCAGTGAAGATCGGTGATGGAACGCTGACTGCCTCGCACACCGCAGCCTACAACGCCATCCCTGCTGCCTGCTTTGCGATCGAGACCTAGAAAAAATGCACCAACTATTGCTGGAATGCACTTTCGCTCGCCAAGCCTGGCACACAATCCTTGCCTAGCTTCAGATGACAACAACCGCACCACACCATGAAGCATCACTCTTGGACTGGCGGATGCGCGCGAAACATAGCACCCCGAAGCTGCTGCACAAAGGCATAGCCTCTGCCACCTCCTATTGCCATGGATGATATGGAAACACCGCAACAATTGTGTTTTTGAAGGTGCTCGTTGATACGTCATAAATGTATCCTGAAGTTCTGATGTTCCATGTTGTTTTCATGTTGTTTCCCACATGTTTGCTATACACTTTATGTCATTTTTATTGATTTCCGGACTAACCTACTGACAAGATGCCACTGAGCCAGTTTCCTGTTTTCTGTTGTTTTTTAGTTTCAAAAAGTTGTTCAGGAAATATTCTCGAAATTGGAAAATTCGAAGTCCGGAGGTCCTAGAATTCCCGAAGGTTCCACGGAGTCCCGAAGAGACCCGGAGGGGGGCCACAGGGGCCCACACCATAGGGCGGTGCGCCCCCTGTCCGCTCCATGGGGTGGTGTGGGCCCCCCAGGCCTCCATCGCCTTTGCCCTTTTGCCTATTTATACCCCCTAGGCATAAACCCTAAAGATATACCACTTCGTCCCGAAAAACACCCGAGGCCGCCGTTATCGTCATCTCGAGATCGGGAGGGTTCTAGAGATCTCCGGACACCCTGCCGGGAGGGGAATTCATCACTGGAGGGGTCTACACCACCATGCCCTCCTCCGAAGTGATGCGTGAGTAGTTCATCCCTGAACTACGGGTCCATAGAAGTAGCTAGATGGTTGTTCTCTCCACTTTGTACCTCATGTTTAGATCTCGTGAGCTGCCTCACATGATCGAGACCATCTTTATCTAATGCTACATGTTGTGTTTGCTGGGATCTGATGAATGTTGAATGCTATGTCTTCTGATTACCAATCTATCATGTTATCTTCATGCTTATGTTATTTATGATCTTGCATGATCTCTGTTATTAGTAGATGCTCTGGCCAAGTAGATGCTAGTAACTCCAAGAGGGAGTATTTAGGCTTGATAGTGGGTTCATGCCTCCTTTGCATTAGTGCTCGAGTGACAGAAACGTGACGGATGGAGGATGTGATGTTTCCATTAGGGAGAAAACAATGGTGTTTACCTAGTTTACATTGTTTACATTACACACTTTGCTTACTGCGATAATATGTTGCTAGCAACTTAATACCCAACGTTTGTTCGAATGATATTCGGAAGGTGGGTTATTAGACATAGATGCAGTTGGATGACGGTTTATGTATTTTGTTGGTATGCCTGCGTGAATCACATAGTAATCTTTATGTCTTGCATATGCAACTATGGTGCAACCTTCATTTATGTCAATTGCCCAGCTGTAATTTGTTCACCACACATGTTATTTATCTTTCACGGAGAGACACCACTAGTGAACTGTGGACCCCTGATACGTCCATTTTGCCTCACTATTTTATATCATAATTTGCCGCTATTCATCGATATATTTCATGTTATGATGCATCCCTTATGTTATTTTATCTTATTTTGCATGTTTCATAATTTTTGGAGAATAAACACCGGGACCAGAAATCTGATGGAAAAAGCACCGTCGAGATACCATATTTCAGAAGATCAGAAGAAGAAGGGGGACACCGAGGGTGTCTTAGAAGTTCAGAGGAGGATTCCAGCCAGAAGGGGATCCAGAGGGGGGCCACCAGGGGCCCACACCATGAGGTGGCATGCCCTCCCTCATGGGCGCGCCACCATGTGGTGTGGCCACCCTGGCCCACCTCTGGGGAATATATTTCGCGTACTTGGCCCCCCAGGGAAACCTAAGCCCAAACCATCATCGAATAATTATTCCACCGCCGCCTCGGGGCGGAAAACACCCGAGAGAGAAAAGCTCTCTGGCAGGGAGAAATCTGCCGGGGAAATTCCTCTCCGGAGAGGGGAAATCATCGCCATCGTCACCGTCATCACTCCGGGCATCATCAAGATCGTCATCATCATCATCATCATCGTCGTCACCAGCACCATCACCCTCATCATCCACCTTCATCCTGCTGTAACAATTAGGGGCCTCTATCGTTGTTTTACATTAGATCTTTCTCCCGATGTGGATTACTTGTTAGTAGTAGATGCTTGTGAGATTTATCGGTGGTTGCACTTTATGACCAGATTGTTATCATCCGTTATATCACCTCTGATTATGATCCATATGATGTCTTGTGAGTAGTTCGTGTTGTTCTTGAGGACATGGGAGAAGTCAAGTTGTTAGTAGTGAAGTAATGTTGAGTAATATTTAATGGTTTGATATTTAAGTTGTGGTGTTATTCTTCTAGTGGTGTCATGTGAACGTCGACTACATGATACTTCACCATTTATGGGCCTAGGGGAATGCATCATGTATTTGGCTACTAATTGTGGGGTTGCCGGAGTGACAGAAACCTAAAGCCCCGTTAGGAAACCATTACACGAGGAAGCGTAGGATCCCGGAGTTTAAAGCTGTTGTTAGATTTATTTCTTAATTACTTTCTTGTAGTTGCGGATACTTGCAAGGGGTTTAATCACAATTATGTATTAGTCTTGTATGGGACGGTACATTAGCATAGGTTCACCCACACAACACTTATCAAAACACTGAAGATTATTCAGCGGCATGAAACAAAAGCACTTGACAGAAACCTCCCATGTGTCCTCGAGAACGTTTGTTAATCATAAGTAAACCCACTAGATTGTCCTTTGCTTAAGAAAGGATTGGGACACTTGCTGCAATTATCATTACTGCCTTTTATTTACTCGCACTTTATTTATCTGCAATATCAAAACCCCCTACAAATTTATCTTTCAATATTTACAGTTATTCCTTCATCGAAACTGCTTGTCAACACCTTGTGCTCCTTGTTGGTTTCGACACTCTTATTTATCGAAAGTACTAAGATACACCCCCTATACTTGTGGGTAATCAAGACTATTTTCTGGCGTCGTTGCCGGGGAGTGAAGCGCTATTGGGAAGTGGAATTGATAAAGGAAGCTTCTGTTGTAAGTGTTGTTTTTATTACTGTCTACTGCTTTATTACACTATGTTTGGATCTCCTTTTGAGTCCTTATTTCCGGGCACAGCTGCCACTGCTAGGGTAGTAAGTGACCCACCGCCTGATGATTTGATTCCTTATAAAATACCTAGAAAGATTGTTAAACATGTTATGAATAACTGTTATTCAGGTGATGGAACTGTCCATCCTGGTGATCATTTGCTCTTTTACATGAATTATGCGAGTTGTTCAAGTGTGCATGTATTAGAATGGGCCAAGTGAAGAGGAAATTATTCTCTATATCATTGACAGGCCGAGCCGCTGAATGATTCAAACTTCTGAAATAAAGCCAGACTATTGGATGGGAGGAAATTGTACCTCTCTTTTATTCTAAATTCTATCCTCCTAGTGAAATTCATAGAGATTGGAATTATATATATAATTTTTGGCCTCATGACAGAGAGAGTATTGCCCAAGCATGGGGGAGACTGAAGTTACTAATGCTCAAATGCCCCATTCATGAGCTCCCCAGTAATATTGTTATTAATAATTTCTATGCAAGGCTTTGTCTTCATGATAAGGATTTATTGGATGCTTCTTGTTCTGGATCATTTACACGTATGAAGGATGAAGCTAAATGGGATCTTCTTGACCATATTCAAGAAAACACTGAAGGATGGGAGAATGACAAAGGTAGAAAGTCAGGTATAAACTATGATTATGAATGCATTACAACTTTTATGTCATCCGATGATTTTCATAATGTTAGTATTGTTTATGGTCTTGATTCTCAAGTTGTTGCAAACTTATATAAGGCTTTCGCTTCTTATATTGATATTCCCAAAAAGGAATGGGATAAGTACCATGCATCTTATAAAGATATTGTTGATTGTGTTCCTGCTAGAGATATAGAAGTTCATACCGTTGATTCCATTGTGCCTGAACCTTATATTGAGAAAATGCCTTTCCCTGCTAAGGTAAAAGAACATTCTATGTTAGCTAGTGTGGTTAATAAAAGTGCAAGGAAACCTGTATAACCCGAGGAACAAATAACTGTAGAACCTACAATAGCAATAGTAAAGGACCTTGTTTCTGAAAATGTAGAAGAGGTACACATTATATTTTGTGAAGATGCTTCTAATATTGTCTCTCATCCTAGTAAATCTAGGAAACCTAGTGTTCCTGTGCTATCTGTTAGGATAGGTGATCAATTCTATTATGGTTTGTGTGATATTAGTGCTAGTTCTAGTGCTATTCCTTATGATCTTTATAAAGAAATCATGCATGAAATTGGTTCTTGTGAACTTGAAGACATTGATGTGATTATTCAACTTGCTAATAGGGAAACTATTTCTCCAATTGGTATTGTTAGAGATGTGGAGGTCTTATGTGGTAATTTTAAATATCCTGTTGATCTTCCAGTACTAGGCACTTCTGCTAGTGATACTTGTCCTATTATATTTGGTAGACCTTTCTTAAACACTTGTGGTGCTATTATAGATTGTAAAAAGGAGAAAATCCTTACAAAGTTTGATGGAGAGTCTTATGAATTTAATTTCTCCAAATTTGCTAAAGCACCTTATGAAGCTGAATTACCTAATGAGAATTATAGAGTTGAACAATTGGCTTCTATTGCTCTTGCTCCTAACAATCCTTTGCAGCAATACATGGAAGACCACGAAAGTGATGTCTTTATGGAAGAAAGAAACGAAATTGACGAGATTTTCCTACATCAGCCAGCGATGCTGAAACATAATTTACCGGTGGAAGACTTGGGTACCACATTACCACCCAAGGAGGATCCTGTTTTTGATTTAAAGCCTTTGCCTGACAATCTTAAATATGCTCATAATGATGATAAGAAATGATATCTTGTTATTATTAGTTCTAAACTTTCTGGTAAAGAAAAGGAGAGATTATTGGGAATATTGAAGAAAAACAGAGGTGCTATTGGTTATACTCTTGATGATTTGAAGGGGATTTCTCCTACTATATGTCAGCATGCTATTAATATTGAACCTGATGCATAGCCAGTTGTTGAACATCAACGCTGTTTAAATCGTAAGATGAATGATGTGGGAAGAAATGAGGTATTAAAATTCCTAGATGCTGGTATTATTTATCCTATTGCTGATAGTAGATGGGTTAGTCTTGTGCATTGTGTCCCTAAGAAAGGAGGGATGACTGTTGTGCCAAATGAAAATAATGAAGTTATTCCTCAAAGAGTAGTGGTTGGTTATAAGGTGTGTATTGATTTTTGGAAAGTTAATAAGGTTACTAAGAAAGATCATTATCCTTTGCCTTTTATTGATCAAATGTTAGAAAGGTTGTCTAAGAAAACTCATTTCTGCTTTCTTGATGGTTATTCTGGGTTCTCTCAAATTGCTGTTAGAAAGCCTGATCAAGAGAAAATAACTTTCACTTGTCCTTATGGAACCTATGCTTATAGACCTATGCCTTTTGGTTTATGTAATGCTCCTGCTACTTTTCAAAGATGCATGTCTGCCATCTTTCATGGTTTTTATGAAGAAATTGTGGAAGTCTTCATGGACGATTTCTCCATCTATGGAACTTATTTTGATAATTGTTTGCAGAATCTTGATAAAGTTTCGTAGAGATGTGAGGAGACTAATCTTGTTCTTAATTAGGAGAAATGCCATTTTATGGTTAATGAAGGAATTGTTCTTGGAAATAAAATTTCTAAAAGAGGCATTGAAGTTGGTAGAGCTAAAGTTGAAGCCATTGAGAAAATGCCATGTCCCAAGGACGTCAAAGGTATTCGTATTATTCTTGGTCATGCTAGTTTCTATAGAAGGTTTATTAAAGATTTCTCTAAAATATCAAAGCCTCTTACTAATCTTCTTCAAAAGGATGTACCTTTTGTTTTTGATGAAGATTGTAAAGAAGCTTTTGAAATTTTAAAGAAGGCTTTAATATCTGCCCCTATTGTTCAGCCCCCTGATTAGAATTTACCATTTGAAATTATGTGTGATGCTAGTGATTATGTTGTAGGTTCTGTTCTTGGACAACGGGTAGATAAGAAGTTAAATGTTATTCATTATGCTAGTAAAACTCTTGATGCTGATCAAAAGAATTATGCTACCACTGAGAAAGAGTTCCTAGTTGTAGTTTTTGCTTGTGATAAATTTAGGCAGTATATTGTTGATTCTAAATTTACTATTCATACTGATCATGCTGCTATTAAGTACCTTATGGAAAAGAAAGACGCTAAGCCTAGCCTTATTAGGTGGGTTCTTCTCTTACAAGAGTTTGAATTACGTATTGTGGATAGGAAGGGTGCTGAAAATCCTGTTGCTGATAATTTCTCTAGATTAGAAAATATCTCCGATGATCATATTCCTGTTAATGATAGTTTTCCTAATGAACAGTTGGCTGCAATAAAAGTGAGCTCTCAAGAGAGTCCATGGTATGCTGATTATGCTAACTTTATTGTTTCCAAGTATTTTCCTCCTGCCTTTACAGCTCAACAAAGAAGAAAATTCTTCTATGATTTGAGGCATTATTTTTGGGATGACCCACACTTATATAAAGAAGGTGTTGATGGTATTATGCAAAGATGCGTTCCTGAAAATGAACAACGAGAGATGTTGAGAAAATATCATAGTAGTGCTTATGGAGGATATCACGCTGGAGATAGAACTACACATAAGGTTCTACAATCAGGTGTTTATTGGCCTAATCTCTTTAAAGATGCTAGAAAGTTTATTTTATCTTGTGATCAATGTCAAAGGGTTGGAAATATTTCTAGACGTAATGAAATTCCTATGAATTATTCTCTTGTTATTGAACCGTTTGATTGTTGTGGTTTTGACTTTATGGGTCCTTTCCCGTCTTCACAAGGCTACACTCATATTCTTGTTGCTGTTGATTATGTTACTAAATGGATAGAAGCTATACCTACTAAAAGTGCTGATTGTGAAACCTCATTAAAAATGCTTGAAAGCATTATTTTCCCTAGGTTTGGTGTACCTAGATATCTTATGACTGATGGGGGTTCTCATTTTATTCATGGTGGTTTTAGAAAGACTCTTGCTAAATATGATGTTAATCATAGAATTGCCTCACCCTATCATCCTCAAACTAGTGGGCAAGTAGAATTATCAAATAGAGAAATCAAATCTATCTTGCAAAAGACTGTTAACAAATCTAGCAAAAATAGGGCTAAGAAATTAAATGATGCTCTGTGGGCTTATGGAACTGCTTATAAACATCCCATGGGCATGTCTCCTTATAAAATGGTTTATGGAAAAGCTTGTCACTTGCCCCTAGAATTAGAACACAAAGCTTATTGGGCAGTGAGAGACCTAAATAGAGATTTTAAACTTGCTGGTGAGAAAAGGCTGCTTGACTTAAGTTCTTTAGATGAATGGAGGAGTGAAGCATATGAAAATGCTAAGCTCTTTAAAGAGAAAGTTAAAAGGTGGCACGATAAGAGAATTATTAAAAGAGAGTTTCATGTTGGTGAGAAAGTGCTATTGTATAGGTATCGTCTCAGATTTTTTGCAGGAAAATTACTCTCGAGATGGGAAGGACCTTTTGTTATCGAAGAGGTATATCGTCCGGGGGTAATTAAAATTGTTTCCCTTGAAGACAATACGTCACAAGTGGTGAATGGCCAAAGACTAGCATTATATTTCCGGAGATCCTTATAATGAAAATGTTGATTGTATTTGAGTCATGATCCCGAAGGAATTTATTAAGAAGCATATTTCAGAAACGATAGAGTCATTTTTGGAATAGGTATTAGTTTTGGTAAGAAAACGTTCGCGAAACATCTTCCAACTTTTATTTTTACTGTTTTTGGAAAATATGAAAATACCGAGCCGAAGAGGAGTTGGAGAAGGTGCCCGGAGGCACCACACCATGAGTTGGCGCGGGCCCACCCTTGGTCGCGCCAGCCTATGGTGTGGGCGCCCTGGAGCCCCTCTCCGACTCGTTTTCGACCTGAACTTTCGTTTCGTTACACAACTTTTTGCTATATAATCCCCCGGACCCCCCGAGGTACGTATATCGTTTTCTCGTCGTGTTTCTGTTTCGAGCTGTTTCTGCCAGGTTACATCTTCAGATCTAGAGCCACAATGTCCTCTCCTGGATTTCCCAAAGACAGTTTCTTTGAGAACATCGTCAACCCGTACATGAACGAGTTGAAGATGCATCCCAAGGAATTGCTGCTCAAGGACGGGAAGGTGCATATTGAAGATGTTCGGGGCCCTAAAGGAGAAGGCAGTCTGGAAGCTAGGATGGAAGAACTGGAGCAAGAAGTCTTTAGGTACAAGAAGATGGCGGAGCGGGAAGTTGAGATCATCCGCAGGATAAAGACAGAACAGATCGCTGAATACAAGAGGGAGAATTTGAAGCTTTGGGAGGATATTTTCTCACTCACCAAGACCACCAATGATTTGCAAGCACAACTCTATGATGTGCAGAACCAAAACTGTTAGTATGAGATCAGGTTTAAACGTATAAGCTCTGCTGCTAGTTTCAGGATGTTGGAGACCAGGACATCATTTGTGGATGGAGAGCCTTTACCTTGGAAGACCGAGGATGAGAAGGATTCATCACTACCACCTAAGAAATAATTCGTCATTGGTATTGGCATCCCCTTGGCTTGTTCTAAGATCGGAGGGAGTGTCGCGGTATCGCACCACTATCTTTCATCTTTTTACCTTTTCAGTAGAGTCATATCATGAGTAGAGAAGTTATCATATAGGATGGTTTGCAGTATGGAAGTATCTCTCCTTAGTTGGTTATCGTTGTATCCGTTGGTGTGAGTTGCCGGTTTGATATATTAATGAGAAGTTTCATCATTTACTTTTGGCACACCTTATTTTAGTTTTCAATTTTTGTCATATGGTTGAGCTTGTTGATAGTAGTCGGTGTCACTCTGGAGATCATTAAGTTAGTCTAGTTGGTTTTGGCAAACTTAGCTTGGGTCAATAGAAATAATATTTTGAGATGCTAGTATAAGAAAGAGGAATTTTCCTATTAGCTCATAAACTTAGTATTCACAAGTTAACATCGCTTGGGTTTTCAATGAAGATTGCATGATTGGTTTCATCATATGTATATTTGTTTGTTTTCCCTCAACTCTTATGCTTGCTACCCAGCCTTTCTAGCCAAAAACCCTGTACTGAGAGGGAATGCTTCTCGTGCATCCAAACCTTGAGCCCCAAAATTGTGCCATTTGTGTCCACCATACCTTCCTACATGTGGTATTTCACCGCCACTCCAAGTAAATTGGTCATGTGTTACCTTTAAAACCTTCAAAATTATCCCTGTTTTGTGTTCCTGTTTTAGCTCATGAGGACGCAAATAGAGAATCTTTATCTCACTTGTTGATTGGACTCACACACATGGACTAGTGGCTTTATCCTCTTATCCAAATGCTAGAAGAGCTGGCAGCGGGGTTCCCAGCCCCAAATAATAATACAAATTCTCTTCACTCTTTTTGCCCCTGATTTATGAGTCAAAGCATAATTGTGTAAACAAAAGAGAAAGAGGGATGACCTTCTATACCAGTTGCGTCCTTCAATTGGAGCCGCTCTTGTGAAGTTTAGTTGGTTTGTGACGTACTGTATTTTCTGTTTGCCATACGTTGACATAAACATACACCTCTCTCAAAGTTTAGACACTCCTGCACAGCATGTGATTGTTGGAAGGCACCCGAGGATTCGGTTAGCCATGGTTTGTGTAAGAAAGGTTGGGAGGAGTGTCAACCATTTTATACCTCTGTTTTACAAAATAAAAGCTCTAGCACACGAGTGATCCATACTTCCCTATGCGAAGGGTCTATCCTTTACTTTTATGTTGAGTCAGTAAACCCATTCCTTTCTGTCTCCAGCAAGCATTTGAGTTGTTGTGATCTCACCATCTATATGTTGATTTATTCAATCATGTTTTTTGTTCTTCTTTGTTTAGCACATGCTTTATTATCTGAATGAATATTACTTTGAAAGCTATGAATCACTATAAAAGGATTGTTATATTAAACATGTTAAGCTCTACAATATAATCCTTGTCATAAAGACTTCACCTAAGATAAGTATGATATCATTCAATGTTCTCTGACCAAGAACGAAGTTTGCCATCACCAATTTTGATTCTCTCTTTTGCATCTTTGTTTGTGACCCCCATTACTCGTTTCAAATTAAGTTATATGAGAGGAAGTTGTTGTCTATAATGATTGGTGCATAGATAAATGTAATGCTTCTTGTCCGTATTTTATTTATTGACTCTTCACTCCATAAACCTGTGGTCATGTTTACTGAGTTCAGTTTCGCTCGGGGACAAGCGAGGTCTAAGCTTGGGGGGAGTTGATACGTCCATTTTGCATCACTATTTTATATCATAATTTGTTGTTATTCATCGATATATTTCATGTTATGATGTATCCCTTATGTTATTTTATCTTATTTTGCATGTTTCATAATTTTTGGAGAATAAACACCGGGATGAGAAATCTGATGGAAAAAAGCACCGTCGAGATACCATATTTTAGAAGATCAGAAGAAGAAGGGGGACACCGGGGGTGTCTTAGAAGTTCAGAGGAGGAGTCCAGCCAGAAGGGGAGCCAGAGGGGGGCCACGAGGGGCCCACGCCATGAGGTGGCGCCCCCCTCCTGGCTGCGCCACCAGGTGGTGTGGCCACCCTGGCCCACCTCTGGGGGATATCTTTCGCGTACTTGGACCCCAGGGAACCCTAAGCCCCAGAACATCATCGAAGAATTATTCCGCCGCCGCCTCGGGGCGGAAAACACCCAAGAGAGAAAAGCTCTCTGGCAGGGAGAAATCTGTCGGGGAAATCATCACCATCGTCACCGTCATCACTCCGGGAATCATCAAGATCGTCATCATCATCATCATCACCAGCACCATCACCCTCATCATCCACCGTCATCCCTTTGTAACAATTAGGGGCCTCTATCTTTGTTTTACATTAGATCTTTCTCCCGGTGTGGATTACTTGTTAGTAGTTGATGCTTGTGAGATTTATCGGGGTTTGAACTTTATGACCAGATTGTTATCATCCATTATATCACCTCTGATTATGATCCATATGATGTCTTGTGAGTAGTTCGTGGTGTTCTTGAGGACATGGGAGAAGTCAAGTTGTTAGTAGTGAAGTAATGTTGAGTAATATTTAATGGTTTGATATTTAAGTTGTGGTGTCATTCTTCTAGTGGTGTCATGTGAACGTCGAATACATGATACTTCACCGTTTATGGGCCTAGGGGAATGCATCGTGTATTTGGCTACTAATTGTGGGGTTGCCGGAGTGACAGAAACCTAAACCCCCGTTAGGAAACCATTACACGAGGGAGTGTAGGATCCCGGAGTTTAAAGTTGTGGTTAGATTTATTTCTTAATTAATTTCTTGTAGTTGCGGATGCTTGCAAGGGGTTTAATCACAAGTAGGTATTATTCTTGGATGGGACGGAACATTAGCATAGGTTCACTCACACAACACTTATCAAAACACTAAAGATTATTTAACGGCATGAAACAAAAGCACTTGACAAAAACCTCCCGTATGTCCTCGAGAACGTTTGTTAATCATAAGTAAACCCACCGGCTTGTCTTTTTCTAAAGAAAGAATTGGACCACTTGGTGCAATTATTATTACTGCATTTTATTTACTCGCACTTTATTTATCTGCAATATCAAAAACCCCTACAAATTTATCTTTCAGTATTTACAGTTATTCCTTCATCGAAACTGCTTGTCAACACCTTCTGCTCCTCGTTGGGTTCGACACTCTTATCTATCGAAAGTACTACGATACACCCCCTATACTTGTGGGTCATCAACTCCGGTCCTTTTTCCTCATATTGGTAAAACACCTACTGCTTTCATATTGTTACTACTACTCTCATACTGTTTTCCACACCATACATTTAATCTCTTTGTGTTCAGCAAAACCAGTGAGATTGACAACCTCACTGCTTCGTTGGGGCAAAGTGATTTGCTTGTGTTGTGTAGGTTCCCCGTTGCTGCTGAACCGGTAGTGCGCCCTGTCACCTCAGCTGCATCAACCTTCAGAGATTGTTTGTCCTCCTACTGGTCAATTCAACCTTGGTTTCTTTTCTAATGGAAAACTTGCCGCTGCACTCTTCACAACCTTTCTCCCGGGGTTTACCAACGAGAGAAATGTCGCACCCGGACTTCTAGAGGATACTCACCGTACGAACTGAACAGTATTTTGGTTGGATTACGGGGCTTAACGGCTCCCGCGTCCCCTTACGGGTAGGCCAGCACTTATGTGCGACAACCAACCGTTACTGTTCACCGTCGATGTAAACTATCCCGTAGAAATCAGGATACTACCATTGACGTACTTCATACCATACACACATGGTACGTCAACGGTTTTGAACAAAAGGATAACACAACATGCCTCTAAGACACAAAAGATTGAAATAAGGTTGCAAATGGCCTTCACTAAGGCAGAAATAGCAAATACAATCATCCAGAGGACACATGTCCCAACATAGCATTCATTACATCAGCGGAAGCAATCAAAGGTGTCTGGGTACAGACAAATCCAACAGGCTTAAGAAGCCGGAGAAAATAAAGAAGACGAAGCCCATCCACGTAGGTCCTGGATCCAGCCCTGGTCCAGCTATCTACTCGTCTGCAGTCTCGTCAAACTCCACGAAGTAGCCATCCTGGTGGTCATCGTAGCCGTAGTCGTAGTCTGCGTAAACCACAGCCCCAAAGGGGTCAGTACAACAACGTACTGGCAAGCAAGACTCACAGTTCACCAAAGTGTAGCCCGTCAACACCAAGCACAGATGCCTTGGGATCAACGGAAGAAAAGGGTATGAAAGATGCTGCAACTGGCTGCACTAACCATCTACAGAACATACTACAACTTCCGGTGTAACAGAAAGAGGTAAGATAGCGTATCGTAACCAACTATAGCTAACCACCAAACAAACCCATCCTGGATCTCGCCCCTTATCCAAAGAAGCAATCCGAGGATAACTCACACAGTTGGATTAATGATGGATCAAGTTGTTGTGTCAATAAGCCTATTACTAGTCACGTTATCATTAGTTAGGTGTAAGTTGTTCTGAGTACTTGTTAGCCAGTACTTTCACCAAGTCAACCATAACCGCGGAAAACACGGCTTCTCGAGAAGATTTATCCCTGCAGGGGTGCACCAATTTGGCCGTACACGTAAGAATATCCTGCCAGATGGGAAGGCCTTTCCCACCAAGCGGGGCACTCAACACAATTCAACCTTTCTTCGCATCAAGCCCAAAGCACCACGTGCTGTGCGTGCGCGGCTAATCGAGCCCCCCGAAGAAAAGGAGGACCCTCATAGCACTAGAAGACCACGCCGCCCTAAATGCCGACTACAAAAGTTCCACCCTGGCCTCGGGTTCGTACCTGCATATGCGTGCATCAAATGGAAAGCCCGAACTAAGTGTGGTGATTTGGACGAGATGCGGATCGAGTCAAATTGAGGGGGGCGCCCATACACGCTTCCCACATGCGGATAGTGCGCTCATCATGGATCAGTAGACAAGACCCTTTTCCTATTAGGGTCGACACTAGCAGGCCTCAAAACCACGCCGGGCCTCCTGACGGTGCCTTATCAGCAAATTATTATTACCTCAAATTAACAGGTGTTGTTTAACATCGAGCCCCAGAATATAACAGATATAATAACAGAAAGTAACTGATAACAGACTCGAGCAAAACAACCCGAAGCATGCTAGTAAGACACGGGCCCAAGCAACGGGGTTTTAGGACTGGAGGTGATGGCAATATCAGGGTTTAGGGTATCATGTGATAGGTTCGTAACAGAAACAACTACCACTATGGCTAGCAGAAAAGAACAATGGAAAGTATCGGTAACCAATGTTGAAAGGAACACAGTGGTTCATGTGAGTGATAACTTGCCTGCAAACCCAGTAGCCGGGTACTGAGCTAGATCCTCAGAAGGGGTGTCGTAAAGGTCGTCGGTATCAACGTCGTCGTCTATCCGAGAAGAAGCAAACAAACAAGGAAGAAATATAAACAATCATCATCATGGCATAGTGCACAATCAAATATGATGCATGACAAGTTAATAGATGCATCAAAATAAACTAATTGATATGATAACACAATTTAATTGGACACATATGCAACTTTGAGTTGCATCTGAAAAGCCCATGGATTTTGGTTAGATTATTTGTTTTCCAACTAAACAACAGGTGCTAGTGGTTTAGTATGATGCATGCAAAAGGAAAACAGCAAAATAACAACATTAGAACCAAATTAAAATAGGGTGTAGCAATTTAGAATTTTATTATCAATTTAGGGAATTTTTGGGTGCCTTAAAGGTGACACACAAATACTTGTTGTTTTCACCCATTTAAAATGTTCAAAACAAATAACAAAGTTTATATTTGAAAAGAACATCAAATTTTAGTTGGATTACATGTTTCAAATATTGAAATTGGAATTTGGATTATTTAATTATGAATTAAACAATATTAAACAAGTTTTAAATGAATTTAAAACATGTTTGAATTTAATTGAATTTTTATTTGTTCAAAACATAATTTCAAACTCCTATTTGAAAAGTTCACACTTTGATGGGTTGAAAACATATTTTGCATGTTCAAAAATATTTTATTTTGAGCAAGTTATGATTTTATCAAATTTAAATGAATTAAACAAGTATTAAATTATTTAGGCAATTTAAATTATTCAAACCAGAAAACAAAAATTATATTTGAATAGGTTATTTGAAATAGCACTGAAAACATATTTTATTTGCATGATTTGGAATTTTTATGAATTACTTATGAATTTTGGCAAAACTCAATTGAATGATTTGAATTTAAATTTAAATTGCAATTTGAAAGTTCAAAACAGTCCACAAATAGATTATTTGGAAAGTTTATGAAATTTGGAACAGAAAACATATAAACTTTTTATTTATTGGATTTACAGAATGGAAGTTATTAAAGTTTGAAATTTTAGTTTCAAATCTGCTATTTAAATTGTTTTTGAAAAAAAACAGAAACTCGCAGAAACGTTTTTCACCGTGCTGCTAGCCAGCCACGGTCACTGCCCCGTGGGCCTGGGGGGCCAGCGTGGCGCTGCGCGCCCGCGTGGCAGTGGCAGTCAATGACTGGTGGGCCTGCGCGCTGTGGAAGAAAAAGGAACCAAAAATTGGGGCGCTGCGGACTCGAACCCGCGCCCTCGCCTGTGCGCACAAGGTGCAGTGCCACTGCGCTGTTTCGATTCGTTTGACAGGGATACAGACGCATACAGGTTATCGTTCATACGCCACGTTAACTGAATTTTAACCTGACGACCAAACTCTTGCTCGACTGACAGAACAGGGTTCAGTGCTCGCCGGCGGGAACGGTGACGGCGGCCGTGCGCGAGTGGGTGCTGGATGCAGAGGATGTGCACGGATGCGAGAGGAGGGAGAGCGTGAAGGGAACGGTGGCTCACCACCGTTTGTAGAAGGAGGCAGAGGCGCGGCGACGAGCTGCTGACGGAGGATGACGACGGCGGCCGTGGAGAAGACGTGGACGGCGGCGCGGGTGTGGACGTGCTCCGGTGACGCTCCCGTGTCCAAGACGTAGAGGAAGCAGTGGCCTTTCGATCCCAGGTGGTGGGTGGCTAGGTGGAGGCGGGAGGTGGCGGCGCCATCGATGGATTCAGACGAGAAAATTCCGGCGAGGGGAAGCAGAGGAGGAATCGCGTCGGGGAGGAAGCGTTGGGCGGCGGCGGAGCGAGGAACAGGGAACCTAGGGGCCTAGGGTTGGCGCGGAGGCCTAGGGCATGTTTTATAGGGCGCTGGCAGCTTGGATCGCCGTCGGAGGGCCGCCGTGCTGCCGTGGAGGCCTCCGATGCGCTGCCGTACCGCGTGATGACGAGGATTAGAACGAAACGGTACGGGGAATAAGTGAGTTGGGCTGGGCTTGCGCGTTGAGGGAGAGAAAGGGAGTAGGTGGGCTGGGCGCAGCCCGTTTCTCCCTGGCGCCAAAAGAATTTTATTTTTTCTGTCTCCCTGTTTTTTTTGCTGAAAAAGAATTGGGAAGAAAAGATGGGGTTTTGGGTAGTGAAAAATTTGAGAAAAATTTAGGGAGACTCCTTAGGCCAATTACTAACAGTTGGCAACTTTTATTTTCAAAAATTTAAACATTTGCTTGCTGTTTGAAATTTAAACCCAATTGAATGAAATTTGCAATATTAATTAATATTAGCAAAACAAAGCATTTTCTATAGGGTTACCCCTAAGGTTATTAGGCAATTTGAATTGATTTGTTTTGGTATCAACATAATTTCAAAATGGTTCTGTTTGTGGTTGATTTGATTTGAATTTTTTAATTGTGTTTGGAAAATAAATAATTGACTTAAAACCATCATTTTCACAAGTGATCATTATGGAAAAACATGGAACCAAATGGTTGTTATTAGTTGTGATTTTTATTCAAAATGTTGTAACAGAGCAAGTATGAAACCACTGTTTGAAAGAGGTTTGAATTTGAGTTGTGAAAACAGTGGAAAACAATTGTAACAATTAAGAAACAAATGCAAACAACATAGAAACAAATATGATGACATGATGCAATGCTTTAATAAACATGCAACAAACATTCTAAGTGGATGATTTTCATACTTGGGATGTTACAAAACGCCCCCCCTTGAAGGAATCGCGCCCCGAGATTCCTACTGAGAAAGGAAAAGGTCCGGATACTTCTTGCGAAGATCCTCTTCGGTCTCCCACATTGCCTCTTTATCGGAATGATGCGACCATTGCACTTTTAAGAACTTGGTGCTCTTGTTGCGAGTCTTACGCTCAGTCTCATCGAGAATACGAACAGGGTGCTCCTCATAAGAGAGATCATCTTGCAGTTTGATAGAATCATGATCAACTGCACGATCTGGATCTTTGAAACACTTCTTGAGCTGTGACACGTGGAAGTCGTGCACCTTGGATAGATTTTCTGGAAGTTCAAGACGATAAGCATTTTCTGCACGCCTTGAGAGAATGTTGAAAGGGCCAATGTATCTTGGTGCAAGCTTTCCTTTCACACCGAAACGATGAGTGCCCCTGAGGGGAGTTACACGGAGATATGCCTTGTCACCAGGTGCATAGATCATATCCCTGTGCTTGCTGTCATAATAGCTCTTCTGACGAGACTGAGCAATCCTGAGATTGTCACGAATGATACGAACTTTCTCCTCGGCCTCTTTAACAATGTCAGGGCCTAAGAGTGAACGTTCACCAGCTCCAGACCAATTGATTGGACTCCTGCATCTGCGACCATACAGTGCCTCAAATGGTGCCATGCCTAGGCTTGCCTGGTAGCTGTTGTTGTAGGAGAATTCAGCATATGGAAGGCAATCCTCCCATTTCATGCCAAAGGAGATACCACATGCTCTGAGCATATCCTCGAGAATCTGATTGACTCTTTCGACTTGCCCCTGAGACTGAGGGTGATAAGCTGTGTTGAACAGAAGTTTAGTGCCCAATGCTTCTTGAAAGCTTTTCCAAAAATGAGAAGTAAAGATACTTCCACGGTCTGAGCTTATTTCCAATGGAACACCATGAAGAGGAACAATCTTTGCTGTGTAGAGCTCTGCTAACTGGCTAGCTGAGATAGTTTCCTTGACAGCAAAGAAGTGAGCAACCTTAGTGAGACGATCAATAACAACGAAGATTGCATCGTTGCCCTTTTTGGACTTTGGAAACCCAGTAACGAAGTCCATTTCAAT
Organism: Alopecurus myosuroides; assembly: GCA_028641055.1. NCBI lineage: Eukaryota > Viridiplantae > Streptophyta > Magnoliopsida > Poales > Poaceae > Alopecurus > Alopecurus myosuroides. The sequence continues at coordinate 107,542,182 of CM054060.1, forward strand.
CATGTCCCACTTCCACTCAGGAATTTTCAGAGGTTGGAGTAGACCTGCTGTTTTCTGATGGACTGCCTTAACACGTTGACAAACGTCGCATTCAGAAACGTATTGAGCAATTTCACGTTTCATGCCAGGCCACCAATACAGAGTCTTGAGATCCTGGTACATCTTTGTACTTCCAGGGTGGATGGATAGAGGAGTTTCATGAGCCTCCTTGAGAATGATATCTTTGAGACTTTGCACTTGAGGAACTGCAATGCGTCCTTCAAAGAACACAGTTCCTTTATCATCAACTGAGAAGGACTTGAATTTCTCCTTGCCTTCCTTGATGTGCTCAACCATCTTCTTGATTTCAGTATCACGAAGTTGTTCAGAACGAATCTTGTCCTCGAGAGTTGGACTGGCTGTCAAGCTAGCAAGATAGCCTTGAGGAACAAGACCAAGGTTCAGCTTCTGGAATTCTTCATGAAGTGGAGGTTGGCTTTCCATGATCATGAGATTATTGCAATATGACTTGCGACTAAGAGCATCGGCCATAACATTAGCCTTGCCTGGAGTGTAAGAAATGGTGAGATCAAAGTCCTTAATCTTTTCAATCCATCTCCTTTGCCTGAGGTTTAGATCTGGTTGAGTGAAGATGTATTTCAGACTCTTATGATCGGAAAAGATTTCAGTTTTGTTACCCAACAAGTATTGTCTCCATTTCTTGAGGGCAAACACAACTGCTGCAAGTTCAAGATCATGTGTGGGATAGTTTTGCTCATGTGTGTTCAACTGACGTGAAGCATAAGCCACAACTTGACGTTCTTGCATAAGAACTGCTCCTAGTCCTTGGAGAGATGCATCACAGAATATCTGGAAAGGTTTGGTAGTATCTGGGCCAACCAGAACTGGGGTAGAAGTGAGTTTAGTCTTCAGGAGATTGAAACTCTCATCACACTGTGGAGTCCAAATGAACTTTTTGTCCTTCTTTGTGAGATCAGTGAGAGGTTTGGCAATCTTGGAAAAGTTTTGGACGAAACAACGACATTAGCTAGCCAAGCCAAGAAAACTTCTGACTTGCTTCACCATCTTAGGGGGTTTCCAATCAACAATTGCCTTAACCTTTTTCGGGTCAATGGCTATGCCTTTGGCAGAGATGACATGACCAAGGTATGCAACTTCTGGAATCCAGAACTCACATTTGGAGAATTTGGCATACAGACGATGCTCGCGAAGTTTCATGAGAGTGAGACGAAGGTGTTCTCCATGCTCTTCCTCGGATTTTGAGTAGACTAGAATATCATCAAGATATACCACAACGAACTTGTCGAGGTATTCATGGAACACAGAATTCATGAGTCTTGAGAAGGTTGCCGGTGCATTGGTGAGACCAAAGGACATGACGGTGTATTCATATAGACCGTAACGAGTGGTGAAAGCTGTTTTTGGAATATCTTCCTTTCTGATTTTTATTTGATGGTAACCCATCCTCAAGTCCAACTTTGAGAATATTGAGGCTCCAGCAAGTTGATCAAAAAGATCATCGATACGAGGAATTGGATACTTGTTCTTGATGGTTTTCTCGTTGAGAGGACGATAGTCAACCACGAGTCTTTTTGTTTGATCCTTCTTGGCAACAAACAAAGTTGGGCAACCCCAAGCGGAGGAACTAGGCTGAATGTAACCTTTCTCCATGTACATATCAATTTGCTCCTTCAACAACTTCAGTTCAGGAGGAGCTATCTTGTATGGATGCTTAGAGATTGGTGCAGTACCTGGTTCAAGCTCGATCACGAACTCAACTGCTCTGTCCGGAGGCATCCCTAGCAATTCTTCTGGAAAGACGTCAGGGAATTCACAAACCACCGGAACATTTTCAAGCAGAGGTAGAGGTTTAGCATCCAGGGTGTACAGCTGAACAGAACTTGATTCACTTGGAGAATAGGCTATCTGGCCGGAAGGGTGGAACAGAGTTATTGACTTCTTAGCACAATCAATCGTAGCTTTATTGGCCTTTAACCAATCCATGCCAAGGATGACATCAATGTCAGAATTGCCAAGCAGAATGAGTGAAGCAAGGAATATGTGACCTCCAATTAAGATCTGATTCTCATGACTGATCTTGGAAGTTTGCATAGTTGCTCCAGGGGAGTTTACTACTAGCGGGGAACCCAAACCAACAAAAGGTAGTTTAACTGTTGTTGCAAAGATCTTTGACACGAACGAATACGATGCTCCGGTATCAAACAACACTTTAGCTGGGTTAGAGTTTACGGGGAATGTACCGAGAACGACGTCAGCAGCTTCCTCAGCTTTGTCGGCCTTGATATGATTCACCCTCGCGGTCCTCCCGACAGGCCTGTTGTTGGAGTTGAAGGCTTTAGCCGGGGGAGCACGAACCATTGCCTGGTTGGTGTTGGGGCGAGGAGGTGGTGGAGGTAGCTGCCTCTGAGTGCACTTATCAGCGTAGTGCCCAGTCTCCTTGCACTTGAAGCAAGTGACGACACGAGAAGGACCTGGCCTTGGCTGCCCCATTGGAAACCTCTGACCCTGCATCTGAGATGGGTTGGGTGGGCGGGGACCAAAACCTGGAGAAGCTTGGGCATTTGGAGCCCTAGTGACAGCACTGTTTGGCACCCAGATGCGGCGCTTCTGCGGAGGGGTGGTCATGTTGGAGGAGGAACCACCCTCACGCGAGTGCTTGCGCGACTCTTCGAACGCCTTGCGCCCATTCTCCTCATTGAGCGCGGTGTTCACGAGCTCCACGAAGTCCTTGCACTTGATGTTGGTGAGAGCGTACTTCAGTTCCGGGTTAAAACCTCGGTGGAACCTTGCCATCTTCTTGGCTTCAGTGGACACCTCGTCACCGGCGTATCGAGCGAGACGATTGAACTCGTTCTGGTAGCCGAGGACGTCCAGCTTGCCCTGTTTGAGAGAGCAGAATTCCTCACGCATCCTTTCCATGAGACCATCCGGGATGTGGTGCTTCAGGAAGGCATCCTTGAAACAACCCCAGGTGATAGGATAGCCAGCTCTCATGGTCTGGTAGTTCTCCCACCAGGTAGTTGCCTGACCCTTCAGTAGGTAGGTGGCATACTTGACCTTATCTTCCTCAGCAACATGAGCAATCTCCAGAGCCCTGTTCATCTCCCTGATCCAGTCATCAGCATCGAGAGGCTCACGTGTTGCCACGAAAGCTCTCGGCCCCAAGCTCAGAAACTCCTTGATGCTGACTCGTGGAGCATTCTGGTTGTTGTGCTGGTTAGCCTGGATCTGGGCCATCTGAGCCACGACCTGAGTCATCTGAGTCAACAGCTCCGTGAGCGGAGGTGGTTCAGGCATGGTGTTCCTGGTTGGAGGCATCCTGAACAGAAATGCATTTTAGCACAATAACAGCAAAGGATAGACTTGGTAACCGAAAGAGAGATTATTCCGACGCATGAAATAGATAACCAACAGGTACATCATCACATGTTCAAATACATCAGAATATCCAACACACCATTACATGGTTCGAAAGCCAAGGATAACTAAACATAGCTATGAATGGATACATCGGTACTCCCATGCTCATCACGCAGGACGGCGGCGAGTAGTACGACGAGAGATACGGTGAGGAGGAATCCCACGGAAGTAGGTATGACGACGATCCACGTAGAGCGGGACTGCCCTGAGAGCAACTCTCGGTGTGGTGAAGTAGAAAGCGTCGTCTCCCTGTGCTCCATAGCGGGGAATCCCTGTGTAACCAGCTCCGAGGTCGAGAAGTGGGCCTCTGATCGGCTCGTAACCTCCAGCATCTGGCAGCGGTAACCCAGTTGTCTGAACGATACGTGCAAAGCGCTCGTCTCCAACAAAGTCTGTGGTGTACGTCGCCAGACGAGTGAGAGCAAGGTGGAGCTGCTCCCTGACTGAGGCTAACTCCTGAGAAAGTGTGGAAGCAACTGCGTCACTGTGCCTCACGAACTGAGCAGTGGTGTGCAGCCTGGAGCTATCAGACTCGTAGGTATCCAGGTTGCCGTGGAGAGTGAAGTGAACTCCCGCCGACGTGATGTAACCACGGGGGATATGACGATAGATAGAATCGTCAAACCCCCAGTAGTCAGCACGGAGGACGGTGAGACTCACGTAAGCTGCCTGCTGCACGGCCATATCCACTGTGGAACCTACTGCCTCGTAGCGGTGGACAACGCTCCTGCCATCATCCGACAGAATGTAGACGATAGCCCGGTAGTAAGTCTGGTCAAACTCTCGCTGCTGCTCGTAGACCTGGTACTCTGGTGCCCAATGGAACCCCAGATAGGTAACCATGTCTCTCAGCATCTCCGGATAACCGGCGGTGCTCTCACAGCGAGTCATCCGAACCACCTGCGGGTAGAACCTGAGATCCATCTGCAGATGATTTGGGAGGTTTTGATTAGACTCCGGTAGAAGAAATGAAGTGGAAAACAACAGCAAGGTTTCAACGGACGAAAGGTTCTTTAGAAGAACAGGATATCGAAGCAACATCGGGAAAACGAGACCAAAAGTCCTGGGGTACTAAGGAGAACCCAAAACACGTGAAATCCTAACTTGAAAGTTTAAGTGAGAACAGAAAACAACGTTGCACTTCCTTACCAGAAAAGGGTGGGTGGGTGGGGAAAGAAGAAAAATGGCAGAATTCCTACTCTCACGCTTCATTTTTCCTATATAGCTACAAAATAGTTTCTAGACTCAACTGCGACCAGTAAAAAGGGATCCTACAGGCAGACAGGCTCTGATACCATTTGTCGCACCCGGACTTCTAGAGGATACTCACCGTACGAACTGAACAGTATTTTGGTTGGATTACGGGGCTTAACGGCTCCCGCGTCCCCTTACGGGTAGGCCAGCACTTATGTGCGACAACCAACCGTTACTGTTCACCGTCGATGTAAACTATCCCGTAGAAATCAGGATACTACCATTGACGTACTTCATACCATACACACATGGTACGTCAACGGTTTTGAACAAAAGGATAACACAACATGCCTCTAAGACACAAAAGATTGAAATAAGGTTGCAAATGGCCTTCACTAAGGCAGAAATAGCAAATACAATCATCCAGAGGACACATGTCCCAACATAGCATTCATTACATCAGCGGAAGCAATCAAAGGTGTCTGGGTACAGACAAATCCAACAGGCTTAAGAAGCCGGAGAAAATAAAGAAGACGAAGCCCATCCACGTAGGTCCTGGATCCAGCCTTGGTCCAGCTATCTACTCGTCTGCAGTCTCGTCAAACTCCACGAAGTAGCCATCCTGGTGGTCATCGTAGCCGTAGTCGTAGTCTGCGTAAACCACAGCCCCAAAGGGGTCAGTACAACAACGTACTGGCAAGCAAGACTCACAGTTCACCAAAGTGTAGCCCGTCAACACCAAGCACAGATGCCTTGGGATCAACGGAAGAAAAGGGTATGAAAGATGTTGCAACTGGCTGCACTAACCATCTACAGAACATACTACAACTTCCGGTGTAACAGAAAGAGGTAAGATAGCGTATCGTAACCAACTATAGCTAACCACCAAACAAACCCATACTGGATCTCGCCCCTTATCCAAAGAAGCAATCCGAGGATAACTCACACAGTTGGATTAATGATGGATCAAGTTGTTGTGTCAATAAGCCTATTACTAGTCACGTTATCATTAGTTAGGTGTAAGTTGTTCTGAGTACTTGTTAGCCAGTACTTTCACCAAGTCAACCATAACCGCGGAAAACACGGCTTCTCGAGAAGATTTATCCCTGCAGGGGTGCACCAATTTGGCCGTACACGTAAGAATATCCCGCCAGATGGGAAGGCCTTTCCCACCAAGCGGGGCACTCAACACAATTCAACCTTTCTTCGCATCAAGCCCAAAGCACCACGTGCTGTGCGTGCGCGGCTAATCGAGCCCCCCGAAGAAAAGGAGGACCCTCATAGCACTGGAAGACCACGCCGCCCTAAATGCCGACTACAAAAGTTCCACCCTGGCCTCGGGTTCGTACCTGCATATGCGTGCATCAAATGGAAAGCCCGAACTAAGTGTGGTGATTTGGACGAGATGCGGATCGAGTCAAATTGAGGGGGGCGCCCATACACGCTTCCCACATGCGGATAGTGCGCTTATCATGGATCAGTAGACAAGACCCTTTTCCTATTAGGGTCGACACTAGCAGGCCTCAAAACCACGCCGGGCCTCCTGCCGGTGCCTTATCAGCAAATTATTATTACCTCAAATTAACAGGTGTTGTTTAACATCGAGCCCCAAAATATAATAGATATAATAACAGAAAGTAACTGATAGCAGACTCGAGCAAAACAACCCTAAGCATGCTAGTAAGACACGGGCCCAAGCAACGGGGTTTTAGGACTGGAGGTGATGGCAATATCAGGGTTTAGGGTATCATGTGATAGGTTCGTAACAGAAACAACTACCACTATGGCTAGCAGAAAAGAACAATGGAAAGTATCGGTAACCAATGTTGAAAGGAACACAGTGGTTCATGTGAGTGATAACTTGCCTGCAAACCCAGTAGCCGGGTACTGAGCTAGATCCTCAGAAGGGGTGTCGTAAAGGTCGTCGGTATCAACGTCGTCGTCTATCCGAGAAGAAGCAAACAAACAAGGCAGAAATATAAACAATCATCATCATGGCATAGTGCACAATCAAATATGATGCATGACAAGTTAATAGATGCATCAAAATAAACTAATTGATATGATAACACAATTTAATTGGACACATATGCAACTTTGAGTTGCATCTGAAAAGCCCATGGATTTTGGTTAGATTATTTGTTTTCCAACTAAACAACATGTGCTAGTGGTTTAGTATGATGCATGCAAAAGGAAAACAGCAAAATAACAACATTAGAACCAAATTAAAATATGGTGTAGCAATTTAGAATTTTATTATCAATTTAGGGAATTTTTGGGTGCCTTAAAGGTGACACACAAATACTTGTTGTTTTCACCCATTTAAAATGTTCAAAACAAATAACAAAGTTTATATTTGAAAAGAACATCAAATTTTAGTTGGATTACATGTTTCAAATATTGAAATTGGAATTTGGATTATTTAATTATGAATTAAACAATATTAAACAAGTTTTAAATGAATTTAAAACATGTTTGAATTTAATTGAATTTTTATTTGTTCAAAACATAATTTCAAACTCCTATTTGAAAAGTTCACACTTTGATGGGTTGAAAACATATTTTGCATGTTCAAAAATATTTTATTTTGAGCAAGTTATGATTTTATCAAATTTAAATGAATTAAACAAGTATTAAATTATTTAGGCAATTTAAATTATTCAAACCAGAAAACAAAAATTATATTTGAATAGGTTATTTGAAATAGCACTGAAAACATATTTTATTTGCATGATTTGGAATTTTTATGAATTACTTATGAATTTTGGCAAAACTCAATTGAATGATTTGAATTTAAATTTAAATTGCAATTTGAAAGTTCAAAACAGTCCACAGATAGATTATTTGGAAAGTTTATGAAATTTGGAACAGAAAACATATAAACTTTTTATTTATTGGATTTACAGAATGGAAGTTATTAAAGTTTGAAATTTTAGTTTCAAATCTGCTATTTAAATTGTTTTTGAAAAAAACAGAAACTCGCAGAAACGTTTTTCACCGTGCTGCTAGCCAGCCACGGTCACTGCCCCGTGGGCCTGGGGGGCCAGCGTGGCGCTGCGCGCCCGCGTGGCAGTGGCAGTCAATGACTGGTGGGCCTGCGCGCCGTGGAAGAAAAAGGAACCAAAAATTAGGGCGCTGCGGACTCGAACCCGCGCCCTCGCCTGTGCGCACAAGGTGCAGTGCCACTGCGCTGTTTCGATTCGTTTGACAGGGATACAGACGCATACAGGTTATCGTTCATACGCCACGTTAACTGAATTTTAACCTGACGACCAAACTCTTGCTCGACTGACAGAACAGGGTTCAGTGCTCGCCGGCGGGAACGGTGACGGCGGCCGTGCGCGAGTGGGTGCTGGATGCAGAGGATGTGCACGGATGCGAGAGGAGGGAGAGCGTGAAGGGAACGGTGGCTCACCACCGTTTGTAGAAGGAGGCAGAGGCGCGGCGACGAGCTGCTGACGGAGGATGACGACGGCGGCCGCGGAGAAGACGTGGACGGCGGCGCGGGTGTGGACGTGCTCCGGTGACGCTCCCGTGTCCAAGACGTAGAGGAAGCAGTGGCCTTTCGATCCCAGGTGGTGGGTGGCTAGGTGGAGGCGGGAGGTGGCGGCGCCATCGATGGATTCAGACGAGAAAATTCCGGCGAGGGGAAGCAGAGGAGGAATCGCGTCGGGGAGAAAGCGTTGGGCGGCGGCGGAGCGAGGAACAGGGAACCTAGGGGCCTAGGGTTGGCGCGGAGGCCTAGGGCATGTTTTATAGGGCGCTGGCAGCTTGGATCGCCGTCGGAGGGCCGCCGTGCTGCCGTGGAGGCCTCCGATGCGTTGCCGTACCGCGTGATGACGAGGATTAGAACGAAACGGTACGGGGAATAAGTGAGTTGGGCTGGGCTTGCGCGCGGAGGGAGAGAAAGGGAGTAGGTGGGCTGGGCGCAGCCCGTTTCTCCCTGGCGCCAAAAGAATTTTATTTTTTCTGTCTCCCTGTTTTTTTTTGCTGAAAAAGAATTGGGAAGAAAAGATGGGGTTTTGGGTAGTGAAAAATTTGAGAAAAATTTAGGGAGACTCCTTAGGCCAATTACTAACAGTTGGCAACTTTTATTTTCAAAAATTTAAACATTTGCTTGCTGTTTGAAATTTAAACCCAATTGAATGAAATTTGCAATATTAATTAATATTAGCAAAACAAAGCATTTTCTATAGGGTTACCCCTAAGGTTATTAGGCAATTTGAATTGATTTGTTTTGGTATCAACATAATTTCAAAATGGTTCTGTTTGTGATTGATTTGATTTGAATTTTTTAATTGTGTTTGGAAAATAAATAATTGACTTAAAACCATCATTTTCACAAGTGATCATTATGGAAAAACATGGAACCAAATGGTTGTTATTAGTTGTGATTTTTATTCAAAATGTTGTAACAGAGCAAGTATGAAACCACTGTTTGAAAGAGGTTTGAATTTGAGTTGTGAAAACAGTGGAAAACAATTGTAACAATTAAAAAACAAATGCAAACAACATAGAAACAAATATGATGACATGATGCAATGCTTTAATAAACATGCAACAAACATTCTAAGTGGATGATTTTCATACTTGGGATGTTACAAGAAAGTAGCCTCCCATCACTCGTCCATCGATCCTTGCACTCGTGGACAAGATCAAGGACGAGGCCAATGCCTGGGCCAAGGCTGGCGCTCGCGGCTTGAGGACTATGCTGCCACCAAACTAGGGTGTTCATTAGGTTCCTTTTGCTTGTTATAATCGTTTTCTCCCAGGAGGCTTGTAACTAAAACTCTACCTTTTCAATGAAATGGAACGCAAATGTCATTTGCGGTTTCTTGAAGAAAAAATCAACAAAATTAATAAATAGATTCTAGAAATCTTACCGGATTAATAAATACACAATCAAACAGTTACATAGACACATTTGTAATGAGCTCTATGCAAAGTGGATTTATATGTAGATAACTAATCAGATACCTACAATATTTTTTTTTAGTTTCTATGTTCTTCCAAAGCATTGAGTTTCAGTAACGGCAGAAACATTCAGAACCCTATGTAGTCTGTTTGTCCAGAAACTGATTAAACCAATAGCTAACAGTAAGTTTGGCATAGTATGTATGGGATGTTAAATCAGCCGTAGGTAAGATTTAAGTGGGAAAAGATTTTGCTGGTCTAGCACATCATACATACCTGAAAGGGAATTCTATAAATAAATTAAGGGACACCAAACTAGTCGTTTTTTTGTAATATTTTCCCCCTCTTGCATCTGTTGCCAAGTTACCATATCTCAAAGATGAATAAGCTCTGGCATCCGTTTCCCAAGGGACCACGTCTCAAAATAAATAATTATGACTTAGATTGGTGTAAAGTACCATACTGAAGTGCTGACAAGGTTGAAATCAAGGATGTAATTAGCTTGAGATCAAGTTGTTAACAATTGTATTGCGTGAAATCAACGTGCCTCATTGAGGGGCCGTTGTCATGTATAAATACACGGAGGACACAGCCCCAATCCGAAGCGTACATGGTCTCCATGACAGGGTCGGTGTACTGACACCGTACCCTACTCTAATACAACTTCTAACACTCCCCCTTAATCTAAACTTGGACAAAGATTTAGATTACGTCTAAACTCATACAAATTTTTAACCGGAAGAGCTTTGGTAAACCCATCAGCTATCTGATCTTTGCTTGACACAAACCTAATGTCTAGCTTCTTATCAGCCACTCGTTCTCGAACAAAGTGATAATCAATTTCTATATGTTTGGTGCGTGCATGAAAAATAGGATTAGCAGACAGATATGTTGCACCGAGATTATCACACCATAAGCAAGGCCTTTCCTTTATCTGAACTCCAAGTTCACCAAGAACAGCTTCTACCCATATCATTTCTGCTGTAGCATTAGCCAAAGATTTGTACTCAGCCTCAGTACTTGACCTTGAAACAGTTGCTTGTTTCCTAGCACTCCATGAAACCAAGTTTGGTCCTATGAATATAGCAAATCCTCCAGTGGAGCGTCTGTCATCAAGACAGCCAGCCCAATCGGCATCTGAAAAGGCACTCAGAAGAGTAGACGTAGAAGGCTGAAAAGTAATACCAAGTTTTATTGTGTCTTTGATATATCTCAATATTCTCTTTACCGCTGTCCAGTGTGTAGTTGTTGGAGCATGAAGGTATTGGCAAACCTTATTAACTGAGAAGGACAAATCAGGTCGTGTCAGTGTAAGATATTGCAATGCTCCAACAATACTACGATACCTTGTACAATCCTCAGAACCAAGTGGATCTCCTGCATCAAGTGAGAGCTGATCTGAAGAAGACAAGGGTGTAGGTGCAGGTTTACACTGAACCATACCAACTTTTTCCAGTAAATCAGATGCATACTTCTCCTGAGTCAATAGCAGTCCTTTATGTGTTCTTTTAACCTCAATACCCAAAAAGAAATGCAGATCACCGAGGTCCTTGATAGCAAAGCATTTGTTGAGGTCTTGAAGAAGTGCATCAATGGCATTGTCTGAAGAGCTAGACACTATAATGTCATCAACATATATTAACATGAACATGGTGATACCTGATTTTTGATAGAGAAACAATGACGTGTCTGCCTTAGAGGGTATAAAACCAATATCACATAACTTTGAACTGAGCCTTGAATACCATGCTCTTGGAGCCTGTTTAAGACCATAAAGAGCCTTGTCCAACTTGCACACATAATGGGGAGCATTAGGATCTTCAAATCCTGGTGGTTGTCTCATATAGACCTCCTCATCCAGAACACCATGTAAAAACGCGTTCTTGACGTCTAACTGCCGCAAACTCCATCCACGAGAGACAGAGATAGATAGAACAATCCTGATTGTAGCTGCTTTGACTACTGGACTAAAAGTGTCCTCATAGTCAATACCATATCGTTGTTTGAACCCCTTTGCAACTAATCGAGCTTTATACCTGTCAATAGAACCATCAGCATGCTTCTTGATTCTGTATACCCATTTGCAGTCAATGAGATTTTTGCTGGGATTAGGTGGAACCAAATGCCATGTTTTATTTTTGAGCAATGCACTATACTCCTCCTCCATTGCTTGACGCCACTGAGGATCTCCAAGGGCTCCATCAAGTGATCTTGGCTCATCTGCAGTAGCAAGCATACCATAGCGAACAATATTGTTGTTATAAATTTTTGCTTGCCTTCCAAACGGTACTGTACCATCATCATGTTTCCTGGGTTTAATAATTCCCTTTTGAAGCCTTGTGCGCACACCAGCCGCAGAAGTAGCAGCAGGTATGGAGGATGTAGAAGATCCCGTGGAAGCATCTCCATTGGACGCAGAATCAGCACCAGCAGCAGGCTCCACAGAAGATCCCGCAGAAGATGTCGGGCTGGGGGTGGACCGTGGCGACGTGACGCTTCGGGAGTGGTTGCCCGCGTCGCTATAAGCAGGCCCAGACGCGTTTCCTCGCATGCGACCCGCGGACGCGTTATCTCGCGTGTGACCCGCAGACGCGGTTTCTGCCCGCGCGTGACCTGCGACAGACGCGACAGGCGACACGGCAGGTGAGGTGAGATCCTCCTCGGTGTCTGGACGTGCGTGATCCGAGGCGACTGCATGATCCTCCTCGGATCTGGGAACAGAATCTGCATCAAAATCATCCCCAGTTTCGTCATCTTGTGCAGAAAATTGTTCTTCTCCATGTATGCTTGTTCCTTCATCATTTTGACTCGAATTTTCACTGTTGTGTTCGATTTCACTTGTACTTTCCTCCAAGATGTCCTGGCCATGATTAGTAACAATAGGTACAACAGGTAAAGGCATATGATCATCAAGTTGTATATCCCCATTAGTATGTGTAAGTGTGTCATTAGGCAAAAGAAGGATATCATTACGAAGACGCCTACCCGCATTAGGATGCAAGGTAGCAAAAGGAAAGACTTGTTCATCAAAAACAACGTCTCGGGAGATATAGACTCGGCCAGTAGACACATCAAGGCATTTAACCCCCTTGTGGAGAGGGCTATAACCAAGGAAAACACAACGAGTGGAACGATATGCAAGCTTTCGTTTGTTGTAAGGACGAAGATTTGGCCAACAAGCACAGCCAAAAATTCGGAGAGACTCATAATTGGGTTTAGTGTGGAGGAGACGCTCAATGGGTGTTTCAAAATTAATAACTTTACTAGGAAGTAAATTAATAAGAAAGGTAGCCGTAAGAAAAGCATCGTCCCAAAATTTCAAAGGCATAGATGCGTGAGCTAGGAGAGCTAGACCAACTTCAACAATGTGACGATGTTTGCGTTCAGCAGAACCATTTTGTTGGTGAGCATGTGGACATGAAACATGATGTGTGATGCCTATCTTTTGAAAGAAACCGTGAAGTTTTTCATACTCACCACCCCAGTCGGTTTGCATGGTAACTATTTTCCTCCCAAATTTCCTTTCAAAAAAGGCTTGGAAATTTAGAAACACTTGATATACATCAGAACGATTCTTAAGTAAGTAGATCCAAGTGAATTTGCTAAAATCATCAATAAAGCTCACATAATAAAGATGTTTACTAGCAGAAGCAGGTGCTGGACCCCAGACATCAGAAAAGACTTGCTCAAGAGGAACAGTAGACACACTAGTTGACACAGGATATGGTAATTGATGACTCTTAGCTAATTGACAAGAATCACAAACATAGGGATTTGTCTCAGGGGTGTACACAAGTTGATGTTTCCTAAGAATTTTATTCACTACAAAAGAAGAAGGATGCCCTAAACGGCGATGCCACATTGAAGATGTAGGTTTTATTGAAACGAAAGCTTGCTTGGAAGATCCGGTAGATTGAGACACTAGCGGATAGAGGCCATCATGACATGGTCCTTCAAACAGAACCCTTTCCGTTGCTTGGTCCTTGATAAGAAAGAAATAAGGATGAAATTCAATGAAGACATCATTATCACGTGTGAGTTTATGAACAGAAAGTAGGTTTTTAGATGCATTAGGAACATGGAGAACATCATTTAGATGGAAAGTACTATGGGGAGTATGCAACATTGAATGACCAATATGGCTTATAGACATACCGTTACCATCTGCTGTGTGGACATGATCACGTCCTCTGTATCTGTCATGAGTGGTAAGCTTGTTCAGCTCACTGGTGATATGATCTGTGGCTCCAGAATCTGGATACCAATTTGTATCAACCCCATAGGAAGCAATGTTGGCCTTCTTCTCATTACGGTCATGACGTCCATCATCATCATCAGAGTCATCCTTGCGGCGCCACCAACAGTCCGCAGCTGAGTGTCCATGAATTTTGCAAATTTGGCATGTAATATCGACATACGGAGTAGGTGCACGCCCATGTCCGCGACGTCGATACTGCTTCCCATCATCACGTCGATCATCACGTCGATCATCACGGCGTTCATCACGCCTACGGTCATCATAACGTCTACGATCATCATATGTGCGTCTATCATCATATGGGCGCCGATCATCGCGGCGATCATCCCGTCGCCAGTCATCATCCTTCCGCCAACCGTCACGGCGGCGTTCACTGTCATCACGTTTGCGCTCTGAGTCATAACGTTCACGGCGTCCTCGGTCGTCTTGATCAGCAGAACGGCCGCGGTCACCGCGGTCACCGCGCTCACCGCGGTCACCACGCGAGCGCCAATCACGATCCCGGCCACGCTGGGCTGCATTAGCCGAAGAAGTGAAGACACGATCTTGGCCAGACTCCGAAAGCATCTCTTGACGCGTGTCGTGAGCACAAATTTGAGCATATAGATCATCAAGAGTGGCATTGGTGTTCCCATTGACAGCAGCTACCAGAGAGTTGTAGGAGGCATCAAGCCCATTGAGAACGTATCCAATCATCTCATCCTCCTCCACTGGTTTGCCGGCAGCTGCAAGTTCAGAGGCAAACGACTTCATCTTGGCAAAATATTGTGCAGCGGCCATGTCGTTTTTCTTGGTTCCGTTGAGTGCACCACGAAGCTGATTTATCTTGGAACGGGACGGGACAGTGAACATGTTGTTGATGACAGCCCACACGGCGGCTGAGGTTTCGAGGCCGACAACATGTGCTAGAATTTCCGGTGAGAGTGAATTTACAATCCACCCTAGAACCGTCTGATCCCTTCCGAGCCACACAGAGTAGGCCGGATTGGGAGTTTTCTGTTTGTTTGGATCCACCTCGGGAAGGAACTGAGCTGGCGCAGCTTCAACACCATTGAGAAGATCAAGCACCTGAGCTCCACGCAGCGGGGGAAGGACCAGTGTTTTCCAGAACAAGAAATTCGATCTGGTAAGCTTTTGTGAGGGAGGGGATCCGAGGAGGCCAGCCAGGGTCGTTGAGGAAGACATGCTGACTCTCAGGTTGGTTTCCGATCACAAGAGGATCGTGGCAGTTTCCGATCACAGCGAGGATCGCAAGAGCTTTTTTTTTTCAGTCTTCCGATCAGAGAGGATCGTCGAGGAGCTTCAGGTTGTTTCCGATCAGAGAGGATCGTCGAGGGGCTTCAGGCTGTTTCCGATCAAGGGAGATCGTCGAGGGCGGGGCTTCAGGCTGTTTCCGATCGAGGAAGATCGTCGAGGGCTTCAGGTTTGTTTCCGATCGAGCGAGATCGTCGAGAGGCTTGGAGCGGCGGCTAGATCGAGGATGAGGCCCGCTCTGATACCATGTTAACAATTGTATTGCGTGAAATCAACGTGCCTCATTGAGGGGCCGTTGTCATGTATAAATACACGGAGGACACAGCCCCAATCCGAAGCGTACATGGTCTCCATGACAGGGTCGGTGTACTGACACCGTACCCTACTCTAATACAACTTCTAACACAAGTAACAAGCAACAACAATATTCTCCCTCGAGATAATCATACTCATTAGTACAGATGATCAATAGATTAACAACGCCCGTGTATGTGTCTCATCTTCTTTTTTTGGATCAATGAAGACTTTGGCACCCTTGATCTTTTCAGATATGATTGAAAGTTGGTAAGTAATCTATAAAACCACAAACTGATGGACATCAAACTCTTCCTTACATTAGAGATTGCAATATAAGTTGCAGTATAGTGTATATATATGTTCAAAGGAAGTAGATCAGGTACCATGGAGAGGAAGGATGTTCAGGGAAATACAACTGCAAACCCAGTGAATCTAATCTGCAACCAAGAGTGCGAATCATACACACTTTTATCACATTAGTTGTTGATATTAATATAGAGAACGCTACCAAAAATGCTCCTGGTCGCTATGATCCTGAAGAAAGCCACAGACTAAATCGCTTGTATCATTGAGCTGCTGCCTTTCCACTGCTATGGGGCGAACAGATAATAGGGGAGCTCACTGCGCCATATACTGTCACTGTCGCCTGTCCATTGCCCCCTTAGCGACGTAATCTGCCGTCGCTGCCAGCACCCCGATTGATGTGATGCCACCCGCTCTGGTGACAGATTTGTGGAGGGGATCTGGGCGGCGGCTAGGTCACCATACACACCATCTATTTTATATATTGAAGTTTCAAAGAAACCTCACGTTCCCAATCATTTTTTTTCATTTATGCACTGATATTGAATGCAACAAGATATCATGCTTCATATTTTCCAATATGAAGTAAGGATGCGTTAGAAACAAAGGAAATATACCTTTCCAGCGTTTGTTGACACTTCAGTTGTTATCAAGAAGACACTGATTTTTTTTTCATTATATACTAATACTTCGAAGGTGATAGACCAGATTCTCTCCTTGGACATTCTGAACAATTCCTACAAATCCCAGAAATTAACACTCATATTCTCCGGATTCAGAATCTTCTATGGTGATGGTTTCATTGTTCACGTGTGCCTATTCGCGAAGATGCATACAATTATAACAAGTGATCACCGACCCAAAGACGCATACCATTATAACAAGCCATCACCTATCGCAAATCTGCAGGCTTTTAGAAATTACAACCTTGAAAAGAAAGCATATGGAATATAAACCAATAGGTCCAACATCCTACAAAATAGTTATCATATCTTGAATAAATTCTGAAAATAAATGCACGTGCCATTAGCTCAACTAAATTATAACTCAAAATAAAGACATGCTATTATGGTCGTTTTCATGTAACAAAACCATGAATATGAAATAGAATTTAGGGTATGCAAAGCAGAGTAGGAAAGGTTGATAACTTGATCAACAACCATTCCAAAAACATGATCAAATCCACATATTTCCTCTCTTTCTTTGATGAAACTTAATGAAAACTTAATCTCCTGCGATGGATCAACCTTAAGGGACGCTCCGAGGCACTTCGGGGCCGTCATCTAAATAACACCCCGGTGTTTTCCCTTAGCCCGACAAGGTCATTGTACAAGTGACATTGCTCTGCACGCTTTGTTGTGTACTTCTTCAATCCATCAAACAGGTGCGCGCTCCTCGGAAGAATTAACCACCTGCAGTTACTTCTATGCAAGGTTGTTATACTATATTAGCAAAAAGGTCGTGTATCCATCCTTGATCAAGATGTGTATAATTGGGGCTATACATAGGAATCAGAAGTCAGTACGGTAGTCATGGTTTCCGGCCCTTTCAGCTAGGGGTATGAGATAATCATCATCTTGACCACTGAATTCTTGAATGAAACAAGAAATCTATAAGTCAGTACCAAGAAGTTGTGGAGAGCCTTGACTTCTCCTCCAACAACTACTGCAACATATTTCTCCTTCATCGCCACTCCTCCAACAACTTGCTCGCATGACACTATGACAAATTCATAACAACAAATCCTTCCACTCACTTAATTGCTACACACAATCGTACCTTGTAGATGCTGATGCATCCGTGCCGCCGTCGCCGTTCGGACCCATGTAGCAACTTAGATTGTGTAGTCCCTGACTCGTCGGACTCCATATCGATACGCGTGCCTTGCTGAGGAGGCTCTTCTTATTTTGGGATAGCAGGCGTCGGTCGTGTCGAATAAGATGATGCCGCGGTAGAAGATTTGCATGGTGAAGGAGACGCATGTGTCCATGCCAGTCGGGTGTTGGACAATACGAATCATTGCAGATTGGTGGTTGCGGACGTGAAGGACGGTCGAGTCGAGCGGCGCCACCGTGCTGGGAAAGGGAAGAGTCGCTGAAGATGGGATTGAAGAGGAACCGCATTAGGCCATTCTCCCTCGTGAAGTAGCATGGGCCATGCGATTCGTAATCTTGGCCCGATTCACCACAGGCCGCCCAAGTCGATCCTCAGAGTAGCAACCCAGAAACTGGTCCTCACGGTACAAGCGGGTGCGCCCGGTGAAAACGAGATTGCGTGAGAACACCCTGCAATCTGGAGCGTTTAGTGATCCGATCCGATGGCTTAGCACGCCAAAGCGCTGTGACAGCCGTAGTTGATGCGTTTTACTGTTTCTTAATAGGCCCGGTCGGCCCGGCTCTCAGCCCAACACCAACAGCATTAGCAGGCCAGCATCCACCGATCCAAGTCCAACCCTAACCTTATCCCCTTCCCAACTCGCACGCCTCCAATGTCAAAAAAAAAAAAAAAAAAAAACTCGCACGCCTCCTCCAGCCGCCTCCACTCGCTACCCCTCCCTCCTCTCCCCTCCTCTGCCCGTGCTGCACCGCCGCCGGCCGGCTGCCTCTCCTCGTGGACATTTGCCGAGCCAGACGGAGCAGGTTGGATCCCCGCCGGGCGTAGCAGGACGGAGCCCCGCTGGCCGCTGCATCTCCTGTCAGGAACCTTGCTCTGCTCTCTGTCTGAAACAGGACACTTCCTTCTTCGCGCCTTCGTCGAAACGGTATCTACCATCCACTTAACATCCAACGGTCCAGGGTCATCGTCGCGTCGCTATTTCAAAACGACAGCTAGCCAGTACGGCGTTCTTCCTCACCTGCTCACTCCGTTGTCGTGAAGCAGGGGCCTCACCTTTATATGTCTCGATCGCTCCTAGGATTAGGTTATGCTTATTTCCCTTGGGTTGTAACCCTAGCCGCCTCTGTGAGGTCTGGCCTATTGTATCCAAACTCTGAATCTTTCCTCTGAAATTGAAGTTCCTCGCTGGCAGTGATTCTTGCCTCTTAATTCTTAGCCTCAATTGTTCGTGAATTACTTTGTGCTTAACAAACTGGTATCAGAGCTCACGATCCTTGGCGGCGATTGGATCTAGAACAAGCGAAGGTTGGGATCTCTCGTAAAATCCCTTCGTGCAGTTCGAGATCCCGGTGACGGTGAGTAGCTCGCGGTGGCGGCTCCGGTGGCGGCGTCGAGCGTGCTCGGTTACAGATCAGGGGAACGGGGGAGGTTGCTGAGGAATAATTCCTCGGTGGTAAAATCCCACCACCCACCCAGATCCGTGTAACATCCGGAGAGGGGAGAAGTTGGAGTCGGTGACGGCGGCGGCAGGAACACATCTCGTTCAGTTCGTCAGGTTTCTTCAGGAGCAAGCACAACATCATGGACAACACCGCAAATTCCACTGAAACTGGAATGCTCTTGATGGAGACGATGCAGCTGGAAATTAAGCAACTTCAGACCCAGCGGCAAGAAGACAGAGAAGAATTTGTCGAATTCAGCAAGATGGTCAACAGGAATTTCGCCAATATTCAGAACAATTGCCAGGTTAATTTTGCTAATATCCACACCAACTTTGAACGATTGTTTGCAGCCAAAGCAGCAGATGGCCTGGATACATCAGTGACTGGCAATTCTAGCTCCACTCCTGATGCAGCACAAGGAGAGAAATCTGCAGGTTCAGTTAAGCAGACAACAGCTGCAGGCAAACAAATCTTGCAGGATCATTCAGGCAAAGAACTTAATCTCGATGGCACTCCAAAATACAGGCATCCTCACTTTGGGAAAGTTACTACAGTCATACCTGAAATGCAGCACAAGCAAAATCATTCCACTGCAGCAGTGATAGTAGAGGATGATGAACAGGAAGAATCTGACAATAGGAGAGTGACAGGCAATAACCAAAGGAACAGAGATACTGGAGGGCAAGAAATTAGAAGAAACAATCCTACTGTCAAACCAGCAAAACTCAACATACCAGAGTGTGATGGCAGTGATATTGACTCATGGATTGATAATATTGAAAGATACTTTGCAGCAGCACATACACCTCTTGACAGCAGAACAGAAGTGGCTCTTACTTATTTAAAAGGTGATGCTATCCAATGGTGGAGAGGCACAGGGTATGCTAGCAATTTACCATGGCACAGATTTTGCAGATACATTGGTGATCGTTTCTCAGAAGCTTCCATTTGTGATAATGTTAGAAATTTTCATGCAATCAAACAAATGACCACTGTGGCAGCATATATCCAGAAGTTTGAGGCTGCAATGAACTTGTTGAGGAGAGACAATCCTGCATTACCTGATGATTATTATGTTAACAGTTTTGTGGCTGGCTTGCATGATTATATTCAGGCCCACCTGCAATGCCATGGACCCACTGATATGCAGAAAGCTATGTGGTTAGCTAGGAGAATTGAGCAAGCAAACAGGAACCTTGCTCTGCTCTCTGTCTGAAACAGGACACTTCCTTCTTCGCGCCTTCGTCGAAACGGTATCTACCATCCACTTAACATCCAACGGTCCAGGGTCATCGTCGCGTCGCTATTTCAAAACGACAGCTAGCCAGTACGGCGTTCTTCCTCACCTGCTCACTCCGTTGTCGTGAAGCAGGGGCCTCACCTTTATATGTCTCGATCGCTCCTAGGATTAGGTTATGCTTATTTCCCTTGGGTTGTAACCCTAGCCGCCTCTGTGAGGTCTGGCCTATTGTATCCAAACTCTGAATCTTTCCTCTGAAATTGAAGTTCCTCGCTGGCAGTGATTCTTGCCTCTTAATTCTTAGCCTCAATTGTTCGTGAATTACTTTGTGCTTAACATCTCCTCCTTCGTCGACATCCACCAAGCCGAACGGAGCAGGACGGAGCAGGTTGGAGCCCCGTCGGACGCCGCATCTCCTCTTTTGTCGACATCCACCAAGCCGGACAGAGCAGGACCGAGCTCTGCATCTCCTTCGTCGGCATCCACCGCAGCAACTAGCCGTCGACCGAGCGCCGCCGCACCTCTGCTTCGAAGGTATTTTCTTGCTGTTCTTGACCGATTAGCAGTTGCACATGCATGTGAGTGACGGATTTGATGCAGATGTAGATTCCTTAAACAATGCTGTACATGAATATAAGTGTGAATATGTGATGATTTGTCGCTGTTTTTTTTTAGATTAATTAATGCTATAGTGTGAATGTGAATGTGTGAATGGTACATGATTTCGCTGCTGTATTTTCTTGCTGTTCTAGATAAATTTGCTGCTGTATATGAATATTTTTCTTGCTGTTGATATACATTTACCATGGTGGATCCTCAGGAACCCCCTGAGCAGACGCCCCTTCCTCCGGCCCTAGCGCTACTCTTCTAGGCAGGTTCAGTTCTCTTCTCTTTTTTTTCCTCCTCATTATGAGAGCTTATTAGATGTGTTTCTGATTGTTTGATTCGTGCTCCGCGACAGCATCCGGAACTCGCGCCGGCGATCTAGAGGCGGTAGCTACCTCGCCGCACCCGGTCGCTCCATGTCGGCGGGCGACAGCGCGGCGGTGTTGGCCGTGGAGGGCAAGCTCTCCACCAGCTGCGACCTCAGGACTCTCCCAAAGAGGGGCAAGGTCAATCTCTTCTCACACTCTCCCGTCTTAGCTTAATATGTCTTAGGATCAGCCGGTGAGTAGCGTCCAGTAGGCGCGCCGCCTGCGCGCTTGAGTTTCAGAGGGCCTCAAATCCCGCGTGGGCAATTACCTGAACGATCGAGCAAGGGAATCTGAATGCGGTATCGAGATCTTAAGTCTGACGCCAGACTTAAGATCTCGATGAGCATCTATGTAATGACAGGTAATGCAAATATAGCTATGCTTGGTGACTTCAGATTTCCAATTGTCAGATGTGAAACTTACTCTACCAGGGGCAGCACCAATAATTTCAAGTAATTCTTTTTTCTGGGCAAGAAACATTGCCATTATCTCTCTTTTTATTGCGTGCCGACCAATAGACTTGAATGGTGAACAACAAGCAGCCATCATTGTTCTATAACAATCTCTTCAACTGTTGTAAATGGATGAGAACCAGACACAAGATAGATAGAGATTGCATGTCTAGCTACTTGAGCATCATATCTAACATTTTTTAATGCATTTGTTCCATCATCATTGGTTTCAGCTTTCAAAAAAAATTATTCATTGTGGATTGATCAGTCTTATGCTGCGATTCGGTGTGCCTAAGGAGATGAGATGTACCATGTCCAGATTTAGCTGACAGCTCAGCCGAGCAATGGTTGCACTTAGCTACAACAAGTTCATCACCATCTTTGGATACCTTGGTGAAGTCCAGCCATGCTTTTGACTTCCGTCTGGAATTGTTAGAGGAGGCAGTAGGCTGCTGCTGTGCTGCTGATTGTCCACTTCTTGAACCTCCACTAGATGCTGGCTTCTTCCCCCTCGAATATGCAGCTTTCTTCCGAGCTTGAGGAGGATTTGGAGGTACAATAAACAGCTCCATTTCACCCTCATGCCCTTCTAATTCTTCAGGACGATAATCTGGTTCATCACCCTCTAGGCCTTCTAGGTAGGTGGAAGAGAGATTGAGGAAGCGGGGGTGGCTGGTGGAGGAGGGGAGAGGGCGCTTTGCTGGAAGAAAGTGGCGGCAGGGCTAGTGAGGGATGGGAGGCGTCATGGTACTTCGGCGTCTGGTACCGGGTCTCGTGGGGACGATGGAAGCTAGCTATACGGTGACTTCCCCATGAATGAAAGAAAACTGGTTAGGCTTAGCCATTCATCGAGAGTCGGACTCGAGTCGCTCGCATCGCATGTGTCTCCTCCTCTCGCGACGGATGGCCAATTAACTCCAGATTCTCGTCTAAGATTACAAAGAATTTGGATATTATGGAAGCAGGAAACAGGCGTATTCCTGTGTCGTCTTCCAAGGCGACACTAGTGTGCGCCTTTCGATTGTCTCACCGGCCGTGCATGCGTGCTGCTGTTGCGGATGCGTGACGGCAGCATGGCGATGTGGAAACGCCCAGTAACGTCGCGCGGTACCGCGTCACGCCATAGTCCCCATCTCAATAGTTTTTTTTGAGCAATATGTTAAGGTATTAGCAGTGGCTAGCTGCGGAGCTGTCTAGCTATTTTTCGGTCACCGGCCATCACCACACCTCCCACCTAGTTTGCGGTTGTCGTGTTGCGCTGTGGAATCTAGCTAGTTTTGGGAATATTACTAAATTTAGCTAGTCTGCTGGAAGATAATGTTTGCTAAATGCGTTATCCAGAAGTGGAGATCTTGTAGTACTTTAAGTCGCCGCAACCACAAATGGCAGTTCGTCGTGTTGTGGTAGCCTACTCAGGTCTAGTTGGAACTGCTTCTGAATCGGACACTTATCTTTACACTTACCCTGGTTGAACTTGATACTTAACTGGGAATGAGCTGTACTGGAAGTATCAAATGTTTCTATTCTTAATAAGTATTTGTGGAAAATTAAAGTCCCCTTGAAAATTAAAATATTTATGTGGTTTCTATCTAGGAAAGAATTGCTCACTAAAGATAACTTAGCTAGGAGAAATTGGGGTGGGTGCAAGAAATGCGTGTTCTGTGGGGAACCCGAAACAAACACTCACCTTTTTGTATCTTGTCTTTTTGCTAAGAAAATTTGGAGGTTGATTCATTTTACTTATAGCATTTCACCTCCATCTAGTATTTCAAATTTGTTTGGAAATTGGTTGTGTGGAGTGGATAAAATTTCGAAAGCACTCATACGCATAGGAGTATGTGCTCTACTTTGGGCTATATGGAAGCATCGGAATGATATTGTTTTTAACGGTGAGAAAGTTGGGAATTTTTTGCAGGTAATACATCAGGCCAATTACTGGATGCATCAATGGTCTCTGCTTCTTCCAGAGGACCAGCGTGCTCGTTTGGTTGGTGGATGCACACGAATGATGGCGGTCGTTCAGGCTATTTACAGCAAGGGTGGCTGGTTGCACTGTAAACGTCTGGGACATGCTTAGCAAGATGGAGGGAGCTACTTTCGGAGAGTCAGGAGAGTTGGATGGATGTACTACACTCGTTACCTATATAGGTTACTATTGTGTGCCTATGAGAGTGTGTGGGTTGTAAGATATTTTTGAATGATATTTTTTCAATAAAAAGCCGCATGCATCACTCAGATGCAGAGGCTGGGTATTCCATTTCAAAAAAAAAAAATGTTTCTATTCTTAGTGTAGTTAGGTACTTGATTCGTATAGTGTCAGCTATGTTTTATCTTTTTTTCTTGCTTCCTCTAATCAGTCTGAACTTGCCACAGAAATTTCCTTTGTAAATTTAGCATTTATTGTGCCATATTGGAGGGATGTGGGATGTGCAGATTTATCGCAATTAAGCGATGTTCCTAAAGGACAATATTTTCCAAAGTTCAAGAAGGCGCTAGGCGTTAATTATGCGTTTTGCCACCGCCTTGCGCTTTTCTGACCAAAGCGACCGCTTAAGCGTAATTATGCGTGATTAAGCGCTAGACGTTTTGCTATCGCCTAGAGCCTAGGCGTGCTTAAGCGCCCGCTTAGGCGCGCTTTTTTTAACCATATTATTTTCCATAAGAGTTTCAAAGTATGAACTGTTAATATTGGATGAACCTGAGGTGTAATAGGAGAGTAAACATCCCAATGTGCCCCTTCAATTTCTGGCAGTATAATATCTTTATAAATAAGCTTTGAAATTAGGCATCACTCTATAGATAAATGCATTTTTTAAAGATTTTCATCAGTCATAAAGTTTTAAAAATATTTTTCCCATTTTGTGGTGTGTCAAGCTCTATTTTTCTCCATTCTTTTACGGACTGAACATTCTTTCAATAGATCAAAATGAAAATACGTCACCATTATTTGTTTCAGAGAATGTGGGCTATTATTTGATACTAACATTATAGGAACTTGCTTTTTTCAGCCTGCGTCAGCAAGGACATTAAACACTGCTCAGATCGCGCTTGTCGCAAGCCATCCGGAGGTTTATGAACCATGTGATGACTCCTTTGCCCTCGTTGATGCGCTGCTGTCAGACAAAGCTCAACTTCTGACACTACAGCCGAGTTTATGCCTGGAGGTAGGATGTGGCAGTGGTTATGTCATCACATCTCTAGCCATCATGCTCAGGCAATTAGGCTCTGGAAC
Organism: Alopecurus myosuroides; assembly: GCA_028641055.1. Taxonomy (NCBI): domain Eukaryota; kingdom Viridiplantae; phylum Streptophyta; class Magnoliopsida; order Poales; family Poaceae; genus Alopecurus; species Alopecurus myosuroides. Next base: position 107,567,019 of record CM054060.1, read on the forward strand.
CCAGTACCTAGCAACAGATATCAACCCGCATGCTGTGGTGACAACACAAGCCACACTTGCAGCCCATGGTATTCATGCAGACGTTATTGCTACTGATATTGTGTCAGGCCTTGAGAAACGTATGGCTGGTACGGTTGACGTGGTTGTTGTGAACCCTCCATATGTGCCGACACCCGAGGAAGAGATCGGGATCAAGGGCATCGCTTCCTCTTGGGCTGGAGGGCTGAACGGGCGTCAAGTGATTGACCGAATTCTTCCTGCTGTACGCGAGCTGCTCTCAGAAAAAGGGTGTCTGTACATGATTACCCTCGAAGAAAATGATCCTCTGGGTATATGCCATCTGATGAACGAGAAGGGGTTTGCATCTCGTGTTCTCTTGAAGAGGTGCACTGAAGAGGAGAGCCTCTATGTCCTCAAGTTTTGGCAGGACGCTGCTTTTGGCGCAAATGCGTCTCCATCCGGTAAATCTCCAGGATCCGAGTCCAAGTGGCTTTCTCAGCTGTCTTTCAGGTCCTTCTGGCTTAAGAGTGGTAGCAGCTCCTGAGCTCATCAATTTGGACTCTTACCATTCTGAAGAAATACAGTAAGCAGGGAATCTGTGCGAATTTGGTATGGTGGTATATGTAGATGTGTTTGAATGGGGTGTTAAGAAGAACCAGACTGACATTGTGAACTTAGCGCTATGGTCATATGAGCAATCTATCGAACCTATATTAGATGCTAAATACCAAACTTTTCTTTTTTGGGTAAAACCAGCTTACTATGTTAGCATCCTGTTGTATATGTGCTAGAATAATGAATCTATTGTGTCTTGTATATATGCAGTTGAGTCTACCTTGTTTATTTACCTTTGCTGGGAGAAGTCCTGCCCAACTTGTGGAACTGTACAAAATGAGATGCAAAGCTAGCACAAGCATATTATATCTATTTAACATGATGGTATGCTTGTTCCTGTGCCTGCATTATTAGCTTACAGCTAGCCATTCGGCTTGGATGCAGATTGCAGAGTGAGCAACCGAGTTATTAATGTACTCCCTCCGTCTCAAAATAATCGTCATTGAGATGGATGTACCTAGATGTATTCAAGTCTAAATATATCCATTTTAACGACACTTATTTTGAGACAGAGGGAGTAATAAAAATATAGAATACAGTTCAGGGGATCGCTATAATCAATAGCGACCTCAAGCAGTGGAGCCGCCCGGACGGTTCCTTGGTTCCTACTCATAGCCCAGCCAGCCTTGCTCATCTCGCCGGGCCACACTGCCCAGAACTAGCATACTCTCGCCTCTCGGCCTCTAAAACACACACAACCAAAATATGTCTCAGGCGAGGGAGTGAAATTGTCGAGTTCAGCAGGTGACACGTTTGGGACCCTCTTCGGTTACGGTTTAGTGCTCCGCAGGCGATCTTCGCTGGCGTGAGATTCAAGTTGTCCGCCCCTGTCTCCCTCCTCTCTCCGTGGTGAAACTCGGGCTGATCAAGGGGATGGCTGGTCCGTCTTCCCGGCCTTGGTTTATTGCGGGGAAGTAGGGGATAGCGGGGAGGAAACCCTAGAAGGGAGGATCGGATCGCAATCATGGAGGGGAAGGCAACGACAGAGACCTCGGGTTCGGGGGTCACTGGAGGAGAGATTGAGGATATCTTCCGGAGTCTACAACTTAGGGAGGATGAACTTGACGATTTTGTGGTAGGGACAGATGAGATCAAGCAGTACCAGAAGGAGGCGAGATGGTTTGGCGATTGGCAAGGTTCTTACTACTCGATCGTTCAGTGGGACGACACTTTTTGAAAAGATGAAGAGTGTCTAGAATCTATCAAGGGAGCCAGGATTTCGTGAGGCGGGAGAGAACCTGTTCATCTTCCAGATGCATTGCCTTGGAGATTGGAAGAAGGTAGTCCACCAAGGCCCGTGGACGTTTCGTGGATGGGGATTAATGTTGGAGGACTATGATGGCCTGGTATCTCCGGAGAAGATGGTTTTCGGAGGGATGACAGTGTGGGCGCAGATCCATGGAATACGAGAGCTGTTTAGGAAGACGGAGATTTTGGATGGCTTGGCAATAAGAGTGGGGAAGGTGAAGGAAGTCCAGATGAACCCTAAACCCTTTTTTGAAGGTAACTATGTAAGGTTAAGGGTGCGCATTGATGCCTCAAAACCCCTGACGTGCGTAGTATCTCTGGTGTTACCCGAGGGACGTAAACTTCTTCCTGTCAAGTATGAGAAAATCCCTTATTTTTGTAAACAATGCGGCTTAATGGGAGACGATCATGAAGAATGTGGAGATGGAGCATGGGATGAAAGTAAACTGCAACATGGTCCTTGGATGCTGGCTAGGCGCCGGATCACACAACCAGTGGAGGAGCCACACAGGTTTGTCCCAACTGGGCGAGGCAGGGGTGGCAGAATGGGACGAGGTGGTGGTTTTGCAGCCATGCCTCAGAAGAGATCATCTGATGATGCCGAGCTTGATGACGATCTGAATGGCGCTGCTGCAAGCCCCTTGAAGGGCCAGGAGGGCGGTCAACATGAGGAGACTACTACGGCGACTCTTCGGAAGCTTGATATGGGGGGAAAGGCTCCGGAGGTTGAGGAGCCAATGAGAAGTGAGACACATGGGGGAGGAGAAACAACAACAGAAGGGCAGAAAGGGATCCCACCAGCACCACCATAATATGTGTCACCTAGGGAGCGAAAGCATAGGAAGATGAATGAGAATGAGAAGGTTATGGGAACCATGGTGGACTCCGAGAAGGAGGCCCGCCAGACCCAATGAGTACCCTAAGCTGGAACGGTCGTGGTTTAGGCGACCCTGCGACCGTTCATGAGCTCCGCGACCTCGCTCGCGAATATTCGCCTACCATACTGTGTGGTGGAGACACAGATTGATAAATATAGTGCTGAGGGTTTGGCTAGAACTCTTGGTTTCGAACATGCTTTGGGAGTTGCTAGCTTTGGTAGAAGTGGTGGGCTGTGTGTGTACTGGAAGCTACCGGTGCAACTGAACTTGCGGAATTTTTTGAGATATCACATTGATATGGTGGTTAATGAGGCCGGGAAGGATCCTTGGAGACTCACTGCGTGGTATGGTGAAGCTAACAGAAGTCTGCGTTATAAAACATGGGAGATGATGCGGTATCTCAAAGCTGACTGCGATCTCCCCTGGCTCTGTATAGGAGATTTCAACGAGGTTCTTAGGAGAGAGGAGCAAATGGGGACTAACGAGAGGGATATGGCACAAATAAATCTATTTCGGGAGGCAGTGGACTCATGCCAATTATGCGACATTGGGTACAGAGCGCTGGACTGGACTTTCGAACGAAAATTACCGAACAATGAGTATGTTAGGGTGCGTCTTGACCGAGCGTTGGCCTCGGCGGATTGGACGGCTCGTTTTCCTTTTGCCACGACTACTCATCCTTTTGCTGCAAAGTCGGATCACTCACCAATCCTATTACTCAATGAGATGGAAGCGGGTAACCAGCGCATCGCTGTGCACAAACCATTCAGGTATGAACTCATGTGGGAGAGATACGATGAGTTTAAAGCAGTTTTGCAAGAGTCTTGGGGTACCACGCCGGCGGAGAGTGTAGTGGAGTTGCATGCAAAACTCCATACCACGGCGGATGCTTTGGTAAATTGGGGCCGGTCTTTGTTTGGTGATGTTTGAAGTGAGCTGCGGAAAATGTGCAAGAAGCTAAAGACTATGCGATCCGGCCCACACAGAGTGGGACCTTCGTATGAGGAGAAAAAGGTGGAGGAACGTATTGCGGAGCTGTGCTATCGTGAATTTCTGTGGCGTCAGAGGGCGCGTGTGCAATGGTTATCAGAAGGGGACAAAAACACCAGGTTCTTTCACCTCAAAGCTAGCAATAGAAGGAGGAAGAACAGAATTGAGCGCCTAGTGTGGGATGACGGAACAGTGTGAGAATGCCGCCAAGCTGGAGGGTATGACCACAACTTTCTACCAAAACTTATACGCATCCGAGGGTACGTTTGGGATTGAGGAGGTGCTGTCACATGTGCCGCGTAGAGTGACAAGCGCGATGAATACCTCTCTCCAAGCGCCGTATAGTCCGGAGGAAGTTAAAGCAACCCTCTTTCAAATGTTCCCTACGAAGGCGCCGGATCCTGATGGTTTTCCAGCGGACTTCTTTCAGAAGCATTGGAGTCTTTGTGGTTAGGAGATTACTAAAATTGTAATTCGGATCCTGGATGGGAATGATTCAGCGGAAGAAATCAATAAGACGTTCATCGTACTAATTCCTAAGGTACAAAACCCCTCTTTTCTTTCGCAATTTAGACCGATTAGTTTGTGCAATGTGGTGTATAAAATTGCATTGAAAGTACTTGCTAACCGTTTGAAGATGTCATCACTGCTTATAAGTGCTTGCACTTTATGAAATAAAAAAAGAGCAAGAAGAAATCCTTTTGTGCTTTAAAGTTGGACATGCGAAGGCCTATGACCTCGAGGCTATTATGAGGAAATTGGGCTTTGCTGCCAGATTTGTTGATTCAGTGATGAGGGGGGTGCGGTCTGTCACCTTCTCGTTTTTATTTAATGGAGCTCGCACGGCAAAATTTAAGCCCACTCGAGGAATTCGCTAGGAGGATCCGATCTCTCCGTATTTATTCCTCCTGGCTGCTGAGGGACTATCTTGTTTGCTAAAACATGCGATGTGTAATAATGAGATGGAGGGGATCTAAGTTGCTATATCAGCCCCAAAGGTTAATCACCTTTTGTTTACGGATGATTGTATTTTGTTTAGCCGAGCGACTGATGCTGCCAAAATGAATGATATCTTGGGGGTTTATTGCCAGGCTTCCGGTCAACGGATAAACAACGAAAATCATCTATTGTTTTTGGTAAAGGAGTTCCAGAATTGCTAAGGGAGGAGATTAAAACCCAGTTGGGTGTCTAGACCGAATCTTTAAATGAGAAGTACCTTGGCCTTCCTACCTCTGTTGGGAGATCAAAGAATGGTTCATTTGCTTACCTAAAAGATAGAGTGTGGAAGAGAGTACATGGCTGGATGGAAAAGACCCTCTCGGGGGGAGGAAGGAAATTTTAATCAAGTCGGTTATTCAAGCACTGCCAACATATTCGATGGCATTATTTAAGCTTACCAAAGGGCTTTGCGAACATATAATCTCGTCGATTCGTAAGTTCTGGTGGGGAACTAAACTGGAAGAAAGGAAGGTGACCTGGGTTTCTTGAGAATCAATGACCATGCCCAAGTACAGAGACGGGTTGGGCTTTAGGGATATCGAGATTTTTAACCTTTCTCTCCTGGCGAGACAGGTGTGGAGGATTCTAATTTCTCCTGAGACTTTGAGTGCAAGAATTTTGAAAGCATTATATTTCCCATCGACTGTTGTCCTGAACGCAACACTAGGTTCGAGTCCATCCCTTATTTGGCGTTCACTATGCGAAGGCAGGGATATGCTGAAACTTGGCTTGATAAAGAGGATTGGTGACGGGGAGAGTACACGGATCTGGAGTAAGAATTGGATCCCATGGGATTTTCAACTTAGCCCGTATGTGTGTACATCAGATGAGCTTCCAACCGTTGTGTTCGAGCTTATATGTCCGGCGACGAGGACTTGGAACTGGCAGATGCTTGAGAGCCACTTCCTTCCAATGGACATTGAAGCGATCAAGGAAATTCCAATCAGCTACCTTCGCCAAGCCGACTTTTGGGCTTGGCATTTTGATCGAAGGGGACTATTCACTGTGAAATCTTGCTATCATATGATTATGGAAACAAAACGGAGAAGAGAAGATTATTTTGAGGGCCGTACGAGCTACTCAACATCTGAAAGTGATGAACGGGGCTGAAAGTATCTGTGGAAGGTCAAGGTGCCATCGAAGCTGCGTATCTTTGCATGGCGTCTTGCGCGTCATCTCTGCCGACAGGGACGGTTCGTGCGTCCAGAGGTATGGCAACAACGGCTACATGCCATGTATGTAATGCTGCCGCTCATTCGTGGAGGCATGCCTTGCTTAATTGCAACATGTCCTGGAGTGTTTGGGCACTAAAGGAGGATGATCGCCTTTGCTTGGCGATGAGACGGATGATCCGCGACTATGGTTGTTTACCCTCAATACTTCTTTGTCTAGTGAAAAATTCATCGAAGCTTTAGTAACATTGTGATCAATTTGGTGGGCGCGGCGCAAACTCATCCATGAAGGGGTTCACCAGCCGCCACTGTCTACTCATCATTTTATCTCCAGGTATATAGCAGAGGTGGCTCATGTGAACAAGAAGCAGTTTTCTACACGGCTAACGGGAACAACAAGGCAATGCTCTCGCTGGCGTCCCTGGAGCGGGAGAAGTGAAGATCTACGTTGATGGGGTTGTCGCTAAGCAAGAAAATCGGGGTGCTGTCGGAGTCGTATGCAGAAACGATGGTGGCCTGTTTCTTGGTGCATCAGCCGTGGTCTTTGAGGGTATCACCAACCCAGAAACTTTGGAAGCCCTTGCCTCTGCAGAGGCCCTGGCACTTGCCGACGAATTACAAGCTCGTAGGTTGAATATTGTGTCGGACTGCCTGAATGTGATAAAGGAGATCAATGCTGATGCGGAGAGGGGACAACATTGCATGATTTTGAAGGAGATCAAGGCGGGTATGGGAAGGTTCTTAGCAGCTGTGTTCAGCCATGAACGATGCGAAGCGAATGGTGAAGCTCATAGGCTAGCACGTTCAACAACTAGCTTAGCTACAGGTAGACATGTCTGGTTTTCAATTCCTCCTACTGACATGGGGATTCCTGTAAGCATTTTGTCTATTGAGTAATAAAGTCGGACGTTCTTTAAAAAAAACCAAAATATGTCTCAGAAGTTTTCAATAGCGCCGAAAGGCCCGAAAAAGGTAAGGTGGCACACGAAAGTTCAAGCGCCTCCGGAGGTGATATGACTTGCATCGTCGTCATAGGATCCAACTAGTTCAACTACAGATCAGTGATGAGTTCTTACCCTGGCCTATAGCCAAGTAAATGGGCTCCAAGGCAACAACTCAAGGCCAGGGTTTTCAACCAATTTCCCTCTAGCGTGGAAACCTTTGATCCTCGCTTGAAACTTGAAAGTCCTTCCGTGAACGAATTGGTGTCGCAACACGTACAACCTCGTCGACAGGATGCGTAATCCGCCACCCGTCGACACCACATCACACCTGCCATGCAAATGTGTGTCACAAACTTCTCACACAAGGCCAACAGTCTCAAATCTTTTCACACACGATAACATGGCGGCAGATGCAAATTACTTAGAATAATTTATCACAAACAGAAGTGATAACACGAAAAAAAATACTTAAAACTAAAATGATGCGAGAGAAGATCAATTGCTAACTGATCATAGTTGGATCTTCTATGTTTCCAAACCTATCATAGAATAGTGTTGCTATGGCAGAAATCTGTCTTCATAGGGTACATGGCACGTTGCGCTAGCTACACGCCTTGCCTCCCTAATAAAACTGTTTCGCAGTAGGTCTCTCCACACGGTGCATTTGGGCCTTGTTGCCAGCGAGCGCGCTTGGACAGCGCTCCGCTTGATCAACAAATCGATCTATGATACGCTCGCTTCTAGAATCTCGTGTGCAAGAACTTTGCCCTGATGCCGCACGCGGTACGGCCAGATCGATCTGACCCGCTGCTCCCCCGTACCTGTAGTACGTCGTCGCCGCTTCTTCTCGATCCGATCTCACCGATTCTCCCGCATGTGCTTTTGCTGTTTTCGATTGCTGCAAAATCAATCCTCTGCTGCTGATCGAACCCCGTGACCTCGTGGCTCCCGATCTCCCGAATCCCCCCAGCTTTCACGGTAGTTCTTTCAAGGAACTCGTCAAACAATACCATGTATCAACACTTGACTCGGATGCGAAGCTATTCACGGTCCAATCTTCACGCAGCTTCACCTCTGCATCACAATCTGTGGCCTCCAACCTCGCTCTGATACCACTTGATATAATTCGTAGGCGCTTAGTCAATTGGTGCACTTTGTTGAGAACCCCAAGAGGAGGGTATGATGAGCACAGCGGTAGGAGTTTTCCTCTTAGTTAAGAATTAGGGTTATTAATCCAGTAGTTGAAAAACCCCAAGAGGAGGGTATGATGAGCACATCGGAAGGAGTTTTCCCCTTAGTTAAGAACCAGGGTTATCAATCCAGTAGGAGAAAGAGAATCTTCGGAAGATTGATGCCACTGACGGTGGTGCTGACGCTTCACCGGTGTCAGCAACAACGTGGAACCCGCACACAACACAATCAAAATATTTTTCTCCAACGGTACAGTGGGGTTGTCAATCTCACCGGTCTTGCTGAAAACAAACATTAGACGTATAGTGTGGAAAACGGTGTATGCTTGCAGAAAGTAAAGAGAGCAGGAAATTGTTGTGATTTGTTTAACAGTGTGGAAAATAGACTGGGGTTCGTAGTTTCACTAGTGGTGTCTCTCCATAAAAGATAGCATGCTGGGTGAACAAATTACATCTGGGAAATTGACAAATAGAGGTTGCACCGTAGTGCACAATATGACATGAAGATCACTATGCTATTTAGTGCGGGCATTACAATAAGATACATAGACCGACATCCATCTGCATCTATGACTAATAATCCACCCTCAGATTATCATCCGAACCCCCTCAGGTATTAAGTTGCAAGTAACAGATAATTGCATTAAATAAAGTGTGTAATGTAAGCAATGATTATGCACGCGGGCACTATCACCGCTGTTTTCTCCCTAATGGCACCAACACATCCTCCCCTTCACGTTTCTGTCACTCGAGCAAGGCAACAAGAAGACATGAACCCACTATCGAGCATAAATACTCCCTCTTGGAGTCACTAGCAACAACTTGGCCAGAATAACCACTAGCAACGGAGAGCATGCAAGATCACAAATAACATATGCAAATAAAGACTATAATCAACTTGACATAAGGTCAATATTCATCGATCCCAGCAAACACAACACAAACAATTACATAAGATCAATCTCGATCATGATAGGCAGCTCACGAGATCTAAACATGGAGGCATATGAGGAGAAGACAACCATCTAGTTACAGCTACGAACCCATACTCCAAGGATGAACTACTCACGCATCACTCCGGAGGCAGGCATGGTGATGAAGAGGCATCCGGTGATGATCTCCTCTCCGGCAGGGTGCCGGAAACAGCTTCAGAACCCCCTGATGTAGAGTTGACGGTGACGACGGCTGCGGAACGTTTTCGGAGATTTTGATTAGGTACCTAGGGTTTCCATCCGGGGGGCTTAAATAGGCGAAATGGCAAAAGCGGTGGTGCTTCAGGGGCCCACACCTATAGCTGGCGCGGCTAGGGGGGTGCGCCACCCTATGGTGTGGCCCCCTGCTGCCCATCTTCGGCTCCTCTTCGGTCTACTGGATGCTTCCGGGGAAATTAAAACTTCCGGGTTTCAAATTTTCCAATTCCGAGAATATTTCCACAATAATTTTTCTGAAACTAAAAAACAGCAGAAAAAGGGAACTGACTCTATGACATCTTGTTAATAGGTTAGTCCGGAAAATCGATAAAAATGACATAAAGAAGGGAGAAAACATGTAGCAACTGGCATAATATGATCATGGAGCATCATAAATTAGAGATACATTTATGATGTATCATCGATGATCTACCGAGGAACAAACAATCACAACAATGATGACGATAGCGAGATTTGTTAATGCAGTTCGACAAACTTGCCAACTCTAGGGGGCATGACTACAGGCGCTCCTCCCGATCGATACCGCTGCAGCGTCCGCCTTGGTCGCCGGCACAAACCACTGCCTTCTCCTGCGCGCCTGCTGCTATCGAGTCGCCATGGGTTACAACTTACAACGTGCAGTGCCTCCTCATTATATGGGAGACCCTGGGATACACGTGTTCGACTACAACTCTACCATACCCTGTCCACAACTATTACAACTCCAAGTCTTACCGTAACCTTACTCGTACATAATATTCGCCACAAATACAACATACAAGTTATCGATTTATATATACGCATGTATATAAACGAGGTATAGCGGGAAACTGGGATGGTGACACATTTTAATCCCCATCCCTATTTAAGACGGCGGGGATGTTCCCCCGTACCCCTAAGGCCTTGTTTGGTACAAGTGTATATTTGGAGATTGATGCGGATAATCCCCACAGGGTTTGGGTGAAACCCTCTTTTCCACCCAATCCTATAAAATCCTTCTCCACTAATCCACTAGCTGGAGGGGGTGGATTTGATATACTGAAAAATACACAAAGGCCTTGCTTACTTGTAGTGTATTACAGGGGAATGTAGGGGATTTTGCCGAATCCCCAAAATTCCCTACTAGTCTGTTTACTACTCCGGTTTTGGAGAGGATAATCCACATAAATACCTCACCAACCACCTCACTTTTTTCTAGATTAAAAACTTTACCCTATGCTAGTGTATTCTGGGAGAAGAGTATTTGAGGGGATTTGGTGATCATCAAATCCCCTCATAACCCAAACTTACAAACCCAGCAAATACAAGAGAGATAAACAAGACATAAAATGGAGGGGATTTTTGGGCAAGTACTAATCCACTTGAACCAAACATATTTTTGGGATATTTGGGGATCTAGGATTAGACCGAAATAATCCCCTCTAATTGCTAAATATACACACTTGTACCAAACAAGGCCTAATAGATGAATTCTCCACGTACAAGGGGAACGGCCCCATTGTCATCCCTGCTGAGACTACATGAGTATTTTTTGCCAAATCTGGCCCTTTTCGCGGACTAACGTCAAATTTGGCCCCTTGTGGAAGTATTTTCAAATCTGGCCTCTGAGGTCGGCTCTAGGTAGGTTGGAGCCGAACCTGTTCAGGTCGGCTCCATCCTACTTGGAGCCGACCTCTCGAATTTTTTTTATTTGATCAGAACAGGGTTCGGCGCAAAAATAAGATAGCGCCGAAATGGACAAGTTCGGCTCCATGTCTTCTGGCGCCGACCTAAGGGGCAGATTTGAAATTACTTCCCACGAGAGGCCAGATTCGACGTTAGTCCACGAAAGGGGCCATTTTTGATAAAAAATACACTACATGATCTGATAACGGGTCTTCAGATGGTAGCGGAATAGTAATAACACAAGGGAAGTGCAAATCAACCTAACCCAACACCTCACCTTGGCCTGGTCATCCCTCAAATCCAAGAAACCACATCCGAACCTAAATCTACACTGCTCCGTGGCCATGGCTCTCTCGTCCCTCTTCATCTCCCTCCCACTCCCACTCCCGAAGCTGCCCTCCACCTCCAAATCAAGCCGCTTCCTCCCCATCCGAGCCTCGGCCACCGCCGCCGCCGCCGCCACCGCCTCCCCTTCTTTTGAACTGCGTCGCTACTGGACCTCGCTGATCTCAGAGGTCGAGGGCGAGCTCGATGCCGCGATGCCCATCCGCCCGCCGGAGAGTATCCACAACGCCATGCGCCACGCCGTCCTCCCAGGTGCCGGCAAGGAGGGCTCCGCCAAGCGCGCGCCCCCGGTGCTCTGCGTCGCCGCCTGCGAGCTCCTCGGCGGCCCGCGCTCCGCGGCGCTCCCCACCGCGGCCGCGCTTGAGATGCTCCACGCAGCGTCACTAGTCCACGACGACTTGCCGTGCTTTGACGCCGCGCCCACGCGCCGCGGCCGCCCGTCCACCCACGCCGCCTACGGCACCGACATGGCCGTTCTCGCGGGCGACGCGCTCTTCCCGCTAGCCTACACACACGTCATATCCCGTACACCCTCTCCCGACCCCGTGCCGCACGCCGTCCTCCTGCGCGTCCTCGCAGAGCTCGCGCGCACCGTGGGATCCACCGGCATGGCCGCCGGCCAGTTCTTGGACCTTGCCGGCGCCACTGCCCTTGGCGAGCCTGAGGTGATGCAGGTCCTGACCAAGAAGTTCGGCGAGATGGCCGAGTGCTCCGCCGCCTGCGGCGCTATGCTCGGCGGCGCGGGCCCCGACGAGGAGGCCGCGTTGCGGCGATACGGCCGCACCATCGGCGTCCTCTACGAGCTCGTCGACGACATCAGGAGCGCGTCGGGAAATGGCAAGATGCGGAGCAACGCCAGCGTCCTGCGCGCGCTGGGCATGGACCGTGCGCTCGGCATCGTGGAGGAGCTCAAGGCGCAGGCCAAGACGGAGGCGGACAGGTTCGGCGATAAGTACGGCGATCGGGTGCTGCCCTTGTACAGCTTTGTGGACTACGCCGTGGAGAGGGGATTTGAGCTCCAGGATGCAGCTGCAAAGCCGTAGGCGTGGACGGACGAGCATCGGAGCAGGTGACATATAGAGTATCTGAACCCTAAATTTGTACCATATATGTATTTAGAACATTAGGTGCTTGGTTGATGTTCCTGTTCAGACCTTAGCAACTTCCTGAAATAAGATGGGATCAAATGTGAAACCTCATTCGATAGATACCAGTAATTTTGTGTCTGCACTCCTATATATGATTAGCTTAGAAAAATATTTCATTCACGATTAAGCTGTCGAATTGTTCAGACTGCTCGGCTCATTCGTCAGATTTTTTTTGTCGGTGTTGTTTCTTCCCAGTGATGATAAAACATAACTCTGCTATGAGCTGTCGAATTGTTCATACTACTCGGTTCATTTGTCTGAAATTTGTTGTCTGTGCACTGTGCTTGTTTGTTGTTTGATAGATTTATGTGAAATGTCCCATGATGGTAAAACATAACTCCACTGTCGGTTCATTCTTTGGAAATTTGTTTATGTGCTTGCTTGCTGTTTGAATTTGTGTAAAATTTCCGGCTGAACATGCTTCTGCTGTGAGCTGTGGAGTCGGTCAGACTGCTCAGTTCCTTCATCGTGACATTTGTTGCCTGTGCCTATTTGTCTAATTGTTCAGACTGCTCGGCTCATTCGTCAGAAATTTGTGTCTGTTGTTTGTTTTCAATGATGTTGAAACATAACTTTGCTGTGAATTGTCGAATTGTTCAGACTACTGGATTCATTCGTCTTAATTTGTTGTCTGTGCTTGTTTGTTGTTTGAATTTATGTGAAATGTCCCATGATGGTAAAGCATAACTCTGCTGTCGGCTCATTCTTCCAAACTTTGTTGTCTGTGTTTGCTTGTTGTTTGAATTTGTGCAAAATTTCCGGCTGAACATACTCTGCTGTGAGCTGTCAGTCGTTCTGACCGCTCGGTTCCTTTACTTCGTCGGACATTTGTTGCCCGTGCCTATTTGCTGTTTGAATTTGTTTAAAATTTTCGATGATGGTAAAACATCTCCACCATAAGCATGAAAATAGCGATTGCAAATATGAATAAGAGCTTCAAACTGGCCATCTAATATTCTGAAATCAATTCTGGAGGCGAAAAGGCTCCTTTGATTGTATAAGAATAGAAAATCTGTTGGAGTGGGATGCCATATCTAGTTGAATTTGACGGGAAAAGCAATTCTTTTGATTGTGGTGAAAGAATGTTTTTTATGAGGTTGAACCTTATGTTATTTTCTTATAGGATTTACGCTACAAGATTCCTATATGATTATGGTCCTATGAGTCAAAAGGCGCGCAAAGGAAACTTTAATCCTACACCAATCCTATGAAAATCGTTTGAACCAAAGGAGAACAAAACCCCACATTTCTTCATTCCATTTACGACCATCACTAGGCAATACCTAGAGCACCCCCCCCCCACCCCCCCCAAAAGCCCATATAGAAATGGCGACGGGCTGGCATCGGCAGGGTCAGCAGCCGCTATCAGTTCGGTGGCATCACCGGTATCCATTTTATTTGTGTCGGGCACTTCCAGTGATGCCATTTTACCCCGCCAATTTGGTGGGTGTCGCCCACAACGGACCCCCCAAACAAAAATAAACCAAAAGGAACACGAAGGTTTAAATAAAGTTTGCAAATTTCATTCAAATTTTGAAATATTTTACATAGTTTTGAACGAAATTACAAATCAGGCCGACTTACCCTAACCCTAGCCTAGACGAACTATGACTCATCGTCGCCGTCGTCGAGCAGGGCGACTTTGGTGCAGGAGGCGGCGCGGCTGGTGGAGGTGTCGTCTCGAGGGGTGCGGCTGCTGGAGGATTGCACCACCGCCGTGTGTAGCGTCGTCAGGAGGCCCGACGCATACTCCTCTAGCGTTGTGACCGAATTGGCCATCGTCGTGAGGAGATCGGGGTTGTCGCCGTCCAACGGGTTACGCAGGGGCGACATAATGTTGTAGACGTCTTCCTCCCGCGGCTCCTCCCTAGCGGCACGGGGCTGCGGCGGCTCTGGGCGGAGGTGGACATGTGCCACCTCTTCGGGATGCGGTAGCCCGGAGGGGATGTGTCAGTCCGGAGGAGGTGAGGAGGCCGTACCGCTACAGGGCCGGTGAACCCGAGCCGGAGGAGCCACCGACCTCCCAGTTGTTTGCCATGGCGAAGAGGAAAGGGTGATGGCGAGAAGAGTTACACGGTGAGGGGGAGAGGGCGATGGCGAGAGGAGGTTGTGCACGGCGAGGGAAGAGAGGCCTTTTTATCCTTGGTCGGGGCAGATAGAAGGGCGTTGGGCGTAAATATGACGCGTGGGGAAGCCGCAACGCCAGCCCGCGCGGCCGCTGAAAAATTGTGTCGCCTAGGTAATTGCGAGGCGTGTTGCAGGCAGGCGCCGCCACGAAACCGGCGAGTGCGCCATTAATGCACGGATCGGCCTCTAGACAGCGTGATTACGTACTGTACGATGTCTATGACGAGGTGGCCTCACTTGTCAGGTAAGTGCAGCATTGCTCCGATTTTAATCCTACACAAATTCTATGAAAATCTTTTGAGAACAAAACCCCACATCTATTCATTCGATTTACGACCCTCACTGGACAATCCCTAGAGCACCACCCAAAGCCCATATAGAAATGGCGGCGGGTTGGCATCGGCAGGCTCGGCAGCCGCTATCAGTCGGACGATTACGACGCCAACTGCGAATCAGGCGGTGGCCAGAGGAGACCCGATACAACGCCACACGCGGGGCCGTGCGCATCAGGAGACAGAGCCGATGCAACGCCCACGAATGCGACTTCACAGGAGCGCTTGCAGGAATAGATGTTTGTTCTCCCTACCGTCCGGCTCGGCATGGGCGGTGGTCCAGTGGATGTCCGAATCGCCGGTTCAAGGCCTCACGCAAGAGGCAAAAACGACGTCGTTCTCCGGCCGAGGCACGGCCTACCGCACCACGAGGAGGCGCGCGGTTGAAGCTGTGGTCATGTTCTATATCACCATACGATTCAGAAAAAAAAACAGACTTCAGGGCAACGGGATGCCTGTTTATACAACCGACTGCTTTCGCCATTTCGACTGGCCACTCTGTATGACTATCATCAATTCATGATACTGAACACACTCGCTACAGACTAAGGATGGCAATTTTAACCGTGGGTACGGGTATTCGCGGGTATTCGACCCGTATGGGCAGGGTATGGGTACACTTTTATACCCATGGGTAGTACCCATACCCTACCCATCAAGTCATGGGTAGGTCATGGGTATCAGGTTGTACCCGCGGGTATACCCATACCCTACCCATTTATACTGACATATGGGCCACTTTGGCCATATGTAGTCTAGCAGGAAGCAACCCACAAGGCTATGACTCCAGGGTTAAGGCGATGATGAGAAGGGTCGGTCAAAGCGTCCTCGTAATTCCCTCGTCTCCCAAATATCCCCAAATTTCAATCACTTCTTAATCCTCTCATCTTCTAAATACTCAAACTAAGAAGATAAATTCCCAGGGATGAGGCATACAATTGATCAAATTGATATTTTTGCCAAATGTTCTATCAATGAATATAATAAATTGTGTACCCGCTGGGTATCCAATGGGTATGGGTATCCGCCGGGTATGGGTATGGGTAGACTTTCATACCCGTGGGTACGGGTATGGGTAAAGTTTTCTACCCGTTGACTATACGGGTATGGGTATGGTATTGCTCTACCCGCCCCATACCCTACCCATTGCCATCCTTACTACAGACCGCACCAAGTGATCGCCGCAGACACACTAACAGCTCTATATGCCTTATATCTGCTATTCGCTAGCTACCACCAGGCTCTTGCAGCTCTCACCACCGGATAGAAATGTTAACTGTTGCATCTACGGTCTCTGTTTCACGCACAAGAGCTGCTTCAGGAATAATTCCATGTCGTCGGCATCCTTGTGGACTGAAGAGGGGGCGCATTCCGCACGTTGACGTCGAGGGGCAACATCCGGTACTCGATCTCGAGGTCCCTCAAGACTTTGATCATCTCTTGGAGCACCAGCTCCCTCCTCACGAACCTCATCCCCATGTCTTGCCAGTTGAGTGTGTGCCGGAGCCATATGGACACTTTCAGCTTGTTGGTGTCATCAACATCCCGGAGGACAATCATCGCCCCGGGGTACCAATGTTCCTTCTTGGAGTCAATGTAACTGCAAGCAACAAAGTGAGAAAAAAAATCCGTTAGTCCGATGTGGTAAGATCAGCAGCAAACAGCACTACAAAGGTGGGAAATTCTCAGCGCTACATTGTGCGAACACCGGTTCTGAACATCAAACTGAGATAATAGAAGCACACATACGCACCGTAGTATTCTTTCCTTCATGATGGCCAGTTTTTCCACAGGTGTGGCGACATGAATAGAGAAGTCAATTCCTTCTCCCATATCAGGACTCCTGTAGAAATTGAAAATCGGTTTCGTGGCCAGCACACTGTTTGGATAGTAGATCTTCAGGTTATCATAACGGAGAAAGACTGTCGTCATGATGTTCATTTCCTCTACCACGACCTGAAATTCAAGTGCTTAAACTTCAGTCCACGAACACAAGGTAGTATGGGGGCAATTCAATAAACCAGGAGCACGAAGAAGATAACCGTTACCTGTACTTCTTCAATTTCACAGCGGTCACCGACATCGAAAGGATGCATCACGAATAAGAAAATAATTGCCTCAAACATTGTCTTCATAGTATTCCCAAATATGAAGACTGCCACAAGAAGCTGTGAACTGATGAAGACAAAGAAATGTGTCGTCGCTATCTCAAGAATCAGAAGCCAGAGAGCAGACACTATGAGGCCAACAACAACATTGCCCATCTGGTTGAGCTTGTTAATTGCAGTTTTTGTATCGTTAAGTGTTAGGGCAAGAGCTTTGCGCTCTCTGAATGCGCTCACCTATAAAACAAACCATATGACAATGTTAGGAAACACATCTTGAAGTCAGAAGTCTAGTGGTAATCCTTGATACAACTTAGATAGTACTGTAACAAGATCTTTACCACCCAGTTCTTGAGAGCCTTCTTGCTGACCCTACAGTGTTCCTGTGCTCCTTCAAAAAGATGCATAGCTTTGATGGCTTCCTCCTGCCTCATGAAGCGCATCAAGTCTGCCAAGTATATGTACCTGCATTATTCATTCATGGTCAAGGATATGAATCAAGATGCTGCTAGTATGCTTTGAACTAAAACATTTGGAAGGCATTCTAGCTAGGAATTCTTTTCAACTTCTGTAATCCATTATGTACTTTGCAATGAAATTAAACAAAGCATTGCACTACATAATTATAACAGCTACCATTGTTATTTGTAGATAAAAAGAAACGACCATACAATAGCCTGTACTTTATAAGCTAAAAAATCCTACAGTAAATATAAACTACATTTGTCTACCTGATCTAGAGTTCAGACTTCAGTAATTTAAAACGATGTAATTTGTAACTAAAAAGTAAAGGGTCAAAGAAATGCTTACTTGGATCCAGGCTTGGCAACATTATGAAAGATCTTCTTGGCTGCCACTTGCGCCTCATATTCACTGCGAATCTGTGTCCCTGACTCATCCCCATCTCCTGTTGCCTGCTGAATCTGCTCATCCATTGTGGTGAGCGTCCCAAACCGAACAATCTTCATGAGCCTCTTCATGTTCCATGCTGAGACGTTCTTCTGATTGAGCCTATGGAGCTTGTCAATGGTGATCCCTTCATCAAGCTCACGCTGTTTTTTCTCCTTGGACAACTCATTGCTTCCATCTCCTTTAGAGATTAAACCCGAGATCCGAATGCTCCTTTGCCCTGTAAGATTCTTGGGTGGCAAGGCGGCATGGAGCTCCTTGGGGATGGTTGCGCCTGCACGTTGGAGCTCACGCACCTCAGCGAGCACGTAGTCTTCGTCAACTAGTTGCGGCCCAGAGAGCGTCTCTATGACATATTGGTTGAACAATGCCTCTTGAATCCGATCAAAGTATGTGGAGACATGGAAGGAGGAAGCCAGCACCTTGAGCATCAGCGTCTTGACAAGGCGGATGAGCGTGGCGACGAGGAGGCAGAAGAGTACTTTGGTCACATACGGCAGCACCAGCGTGTGCGTCGGGACGTTCTCGTCGAACAGGAAGTGCCAAGAGGCAAGAACCAGGCCGAGCCAGAGAGAGTTCTGCACGGCGCCCCGGACGCCATAGACGAAGTAGAGCACACGCTTCCGCAGCACGAAGTTGCGTTCCACGCAGAAGACAGCTATCCGGATGACCCACCCGGAGACGAGACGGCCACAGATGAGCACAAACACGAGGAGCTCCCATTTCCAGAGGTGCAGCTCCCAGAGCTTCTTCCTGGCGAATCTCTTAATCGTGAGGCTGCAGACCAGTGCCCCGATGATGAGCACCAGGCTGATCCACTGCAATATGGTGAGAGTGTCCAGCTTCCCACGCTTGAAGTCGTCGGGGATGTCATCGTCGATGAAGGGGTCGTCCTCGTCCTCCTCCAAGGGACCCGACTTGCCGAGGCCACCGGACTTGCCGGTCTTACGCCCTGAAGGAAACTGGCCGGACTTGCCGGTCATACGCCCCGAAGGGAACTGGCCGGATTTAGGAGGCCGCGCGGCAGACGACTTGCGCTCCTCCTCGATGACACGAGCCGACACGGGTGACTGCGGCGGCGGGTCCATGAGCCGGGAGCGCGTCTTGAGTCGCTGTAATGGCCCCGCTCCGGCGGGGGAGGAAGTGTTGGGGCCGCGTATTACCTCGCCGTCATCGGCGGAGCGCCTACGTCTGGCACCGTCATCGGAGTCGGATGAAGAGGACGAGGAGCTGTGGTGTTCTTTGAAGGAGACGCGCGCCTCCCGCTCACGGGAGTTGGATAAGGACGACCTCCCGATGTCCTCCTCCATCTCCGGGTCGAGGTCGAGCGAGAGCTCGACCCCGGACGCCTTCTGCTTGCGGAGGAAGTTCCCGATGAGGCGCGTGGGCGGGTCCTCGCCGCCCTCCACCACGGCGGCGGCGTTGGCCTTCTTGGGCGAGAGCGTAGGGGACGTGGGCGGCGGCTGCGTGGGGCGGTTCTTAAAGCTGAAGTCCTCGACGCGGCGCGCTGGGCCTCCGCCTTTTCCGCCGCCCTCATTCTTCCAGAAGTCGTAGGTCCCGTCTTCCCAGCCCTTGGTCGGCGAGCTGCCGGCGCTGGACAGCCCCCTGCTGGCCGTCGCCTTGGCGGCGTTCGCGCTCGCATTCCCGGCGCCGGGGGTGGATGATGGCGCGGGCCCGTTCCCGTCGATCTTCACAACAACCTCCCGCCGGTCATCGGGGTCGGGCAGCACGGCGTGCTCTTCCGACCGCGACAAGGACTTGGCCGAGCCGTAGGACCTCAGGCTGCTCTTGCGCTGCACCTGATCCATCGCCGCCGACCAACAAACACCACACACGCGCGTGTTGTGGCCGATGGATCAGTATAATCCTACTCCACGAAATCGCTCGGGAATTTAATGGCTGCGTTGGCGTTGCCGAGCCTAGGGCCCCGGATGGGATGGGAGAGTGTTCGGGAAACAACGTGGAGCGGCAGAAAGCTGACACCACTTGGCAAGCACACCTTTTCGCCGCTCGCTCTGCGTTGGGCTGGGCACCCCGTCCGCGTTTCTTTTGTAGGCAGCGGCGCGCTTCGCATCACCGGACGCAGGCTTCACAGCGGTACGTGGCAGGCGGAGCTCGGGATTTGGTGCCGAGGAGATTAGACAAATCGATATTTAGGGGTAAAGCGACGATCTGGGTGCATATGGCCATCGTGGCCGAGATTAGGGGCGAGGAAGTGGGAGCGCGTCACCATATTTGGGTACTAATTAATTAGAAAGGTTGGTCGGCCAGAAGAAATAAGAGATACGGTCGGGTATCCTAGTACAGTGGTAATTTGGTCTAGGCATGCGAACCGTGACGAGACACTGTACTGTACTACTCCACACGTGTAATGTGAACCGGAGAGGGTTACCATCTCACCGGTCGGTCGGTCTCAGGTTCGTGCTAATCGGGACGGGTCGTGCCGGCCATGTTTAAGGATTCCGTGGAAAAAGATTGGCACAAAGCAGGCGCAGTGCACGCTTAGCATGTGATCATCTCTCTGCTTTCGGGGGCCGCCGTCACTAAGACGTTTGTGTAATAACACTCCCGGTCGAGGCCCAAGCGCGGCACGCCACCAGTAATCCACTACGCCTCGTTTCTCGGTTACCGTCCTAATCTCGTGATCTAGATGGGCGATCATGGAGACGAATGATCGGTCGATAATGGACAGTACGGTAGCAGGTCGGCTGGCTTACCATCGATGCATCGGCCTCACAGGCCCCGCCTCTCCTCCAGCGGGCGCGGGAACCAAAACGTAAATTCTTGACGTGGGGGCCGTTGCATAATAACAGGATCGATCTTGACGTGTGATGGTTTGGCCATTAGCGGATCGATTCAAGAGGCCAGGGCCCTCCTACACCATACCAATTATTACGCCACCCCAATGATCCCACGAGCACCTTTATTAATTATGCGAAACACAGTGATTTCGCCATGGAAACGCAAGGTGTGAACTTTCCAAGCTGTTCTCGAAAGGAAAACAAATGATTGCTACTCCGTACGAAGCATCCAAGAAAAGGTACAGTGGATTTAGCTATGACAGTCCAGCAAGGTTCCTGCGTCCGCCCAAAATTTCATCGATCGGCATACATTTTGGTCATGCAAGTTGCTTCCTTACTGAGCTCATGGAGAGGAATCGCTTCTGCCTCACGGAACGCTTGAATTAGATGGCAATCATTATCTTCATAGTAGTATGTATGTACTGTAGCCCAACACAGGTTTGTTTTATTTGGTACTAGGAAACGAACAAAAACAGCAAGTCCGATAAAATCAGGAGTAACAAGCTACAGCACCTGACCAGGCTTGATCAGTACCACCAGCTCGGTGTATAGGCTGGTCCTCTGTGTTTTGTATCTAGGTATAGGCTGGGGCTTCAAAGCAGGAAGCATGAGATGATATCCTACTTTTCGGAGGCGCGCGCGCCCGGGATCTGACACGAGAATGAACTGGTAGCGTCTTTTGTATATCCTACGTTAGAGGAAAAAATGGGAGATTCGTGGTGCATGCACGTACGACGTACTACAGATCATTCACCTCCTTTATCGTTAATCTCGCGTCATGTCGTTCATGTGTGTGTGTCCTACCTTTCTACCTAGTTGATTGACTAGTGCCATAGTAAATTAAAGCATGCACAGCTCATGTGACCAGTAGTACGTCGCATCTGTTCGGAGATGAGACCGGTGATCAACCACTCTACTACTCTAGTTTCTCTGTAGATCACAAGGGTGTCAAGGGCGGGCCCCGATGATGCGATGGTAAAATAAGATACTCCTCCACTTTCACCTACCACTGTCCAGTTTTACCGGAAAGAGCGCGACGTGTACGAGCAGAATCTCGCGAGAGCTCGAGTGCGCATCGGCAGGGCGCTGAGCTGCACGTACACCTGTTCTGTGCTGCGCTGAAAGGGAGGACGTCCTCTAGTAAACGCACGCAAGCGCAGCCGCTGTAGCTTTCCTTCCGGGGATGGCGTACGGTACGCCAGGAAGGAATGTTCGCTACGTTTTTCCGGCGCGCGATGGCCCTGCAAAAAACGAGACGCTGGCGTGCCGGCACCTGTACCGGTACGCGCAGCCGGAATGGGACCGCCAGCGGCAGTACAGGTAGTACGTACAATTACGAGACCGCTACTGGCCTACCGCCCCTTGTCGCGCTCGCGTCCCGTTTCATACCGGCCCGCCGGACCGGAGCTGGAGCTTCAGTCGACGCGGCAGCGGCAGCCTGGAACTAATCTGGATGGTTGGCCACGGCTCCGGCGATACGCATGATGGTTTTCTGGTGGGCGCGCGCGGCACAGCTGTGTGGGCTGGATTAAGCACGCGATTTCTTGTCGCGTGTCTCAGCGGAGCATCGTCGGGATATTTTTTTGGGTTCGGATGATGGCGATGTGCCCATGCAGGGACGAGAGTGGTGTTTTCAGGCGAGGGGCTTTGTCTCTTCGGGCTTCGCCGTCTCGTCACGTCGTCTTCCTATGTCGACTGACGGATACCATCCTTCCCGGAATTCTCCTCTCTCTCTTTCTCGAGTCTCGCGATTCCACGGGAGGAAGACGCGAAGCACTGGAGGTTGAGGTTATTATTGGCATGCCGGATCGAGAGGCCACAGTGAGGGTTCCTACTGCTGGGGCGCAGCTTGCTCGGAGCTTCTAGTTCATATGAACAGTTTACGAGCCGGAAGAGAACTCGGCGTTTGGCTTCTCAGGCTGCGTATCGGGCTAGTGGACAGCATGCACGTGCTTCGACTACTGTGCGTGCGTGGGCGTGCTGCGCCCGTGCGTGCAGGTCTAGTCTTCGGCGGTGCGTGTCCGACGCGCATATGTTCTCTGTTCCCGAACGTAAAGCGGGATCTGGATTGGCCGAAATTTGGAGAATAACTACAGTACAGTAGAGCTCGCCAAATTCATGAGTAGTATTGCGTCACAAAAACCCTGAAATAATGCGTCACACTCACATTGTTCCTTGCGAAATCGTGATCTCGGTGTTTTTGGATGATTTTAACGCTTTTCATGAAGAAAAATAATAAGTAATACACATAGCCTCTTTGATTCAAAGGATCTGCGTAGAGATTTTGTAGGGCCCGTATCCATAGGATTTTTTCCTACGCCGGCTATTTGATTTGTAGAATCGAATACCTTAGTGATCTTACATAAGAAATCATTTGCACCGGATTTTATCGGAAATCTGAAGGCTCCTTTCAGAATCTTTTGCTTTTTCTATGATGGAATCAAACAAAACAAATTGTGCGTATCAAATCCAGTAGGATTGGAATGGACGTGACGTCGCAATCCTATTATTTCCTATTCATGCGTCTCACAAACCATGTGAATCAAATAGGCCCCAAATTTAAGGTAGATCGCATAAACGATCGTCACACAAAGCATCTCTAACCGTAGTCCCTAAAATAGACCCATAAACAGAGTTTTAAGGAATTACCACAATCTCCTAACCCTAATGGTCTTAAAATCCATCGTCGATCCCTTCTCCGAAAAGGAAATCAAAGGTTTTTTTTCTGGGTATTCTAGTGACAAAGCTCCAGGTTCTCATGGTTTCACCGGTGTCTTACACAAATCATGTTGGGACATCGTCCAGCCGAAGCTCATGGCCACAACCTCCATTTCGCCAACCTCCAATGGATCAACTCGGCCAATATTGCCTTAATACCAAAGAAAGAGGGTGCAGAAGATATCCTTAATTTTCGGCCCATAAGAGCATCTCCGCCAGTCCTCCCAGTAGCGGATAAGTTGTCGGACAGCCCAATACCGCTTCGACGTCCCTGCTTCGGTCCTAGTTCATAGGGAAGCTAGAGGGAGTGCCAACAACGGCAGAAACTCCCGTCACGTCGAATACTCACATGTAGGCCTCGTCATGGCAAAGACTCAACCGACGGTCAGCGTAATTTATTACTGGAAGGTACAACCGGTATTTGCGTCTTAATGGCGCAACGGTTCATGTGGCTCGCAAGAGGCATCGCGCCTCGCATTACCAACGGATGTGGCCTTCGGAACCAGCGCTGGCGTTAATAGCGCCTTCCGCCCATTCCCGCCCAGTGTTCCCGCACGATACATCTCTTCGCGGCGTCTTTATAAGCCACGGCCCGTACCGGCCCCTTCACCCACTCGTCGTCGGTCTCGCTCTTTTCGCGCCCAGCCACCCCATGTATCCCTTCTCTCTCTCACCGACGCCAATGGCCAAAAATGACCAAGCAGGCGACATCGGTAAACTTGTACTAATCGTTCCTCATGAAGGATGAGACGGCCGTGCTGCACCAACACCACCTCCTCGTGCCGATGGGGATGCGGTTGCCCCATGGTTGTAACTTCAGCCTTGTCGGCCTCGCCATTCCTCCGATCCTGGTCACCTACATAGAGTGGCACGAGGTGATAGTGAAAGAGAATATCTCACCTAAATATGTTTTGTGTGTTTAATCACAATATTAGTATTATTTAACATAATTCTAATGTTGCTAGGTCCTTTTGCAATACTTATTGTTGGTGGTTGTTTCCCAAAAAGGGAGAAAAGATCGAAGAATCATCAAAGAAGATGTCTGCAGAAAACTCCAGGCCGGAGTCTTTGGTGTCTCTAGACCGGAGTCTCTGGATTCAAGATTTATATCAAAGAAGGCCAAGGTGTAGCAATACTGATGTGCTGAAGGAAAGTTGGCGGAGACTTTGCGGAGTCTTTGGCCAGGCCGGAGTGTCCGGTCTCCCACGGCTAGAGTCTCCGGCCTCGGGATTTTCCAAGCGCAAGGGTCATGCTGCGCCATGATACATCTCAAAGATATATATATATATATATAATTTTTGATGATCCATGTTGTTATTATATCAATTGCCACATGTTTTATTTACACTTTATAACATTTTTATGCATTTTCTTGGACTAACCTATTAACAAGATTCCATAGTGCTAGTTCCTGTTTTCTGTTTTTTTTCTCTTTCAGAAAAGCTCGTCGCAAAATATTCTCGGAATTGGACGAAAATTGGCGTACGGAAATATTACAACAGAAGACTCCAGAAGACCGAAGGGGTGGAGCAATCGACCCAGGAGGCGGCCCACCCCTGGCCAGCGCCCTCATGTGGCATGGGCCCCTCGGGTGGCTACCGACGCCTCCCTTTCGCCTATATATTCTTTCTGCCCCAAAAAATCTAAAGACCCGATCGATATTTCACAAAACATTCACACGCCGCCGTCGTCGTCAACCCTAGTTTGGGAGGGTTTTGAAACTCTTCCCAGCACCCTGCCAGAGAGGGGAATCATCACTGGAGGGCTCGACACAGCCATGCCTGCCTCCGGAGTGATGAGTGAGTAGTTCATCCTTGGACTACGGGTCCATAGCAATAGCTAGATGGTAGTATATCCACTTTGTGCTATCATGTTTAGATCTTGTGAGCTTCCCTACATGATCAAGATCATCGTTATGTAATGCTAAATATTGCGTTTGTTAGGATCAGATGTATATTGATACTATGAGCAGATTGTTTATTTATCCATATGTCTATGTTGTTTATATCTTGCATGCTCTCCGTTTCTAGTAGATGCTTTCGCCATGTAGATGTTTGTGCCTTCAAGAGGGAGTATTTATGCTCGATGGTGGGTTCATGCCTCCAGAAATCAGCGTTCGAGTGATTGAAACCTGCACGGTTGTGGATATGTTGTTGCCGCTAGGGATAAAATAATAATGCTTAGTTTGCGTGTAGTTTGCATTGTTTACATTACACACAATACTTCATGAAATGATCTTTTGTTTGCAACTTAATACTGGAAGTGATGCGGATGCTGGCCCAGAGGTGGATTATTTAGGCATAGATGCGATGGATAGCAGTTCTATGTACTTTGTTGTACTAACCTGTTAAATCTAAAAGTGAGCATTGATACGTCTCGAACGTATCTACAATTTATGATGTTTCATGTTGATATTATGCCAATTGTTACATGTTTTCTATACCACTTTATATCATTTTTATGCATTTTCTGGGACTAACCTATTGACAAGATGCCACGTCGTCAGTTCATGTTTTCTACTATTTTTTGTTTCAGGAAAGTTGTTCTGGAAATATTCTCGGAATTGGACGAAACAAAAACCCAGGATCCTATTTTTCTGTCACGTACACGGAGTCCGGAGGAGACCCGGAGGGGGGCACCGAGGCGGACACGCCATAGGGTGGCGCGACCCCCCTTGGGCGCGCCATAACGTGGTGTGGGCCCCTCAGTCACCCACCAACATTGCTCGTTTGCCTATTTAAAGTCTTCCTCGGGAAAACCCTAAACACCCGAGCATGCATCCACGAAAATTTCCATAGACGCCATCGTCATCAACCCTAGTTCGGGAGGGTTCTGAAGCTCTCCCCGGCACCTTGCCGGGAGGGGAACTCATCACCGGAGGGCTCTACATCACCATGCCCGCCTCCGGAGTGATGCGTGAGTTGTTGATGACATGAGAACACACGCTCTTTGGGAGACCCCAAGAGAAAGGTATGAAGAGTACAACAGCAAGTTTTCGCTCAGTAAGAAACCAAGGTTTAATCGGACCAGTAGGAGAAATAAATCACTTCTTAAGGTTGATGACAGATGATGTTGGCAGGGCGCACTACCAGGCTCAGCAGCAACATGGAATTTGCACACAACACAATCAAGGTACTTTGCCCCAACGAAACAGTGAGGTTGTTGATACGTCATAAACGTATCGTTAATTTCTGATGTTCCATGTTGCTTTCATGTTGTTTCCCACATGTTTGTCATACACTTTATGTCATTTTATCGATTACCTCGGACTAACCTATTGACAAGATGCCATAGAGTTAGTTCCTGTTTTCTGATGTTTTTAGTTTCAGAAACGTTGTTCTGGAAATATTCTCAGAATTGGAAAATTCAAAAGCCAGAAGTCTTAGAAGTCACGGAGGGTCCACGAAGTCCCGAAGAGACCCGGAGGGGTGCCCGGGAGCCACCACACCATATGAGGGCGTGGTTCCCCCTCTGTCCGCGCCAAGGGGTGGTGTGGGCACCCTGGCCACCCCCCGGCATCGCCCTTTCGCCTATATATGCCCCCCGAGGCATAAACCCTTGATCAATCAGTCTTTTTCCACGAAAAGTTCCGTAGCTCCGTCGCCGCCGCCGACAAGTTTTGGGGGGGGGGCAGAAATCTCTGTTCCGGGACCCTGCCGGGACGGGGAAGTGCCCCCGGAGCCATATCCATCGACTCCACCGCCATCTCCATCGCTGTTGTTGTCTCCTATGATGATGAGGGAGTAGTTCTCCCCCGGGGCTCAGGGCTCTACCGGTAGCTATGTGTTTCATCTCTCTCTCCCATGGTGTGATCTTATGTGATCGTGAGCTTTGTAATCTAGTTGAATTAGTAGATGTTACTCTTCATATGTTATGCTACTCGAGTGGTTTTGTTATGAGATCTCCGTAAACACTTTGATCACGGTGTAAAGGTGATAGTGTGTGCACCGTGTGGTTTAGCATGATATTTATATCTTGTGTTGGATGACCCTATGAAATTGTGGTGTTTGTCTAGTACCTTCTAGGGCGCTTATAGTGACAGCGTGGGGTTAACTAGACATGGGAATGCAACTTTGAGGAGTGTTGTTACAGCCCTACGCAATGAATTGGTGTTTGTTATTCAACCGGAGAGTGGTTCGGGGTAGCATAGTAAAGATAGATATTTATGCATTCAATTATGTTATCATTGTTGAGAGCGTCCACTACTGAAAGTAGGATCCCTAGGCCTTGTTTCCAAGCATTGAAACACCGTTTACATTCAGTTCTGCTACATGTTTGCTCGCTGCCATTTTTATTTCAGATTGCTATTATCACTTATAATCATCCATATTACTTGTATTTTACTCTCTCTTTGCCGAAATAGTGCACCTATACAACTGAAAATTGTATTATGTGTGTTGGGGACACAAGAGACTTCTTGTATCGTTATTGTAGGGTTGCTTGAGAGGGATACATTTGACCTCTTCCTCCCTGAGTTCGATAAACCTTGGGTAATCCACTTAAGGGAAACTTGCTGCTGTTCTAGAAACCTCTGCACTTGGAGGCCCAACATTGTCTACAAGAATAGAAGCGTGCTTAGACATCAAGCTCTTTTCCGGCGTCGTTGCCGGGAGGTAAGGTAAAAGGTACTCACATCCTCGGGTGTGAGTGCTCGAAGTTATTTCCTTTAGATTCTGCAATTATATCTTTTTGTTTCTTGTTTTTATTTTCACTAGTTAGGATTTTTTTTACTTGTTGATTGTTTTTATTTTTACTAGTTAGTCTTAATGGAAAACAACAAAAATATGAGAGAGCTTTATAATCTTTATCTTGAGTTAGGACATGAAGTGTTTGAAGAGAAAATTAAAAAACCTATGGAGCTTTATTTGCATGCTAGTAGAAATGTTATTAGTATGAATTCTTTGAACACCATTATTTATAATGCTATGGAAAAATCTAAGCTCGGGGAAGCTGGTTTTGACGAATATGATATTTTTAGTCCCCCAAGCACGCATGAACAATTTTACTTTGATGATATTTTGCCTCCAATATATGATGATTACAATGATGAATATGTTATTTTCAGTCCACCTTCTATTGAGGATAAAGTTAATTATGGTTATAATATGTCTCCTATATTTTATGATTACGGTGATGAGAATAATAATTATAGCTATTTTGTTGAATTTGCTCCCACTACTATCAATAAGAATGACTATGCTTATATGGGGAGTATTAATTCTTTTATGCATGTGGCTCATGATAAGAATGTTTATTGTGACAGTTATATTGTTAATTTCATTCATGATGCTAATGAAAGTTATTATGAGAGAGGTAAACATAATTTTATGCATCTCAACAATATCAAGGTTCACCTCTTTATGTTGAAATTTTTGAAGTTGCACTTATTTTGTCTTCCTATGCTTGTTGCCTTGTGCTTTATTGACTTGTTTTTCTACAAGATTCTTTTCCATAGGAAGTGGGCTAGACTTAATTTTTTTTTACATTTTCTTCTTGATTCTCTCTTATGCTTCAATTAATATTTCTCATGTGAGCATCTTCTCAAATTATCATGTCTAGCTAAACGGCTTTAAAGAAAAACACTTCTTGGGAGATAATCCATGGTTTTATTTTTTGCTTTGTTTTTCTCTGTTTCCTTTGAGTCAAGGGGTTGTACACTTCTGTATTAACTCATTTGTATCTTTATTTCCATGTTTTAGTTGTGCCAAGTAAAGTTTCTAGCGAAAGTTGGAGTTGGTTTTGAATTTCTGCGCAGAAACAGATTTCTGTTGTCCACCGTAAAAAATTGTATTAAATACAAAAAGATCAGAATGATCTGAATTATTTTGCGATTATTCTTTAGCTAATTACAAAACTTTTTTGTATTTTAAGTTTTTCGATCTGATCAACATAAGTGCCCCGAAAAAAATTCTTCTTTACACACTATTCTGGTTTTGGCAGATTCTGCCATTTTTGCTCTTTTACGATGTCAAGTGGATTTCTTTGCTTCACGAAACATCATTGGTTGTAGCTAATGTTTAAAAGTACAAAGAGAACTTGTGCCTATACAGAACCCATGGATTTTTTTATTGTTGCACTAACCCTCTAATGCGAATTACTCTTGGAGTGTGGTGTGAAGGAAGTTTTCAAGGGTCAAGAGAAGAGGGTGATATAATGTGATCAAGCAGAGTGCAAAGCCAATGCCTGGGGATGCCCCCGTGGTTCATCCCAGAAAATTCTAAGAAGACTCAAGCATCTAAGCTTTGGTATACCCAAGGCATCCCCTTCTTCATCAACAATCTATCAGGTCACTTTTAGTGATACTATATTTTTATTCAGTCACATCATATGAAGTTTACTTGGAGCGTCTGTTTGTTTTTCTATTGCTTTCTTTTGTTTTACTTTGGTTTCTTTTGTTCTCCTTGATGCAATAATATAGTTGGACCCTATAATTCCTTGTTTGGGAGAGAGACACACTCTGCTTTTCCGTTTGAATACTCGTTATGCTCGTATTCTTAGTTTTTCTTCTAGTTGCTGCAAAAATTCATGTTTAGCTCTTGTTTTCATTGCATCTATTATTCATAGCTGTTAGTTTTAGTAGAGTTATGTGATTACTCTCATGTTTACTTTCTGTAGAATTTAGATAGTTTTTGTTAAAGCATGTTTTGTATGGTGCTTGTTGGGAAAAGAAACTGCTGCTTGTAGTAGAATTTATAACGGTGCAAGTAGAAGCTTGTATAGACTGTGGCTAGACTTCTTAATATCATGCTAGATGTTATTTTAATTCTAAAGCCTTGTGGTTATTTAGTAGCAGGATTACCCTCAAGTAACTGAGAGTGTTTAATGTGCCATTCAAAGAATCATGAGTTGTTCTTGTCATATTGAATCATGAATTTCTGGTGTTCTCCTTTAAATGTTTTATTTGGTTGACTTGGCGCATGCTCACACCATGTTTATGACTATGAACCAATCACTTATAGCCTCCATGATCATTTAGTTTTTGAACTTGTGGTACCACTTATGCTTTGATTAATGATGTTTATGTCGCTATGCATGATTATGGCTCTTATGCTCTCTTGATTTGTCGCTCCCAGTCTTTTGCTAGCCTCCACCTGTACTGAGTATGATCTCTACTCGTGCATACAACTCCTAAAAACCAAAGTTTTCCCATTGTGTCCACCATACCTATCTACATGTGGTATTTAACCGCCACTCCAAAGTAAATTTCTCATGTGTTACCTTTAAAACTTTCAAAATTACTCCTATTGTGTGCTCCTGTTTTAGCTCATGAGGACGTAAATAGAGAATCTTTATCTCAGTTGTTGATTGGACTTTCACACCCTGGACTAGTGGCTTCATCCTCTTATCCAATGATATAAGAGATGGCAGCGGATGCCCAACCCCAAATTAATAACACAAATTCTCTTCACTATTTTTGCCCCTGATTTATCAATCAAAGCATAATTGTGTAAACAAAAGAGAAAGAGGGATGACCTTCTACCCAGATGCATCCTTCTATGGGAGCCGCTCTTGTGAAGTCTAGTTGGCTTGTGACGTACTGTATTTTCTGCGTACCATTCGTTGACATAAGCATACACCTCTCTTAAAATATAGACACTCCTCCACAATATGTGATTGTTGGCAGGCACCCGAGGATTTGGTTAGCCATGGTTTGTGAAAGATGGTTGGGAGGAGTGTCAATTTTTTATACCGCTGTTTAATAAAATAAAAGCTCTAGCACATGAGTTATCCATGCTTCCCTCTGCGAAGGGCCTTTCTTTTACTTTTATGTTGAGTCTCCATCTTCTAACTTTATGCACGATTGAGAGAGCATAGTTTCCATTCTGAGTTTTAAGTGCATTTGTCCCAGAAACATTATTAATTGATTCATGATGTGTTATTGCTTGTTCTCTAATTATTTGTTCTAGTCTTCCTCATGAACTTTGAAGGTGTCCTGGGATTTATGTTTTGCCCCAGTCTTAAGGACTAGCGAAATATCACTTCTCCATGTTTTCTCTATAATTGAAACAAACGTATATCTTTTGTTGCATTGTTATTCACGATCTTTTATTTGTGTTACTTCTCATGATGCAAGGTGATTGCTATGCTTTATTATTAAATTTTATTTATCATGCTGGTGTTGAAGTTCTATGATCTCAGCTTACTTATGCTTTTATATTATTGATGATCAAGTTTATGTTGGTAGCATGTCACCTCAGAAATTATCTATTTTTATCGTTTACCTACTCGAGGACGAGTATGAACTAAGCTTGAGGATGTTGATACGTCATAAACATATCCTTAATTTCCGATGTTCCATGTTGTTTTGATGTTGTTTCCCACATGTTTGCTATACACTTTATGTCATTTTTACCGATTTCCCGGGACTAACCTATTGACAAGATTTCACAGAGCTAGTTACTGTTTTCTGCTGTTTTTAGTTTCAGAAAAGTTGTTCTGGAAATATTCTCGGAATTGGAAAATTCAAAATTCAGAAGTCTTAGAAGTCCCGGAGGGTCCACAGAGTCCCGAAGAGACCCAGGGGGGGTGCCCGGGAGCCACAACACCATAGGGGGCGTTGTTCCCCCTCTGGCCGCGCCAAGGGGTGGCGTGAGCCCCCTGGCCACCCCCCGGCATCGCCCTTTCGCCTATATATGCCCCTCGATTCATAAACCCTAGATCAATCAGCCTTTTTCCATGAAAAGTTACGTAGCTTAGCCGCCGCCGACGACGAGTTTCGAGGGACATAAATCTTTGTTCCGGCACCCTGCCGGGACGGCGAAGTGCCCCCAGAGCCATCTCCATCGACTGCACCGCCATCTCCGTTGCCGTTGCTATCTCCTATGATGAGGAGGGAGTAGTTCTCCCCCGGGGCCGAGGGCTCTACCGGTAGCTATGTTTTTCATCTCTCTCTCCCATGGTGTGATCTTTATGTGATCGTGAGCTTTGTAATCTAGTTGAATTAGTGGATGTTACTCTTCATATGTTATGCTACTCGAGTGGTTTTGTTACGAGATCTCCGTAAACACTTTGATCACGGTGTAAAGGTGACAGTGTGTGCACCAAGTGGTTTAGCTTGATATTTTAATCGTGTGTTGGATGACCCTATGAAATTGTGGTATTTGTCTAGTACCTTCTAGGGAGCTCATAGTGACAGTGTGGGGTTAACTAGACATAGGAATTCAACTTTGAGAAGTGTTGTTACAGCCCTATGCAATGAATTGGTGTTTGTTATTCAACCGGAGAGTGGTTCAGAGTAGCGTAGTGAAGAGAGATATTTATGTATTCAATTATGTTATCATTGTTGAGAGTGTCCACTAGTGAAAGTAGGATCCATAGGCCTTGTTTCCAAGCATTGAAACACCGTTTACATTCATTTCCGCTACATGTTTGCTTGCTGCCATTTTTATTTCAGATTGCTATTATCACTTACAATCATCCATATCACTTGTATTTTACTCTCTGTTTGCCGAACTAGTGCACATATACAACTGACAGTTGTATTAGGTGTGTTGGGGACACAAGAGACTTATTGTATCGTAATTGCAGGGTTGCTTGAGAGGGATACCTTTTACCTCTTCCTCCCTGAGTTCGATAAACCTTGGGTAATCCACTTAAGGGAAACTTGTTACTGTTCTACAAACCTCTACACTTGGAGTCCCAACACTGTCTACTAGAATAGAAGCGTGCGTAGACATCAGTTGTCAATCTCACTGGTTTTGCTAACACAAAAGATTAGATGTATAATGTGGAAAACAGTACTTGTTTGCAGTAAATGAAAAGAAAACAATGATTGCAGTCAAAGAAACAGTGCTTGCAGTGGTGGTATTATCAGTGTAAAATAATAGACCGGGGTCCATAGTTCACTAGTGGTGTCTCTCCAAAACAGATAGATAACATGTTGGGTAAACAAAGTACATCTGGGCAAGTGACAGAAATAAAGGTTGCACCGTAGTGCATATGCAAGACATGATGATTACTATGAGATTCATGCGGGCATTATAACATAATTCATAGACCGTTATCCAACTGCATCTATGACTAATAATCCATCCTCAGAACGTAATCCAATCAAACTTCGGGAATTAAGTTGCAAGCAACAGATTGTTGCCTTAAGTAAAGTGTTTAGTGTAAACAATGAAAACATTATTGTTTTGTCCCTAATGGCAACAACACATCCCCCATCTGTCACGTTTCTGTCACTCGAGCACATATGAAAAGGAGGCACCAACCACTATTGAGCATAAATACTCCCTCTTGGAGTTACAAGCATCAACTTGGCTAGAGCATCTACTAGTAACGGAGAGCATGCAAGATCATAAATAACATAAACATAATAGATTGATAATTAACTTGACATAGCATTCAATATCCATCGAATACCAGCAAACACAACATGTAGCATTACAAATAGATGATCTTGATCATGTTAGGCATCTAACAAGATCTAAACATGGTGTCATAAAGAGGAGAAGACAACCATCTAGCTACTACTATGGACCCATAGTTCAAGGATGAAGTACTCACGCATCACTCCGGAGGCATGAATGGTGATGTAGAGCCCTCCGGTGATGAATTCCCCTCCCGGCAGGGTGCCGGGGAGAGCTTCAGAACCCTCCCGAACTAGGGTTGATGATGACGGCGGCTACGAAACTTTTCGTGGATGGAGGCTTGGATATTTAGGGTTAACCCGAGAAGGAGCTTAAATAGGCGAAAGGGCGATGTCGGTGGGCGTCTAGGGGGGCACACCACCTGGTGGCACGGCCAAGGGGAGGGCGCCACCCTATGGTGTGGTGGCTCGAGGGCCCCCTACGGGTCTCCTCCGGACTCCGTTTGCATGACATAATTCTAAGACCCTGGGATTTTGTTTCGTCCAATTCCGAGAATATTTCTAGAACAACTTTTTTGAAACCAAAAACAGCAGAAAAGAGGAACTGGCTCTGTGGCATCTTATCAATAGGTTGGTCCCAGGAAATCCATAAAAATGACATAAAGTGTATGTAAAACATGTAGCATATGACATGAAAACAACATGGAACATCAGAAATTATAGATACGTTTGAGATGCATCAAGCATCCCCAATCTTAGTTCTACTCGTCCTCGAGTAGGTAAAATGATAAAAACAAAATAATTTATGAGGTGACATTCTACCAACATAATCTTGATCATCATATTTGTAAGAGCATTTGTAAGCTGAGATCATAGTACTCTAAACACAGACATGATAGATATAATTCTAACAATGAAACTTAGCAATCATGTTGCAACATGAAAAGTAACACAAATAAAAGATCATGAATAGTAATGCACTTGAAAGTTATACATTTGTTTCGAGCATAAAGAAAACATAGTAAAGTGGTATTCCGCTTGTCCTTAAAAGTGAGAGCAAAACGTAAATACCAGGACACCTTCAAAGTTCAAGTGGTGACTAGAAACAAATAATTTGAGAACACGTAATAACATATCATGTATCAATCAATAATAATCTTTGGGACTAATGCACATTATACACAGAATGACAACTATGCTCTCTTAATTGTGCATAAAATAAGAAGATGAAGACTCAACATAAAAGTAAAAGAAAGTCCCTTTGAAGAGGGAAGCAGGGATTAACTCATGTGCTAGAGTTTTTTATTTATAAACAGAGGCATTGAAAACAATTTTTAAGAGAGGTGTATGTTTATGTCAACGAATGGTAAACAGGCAATACAATATGTCACAAGCCAACTAGACTTTACAAGAGCGGCTCCCATCGAAGGGCGTTCTTTCTACTATGTTCGGTAAATCATCCCTCTTCTCTTTTGTTTACACAATTATGCTTTGACTCATAAATAAGGGCAAAAGAGTGAAGAGAATTTATAGTAACCAAGTTTGGGGCTGGACACCCCATTGCTAGATCTTCTATCAATTTGGATAAGCAGATGTGCCACTAGTCCAGGCGTGTAAAGTCCAATTAACAAGTGAGATAGAGATTCTCTACCTACGTCCTCATGAGCTAAAACAAGAACACAAAACATGTTTTTTGAAGTTTTTAAAGGTAGAACATAGGAAATTTACTTTGGAGTGGAGGTTAAATACCACATATAGGTAGGTATGGTGGACACATTTGGAAAACTTTGGTTTTGGGGAGTTGGATGCACGAGTAGAGCTCATACTCAGTACAGGTGGAGGCTAGCAAGAGACTAGGAGCGACAAATTAAGAGAGCAATAATGGCCATAATTATGCATAGCGACAAAAACATTATTAATGAAAGCATAAACGGTATTACAAATCAAAAACTAAATTATCATAGAGGCTAGAGGTGACTGGTTTGTAGTCATAACATGGTGTAGGCATGCGCCAAATCAACCAAATAAAGCATTTGAAGGAGAATACCACAATATTATGCTTCGATGTGATGAAAAGAAATCATGGTTCTTTTAATGGCACATTAAGCACTCTCAGATATTTGAGACAAGTCATGCTACATCAATAACTACTAGGCATAGAATTAAAGTAACATCGAACATGATATGATAAAGTCTGGCCACAGTCTAAACAAGCTTCTTTTTGCACCATTATAAGCATGAAATATTTTATTGCTTTCCAACACCAAACATTTTATCTAAAAAAAACTCTCCAAATGGTATATCAATGAAACAAGAGAGTACTACTACTACTCTACTAGAACTAACAGCTCTGAATAAGAGATGCATGAAAAACATGAGCTAAAAAGATTTGCAACAGCTAGAAGAAAAACGAAGAGTACGAGTATGATACGAGTATTCATATGAAAAAGCGGAGTGTGTCTCTCTCCCACACAAGAACGTTGGGTTCCAACTAAATTTATTGCATCAATAAAAACAAAACAAAAACAAATAGACGCTCCAAGTAAAGTGCATATGATCCGACCGAATAAAAATATAGTTTAACTAGAACTGACCTGATAAGTTGCTGATGAAGAAGGGGATGCCTTGGGCATCCCCAAGCTTAGACGGTTGAGTCTTGTTGGAATTTGTTGGGATGAACCACGGGGGCATCCCTAAGATTAGAATTTTCACTCTTGTTGATCACATTATATCACCCTCTTCTCTTGACCCTTGAAAACTTCCTTCACACCAAACTCAAAGTAATTCTCATTAGAGGGTTAGTGTACAATCAAAAACTCGCATGTTCTCCATTGACACAAGCATTATTAATACTTTTTAAACATTATATACAGCCACTGATGTTTTGTGGAGCAAAGAAATCCACTCAACATAGTAAAATAGAAAATGCAAAGTAAAAAAGGTAGAATCTGTCAAAACCAGAATAGTTTGTAAAGATGATTTTTTTCAAGACACTTACGTTGCTCAGATCAGAAAACTCAGAACTAGAAAAAGTTTCAAAAATATTTGAGGATTATGCACAGAAATTTGCAGGTGGTTTTGATTTTTCTATGAATTTATGCGAATTTAAAAGTGGACAACAAAAAAATGTTCCTGCAGAGAAATCCAAATCTTACTTCAACTTTTCACTAGAGACTTTACTTGGCACAAAAAATATGAGAAAGTAAAGACACAAAGGAGTTTCTACAGAAGTAAAAAACACCTTGAATCAAAGAAAACAGTAGAAAACATTGCAAAAATAAAAACATGGGTTATCTCCTAAGAAGTGCTTTTCTTTAACGCCTTTCAGCTAGGCACAGAAAGCAAGAAGATGCTCACATAAGAAATATGAATTGAGAAAAAGAGATCATCGAGAAGAAAGTATAAAACAAATTTAAGTCTAACCCACTCCCTATGCATAGGAATCTTGTAAATAAATAAATTTAAAAAGCTCAAAATAGAAATCATGGGAAGGTAGAACAAGAGCAATTTCAAAACTTTCAACAAAAAGAGAGGTGGTTTAGTAAAATAAAAATTTCTACAACCATATTTCCCTCTCTCATAGTAATTTTCAGTAGCATCATGAACAAACTCAACAACATAATTATCACATAAAGCATGTTGTCCATGTTCTAAAAGCACACAATTCATATCAAACTCAAAAATAGTGGGATCAAAATTAAAAATAAAGACCTCTTCTTTCTCACCTTTAGCAATAGAAAAACAAGATGATTGTTCACTCTTAAAAGTTATGGGACACATTATAGAAATCCTATTTTCAGTAGCATTATAATTTATAACATCAAGTAACATAAGACCATCATCTAGAGCATTATCATATAAATTTTCTAAACAAACTTCCTCATTATCATGCATATCAATAGTTGGAATAAATAGAGGATTATCATATGATTTATCGAAGTAGCAAGGATTATCATAAATAACAGTAGCAATATCATTCTTACAAGTTTCATTCATAGTAGTATCAAGGCCACAAGTATAGCAAGTATCAATTTCATCAAAAAGGGATATTTCAAAAGAATCAATAGGACCATCACAATTACCAATATAACAGTCATCCTCCTTTGTTAAGCATGGAGGGAAAACAAATAAGGTATGAGTTAAATAGTTACTGTCATTGGGAGGTAGACATGGGTAGCTACTCCATTCTTCCTCCTCTTGATCATCATTCTCCTCCTTTTTTCATCTAATGAGCTTCCAGATTCATCAATTTCTTCTTCCATAGGTTCCTGCAAGGCATTAGTATCCTCCTTTGGGGGAGAGCATCTATTAAGATAGTTAATTATGTAGCAATTATAATCCTTGTAATTATCAAATCAATATTCAAGTATAGCATAAATCTCGTATTTATTAGGTGCATCATCAATACTTTCAAGCAAATAGGAAATTTTGAATGCACCCTTCCAAGCAATAAATTCATCAATTTATTTCACATCATAAAAGTCATAATTTACCTTAACATAAGAAGATATGGTAACATTATCATGGCAACACTTATCATTATACTCACATTGAAAAGGGAGGTGTTTATACCTCCTACAACAACAAGATTTATCAAAGCAATAAGTAACATTATAAGTAGAGGACAAGTTTCTAGCAATGATATTCAATTTGTTAGTTTGTTCCCATATGTGTTTTCCTTTTTGTGTCCTTATAATATTTTTGTTTTTCTTCTGTGAACCCACCTTGCCAGTAAGAACTAGTTTCAACGAAAACTACCATTGATAGCAATCATGATAAAGAAAGTAAAAAAGAA
This sequence comes from Alopecurus myosuroides, assembly GCA_028641055.1. Taxonomy (NCBI): domain Eukaryota; kingdom Viridiplantae; phylum Streptophyta; class Magnoliopsida; order Poales; family Poaceae; genus Alopecurus; species Alopecurus myosuroides. The sequence continues at coordinate 107,605,499 of CM054060.1, forward strand.
AGACAATAACAAAGTAAAGAGATTGGAGGTGAGAGACTCCCCTTGCAGAAATCCTCTTCCTCCCCGGCAACGGCACCAAAAAACAGGATTGATGACGTGAGAACACACGCTCGTTGGGAGACCCCAAGATGAAGGCATGAATAGTACAACAACAAGTTTTCCCTCAGTAAGAAACCAAGGTTTAGTCATACCAGTAGGAGAAAGAAATAACTTCTGAAGGTTGATGACAGCTGATGTTGGCAGGGCGCACTACCAGGCTCAGCAGCAACATGGAATCTGCACACAACACAACCAAGATACTTTGCCCCAACGAAACAGTGAGGTTGTCAATCTCACTGGTTTTTCTAACACAAAGGATTAGCTGTATAATGTGGAATATAGTACTTGTTTGCACTAAATGAAAAGAAAACAATGATTGAAGTAAAAGAAACAGTGCTTGCACTGGTGGTATTATCAGTGTAAAAGAATGGACAGGGGTCCAGAGTTCACTAGTGGTGTCTCTCCAAAACAGATAGATAACATGTTGGGTAAACAAACTACAACTGGGCAATTGAAAGAAATAAAGGCTGCACCGTAGTGCATATGCAAGACATGATGATTACTATGAGATTCATGCGGGGATTACAACATAATTCATAGACCGTTATCCAACTGCATCTATGACTAATAATCCACTCTTAGAGCTTAATCCAATCAAACTTCGGGCATTAAGTTGCAAGCAACAAATTATTTCCTTAAGTAAAGTGCGTAATGTAAACAATGAAAACATTGTTGTTTTGTCCCTAATGGGAAAAGCACATCCCCATCTGTCACGTTTTTGTCACTCGAGCACATATAAAAAGGAGCCATGAGCCCACTATCGAGCATAAATACTCCCTCTTGGAGTTAGAAGCATCAACTTGGCCATAACATCTACTAGTAATAGAGAGCATGCAAGATCATAAATAACATAAACATAATAGATCGATAATCAACTTGACATAACATTCAATATCCATCGGATCCCAGCAAACACAACATGTAGCATTATGATAGATGGTCTTGATCATGTTAGGCAGCTCACAAGATCTAAACATGGTGGCAGAAAGAGGATAAGACAACCATCTAGCTACCTCTATGGACCCGTAGTCCAAGGATGAACTACTCACGCATCACTCCGGAGGCAGGCATGGTGATGTAGAGCCCTCCGGTGATGAATTCCCCTCCTGACATAGTGCGGGGGAGAGCTTCAGAACCCTTCCAAACTAGGGTTGACGATGACGACGACTATGGAACTTTTTGTGGATGGAGGCTCGGGTATTTAGGGTTAACCCAAGAAGGAGCTTAAATAGGCGAAAGGGCAGTGTCAGTGGGCGGCCAAGGGGCCACACCACCTGGTGGTGCGGCCAAGGGGGGCGTGCCACCCTATGATGTGGTGGCTCCAGGGGCCCCCTCCGGGTCTCCTCGAGACTCCGTGTACGTGACAGAATTCTAAGACCCTGGGAATTTGTTTCGTCCAATTCCGAGAATATTTCTAGAAGAACTTTTCTGAAACCAAAAACAGCATAAAACAGGAACTGGCTCTGTGGCATCTTGTCAATAGGTAGTCCCAGGAAATCCATAAAAATGACATTGAGTGTATAGAAAACATGTAGCATATAATATGAAAACAACATGGAACATCAAAAATTATAGATACGTTTTGGACGTATCAGTAGTTCATCCTTGGACTACGGCTCCATAGCAGTCGCTAGATGGTTGTCTTCTCCTCCTTTTGTGCCATCATGTTTAGATCTTGTGAGCTGTCTAACATGATCAAGATCATCTTATTGTAATGCTACATGTTGTGTTTGCTAGGATCCGATGAATATTGAATGCTATGTCAATTTGATTATAGATTTATCTTATTTATGTTATTTGTGATCTTGCATGCTCTCCGTTACTAGTAGATGCTCTCTCCAAGTTGATTCTTGTAATCCAAGAGGTAGTATTTATGCTCTATAGTGGGTTCATGCCTCCAGTAATCTGGGAGAGTAACAATAACTTCTAAGATTGTGGATGTGTTGTTGCCACTAGGGATAAAACAACAATGATTTGTCTAAGGATAATTCTATTGTTTACATTACGCATTTTACTTAGTGCAATAATCTGTTGCTTGCAACTTAATACCTAAAGTTTGCTCGGATGACGTCCTGAGGGTGGATTATTAGTCATAGATGCAACTGGATTACAGTCTATGTATCATGTTGTAATGCCCAAATGAATCTCATAGGTGCAGCCTCTATTTTTGTCAATTGTCGAGCCGTAATTTGTTCACCCAACATGTTATTTATTTGTTTTGGAGAGACACCACTAGTGAACTGTGGACCCCGGTCCATTCTTTTACACTGATAATACAGCCCACTGCAAGCGTTGTTCTCTTTTATTGAAAATATTGTTCTCATTTCATTCACTCCAAACAAACATCATTTTCCATATTATACGTCTAATCCTTTGTGTTCAACAAAACCGGTGAGATTGACAACTACACTGTTTTGTTGGGGGCAAAGTATCTTGGTTGTGTTGTGTGCAGATTCCACATGGCTGCTGAGCCTGGTAGTGCGCCCTGCCAACATCAGCTGCCAACAACCTTCAGAAGTGATTTATTTCTCCTACTAGTCCGATTAAACCTTGGTTTCTTTCCGAGGGAAAACTAGTTGTTGTACTCATCATACCTTCTTCTTGGGGTCTCCCAACGAACGTGTGTCTACATGCCATCAAGCTTGTTTTGTGGCGCTGTTGCCGGGGAGATTTCTGCAAGGGGAGTGATGACCCACATGTATAGGGGGTCTCAATAGTCTTCGAGAGAAGTAAAACCCAAATTTATTGATTCGACACAAGGGGATCCAAAGAATATTTATTAGACTTAACAAATGAGTTGTCAATTCAGCTGCACCTGAAAGTAGGCTTGCTCGCAACAATTTATCAGTGGTAACAGTTTTATAGCAGCAGTAGAAATAAAGTAACAAAAGTGGTAAAATAGTAACACCAGTAGCGATCGTGGAAAACAACAGGATGAGAAGTACCGTAGGCATAGAGGGAATGGATGGACGGGCGTTGCATGGATAACATAGGTCATGTAATAATCTAACATGGGAATTGCAGATAATAATAATAATAAAGCATCAAACATTTAGGCAACCATAGGCATGTGTTCCAATATAGTCATACGTGCTCGCAATGAGAAACTTGCACAAGATCTTTTGTCTTACCAGCCCGTGGCAGCGGGGCCTGTACAGAAACTAATGGTAATTAAGGTTCTCCTTTTAATAAAGCACCAGAGCAAAGCATTAACACTCCATGAACACACGTGATCCTCACATCACAACCATCCCTTCCGGTTGTCCCAATTTTTGTCACTTTGGGGCCTCAGGTTCCGGACAACGACATGTGTAAACAACTTGCAGATATGATCAAGAAACATAATTATACTCATGAAACAATAACATGTTCAGATCTGAGATCATGGCACTCAGGCCCTAGTGACAAGCATTAAGCATAACAAGTTGCAACAATGGTAGAAAACACTAACAATGGATACTAGGCACTATGCCCTAACAACCTGGCATCATTACATGATGAATATCATCCAATCCCTTCCATCCCTCTCATCCTACAGCGGTGTTTACTCACACATGGACGGGGGGATCATTGATGGTTGATGGAGAAGAGGTGGCGGTGTCGATGGCAATGATCTCCTTCGAATCCCCGTCCCGGCAGGGCGCTAGAACCGGAACTTCTGATCCCCGAATCGAGGTTCGGGGTGGCGGCGGCGCTCTGTTGTGTTTTTGTGGAATATGACGAACGCCCTCGGTTTTTAGGTTACATCGCATATGTAGTCGAAAGGGGAGTCTGAGGGGGTGAGGGAGTGGCCCATACTACTGATACGTCTCCAACGTATCTATAATTTCTGATGCTCCATGATCATATTATGTCAATTGCTACTTGTTTTCTCCCTTATTTATAGCATTTTTATACGTTTTGCGGGACTAACCTATTAACAAGATGCCAAGTGTGAGTTCCCTGTTTTCTGCTGTTTTTGGTTTCAGAAAAGTTGTTCTCGAAACATTCTCGGAATTGGACCCCACAAAGCCCGAAGTGCCTATTTTCCCCGGAAGCATCTAGAACACCGAAGAGGAGTCGAAGATGGGCATCAGGGGGGCCACACCATAGGGTGGCCCGGGTCCCCCTGGCCGCGCCACCTATGGGTGTGGGGCCCCTGGATCTCCACCTCCTTCGCCCTTTCGCCTATTTAATCCACCGGATGGAAAACCCTAAACACCTGATAAAAAATCCCCGAAAAGTTCCACAGCCGCCGTCAACGTCAACCCTAGATCAGGGGGGGTTATGAAGCTGTTTCCGGCATCCTGCCGGAGAGGAGATCATCACCGGAGGCCTCTTCATCACCATGCATGCCTCTAGAGTGATGCGTGAGTAGTTCATCCTTGGACTACGGGTTCGTAGCTGTGACAGAAACGTGAAGGGGCGGATGTGTTGTTGCCATTATGGAGAAAACAACGGTGAGAGTGCCCGCGTGCATAATCATTGCTTACATTACACACTTTGTTTAATACTGTTATCTGTTGCTTGCAACTTAATACCTGAGGGGGTTCGGATGATAACCTGAGGGTGGATTATTAGTCATAGATGCAGATGGATGTCGGTCTATGTATATTGTTGTAGTGCCCGAGCTAAATACCATAGTAATCTTTATGTCATATATGTGCACTACGGTGCAACCTCTATTTGTCAATTGCCCAGCTGTAATTGGTTCACCCACCATGCTATCTTGTATGGAGAGACACCACTATTGAACATATGAACCCCGGTCCATTTTTCCACACTGTTAAACAAACCACAACTATTTTCCTGCTTTCTTTACTTACTGCAAGCATACATCATTTTCCACACTATACGTCTAATCTTTTATTTCAGCAAGACCGGTGAGATTGATAACCTCACTGTACCGTTGGGACAAAGTATTTTGGTTGTGTTGTGCGTAGGTTCCACGTTTTTTCTGACACCAGTGAAGCGCCAGCACCACCGTGAGTGGCATCAACCTTCGTGAGATCTTCTTCCTCCTACTGGATTGATAACCTTGGTTCTTAACTGAGGAAAATTCTTGCCGCTTGCTCATCACACCCTCCTCTTGGGGTATCCAACAACTTCATCAACTCTGCAAGCATCAAGGAATTTCTGGCACCGTTTCCGGGGAGGAAGAAGTCTTCTGGCAATGGGAGTCTCTCACTCTCAACCTCTTTATTTTGTTTATTGTCTTGTTTTTATTTTTGTCTTGTTTTTCTTTTTTATATTAAAAACACAAAAAATTAGTTTACTTCATAGTTGTTATTTATTTGCTTGCTTTTATTCTGCTAAAATGAGTTCCTCTGAGAATACTAAGTTGTGTGACTTCACTAGCACAAACAACAATGATTTTATTTGTACACCTATTGCTCCACCTGCTCCTACTGCTGCTTTCTATGAGATTAAACCTACTTTATTAAATCTTATTATGAAAGAGCAATTTTCTGGTATTAGTACTGATGATGTTGCTGCCCAACTTAATAATTTTGTTGAACTATGTGAGATGCAAAAATATAAAGATGTGGATGGAGATATTATTAAACTGAAATTATTTCCTTTCTCTTTGAGAGGAAGAGCTAAAGAATGGTTGCTATCTTTGCCTAGAAATAGTATTGATTCATGGACTAAGTGTAAAGATGATTTCATTGGAAAATATTATCCTCCTGCTAAGATTATATCCATGAGAAGTGACATAATTAATTTTAAACAAATTGATAATGAACATGTTGCTAAAGCTTGGGAAAGAATGAAAACTATGGTGAAGAATTGTCCCACTCATGGACTGACTACTTGGATGATTATACAAACGTTTTATGCAGGACTGAATTCCTCCTCAAGGAACCTATTGGATTTAGCTGCTGGAGGTACATTTATGTCCATCAATTTGGACAATGCAACAAAGCTTCTTGATGATATGATGATAAATTATTCAGAGTGGCACACCGAGAGAGCTCCACAAGGTAAGAAGGTAAATTCTGTTGAGGAAACCTCCTCTTTAAGTGAAAGGCTTGATGTTATTATGTCTATGCTTGTTAATGGTAAATCTCAAGTTGATCCTCATAATGTTCCGTTAGCCTCTTTGGTTGCTCAAGATGTCGGATATATACCAACTAGGGGTATATCAGATGGTAGTCTAAAGTGCCGGATTACTAGGGTGGCCTAAATGGTAATGGGCTATGGTCCATTGGGCGGCCCAGTAAGCTGACGCACAGAAGCCGAATTTTAGAAGAACCCAGATCACGGCCCACGTGATACGGCTTGGAGTAGAAGGCGGATTCCTTACTTTCCAAGTTAACTCATACCGTAGTCTTCTAGGTTTCCTTCTCTGTATGCCCTAACCCGGCTATTATATAAAGCCGGACGGGAGATAAGATAGATAGACAAGAAGCTAAAGGCTAACTCGCCAAGAGGTTGATCCTTGACGAGCAGCTAATAGAACCTCACATTGTACTCTGTATTCCCAGGCTTTAGTCCTGAATAGTGAGATTGCAGGAGTAGGAACACCGCATTACTGCGTCGTACCGAACCTGGGTAAAAACCCTATGTCCTCGATCATCGTACAATCACGTCCCCCCACCTCTCTATCGGTAGTCTCATGGCACCCCCGTCTATGAAATCTACTACGATGTCTCGACAGTTGGCGACCACCGGGGGGCTAGCGACGCCAGGCTTTATGTTCCGATCGGGGATACTCGGCGGAATCGGCAGTACAATAACTGTCGGAAGCCTGGAATTCGACAACGACGTCAGGCGCTTCCTCGACAACGGATCATACATGCCGGCGCGGAATCACCTGGTAAGTGCCTATGTTTTACCGATTGGATCTGCAAACATCTTTATCGGATTAACTGCAGAAGCAATGGGATTCTGTGGTGGGAGCAAATGTATCCCACCCGCCCTATACCCAGTCGAAAACGACTATGATGCCGGATTTTTCTCAGATCGTCGATATACTGCTAAATCGCACTTTATCGACATGGTGCAGTCCGAGATCGCCGAAAACACGGATGAAAGCAATCACGTGATAGAGGCAGAAAACAACACTCCCACAACAGAGGCGGAAGATCCGACATCCGTCGACATCACGACGCATTTGGAAGCTGACTCTGTATTAGCCGCCATCGAGGCGAGATTAGAGTCGGAACCCGGATCGGATCACTTCGATACCGAAGACGAAGACGCTTTCAAAAGAAAGGTCAAATCCTTCCAAGAGGGATTCCAGGAAGTACTGATGGCAAAGCCGGCTGAAAACACGGATGCCGACAGTCAGGAAAGCCCTAGAACGCCTCCGCCAGAGGAAGAGAGAGAAGAAGGAGAAACGTCTCCAAAATTCCCCGACGTCAAGGAATTGACAGAGGAAGAACCCTGCAGGAAACCTCCCTCTTCCAAGAAGAAACACAAAGCTGCTAAAAAGCTCCAGTATAAGCTCCAGAAGAAGAAATCGGCTGATCCAGCCAATGAAAGCCTGGAAGTAGGAGACGCAAGCGGAGTAAAACCTGCGGAGAAGAAAACGAAGGAAATCATTGTTCCGCCAATGACAGAACAGGACGAACAGGAATTACTCCAAACACCAGTGGGATCACATGAGCCCCCTGAAGTGCTGGAAGCCCGGAGACAAGCTCTCCAAAGGCAACAGCAACATCTATTTCGAACTCGAGAACACCTCCAAAAAACCCAGGCTGACATCAAGCTCATGCGGGATGAAATCGAGGAATATGAGAGAAAGAATAGATCTGGCATTAAACCTACGCGATAACCCGGAATCGCAAAACCGGAAGTACTGCCGCCAAAAGAAAGGTTCCACAACCCATCTTGCTAAAAGCAGGTAAACGGCAAAGATGCCAAAGGCGAGCCAATATACAAAACCGCAGCAGAAAACACGGAGGCGGCATTCGCCATCCTCAACAATGATATGTAATCCAATGGTGAAAAGCTTCAAGGGGTGTACGCTTTCCTAGGAAAAGTGTTGCAACAGCAACAGTGAGCGCAAGAGCGATCAGGGAAATTACATGAAGATTCCGCCCTATGCAAGAAAACTACATGCGCTGCTGGAGCACCTGGACCCGAAGAACCTAGAGATTCGAACAATTAGAAAGAGAAGAAATCAGATCCGAGAAAGGAGAAGAAAAAACCCGACAATAGGGATGAAGCATCCAGAACCGGATCCCATCTCCCGAAAGATGGAGTTAATCCTCGCGATCGGGAAGAGAAAAAACGGAAAGACGGAAGATCAATGCCGCCTCCGGGACGCCCTGCAGAAAATGCTGGAAGACAGGATATGCCTCACAGGCGTGAGAGATCCCGGACACCCCCTAGGAATAAGGAAAGATACATGAGTAGAACTCCACCTTATTCCAAAGGGCAAGGTCGCGGAGTAAATAGAGATAATCCCGGAAAAGCGCGTCTGCGCCACAATGGAAAGAAAGGAGTAGACCCCCTTCTGTCCATTCAGCCGGCAGATACTCCGCACATATAGACATAGCGGAAAGAGACGATTTATACTTTGGACCCAGGTGTTTCACTGATAGGATCCGAAGAATAACTCTGCATTCTGGCTTTGCCAAAGTTGGTCCAACATACAGAAAGTATACCGGTAGCACAAACCCAGATACCTGGCTCTCAGACTACTATACAGCCGTTCAGATCAACAAAGGGACAGACTTGGAGGCAGTCAAATTCCTCCCCCTAATGTTACTGGATGGAGCCAGAGATTGGATCAATGTATTACCGTCAAGGACTGTTGATAGCTGGGATGATATGGCAAGAGTATTTACTCAGCATTTCCAGGGAACTTACAAGCGCCCAAACAGCATCAACCAGTTAAACCGCTGCACCCAATTTGAGCATGAACCATACGTGGATTTCATCTCAAGGTGGACTGCAATGAAGAATAGTTGCTCTGGAGTAACTGACGTTCAAGCAATGCATGCTTTCGTCAATGGCCTAAAACCTGGACTCGTACCGTTCATGATCGGTTCCAAAAAGCACAAAGATCTCGGATCTATACTTACAACCGCCAATGAGCATGCAGCGGCCGAAGACGACATCAGAGCGAGAGGCGGCAATATCGACACTTTGATCCAAGCCAAAAAGACCCCTCGCATTGAGAAAAAAGCAACTCCAGAAGCAACGCAAAAGCCCAAAGAAGTTAACATAGCCTTTGGAAGTGAAAATGGGAACAAGTGGAAAGGACGAAGCAAAGAGCCGATAAACTACACCAAAGAAGAGTGGGAAAAATAAAGTCGGAAAACTGTGTCCACCACTCGCAATTTGGGAAACCCACCCATACTAACGCACAATGCCGCTTGAACAAGCATATGAAAGGCAGTGCAGGATCCGGAAACAAAGGAAAGAACTCCAAGAGGAAATTCTCCAAGCAAAAGCCACAAGCTGAAAAAGAAGACAGTGAAACGGACACTGACGAAAAAATCCAGGAACAACAGCGAAAAGGCGAGCCTAAGTTTCCGAGAGTTGATGGAGAATGCAACGTAACTTTCCTGGCAACTCCCTCAGCAAAGGTGGCAAAGAGAACTCTTCGCGAAATAAACGCGGTTGTCCCTGCAACCCCGAAATTCTTGAAGTACTCAAATACACCAATTACCTGGGATCAGTCTGATCATCCCGGGAATATCCCTGAACCCGGCACGCGAGCTCTAATTGTAAGTCCTATTGTTCAAAACATTAGGCTAAAAAGAGTGCTGATGGATGGAGGATCCAGCATTAACATAATGTACCTGGATACACTGAAGCATCTGCGAATCTCGGAGACCCAATTCAATCATAGCAACATACGTTTTTACGGCATCGTCCCTGCCAGACATGCACGATCCCTAGGAGAAATTTCCCTAGATGTAACCTTCGGAGACAAAGATCACTTCCGTCAGGAAAAAGTATCCTTCGAGGTTGTGCCGTTCAAAAGCGTGTATCACGCGATACTCGGACTTCCAGCTTTCGCCAAATTCATGGCAAGATCATGTTATATTTATAACAAGCTGAAGATGCCAGGGCCAAAAGGAGGAGTAATCACCATAACGGGAGACTTCAAACTGTCAAACGAGCTAGAAAAAGAAAACGCCCTTTGCGCAGAAAAGGTGATAGCAAAGGAAGAATTGAAAGAGCTGGCAAAACAAGTATCGTCGACAGAAATGCCGGCAGGAAAAGAAAGTCGGAAGCCAGCACATAGCTTCAAAGCTTCCGAGAACACAAGACAGGTAATCCTAGATCCTAAAGATCCGACAAAGTTTGTCGTAGTAAGAACTGGGATGACCGACAAATAGGAAAGCGAGCTCATCAAGTTCCTCTGTGAGAACTGGGACATTTTTGCATGGTGTCCTGCGGACATGCCAGGCGTACCCAGGGAACTTGCTGAGCATCAACTTAAGGTGATTCTAGGATCCAAACCCGTCAAACAAGGTCTCCGTCGATTTGACGGAAGAAGACGGAAGGCCATCGGCAAGGAGATTATCTGGCTTTTGGCAGCAGATTTTATCCGGGAAGATATACATACTGAATGGTCAGCAAACCCAGTATTAGTCCCGAAGAAAGACAGTACTGCCCTTAGGATGTGTATAGATTATACTGGTTTGAACAAATTGTGTCAAAAAGATAGATTTGCGTTACCACGAATCGATCAAATAATAGATGCCACAGCTGGCTCTGAGATTTTATGCTTTTTGGATGCATATTCCGGGTATCATCAAATACGCATGAAGGAAGAAGATCAAATCAAAACCTCCTTCATAACCCCATATGGGATGTACTATTACATAACCATGCCTTTTGGCATGAAGAACGCCGGTGCAACTTACCAGCGTTGCATGCAACGATGTTTGCATAGTCATATTGGCAAAAACGTCCATGTTTACGTGGATGACATTGCTGTCGTGTCCAAGGAAAAACATACACTCCTTGAATATTTGCGCGAAACCTTCGAAAATTTGCGCACTTATAAGATGAAGCTAAATCCATTAAAGTGCATATGCGGGGTCCCCTCAGGAAAACTTCTGGGTTTCATCGTTTCTCATAGAGGAATAGAAGTAAACCCAGAAAAGATCAAAGCAATCTTAAACATCTCCAAGCCTACGTGAGTAAAAGATGTACAAAGATTGACGGGTTCTGCAGCAGCCGTTAGCAGGTTTATTAGCAGGCTAGGGGACAAAGCTCTGCCACTATACAAGTTGTTGAAGAAATCCGACAAATTCGAGTGGACAGAAGAAGCAGATGCAGCATTAACCCAGTTGAAACAAACTTTGATGAAAGCTCTGATTTTGGCATCCCCAAAAGACGAAGAACCTATGTTACTGTACCTTACGACTCCAAACCGGGTTATTAGTGCGGTGATAGTGGTGGAAAGGAAGAAAGACGAACAAAGCATACCAGATCAGCATCCAGTATACTATGTAAGCGAAGTTTTCTCCGAGTCCAAACAAAGGTACCCACACTATCAAAACTGGCATATGGCGTATTTTTCGCATCTCGAAAACTTTGTCATTACTTCCAAGGACATTCCATAACAGTGGTATGTAAAGCACCGCTAGGGGATATAATAAACAATGCGGAGGCAACTGGCCGAGTAGCCAAATGGGGCATCGAGCTAGCAGCATTCGACATCAAGTACCAACCCAGGACGGCAATAAAATCCCAGGTTCTGGCAGATTTTGTCGCCGACTGGACAGAAGCAATGGAAAAAACACCAATGCTGAAGTCCGAGTACTGGATCATGCACTTTGACGGATCCAAGATGAAGGAGGGCGCTGGAGCTGGTGTAGTCCTAAAATCCCCTAAAAGAGACACAATGGAGTATGTATTACAAATACATTTCAATGCCAGTAATAACGTGGCAGAATACGAAGCTCTGCTTCATGGCTTGCATATTGCAAAGGAAATAGGTGTTAAGCGGATCTTATGCTATGGCGACTCAGATTTGGTACAGCACCAGCTCAACCAAACTTGGGACGCAAAAAGTCCCATTATGGCCGAATATCGGAGAACGGTGGACGAGTTTGCAATATTCTTCTTGGGATTTGAAGTACTCCACGTCAAAAGGGAGGAAAACTGGAACGCGGACGCATTAGCCTGCATGGGATGAGAAAGGGTGAAAATTCTACCACCAGGTGTGTTTGTCCAACATTTGTACGAACCATCGATAAAAGGTGGAGATATCGACTATCCTCTGGTTTCTGAGTCAATTGAAGTCATGCTCATTAACCCGGAATGGACAATTCCATATTTAACCTTCTTAGTCGATCAGAAGTACCCGGAGGGAGCAGAGAAGTCTTGCAAAGAGAGAAACAGCGTCGATGCAACTGATACAAGGTAATCAATGGTTGCCTGTATAAACGCAGTACTATCGGAATTTTTCTGCGGTGTATTTCGCCAGAAGAAGGACGAGAAATCCTTGAAGACATCCATGCAGGAGATTGCGGACATCATGCTCAATCAAAAAGCATAGTAAAAAAAGCATTCCGCGCAGGGTTTTTTTGGATTACAGCCAAGACAGACGTCGAGCACATAGTAAACACATGTGTCGGATGTCAGTATTACGCCAAGCAGACAAATATGCCAGCCCAAGCACTCAAAACTATCCCTATTACATGGCCGTTCGCGGTCTGGGGGCTAGATATGATGGGACCATTAAAAACTGCAAGAGGCATACTTACACATCTACTCGTTGCAGTGGATAAATATACCAAGTGGGTGGAGGCCAAACCCATCAAAAAACTTGACGGTGTAACTGCCAGAAATTTCATTATTGGCATAGTCATGAGATATGGCGTTCCACATAGCATAATAACTGACAACGAGACAAATTTCTCTATTGAAGAGTTGGCAAAATATTGCCGACAAACGGGAATTCGCCTAGATCTCGCATCTGTGGCACACCCGCAATCCAATGGACAGGTTGAACGAATGAATAGTTCAATTCTGCAAGGAATACGCCCAAGACTCGAATCTCCTCTTCATAGAGCAGCTGGAGCATGGGTGGAAGAGTTACCCTCTGTGCTTTGGAGCATTCGAACAACGCCAAATAGGTCAACAGGGCAAACCCCGTTTTTCCTAGTTTATGGTGCGGAAGCAATTCTCCCAACGGACATGATCCATGACAGCCCGAGAGTGCAGGATTTCGATGAATTAGATGCTGAAAGGGCACGACAGGATGCCGTCGATATCTTAGAAGAGGAACGAGAACTTGTGCTTCAAAGATCCGCCATCTATCAGCAAGGTTTACGACGTTATCATAGTCGGAAAATCAGGCATCGTTCTTTCAAAGAAGGTGGCCTAGTGCTAAGATTGGTGCAGCAAAGAAAGCACAAATTGGCCCCGGTATGGGAAGGACCATTCGTCATCAGTAAAGCCATGAAAAATGGATCATACTATCTTGTAGACATTCGAGATACGGAAGATGATCCCGAGAAGCCGAATCGCAAAAGAAAGAGAAAGATAGATGATGAACTAGGAGAGACAAAGAGGCCCTGGAGTATCCAGCAGTTACGTCCCTTCTATACTTACTTCAATTTCTATGTAAACATCTTCGAGATCATGAAATAAAGTTGTCGGAATTCATACTTCTATGTTTTACATATTCCGCCTTTTCTATTTCCCAATGATCTTTCAAAATACTCAATATAAACCCGAATTTTGCATGCATGCTCGGAGTTAAAAAACTGAACAATTTCCAGCCTAAAAAAGGTTTAAGGAAACCCAGATTGTGCCTGCGTGCCTAAGTTTCATATAAAAAATTCCTTGGTTTTTCTCTAAATATTATCTGATTGTTTTTTGTGATAGGTCACTGAAGCTAGTATGCAAAAAATGCCTTTAGCATGATCCATGTTTCCGAGTTTTTGACTGATCGGTAATACCCAGTCACTCGGCGGGAAGATTAAATCGCTATCGAGCCATTTCAAGCACTAAGGACAGTTAAAGCATACAAAACCAGAGAATTTAGATGATAAAGGAATAATAACCCCAAAAAACTTGCAAAGTAGTTATATAATGTTAAACTGCAAAGGCGCAGTACTTGTTCATTCAAAAGGATAGAAGCATTACAATAATGTTTACAACATAAAGTTCGGTAATGCTCCTATTTTCTATTGCCCCAGGACCCGGACTTCTCCTTCAAGCATCTGAGTCATCTTCGCTGGAGGATTCTTATGGAATGTCAGGGATTGCCTCCTCCGGGTAGACGATGGAGAGGTTGACCATGGAAGCAATCTTGGTTGCGTGACCCTTGATCTCGTCGAAGATGTTGGTCCGCTGGGTGTCCGTATATCCTTGTGGGATGCCGGACGCGACACGCCAAGATTTGGCAGTGGGGTAATGCATACGCATAAGGCCTAAAGCCATGCGTGCACCACCCCGTGCTGCGGAGCGCAAAGTGGACTCCTTGGACTCCGCCACCTCCAAGATAGCCTCCGGAAGTTTCTCAACTTCCGAGAATTCCCCAGTCCTTGCGGGAAGGTACTTGTTGATCAGCTGCATGCCTGCAACCTTGAGCGCGGTAAATACCTTCCCGAAGGCTCGGATTTTTTCAATCCGAGTAAGAGTGGGGTCATCTCCTGTTTTCAGACAAATAACCAAAGTGTTATGAAGAAAGAAGGGAAAGATTGTAAAACGTAGAAAATCCGGTAAAAGTTGAAAACTTACCGAGGATCCTATCCATCTTGGAGCCTTCTTCCAGCCGAAGGGTCAAAGCATTCTCCAGATCGCGGATAGTTGCTTTGTCTTTTTAAGCTTGGTTGGAGGCATTAGATTGAGCAATGCCTACAGCCAGCTGGCTGGCCTCCAGTTCCTTCTGAACCTTCATAAGATTCTTATGAAGGTCCAGGTTCTCCCGGCGGAGGTTCTCGGCAAAGCCGGCATCTTCAGCAATCTGTTTGGCTTTCGCCAAAGGAGCTGAAAAGCGAGGAAAAAAGCCCGAGTTAGGAAAACTTTGAGAAGTACTTAGAGAAAAAAAAGCATAAAAGTGAAACCACGGAGAATAAAAATACCCGTTGTTTCCTTCAGCTGATGCTGAGACGATGCCAGCTCCGCTTCTTTAACTTCAAGAATAGAGAGAAGGCTTCTAACCTCCTTATTCTTGACAGTTAGTTTGTTGAAAACTTCCATGTTAATGCTTTCAGCGGTTTGCTGAAACACGGAAATGAACCATAAGGCTTAAGTTAGAAACAAGCATGATAAAGTTGAAATCATTTAGTTTAAAGCATGCATTTGACTTATTGCTTGGGGGCTAGAGATATTACCTGGCTCATCCGCTGCAAACCTGACAAGTTCTCGTTGAATTCTTTTACATATTCAGAAAAAAGAATTCCAACATGATGCAGGCCGTCTTGGATGACCTGACGAGGTGAAAACACGAAGTTATTTTGGACAATTAGTCCGCCTTGTGGCCAAGGACGGATCAAGGGAGCAGGAGCGAAGAACTTCTTAGCTGCCGGACGAATGTATCCGAGATCGTCAAAAGGTTCTTCCTTGACCTTGAAGTCCTTGTCAAAAGTAGGGATGGTCTCGTCTTCTCCAGATGTCTGAGAAGGTCCACCCATCTCCGGCTCCGCCCTTTCCCTCGCAACCAAGTTGGATGCAATAGGCTGGCTGGATGGCTGGAATTGTTCGTCCGGGTTTGCGGTTTTATCTTCCCCACCGAGAGTTGTTGGAGTGGGTGGAGCTGCGGCTGAAGACGGCATTCGCTTGCCATCAGTAGCTTTATGTTTCTTCAGTTTCTTTGACTTCAAAGGAACGGGTGCAAGGCTGAAAAGGAAAGATCCGAGAAGTAAATACCTCGAAGAACCGGAATGGAATGAGAAATCAAAAACCTCAGAAAAATACCTGGATGTGGCGATGGGAACTCCATCAAGATTTATCACCTCCTCTGTGATCACTTGCCTCTTACGTTTGCGACCGCCATAAAAGCTGGCGTGCAATTCGTCAAGTTCGGCGTCGGAGGCAAGATCTGCTTCTATGAGATCGTCGAAATACAGGGAGCAAAAAATCCGACAAAGTCAGAGATATCAGGGAAAGATAAAAATCCGAGAGAATCCCAAATCAAGGAAAAGTAAAACTACCTTAGGGACGGGGTTCTCCTTATGATACATCTCCAAGCTCTCCTTATATTGGTCGCGAGTAGCGACCAATTGGTTGACTCGTTTCTTGAAATCCTTTTTTGTGAAGGCTTTGTCGGTCCCTCTCATTCCGTCTTCTGGGCCTTTGTATTCACAAATAAGTCGAGGGCGGAGGGCAAGAGGTTGAATACGGCGACCGAGCCAGCACAGAATTGTGTCTGTTCCGGTCAGAGGAGGCTGAGAGGAGGTAAGTTTGGCAATGCGCCGTTTGATCTTCAATAGATCATCCGGCAAGGTCTGCACTGCTTCGACTGCCCAACTCTCTTGTGGAATGGCGGCGGAATTGATGAATGGAGGAACCCCGTTTTCTTTTCCGGGAAACGGGATGTCGTGATGACAAAAGAAAGAACCCGTCCAAAACTTGACGGATTCTGACGGTTTTATCTTTGGGTACCAGTCTTCCCTATATCTCCGAAGAGTGAAAGAAATGGTCCCGCGGATGGGAAGAACACCCCCTGTTGGGTTACGCTTCACTCCGAAGCAGTATTGCCAAAAGTCTAATTTAGGTGCTATTCCTAAATACCCTTCGAAAATGGCTTGGAAGCCGGATAGATAGAGAATGGAATTTGGGGGAAGATTATGAGGCTGAACACCATAATGGTTGAGGAATTCTAAGAAAAAGGCGGAAGGCGGCAATCCCATACCTCTTGCGATGTGGGAGGTAAGGAGAACGCGCTCCCCGTCCTTTGGCGTTGGCTCGGACTCGTCTTCCGGGATCCGCCATTTGCCCTTCAGCAGCAGCCCCTCCTTCTCCATTGTCGGAAGGAGGGAAGGCGGAATACTGCTCTGGCTCCAATTGCCGTCATTTTCCCCCTCTTCTTCCACCCCGGTGGCGGCGGACGCGGCGGCGGACGCGGCCGCGAGCTCCTCTTCGACGAGGATGATTTTTTCCTCTGCCGTCTCGGGCGCGAGCGGCAGGGATCCCGCGAGGTTTGTGGCGGCGAGAGGAATTTCCTCGCCCGTTGCGCCGCTGGCAGCTTTCACCGGCTCGTCGCCGGTTGCACGCAGTGGGGAATCCACCATGGGATCCATGGTGTTGATGATCTCGTCGATTTCCGCCGCGACGGAGCGTGCCGGAGAAGAGTTCGGTGATACCATCTTTTGGCGGCGCGGTGAAGATCGTAAGCTCCGCTGAGGTCCCGGACGGCGTGCGTTCGTGCGTGCTCTAGAAGTTCACTCTGCTCACAGTATGCTTGGGCGCTTTGGAGGCGAGGAGAGAGCTGGGAGCAGAAGGTTTGCCGGAGAGGACGAAGACGGCTATTTATAGCCGGAAACCCGTCGCGATGCGTGCTAACGGCTCTTTTGACCGTTGGATGATCAACGCGCGCCACTCGCCGGAAATTCCGGGAAATGAAACGACGGGTGATTATTTCTATCTCCTCGTTTCCTGCGATAATCTATGAGAGATACGTTTCAGGGTTTCCCGCTTGACACCTAAACGTCCCTGACGTCAGCAAGATTAAAGCGCTGAAGTAGGAAGTTCCTTCTCCATGAAGATTTGTGGAAGAAAAGCCGGATTTTCCGAAATCTGAGTTTTGCGTTATGACATTATTCTGATAAAACGAAGAATCAAGACAGAGAGCCTATATTTCTCGGAAAGCATGCAACACTTGACAAAAGACGGCAAATCGGAGTCTTAATCCTTCTTGGGGGCTACTGCCGGATATATACCAACTAGGGGTATATCAGATGGTAGTCTAAAGTGCCGGATTACCAGGGTGGCCTAAATGGTAATGGGCTACGGTCCATTGGGCGGCCCAGTAAGCTGACGCACAGAAGCCGGATTCTAGAAGAACCCGGATCACGGCCCACATGATACGGCTTGAAGTAGAAGGCGGATTCCTTACTTTCCAAGTTAACTCATACCGTAGTCTTCTAGGTTTTCTTCTCTGTATGCCCTAACCCGGCTATTATATAAAGCCGGACGGGAGATAAGATAGATAGACAAGAAGATAAAGGCTAACTCGCCGAGAGGTTGATCCTTGACGAGTAGCTAATAGAACCTCACATTGTACTATGTATTCCCAGGCTTTAGTACTGAATAGTGAGATTGCAGGAGTAGGAACGACGCATTACTGCGTCGTACCGAACCTGGGTAAAAACCCTGTGTCCTCGATCATCGTACAATCACGTCCCCCCACGTCTCTATCGGTAGTCTCATGGCAGCCCCGTCTATGAAATCTACTACGATGTCTCGACAGTTGGCGCCCACCGGGGGGCTAGCGACGTCAGGCTTTATGTTCCGATCGGGGATACTCGGCGGAATCGGCAGTACAATAACTGTCGGAAGCCTGGAATTCGACAACGACGTTGGGCGCTTCCTCGACAACGGATCATACATGGCGGCGTGGAATCACTTGGTAAGTGCCTACGTTTTACCGATTGGATCTGCAAACATCTTTATCGGATTAACTGCAGAAGCAATGGGATTCTGTGGTGGGAGCAAATTTATCCCACCCGCCCTATACCCAGTCGAAAATGACTATGATGCCGGATTTTTCTCAGATCGTTGATATACTGCTAAATCGCACTTTATCGACATGGTGCAGTCCGAGATCGCCGAAAACACGGGTGAAAGCAATCCCGTGCTAGAGGCAGAAAACAACACTCCCACAACAGAGGCGGAAGATCCGACATCCGTCGACATCACGGCGCATTCGGAAGCTGACTCTGTATTAGCCGCCATCGAGGCGAGATTAGAGTCGGAACCCGGATCGGATCACTTCGATACCGAAGACGAAGACGCTTTCGAAAGAAAGGTCAAATCCTTCCAAGAGGGATTCCACGAAGTACTGATGGCAAAGCCAGCCGAAAACAAGGATGCCGACAGTCAGGAAAGCCCTAGAACGCCTCCGCCAGAGGAAGAGAGAGAAGAAGGAGAAACGTCTCCAAAATTCCCCGACGTCAAGGAATTGACAGAGGAAGAACCCTGGAGGAAACCTACCTCTTCCAAGAAGAAACACAAAGCTGCTAAAAAGCTCCAGTATAAGCTCCGGAAGAAGAAATCGGCTGATCCAGCCAATGAAAGCCTGGAAGTAGGAGACGCAAGCGGAGTAAAACCTGCGGAGAAGATAAAAGTAAATGATTTTGATTGCAATTCTTTGTGTGATCTTGATGCTAGTATCTCTGTTATGCCTCAAAAGCTTTATAATATGCTTGATTTACCACCATTAGAACACTGTTATTTGGATGTTCATCTTGCTGATAATCCTAAGAAGAAACCTCTTGGTAGAATTGATGATGTTCTTATTATGGTTAACAATAACCTTTTCCTGTTGATTTTGTTGTTATGAACATTGAATGCAATGCTTCTTGTCCTATTGTTTTGCGAATACCTTTTCTTAGAACTGTTGGTGCTATTATTGATATGAAATAGGGGAGTATTAAATATCAATTCCCCCTCAAGAAAGGATTGGAACACTTTCCTAGAAATAAGATGAAGCTAACTCTATTATTAGAGAATATATGATGCTGATGCTTCTTCACTTGAAAATACTTGAGTTGCCCTTTTATGCCTAGCTGAAAGGCGTTAAAGAAAAGCGCTACCGGGAGACAACCCGTTTTATTTTGCTGTTTTCAACCCGTTTTATTTCGTTTTCTTTGGTGCGATTTGCACCTGGGTGTTGTATATTTCCTTAGCAACCCCGTTGTATCTTTTATTTTGAGTTTTTGTTGAGCCAAGTAAATCCTCTAGTGGAAAGTTGAGGTTGTATTTCGGATTTCTGCGCAGGAAATAGATTTCTGCTGTCCACTGTTAATTCCGTTAAAAATCACAGAAAATTTAAAATGGCCTGAGTTTTTTGTGCTTAATCCTTAGTTATATAAGAATCTGTTCTTAGTTAAGCACTTTTTGATTTGAGCAACATAATATTTTTGAAAAATAGATCTTTACATGTTGTTCTGTTTTGACAGGTTTCTGCCATCTATCGCATTTGCATCTTAATCTCTTTCTTTTGGTGTTCTTTTGAGAAAAAGAGTTTTAAAAGAAGTTGTGAGAGTAACTAATGTGTTTTTGAGTGTTGGACTTGTTTTCAAACTTAACCATGTGAATTTATTATTTCAATTGCACTAACGTTGCTAATGAAGATTGTGAGAAGTTTGGTGTGATGGAAGTTTTCAAGGGTCAAGAGAAGAGGATGATATGATGTGACCAACAAGAGTGAAAAGCCTAAGCTTGGGGATGCCTCGGTGGTACATCCCAGCAAATTCCAAGAAGACTCAAGTGTCTAATCTTGGGGATGCCTAAGGCATCCCCTTCTTCATCAACAAATTATCAGGTCACTTCTAGTGAAACTATATTTTTATTCAGTCGCATCTTATGTGCTTTACTTGGAGCGTCTTTTATTTTATTTTTCAGGTTTTTTCTTTTAGTTTTTTTTCTTTTTCAATAAGCTTGGTTGGACCCCAGCATTATTTTATTTGAGAGTGACATGCTCCGCTTTTTCATGAGAATACTTTGAATTCTTAATCTCTGTCTAGCTGCTACATTTATTTATCTCCTGTTTTTGCATGCATCTCTTACTAGAGTTGTTATTTTTAGTAGTGTTATGTGAGTACTCTCATGTTTTGTTGCTGTATCATAAAGAGTATTTTTGTTAAAGCATGTTTTGTATGGTGCTTGTTGGGAGAAAGAAAACTGCTGCTTGAAGTAGAATTTATAACAATGCTAGTAGAAGCTTGTATAGACTGTGGCTAGGACTTTTTTATGGCATGCTAAATGTTATTTTAGTTTTAAAGCCTTGTGTTTATTGAGTAGCTTGATTAGCCTCAAATAGCTGAGAGTGTTCAATATGTCTTGAAAGATTCATGAGTTGTTCTTGTCATAGTGAAGCATCAATATATAGTATTATCTTTCGAATGTTTTATTTGGTTGACTTGGCGCATGCTCACACCATGTTTATGACTAAAAACCAGTCATGAATAGCCTCCATGACCACTTTGTTCTTGAACGTGTGATACTGCTTATGCTTTAATTAATGATGCTTATGTCGCTATGCATGATTATGGCTCTTATGCTCTCTTCATTTGTCGCTCCCAGTCTTTTGATAGCCTCCACCTGTACTGAGTATGAGCTCTACTCGTGCATCCAAAATCCCTTAAACCAAAGTTTTTTCCATTGTGTCCACCATACCTACCTACATGTGGTATTTAACTGCCACTCCAAGTAAATTGCTCATGTGTTACCTTGAAAACCTTCAAAATTACTCCTGCTTTATGTTCCTGTTTTTGCTCATGAGGACGTAAATAGAGAATATTTATCTCACTTGTTGATTGGATTTCACACCATGGACTAGTGGCTTCATCCTCTTATCCAAATGATAGAAGAGCTGGCAGCGGGGTGCCCAGCCCCAAATTAATGCAAACAAATTCTCTTCACTATTTTTGCCCCTGATTTACCAGTCAAACCATAATTGTGTAAACAAAAGAGAAAGAGGGATGACCTTCTACACCAGTTGCGTCCTTCACCATGGGATCCGCTCTTGTGAATCCAGTTGGCTTGTGAAGTACTGTATTTTCTCTTTACCATTCATTGACATTAGCATACATCTCCCAAAATATAGACACTCAGTGTCAAACTTTTAATACCTCTCTTTAATAAAATAAAAGCTCCAGACATGAGTGATCCCCGCTTCCCTCCGCGAAGGGCCTTTCTTTTACTTTTATGTTGAGTCTCCATCTTGTAACTTTATGCACAGTTGAGAGAGCATTTTTGCCATTCTGAGTTCAATGTGTATTTGTCCCATAAGAATCAATAATTATTTCGTAATGTGATAGTATTTGTTCTTAAATTATTTGTTCTAGTATCCCTCATGAAATTTGAAGGTGTCCTGGCATTTATGTTTTGCCCCACTCTTAAGGACTAGCGAAATATCACTTTGCCAAGCTTTCTCTATACCTGAAACAAACGTTTACCTTTCTTTGCATTATTATTCATGATCCTTTATTTGAGTTACTGTTCGTGATGCAAAGTAATTGATATGCTTCATTATTAAACTTCTATTTATCATGTTTGTGTCTGAAGTTCTATGATCTCAGCATGCATATGCTTTTACATTAGATTGATCAAGTTTATGTTAGTAGCATGTCACCTCAAAAATTATTGTTTTATCGTTTACCTACTCGAGGACGAGTAGGAACTATGCTTGGGGATGCTTTATACGTCTCCAACGTATCTATAATTTATGATGCTCCATGATCATATTATGTCAACTGCTACTTGTTTTCTCCCTTATTTATAGCATTTTTATACGTTTTCCGGGACTAACCTATTAACAAGATGCCAAGTGCAAGTTCCCTGTTTTCTGCTGTTTTTGGTTTCAGAAAATTTGTCCTGGAAACATTCTCGGAATCGGACCCCACAAAGCCCCAAGTGCCTATTTTTCCCCGGAAGCATCCAGAACACCGAAGAGAAGTCGAAGACGGGCATCAGGGGGGCCACACCATAGGGTGGCGCGGGTCCCCCTGGCCGTGCCACCTATGGGTGTGGGGCCTCTGGAGCTCCACCGCCTTTGACCTTTCGCCTATTCAATCTGCCCGGATGGAAAACCCTAAACACCTGATGAAAGATCCCCGAAAAGTTCCGAGCCGCCGTCACCATCAACCCTAGATCAGGGGGGTTCTGAAGCTGTTTCCGGCACCCTGCCAGAGAGGAGATCATCACTGGAGGCCTCTTCATCACCATGCCTTCCTCCGGAGTGATGCGTGAGTAGTTCATCCTTGGACTACGGGTTCGTAGCTGTAGCTAGATGGTTGTCTTCTCCTCATATGCCTCCATGTTTAGATCTCGTGATCTGCCTATCATGATCGAGATTGATCTTATGTAATTCTATATGCTGTGTTTGCTGGGATCCGATGAATATTGAACTTATGCCAAGTTGATTATAGTCTTTATTTGCATATGCTATTTGTGATCTTGCATGCTTTCCGTTGCTAGTGCTTTCTCTGGCCAAGTAGTTGCTAGAGACTCCAAGAGGGAGTATTTATGCTCGATAGTGGGTTCATGCCTCCTCACCACTTTGCTCGAGTGACAGAAACGTGAAGGGGGGGATGTGCTGTTGCCATTAGGGAGAAAAGAGCGGTGAGAGTGCCCGCGTGCATAATCATTGCTTACATTACACACTTTATTTAATGTTGTTATCTGTTGCTTGCAACTTAATACCTAAGGGGGGTCGGATGTTAACCTGAGGGTGGATTATTAGTCGTAGATGCAGATAGATGTCGGTCTATGTTTATTGTTGTAATACCCGCACTAAATACCATAGTAATCTTCATGTCATATATGTGCACTACGGTGCAACCTCTATTTGTCAATTGCCCAGCTGTAATTTGTTCACCCAGCATGCTATATTTTATGGAGAGACACCACTAGTGAACCTATGAACCCGGGTCCATTTTTCCACACTGTTAAACAAACCACAACTATTTTCCTGCTTTCTTTACTTACTGCAAGCATACATCATTTTCCACACTATACGTCTAATCTTTGTTTTCAGCAAGACCGATGAGATTGACAACCTCACTGTACCGTTGGGACAAAGTATTTTGGTTGTGTTGTGTGCAGGTTCCACGTTGTTGCTGACATTGGTGAAGCGCCAGCACCACCGTCAGTGGCATCAACCTTCCTGAGATCCTCTTCCTCCTACTGGATTGATAACCTTGGTTCTTAACTGAGGGAAATTATTTCCGCTTGCTCATCACACCCTCCTCTTGGGGTATCCAACAACTTCATCAACTCTGCAAGCATCAACCACCTGGCGGCATGGCCAAGGGGGGCACCGGGGGGTGGTGTGGCCCCTCCTGGATCCTCTCCTAGCCCCCTTCTTGCTCCCGGGGTCTTTTGGTGTTTTAGGACGAATGGGCTCTTTTCTAGGTAATTTCCTGAAAGTTGATTTTTCTGCACAAAAACGAGACACCAAGGTAATTCTGCTGAAAACAGCATTAGTCCGTGTTAGTGGTATCCAAAAATTTAAAAAGGGCAAAATAACTCATAAATTTAAAAACTGAATATGACAGGTGGGACCCACCTGTCAATTTAAAAAGGGCAAAATAACTCATAAATTCAATTATTCAATAACTTATAATCTACTAATCAGAAAAATACAAATAAAATATGGAAATGTTTAGAAAAATATAATATAAATGTTTATTAACTTTTCAAAAATGTTTGATGAAGTTTAAAATTTAATATTTTCTTTAATTAAATTAAATCATTTAAAATTGAGAAAAATAATAAATAATTCATAAAATCAGAAAAATACAACTTATATATCAAAATGCTCCAAATGACTAATGCAACTCATCTATGATGTTTTCATAGTCATTCGACCAAGTTTTCATGTGTGCAATATTTTGCCTAATCATTAATTCATTTAAAATTAATAAATTAATATCTTATTCCTATATTTTCAAAATACTTCAAATAAGGCACCAAATTAAAGAGGAAAACATTTTTAACTCAAATATGTCAAACACAACACATTTTGTTCAACTTATAAACTTGTCTCTAAAGGTATAATGGAATTCTATAATATTCCTTTATAACCACCAATAACTACCTTAATATCATTTTCATTATTTATAAAACTCACATGTTTTCATAACTACTAAACCTATCATCACAAGTCATTAGAAAGAATTGTGATGATAGATTTTGTTGCACTAGTTCATCGTTTTCAATTAAACTCATTGTCATTAGCTCCACACTTTTGGAAAATAAAATCAAACATGTTTGTTACCTTTTCAATAATTGTTTTCCATGTGTTATTGTCTTGTTACCTCACCAAGTAATAAACACTTCTACTCAAACATGATAACAAGTGTTTGTTAAATAAAAGTGAAACACATGTAAATCTAAAGACAAAGTAATAACCACATCACCACAAGTAATGAAACCATTCACCTAAAACCTTAGTGAATAAGTTATCGCATTAAACATGGCTTACACTTGTAAGCTGAGGTGTTTTCCAGGGTATTTCACGATGCATCTCATTACTATGCATGTATCATCCTTGCCAGTGTTTTCTGTAGTCCTTACCGGGGCTACTTTGCTATCTTTCAGAAGTCGGGATTTTCTACGCGACCCTCGAACCCCGAAGACCTGGATTATTATTGTTATTTCAATCTCAGGCAAGTTCATCACTTGCTCATATCCTTTGTAGTATCTCATAACAAACTATTTGCAAAAAACCCTATCGTATTATCACCTATTCTCAAAAGAATGCATGATCATATTTTTATAATAATATGACTAATTGAATGACTACCCGAGTGGTAGTGGGCGGATGGGACCATGGTAAGATGAATAGGTCAAAGGAAGGTTCCATCTGCATGGGAACGTATTAACTAGGAATTAACAACAACCGCCGTCAGGATTCTTGCGCTGTAAATTCGCGTTAACCATGGGTCTTCTATGGGGGGAGTAAGTCAGCCGTGATACTTTTCTCGTTCGTATGTCAACGGGCTGCCAGAGACGTACGCTGTAGGTCTTGCGAGACTACATGCACATGGGTGGGATCCCTTAATTCCCACGGACTCAGCGGGTCTATGATGGTCTGCCAGGGGCGCGTAGATATCCATCGTGAGGGGTGGAATCAGGCGTTCAACCTGCTGGCAGAAATGGGTGGGCATGCGTTGTGCGGAGAAGCACGGTTTGGCTTGTACCAACAACCGGGCCCCACACCTGAGTGGGAGTGGACAGGAATGTACACCTGGTTGTGCAACATGGTCTTGGTAGTCCATGGGTAAAGTAACGCACCTCTGCAGAGTGTAAAAGGATGTGACATGTTACCCCTTGTTCCGAGAAGGAGCTGCGAACGCCGCAGGAAAGGCAACTCCATGAAAGTTCTAATCATGTGAAGATCTGGCGGGCATAGTTTTTAGAATTAAAAGCAACCTCTTGAAGAAAGTTTTACAAAACCTTGCATTAGCTTGTGACACTTTCGAGTCTAAAGCTGTAGTTAGTGCATCAAACTACCCACTATATATCATGAGCTTGCTGAGTAACGCTCGTTACTCATTCGTTCCCGTTTGACCCTTTGCTTAGAGTTGAAGCCTGATGTAAGTCGTCATCGTGAAGCATCGTCATCAACAACGCGGATGGAGGAGAAGCTACCAAGGTGTAGGTGGAGTCCATTCTTGGACTTAGCAGTTACAAGCCATAGTTTAGGGCTGACATCAGCCGTAGTGGATTAGTTCTGAGCTAGAGTTCTTCTCTCCAGCTTGGAGCTTCGCATTGCTTCTTCTGATGTTTTATTTGCAGGAGATCTTCTTGATTCATCAAAGAAATTCTCTAGATTTTGTAATGAAGTTTGTATCCTATAGCTTTGCTTGGACCCGCTGTCTTTCTGTTGTACTACTCTGAGGGATGTAATATTCACGGATAAGTCCTTCTGTGAGTGTTATGTCACCGACTTGCGCACTACACATGCAGTGGTGTGCTGGGTCACCACAAAAATTCTAGAGCAGTTTCTATACGTGTAGCAATAATGCCCCCAAAAATGGGCCCCTGAGCAGCAAGGCGGCATGCAACAAGTGCACCAAGGTTGTACTTCTTGCTACGGTTAAGCGCAGCATCAATGAAAGCAAGGTGATAACTCGAAATGTTGCTAGTGTTCTCCCTACCAAGGATACAAGTAGCAATAAAGTAAGTAAAATATCTAAGAGCCGGAAGTTGAATGTTCCTCATCTTCCCCCGCTAGGGTGAGCGACCATCATCGTTGGTGATTTCTCGGTAAAGCGCCACAAGATCCGCGGGTTTGTCCTGAATCCTGCACACTGTCCCGGAAGCATTCATACCTAAAATGGTACAAAAATTCTCCAAGGTCAAAGAAAAAGAACTACTATATGACTTGAAGGTAACAGATGGACCAAATTGTGTGTTCTGAAATTAAAACTCTCAACAAAAGATTTTGAGAGAGTGGCATACTGAAGGATTTCATCCTCCATATAGCTGGTTAGACCAACTCATTCAATAAGCATAAGAAAGTCATCTAACAGACCTGCACTTCTTAGAAATATAATACAAGGAAAGCTAGAGGGATTAGCGATACCATCACCTCCCGCATCGTCGATACTTGGTGCAATAAGGTCTTAATTATACGATGGCCTCACTAAAGTGGATGAACGTGAGGGCCTTGTCCTCTTAGGAGAATCACTCCTAAATATATCTCCAAAATTATGACTATCCATCTCTGACATTTCTCAACAATCATCAGAAAATTAATTTCAAGCAACTATAAGGTGGAAACTACCATAGGGACTTATAGTACAGCTAAACATGCATCAAAACTACAATATTTTTACTCAAATCAAGCATGCAAACTCACATAAGATGTCACCTACAGTACCAAAATACTCAAGAAATACTCCACTAAACAAAATTCTACTTGGATAATCGGAGGAGTCACATACCGGAGAGCAAATGCACCAAATTTCAGTACAAATGATGGGCTGAGAAAAGAGATCGAAAAATATCGAGGAAGAACATGCAAGAACTCAGGTTCCAGGAAATGTGTTGAGTTTGGGAGGTGAGAGAAGGAACTTTGGCAGGGGAGATAGTTAGTGGGGGGGACAGGGGCCCCACACCATGTGCAGGCGCCACCAGGGGATGGTCGCGCCATCCCATGGTGTGCCTGACTGGTGGGTCCCCCTGGAGCCTCCCAGGTGGCTCTCTGCCTCATTTTTGACGTAAAAATTTATTATAATTTTTTAGGAATTTTTCGAGAAACTTTATTTTTAAGGTATTTCCAGAATTTTAATAATTAATAAAAAATAGAAAAACAAAAGTGAAAAGGTGGAAAACAAAACCAAAACCAAAACTACATAGGTTCTATGACACTCAAATGGACAAATATCCAAAGAAAACAAAGGTGGACGTGGTGAAAACAAAATTATGGGTGGTGAAAACATGCATAACCACAGTAATCAGGGTGAAAACATGATGAAAACATGAATATGGATGATGGAAAACATGATTGTAATTAAGTAGCAATGTGATAACGGAAGTAAACATGGTGAAAACATAACGGGGAAGGTGAAAACATAGTGAAAACATTGTCCTCTTCATTAAAAATCATTTTGTTAACAAGGGTGATCAAGTCTTGTTACCAGAACAATTTTCATATGAAGCAAAACTTTGCTAATCGCTAAATAATTATGTTACCTCAACCTTGATAGACATATACCCAATCATAATGATTTCATATTATTTTGGTGGTACTGGAATGGGACAATAAAATTGTCCAATCTTGATGGTCTCAATATTTTCAATTGAATTTAAACCATATCTTCTATCAATCTTATTGGGAAAATAAACAGTATGCTCTTTATCATTAACATTAAAAGTTACTTTGCCTTGATTGCAATCAATAACAGCCCCTGCAGTATTAAGAAAATGTCTCCCATGAATAATATACATATTATCATCTTCAGGCATTTCCAACACAACAAAGTTAGTTAATATCAAACAATTAGTGGCAACTTGAAAAGGAACATTCTCACATATACCAACATGGATAGCAGTATATTTATCAGCCATTTGCAAAGATATATCAGTGTGTATTAGTTTTTGAAGAGAGAGTCTCTTATAAAGAGACAAAGGCATAACACTAACTCCAGCTCCCATGTCACATAAAGGAGTTCTAACATAATTATTTTTAATAGAACAAGGGATAGTAGGAATACCAGGATACCCAAGCTTCTTTGGAACCTTGCCATTGAAAGAATAATTAGCAAGCATAGAGGAAATTTCCTCATAAGGAATTTTCCTTTTGTTGGAGACAATATCTTTCATATATTTAGAATAAGGAGGCAATTTAATAGCATCAGTCAAAGGGATTTGCAAAAAAATAGGTTTCATCCACTCACAAAACTTGTTATAATGTTCTGCTTCCTTTGATTTGTGTTTCTTATTAGGAAAATGCATTGCTTTTTGTACCATAGGCTCTCTTCATTACCATGTTTATTAGCAATGAAATCCTCCTTAGTATACTTTGTAGTTTTAGTTTGGTTTTCAGGTTCAACTACAGGTTCTTTTTTATCAGAAGCATCACTTTTATCATTACCACTTTTAGTTTCAGCATCAGAAATAGATATACTATTAGGATCTTTAGCAGGTTCAGGAGATTCTACAACATTTTTATGTCTCTTCTTCTTTTTCTTAGAAGGAGAACTACCGTTTTTAGGTTGCTGAGAATCTTGTTCAATTATTTTAGGATGTCCTTCAGGAGACGAGGGGTCCTGAGTAGAAACACCACTTCTAGTAATTATTTCACAAACATGTTTATCTCTAGAAGCATTATCTAGCATGTCTTTTGCACTTTAGTAAGTTGATCAATTTGAGTTTGAACCATTTGAAAATGTTTAACAAGCATTTTAACATCAGTAGAGGTTCTCTCAATAATACCATGCAAATTATCAATAGCTCTAGAGTTTTCCATAAGGTGATTTCGCACTCTCGTATTAAAGTTGTCTTGATTAACAACATAATTATAAAATTCATCTAAGCATTGATCAGGTGGTTTAGAATAGTAATATCTCTATTATGAAAGTATTGGAGAGAGTGTACCTCAACAGTTGATGGATGAGGAATAGGATTACATAATTCTTCTATGGGAGGTCAATTCTTCACATCTCCAGATTTAATACCCCTCTCTTTAAGAGATTTATTGGCTCCCTTCATTTCTTAATCATTTAATTGAATCATCCCTCTCTTCTTGGGTGTTGGTATTGGTGTTGGCTCTGGTGTAGGTGTAGGCTCAGGTATATTCCAATCATCATTATTTTTGGCTATTTTAGCCATTAATTCCTCGGCTTCTTCTGGAATTGTTTTCCTGAAAACACAACCAACACAACTATCCAGGTATGTCCTAGATTCAACAGTTAGTTCATTATAAAATATATCAAGGGGATCATTTTTAGGTAATAAAATATATCAAGGGGATCATTTTTAGGTAATGGATATCCAGGGCTAGCTCTTATTAAAGAACAAAACCTTGTCCAAGATTCATGCAATTTTTCTCCTTCAATTTTCTCAAAGTTAAAGATGTCCTGCACAGCAACATGTTGGGCACTAGCAGGAAAATATTTTTGAAAGAAAGCATTAACCAAATCCATAGGATCAGTAATACACCAAGGTGACAGATTGTTAAACCAAATTTTAGCTTCATATTTCAATGTGAAAGGGTAGATCTTGGTAACAAAATAAGTACGCAGATTAGTATCATCAGAACAATAAACTACTCAAAGATTAAAGCTGATTCATGTGTTTCATAGCACTTTTACTTTGAGTTCCACAAAAAGGCTCCTTCTCAACAATAGATGTATAAGGTAAATCTAAAGAGAAATCATAATCCTTGTATATAATGTGTATGGGAGATGTGGCAAACTTAGCATCAAGAGAAGATTTATATTTCACAACATGTCTTGCAATAAGACTTTTAAGAGCACTTGCACCAGTAGTAGCACGAGCTTCTTCAATAAAATCATCATTAAGTTCAATATAGGTTTCATCAAGATCATCAATAAGCTCAGTTGAATTAACAGGTGTACCAATATTTTCAACAAAAATTTCAGCATTTTTTATTTGTTTGGATTTAGCAATAATAGCATATAGGAAAGGACCTAGAGAACCAGTATCATCAAGCACGGTAGAAGCATCATCCGAAGTATTAGAATTTTTTTTAAACTTAGCAGAAGTAACAGTACGTGTATCATGTGGTGGAGTAAGAAGCTTACTCATAACATACGGTGAATCAAGAGCAACAGAGGTGTTCAGAGTTGTACCTCTTCTTGTAGTGGATGGTAATATAGGAACTTTTCCATCACAAGTCTTGCCCATGATGAATGGCTTGCAACAAAAAATATCACGATCAAGTGAGTAAATAAATAAAGCTATGCTCCCCGGCAACGGTGCTAGAAAATAGTATTGATGACCCACAAGTTACAAAAGCTTGCTAGTTGTCCTAATGCTAGTACTATGAATATGGCTTTCACAAAACATATTACAAATGCTCTCATGCAAATTAGAGAAGATGAATTAAGGTGTGAAGCCTCTATCCCTAGGAAGTTAGATGATGGTTGGGAACCCAGCATTAAAATGAAAGTTAATGGTTTTGATTGGAATTATCTATGTGATCTTGGTGCTAGTATATCTGTTATGCCTAAGAAACTTTATGATATACTTGATTTGCCACGTTTGGAGCACTGTAATTTGGATATTCATCTTATTGATAATGTTAAATAGAAACCTTTCGGGAGAGTTGATGATGTTCTTATTATGGTTAATAATAACCCTGTCCCTGTTGATTTTGTTGTTATGAATATTTAATGTAATGCTTCTTCTCCAATTGTTTTGAGAAGACATTTTCCTAAAACTGTTAGTGTTGTTATTGATATGAAAGTGGGGAATATTAAATATCAATTCCAACTCAAGAAAGGTATGGAACACTTTACTAGAAAGAGAATGAAGTTGCCTTTTGATTCTATTATTCAAACAAATTACGATTTGGATGCTGCTTCACTTGAAAACACATGAATCCACTTTTCTGGGCCTAGCTAAAAGGCGTTAAAGAAAAGCACTTCTTGGGAGATAAACCATTGTTTTATTTTTGCTTTGTTTTTCTCTGTTTTCTTTGAGTCAAGGGGTTGTATACTTCTGTATCAACTCCTTCGTATCTTTATTTTCATTTATTAGTTGTGCCAAGTAAAGTTTGTAGTGGAAGTTGGAGTTTGTTTTGGATTTCTGCGTAGGAAACAGATTTCTGCTGTCCACCGTAAAAAAAACGTATAAATTCCAGAAAGATCAGAATGACCTGAAACTTTTCGTGCTTATTCCAAAGCTAATTCTGAAACTTTTTCTTTCTTTATGTTTTTCGATCCGAGCAACATAAGTGCCCTGAAAAATTTCTTCTTTACAGACTTTTTTGGTTTTGGCAGATTCTGCCATTTTTCTTGCATTTGCTCTTTTACTGTGTCAAGTGGATTTATTTCATCCACGAAACATCAGTGGCTATAGCTAATGTTTAAAAGTATCAATATCACTTGTGCCCATGCATAACCCATGGATTTTTTATTGTTGCACTAACCCTCCACTGCGAACTACTTTGAGTGTGGTGTGAAGGAAGTTTTCAAGGGTCAAGAGAAGAGGTTGATATAATATGATCAAGAAGAGTGCAAGGTCAAAGTGGGATGCCCCATGGTTCATCCCAGCAAATTCTAAGGAGACTCAAGCATCTAATCTTGGGGATTCCCAAGGCATCCCCTTCTTCATCAATAGTTTATCAGGTCACTTCTAGTGAAACTATATTTTATTCGGTCACATCATATGAAATTTACTTGGAGCGTGTGTTTGTTTTTATTTTGTTTTATTTGCCGCAATAATATAGTTGGAACCTTGTAACTCCCCGACCTCGGAACTATCCAAAGTGCTGGGCATCACCGGTAACGATACCCGACTAAAGGTTACTAGGGTTACCACTCTCAGGCTGAATCACATCAGCAGGCGCGACTCGGTCATGGATCATAGGCCCACAACCCTCCAGTCATGACATAACGTCGGGCCCAACCAATTTGCATAATAAAGAGATCAAGACTCGGAACAATATGGCAGATCACATTCTCTATGACCCAAATCGTATATATTTCAACTCTTAACAGAGAAAATATAGCAGAATACAATGAGAGGTCACATACCCAATAATTCAACAAGTGGAAGCAGGTATAGTTGTTCTAAACAACAAGAACAAAAAAAAATGTCCTAAGAGGCCACCTTTGACTTGGAAGTCAGCTGCCACCTAGAAAACCCAGACTACTCGTCGACGTCCACGAAGAAACCACCTTTGACTTTGAAGAAGTCCTCAACTGTAACATAGAAAAGAGTCAACAAAGCAACGGTGAGTACAGGAGGTACTCGCAAGGTTACTAGAGCTACTAGCTCGAATGAGGCTTTAGCAAGGCTATTTGGTAGTTGTTTTGCAGAAAACCAGTTTTTAGTTTAAAAGACCTGACTGGGAAATGTCTATAAGAAGTTTTTGAAATGAGATAGAAATTATAACTCCTCTTCTTCAGCTTCTGAACAAGGCATCCGCTAACCCAACATACCATCCGCCGCCTCAAGTTATATTGTTCAAGTTCTCTATGATCTCAGCTCCTGTTCCAAGGATGTACATAACCGTGAACACGACTTTTCAAAAAGATTTACTCTGCAGGGGTGTACTATTTTAACCACTAGTACCGTCCGGCTCCTTGCCTGATCATTAGGCCTCTTCCTAGGAGGCTGGCAGAGCGGGCGCGGTTAGAACCTTTACCTTGCATGAATCTATCCTCGGGATCATCGGTGAAGCGTAGTCTAGGTTCAGTGCCTCTGACACCCTGAACCGATGCCACCTCCTAAACACCACCGTCCTCATTCGCAACTCGTCCATCGTATTCACGCACACGCCAATGGAAAAAGGACCTCGGGCTACACCCTCGCATGTTAGTTGGTCGTTAGGGATCCCATAATCCCATCGATGGAAGCACGCTCGGTCTTGGTTCAAGACAAAGAGAACTCGCTCCTAGGGGCATGAGTGAGGCAAAACACCACCATCTACCGATGGCAACTCATCCATGCCAATTAGCATCTTTTAATTTGAGACCACCGGTCTCCAACACATCCGGACATGACATAATATCTTCCAACCACGATCCATCATCTAACCCAAGTATTTAACTAAGAATGGCTATGCAATTAAGTAGCATATAGCAGTATATCGGGCCACACACAAACTATGGATAATAGGAAGGGAAACATGTATTGGTGTCCGGAACAAAATGCAACTACTAGGAGAGTATAGCCAAAACATTTGAATCGAATGCAATATTATGGTGGATAAGATACTTGAGGGAAAACATGGGATCAGGATGCTCAAGAAGGTGATTTATGCTTGCCTTGTTGAATTGACAGAGGTAGGAATCGTCGAAGAAGTTTGGTTGCACTTCAACTCCTCGATCTACCGAAGCACAAACAACCTCGGAAGGGAAACAACATAAAGAATAATTACAGCAGGTGCAATGCACACTCATGATGACATGATATTTTAATGCAACTAAAAGATCATGGACATGATCTTCATGTTAAATGTTTGGTCCCGTACTTTTTGGATAAGGAAAACAATAATTGTGAATTATTTTTTAATGATTTCCTTTCTGCCATTTTGGTAAAACAAAAAAAACAGAAATACCTCAAGTGAAAAATTTGAAATGCTTGAAAACATGTTCAAATGTTTCACTTAACATTTTTAGGTATTAAACATAATTTTTGGATCAATTTTGAATTTATTAGTCATTTTTCTTTAATCAATTCTTTTCTGCCCTTTTAGAAAACAGAAGAAAATATGATCAAATTTAATTCAATTGTGTCCAATAAAATACCGTTGTGTAAAGTTTGTTAAGACAAAATTTTAGAGCTCAAATTTGCTCAAATTTGGAATAACAGAGCTCGGTTATGATTTTTGCAAGTTTTTAATTTTAATGTCCTTTTCTGTAATTAATTAATTAATTAGTGTAAAATTTATAATAGAAATATGTTGAAATTTTTATATAATCATGTAGATCTCACTCTCCTGAACATGTGGGATTTAGAATCATCCAATTTGGAGCAATTTTGAATAAGTTATTGAATTTACAAATAAAGGTATCAATCTATTTTAAAATTTTCATTTTCTTTAATTTGCGGAAATAGCCTCGAATCGTTTTTTTCTCAACGAGAGGGGGCTTTACCCGCGCGCGCAACAGCCACATACAGATGGGCCATGCGCCACACAGGCAACCATGTAGCACAACACGGCCCCACAGTCAAGTTTGACCGGGTCAACCCTCGCGCCCACGTCACGGTGACGTCACACCGGCGGGGAGGCCTCTGACGAGGTTCAATCGGGCGCATCCGACCGCGCCACGCCCTGCTACAGGATCTACATGACAAGGCGAACGTAAAGGTGGCAGCGCCGCTTCCAAAAGGTCGCAGGAACGACGCCGGTGTGCGCGACAGCGGAGGCCGGGACAGAGCGATGGTGAGCCCGCGTTCTACAACGCTAGGGAGAGGGGAAAAGTGACGGGAAGGTTTCTCTCGTTACCCTCATAGCGTGTGACGTAGTGGGGAGGACGGAGGCGGCCGGAGACAACGGCGCGAGCTTGTCGGAGCTGCGTCAGGGCCGAAGAAAAAAGCGGACGGCGCGGGCTCGTGGCGTCCTCCCTCCTGGATTCCTTTGGTGCAGACGTAGAGGACGTAAGGGCCAAGCTAATGCGCCAAACGGCAGTTCAAGGCGGTGGCCATAACGGCGTGAATCTCGGATCTCCCATGGCGGCTAGGGCTTCGATTCAGAGAGAAAACAGGCAAGGGAGAGAGAAAGGAGTGACAAGCATCGAGGGGGAGGAGAGTAGGGAAGGAGAGGCAGGGACTCGGGGGAGCTTGTGGTTTTCTCCACACCGTGAGGGGCCTGGCTAGCGCGGTGGCACCATGGCCGCGCCCCTTGGCATTTTTTTTCCTTTTTTTTGTTTTCAGCCCTTTTTCCTTTGCTAAACATTCAGTACAACAATTAATTGAACCACATAACAAATTCAAAATTTGTTGAAACTTGGCACAAGATTCTTAATTGTTATTTTGCATCACTTATGAATTTTTCTTGAATTTTTGAGAATATTTTTAAAAACAAACTTGTCTAGTTTCTTTTCTGCAATTTTCTTCCAACAATTAATTGATTCACTTAGATAAGTAAAAACCCTATGATCCGTGGTGGAAAATTATTAATTAACATAAGGAAGCAATGGAAGAAATTTGAGGTCATTGTGAAAAAGTTTGTAGAACAAACTTGAATTAATTTCATTTCTACCAGAAGTGCTTTTGATTTATTAAAATTAGTTAGACACTTTTAAAAATCATGGAAAATTCAGGCATTCCATATTTGGCATCAAGGGCCTATGATAAATTATTTTAGAGCAACTAGACAAAGTTTGTAGAACAAACTTGTTTCACTTTTGATTTATTGTTGTGATGAAAAACAATGTTTTCAGGGCTTTAATCAATTCAAATTTTGGTGCCCTCTTTTGTGTGACTCTTATTTAACAGAATATAGCATGGGTAATGTTTTGAGCTCAATTGGAGAAAGTTTCCAAAAGTAACTTGTTTGAATTTTCAGTTTCTGGCAATTTTTGGCATTTTTCAAATAACAAGGCATTTGTTTTTCTCCAACCAAACCTTGCCAAAATATAGGTGGAGGCTTGTAATTACAAGTTAACATACCCCCACCACTTTTGTTTCGAAGTTTGTTAAGTTTTGAAAATATATGAATTCAAGATGGAGTGAGAAATTTTGAATGCCTTTTCCATTTATTAACTTTTGGGGTTTTTCCAAAGTTTTCACAACTTCCATAAATCAATCTTGGAACTTTCTCGCCAATTTGGAAGCTCACAAAATAGTTTTGTTTTGCCCTTTGAGCAAATTCAATTTAGTAGAAAAATTGCAGGGATGGAATTTGAACAATATGTTGAATATTTATATGAGTGGTGCTGCCACCTCTTTAATTTGTTTTCAACATTTGTTTTACATTAACCTTAGCAATTTAGTAATGAAATTTGGTTTGAAAAACATCTAAAATCAATTTGAATAAAGCCAAATTTGCACGCCTCTCTTTTTCTAAAAACAATTGGCATTTTTATTATAGCTGCCAAACTACCAATTTAATTCTTGGAACTTCCTTAACAAGTATGGAAGATCAAGAAATGGTTTTATTTGTGAGTGGATTTGTTTTCTCTTCAGGTTTTGCAGTTGGATTGTTTTATTTTTAGCACTTTAATATGGATCCCATGATGCATGAAGAAAGGGAAAAGTGAAAATTTTACCCAAATTTTGCAGTAACTTTCTGTAGCATCCTAGGGATGTTACAAACCTAGCATTCTTTGTGTGGGAGAGATACATGCTCGTTTGAATACTCGTTATGCTCGTATTCTTATTTTCTTCAAGTTGTCTCAAAATTCATGTTTAGCTCCTGTTTTTCTTGCATCTCTTATTCAGAGCTGTTAGTTTTAGTAGAGTTGTGTTAGTACTCTCTTGTTTCATTGTTGTATCTCTTGGAGAGTTTTTGTTTAGTATAAGTTGCTTGGTGTTGAAAGTAGTAGTAGTATAGTTTTCGTGCTTATAACAGTGCAAATAGAAGCTTTTATAGATTGTGACTAGAATTTTTCATGTCATGCTATATGTTATTTTAATTTTAAAGCCTAGTGGTTATTTCTGTAGCATGATTTGTCTCAAATAGCTGAGAGTTTTTAATGTGCCTTTGAAAGAATCATGAGTTGTTCTTGTCATATTGAAGCATAAATTTGTGGTGTCTCCTTTGAAAGTTTTATTTGGTTGACTTGGCGCATGCTTACACCATGTTTATGACTACAAACCAGTCACTTATAGCCTGTATGATCATTTAGTTTTTGAACTTGTAGTACAACTTATGCTTTGATTAATGATGTTTTTGTCGCTATGCATGATTATGGCCATTATGCTCTCTTGATTTGTCGCTCCAAGTCTTTTGCTAGCCTTCGCCTATACTGAGTATGAGGTCTACTCGTGCATCCAACTCCCAAAACCCAAATTTTTCCAAATGTGTCCACCATACCTACCTACATGTGGTATTTAACTGCCACTCCAAAGTAAATTGCTCATGTGTTACCTTTAAAACCTTCAAAATTACTCTTGTTTTGTGCTCCCATTTTAGCTCATGAGGACGTAAATAGAGAATCTTTATCTCACTTGTTTATTGGACTTTCACACCCTGGACTAGTGGCTGATGTCTACGCACGCTTCTATTCTTGTAGACAGTGTTGGGCCTCCAAGTGCAGAGGTTTGTAGAACAGCAACAAGTTTCCCTTAAGTGGATCACCCACGGTTTATCGAACTCAGGGAGGTAGAGGTCAAAGATATACCTCTCAAGCAACCGTGCAATTAAGATACAAGAAGTCTCTTGTGTCCCCAACACACCCAATATACTTGTCAGGTATATAGGTGCACTAGTTCGGCGAAGAGATAGTAAAATGCGAGTAATATGGATGGTTATAAGTAATAATATCAATCTGAAATAAATATGGCAGCAAGCAAACATGTAGCAGAACAGGCGGAAAACGATGTTTCAATGCTTGGAAACAAGGCCTAGGGATCCTACTTTCACTAGTGGACACTCTCCACAATGATCACATAATTGAATAACTAAATATCTTCTCTTTACTATGCTACTATTAACCCTCTCCGGTTGGATAACGAACACTAATCATTGCGTAGGGCTGCAAAAAGCACTCCTCAAGTTTATATTTCCATGTCTAGTTAACCCCACGCTGTCACTATGAGCGCCGTAGAAGGTACTAAACAAACTCCACAATTTCAAAGGGTCATCCAACACAAGATATAAATATCATGCTAAACCACACGGTGCACACACTGTCACCTTTACGCCGTGATCAAAGTGTTTACGGAGATCTCATAACAAAACCACTTGAGTAGCATAATACATGAGGAGAAACATCTACTAATTCAACTCGATACAAAGCTCATGATCACATAAAGATCACACCATGGGAGAGAGAGATGAACCACATAGCTACCGGTAGAGCCCTGAACCTCAGGGGAGAACTACTCCCTCCTCATCATAGGAGACAGCAACGGCGATGGAGATGGCGGTGGAGTCGATGGAGATGGCTTCCGGGGGCACTTCCCCGTCCCGGCAGGGTGCCAGAACAGAGATTTGTCCTCCGGAACTTGTCGGCGGCGGCAGCGGAGCTACGGAGGTATTTTGTGGAAAAGGTCGATTCTTTTAGGGTTTATGCATCGGGGAGTATATATAGGCGAAAGGGTGATGCCAGGGGGTGGCCAGGGGGGCCACACCACCTGGTGGCCCGGCCAGGGGGTGGTGGCGCCACCCTATGGTGTGGCCACCCTATGGCCCCCCTCTGAGGCTCTTCGGGACTTCTGGATGCTTTCGGGACTTCTAATACTTCTAGCTTTTGAATCATCCAATTCCGAGAATATCTGCAGAACAACTTTTCTGAAACTAAAAACAAGAGAAAACAGGAACTGGTTTTGTGGCATCTTGTCAATAGGTTAGTCCCGGTAAATCGATAAAAATGACATAAAGTGTAAGAAAAACATGTGAGAAACAACATGAAAACAACATGGAACATCAGAAATTAAGGATACGTTTATGACGTATCAAGCATCCCCAAGCTTACTTCCTACTTGTCCTCGATTAGGTAAACGATAAAACAATAATTTCTGAGGTGACATGCTACTAACATAATCTTGATCATAAAAATGTAAAGGCATATGTAAGCTGAGATCATAGAACTTCAAACACAAACATGATAAATAGAACTTTAATAATACAGCATAGCAATCACTTTTCATCACGAAGAGTATCTCAAATAAAGGATCATGAATGATAATGCAAAGAAAACTAAACGTTTGTTCGAGGTATAGAGAAAGCATGGCAAAGTTATATTTCGCTAGTCCTTAAGAGTGGGGCAAAACATAAATGCCAGGACACCTTCAAAGTTCATGAGGAAACTAGAGCAAATAATTTAAGAACAAACAATATCACATCATGAAGTAATTATTGATGTTTATGGGACAAATGCACATAGAACTCAGAATGGCAAAAATGCTCTCTCAAATGTGCATAAAGTTAGAAGATGGAGACTCACCATAAAATTGAAAGAAAGGCCCTTCGCGGAGGGAAGCAGGGACCACTCATGTGCTAGAGATTTTTATTTTATTAAACAGAGGTATTAAAAGTTTGACACTCCTCCCATCCATCTTTAACAAACCATGGCTAACCGAATCCACGGGTGCCTGCCGACAATCACATACAGTGGAGGAGTGTCTATATTTTGGGAGATGTATGCTAATGTCAACGAATGGTAAATAGAAAATACCATACGTCACAAGCCAACTGGATTCACAAGAGCGGCTCCCATGTGAAGGACGCATCTGGGTAGAAGGTCATCGCTCTTTCTCTTTTGTTTACACAATTATGCTTTGAGTGAGAAATCAGGGGCAAAAATAGTGAAGAGATTTTGTGTGTATTAATTTGGGGCTGGGCACCCCGCTGCCAGCTCTTCTATCATTTGGATAAGCGGATGAAGCCACTAGTCTAGGGTGTGAAATCCAATCAACAATTGAGATAAAGATTCTCTATTGACGTCCTCTTGAGAAAAAATAGGAACATAAAGCAGGAGTAATTTTGAAGGTTTTAAAGGTAACACATGAGCAATTTACTTGGAGTGGCAGTTAAATACCACATGTAGGTAGGTATGGTGGACACAACGGGAAAACTTTGGTTTAAGGGAGTTGGATGCACGAGTAGAGCTCATACTCAGTACAGGTGGAGGCTAGCAAAAGACTGGGATCGACAAATCAAGAGAGCATAAGAGCCATAATCCTGCACAACGACATAAACATCATTAATTAAAGCATAAGAAGTATCACAATTTCAAAAACTAAGTGGTCATGGATTCTTTTCGTGACTGGTTCATAGTCATAAACATGGTGTGAGTATGCGCCAAGTCAACCAAATAAAACATTCGAAAGAGAATACCATAAATTTATGCTTCCTTATGACAAGAACAACTCATGAATCTTTCAATGACATATTAAACTCTCTCAGCTATTTGAGGTTATTCATGCTACTCAACATCACAAGGATTTAGAACTAAAATAACATTTAGCATGGCATGAAAAAGTTCTAGCAACAGTCTATACAAGCTTCTACTTGCACCAAAAAATTCTACTTTAAGCAGCTGTTTCTTCTCCCAACAAGCACCATATAAAATATGTTTTAACAAAAATACTCTACATGATAAAGCAAGCAAACATGAGAGTACTCACATAACACTACTAAAACTAACAGCTCCGAATAAGAGATGCATGAAAACAAAGTCTAAACGCAGTACTAGCAAAAAGTGAACACTCACAAAACAATAAGAATGAAAACTAGAGTGTTCCAAGCAATGAAAACGGAGCATGTCTCTCTCCCACACAAGTATGATAAGATCCAACCATAAACTACAGCAAAGAAAACTAAACAAACTGAAAGCAAAATTAAAAGACGCTCCAAGTAAAACACATAGGATGTGACCGAATAAAAATATAGTTTCACTAGAAGTGACCTGATAATTTGTTGATGAAGAAGGGGATGCCTTGGGAATCCCCAAGCTTAGACGCTTGAGTATTCTTGGAATTTTATGGGATGTACCACCGGGGCATGCCCAAGCTTAGACTTTTCACTCTTCTTGATCACATCATATCATCCTCTTCTCTTGACCCTTGAAAACTTCCTTCACACCAAACTTCTCACAATCTTCATTAGCAACGTTAGTGCAATCGAATTAATAAATTCACATGTTTCAGTTTCAACACAAGCCTGATACTCATAAACACATTAGCTACTGGCACAACTTCTTTTAAAACTCTTTTTCTCAAAAGAACACCAAAAGAAAGAGATTAAGATGCAAATGCAATTATTGGCAGAAATCTGTCAAAACAGGACAACAGGTAAAGATGATTTTTTTTGAAAATCTTCTGTTGATCAAATCAAAAAGTGTTAAACTAAAAAAAACGCGTATACAGCCCAGTATTATGCAGAAAAAACTCAGGTCATTTTGAATTTTCTGTGATTTTATACGGAATAAAAAGTGGACAGTAGAAATCTGTTTCCTGCGTAGAAATCCGAAATATAGCCTCTACTTTCCACTAGAGGCTTTACAGGCTCAACAAAAACACAAAACAAAAGATACAACTGGGTTGCTAAGGAAATAGACAACACCTAAGTGCAAAGAAAATAAAAGAAAACGACAGAAAACGGGTTGAAAACGGAGAAATAAAACAGGTTGTCTCCCGGAAGCGCTTTTCTTTAACGCCTTTCAGCTAGGCACAATGATTTTAAAAGATGCTCATATAAGAATAAGAGTTGAAGCACAATAAGAGAGCATCAAGAAGCAAATATGAAACAAAATAAAGTCTAACCCACTTCCTATGAAAAAGAATCTTGTAGAAAAACAAGTCAACGAAGCATAAAGGGACTAGCATAGGAAGACAAAAAAAGTGCAACTTCAAAAATTTCAACATAAAGAGGGGAAACTTAATATTGTTGAGATGCATAAAACCATGTTTCCCTCTCTCATAATAACTTTCAGTAGCATCATGAATAAAATTAACAATATAGTTATCACATAAAATATTCTTATCATAAGCCACATGCATAA
The DNA here is from genome assembly GCA_028641055.1 of Alopecurus myosuroides. Lineage (NCBI taxonomy): Eukaryota > Viridiplantae > Streptophyta > Magnoliopsida > Poales > Poaceae > Alopecurus > Alopecurus myosuroides. Next base: position 107,647,990 of record CM054060.1, read on the forward strand.
AAGAATTAATACTCTCCACATAAGCATAGTCATTCTTATTAATAGCAGTGGGAGCAAATTCAACAAAATAGCTATCATTATCATTCTCATCACCATAATCATCAAACATAGGAGGCTTATTGTAATCATTATTAATTTTCTCCTCAGTAGTAGGTGGACTGAAAATATCTTATTTATCAATGCAATCATCATAAAGAACTCCAACATGATAGACAAGTTGTATATTAGGAAGATGGTTTTGGGTAATCCCTCCATAACTATTACAAGTTTCGTAAGGATAATTGTAATCATAACCTATGTTATAGCATCTTTTATAATAGTTATCAAATACTGGAGGCATAGTATCATCATAAGCAATATCACCATTTTTACTAGAAAGAGATGTATCAAGCATATAATCATTAGTAGCAAAAGGATTTTCAAACACATCATCCACAAGCTCAAAGATTTATTTATCATCATTGGAAGGAACATGGATGGTACTAATAGTACAACAATTATCATCATTTTCAGAATTGGTACCAAAGAGATTTTCAATATCAAAAGTAGTGTGTTTCTCCCAATCATGGTCACTTTCATAAATAACAGGCATAGGAAAATCATCGAGTTCATACTCATCAGCAAAAGCTGTAATATGAGCAACATGCTTAGGGAGAGATACCGTTACCTCTCTCCTTTTACTCCTCTTCGTCTTCTTCTTCTTCTTACTCTCTATAGGAGGGAGAGGCTTGAAAGGAAGCTTCTCCACATACCCTGGTTTATTGTCAGAAACAATAGAACAAACCTTGGAGGATTCCTCCTCTTCATTAATAAGATGAAAACAAATATTAGCCCTGTCATATTTTGGTAAGGTGTCCTCTTTTAGAATATTTTGTATGTAAGTATTTAAGTGGCAATTTTCAACACAATAAAGATGGCATTCATGCAATACACTATTCATATCAAAAGCACTCATATCAATCAAAGAAGTTTTTCTTAATAACTCTTCACACCCCAAAAATGCTCATTAGGGGTCATCATGCTCATTAGGGGTGATCATGTCATCACAAGATAAACTTTCATTACTCATAGGATTCGAAAGGCTACTATCATGGCTTGAGCATTGAAATAAAATGACCCACTTTACAGCAAAGTTCACAAATAAAGGGATAGAGGGCACAAACTTTTTCACCAAGATCATTAGAGCCCTATCCCACTTTCTAGTTTTTTCATTCCTATGATGGATGCAACATTCTTCTACAGTTTGATTCTTTTCACAAGGTCTAAGTGCTCCACAAAAATTAACATGCTTATAAGAAATAGTACTTTCAGATGTTTGAGCATGTCCATTACAATCATTAATAACAGTTTCATTTTTCATGCAAGTGTCTTTAAATGGTTCATGATGTATGTACCCATTTGATTTAGGAACATTAATATAAGAAGCAAAGGATCTATACCAACCAATAATAATTTGAGGATCAAGACTATATTTAGAACTAAGCTCGTGAAAATCAGCAGTTTCAGCGAAAGACTTAATGCAATCATACTCATAGTTTATACCTGATTCTTTACCTTTGTCGTTATTCCAACCTTTATTATCGGTTTCAATTGTTTCAAGAAGATCCCATTTAGCTTCAACCTTCTTACTTGAGAAAGAACCCTCTGAACATGCATCTAGATAATCCCTGTAATGTCCTGAAAGCCTTGCATAAAAATTAGTAACAATTATTTCCTTAGGAAGATCATGGTTAGGACATTTAAGTATTAATGTTTTCAGTCTTCCCCAAGCTTGAGCAATGCTTTCTCCATCATGAGGCCAAAAATTATAAATGTAATTCCTATCTAAATATAGTTGATGAGAGGAATAAAATTTAGAGTAAAATAGAGATCAAGCTCCTTCCACTCCAAAGGATGACGGTCATCTAGCAGCTCATACCACTCCCTTGCTTTGTCCTTAAGAGACAAAGAGAATAACCTCCTCTTAACTTGGTCCATTGAAATACCTGCACACTTGAACAACCCGCATAATTCATGTATAAAGAGTAAATGATCACGAGGATGGACAGTTCCATCTCCAAAATAGCAGTTATTCGTGACACGTTCAACAATTTTCACAGGTATTTTAAAAGGAACACTTTCAACAGGAGGATTTAAAATATCACAAACATCATTAAATTTATCACGTATGGGAGATAAAGTATCATCAGAGCAAAATTTCTCCTCTAAAACTGGGGAAATAAAAAGTTTATAGAAACTAGCTTCCCGAAGCTTAGACTTTTCCATAGTACTAGAAATAATGGTATCCAAATAATTAACGCTAGTAACATTGCTATTAGAATGCAAAGAAAGCTCTCTCATATTTTTTGTTGTTTTCCATTAAGACTAACTAGTAAAAAGAAAAACAAGCAACAAGTAAAAATAAGCCTAACTAGTGAAAACAAGAAACAAAAAGATATAATTGCAGAATCTAAAGGAAATAACTTCGAGCACTCACACCCGAGGATGTGAGAGCCTTTTACCTTACCTCCCCGACAACGGCACCAGAAAAGAGCTTGATGTCTACGCACACTTCTATTCTTGTAGACAGTGTTGGGCCTCCAAGTGCAAAGGTTTGTAGAATAGCAGCAAGTTTCCCTTCAGTGGATCACCCAAGGTTTATCAAACTCAGGGAGGTAGAGGTCAAAGATATCCCTCTCAAGCAACTGTCGAGACATCATAGTAGAATTCATAGACGGGGGTGCCATGAGACTACTGATAGAGACGTGGGGGGACGTGGTAGTATGACGAACAATGACACCAAGGTTTTACCCAGGTTCAGTACGTCGCAATTAGGCGGAGTTCCTACTCCTGCAATCTCACTAAAACCGGGCTGAAGCCTGAAGTATACAAAGTACAAGGTGAGTTAGGTTTAGCTACTCGACAAGGATCAACCTCTCGGCGAGTTAGCTTCTAGCTTATTGTCCCTCTCTTTCTTATCTCCCGTCCGGCTTTATATAATATCCGGGTTAGGGCTTACAGAAAAGGAAACCTAGAAGACTACGGTAAATCCTAACTTGGAAGGCAAGAATCCGCCTTCTACTCCAAGCCGTACCACGTGGGCCATGGTCCAGGTTCTTCTAGAATCTGACTTCTGCGCTTCAGCTTACTGGGCCGCCTAATGGACCGTAATCCATTACCATTCATGCCACCCTGGTAATCCGGCACTTTAGGACACCATCTGATATACCCCTAATTGCTATATATCCGACAGTAGCCCCCAAGAAGGATTAAGACTTCAATTCGCCGTCTTTCGTCAAATTCGCATTCTTTTCGAGAAATGTCGGCTCTTTGTCTTGATTCTTCTTTTCCTTCAAATCATGCTTTAACGCGAAACTCGAATTTCGATAAATCCGTCTTTTTCTTCCACGGGCCTTCGTGGAGTAGGAACTTCTACGTTAGCGATGAAATCGTGCTGACGTCAGGGACGTTTGGGTTTCGAGTGTGAAACCCTGAAACGTATCTCTGACAGATTCTCGCGGGAAACGAGTAGATAGCAATAATCACTTGACGATTCTTTTCCCGGATTTGCCGGCGAGTGACACGCGTTGATAATCCAACGGTTTAAAGAGCCGTTAGCGCGCATCGTAAAGGATTTACGGCTATAAATAGCCATCTTCGTGCCCTCCGGCAATCCTTCCGCTCTCTTCTCACCTTCTAGCTCAAGCGCCATAGCCCCCGAGCCACCAGTGAGAGCACAACAGAGCCCGTACTAATCCAAGCACTGTTCCCGGACTTCCCGTCGGGAGCTCGAGGTCCTCACCGCGCCGCCAGATCATGGATTCGCCGCGCGTTTCCCAGGAGCACTCCGTCGCCGCGTACATCGACGACATAATCAACACGATGGACCAGCTGCTCGACTCGCCGAGCCGTGCCACCGTCGACGTGCCGGAGAACATTTCCGGCGGCCAGGCCCGCAAGGATCCACATCTCGCGGCCGATAACTTGGCTGCATCTTCCTCTGCGCCGCCTCCGCCTCTCGCCCCCGAAACGGAGGAGGAAAAAGTCATCCTCGTCGGAGAGGAGCTCGCCGCCGCGGCCGCCGCCGCCGGAGCCGAGGACGAGGGCGAGACTTCCGGCAATTGGAGCCGGTGCAACATTCCCCCTCCCTTCTTCCAACAATGGAGAAGGACGGGTTGATAGTGAAGGGAAAGTGGCGGTACGAGGAAGAAGAATCCGAGCCTTCACCTAAGGACGGAGGGCGGGTTCTCCTCACTTATCATATCTCACGAGGTATGGGATTTCTGCCATCCGCCTTCTTTCTCCAGGTACTCAATCACTACAACATCCAGCCTCACTACTTGCCACATAACTCCATTCTATACTTAGCCGGGTTCCAGGCCCTCTTCGAAGGGTATCTAGGTTTAGCCCCTAGGTTAGATTTATGGATGTACTGTTTCGGGGTTAAGCGAAACCCCTCCGAGGGCGCACTCCCGACTTGCGGGACCATATCTTTTACCCTGCGTAGATTCAGGGAAGACTGGTTCCCCAAGATAAAAACCTCAGAATCCGTCAAAGTCTGGACGGGTTCCTTTTTCTATTACCCAGACGTCCCGTTTCCTGGAAAGGAAATGAGGATTCCTCCTTTTGGCAACACTGCCGCCACTCCCCAGGAAAACTGGGCAACCAAAGCAGTGCAAACCCTCCGCCAGATCTTCTTAGAATTAAGCGACACATCTCCAAACTCGTCACTTCCGATCCACCTCTGACCGGCATGGATACAGTTCTATGCTGGTTAGAAAGGTGAATCCAGCCATTGGCTGACCACGGTCCCCGGCTCTTATGCGACTATACGGGAACCGCGGATGCCATGCGGACGACGAACAAATCCTTGACGGCAAAGGATTTGCGAAAGCGTGTGAACCAGTTGGTCGCAGCACGCGACCAATACGAGGAAAGTCGGCCGATGTACACGGCGACAAAACCCGGCTCCAAAGGTATATCTCTTATATTTTGCGTTCTTTCTTTCTCGGATAATTGTATTAACCCGGACTTTTCCTTGTTTGACAGATTTTCGCTCTTCCGGAAACGGACCTGCAACTGATGCCGAGTTGGACGCACTGCGTGCCAACTTTGCAGGCGGGCGGAAACGCAAGAATATTTCCGTCTCCCACGAAATAATCGATCTTGACGGGTTTCCCGTCACTACCTCCAGGTTTGACTTTCGGGTTTGCTACTTTTGTCAGAAATTTCTTCCTTTGTCTCGGTTTTTTAATTCCCCGGTAATTCTCTTTTTAGCCTGGCTCCCACAACCTTGAAGCCCAAAAAGCTAAAAAAGGCTTAAGTCTGTGGCCAAAAGAGGGCCACATCCTTCTCCTGCAACTGCCCAGATACTTTAGTTGCTGCTGCAGAAGAGCATACTGCTGCTACGAACGAAGAAGCCATCCCATTGTGCCGGAAGCGGAGACGAGGGAAAGGGCGGCCCCGGAAATGGGAGGTCCTTCTCAGCCAGCTGAGGAAGATCCCATTCCCACTTTTGATAAGGATTTCAAGGTCATCCATGAGGGCCTTAGCAATGCCGGGACTCTTTTTGCAGAGTTTGCAAAAGAGTTCAACTAAAACTGGTCAGGTTTGCAGCGGATGAGCCAGTTAATACCTCTAGCCCCCAAGAAATAAGCCAAATGCATGCTTTTTTTCTTAATTTTTTTTTCGCTTTTATGCTTGTTTTTAACTTAAGCATTTTTTGTCTCTTTTCCGTGTTTCAGCAAACTGCCGAGAACATCAACCTGGAAGTTTTCAACAAACTTAACATCAAGAACAAGGAGGTGGGAAACCTTCTTTCTATTCTTGATGTTAAGGAGGCAGAACTGGCATCCACTCAGCTGCAGCTGAAGGAATCAGCAGGTAAGATGTTTCTCTTCTTCCAGTTGTGTAATTTTTTCTAAGTATTTTTCCGAGTTTTCTAACTCGTCTATTTTTACTTGATTTTCAGCTTCTTTGGCGAAAGCCAAACAAATTGCTGAAGATGCCGACAACACTGAAAACCTCCGCCGACAAAACCTGGAACTTCACAAGCTCACTGTGAAGTTGTAGCAGGACCTGGAGGCTAGCCAACTGGCTGTTGGCATTGCCGAGTCCAATGCCTCCAACCAAGCTACCAAGGACGAGGACACCATACGAGATTTGGAGAATGCCTTGAACCAGCGCTTGGAGGAGGGCGCCGAGATGGACAAGATTCTCGGTAAGTACTTTACCTTTTACCGGATTTTCCATGTTTACATCTTTCTCTGTTTTCTCTAACACTTTTTGTGTTTTTCTGAAACAGGAGATAGCCCCCAGCTTACTTGAATTGAGCAAATCCGAGCTTTTGGGAAGGTATTCACCGCAATGTTGCGGGGATGTTGTTGGTCAACAAATGCCTTCCCTCTAGGACTGGGGAGTTCTCTGAAGTTGAAAACCTTTCGGGAGCCATCATGGAGGTGGCGGAGTCCAGGGAGTCCACCCTTCGCTCCGCGACACGCGGTGGTGCGCGCAAGGCTCTAGGGCTCATGCGCATGCACTACCCAACTGCCAAATCTTGGCGCGTAGCTTCCGGCATCCCTCAAGGATATACGGAGGCGCAGCAGGCCAGCATCTTTGAAGAAATCAAAGGCCATGCCACCAAGATTGCCACCATGGTGAACATCTCCGCCTTCTACCCGGAGGAAGTTATTCCGGAAACTCCCGAGGAATCCAGGAGCGAGGACGACTCGGATGCCTGGTCCTGGGTAGGAGATAGGAAATAGAAGCATTACTGATCTTACAATGTAAACTTATTGTAATGCTTTCTGTTCTTTTGTATAAACAAGTACTCCGCATATTGCAGGACTATTATTTAATCTTTGCAAGTTTTTCGGGGTTTATTCCTTTATCTTCTAAGTTCTCTGGTTTATATGCTTTAACTGTCCTTAGTGTTAGAAATGGCTCAATAGTATTTTAATCTTCATGCCAAGTGACTAGGTATAACCAATCAGTCGAAACTCGGAAACATGGATTATACTAAAGGCATTTTTACTTACTAGCTTCAGTGACCCAACATAAAAACAATCAGATAATACTTAGAGAATAGTAAGGAATTTTGTGAATGAAACTCAGGCACGCAGGCACAATCTGGGTTTCCTTAAGCCTTTTTAGGCTGAAAATCATTCAGTTTTTTAACACCGAGCACGCAGGCACAATTCAGGTTAACATTGAGTATTTTGAAAGATCGTTGGGAAATAGATAAGATGGAATTATGCTTTATACTATAATAAACATGTAAAAAACATAGATGTACGAATTTCGATAACTTTATTTCATGATCTCAAAGATGTTTACATAGAAATTGAACTAAGTATAGAAGGGACGTAACTGCTGGATGCTCCAGGGTCTTTTGGTCTCCCCTAGTTCATCATCTATCTTTCTCTTTCTTTTGTGATTCGGCTTTTCGGGGTCATCTTCCGTGTCTCGAATATCTACAAGATAGTATGATCCATTTTTCATAGCCTTGCTGATGACAAATGGTCCTTCCCAAACTGGGGCCAATTTGTGCTTTCTTTGTTGTACCAATTTTCGCACTAAGTCACCTTCTTTAAAAGAACGATGTCTAATTTTCTGAGTATGGTAACATCTTAAACCTTTTTGATAAATGGCAGATCTTTGAAGCATAAGTTCTCGTTCTTCCTCTAGGAGTTCGACGACATCCTGTCGTGCACTTTTGGCATCCGAGTCATCGAAAGCCTGCACTCTTGGGCTATCATGGATCATGTCCGTTGGAAGGACTGCTTCCGCGCCGTAAACTAGGAAAAACGGGGTTTGCCCTGTTGGCCTGTTTGGCGTCGTTCGAATACTCTAAAGAACAAAGGGTAACTCTTCCACCCATACTCCAGGTGCTCTATAAAGAGGAGATTCGAGTCTTGGGCGTATTCCTTGCAGGATGGAACTATTCATTCTTTGAACCTGCCCATTGGATTGCGGATGTGCCACAGATGCAAGATCTAGGCGTATTCCCGTTTGTCGACAATATTTTGCCAACTCTCCAATAGAGAAATTTGTCCAGTTGTTAGTTATTATGCTGTGTGGAATGCCGTATCTCATGACTATGTCAATGATGAAATTTCTGGCAGTTACACCGTCAAGCTTTTTGATGGGTTTTGCCTCCACCCACTTGGTATACTTATCCACTGCAACGAGTAGATGTGTAAGTCCGCCTCTTGCAGTTTTGAATGGTCCCATCATATCTAGCCCCCAGACCGCAAACGGCCATGTAATAGGGATAGTTTTGAGTGCTTGGGCTGGCATGTTCGTCTGCTTGGCGTAATACTGACATCCGGCACATGTATTGACTATGTGCTCGGCGTCTGTCTTGGCTGTTAGCCAGAGAAACCCTGCACAAAATGCTTTCTTAACTATGATTTTTGATTGAGCATGATGTCCGCAATCTCCAGCATGGATTTCTTGCATAATTTCTCGGCCTTCTTCCGGCGAAATACATCGCAGAAAAATTCCGGTAGCGCTGCGTTTATACAGGTAACCATTGATTACCGTGTATCCTTTGCATCGACGTTTTATTTGTCTTTGCAAGACCTCGTCTGCTCCATCCGGGTACTTATGATCTACTAAGAAGTTTAGATATGGAATTGTCCAATCCGGGTTAACGAGTAGAACTTCGATTGACTCGGAAATTAGAGGATAGTCGACATCTCCAACTTTTATGGATGGTTCGTGCAAATGCTGGACAAACACACCTGGTGGTAGGGTTTTCACTCTTTCCGAGCCCATGCGGGCTAATGCGTCCGCGTTCCAATTTTCTTCCCTTTTGATAAGAAGTACTTCAAATCCCAGGAAGAAAATTGCAAATTCGTCCACCGTTCTCCGATATTCGGCCATGATGGGGATTTTAGCGTCCCATGTTTGGTTGAGCTGATGATGTACCAAATCTGAGTCACCATAGCATAAGATGTGTTTGACACCTATTTCTTTTGCAATATGCAATCCATGAAGCAAGGCTTTGTATTCTGCCACATTATTGTTGGCGTTGAAGTGTATTTGTAATACATACTCCATTGTGTCTCCCTTGGGGGATTTTAGGACTACACCAGCTCCACCGCCTTCCTTCATCTTGGATCCATCAAAGTGCATAACCCAGTATTCTGACTCCGGCATTGGTGTATTTTCCATTGCTTTGGTCCAGTCAGCGATGGAATCTGCCAACACCTGGGATTTTATTGCCGTCCGGGGTTGGTACTTAATGTCGAACGCAGCCAACTCGATGCCCCATTTGGCTACTCGGCCTGTTGCGTCCGCATTGTTGATTATATCCCCTAGTTGTGCTTTGCATACCACTGTTATGGAATGTCCTTGGAAGTAATGACGGAGTTTTCGAGATGCGAAAAATACGCCATATGCCAGTTTTTGATAGTGCGGGTATCTTTGCTTAGACTCGGAAAAAACTTCACTTACATAATACATCGGATGTTGATCTAGTATGGTTTGCTCGTCTTTCCGCCTTTCCACAACTATCACTGCGCTGATAAGCCTGTTTGTCGCCGTGAGGTACAATAACATGGGTTCTTCGTCTTTTGGTGACACCAAAATCGGAGCTTTCATCAAGGTTTCTTTTAACTGGGTTAATGCTTTGTCCGCCTCTTCTGTCCATTCAAATTTGTCGGATTTCTTCAACAATTTGTATAATGGCAGAGCTTTGTATCCTAGCCGCCTTATAAACCTGCTGACGGCAGCTGCGGAACCCGTCAATCTTTGTACATCTTTTAACCACGTAGGCCTTGAGATGTTTTGTATTGCCTTGATCTTTTCCGGGTTTAGTTCTATTCCTCTATGAGTAACGATGAAACCCAGAAGTTTTCCCGAGGGAACCCCGAATACGCACTTCAATGGATTCAACTTCATTTTATAAGTGCACAAATTTTCGAAGGTTTCTCACAAATCTTCAGGGAGCGTGTCCTTTTCCTTGGAAACGACGGCAATGTCGTCCATGTAAACGTGAACATTTTTGCCAATCTGACTATGCAAACATCGTTGCATGCAACGCTGGTAAGTTGCACTTGCGTTCTTCAGGCCAAAAGGCATGGTTATGTAGTAGTATGTTCCATATGGGGTTATGAAGGAGGTTTTGATTTGGTCTTCTTCCTTCATACGTATTTGATGGTACCCGGAATAAGCGTCCAAAACTCATAAAAGCTCAGAGCCAGCAGTGGCATCTATTATTTGATCGATTCGCGGTAACACAAATCTATCTTTTGGACACAATTTGTTCAGGCCGGTGTAATCTATACACAACCTAAGAACATTACTATCTTTCTTCGGGACTAATACTGGGTTTGCAGACCATTCAGTGTGTATAACTTCCCGGATAAAATCAGCTGCCAATAGCCGGATAATTTCCTTGCCAATAGCCTTCCGTCTTCTTCCGTCAAATCAGCGAAGACCTTGTTTGACGGGTTTAGATCCTGGAATTACTTTGAGTTGGTGCTCAGCAAGTTCCCTGGGTACGCCTGGCATGTCCGCTGGACACCATGCAAAAATATCCCAGTTCTCACGGAGGAACTTGATGAGCTCGTTTTCCTATTTGTCGGTCATGCTAGTTCCCACTACGACAAACTTTGTCGGATCTTTGGGATCTAGGATAACCTGTCTTGTATTCTCGGAAGATTTGAAGCTGTCTGCCGACTTCCGGCTTTCTTTTCCAGCCGGCATTTCTGTTGGCGATACTTCTTTCGCCAGCTCCTTCAGTTCTTCCTTTGCTATCACCCTTTCTGCGCAAAGGGCATTTTCTTTTTCCAGCTCGTTTGCCAATTTGAAGTCTCCATTTATGGTGATTACTCCTCCTTTTGGCCCTGGCATCTTCAGCTTGTTATAGATATAACATGATCTTGCCATGAACTTGGCGAAAGCTGGACGTCCGAGTATTGCGTGATACACGCTTTCGAACGGCACAACCTCGAAGGATACGTTTTCCTGCCGGAAATGTTCTTTCTCTCCAAAGGTTACGTCTAGGGAAATTTCTCCTAGGGATCGTGCTTGCCTGCCAGGAACGATGCCGTGAAAACGTATGTTTCTATGATTGAGCTGGGTCTCGGAGATTTGCAGATGCTTCAATGTATCCAGGTACATTATGTTGACGATGAATCCTCCATCCATCAGCACTCTTTTTAGCCTAGTGGTTTGAACAATAGAACTTACAATTAGAGCTTGCGTGCCGGGTTCTGGGATGTTTCCGGGATGATCAGACTGATCCCAGGTAATCGGTGTGTTTGAGTACTTTAAGAATTTCGGGGTTGGTCGGACAATCGCGTTTATTTCACGAAGTGTTCTCTTTGCCACCTTTGCCGAGGGAGTTGCCAGGAAAGTTAGGTTGCATTATCCATCAACTCTCGGAAACTTAGGCTCGCCTTTTCGATGTTGTTCTTGGATTTTTTATCAGTGTCCGATTCACTGTCTTCTTTTTCAGCTTCTGGCTTTTGCTTGGAGAATTTCCTTTTGGAATTCTTCCCTTTGCTTCCAGATCCTGCACTTCCCTTCATATGCTTGTTGAGCCGACATTGTGCGTTGGTGTGGGTGGGTCTCCCGAATTGCGAATGGTGGACACAGTTTTCCGACTTAATTCTTTCCCACTCTTCTTTTGTGTAGGCGATCGGTTCTGTGCTTCGTCCTTTCCATTTGCTCCCATTTTCTCTTCCAAAGGATATTAACTTCTTTGGGCTTTTGCTGTGCTTCTGGAGTTGCTTTTTTCTCAGGACGAGGGGTCTTTTTGGCTTGAATCAAAGTGTCTATATTTCCACCTCTCGCTCTGATGTCGTCTTCGGCCGCTGCGTGCTCATTTGCGGTTGTAAGCATACATCCGAGATCTTTGTGCTTTTTTGAACCGATCATGAACGGTACGAATCCGGGTTTTAAGCCATTGACCAAAGTATGCATTGCTTGTACGTCAGTTACTCCAGAGTAGTTGTTTTTCATTGCAGTCCACCTTGAGATAAAGTCCACGTATGGCTCATCTTCAAACTGGGTGCAGCGGTTTAGCTGGTTGATGCCGTTGGGGCGTTTGTACGTTCCCCGAAAATGCTGAGTAAAAACTCTAGCCATGTCATCCCAGCTATCAACAGTTCTTGATGGAAGCCCGTTGATCCAATCTCTGGCTCCATCCAGTAACATAAGGGGGAGGAATTTTACTGCCTCTAAGTCTGTCCCATTGTTAATATGGACGGTTGTGTAATAGTCCGAGATCCAGGTATCCGGGTTTGTGCTACCGGTATATTTTTTATATGTTGGTCCAACTTTGGCGAAGCCAGAATGTAGAGTTATTCTTCGGATCCTGTCAGTGAAACACTTAGGTCCGAAGTATGGATCATCTCTTTCCGTTCTATCGATGTGTCGGAGTGTCTACCGGCTGAATGGATAGAAGGGGATCTACTCCTTTCTTTTCGATTGTTGCAGGAGCGCGCTTTTCCGGGATTATCTCTATTTCCTCCGTTGTCATGCCCTTTGGGATAAGGTGGAGTTCTACTCCTGTGTCTTTCCTTATTCCTAGGGGGTGTACGGGATCTCTCACTTCTGTGAGGAATGTCATGTCTTTCGGCTTTCTCAGCAGGGCGTCTCGGAGGCGGCTTGTTGAGGATGGCGAACGTGGCTTCCGCGTTTTCTGCTGCGGTTTTGTATATAGGTTCGCCCCTGGCATCTGTGCCGTTTACTTGCTTTTGCCAGGCCGGGTTTTGAAACCATTCCGTTGGCGGCAGTACTTCCGGTCTTGCGATTCCGGGTAACCGTGTAGGTTTAATGACAGATATATTCCTTCTCTCGTACTCCTCGATTTCTTCCTGCTTTAACTTAATGTCAGCTTGGGTTTTCTGGAGATGTTCTGGAGTTCTGAATAGATGTTGTTGTTTCCGTTGAAGAGCTTGTTCCTAGATTCCAGCACTTCAGGGGGTTCGTGGGGTCCCATTGGTGTTTGAAGTAAATCATGTTCGTCCTGTTCTGACACTGGCGGAACAGAGTTTTCCTTCGCTTTCTTCTCCGCAGGCTTCACTCCCCTTCCTCCTCCTGCTTCCAGGTTTTCGTTGGCTGGATCAGCCAGTTTTTTTCTTCCGGAGCTTGTACTGGAGTTTCTTAGAAGCTTTATGTTTTTTCTTGGAAGAGGGAGGTTTTTTACTAGGTTCGTCCTCTGTCAATTCCTTGACATCCGGGTATGTTGGAGTGGTTTCCCCCTCCTCTCTTTCCTCGTCTGGCGGAGGTGTTCTAGGGCTTTCCTGACTTTCGGCATCTGTGTTTTCAGCCGGTTTTGCCATTAGTACTTCGTGGAACCCCTCTTGAAAGGATTTGACTTTTCTTTCGAAAGCGTCTTCATCTTTGGAATCGAATTCATCTGATCTGGGTTCTGATACCAATCTCGGCTCAATGACGGCTAATACAGAGTCAGTTTCCGAGTTTGTCATCATATTGACGGATGTCGGATCTTCTACCTCTATTGTGGGATTGTTGTTTTATGCCTCTTCCACATGATTGTTTTCATCCGTGTTTTCGGCGATCTCGGATTGCACCATACCGATAAAGTGCGATTCAGCATGATATCGGCGATCTGGGCAAAATCCGGCGTCATGGTCTTCTTCCACTGGGTATAGGGCGGGTGGGATAAATTTGCTTCCACCACATAATCCCATTGCCTCCGCAGTTAATCCGATAAAGATATTTGCAGATCCAATCGGTAAAACGCAGGCATTTACCAGATGATTCTGTGCTGGCATGCACGATCCGTTGTCGAGGAAGCGCCCGACGTCATTGTCGAATTCCAAGCTTCCGACAGTTATGGTACTGCCAATTCCGCCGAGTATCCCCGATCGAAACATAACGCCTGACGTCCCCACGGTGGGCGCCAACTGTCGATACATCGTAGTAGAATTCATAGACGAGGGTGCCATGAGACTACTGATAGAGACGTGGGGGGGACGTGGTAGTATGACGAACAATGACACCAAGGTTTTACCCAGGTTCGGTACGTCGCAATTAGGTGGCGTTCCTACTCCTGCAATCTCACTAAATCAGGGATGAAGCCTGAAGTATACAAAGTACAATGTGAGTTAGGTTTAGCTACTCGACAAGGATCAACCTCTCGGCGAGTTAGCTTCTATCTTATTGTCCCTCTATTTCTTATCTCCCGTCCGGCTTTATATAATAGCCGGGTTAGGGCTTACAGAAAAGGAAACCTGGAAGACTAAGGTAAGTCCTAACTTGGAAGGCAAGAATTCGCCTTCTACTCCAAACCGTACCACGTGGGCCGTGGTCCGGGTTCTTCTAGAATCCGGCTTCTGCGCGTCAGCTTACTGGGCCGCCTAATGGACCATAATCCATTACCATTCAGGCCACCCTGGTAATCCGGCACTTTAGGACACCATCTGATATACCCCTAATTGGTATATATCTGACAGCAACCCTGCAATTAAGATACAAGAAGTCTCTTGTGTCCCCAACACACCCAATATACTTGTCAGGTATATAGGTGCACTAGTTCGGCGAAGAGATAGTGAAATGCGAGTAATATGGATGGTTATAAGTAATAATATCAATCTGAAATAAATATGGCAGCAAACAAACATGTAGCAGAACAGGCGGAAAATGATGTTTCAATGCTTGGAAACAAGGCCTAGGGATCCTACTTTCACTAGTGGACACTCTCCACAATGATCACATAATTGAATAACTAAATATCTTCTCTTTACTATGCTACTATTAACCCTCTCCGGTTGGATAACGAACACTAATCATTGCGTAGGGCTGCAAAAAGCACTCCTCAAGTTTATATTTCCATGTCTAGTTAACCCCACGCTGTCACTATGAGCGCCGTAGAAGGTACTAAACAAACTCCACAATTTCATAGGGTCATCCAACACAAGATATAAATATCATGCTAAACCACACGGTGCACACGCTGTCACCTTTACGCCGTGATCAAAGTGTTTACGGAGATCTCATAACAAAACCACTTGAGTAGCATAATACATGAGAAGAAACATCTACTAATTCAACTAGATACAAAGCCCATGATCACATAAAGATCACACCATGGGAGAGAGAGATGAACCACATAGCTACTGGTAGAGCCCTCAGCCTCGGGGGAGAACTACTCCCTCCTTATCATAGGAGACATCAACGATGATGGAGATGGTGGTGGAGTCGATGGAGATGGCTTCCGGGGGCACTTCCCCGTCCTGGCAGGGTGCCAGAACAGAGATCTGTCCCACGAAACTTGTCTGCGGCGGAGCTACGGAGGTATTTTGTGGAAAAGGTCGATTCTTTTAGGGTTTATGCATCGGGGAGTATATATAGGCGAAAGGGCGATGCCAGGGGGTGGCCAGGGGGCCAACACCACCTGGTGGCGCGGCGAGGGGGTGGTGGTACCACCCTATGGTGTGGCCACCCTTTGGCCCCCTTCCGGGGCTCTTCGAGACTTCTGGATGCTTCCGGGACTTCTAAAACTTCTGGCTTTTGAATCGTCCAATTCCGAGAATATTTGCACAACAACTTTTCTGAAACTAAAAACAACAGAAAACAGGAACTGGCTCTATGGCATCTTGTCAAGAGGTTAGTCCCGGGAAATCGATAAAAATGACATAAAGTGTAAGGAAAACATTTGGAAAACAACATGGAACATCAGAAATTAAGGATACATTTAGGAAGTATCAATGGATTCATCCGCTTATCCAATTGATAGAAGAGCTGGCAGCGGGGTGCCCAGCCCCAAATTAATACAACAAATTATCTTCACTATTTTTGCCCCTGACTTATCAATGAAAGCATAATTGTGTAAACAAAACAGAAAGAGGGATGACCTTCTACCCAGATGCGTCCTTATATGGGATCCGCTCTTGTGATGTCTAGTTGGCTTGTGGCGTACTGTATTTTGTGTTTACTATTCGTTGACATAAGCATACACCTCTCTAAAAAAATGTTTTCAGTACCTCTATTTAACAAAATAAAAAGCTCTAGCACATGAGTGATCCCTGCTTCCCTCTGCGAAGGGACTTTCTTTTACTTTTATGTTGAGTCTCCATCTTCTAACTTTATGCACAGTTAAGAGAGCATAGTTGTTATTCTGAGTTTAATGTGCATTTGTCCGAGAAACATTATTAATTGATTCATGATGTGTTATTGTTTGTTCTCAAATTATTTGTTCTAGTCTTCCTCTTAAACTTTGAAGGTGTCCTGGCATTTTCCCCACTCTTAAGGACAAGCGAAATATCACTTTGCGATGTTTTCTTGATGCTTGAAACAAACGTATAACTTTCATGTGCATTATTATTCATGATCTTTTATTTGTGTTACTTCTCATGATGCAAGGTGACTGCTATGTTTTATTGTTAGAATTATATTTATCATGCTTGTGTTAAAGTTCTATGATCTCAGATATGCTTATGCTTTTACAATTTAGATGATCAAGTTTATGTTGGTAGCATGTCACCTAAGAAATTATGTGTTTTTATTGTTTACCTACTCGAGGACGAGTAGGAACTAAGCTTGGGGATGTTGATAATAAACGTATACTTAATTTCTGATGTTCCATGTTATTTTCATGCCATATGCTACATGTTTTGATTACACTTTATGTCATTTTTATCGATTTCCAAGGACTAACCTATTGACAAAATGCCACAGAGCCAGTTCCCGTTCTGCTGTTTTTAGTTTCAAAAAAGTTGTTCTGGAAATATTCTCGGAATTGGAAAATTCGAAGCCCGGAAGTCTTAGAATTCCTGAAGGTTCCACGGAGTCCCAAAGAGGCCCGGAAGGGGGCCACACCATAGGGTAGCGCCCCATGGCCGCGCATGGGGGTGGTGTAGGCCCCTCAGGCGCCCACCGCCATCGCCCTTTCTCCTATATATTCCCCCCCCCAATGTGTGAACCCTAAAAATATACCACTTTTCTACGAAAAACACCCGTGGCCGCCGTCATCGTCAACCCGAGATCGGGAGGGCTCTAGAGTTCTCCCCGGCATCCTGTCGGGAGGGAAAATCATCACCACCAGGCATCTACACCACCATGTCCGCCTCTAAAGTGATGCGTGAGTAGTTCATCCTTGTACTACTGGTCCATAGAAGTAGCTAGATGGTTGCTCTCTCCTCTTTATGCGTCATGTTTAGATATCGTGAGTTGCCTCACACGATCGATATCATCTTATTGTAATGCTACATGTTGTGTTTGGTGGGATCCGATGATCATTGAATATTATGTATCTTGATTATCAATCTATCATGTTGTCTTGATCTGTATGTTATTTATGATCTTGCATGCTCTCCGTTTATAGTAGATGCTATGGCCAAGTAGATGCTAGTGACTCCAAGAGGGAGTATTTATGCTTGACAGTGGTTTCATGCCTCCTTTAAATCTGTGCTCGAGTGCCAGAAACGTGACAGATGAAGGATGTGCTTTTGCCATTAGGGAGAAAACAACGATGTTTACATTGCACACTTTGCTTACTGCGACAATCTGTTGCTTGCAACTTAATACCCACCAGTTGTTCGGATGATATTCGGAGGATGGATTATTAGTCATAGATGCAGTTGGATGACGGTCTATGTATCTTGTTGTAATGCCCGCATGAATCTCATAGTAATCATCATGTCATGCTTGTTTCATTATCTATCAATTGCCCAGCTGTAATTTTTTCACCACGCATGTTAGCTATGTTTTGTGGAGAGACACCTCTAGTGAATTGTGGACCCCGGTCCATTTTCTCATACTGATAATACAACCACTGCTTCCACTGTTTTCACACTGCTTCCACTGTTTTCACACCGCTAGTGTTTTTTTCATTTTGTTCTCATATTATTTTCCACAACATAAGTTTAACCTCTTTGTGTTAAGCAAAACCGGTGAGATTGACAACCTCACCGCTTAATTGCGGCAAAGTGAATTGATTGTGTTGTGTAGGTTTCACGTTGCTGCTGAACTAATAGTGTGCCCTGCCACTTCAGCTCATCAACCTTCGGAATTTGCTTCTTTCTCCTACTAGTCGTTCAACCTTGGTTTCTTTTCTGAGGGAAACTTGCTGTTCTGCCCATCGAACCTTCCTCTTGGGGTCTCCCGACGAGTGCAAGACCTGCACCATCAACATCGTCTACACGTTGATCCCTTAGGGACGGTGGAACCTCGAACTTTTAGTTCTACATAATTTTCAACCTGTCTAAAACCCTAGGCCTTGGCTCTTTTTATATAAGAGGCCAACCTCCAGTCGATTGGACAAACCCAAACCTAAACTGACTCGAACCTAAACCTAGTTGGACTCAAACTGGATACAAACCGACCCATTTAGAAGGCTCGGCCAAAACATGCAGCTCGCAGGCCTTAGACATTATACATCGTAGTTTATTGTCCTAGCGTGCTAACCAGTAGATCGCCATATCAGTTGCCATTTTAAACTTAGACGAAATCCTACGATTGAGAAACTTAAAAGATGGGTCCACCTTCACGATTTTATTATTTTAGTGTGTTCTAATTTTTTTTTCTGATTCCAAAGAATACAAATTTGTTGAATTTGTCCAAGAATAACAAAAGTTATGCATTTTTTAAGGTTGCACAATTTTCTGGAATTTCTCTCAAATATTAATTCAATTTTGACCGCACGTTGACTGGGCTGACGCATGTGACGTGGCGCATTCCTATTCACTAATACCCCTTCGGGGTTGGATCTACTATGGCCCGTCCGATTTAGATCGGACGACCGAGATTGGATCTCGGAAAACGGCGGTAGATTCTCACCGGAATAGGCGGCGACGATAGCTCAGGCGTGGTGACGACGGCATCTCATGTGCTTCTCCGGCGATGGCGAGCACGGCAGCGGGTGCGGCTGATCGCAGTGATCTTCCTCGCATGCTCGGCTCCTTCTCATGTGGTTCCGAACGACGAAGACGAGTAGCTACCGCGGAGGCGCGACAATGGAGGCGGCGGAAATTAGGGTTAGGGTTTCTGCGGGCACGGTGTGGACATCGAGGCGGAGGGGCTGGGTATTTATAGACCCCGTGGCGCGCGGGAGGGGTCGAGGCAGTGGAGGAATCCGTCTCGGGCTCGATACAGACGTCGAGGTCGGCGCAGATTTGGCAGCGGCGGCTGACAGGTGGGGTTGGCCGTCAGCGAGTCCTCCTCTTTTTTTTGTTATTTCTTTCTTATTTTTGGCGGATAGACGGCCAACGGGCCGGCTGGTCGCCGACGCTCTTTTTTTTTGTTCTTTTTCTTTTTTTGTTATGTTCCTATTTTCATAACTTTTGATTAAATCCTCCAATTGACCTCAAAATTTGTGTTGTTTTCAACCCAAATCAAAATTTAATTTTTTTTATAATATGATTAAATTCATAAATAGTGCTTAATGCCATTTTAAACACAAGACTCAAATACAATAGAAAGGGAGTTCAATAGAATTTATAATAACCCAACAATCCCAAATATTAAATTTAAAATAACAAAACTTATTTTATGTCAAATTAAAACTTCTAAAGTAATTTTATGAATTTTAAACGTGGATAAATCATTTAAAAGACAACACACTTACTTTTGGTCTCTTATAATATATTTGAGGTCTAAAATATTATCAAGGGTAATAATACCCTAGTTTTCATATGCCATAAAAACATTTTAAAACAATATTTGAATTGAAACCAT
The DNA here is from genome assembly GCA_028641055.1 of Alopecurus myosuroides. Taxonomy (NCBI): domain Eukaryota; kingdom Viridiplantae; phylum Streptophyta; class Magnoliopsida; order Poales; family Poaceae; genus Alopecurus; species Alopecurus myosuroides. Next base: position 107,667,625 of record CM054060.1, read on the forward strand.
TTTAGGGAATTGACCTTGCTTTTAAATAATTTGAAATACTTTGCAAAATATTTTATTTTGGAAACACCTTGAGGATTTAGAAAATAGAGGCCTAAATGGATTAGCAATTCCAATTATCTTGGAACACCATATTATTTATTTTGTGTTTGCATTTTATTTATTTTTTATGGCTTGCATTATCAAGAAAACAAAAGTTTAATTTTTTTGAGATTTTTTATGGTAACCAGCATGCATAAATGCAACAGTCGTCTAGAGATTCAATCATGTCCATAAAGCTCTTGCTTCTAGGCATTAACTTATTACCATGAGCCACTATCCTCAACACATATTTATTTGGTCGCAGTCTCTTTCTCAACAATGGGTTGAACATTAGTTCTATTAGAATGGATTTTTTTTAAATAGAATGAGATTGAATGACCATATGACAAGTTCTATTAATCCTCGAAGATCTATACCATGTTTGTATTATAGATCTTCCTAGTCTACTCAAAGATATACAAGGAATACTACGGTCTTCAACCTTGTCAGCTCCAATTCTTCATGTGCGTCGGTTCAACTTTGAGATTGAGGAAGAAATATGTGTCTTGGATCTTTTGTTTCAAGTATGCCATTTGAGATATGTTGTCTTCATTTGAGCGACTGCATCATTTGGTTTTCATCTGTATTTTCTTCAATGTTGCTTCTGACGAATCTTCATTTACTCCAGGATCACTCTAGAGTCAAGGTAGTGTCGGTGTCTTGATCTTCAACTTATCATCGCAAAATAGATATTTCTCAATGGCGCCAGTTGATGTTTGCATCAACAAAATATATACTCCTTGAGGTCTTCATGTAGTTGTTGCCTTCTTTAGGATCTCAAGCACACCTCGTATGCTGATGTAGACGATGTTGATTACTTGAATCGTTTAAGTGGTTATCTTCAAGGTCTTGAGCCGGCTTAGCAAATGTTGATGTAGATGGTTGATAAGGTTTATCCACTTCATGAAGTGGACATGGTTGCTTCTTTATCCTTATATGTATTGACACTCCTTATGGCCGAGGAGGATGGGGAATGCCACCGTTTTTCATGTTATTTGGGGATCCTTGAGATGTGTCCACTTTAATCTTTGATTGGCCCAATGTAGATTTGAATCCAATGTAGTGGATCAAGGCATCAGTGCTCAAACCAAACTGACTTTAGGGACGAAGTGCATGTATATACTAGGTGAAAATATTAGTCCCATCACCATGTTGTTATGATAATCCAAAATACATGTATAGGGCATGAGATGCACTTTGAAGGTGGAAGAAGTCATTCACTGAAGATTGACCGCTTCTACGAGAGCGACCCCGAATACGATTGGGAGTGAACAACGGCGATGATCCGTCGTCTCCAGGACACCTGTGAAAAGTTTTCTAGGTTTTACTTAATCTTGTATGTTAACATAGTCTTATTTGTAATGTTGAACTGTGTACTGGATTGTAATTTCATTATGTTTAAATTCTAGTGCATGAACTTGTTCTCAAAGGATGGTTTTTTGGTGTGGTGACCCAGCACACCACTACATGTGAAGTGCGGAAGTCGATGACATAATACTCACCGAAGGAATTATCTGTGAATATTACATCCCTCAGAGTGGTACAACAGAAACACAGCAGGTCCAAGCAAAACTATAGGATACAAACTTCATTACAAAATCTCGAGAATCTCTTTGATGAATCAAAGAAGATCTCATGCAAAGGAAACATCAGAAGAAGCAATTCGAAGCTCCAAGCTGGAGAAGAACTCTAGCTCAGAACTCATCCACTACGGCTCATGTTAGCCCTAATCTATGGCTTGTAACGGCTAAGTCCGAGAATGTTCTGCACCTACACCTTGATAACATCTCCTCCACCAGCGTTGTTGATGATGATGTTTTACGGACTAACTAAGAGATGACTCCTCCTAGCTTCATGAGGTAGCGATGGCTTCACGATGACGACTTCCATAAGGCTTCAACTCTACGCAGGGGTCAAATGGGAACGAATGAGTAACGAGCGTTACTCAGCAAGTTCATGATATATAGTGGGTAGTTTGATGCACTAACTACATCTTTAGACTCGAAAGAGTCATAAGCTAATGCAAGGTTTTGTAAATCTTTCTTCAAGAGGTTGTTTTTAATTTGGAAGACTATGCCCGCCAGATCTTCACAGGTTTAGAACGTCATGGAGTTGTCTATCCTGCGGCGTTTGCAGCTCCTTCCCGGAACAGGGGCTAACATGCCACATCCTTTTACACTCTGCAGAGGTGCATTACTTTACCCATGGGAGACCAAGACCATGTTGCACAACCAGGCTCGAGATCGTGTCCACGCCCACATAGGTGTGGGGCCTGGTTGTTGGTCCAAGCCAAACCATGCTTCTCCGCACAACGCATGCCCACCCATTTCCACCAGCAGGTTGAACCCCTGATTCCACCCCTCACGATGGTGATCTAGGCGCCCCTGGCAGACACTCATAGACCCCAGAGTCCATGGGACGTAAGGGCTCCCACCCATGTGCATGTAGTCCCGCAAGACCTACATCGTACGTCTCTGGCAGCCCGTTGCCATGCGAACGAGAGAACATCGCAGCTGACTTACTCGCCCTATACAAGACCTATGGTTACCATGAATTTACGGCGCAAGAATCCTGACGGCATTTGTGATTAAGTCCTAGGTAATACTTTCCCATGCAAATGGAACCTTCCTTTGACCTATTCATCTTACCATGGTCCCATCCGCCCACCAAACGGAACACTACCACTCTGGTAGTCATTCAATTAGTCATATTATTATAAAAATAGGATCATGCATTCTTTTGAGAGTAGATGGTAATACTATAGGGTTTTTGCAAATAGTTCGTTATGAAATACTGCAAAGGATACGGGCAAGTGATGAACTTGCCTGAGATTGAAATAACAATAATAAACCATGTCTTCGGGTTTGAGGGTCTCGTCGAGAAATCACGAGATCTAAAAGATAGCAAAGTAGTCCCGGTAAGGACTATAGAAAACACTGGCAAAATGATGTAATGCATAGTAATGAGATGTATCGTGAAACACCCTGGAAAATACCCAAGCTTACAAGTGTAAGATACGTTTGATACGATAACTAATCACACATGTTTTAAGTGAGCTGTTTCAGTACTTGTGGTGATGTTGTTATTACTTCTTTTAGACTTACATGTGTTTCACTTTTACTTACCAAACAATTGTTATCATTTTTAGGTAGAAGTGTTTATTACTTGGTTAGATAACAAAACAACAACACCTGGAAAACAACTATTAAAAAAAAATAACAGACACATTTTATTTTATGTTCAAAGGTGTAGAACTAATAACAAAGAGTTTAATTTTAAATTAGGACCAGCACAGCTAACTCTATCATCACATAACTAGCTAATGACTTGTGATGATAGGTTTAGTAGATGTGAAAACATGAGGGTTTTTATTAATAAGGAAAATAATTTTGTGACAGTTATTTCTGGTTATAGCGGAATATTATAGAATTCCATTATACCTTTAGAAACAAGTTTATAAGTTAAACAAAATGTTTTATGTTTGACATATTTGAATTGGAAATTCTTTTCTCTTTAATTTGATATAACATTTTATGCTTTCTGAAAATATTTGAATAAGTTATTAATTTATTGATTTTAAATGAATTAAATGATTAGGCAAAATATTGCATACATGTAAACTTGGTCAAATGAGTTTGAAAACATCATAGACGAGTTTCATTTATCATTTTGAGTGTTTTGGTAGATAAATTGTATTTTTCTAAAACTTTGGATTATTCTTTATTTTTCTCAATTTTTAATGATTTAATTTAATTAAAAAAATGTTCAAATTTAAATTTTATCAAACACATTTGAAAATTTCATAATCAATTACTCACTTTGTTCCATAATATAAGATGTTTTAGAGCTTTTCCACATTCACATACATACACATGTATCTAGACACATTTTAGTATACGTGTCCACTCATTTTTAGTTCGAATCTAGACAACATGTGAAGCACCTAAAACATCTGACATTATGGAACGGAGGGAGTAGATTTTATTTTTCTGATTAATATGGTATTTTTTTCTGATTTAAAGAATCAATGTTATTGAATTATTAAGTTAATTTATTTTACTGTTTATTTAAATTTACAGGTGGGGCCCACCTGTCATATTAAGTTTTAAATCAAAAAGAAAATAAAACACGTTATGAAGTCATGCTGACGTCATGATTTCGTCATCAGTGAAGAGGATCTCCTCTGTTGATCACAAATCCAAATTTTTGCTTCGAATTGACGTGATTATTTGGTACAAGGATGTAGAGGGGAACCTAACGAACACAACGGTCGTACCGGTTGACCATATGGTCACCGGAACATCGCCGGTGAGCACAAACATGGCGGATGTCGGCAGTCGTCGACGCTACAGCGTTAAAGTAAGCCAGGAACAGAACGGGAGGGAGCCAGAGCAATAGGACCTTACCATGAACTTGATGGAGGTGTCGGGAAGGCCCGGCGTGGCTCAGAGGCAGCGAATCGACGGCGGCAATCTTGGCCGACCGCGGGGAAGAAGAAGATGGGGGTAGCAATTCGTCCCTTCTCTAACCAATTCAACTTGCAAGCAGGGGTGATGGAGGACGGCGGTTCACGTGGTGGTCTCCGTTCTTCGCGTGGTGACCGGAATCGACGACAGTGAGAGGTGGCCGTATGGTTAGGGTTAGGGTTTGGGTTTTAGTTACAGAAGAAGAGAGGTAGCGAGAGAGAAGTGAAGAGGAGCTTTCCCTCCTCTAGCCCTTATCCACGAACAAGGAGGCGAGCAGGAGGTGACACCGCGGCGGTGACTAAATTCCAATCGCCACTGCCTTCTGTCCGGACTGGAAGAAGAAGAAAAGAAATGAAAATTTCTGGATAACCCCCGGAATGTTTTCCTAATTACCATTAAGCCCTTCTATCAAAAAAACAGAGAAGAAACCCTTGTTTTCAGGGCCTTTTTTTAAAGATAAAAATTATTAAAAATCAGTTTTGAATTACTTATCAAATTTTACACCTCACCATAATTTGTTTTGGTGAAATAGAACAATATTTGAACTTTCAATTATGGTGTTCAAATTAAGTGATTTTGTTGTTTTCTCTCCATTTAATTTATTAAATGACTTTAAATTATCATAGACAATATTATTATGAACACACAAAAAACATGTGGTTTAACAAGGTGGTATCACTTAATTGGACAATTTTAGATACAATTTCTTATAGAAAGTAATTTGGTAAAACTAGTTTTTTGACACATTATAGTGGGGAAAAACCCCCACTGTATTTGGTAAAACTACTTGGTAATGTTTCTATGCACTGTTAAGAAAATCACTTAATAGAGAATTGTATTCCATGTCAAATCAAATGGTGTTGGTTAATGAATGGACTTGTTTTCTCTTTATGAGGCTTTGTTATTTTCATAGTTATAACTCGTAGCCATTTTTGGTTGACATTTTACTTAGGTGTGTGTAAGACAGGGTTGCTATTTTTAGTACTTTATTAAATGGAAACATGTATGTCTTTGGAATCTTGTTGGTTTGTTTTCCAAACAGGTTTCAAGTATGGATATTATTCCATGTTGTTTTCAGAACATGTAATAATTTACATGTGGGTGTATGGATGAATTCTTGTTATTAACAATTTGTATTATGGATGAGAAAGATCTGGAAAACAAAGGAATTTGTTTGTTTCCACCTACCTCAACATATCACAAGACACATGGATGCAAGGGTTTGTTATAATTTTCTCTCTTGATAAATGTTTCCATTAAAGTGATTATCATGTATTCCTTATCTTTGATGAGCTTGGCAAGAAATAGAGATTATTAGTTCTCTAAAATTTCTTAATGCTTCACTGAATAATTTCTTATACTCCCTTACGGAGGCAGTGTTTCTCATCTCTGAGATTACCTAAGTGTTTTCTCTCCCTTGTTGGTCTCATTACTTAAGAAATTCACCACTAGAGCTAATAGGATACATGGAGTGGTTACCATATACTAACCTCAGTAGTAATCTGTGGCTCCTGATGAAATGAATTCATTTTATTCCATGACCATTTCATTCTTATGGTGTATTCAATTATGATGAAGATTATCTTATTGAAACTCAGTTGTTTTAATGTTTACAGGAATATTCTGTTCACAAGGTTGGCCTGACCTTGTAACCAAATTATTCTCATATAACACCAAACACTTGGATTTCAACAAGTTGCTTGTTTTCTTCCGTATCCCGGTTTCTTCCTTACTTATAACTTGCATGTGTGGTTCAAGTTATAATATGTATTGTTTTCTCCTTGTTATACTTCTCTTTTTATGGATCATGGTTTTATATATAACAGAATGTAAGTGTATTTTATAACATCAATTTTCCCTATGCATATAAGAAGAATTTGTTGACAAGTTTGCAAGGCTTGCCCTCAAATTACTTTTCATATACAAATGGCTAATAAGTACAAGGTTATCAAACCTTATGTTTATTTGTATATGACACTCAATTGTTAGAGCCTACAAAACTGATTTGATAACAAGGTTGCAAATTGTCACCAAACTACTTCTATATTACACTAACATTGTAATATCACACTATTTCAAGAGGAATTAATAAGATCAAATCAAGATATAAGAGTTTCCAAATACTCTTATGATAGATTGGAATAGCACTTCTAGAACAATCTGAATAATCTTCTTGAAGATCTTCCTGTGGTAGTTCCTCCTTTTCTTGTGGTTTGCTTCTCTTCTAGAATGTCTTTCAGAAGATTGGGAACAAGATATAGTGGTCTAGACAAAGTAACAAGATCTAGATTAAGAGTTAGTTCATGCTTTTATTATCCTTCCATATACTTCTTATTTTATTTCCCAAAAGATATGTAATTATATCATATAGGATTTGTTTTACTTAGTTATCAATTCAATTCCTCTAATAGAGGTTTGGAAAGATCATATGTGATGATCAAGGGTTAACAGTAGTTTAAGAAGATTTATTTCTTCTTTTAGGTACTTCTTTTATGGTTAATGAGATATGTACATATTCGATAAATATGTTAATACAAGTATTATGTCATTTCCCACTGGTGGGTTCTGAGTTAAGACTGGTGGGTATCATTTGTGTTCTATTGAACCTTTGTTATTTGATTGTGTAGGTGCACTTAGTAATTATGAGATAATTTATAAAGATGGCGTGTGAAGGGTTGATTACTTAAAGAGTTGTTGTTTTATAGGAGATAACATCTCTGTTGATGAAATGGTTCAATTAGGTATTACTTATTTGTGGAAGTGTGATCACCAGTTATGTGATCTGGTAACTCACCCCTCTTTGAGTTCTAGATACCTAATGAATTATCCCAAGTCACTTATAGACTTGTGGTTAAGGTCGTTGAGAGTTTGTGTTGGTCACAACCAATTATGGTTTGTGTAATCATATGATTTGGTTTGTAGAGATACTATGTTATAAAGATCACTCCAAATGTACTCTTGACCAGATGAACTAGACCTATTTCACCATGTCAAGTGAAACATTGGTCACTTTGATTCGTTTAAACTTTCGCGCCAAAATTTCCCGTATTTTTAGATGCATGCTTTGCAAATGCACATATTATGTTTAGATCCTTATAACTTCCCAAACACTGGGATGTTACAGTATCTCCCCCTTAACAAGAACTTCGTCCTGAAGTTCAACCTCTCTCACGTAAAGATAGGTAGAAAGAACTTCTGTAGACCGTTGATTCTTCACATCTGTTTTCTTGTGTTGACCTGGGCCTGCGGAGCCTCTTGTCTTGATTGTTCACCTTCCACTGTGTTACATGATAATCTAATACTATGTTTATTATTATAGCAACTCTGTTTTGTTACTATGCCTTTTTAAGGGTCTCACAAAGAACACATGGTATTTCCACCACATAGTGGATACCAAGTTTCGTTCTCCGATGAATAGGTATGGTTTCCTACCTCGAACAACTTTCCAAAGAACAATTGGTACATCCACCAGGTGATTAATAACCAATAAGTTTCTTCCAGCAAACTAGATATTGTCTAAGGTTAGGATTCCATTTGGTTCAATCTAATGGTCTCAAGAGGAATATTGCTCCAAGAAACTTGTACAACATAGTGTACATTGATTTAGACTCATCTATTTAGTGAAAATATCTTCGAGTTTCCTCGAGTTTTAATTTTTTCCTACAGATGACTACAACCTATCCCACTAGTGACTTCCTATGGTCCTTCTACATCTTTGGGTCTTGACTTCTACAGGGTGACTCTACAAGTTTATTTACCGAACTTCTACCTATTTCCTTCTCGGATTTAACTACTCATGTGATTTTATACGCACCACATATGGTGGATCTCAATGTGTTGATGTAGTATGTAACCAAATCCACGCAAGATATGGGATGTGGTACATTCCCATCAGTGTCCTCATTGACTTCTGCCTTCCCGATATTCCAGAGTCTTTGTGGTTGTTTTAACCAGCTGATAGTTCAGACCGCTCTCATACTAATCCTATACCCTCTAGACCAGTAACATCAAAAAAGAACTCAGTGTTTACACATGCATTTGCACATCAAGTCCATCTTCATGTACAGATCTAGTCAATCAAAAATCCAAATAAGATCCAATAAATCCCAAATGCAGTTATCACTCATGCATCAAAAGACCGTGAAATATTAGTACTTTGAGTTAAACATATCAAGTACCAAGGCTCTTAAATGCTATACAGTACAAGTAGGTATATAGTACCTTATAATCCTATTCTACACAACCACTCTTTGCCCAGGTAATTACTCCAAGTGCATGCCTTACTGCAATGGAATAAACCAAGACAAAATGATCCTATAGTAGTTGTGGTCTAACTTGGTTCCATATAGAACTAAATACCATGCCAATCGAGATACAACATCTTGGGTATGATAAGATTCTTATGGCATATGTTGATCCTTCCTACTGTTGATCGTACCTTAGGAGTAGTAATGTAGCTTCCAGCAATGCTTATGCCTTCTCCTAATTGTATACTATACTATAGTAGTTCAACTCTAGACTTGATAACTAAGGATATGGTATATACCCCATAGTTATCAGAGTTTAATAGCTCTTTATGATTCTCAAACATCCCTTCTGGATGACTCCTATACTTGTTCTATACCATGTTCTACCCCATCCTATATATTCATAGAATGGGGTAATCATCACTGTGACTTAATCATCTCTGACTATGTAAGAACATTTTTCTCAATAAAACTGATGCATGCTAAACTTCAAACTAATCATACCTAGGTATAAAGAAAATAGATAAATAGATTTACTCAGGTTGAGTAAGAATAATTCTATACAAGTATGATTATATCATTCTCAAGTGAATGATCATCATAGTTGTAAGAAATGTTGTTCAGATAAGATGGCTTCCTATAGTCTTTACCAACCTACATATCTCCTAAAAGGTTTTAAACCTAAGTTCGCTTTGCTCTGATACCATCTGTGGTGACCCGGCACACCACTTGATGTGTAGTGCGCAAGTCGATGACATAATACTCACCGAAGGACTTATATGTGAATATTACATCCCTCAGAGTGGTACAACAGAAACACAGCGGGTCCAAGCAAAACTATAAGGTACAAACTTCATTACAAAATCTCGAGAATCTCTTTGATGGATCAAAGAAGATCTCATGCAAAGGAAAAATCAAAAGAAGCAATTCGAAGTTCCAAGCTGGAGAAGAACTCTAGCTCAGAACTCATCCACTACGGCTGATGTCAACCCTAATCTATGGCTTGTAACAGCTAAGTCCAACAATGTTCTTGTCGCACCCTGATTTCTAGGGGATACTCACCGTACGAACTGGATAGCAGGTGCTTGGATTATGGGGCATAACTGCTCCCACGTCCCAGCTTCCTGGTAGGCCTGCGCTTATGCGCGACAACACAAGCCCTGCTATTCCATCGTCGATGTAAACTATCCACTAGAGATCAAAGGCACTTCCGTCGACGTACTTCAAAACATACACACATGGTACGTCAACGGCGTTGAACAACTGATATCACAACAGATCTCTACGACACAAAAGATTGAAATAAGTTGCAAATGGCTCTCATTAGAGCAGAGATAGCAAATACAATCATTCAGAGGGCACATGCCCCAACAATACATCATTACAATACAGCGGAAGCATTCAACATGTCTGAGTACAGACAAGAACCAAATAGGCCTAAGAGGCCGGAAACAAACAGACGGAGCCCATCCACGAAGTCTCGGATCCTGCCCGGGTCCGCTATCTACTCGTCAGCAGTCTCGTCATACTCCACGTAGTAGCCACCATGAAGATCCTCGGAAACGTCGTCTGCGTAAACCACAGCCCCAAAGGGGTCAGTACACCAACGTACTGGCAAGCAAGACTCACAGTTCACCAAAATGTAACCCGTCAACACCAAGCACAGATGCTTTGGGTTCAACGGAAGGAAGGGGATATAAAAGATGCTGCAACTGGCTGCGCTAACCAACTACAGAGATTCTACCACTTCCGGCTAACAGAAAGGAGATGAGGTCGAGGATTGTAACCAACTGAAAGATAACGTCAACAAACCCATCCTGGATCTCGCCCCTTATCCAAAGAAGCAATCCGAGGATAACTCACACAGTTGTAATAAAGGTGAATCAAGTTATTGTGACATCAACCTATTACTAGTCAAGTTATTAATCATTGGGTGTAACATGTTTGATCATTATGTTTAAGTTGTCCTGAGTACTTGTTAGCCAGTACTTTCACCAAGTAATCCATAACCGCGGAAAACACGGCTTCTCGAGAAGATTATCCCTGCAGGGTTGCACCAATTTGGCCGTACACTCATGAATAACCCGCCAGATGGAAAGGCCCTTCCACCAAGCGGGGTACTCAACTCAACCAACCATTCCTCGCATCAAGCCCAAAGCACCTTGGGCGCACGGCTAATCGAGCCCAGAAGAAAATGGACCCTCATAGCACTCTAAGAACGTGTCCCCCTATATGCCGACTACGAAAGTTCCACCCTGGCCTGGGCTCGCAAAAACATGATGCGGCAAATGGAAAACACGAACTAAATGAGGCGATTTGGACGAGATGCGAATCAGGTCAAGTTGAGGGGGGCGCCCATACTCGCTTCCCAAATGCGGGTAGTGCGCTCATCATGGATCAGTAGACAAGACCCTTTTCCTATTAGGGTCGACACTAGCAGGCTTCAAAACCTCTCATGGGCCTCCTGCCGGTGCCTTATCATCAAATTTATTATTAATAGTAACATTAGCATGATTGATTGATTAAACATCGAGCCCCCACAACGTAATAGGAATAGTGACAGAAAGTAACGGGTAACAGACTCGAGCAAAAACAACCTAAGCATGCTAGTAAGACACGGGCAACAAGCAATGGTTATAGGTATGGAGGTGAGGCAATATCAGGGTTAAAGGATACATGTGATAGGTTCGCAACAGAAACAACTACTACTAAGGCTAGCAGAAATAGACAACGGAAAGTATCGGTAACCAATGTTGAAAGGAACACAGTGGTTCATGTGAGTGATAACTTGCCTGCAAAACCCAGTAGCCTGGTACTGAGCTAACTCCTTAGACGGGGTGTCGTAAGTATCGTCGGTCTCAACGTCGTCGTGTAGCCGAGAAGAAGCAAACAAACAATGCAGAAAGATAAACAATCAATATAATGGCATAGGTGCACAAACATGGGATGATGCATGTCATGTTAATAGATGCATCAAAATAAACTACTTGACAAGATAACACAATTTAATTGAACCCATATGCAATTGGATTGCATATGGAAAAGGTCCATTGAAATAAGTGGAAACAAATGATTTACAATTAATTATTAGGTGAGAGTTGTTAGCATGATGCATGCATGATGATAACAACAAAATAACAACAAATAACAATGATAGATGCAAGTGAAAAAGGATTGGAACAAGTTTTGGAAATCATTGATTAAGTTTAGGAAATTTGGTTACTTAATGGTGTTAGACAAGTAGTTGTTGTTTTCATCAAGTTAAAGTGTTCAAAACAAATAACAAAGTTTATATTTGAAAAGGTTATGCTTTTATGGTTTGAAAACATATTTTATATGTCCCAAAAGAATTTGTTTTGATCAAGTTATGAATTTAGCAATATTAAATGATTTAAATAAGGTTTAAATTATTTAACCAATTTTAATTATTCAAAACAGAAAACAAAGTTTATATTTGGAAAGAGGGTTTAATTTTGCATGGAAAACATATTTCATTTGTGGAAATTGGATTTAAAATGAGCAAGTTATTATTTTGGCAATTTTAAATGCAATAAACAAGAAACAGTTGTTTTCAGCAATTTAAATAATTCAAAACAGCAAACAAAATTTATATTTGGAAAGTACATGAAAATTTTATTGGAAAACATATTTAGTTTGTGGAATTTGGAATTTTTATGAACAAGTTATGAATTTTGCAAATTTAAGTGAATTTGACAAGTTTTCAAATGTTTCACCAATTTAAAATATTCAAAACAGTGAACAAATTTTATATTTGGATAGAACATTTAATTTGGTATTGAAAACATATCAAAAATGTTGGATTTGGAGTTAAAATGAATTATTTATGCAATTTCCAAAATATAGTGCAAATCTGCCATTTTGATGAATCTAGGGACTTGGAAATTATTTTTACAGGGACTGGAAGTAATTAGCAGGGATCTATGTGTGATTTGCAGAAAATTCCAGTACCAAAACCTTGCAAAAATAAAAGATTGTTTTATTTGTGGGAGGGGGGATTCGATCCCCCCACCTCTTGTTGGCGCTGGGGGAACCAAACCAGATGGGCTGCTGAAGCTGTGTTGACAGATATGGGCAACAGAGGGGGTTTAAGGGTCAGGAGCTGTACTGAAATTAATTGGAAACGAATGACAGAGAAAAGGTGGGATGGGGAGTCGAACCCAGCACCTCCAGGGTGCGAGCTGCGGCTACTGCCAGTGGGCTAAGCTTCGTGTGGTGATAGGAGAGGCATGTCGGGGTGGATAAGGTGTTGGCTGCGGAATTTTTTACCTGAACTGCAATCGATCGTGGACTCTGTACATATACAGCGAACGGAGGCAGTAGCTAGGGCGGCTCGCCGGAGATGCCGTGGGGCGGTTGCGGGCGGTTGGAGGAGATGAGGGAGGGGAGAGGGAAAGGAGGCGAGAGGAGGGTGCGGCCTCACCTGGAGCGCTCGATGGAGGAGGGATCGTGTGGTTCTGTAGGTGTCGTACTGGAGATGACGTGGGAGGAGGAAGAAGACAAACAGAGGGGGGTATTGGGCTAGGTTTTTGGTGGGCTGGGTGGAGGAAGTTGGGCCCCTCTCTCTCTCCCTCTTATTAGTTGTTAGGTTTATTAATTTGTTCCAATTGTTTTTTTTTTGCTGAATTGGAAAAGAAAGAGAAAAGGGGTTTTTTGGGTGAGAAATTTTTAGGGAAATTTTTTGTAAAATCTCTTTCTGGTATTAGCAACACTTGCCAAGTTTTGGTTTTTCCACAAATTCAAAATAAGAGTGCTGTTTGTAAATGGGTTCTCATTGGAATGAATTTTGGATTAGAAGATTTTATTGAAAACAAGAACTCAATAGGGGGAACCCTATTGTTTAATTAGAACAAAAAGGATTAGAATGTTTTGTTGATTTTCACAAGTTGAAAAATGGGTGCTGTTTGATGTTTTTGACTTGACTTAGAATGCAATTTGGAATTAATGAATTGATTTAAGCCACTATTTTAGAAGTTGATCATTATGGAATAATTGGAAACAAATGATTGATTTGTTTTGCAATTTTTCATAACTTTCAAAAGGGTTGTTGATTTGGAACTTAATTGAATTTGAAAAGGGTTTGGTTATTGGATGCATTTTTATAGAAACAAAACAACAGTTTTGAGATCACACTTTAATGGAAACAAATAATTGTTTTATTTTGAAATATCTTTTTAGAAATTGTAACATCACAAGGATGAAACAAAGGGTTTGAATTTTGGTTTGAAATTCAAATGGAAAACAAAGGAAAACAGTTGGAAAACAACTGAAAACAGAGGAAAACAAATGGAAAACAAACAAAACAAATGCAATCAACATGATGCCATGATGCAAAACATAAAATAACAGAGAGCAAACATTCTAAAGGCTATTTTTCAGACTTGGGATGTTACAAAACGCCCCCCCTTGAAGGAATCGCGCCCCGAGATTCCTACTGAGAAAAGAAAAGGTCCGGAAACTTCTTGGGAAGATCCACTTGAGTTGTGACACGTGAAACACATCGTGCACCTTGGATAGACGTCAGGGAATTTGGAAACCACCGGAACATTTTCAAGTAAAGGGAGAGGTTTTGTACCAAGGGTGTATAGCTGAATGGAATTTGATTCATTTGGAGAATAGATTATCTGGCTAGAATGGTGGAACAGAGTTATTTACATCAATGCAACACCAAGAATAACATCAATGTCAGAATCACCAACATGAGAGTGACGAGGAATATGTGGCCTCTCATTAGAATTGGATTGTTCTTACTTATCTTGGAAGTCAACATTTGATATCCCGGGGAGTGAACAGAGTTTTGATTGCTTAGTGGAACCTGAATTAGGTTGTATGTTGTGGAAAAGATTGTTGACACAAAGGAATGTGATGCTCCGGTATCAAATAGCACCTTAGCTGGACAAGAGTTTACGAGGAAGTTTTGATTAGACGCCGGTAGAAGATTTGAAGTGGAAAACAACAACAAGATTTCAACGGACGATAAGGATGTTGAGAAGAACAGGATAACGAAGCAACACCGGGAAAACGAGATCAAACTCCTGAGGTACTACGGAAAAACCCATCCGGGCTTCTAAAGGATCAATATCTACTGCTTAAGGAATAGAGGATCTGCTTCCGGGGCCTATTTGCCACCATTCTCAATCGTGAGTAGGCAACATGATAAATCATGTTACAACCACCTCCATTCCTATGGTCTTGTAGATATAACCATCCTAGAGAAACCAGGATTCGTGAAATCCTAACTTGAAAGTTTAGATGAGAAGGGAAAACAACGTTACACTTCCTTACCAGAAAAAGGGAGGGTGGGTGGGGAAAGAAGAAAAAGAACAGAATTCCTACTCTCACGTTTCATTTTGTTCCTATATAGCTACAAAATAGTTTCTAGACTCAACTGCGACCAGTAAAAAGGGATCCTACAGGCAGACAGGCTCTGATACCATTTGTCGCACCCTGATTTCTAGGGGATACTCACCGTACGAACTGGATAGCAGGTGCTTGGATTATGGGGCATAACTGCTCCCACGTACCAGCTTCCTGGTAGGCCTGCGCTTATGCGCGACAACACAAGCCCTGCTATTCCATCGTCGATGTAAACTATCCACTAGAGATCAAAGGCACTTCCGTCGACGTACTTCAAAACATACACACATGGTACGTCAACGGCGTTGAACAACTGATATCACAACAGATCTCTACGACACAAAAGATTGAAATAAGTTGCAAATGGCTCTCATTAGAGCAGAGATAGCAAATACAATCATTCAGAGGGCACATGCCCCAACAATACATCATTACAATACAGCGGAAGCATTCAACATGTCTGAGTACAGACAAGAACCAAATAGGCCTAAGAGGCCGGAAACAAACAGACGGAGCCCATCCACGAAGTCTCGGATCCTGCCCGGGTCCGCTATCTACTCGTCAGCAGTCTCGTCATACTCCACGTAGTAGCCACCATGAAGATCCTCGGAAACGTCGTCTGCGTAAACCACAGCCCCAAAGGGGTCAGTACACCAACGTACTGGCAAGCAAGACTCACAGTTCACCAAAATGTAACCCGTCAACACCAAGCACAGATGCTTTGGGTTCAACGGAAGGAAGGGGATATAAAAGATGCTGCAACTGGCTGCGCTAACCAACTACAGAGATTCTACCACTTCCGGCTAACAGAAAGGAGATGAGGTCGAGGATTGTAACCAACTGAAAGATAACGTCAACAAACCCATCCTGGATCTCGCCCCTTATCCAAAGAAGCAATCCGAGGATAACTCACACAGTTGTAATAAAGGTGAATCAAGTTATTGTGACATCAACCTATTACTAGTCAAGTTATTAATCATTGGGTGTAACATGTTTGATCATTATGTTTAAGTTGTCCTGAGTACTTGTTAGCCAGTACTTTCACCAAGTAATCCATAACCGCGGAAAACACGGCTTCTCGAGAAGATTATCCCTGCAGGGTTGCACCAATTTGGCCGTACACTCATGAATAACCCGCCAGATGGAAAGGCCCTTCCACCAAGCGGGGTACTCAACTCAACCAACCATTCCTCGCATCAAGCCCAAAGCACCTTGGGCGCACGGCTAATCGAGCCCAGAAGAAAATGGACCCTCATAGCACTCTAAGAACGTGTCCCCCTATATGCCGACTACGAAAGTTCCACCCTGGCCTGGGCTCGCAAAAACATGATGCGGCAAATGGAAAACACGAACTAAATGAGGCGATTTGGACGAGATGCGAATCAGGTCAAGTTGAGGGGGGCGCCCATACTCGCTTCCCAAATGCGGGTAGTGCGCTCATAATGGATCAGTAGACAAGACCCTTTTCCTATTAGGGTCGACACTAGCAGGCTTCAAAACCTCTCATGGGCCTCCTGCCGGTGCCTTATCATCAAATTTATTATTAATAGTAACATTAGCATGATTGATTGATTAAACATCGAGCCCCCACAACGTAATAGGAATAGTGACAGAAAGTAACGGGTAACAGACTCGAGCAAAAACAACCTAAGCATGCTAGTAAGACACGGGCAACAAGCAATGGTTATAGGTATGGAGGTGAGGCAATATCAGGGTTAAAGGATACATGTGATAGGTTCGCAACAGAAACAACTACTACTAAGGCTAGCAGAAATAGACAACGGAAAGTATCGGTAACCAATGTTGAAAGGAACACAGTGGTTCATGTGAGTGATAACTTGCCTGCAAAACCCAGTAGCCTGGTACTGAGCTAACTCCTTAGACGGGGTGTCGTAAGTATCGTCGGTCTCAACGTCGTCGTGTAGCCGAGAAGAAGCAAACAAACAATGCAGAAAGATAAACAATCAATATAATGGCATAGGTGCACAAACATGGGATGATGCATGTCATGTTAATAGATGCATCAAAATAAACTACTTGACAAGATAACACAATTTAATTGAACCCATATGCAATTGGATTGCATATGGAAAAGGTCCATTGAAATAAGTGGAAACAAATGATTTACAATTAATTATTAGGTGAGAGTTGTTAGCATGATGCATGCATGATGATAACAACAAAATAACAACAGATAACAATGATAGATGCAAGTGAAAAAGGATTGGAACAAGTTTTGGAAATCATTGATTAAGTTTAGGAAATTTGGTTGCTTAATGGTGTTAGACAAGTAGTTGTTGTTTTCATCAAGTTAAAGTGTTCAAAACAAATAACAAAGTTTATATTTGAAAAGGTTATGCTTTTATGGTTTGAAAACATATTTTATATGTCCCAAAAGAATTTGTTTTGATCAAGTTATGAATTTAGCAATATTAAATGATTTAAATAAGGTTTAAATTATTTAACCAATTTTAATTATTCAAAACATAAAACAAAGTTTATATTTGGAAAGAGGGTTTAATTTTGCATGGAAAACATATTTCATTTGTGGAAATTGGATTTAAAATGAGCAAGTTATTATTTTTGGCAATTTTAAATGCAATAAACAAGAAACAGTTGTTTTCAGCAATTTAAATAATTCAAAACAGCAAACAAAATTTATATTTGGAAAGTACATGAAAAGTTGATTGGAAAACATATTTAGTTTGTGGAATTTGGAATTTTTATGAACAAGTTATGAATTTTGCAAATTTAAGTGAATTTGACAAGTTTTCAAATGTTTCACCAATTTAAAATATTCAAAACAGTGAACAAATTTTATATTTGGATAGAACATTTAATTTGGTATTGAAAACATATCAAAAATGTTGGATTTGGAGTTAAAATGAATTATTTATGCAATTTCCAAAATATAGTGCAAATCTGCCATTTTGATGAATCTAGGGACTTGGAAATTATTTTTACAGGGACTGGAAGTAATTAGCAGGGATCTATGTGTGATTTGCAGAAAATTCCAGTACCAAAACCTTGCAAAAATAAAAGATTGTTTTATTTGTGGGAAGGGGGATTCGATCCCCCCACCTCTTGTTGGCGCTGGGGGAACCAAACAAGATGGGCTGCTGAAGCTGTGTTGACAGATATGGGCAACAGAGGGGGTTTAAGGGTCAGGAGCTGTACTGAAATTAATTGGAAAAGAATGACAGAGAAAAGGTGGGATGGGGAGTCGAACCCAGCACCTCCAGGGTGCGAGCTGCGGCTACTGCCAGTGGGCTAAGCTTCGTGTGGTGATAGGAGAGGTATGTCGGGGTGGATAAGGTGTTGGCTGCGGGACTTTTTTACCTGAACTGCAATCGATCGTGGACTCTGTACATATACAGCGAACGGAGGCAGTAGCTAGGGCGGCTCGCCGGAGATGCCGTGGGGCGGTTGCGGGCGGTTGGAGGAGATGAGGGAGGGGAGAGGAAAAGGAGGCGAGAGGAGGGTGCGGCCTCACCTGGAGCGCTCGATGGAGGAGGGATCGTGTGGTTCTGTAGGTGTCGTACTGGAGATGACGTGGGAGGAGGAAGAAGACAAACAGAGGGGGGTATTGGGCTAGGTTTTTGGTGGGCTGGGTGGAGGAAGTTGGGCCCCTCTCTCTCTCCCTCTTATTAGTTGTTAGGTTTATTAATTTGTTCCAATTTTTTTTTTTGCTGAATTGGAAAAGAAAGAGAAAAGGGGTTTTTTGGGTGAGAAATTTTTAGGGAAATTTTTTGTAAAATCTCTTTCTGGTATTAGCAACACTTGCCAAGTTTTGGTTTTTCCACAAATTCAAAATAAGAGTGCTGTTTGTAAATGGGTTCTCATTGGAATGAATTTTGGATTAGAAGATTTTATTGAAAACAAGAACTCAATAGGGGGAACCCTATTGTTTAATTAGAACAAAAAGGATTAGAATGTTTTGTTGATTTTCACAAGTTGAAAAATGGGTGCTGTTTGATGTTTTTGACTTGACTTAGAATGCAATTTGGAATTAATGAATTGATTTAAGCCACTATTTTAGAAGTTGATCATTATGGAATAATTGGAAACAAATGATTGATTTGTTTTGCAATTTTTCATAACTTTCAAAAGGGTTGTTGATTTGGAACTTAATTGAATTTGAAAAGGGTTTGGTTATTGGATGCATTTTTATAGAAACAAAACAACAGTTTTGAGATCACACTTTAATGGAAACAAATAATTGTTTTATTTTGAAATATATTTTTAGAAATTGTAACATCACAAGGATGAAACAAAGGGTTTGAATTTTGGTTTGAAATTCAAATAGAAAACAAAGGAAAACAAAGGAAAACAGTTGGAAAACAACTGAAAACAGAGGAAAACAAATGGAAAACAAACAAAAAAAATGCAATCAACATGATGCCATGATGCAAAACATAAAATAACAGAGAGCAAACATTCTAAAGGCTATTTTTCAGACTTGGGATGTTACAGTTCTCCACCTACACCTTGATAGCATCTCCTCCACCAGCGTTGTTGTTAATGATGCTTTATAGACTGAGTAAGAGATGACTCCTCCTACCTACATGAGGTAGCGATGGCTTCACGATGACAACTTCCATAAGGTTTCAACTCTAAGTAGGGGTCAAACGGGAACGAATGAGTAACGAGCGTTACTCAACAAGTTCATGATATATAGTGGGTAGTTTGATGCACTAACTACAGCTTTAGACTCAAAAGAGTCATAAGCTAATCCAAGGTTTTGTAAATCTTTCTTCAAGAGGTTGCTTTTAATTTGGAAGACTATGCCCGCCAGATCTTCACAGGTTTAGAACTTCATGGAGTTGCTTTTCCTCCGGCGTTCGCAACTCCTTCCCGGAATAGGGGGTAACATACCACATCCTTTAACACTCTGCAGAGGTGCGTTACTTTACCCATGGGCGACCAAGACCATGTTGCACAACCAGGCTCGAGATCCTTTCCACGCCCACATAGGTGTGGGGCCCGGTTGTTGGTCCAAACCAAACCATGTTTCTCCACACAACGCATGCCCACCCATTTCCACCAACAGGTTAAACCCCTGATTCCACCCCTCACGATGGAGATCTAGGCTCCACTGGCAGACACTCATAGACCCTAGAGTCCGTGTGACATAAGGGATCCTACCCATGTGCATGTAGTCCCACAAGAGCTACAACGTACGTCTCTCGCAGCCCGTTGACATGCGAACGAGAGAAGATCACAGTTGACTTACTCGCCCCATACAAGACCAATGGTTAACACGAATTTACGGCGCAAGAATCCTAACGACATTTGTGATTAAGTCCTAGATAATACTTTCCCATTCAGATGGAACCTTCCTTTGACCTATACATCTTACCATGGTCCCATCCGCCCACCAAACAGAACACTACCACTCGGGTAGTCATTCAATTAGTCATATTATTATAAAAATAGGATCATGCATTCTTTTGAGAGTAGATGGTAATATGATAGGGTTTTTGCAAATAGTTCGTTATAAAATACTGCAAAGTATATGAGTGATGCATGTAAAATGCATAGATGAATTTTGCATATTTTCACATGGTTTTCTATTACATATTGCATCATATAAGGGTATAATTCAATGTTTTATAGTATTTTGGGGTTAAATTAAAAAGTCCCCCAACTTTTATGGAATTAACCCTGCTGTCAGAAATCCCGTTTTCTATATTTTTGACGTTTCAGGGGGCAAACTTCCGCGAAATCACCTGAAAATCTGCGGGGGTCATTTTCTTGGAAGGAGAAGACTTGCGGGCGAAGGATCCACGAGAATTGGGCAAGGAGGCCCAAAAGAGGACCCTCCACGCGGCCAGATTCCTTGGCCGCGTGAGAGGCCCCCTTTTGGCCCCTGTGGCCCCAATTCCTTCCATCTTCGACTTACCGACTCCGTCCTGACCTAAAACCGACTATAAAAATCGTCCCCCGTACCCTTACAGAGGAGACCGCCGCCGAAACACCGAAATAGAGACCAGAAGTTCCAGATTGGAGGGGGAAAACTCCAGCGGGGTGCCGCCGGTGTGATCTCCTACCCCTCCAACGTCATCACCATCGACATCTCCATGAAGAGGGAGTAGTCCACCCCAGGGCTATGGGTTTGTGGAAGTAGCACTTGTATCTCTCTCTATGTGCTTCACTAATTAGATCCGTATGAGCTGCCTCACATGATTACGGGCACCGTTGTAATTCCTATGTGGTGGATCTTTTCTATGAGTTATTGAATCTGAGATTGCAATTGTTTCTCATGAGTTATTTGAGTAGATGTATCTTATGTACCCCATTCTTATTTGCTAGCTTTGATCAATCTAGTTCTTGAGAGCATGTGTGGGGTTATGGGTGCATTAGTTGGAGTAACGGGGGGTGGCTAGTGCTGTGAAAGTGACAGAAGTTCAGCGATCCACTTAGGTTTTGTTAAACCTTTCTTAGTTACCTCACTAGGGAGAAAAAGGAGTACCTTGTTACCGGGGATTTGAAGTGACACTAATCAATCTCCATGACTAGATCTAGCAAGTTCTTACTTCAACTTCATGTCACATTGCTTAAAGCTATACTCTGGTTTTCCTTAATTATCGAGGTGTTATGATTTATTTCGCATCTTGGTGGAGTATAAGAGGGATCAATATGACCGTAGAGATCTCTATGCTAGGACGTGATGCCCATATGAAAGTACTCAATGTTACACATGTTATTGTAATCTCACATGTAATTCTTTATGTCCACCGTCTACCACTTTATTTGAGAGAATGCAAGTGTCAAACCATGAACCCTGGTCCTATTTTAATTATAAGAAAACACTCTAGTTACTTTGCTGTAATTTACTTTACTTGCACTTTACTTTACTTGCATCTCCAATTCGAATTTACATTATCTCCATCACCACTTGCATCACAAAAATACAAAAACAATCCATTGCATATTTATTTTCTCATTTGCATTTAGTAGTAGATTTAATTATTGCACATTTACTTTCAGTCCTGCATTGCAATTTAGAAGTCTCACACCTTGTGCTTGACAACCACTTGGTGAGGTTGAGGGCACAAAATTCTCTACTTGTCTGCAGGATCTTGTAGGAAGCTTGGAAGACAACTGCTGAAATACTGGCTCCCCAAGAGTTCGATATAAACCCTTGAGTCACCCTCGTGGGGAAGAAGGCTTGCCACTAGCTACACACTCTGCACTTGGAGTCTCAACCTAGCCATCAAGCGTTTTTCTGGCGCCGTTGCCGGGGAGCCATAGGTGAAGGAGTTGTCCAAGGGAGCTCACAAGAAGTCTTCATCACCAACAAGGTGTGCAAACACCTAAGCTTGGGGAGGTTGCACCTACGTGAGTACTGTCCTTTCTATCTCCACCTTCTTTCAAGTAGATTGTTTTGTTTCTTGTCTTGTTTTTGTTTTGTTTTTGTTTTGTCTTGCATATTTTATTTTAGTTTGCATTTTAGTTTTGCATTTAGTTATCTAGTTTATTTTAGTATTTCGAATTTGCCTAGTTACTTTACTTTTCAGTTTTGCATAAAAAATTAAAAACTACATAAAAACTGTTAAGATGGGTGATAGAACTAAATTAAGTGACTACACAAATACACCCAATGACCAATTCATTGCTAGGCCAATTACTACACCTGAAATACAAGCTTAAAGCTATGAAGTAAGTCCTAGTTTATTGAATTTAATTACTAGAGAGCAATTTGGTGGTAGTGCTATGGAGGATGCCTCTATGCATCTTCATGATTTCATGGAAATATGTGATATGCAAAAATTTAAAAATGTGGAAAGTAGTGTTTTAAAACTAAAATTATTTCCTTTTTCACTTAGAGGAAAGGCTAAAGAATGGTTACTTTCACTACCTACAGCTAGTATAAAGTCTTGGGATGATTTAAAAGAAGCTTTCATTAAGAAATATTATCCTCCCGTTAAAATTTTGCAAAATAGGAATAATATCCTCTCATTTAGGCAAAATGATAATGAACATGTAGCCATGGCATGGGATAGAATTAAATTAATGATTAGAACATGCCCATCACATGGAGTAAATGAATGGACCATACTACACTCTTTTTATAATGGTCTAAACTACATGTCTAGAAATATACTTGATTCTGCTGCTGGAGGTGCCTTTATGAGTAAAACTGTAGGTGAGGCTAAGAGCATATTAGAAAGTATATTGCAAAATTATAGTCAATGGAATACTTAAAGAGCACCCAATCTCACTAAGAAAATAAACTCAATTGAAGAAACCAATGATTTGTCTTCTAAAATGGACACTATTCTTGCTTTTATTAATAAACAAAATATGGAGAATGTGCCTTTGCAGGAGCTAGTTGGTAGTAATTCTGAAAGTGTGGATGTTAATTTTGTTAGGAATTATGGTAGAAATGGTTTTGGTAATGCTTACAATTCATATAGTAAACCTCCTTATGTGCCAAATAAACCTTTTGTTCCATATCCTAATGCTAATGAAAATAAGTGGAAGCCTTCTAGTGAAATTTCTGAATCTAATAAATTGCTTATGGAACAAGTTGCTAGTCATAATGCTATGATACATGAGTTAAATAAGTCTATTGCATCCATTAGTAGTGATATTAAAGGATTGCAACTTGAATCTTCGAATTTAGATAAAGCATTGTCAAAATTAGCTCATAATCAAGCAACTCTATTAAGCATGTCAGCAGGAAAGCCACAAGCACAACCTAGTGTAGGAATGGATTTTATTACTATTGCTGCTCCTATTATTGAAAATATTGATCATATTGCTGAGAATACAAGTGAGCATTTCCCTACTAGCTTAGAAGAAACTTTGAATGAAATAGTGAAGTACCCTGAATATTTACTTCCATATATGTCTTATCTTGCTAGCAAAGATGAAATTAGTCCTCATGAATCAAGCATGCTAGCTAAATTAGAGAGTAAAGTAGAGGAAATTATGATGCTTACTGAAATTAAGTATCCATTTCTTGATTTAGAAAAAAGTAGCTTGCAAGAACTTATTGCTACTCTACAAAAATTTGCTAGTGATCCCACTATAAATGTTAATCAACCTCGATTTGGATCTTATATTGCTAATCATGTCTTGCAAGAAAAATTGCTAGGTACAAGAATGAGGCCATGATACCTCCTAAGCTTGGGGATGCATGGATCCCCAAGGTTCTAGTTTCAATTGGAAAAGAAATTCACCATGCTATGTTAGATCTAGGTTCTAGTGTATCGGTACTCTCTAAAGAATTATATGAATTGCTAGAACTAGAAAATTTAGAAAAGTGCTCAAGTGAATTTGTCCTTGCTGATAACTCTACTAAACATTCTGTAGGACAAGTAAAAGATGTTATGATTGAATTGCACATGACTTTCGTACCCATTGATTTCATTATATGGATATGGGGGATAAATCCCCTAGTCCTATTATTTTGGGTAGACCTTTTCTTCGTACTACAGGTGAAATCATAGACTCCAAGGAAGGGAATGTCAAGTTTCAGTTCCCTCACAAGAAAATCATGGAGCACTTCCCAAGGAAGAGGGGCACGCTGAAGAACAAGCTCCCTCATGAGCTTTATCCCTCTTGATTATCAAGTAAGTAAAGCCTAGCTATATGGCTATAAAGAAAGCGCTTTACGGGAGGCAACCCGGTTGTTTTTGTTTGGATTTTCCTAGTGTCCTCTTGCTGTCTCAAGAGATTAGTTTTTTTGTTTTAATTCTGGAGTTTTCAATAAAGAGTCAAGTCAAACCCATTTGGATTTAAAAGTTGCTATCCTAATGCATGAAATTTCTGTTTCAGCACGAGTCTGCTCACCGTATGATTTTACGTTTTTTATTGGTATGTCGGATTGAGCTAATTTTTTCGTATGTTCTGAAACTTTTCGTCCTCTGTAATCAAAAAAATTGTCTTAATTTTTTGACGAGTCTAGATTAGGGAAAAACGTTCGTTTTTCTGCTGTTGGTTTTCTGAACAGATTCTACCTTCTTTTGTTTTATGCAATCTTTGGGCTTGGGAATCGAATTTCCATGATTCCTTCAAGCAAGAGAGTGAACATACAACATAATGAACCTTATTGTCTATCTACTGAACCATTTTATTTGGAATTTTGCACAGCAAGCATGTGATTTGTTTGTCCTTGCTAATCTCACCCCACAGAAAAAGAATGGGAGAAACATGTTTTGTGAAGTTTTTTCACTGGGAATAGAGGAGCTGCGCCTCAAGACATCCAAGAATGGTGAAAGCCATAATCTTGGGGATGTGATGAACACCCCACTGGAGCTACACTATTTTGGTTAGCACACGTCTACTTTCTGTTTTTCTAAGCAAAGCATTTATCGTAGAGACTTGAAGCGTCTAGTTTTTGTTTTTATTTTTGTTTTGATAAGACCACCACCATCATTTTATATGAGATTGAGCTACTGGATTTTGGGATTGGAATATATTGGATGCTAGTATTATGACTTGGAATAGGGATGCCATGGTTGATTTGAAGAGCTACATATGTTTGCATGATTTGTAAGCTTTTTATGTGTAGAAATTTACAATAATGTTGTCTTGAGCTATCTCTTATTCATGTCCTTGATGTTAATTTCTGGTTTATTTAGTTTGTCATGAAATGAGTAGTTCTATGGACATATGCATGCATAGTATCTGGTCAACTATCTCCCTCTTGCTAGCCCAAAAATTTAAAAATTCCAACAAGTAAAAACTTGTTTCCAACACTCCTTAGCCAAGTATTTCCAGTGAGTCCACCATATCTTCCCATTAGCTTCATTGCTATTCCAAGTATGTTCACCATGTTATTGTGTTATTTATGTTCTAAATTAAGATATTCACTTTATTAATTGTCATGGGTTGAACTTGGGATAGGACTCTCACGAACTTTTGAAGGCACACTTTACTTTTTATGCATCTAATAAACATGACCCAATAATGGGAGCCACAAGTTTTGCGTTTGACAAGTGTGTGGTTGGGAGCTAGCTATAAACGTGTATCACTAGAAAGCTTTCAACATTGCATAAAATTTTTTTACATTTGTTTGATATCATGTACTTTTGTTTTTGGACTCTTGCCATGCCGAAATGAAATAGAGGAATAGTAAGTTTTGATGAGTAAGTATCTATATGACTAGAGAAACGCATTGGGCCGCTAACCCAAGCCATGCTTTATCATGGTGGAAATTTACTTACAGCTTGAGTGACTCTACAACACATCCTATAATAAAATAAGAAGCTATGCATAATAGTGAATGAAAATAAAAAGGATGATGAGTCTACTCCGTTTGTTCATCTTGTCATTGTAACATGGGCTTGTTTCCATGTCATGGGGAAAGAGGTACCTCTTTGCGGTTCTCTATGATGTCATTAATACTTATTATGATTGTACAAAGCTTATTAGGAATCTTAAGTTGAGTAATCATGGAGTAGGTTTTCACACTCACGGGGCATGAGGCTTTCAACCACCTTGTCATTCTCATTACTTCAATACTCACAATTTTAAGATGCTAGTGATAAAGGGGCAATGAGAGTCCTAGATCAATGGATACCACATTTCAATTAGTAATTTTAGTTGAATAATTTAGAGGCTAAATAAGACTTGATCATGTTTTACCTCTACTCAATTTTCTCCAAAGTGTCCACCATATTTTTTATTCTCCATTATGCTATTCTTTGACCAATATAGAATTTTATTTTTCATTTTGTGTATGCATTTGGTCCATAGTGCTTTTATTTCATTATACACTTTGTGAACTTTCATGAAGCATCTTTGCTTGCATATTTGATATTTCTTACAACATGAATTGTATATTGCTACTCATTTCTAGTATTAATCATTTTATTATATGTAGCATGAATAATCCTCCTTGATATCCCATTATTGTTTCAATATGCAAAACCCATCTTAGTTTTATCACCTTCATACTCGAGGACGAGCATGGGTTAAGCTTGGGGATGTTGATGCATGTAAAATGCATAGATGAATTTTGCATATTTTCACATGGTTTTCTATTACATATTGCATCATATAAGGGTATAATTCAATGTTTTATAGTATTTTGGGGTTAAATTACAAAGTCCCCCAACTTTTATGGAATTAACCCTGCCTGTCAGAAACCCCGTTTTCTATATTTTTGACGTTTCAGGGGGCAAACTTCCGCGAAATCACCTGAAAATCTGCGGGGGTCATTTTCTTGGAAGGAGAAGACTTGCGGGCGAAGGATCCATGAGAGTTGGGCAAGGAGGCCCAAAAGAGGACCCTCCACGCGGCCAGATTCCTTGGCCGCGTGAGAGGCCCCCTTTTGGCCCCTGTGGCCCCAATTCCTTCCATCTTCGACTTACCGACTCCGTCTTGACCTAAAACCGACTATAAAAATGGTCCCCTGTACCCTTACGGAGGAGACCGCCGCCGAAACACCGAAACAGAGACCAGAAGTTCCAGATTGGAGGGGGAAAACTCCGGCGGGGCGCCGCCGGTGTGATCTCCTACCCCTCCAACGTCATCACCATCGACATCTCCATGAAGAGGGAGTAGTCCACCCCAGGGCTATGGGTTTGTTGAAGTAGCACTTGTATCTCTCTCTATGTGCTTCACTAATTAGATCTGTATGAGCTGCCTCACATGATTACGGGCACCGTTGTTATTCCTATGTGGTGGATCTTTTCTATGAGTTATTGAATCTGAGATTGCAATTGTTTCTCTTGAGTTATTTGAGTAGATGTATCTTATGTACCCCGTTCTTATTTGCTAGCTTTGATCAATCTAGTTCTTGAGAGCATGTGTGGGGTGATGGGTGCATTAGTTGGAGTAACGGGGGGTGGCTAGTGCTGTGAAAGTGACAGAAGTTCAGCGATCCACTTAGGTTTTGTTAAACCTTTCTTAGTTACCTCACTAGGGATAAAAAGGAGTACCTTGTTACCTGGGATTTGAAGTGACACTAATCAATCTCCATGACTAGATCTAGCAAGTTCTTACTTCAACTTCATGTCACATTGCTTAAAGCTATACTCTGGTTTTTCCTTAATTATCGAGGTGTTATGATTTATTTCGCATCTTGGTGGAGTATAAGAGGGATCAATATGACCGTAGAGATCTCTATGCTAGGACGTGATGCCCATATGAAAGTACTCAATGTTAAACATGTTATTGTAATCTCACATGTAATTCTTTATGTCCATCGTCTACCACTTTATTTGAGAGAATGCAAGTGTGAAACCATGAACCCCGGTCCTATTTTAATTATAAGAAAACACTCTAGTTACTTTGCTGCAATTTACTTTACTTGCACTTTACTTTACTTGCATCTCCAATTCGAATTTACATTATCTCCATCACCACTTGCATCACAAAAATACAAAAACAATCCATTGCATATTTATTTTCTCATTTGCATTTAGTAGTAGATTTAATTATTGCACATTTACTTTCAGTTTTGCATTGCAATTTAGAAGTCTCACACCTTGTGCTTGAAAACCACTTGGTAAGGTTGAGGGCAAAGAATTCTCTACTTGTTTGCAGGATCCTGGAGGAAGCTTGGAAGACAACTCCTGAAATACTTGCTCCCCAAGAGTTCTATATAAACCCTCGAGTCACCCTCGTGGGGAAGAAGGCTTGCCACTAGCTACACACTCTGCACTTGGATTCTCAACCTAGCCATCAATGAGCAAGTGGTGAACTTGCCTGAGATTGAAATAACAATAATAAACCATGTCTTCGAGGTTCGAGGGTCGCGTCGAGAAATCCCGAGATCTGAAAGATAGCAAAGTAGTCTCGGTATAGACTATAGAAAACACTGGCAAAATGATGTAATGCATAGTAATGATATGTATCGTGAAACACCCTGGAAAATACGCCAGCTTACAAGTGTAAGCTACGTTTGATACGATAACTAATCACATAGATTTTAGGTGAGTTGTTTCATTACTTGTGGTGATGTTGTTATTACTTCTTTTAGACTTACACGTGTTTCAGTTTTACTTACCAAACAATTGTTATCATTTTTAGGTAGAAGTGTTTATTACTTGGTTAGATAACAAAACAACAACACATGGAAAACAATTATTAAAAAAAGTAACAAACAATTTTTATTTTATGTTCAAAGGTGTAGAACTAATGAAAAAGAGTTTAATTGAAAATGAGGATTAGCACAGCTAACTCTATCATCACATAACTAGCTAATGACTTGTGATGATAGGTTTAGTAGATGTGAAAACATGAGGGTTTTTATTAATAAGGAAAATAATGTTGTGACAGTTATGTTGGTTATAATGGAATATTATAGAATTCCATTATACCTTTAGAAACAAGTTTATAAGTTAAACAAAAAAAATTATGTTTGACATATTTGAATTGGAAATTCTTTTCTCTTTAATTTGATATAACATTTTATGATTTCTGAAAATATTTGAATAAGTTATTAATTTATTGATTTGAAATGAATTAAATGATTAGGAAAAATATTGCATACAGAAAAACATGGTCAAATGACTTTGAAAACATCATAGATGAGTTGCATTTATCATTTTGAGCGTTTTGGTATATAACTTGTATTTTTCTAAAATTTTGGATTATTCTTTATTTTTCTCAATTTTGATGATTTAATTTAATTCAAAAAATGTTCAAATTTAAATTTTATCAAACACATTTGAAAATTTCATAATCAATTATATTTTATTTTTCTGAATAATATGTTATATTATTATTATTTTTCCTGATTTACAGAATCAATGTTATTGAATTGTTAAGTTAATTTATTTTTCTGTTTATTTAAATTGACAGGTGGGGCCCACCTGTCATATTAAGTTTTAAATCAAAAGGAAAATAAAACACGTTATGACATCATGCTAACGTCATGATTTCGTCATCAGTGAGGAGGATCTCCTCTATTGATCATAAATCCAAATTTCCGCTTCGAATTGACGTGCTTATTTGGTACAGGGACGTAGAGGGGAACCTCACGAACCCAACGGTGGTACCGGTTTGACCATATGGTCACCGGAACATCGCCGGTGAGCCCGAACACGGCGGACGGTGGCGGTCGTCGACGCTACGGCGTTAAAGGAAGCCAGGAAGAGAACGGGAGGGTTCCCGAGCACCAGGAGCTTACCCTGAGCTCGATGGAGGTGTCGGGAAGGCCCGGCGCGGCTTAGAGGTGGAAAATCGATGGCGGCAATCTTGGACGGCCGTGGGGAAGAAGAAGATGGCGGCGGCAATTCGGCCCTTCTCTAACCAATTCCACTTGCGAGCAGGGGTGACGGAGGACGGCGGTTCACGTGGTGGTCTCCGTTCTTCGTGGGGTGACCGGAATCGACGACAGTGAGAGGTGGCCGTATGGTTAGGGTTAGGGTTTGGGTTTCAGTTACAGAAGAAGAGAGGAAGCGAGAGAGATGTTAAGAGGAGTTTACCTCCTCTAGCCCTTATCCACGAACAAGGAGGGGAGCAGGAGGTGACACCGAGGCGATGACTCAATTCCAACCGCCACTGCCTTCTGGCCGGAATGGAAAAAAAATGAAAATTTCCGGATAACCCCCTGGAATGTTTTGCTAATTACCATTAATCCCCTCTGTTTAAAAAAACAGAGAAGAATTATTAAAAATCAGCTTTAAATTCCTTATCGAATTTTACACCTCACCATAATTTGTTTTGGTGAAATAGAACATTATTTGAACTTTCAATTAGGGTGTTCAAATTAAGTGATTTTATTGTTTTCTCTCCATTTAATTTATTAAATGATTTTAAATTATCATAGACAAGATTATTATTAACACACAACAAACATGTGGTTTAACAAGCTGCTATTAATTAATTGGACAATTTTAGATAGAATTTCATATATAAAGTAATTTGGTAAAACTACTTGGTAATTTTTCTATGCACTGTTAAGAAAATCACTTCATAGAGAATTGTATTCCATGTCAAATCAAATGGTGTTGGTTAATGAATGACTTGTTTTCTCTTTATGAGGCTTTGTTATTTTCATAGTTGTAACTCTTAGCCATTTTTGGTAGACATTTTACTTAGGTGTGTGTAAGCGAGGGTTGCTATTTTTAGTACTTGATTAAATGGAAACATGTATGGCTTTGGAATCTTGTTGGTTTGTTTTCCACACAGGTTTCAAGTATGGATATTATTCCATGTTGTTTTCAGAACATGTAATCATTTACATGTGGGTGTATGGATGAATTCTTGTTATTATCCATTTGTATTATGGATGAGAAAGATCTGGAAAACAAGGGAATTAGTTTGTTTCCACCTACCTCAACATATCACAAGACACATGGATGCAAGGGCTTATTAATTCCTTATCTTTGATGAGCTTGACAAGAAATAGAGATTATTAATTCTCTAATATTTCTTAATGCTTCACTGAATAATTTCTTACACTCCCTTACTAACGTAGTGTTGCTTCTTTTGGTCTTCTGTTGCTTGATGTACTTATCTCTAATTGCCACTTGTCTTCAGGCATTGCCTTGGTCCTTTGCAAGCAGGATCATCTCTGAGATTACCTAAGTGTTTTCTCTCCCTTGTTGGTCTCCTGACTTAAGAAATTCACCACTAGAGCTAATAGGATACATGGAGTGGTTCCCAGATACTAACCTCAGTAGTAATCTATGGCTCCTGATGAAATGAATTCATTTGATTCCATAACCATTTTATTCTTGTGGTGTATTCAATTATGATGAAGATTAGCTTATTGAAACTCAGTTGTTTTAATGCTTACAGGAATATTCTGTTCACAAGGTTGGCCTGACCTTGTAACCAAATTATTCTCATATAACACCAAACACTTGGATTTCAACAAGTTGCTTGTTTTCTTCCTTATCTTGGTTTCTTCCTTACTTATAACTTGCATGTGTGGTTCAAGTTATAATGTGGTTTATTATTTTCTCCTTGTTATACTTCTCTTTTCATAGATCATGGTTTTATATATAACAGAATGTAGGTGTATTTTATAACATCAATTTTCCCTATGCATATAAGAAGATTTTTTGACAAGTTTGCAAGGCTTGCCCTCAAATTACTTTTCATATACAAATGGATGATAAGTACAAGGTTATCAAACCTTATGTTTATTTGTATATGACACTCAATTGTTAGCGCCTATAAAAGTGATTTGTTAACAAGGTTGCAACTTGTCACCAAAATACTTCTATATTACACTAACATTGTAATATCACACTATTTCAAGAGGAACTAATAAGATCAGATCAAGATATAAGAGTTTCCAAATACACTTATGATAGATTGGAATTGCACTTCTAGAACAATCTGAATAATCTTCTTGAAGATCTTCCTGTGGTAGTTCGTCATTTTCTTGTGGTTTGCTTCTCTTCTAGAATGTCTTTGAGAAGATTGGGAACAAGATATAGTGGTCTAGACAAAGTAACAAGATCTAGATCAAGAGTTAGTTCATGCTTTTATTATCCTTCCATATACTTCGTATTTTATTTCCCAAAAGATATGTAATTATATCATATAGGATTTGTTTTACTTAGTTATTAATTCAATTCCTCTAATAGAGGTTTGGAAAGATCATATGTGATGATCAAGGGTTAACAGTAGTTTAAGAAGATTTATTTCTTCTTTTAGGTAATTCTTTTATGGTTGATGAGATATGTACATATTCGATAAATATGTTAATACAAGTATTATATCATTTCTCACTGGGAGTTAAGACTGGTGGGTATCATTTGTGTTCTATTGAACCTTTGTGATTTGATTGTGAAGGTGCACTTAGTAATTATGAGATAATTTATAAAGATGGTGTGTGAAGGGTTGATTACTTAAAGAGTTGTTGTTTTATAGGAGAAAACATCTCTGTTGATGAAATGGTTCAATTAGGTATTACTTATTTGTGGAAGTGTGATCACCAGTTATGTGATTTGGATACTCACCCCTCTTTGAGTTCTAGATACCTAATGAATTATCCCAAGTCACTTATAGACTTGTGGTTAAGGTTGTTGAGAGTTTGTGTTGATCACAACCAATTATGTTTTGTGTAATCAGATGATTTGGTTTGTAGAGATACTATGTTATAAAGATCACTCCAAATGTACTCTTGACCAGATGAACTAGACCTATTTCACCATGTCAAGTGAAACATTGGTCACTTTGATTTGTTTAAACTTCGTGCCAAATTTCCCGTATTTTTAGATGCATTCTTTGCAAATGCACATATTATATTTAGATCCTTATAATTTCCCAAACACTGGGATGTTACATTTGGCCCACGACAATCTCACCTCTGACGGCGGGAAGAGAGTTTACTGGTTCGGTAGGCGGCACGAGTCAACATGTTAGAATCAAGACAACGATAATATGAAGATCCCCCAGACTGTATTCATGGCATGGTCACAAGATCATACAAGGCTTACAATATGGATCTCCTCGGTCTTATAGAGATACCCGACGAGTTTAGATGTGGTTGAGGTTTAGACTAAGAAAACTATGAAGCTAGAGCTTCGACTTGGGCATGGGTGAGCTTGAGTGTAAGCTTCATCATGTCATTCACTTCAACTTGGGCGTGGATGAGGTTGGACGTAAGTTCCAGCGTGTCCGTTTGGATGGATGTCTTTTGGTATTTATAAGCTTTGGTAGAGTCTTCGTATTCCTTCAATGTGTGTCCAGTTTTGGGAATCTCTAGGGAGTTGTTTTGTAGCACGCCAGGTTAGGTTAATGTAGCTTCTCGATGGCCGCCTGGTTGTACGGGTGATAGATGGACCTAGCGCACTTTTCTGCGCTATTATTTGCTAATATCATTTAAACTATCACATCCCGAACTTAGAAAAACCCACTGAAAATACATTATGTACCAAATATTACTGCTTCAAAATGAACTGTATTTCAAAAACTATAGCATTGTAGCGAGTTATCGCAAAGTAGCTACAACGTATGCGACCTTGTGAGTAAACCTTCAGTGGTACATCCAGGTGAAGGTATTGACCTCTAAGCAAGACGCGCCCAACATGAGAAGGTCACTCATGCTGAACCTGAACCTGGTATATTTGCCTCTCCCAACTTGCTACAACATGTGCACTTGAGGTTTAAAAGAATTGAGGTGTAGATTCATAACCTTTCAAGCTCAGCTTGTAATCGTCTTCCCCATGGAATCTGACGTACAGCAAAGGTAGCACGGTCACCCGCCACCGGGGGAACAACGTGAATGTGAAGACTTTATCATTCTCGGTGCGGTTACATCTTCAAACCGATTTTCAATCCAAATACTCCCTCCGATCCATATTAATGGTCGCTAAATCGGATGTATCTAGATATATTTTAGTGCTAGATACATACGATTTAACGACCATTAGTATGGATCGGAGGGAGTATAAAAAAGTGAACAACCTGAATGTGAAGACTTAAACATTCTCAGCATGCTGACATCTTCAAACCGATTTTCGATCCAAATACAACAAAGTGAACGATCTTTAAGCTCATCGTACCTAGCATGTATTGGGATTACCTGAAGATTGGCTAAACTTGCCACAATTGCATTAATCTAAGTCTCCTAGATCACATCACATGATACCCTAGCCACAACCACTGTGGTCATTTTGAGGAGATAGCACCTAGTACCGTGAAAAATACACAAGAAATGCTCCAACCCGAAGAGCATGAGCATACTCTGGCACGAACCATGCGTAGCAGCGATGAGTCGAGTGGAAAAACAAGATGCAGGGGCAGGATTACCTGCCACACCACACACACAACACCATGGTTGTGCTTCATAACGACACCGACATGGCACAACTGAAAGTCTGGTATCACGACATTGTACAGAGTGGTGTCCGTTGCCGATAGGGGAAGATGCCTAGGCTGCCTGGTCATTAGGTATGCTACCTCCGTATGTGTGCCCTAAGCTAACCATTATCAACACAAAAATTAAAGACCATTATATGTGTGATCCATATCGGTAAGAGAAAACACCCTGCCAACTTCGCGTAATAACTGATCATTTTTTCCGATTCGGTGTGAGCGCCTATAGGTCATAAAAAATCATAATCATAATATGACGTGTATAAAGTAAATAATAAGAGTACAGTACACAATGTGCAGTTGTTTGAGGATACACTAGTGGAAATCATTGGGTTTAAGCTCAATTTCTATAGAGAGATGCTCCAGCAACCGTCTGTATTCTCGTGCTAAACTGTCATGAAACATGTTCTTCTTACACTCGGCAAGAACATGTCATGAAACATGTTCTTCTTACACTCGGCAAGAACATTGTACATATCCTCTTTCATCTTGTGTACTTTCCCTGCCAAATTCTTTCCCCCATTGACTGACAAGGCCCTCCAATAGCTCCTGCATTAGTGCAAAATGAGTTTGCATTGCTTAAATTTAGATAAGTGACAACAAGAGAAGATTAATGGACGTTGAGATTCAAGCCTCTGGGTGAACACATGGATGTTGAGATTTTACGACTTCAAAACATTGGATAGTAATACTAAAATTCACGCTTGGACAAACAACTCGGATATCTTTAAATATGTATATCTGCGCCCTAAGCTAACCATTATCAATGGAAATCAAAACCATGGATTCCTCTCGCAAATAGTCCATCTGCAAACAAATCCTTAGATTGTTCCGTCCCTTCATAGGCTTGGTGTGAGGTATTTTGTTGTTATTTTTCACAAGAATATCGGTAGAAGAAAATCACACCGGCGCTGCTTCTTTTTCTGGCGCTGAAGAGACACTGCGACACCTCATCGAGCAGTGGCCGCCTAGGCCATGGCTGGTGAGGTGACCCAGCACACCACTACATGTGTAGTGCGCAAGTCGATGACATACTACTCATAGAAATAATTATTCGTGATTATTACATCTCTCACAGTGGTACAACAGAAACATAGCAGGTCCAAGCAAAACTATAGGATACAAACTTAATTACAAAATCTTGAGAATCTCCTTGAAGAATCAAAGAAGACCTCAAGCAAATGAAACATCAGAACAAGGAATTTGAAGATCCAAGCTGGAGAAGAACTCTAGCTTAGAACTTAATCCACTACGGCTGATGTCAGCCCTAATCTATGGCTTGTAACAGCTAAGTCCAAGAATGGTCTCCACCTACACCTTGATAGCTTCTCCTACACCAGCGTTGTTGCTGACGATGATTCATCGACTAAGTAATATATGACTCGACCTAGCTTCAGGAGGTAGCAATGGCTTCACGATGACGACTTCCATAAGGCTTCAACTCTAAGCAGGGGGTCAAACAGGAACGAATGAGTAACGAGCGTTACTCACCAAGTTCATGATATATAATGGGTAGTTTGATGCACTATATACAGCTTTAGACTCGAAAGAGTCATAAGCTAATGCAAGGTTTTTGAAAATCTTTATTCAAGAGCTTGCTTTTAATTTAGAAGACTATGCCTGCCAGATCTTCACAGGATTAGAACTTCATGGAGTTGCCTTTGCTGCGGTGTTCGCAGCTCCTTCCCGGAACAGGGGGTAACATGCCACATCCTTTTACACTCTGCAGAGGTGCGTTACTTTACCCACGGGCGATCAAGACCATGTTGCACAACCAGGCTTAAGTTCCTGTCCACGGCCATAGGTGTGGTGCCTGGTTGTTGATCCAAACCAAACCATGCTTCTCCACACAACGCATGCTGACGCGGGGATGACTCCTGGACCTGTCGGGTGAGCCTACTGGTCCAAGGCCCAAGACCAAGGCCCAAAGCAAGGTGTTATCCCGCTGTTCTAGAAGGCCCAATATAAGCCCACCCGCAAGACTTGCGGGTCAAGAAGGAAAACTCCTACCTACCTAGAACTAGGGTTTGTAACCCCCCGGACACGGTTTGAGACCTAGCCACCTATAAAAATCTAGGAGAACCACCGAGGGGGGATCCAACCTACTTTTCACCACCATATCCATAAGCTCGAGATCAATCTCTTGGCTTGCGCACCCCCTTTGTAATCGATCTACCCATAATAGAGATCTCAAGAGCAGGAGTAAGGGTTTTACCTCTACGAGGGCCCCAAACCTGGGTAAAATCGTGCCCCCTGTTAGCCGACGATTTTCACCAATACCTACTCGTTCTCTTAATCAAAACCCTACCGGATCATCCGTGGGACTTGTTGAGATGACTAAACGACAATTGGAGCCGCCTGTGGGAACGGCAGGCGCTGGATCCACAGAATCTTTGGCCTCATCTTCGCCAAGCTTCAACTGGAGCCTAGGATCATCGACTCCAACGGAGCCGGTCCGCTTCAGGTCGCTCATCTACGCACCCCACTCACCGGAATCGTGCCTGGCGTTCAGCGAACTCGAGAAAAGCGTCAGCTTGACGTTCGATAGCTTCCACTTCCACTCCAGCTAGGCGGGAATCCTGCACTTCCTCGACCAGATTAGGCTCGGTGAATCGGACTCTCAATCCGTTTCAAGCCCGGCGACCCTCGAGTCGCCATCTGATGACGTTGGTCGTGACCCAGCGCCCATCGGTGGCTCCATCCGCCACAACACGTGCAACTTTCACACCATCGCGACCGAGGAACCCTCCAAATTCGGTGAAAGCCATCGGCCCACGCCTAGGACTCACGAGCCATATCTGGCCCAAGTCTGCATGGCAGGATCAACCGAACAACCCAAAGAAACGGAGGAAAGTTGAGAGGAGCGGGAACGCAGCAAAGTATCGCGAGACTCTTGGCTCAAAGCAAAAGCGGTGATACAATATGGCCAACCGATAGAAGGTGGAGCCTCTTGAGAAAATTTGGACGCGTATCACTACCACGTGCTGCGGTCAGGCCGACTGATTGCAGAAGCCCGCAAAGACCTAGATGCACGGAAGTAAGCAGCGGAAGCTTCGAATGCGCGCCGCGTGGCGCTCTCAAGGACTCACTCGACGGGGAACCAACCTCCGAAGAAAAAGTACGTCTCGAAAACTGCTCGCATGGACCAAGGGTCCCTCAGCGAAGTCAGGAAATCACTCGAGACCTCCCTCATGCACGTCGATGAGGAAGGCAACGTATGCCCGACTGATGACCCACAAGTATAGGGGGTCGCAACAGTCTTCGAGGGAAGTAAAACCCAAATTTATTGATTCGACACAAGGGGAGCCAAAGAATATTTGTGAGCCTTAACAAGTGAGTTGTCAATTCACCTGCACCTGAAAGTACTTTTGTTCGCAGTGTTTATCAGTAGTGACAGTTTTATAGTAGCAGCACTAGTGAAATAATAGCAGTAGTGAGATGAAAACAGCTGGAGTAGTGTTTGAAGTAAACAGCGGAATTAAATATTATAGGCATAAGGATGGATGAACGGGCGTTGCGTGGATAAGATAGTTCATATAATGATCAAATCATGGTCATTGCAGATAAATAAGATAAAGCATCCAAGCACTAAGTAACCATAGGCATGTGTTCCGTAAATAGTCATAAGTCCTCGCAATGAGAACTTGCACAACATCTTTTGTCCTACCAGCCCGTTTTCAGCTAGGCCTCATGGGAACTACTGGTAATTAAGGTGTTCCTTTTAATAAAACATTGGAGCAAAGCATTAACACTCGTGAACACATGTGATCCTCACATCACAGCCACCCCCTCCGGTTTTTCCAATTTCCGTCACTTCGGGGCCTCGGTTCCAGACAACGATATGTGTAAACAACTTGCAGGTATGATCAAGAAACACTAATTATCATCTTGATTAAATAACATGTTCAGATCTGAGATCATGGCACTCGGGCCCAAAGTGACAAGAATTAAGCATAACAAGTTGCAACAATGTCAATAGCATTAACAGAGGATACTAGGCACTATGCCCTAACAATAACGACATTATTACATGAACGATCTTATCCAATCCCTACCATCCCCTTCAGCCTACAGCGAGGAGTTACTCACACATGGATGGAGGAAACATGGATGGTCGATGGAGAGGCGTTGGTGATGACGATGGCGATGATCTCCTCCAATTCCCCGTCCCGGCAGGGTGCTAGAACAAAGTTTCTGATCCCCGAATCGAGGTTCGGGATGGCGGCGGAGCTACGGACTTCTTTCTGGAACTATCAAACCCCCTCACATTTTAGGGTTGAAGGCTATTTGTAGTCGAAAGGGGAGTCTGAGGGGGGCTCTGGGTGGGCCACACCCTATGCTGGCGCGGCCAAGGGGGCGCCAGGGGGGTGTGGCCACCCCGTGGCTCTTCTCCTGGCCCCCTTCTGGCTCCCGGGGTCTTCCGGTGTGAAACACCAAAGGGGTCTTTTCTGGGCAATTTCCCGAAAGTTGATTTTTCTGCACAAAAACAAGACACCAAGGTAATTCTGCTGAAAACAGCGTTAGTCCGTGTTAGTTGTATTCAAAACACACAAGTTTAGAGGAAAACAATAAGAAAGGTGTTCGTAAAAGGATATACGTTTTCGACGTATCAACTCCCCCCAAGCTTAACTTATTGCTTGTCCTCAAGCAATTCAGTGACAACTGAGTGCGATAAAAGACTTTTACGAACACATTTGTTTCATATGATGTAAACATACTCACTATATGATCAAATACTTATTTATGTTCATGATAAGATACATGCAAGATATTGTCACTTAATAGCTATGCAAACCATGAAGAGATAACAACATATTAATAATAAACAACATGAAGCATAAATATTTGCAAGATTGAAGTATTCATAATAGGATCTGATAAAGTTGTATCTTGCTTGCCTTTAAGTGTGGGGCAAAACATAAATGCCAGGGCACCTCTGAAGTTCAAGGGAAGACTAGAAGTAAAGATACCAAAGATACAAGTATCAAAGTTATACCACAATCAACCATACTTTGGGACAAACACATCACACTAAGATTGACCATTGTGCTATCAAGAAAGTGCTCAAAGAATATGATGAAGACTCAACATAAAAGTAAAAGAAAGGCCCTTCACAGAGGGAAGCATGGATCACTCATGTGCTAGAGCTTTCTATTTTATTAAATAGAGGTATTGAAAACATTTTTAGAGATGTGTATGCTTACGTCAACGAATGGTAAACAAATAATACAGTACGTCACAAGACAACTGGATTCACAAGAGCGGATCCCATGTGAAGGACGCATCTGGGTAGAAGGTCATCCCTCTTTCTCTTTTGTTTACACAATTATGCTTTGACTGATAAATCAGGGGCAAAACGAGTGAAGAGAATTTGTGTGTATTAATTTGGGGCTAGGCACCCCGCTGCCAGCTCTTCTATCATTTGGATAAGCGGATGAAGCCACTAGTCGGGGTGTAAAATCCAATCAACAAGTGAGATAAAGATTCTCTATTTACGTCCTCATGAGCTAAAACAGGGGCACAAAACATGAATAATTTTTAGCAGGTTTTAAAGGTAGCACATGAGAAATTTACTTGGAGTGGCGGTTAAATACCACATATAGGTAGGTATGGTGGACACATTTGGCAAACTTTGGTTGTTGGGAGTTGGATGCACGAGTAGAGCTCATACTCAGTACAGGTGAAGGCTAGCAATAGACAGGGAGCGACAATCAAGAGAGAAACAACTATCATAATCATGTTTGCGACAAAGTAAAATTAACTAAGGCACAAAATTGATACTAGAACTCTGTGAAAAAATAAATCATCGAGGCTTATTTACTTTTTGTTTTTAGTCTCAGCATGCGTGAGCATGTGCCAAGTCGATTCAAATGAAACAGTCAGAGGAGGCTACCACAATGTCATGTCCATCTATGAATAGAACAATGCGAACACATATTTATATGACATGTCATTTACCATTAATAAATTGGAACAAAACATGAGAGAGCGCGAACTATTAAGAATCCATTAAGTCACACATATCTTATACGAACAAACTAAGCATGCTCACATAGATGGATATATGTACAAAAATGAAAGCAAATAGAGTTCATACCAGCCTCTCACCACAACTTGAATTGTTGTAGATCGTCATTATCGCTCTTCACTTGTAGATCGAATAATATATAATGAAACCAAGCTCCAACAGAGTCACGGACGACTGTTGAACTCTGCAACAAACTTTACAAAACCAAAGAAGAACAAAAAATATTTTTGGGTTTTCAATTAAAACAAGAACAGAAAGAGAACAAGCAAACAAAGCAAAATATTTTTGGATTTTTGAATATTAAACTGCAACTTAAAGGATAAAGCAAACCAAATAAAGAAACTAAATAGGAAAACAAAGAGAAACAACAGAAATATTTTTGGTCTTTTTGTGTTTGGTAAAACAAGAACAAAACAATAAAAATAAAAGAAATGAAAGAAACGAAAACGAACGAAAGAAACAAAAAGAAGCGAAAGAAACAAAGAGAAAACATGGATATATAAAGAACCGACCGGACATGATATATAAATGAGTGTGATGTCGGTATACCTCCCCCCAAGCTTAGGCTTTTGGCCTAAGTGGAGATCAATCACCAAGGGGACCATGAGGCGGCGCCCCCGCAGTATGCTGAGGAGGAACCCTCCTCCTGATATGTGCTCGAGGATGCGCCGGTGTACTGCGTGTTATGGTCCTCGGGAGGCGCGTCTCGCCTCTCCTGTTGCCGGTAAAACTCCATGGTGCTCAGATGCTCGTCTACCTGCTCCTTGGAGAGCGACCATGGTGACCTGTCAATCTTAAACAAAACAGGTTGCGGCAAAGTAACTTTTCGCTCCTCTCCATCCATATATAAAACTCTATATACTAAACGTTCATTAGTCGAGTTAGCAGTGACAAATTGATGGGACTTCATGGAAGCAAGGTTAAGCCTACATGGAGAAATTATTTCATCATTGGGGTTAATGGAAACATTTAAAGTAGCCGCTACACGTGTAGCAATAATACCCCAAAAATAGGCCCAGAATCAGCAAGGCGGCGTGGAACAAGTGCACCAAGGTTATACTTCGTGCTATGGTTCAGTGCAGCATCAATGAAAGCAATGTGGTAACTAGAAATGTTGCTAGTGTTCTCCCTACCAAGGATACTAGTAGTCAGATAATAAGTAAAGTAGTTGTCTCGGTGGCGTTGATACCTATAATAGTACAAAAAATCCACCAAGGACAAAGAAGTAGGACTACTATATAATTTGAACGCAACAGTTGGAACATATTGAGTGTTTTGAAATTTAAAGCTCCTAACAAATTCTTTTGTGAGTGTGGCATACTGAGGGCTTTCATCCTCCATAAAGTTGGTGAGACCAACTCTTTCAATAAGCATACGAAAGTCGTCTAATAAACCTGCACTTCTTAAAAATGTATTGCAAGGAAAGCTAAATGGGTGAACGATATCATCATCTCCTTTATCGTCAATAGTCGATGCAATAACGTCTTCATTATACAATGGCCTCGCTGAAGTGGATGAGCGTGAGGGCCTCGTCCTTCTAGGAGCATCACTCCTAAATATCTCTCCCAAATTATTACTATCCATCTCTGAATTTTTTCAACAATCATCACAAAAATTAATTTCAAGCAGCTATAAGGTGGAGACTTGTCCTATATGTATCTCAACAAGTCCCTCGGGTGAACCGATAGGGTTTCGAGTAGGAGAAAGAGTAGGCGCTGGTGACAATTGTCACCTAACAGGGCGGCACGATTTCCCTAGGTTCGGGGCCCTCGTAGAGGTAAGACCCTTACTCCTGCTTCTGTCGATCTGTATTAGTAATAGATCGGTTACAGTGGGGGTGCTCAAGTCAAGAGTAGATCTCGATATCGAGGCTTAGGTGGTGCGGTCTTGCTTGTTCCCCCTCCCGGTGGTTCTCCTGGCCTTATATAGGTGGCCAGGTCTCAAACCGTCCTGGGGGGGGGGGTTACAAACCCTAACCTAAAGTCGGTTAGAAGTTTCCTTTCTTAACTCGCAAGGCTTTGTGGGTGGGCCTTGATTAGGCCTTCTAGAACTATCCACGGCATCTCCCTTAGAGCTTGGGTCTTGGGCCTTGGACCGGGTAGGCTCACCCGATAGGTCCAGGATCCATCCCTTCGTCAGTAGCTCCCGAGCGTTTACTCGGCTGAGAATCCGTCGGGTAGACGCTCAAAGTTCGTCTTGATTTCTTTTTGATTGATGGCTTGAATCGCTTGAAGAGGGAATGTACCCTGTGTGCGATGCATTTCTTGTACTCGAGTATCAAGAAATAAAGTTGCATGTGTGTTGGTTGTTTTCACAGAAGGATGTGGCTCAGTTGCTTCGCTCCGAAAGCTCAGGGCCAATTAATTGCATCTAGGGCAAAAACAGTTCTGGCCTACGCAGACTCGAGACCTCCAACTCGAATCCGACGAGGTGTTCATTGCGACTGGGCCGTGGAGGTCTTACCGAGTCGAACTTAACCTATAGGGGTACCCGGCGCGTCCGCTGGGATTTTTCTTCGTGTTGTTGACACAAAAATTTACGGAGGACGCAGCTTGAGTGCGATTCCAGGCCCTCAAGAGAGATCTTTTGGGTCTTACCTTCGTATCCGAGAAAATATGGCATCCGGATGTGCCTAGTCGGCTGAACGATCCAGGATAAAGATGTGTATACATCGTGTGTTAGAGTGGCAGGAACTGCTCACTCGCGAATATTGTCTCGAGATTTTTTGAGTAAAGAAAATTTCCTTGTTGTTTTTACACATAAGGATTTTTGCATTTGTGTTTTTCTGTCCGTACGAAAGAGTTTTCGTGTCTGGAAGCCTTGTTGTGCCCATACGAAAGAAATTTCGTGTCA
This sequence comes from Alopecurus myosuroides, assembly GCA_028641055.1. Lineage (NCBI taxonomy): Eukaryota > Viridiplantae > Streptophyta > Magnoliopsida > Poales > Poaceae > Alopecurus > Alopecurus myosuroides. Next base: position 107,711,412 of record CM054060.1, read on the forward strand.
AGGGCTTTTATGCGAAAGAGTGTTCGCGTTCCGATATGCCCATACGAAGAAAATTTCGCGTCATGGAGCTTTATGCGAAAGAGTTTTCGCGTCTTGATATGTCCATACGAAAGAAATTTCGTGTTATGGAGCTTACGCGAAAGAGTTTTCGCGTCTTGATATGTCCATACGAAAGAAATTTTGTGTTATGGAGCTTACCCGAGGGAATTTTCGGTTTTGATGAGGTATGCAATGATGTCATTGCACACTTGTTTGTTCTGGCTCCTCCCGATGGGACGTGACAGAGCGGGGCAGAGCGTGGTGGCCCACCTTGTCAGCCTTTGACCGGAAACGAGAGGTCGTTTCCGGTTTTCCCGCGAGCCACGCGCCGTAAATGCGCACGATCTCCTGTAAAGATCGTGGCATAGGTAACTGCGTGCCGCCGCCTCGTTTCCACTCCACGTGTGGCAGCCGCAATGGGTGCCACGTCACCAGATCTACGGCTCAGATCAATTTGGCTCGCATATAAGTAATTGCCCTTAGGTGGAAAGTAAAATTTCCTGGCCATTTTCTCTCCTTCTTCCACCTCGCACACACTTCCTTTCTCTGCAAGCACCCACGAGCTCCCATGGCTGGAGGGAAGAAGCGTGGTTGACGAAGACATAGATCTTGGACCCTGCGAGTAAGGACACCCCCTCTCAGGCCCAATGTCAAGGCCCAAGAAGAGGCGCCCTTGGAAGACTCCAGAAGGCCTACCAGAAGCCCACCCGCACCAAACTTGTGGGTTAAGTTAGGTAGTTTTGTAACCGACCTAAGCTAGGGTTTGAATCCTCTCCGGGTAGGACTCGAGACCTGGCCATCTATATAAGGCCAGGAGAGCCCTCAGGGAGAGGACCAAGCAATACCGCACGACCAAAAAGCCTCGGAACTCGAGATCTACTCTCGATTCGAGCAACTTGTAACCGATCTAATCATCCAATACAGATCGACACGAGGCAGGAGTAAGGGTTTTACCTCTACAAGGGCCCCGAACCTGGGTAAATATTGCCTCCTGTCTAGCCGACGATCTCACCAGCGCCCATGACTTCTCCTAATCGAAACCCGATAGGGTCACCTAAGGGACTTGTCGAGTCAGGGATTCGACAATTGGCGCCGTCTGTGGGAAACGCGGGCGCTGGATCACCGGCATCTTCGGCTTCATCGACATCCAACTCCCGTTGGAGACCAACGACTACGGCTCCGAACAATCCTATACGGATCGGATCTGTCGTGGTCACGCCTCACTCGCCGGAATCTCGCCCGGCGTTTGAGGAACTGGAGAAGAGCGTCACCCTGACGTTCGGGAGCTTCAACTTCATGGCGAACAGAGACGGGATCCTCCACTTCTCAGACGAATCTGAAACCGAATCTGGAACCGCCAACTCGCGCTTTCCTACGGGGAAAAGCGGCGAGTCCATCCGCTACAACGCAGTCGACTACCACACCCTCTCGACAGAGGAACCCTCTCGGGTACGGGGAGCTTTTCGATCTACGCCTAGGACACACGGACCACAACTGGCCCAAGTCTGCATGGCAGGGTCGGAACAGCCCTCGGAAACTGAATATAGCGCGACCGAGCGCGATATAATCGGCGTTTTGCGGGAAGCCTGGAAAAGAGCCAAGGAATCCATGCGAAAGAGCCAGCCGCCTGCGGCGGGAGCCACGCAGGAAGACCTAACCGCCTACCACTATCACCTAGTGAGGGCGGCCTCAAACATCAAGGATGTCCGAGCAGATCTAGCCCGTCGCAGGAGAGCGGCGGATGAATCAAGCCAACGTCGAGCCGAGCTATCCCACGCACCTTCAGTCGGTACCCGACCTAGGGGGAAGGGACCCGCAGCGTCGACGAGGGACCACGAATCTATGGCTGGGACCAACAGGTCTACCACGTCTTCTTTCATGAGGGTCGACGACGATGGCAACGTCTACCCGCAAACCCCAGCTGCTGCGATCCTAGCCGCAGCAACCTACATGCAGATGAATCAGCCAACGGATAGCGATCCCCGGGTGGAACAATACAAGCACATTCGCAAAGGTCTAGGGCTGGCGGCCACGAGGCTCGCCTCTCACGATCGCAAGGAACAATTGGAGAAGGAGCGACTGGAGAAGGATAAGGACAAGGGAACGCCCCGCAGGCACAGAAGCTCTTCCCCGAGAAAAGACAAGTCACCACGTCGTGGCCGAGGGAAAGAAGCCCGCCGCCGTGATGACAGTCGAAGCAGTGGCGACGACAGCCCGAGAGAAAAAAGCCCGCGACACCGCGGCAGCCGCTCACGCAAACGAAGCAAGGAACCACGGAAGAACTCCGATCGCGATCAACCCGGACGGGACGCGCGATCAGACATCGCGCAAAACAAAGTGCATAGAGCAAGGGCGTCAAGATATCGCGATCGATCATCGTCCGGCTCTTCGGATGATGAAACCTACGGCGCACTATGTTTTGCCTGTAGTATCCGCGAGGCGCCCCTACCCAAGCGATTCAAGCTCAGCACGGAAGTGACGAAGTACGACGGCTCACTCAAGCCCTCTCAATGGTTGAGCGACTACCTCACGGCAGTGAAATGCCAACGTGGTAACAAGAACACGGCCATGCAATACCTCAATTTGCACCTAGCCGGAGCAGCTCGCAGCTGGCTGGAGAGGAGACCGCGATCTTGCTACGCATTGTGGGATGACTTGCACCGTGATTTCTGCAAGAACTTCCAGTCGACCTATAAGAGGCCGGCTACAATCGAAGAACTATGAGCCTGCAAACAGAAAAGCGGTGAATCCACCCGAGAATACATCCAGCGATGGAACACGCTTAGGAACACCGCAGGGACAATCTCTGAAGAAGTGGCGATTGAGGCCTTTGCCAAAGGAGCAAGAAGAACTGCGTTTCGAGAAGAGCTCGGCAGAACCGCGCCCAAAACCATCGGGGAGCTCATGGTCATAGCCGAAAAATGGGCCAATGGAGAAGATGCAGTACGCAACGAAAGAGGATCATCACCTGCACACGAGGACGACCGCCACGGACGAAGGAAGAGAAGAAAATATTACGACCACGATGATAGAGAAGAACTAGTGGCAGCAGAATTCACGCGAAGTCGCGACTCCGGTCGTCGAGGAAGTCGCGAGTGGAAACCAAAGGCAGAAGAAAAATCACCCGAGGAAGACCTCGATGCGTACTGCTCGCTACATCTGTTCACAGACAAGCGCACGGGCAAGACTAAGGCAACACACCTTCTCAAGGATTGCCGAAAGTTCATCGAAATCTCGGACGCGCTCGCCAAGAAAAGATTTGCTTCCACCCAAAACTATCCACCACTGCCAGGAGGGGGACAACAATTCCAGCTACCACCGCCTACACCTCCACCGACCAACCCAAACATGGCGCTCGCCGCATTGCCAGCGCCACCACAACAAAACACGGGAGCAAACACATACCCGACTCCGCACGGACAACTCCTCGGGATGATACAGAAGGTATGCCCCTCTCGCAGAGCTCAAAAGACTAACTCGAGACAAATATGCATGGCAGTGCAGACGCCACCAACAAAGCCCGAGTACCTGAAGATGGCCGATCAGCCAATCACGTTCTCGAAAGAAGACCACCCGCCACGAGTCTATCGGCCGGGACACGCCGCCCTCGTCATTCAAGCTCAAATTGGCAATTATGACCTGGCCCGCGTGTTCATGGACGGTGGCAGTGGCATCAACATCATCTACGCGGATACACTCCGTCGAATGAACAAAAATCTGGACGGCCTAAGGGAATCAGAAACATCCTTCCACGGGATAGTTCCGGGCAAAGCAATCCGTCCACTCGGAACAATCAACCTAGAAGTTGTACTGGGCTCCCCACGCAACTACAGAAGGGAATTCCTAGACTTCGAAGTCGTCGACTGGCCCTCACAGTACCACGCCATTCTTGGTCGAACAGCGTTCGCCAGATTCATGGCCGTGCCACATTACGCATACTTGAAGCTCAAGCTACCTGGCGAATACGGTGTGATCACCATCGACGGAGATTTCCAGAAATCGGACAAGTGCGACATAGAATTTAATGAGATCGCAAAATCTTTCGGGATGCAAGAAGAACTTCAAGAGTTAGCAAAAACAACGGACCACTCCGTTATGCCCCTCACGAAGAAAAACACACCCGAACTGGAATTCAGCGCCAACAGCGATACTCGCAAGCACCAAGTGCACCCGACAGACTCCGCGAAGACGGCGATGGTTTCCACAACCCTCTCGCCAGCATAGGAAGGCGCGCTCGTCAAACTCCTCCGTGAGTACTGGGAGATTTTCGCCTGGCAGCCCTCAGATATGCCAGGAATACCCAGGGAGTTTGCCGAGCACTCACTCGAAGTCTTTCCTGACGCCAAACCTATCAAACAGACGACTCGACGATTTTCAGAACCTAAGCAGAAAGCGCTTGGAGAAGAAGTAAACAGATTGCTAGCCGCAAACTTCATCAGGGAGATCAAAATATCCACCTGGTTAGCAAACCCGGTGTTGGTCCCCAAGAAAAACACGGATATCCTTCGGGTGTGCATCGACTACACGTCGCTAAATAAACACTGCCCCAAGGACAACTTTCCTCTACCACGAATCGACCAGATCGTGGACTCTACGGCAGGTTGCCAGCGTCTCTCCTTTCTAGACGCCTATTCAGGATATAATCAAATCCGCATGAAAAAGGAAGACGAGGAGAAGACGGCTTTCATCACACCACACGGTGTATACTGCTACACGACAATGCCCTTCGGGCTGAAGAACGCAGGCGCAACATATCAGCGCTGCATGCAAAGATGCCTCGCCAATCTAATTGGCAAAAACGTACAAGTGTACGTCGACGACATTGTCATCAAAACTCGAGTGGAGGACACACTCCTCGAGGATATTAAAGAAACATTCGACGCCCTTAACGCATATCGGATCAAGCTCAACCCGACCAAATGCGTTTTCGGTGTCCCCGCAGGCAAACTTCTCGGGTACCTGGTATCCGCCAGAGGCATCGAAGCCAACCCGGAGAAAATACAAGCCATATTGACTATGAAGGAGCCAACCAATCTACGCGGAGTACAGCAGCTCGCAGGACGACTAGCAGCCCTGAGCAGATTCATCGCACGATTGGGAGAGCAGGCACTACCCTTCTACAAATTACTGAAGAAGACGGACAAATTCGAATGGACGCCCGAAGCTAAAAAAGCGTTCGCAGATCTGAAGCGGTCCTTGCAAAGCAGGCGCATCCTTGCGACACCGCAAGAAAGGGAGCCACTTTTCCTATACTTAGCCGCCACAAACCAGGTCATCAGCACAGCGATCGTAGTCGAAAGACCTGAAGACGGCAAAGCATACGGAGTTCAAAGACCAATATATTACATCAGCGAAGTACTTTCGCCATGCAAACAACGCTACCCTCACTATCAGAAGCTCGCATACGGGGTTGTTCTCACAGCTCGAAAGCTCAAACATTATTTCCAGGAACACGCCATCACAGTGGTTAATGATGCGTCACTCGGGACAATCATGAACAACCCTATGGCATCCGGAAGAATAGCAAAGTGGAGCATCGAGCTGGGCGCCTGGGACATCACCTATGCTGGACGCAACGCAGTCAAATCACAAGTTCTCGTGGAATTCATCAGCGAATGGACAGAGCTGCAAACACCCGGGCCACCCGAGTATACGAGCAATTGGATAATGTACTTCGATGGATCCAAGAGAAACGAAGGAGCAGGAGCAGGAATCGTCCTCATCTCACCTAGCGGAGACAAACTGCAGTACGTCTTGCGACTGGATTTTCCACCCGATGACCCGGCATCGAACAATGACGCAGAATATGAAGCATTATTGCACGGAATGAAGATGGCAATCGCCTGTGGAGCTACCCGATTAATGATCTACGGCGATTCCAACCTCATAGTGCAGCAAACGATGAAAGAATGTGACGCCATTGCTGAAAACATGGTTGCATACCGCGACATGTACAACCTACTCGAATGAAGCTTTAAAGGGTGCGAGCTAAAACACATTGCAAGATCTAGCAACGAAGAAGCAGACAGACTGGCAAACATGGGTTCCACAAACACACCCATACCGCCAGGGATATATTTCGAGCGAATGATTCAGAGATCGATCAAACAGAAGAAACACGCAGAAACACCCGCAGCAATGGAAACAGAGGTCAGCCCGCAAATCGCGCTTATCGAGCTTACTCATAACATATCACGGCAGGTTTTTCTGGTCGAACCAGTCTGGACGCAGAAATATCTCGACTACCTGCTAAACAAACAGCTCCCGGCCGATCCACGCGAGGCGCGACAGCTAATCAGGCGTAGCAAATCCTTTCGGGTGGTTAACGGAGAATTATACAAACAAAGCATCTCGGGAATACTTCAGCGTTGCATCGCACCCGAAGACGGCAAGAAATTACTACGGGACATACATCAGGGTGATTGCGGACATCATGCTAGCTGGAAAGCGATATTGGGAAAAGCCTTTCGAGCAGGATTCTACTGGCTCACAGCAGCCACCGATGCAAAAAACCTGCTCGATAGATGCGACGCCTGCCAGCGATTCGCACCAAAGCCGCACGCACCCGCCACGGAGTTGCACATGATACCCATCGCCTGGCCCTTTTCACAGTGGGGGCTAGACATGGTTGGACCATTACGCAGATCCACACCCGGTGGATATACACATCTGCTGGTCGCAGTCGACAAATTCACAAAATGGATAGAGGCAAGACCAGTAACTTCGGCTAGCGCCCAATGCGCCGTGGAGTTCCTCGATTCCATCATATGCAAATTTGGTGTGCCACACGACATCATCACAGATAACGGCACAAACTTTACGACAAAGGAAACACAGCAGTTCTGCGAAGAGAAAGGCATCAATTTCAAGTTTGCTTCGGTCGCCCACCCGCAAACGAACGGACAAGTCGAAAGATCCAACGGCTTAGTTTCGGCTGGGATCAAGAAACGACTACTCGACCGTCTGCACCCCGCAGCAGGGCATTGGGCAGAGGAGCTACCCTCCGTACTCTGGAGCCTCCGGACAACCCCAAACAGGTCTACAAAATACACACCATTTTTTATGGTATACGGGGCGGAAGCAGTCCTTCCCGAGGAAGTTCGATTCAGCGCCCCACGGGTTGTGGCCTACAGCGAAGAAACCTCCAACAAAGCACTCGCAGCAGATATGGATGCACTCGACGAAATGCGGGACATCGCACTCGCAAGATCCGCAGTTTATCAACAATCGCTACGCAGCTATCACAGCCGCCGCATACGCCACAGGTCATTCGTGGTAGGTGACTTAGTATTGCGGCTCAAGCAGAAGGAAGGACACAAACTCGAACCACCTTGGGAAGGACCCTTCATTATACACGAAGTTATCCCAGGAGGAGCCTACAGGCTCAAGAATCCAGCGACCGGAGGAATCTATTCCAATCCATGGAATATTGCACAACTCCGCAAGTTTTACCCCTAGGTTTACTTGTTTCTACAACAATAAGGCTATACTGGCCAATTTTGTAGCTCGAATACATGACTTCTCAGTCATTGCAATAAAAATACATGATTTCCTCATCATATTTACCCGAAGCTTCTTGTTTACTGCATGCTAAAAGTCACAGGTACACACCCCATCGCACACACGGGGGCTACACCTAAGAACTTAGCATCTCAAAGAAATATCATCAAATACAAGGTTACACACCTTACAACGATTTTTACAAACTATAAACAGTTTACAGGATATTCACATCCGACAGATCAGTCAAAACGCTGAGCATTCTCAGTCGCTAAGACCCTATCTACCTCTTCAGAGGTCATTCGGATAATCTTCTCGGCTGCAGGGCGTACAACATCATAAAAAGGTGTGATGTCCTCGATTGCATAATCCAGGCGCCGAGCTGCGGAGTTCAAATCTATCTCAGGATGCCATATTCGGACAAAGGAGAGAGCCACAACCGCGCCGCACGTCATCTGTTTGCGTACGCACGTGCGAACCTCCCCTTCCTGACTAAACAGCCTGAGTAGATAGCTCCAGTCTTTGGGACCCCTTTCGAGTGGATAAAAAGCTGCATTCATCGCGATCAAGACCTCGTGAAAAGAACCCACGAGAATTCTCGCCTGCAGCACTCGGAATTTCAAGGTGGCCATCACAAACCCTCGACTACGATCAGACCAGAAGTTATTCGCATGAGGTTTTGGGCTGTTAGCCTCTTGGTGAATGTGGTTTTCCACCCACTGCTTTTCCTCCCTGTCATCCGGTCTAACAACTGAAGAGCAGACGCACTCAGTCAGCTGAAGAATACAAAGAAAGAAAAATGCACGGGGGCTGCACCACTTACATAGCAACTCCCTCGCAACTGAAGATAGTTCGTCCATCAGAAATTGTTCGCGTTCAGCCGCCAATTTCTGTTTGGATATCGCCACATCAGCCACCCCGCGCAAAGCTTTCAGCCTACGCTCACCCTCCTTAACCTTATCACGGAGGCCAGCAAAAGTGCCCACGGCGGCCACAAGTGGATTTACTGGATTACCACGTCCACCAGAAGTTTCCGCGGCAAACACAGTAGCCTGGAAGAAGTACAAGGAAAGAAGTGAGATGCTCTACTCGAGTTGTTTCTAAGCGCACATCTGGCTAAAAACGCTTGGGGGCTACTCCCATCGGGAGACAAGACACAAGCAAGAAGAATAAAAATTCCAAAAGATAAATGCTTCGATTAAGGACAACAAAGGTACGGGAATACATCCCAAGGTTCATTACATTCAAGGAAAGAAATAAAAAAAAACTACGAGGCTACATTGGTGCTCCCACTAGCAGCAGTCGACCCTCCCTTCTTCCGAGCAAAAATCTCAGAAAGCTTCCGAGCAAGAATGGCGGCTTGCTCGCCAAAACGAGAGAGCCGTACCTTTTTGCCCGTGGAAGGATCGACTGGAATGGACGAGTAAGCCTCCTCCAACCCTTCGACTCCGTGCGCCAGAGCAAATTGGATCGCAGTCTTCGCGCCAGCCTCCGATTGAGCGACTGCAAAGGCATCCAGAAGTTTTCCTTCTGAGAAGACCTTCAACATATCATCTAGCGCAGGTGCAGGAGTGGCGTTGGCGAGGAGGCGACCGTACAGTTGCCCCAGCACTTGAGTGGCATCACTGACCATGGAGAAAACTCCATCAGCGTGCCTTTTAAGCTGGGCAAGTGTATCGGTTACCACATCCACCCGCTGGAGTCCAGGGATTTCTAGAGGAACATCCAGAATACCTGCGAAGGGAGAAAATAATACTTAGCAAACTACAGCCAAGTGAAGAATCAGAATCGCGAAATTCCAACACGCTTACCCGCGAAGCGCTCAGCAAGGGGACGGAGGAACCCGACAAGCTCGCTGTCGGCCTTACTGCCGGTTTTCTCTAACTCCTTCAAGGACTTCCGCGCGTCCGCAAGCTGTCGACTGAAGTCTTCCGACTGCATACGGGAAGCCTCTAGCTCTTGTCGAATGGCCGTCAGGTCAGCCTCTCGAGCAGTCACCTTTTCAGAGAATTTGACCTTTTCGGATTCTGCAAATTCAAGTCGAGCTGCAAAGAGACGCTTGTCGAAAACTCAAGAATGAATGGAGTGTGGAAGACAGGAAAACGATAGAGCTCACCCTTGAGAAGATCGTTTTCGGTCCGGAGTCGGTTGCGGTCCGCTCGAAGAGACTTGCAATCCGATTCAGCGAGAACGACGCGGCGACCAATCGCCGCAAGAGAATCAACGAGTGACTGCAAAAGCGAGAAGACGGAAGAGTTAAAAGGATCAAATTTGAGCCTGTACCCGATTATTTACAATCGACTACAGCCTCGGGGGCTACTCCCATCGGGAGCACTGCCGTGCACCCGATAAAAATTAAGAGCATGAAGAGAAATTAAACTAGACTTTGAGCCTGTGGCCGATCGCATGCGATCGACTACAACCTCGGGGGCTACTCCCATCGGGAGCACTGTCGTGCACCCGATAAAAATAAATTATGGTCTCAAGACGAAAGACGAAGTTTACCTGGCCAGAGGCGCGAGACAGCGGATCCGCAGAGCTATCCGTCACTTCCTTAGAAGCAGAAGCCCTGGCGGCAAAGCTTGGAGCTTCACGCACCATTGTCACGACTTCGGGGGCTGCTCTAGGGGAGTTTTGGACGGTGCCCGTGGTGGGAGTTTCACCCGCATCCTTGCCCTTATTCCTCTTCTCGGGAGGAACAACAGCCGCGTACCTGCGAGGACTGATCGCCTGCAGACTGCATCGAAAGATAGAAACAGTCGATATCGAAGCGCAGAAAATGTTCGACCAAGATTAAGGGAAAAACACTTACTCGTCATCCTCGTCGTCATCCAGCAAGTCCGCATTCCAAGCGGGCGTCATCACTGGGATCGAAGGGGAAGGAGCAAGGGAGCGCAGTGGAGTCGCATGGATAGGAGCCTGACCGGGCGATGCTTCCAAAGATTTGTCTTTGGAGGTAGCTTCGTCCTCGTCTACCCGACGACGTTTCGTTGGAGCGCCATTCGAGTCCGCAACGTCATCCGAAGAATCGTGCTCTGAACTCGAAGAGGCATTGGCGACGCTGGTGTCAATCGGGCCGTCTTGATGGCTCGACACTTGCTCTGAGGCGGCTTCCCCCGTGGTTGGCGGGTAGCAGTCCGCCATGGCTAGGCTCTGCAAATGCAAGAAGAAGACAAGAAAAATCTTATCGACTAAGACTCTGAACGGAGAAAAGAGGAACAACTCAAAAACGAAAGAAGAGAAAGAAACTAACCTCGGCTGGGGGAGGATTTGAGGCGGCGAAGGCTTGAACAGAGCAATCGGGGAATTTCTCTCCAACCTTCAGTCGGGTGATACCCGCGATTTTCTTCTCGAATTCTACATTCGAAAGTTCCTCGCGGCTTACTCGACTGGGATCTTCTGAGCCCTGATACTCCCACATGGCAGAGGGCCTCTGTTGGAGCGGCTGGATCCTGCGCTTCAAGAAGATGCTCGCCAGATGCATCCCGTTGAGCACAACTCCCGCGGTCTGGTCCCGAAGAGCGGCTACTCTCGCGAGTAAAGGCGTAACAGTCTGCGTCTCTTCGGTTGACATCTTGTCCCCCCAAGACTTTCGCCTGGTCAAAACAGCGAACGGGTGGAACTCTACAATCCCACCCGAGCTGTTGTCGACGACGTAGAACCACCTTTTCCGCCAGCTTTGGGCGGAGTCGACGAAGTGCATGTTGAAGTAGCTGCTTTCTTGTCGAGCTTGGATCCCGAAGCCGCCGGTGCGAAGCGGTTCGCCAAGCTCGGACTCCACCCGCGACTTCTCGCGGAAGATCCGGACCTTGAAAAGCGCCTTCCATAGCGCCCAGTGCGGGCGAATGCCAAGATAGCACTCGCAGAACACGATGAAGCACGTGATGTGCTGCACCGCGTTCGGGGGGAGATCGTGAAGCTGTATGCCATAGGCACACAGCAACCCGAGAAAGAAGGGATGAAGGGGAAAAGAGAGGCCCCGAGTCACGTGGTCCACAAAGACCACGCGCTCGTTCGACTGGGGATTAGGTACCTCTTCCTTTTTCCTGAGGCGGACGCGCTTCTCTGCCTCCGCTGGCAGCAACCCCTCCCGCTGCATCTCCTTGATGCATTTTGCGGTGGTGTTGGGAGAACGCCAGTCGCCGGCGCGGGGCGCGGGTTGCGCGGAAGGTTCGCCGGACGCAGGATCGGCAGCGCCGCGCTTCTTTCCGCCAGCCATTGTTTGCAGCAAGAGCTCGAGCACGGGGAAGATGAAGATGGGCGCGAGGAAGAAGATGAAGACAAAGAGCGGGGAAAATTTTACTGCGGCACTAACACCCCTATTTATACACGGGGCAAGGCAATCTCAGCCGTACGATGCGCTACGTGGCACCTATCACGGCTGCCACGCGTAAGGATGAAACGAAGCGGCGGCCTGCGCTGTTTCGTGCCACGATCTTAACAGAAGATCGTGCGCATTTACTGCGCGCTTCGCGTAAAAAACGGGAACGACGTCTCGTTTCCCGGTCAAAAAGCTGACAAGGTGGGCCACCATCTGCTACCACTCCGTCACGTCCCATCGGGAGAAGAAGAGTGCGCCATGACGTCATGGCGGGCGTCATTCAAAATTGAGATCTTTTCGACTGGAAGTTCAAACGCGAAATTATCTTCGTACGAATATCAATTCCTTCGGATAAAAGCAACTTTTCCATGAACAGTTCATAAAGCAAGACCTCTTTGAACAAAGAGGAAAATACCCTATGCACGAAAACTCTTTCATATGGGCACAGCATCCCGAACATGAAAACTCTTTCATACGGACTTGGTTTTTTCCAACACGAAACTTCTTTCGTATGGAGCTCAAACAAATTCATCGGGTGGAAAAAACCTACCTCTCCTACACGTGATAATTATACATCATAAAAACCTGGATTGTTCAGCCGACAAGGCACATCTGGATGCCGTATTCTTCGAATACGAAGGTGAGACCCAGAAAGATCTCTCTTTTGGGCCTGGAATCGCACTCGAAAGCTGCGTCCTCCGGCATAGTTCCGTGTCAACAACACGAAGAAAAATCCTAGCGGACGTGCCAGGTACCCTCATAGGTTAAGTTCGACTCGATAAGTCCACAACGGCCCAGTCGCAACAATCACCTCATCGGGTTCGAGTCGGAGGTCTCGAATCTGTGTAGGCCAGGAATGTTTTTGCCCTAGTCGCAATTAATTGGCCCTGATCTCTCGGGAGAGCCAAGCTACTGTGTCACATCCTTCTGCAAATAAAGCCGCAAAAACTGGCACCTATGCTGCTCGATACTCGAGCGTTTTAACTCACAAAACAGGGAACACACCCTTCGTAGACAACAACTGTCGAGCTGAACTTCCAGGAGGAGATCAAAAAAGGTCTGACCGTCTACCCGATTGGAAATAAATCCCAATCAAGCACACGCTCGGGGGCTACTGACGAAGACATAGATCTTGGACCCTGCGAGTAAGGACACCCCCTCTCAGGCCCAATGTCAAGGCCCAAGAAGAGGCGCCCTTGGAAGACTCCAGAAGGCCTACCAGAAGCCCACCCGCACCAAACTTGCGGGTTAAGTTAGGTAGTTTTGTAACCGACCTAAGCTAGGGTTTGAATCCTCTCCGGGTAGGACTCGAGACCTGGCCATCTATATAAGGCCAGGAGAGCCCTCAGGGAGAGGACCAAGCAATACCGCACGACCAAAAAGCCTCGGAACTCGAGATCTACTCTCGATTCGAGCAACTTGTAACCGATCTAATCATCCAATATAGATCGACACGAGGCAGGAGTAAGGGTTTTACCTCTACGAGGGCCCCGAACCTGGGTAAATCTTGCCTCCTGTCTAGCCGACGATCTCACTAGCGCCCATGACTTCTCCTAATCGAAACCCGATAGGGTCACCTAAGGGACTTGTCGAGTCAGGGATTCGACAGTGGTGCTACCGCGTCGTCATCGAAGGCGGCTGAAGATGTCCCCGCGCCACCCGCCGTGAGGACGGGCCACTGGCGCTCCTCCAGCACCACCAACAAGAGCATCAAGGAGATGCAGAGGGAGGGGCTGCTGCCCCCCGAGGGCGACAAGCGTGTTCGCCTGAGCAAGAAGGAGGAGGTACCGAATTCCTGCACGAACAAGCGCGTGATTTTCTCGGATCATGTCTCGCGCGTCCTCTCTCTCCCTCTCTATCCTTTCCTTCTTGGATTGCTGTATGTCTATGGCATACAGCTCCATGATCTGTCTCCAAATGTGATTCAGCACATCTCGTGCTTTATCATACTTTGTGAGTGCTTCTTGGTCATTCGCTCGCACTGGGGCCTCTGGAAGGCCCTGTTCAAAGTGCGGGTCTTCCACGAGAAGTCGCGACTAGGCGACCAGCTGGGAGAGCCACTCCGCACCGGCGGTTTCGGGATCCACGCGAAGACGGACAACTCCTATCTGGAGATGCACTTCGTCGATTCCGCACAAGGATGGCGGAGGAAGTGGTTCTACGTCGCCGACAACAGAGCGGGTGGGGCTCACGAATTCTACCCGTTCGCTATTTTGAAGAGAAGGAAGTCCTGGGTGCACAGGCTCACTATCGAAGATAGTCGGATCGTCTCCCCGCTACTCGCGAAAGTGGAGAACCTTCACGATCAGACAATGGGGGTTGCGTTGAACGTCCTGCACTTGGCGAGCGTCTTCCTTCGGCATAGGATTCAGCCTGTGCAAGAGAGGCCATCGACTATGTGGGAGTATCAAGGCGTTCAAGACCCTAGCCGCGTCTGCCAAGATATTCTCTTGAATGCCGAATTCGAAAAGAAGATTGCGTCTATCACCAAGCTGAAGGTAGGCGAGTCCTTCGCCACCTGCTCTCTTGAGCCATTCGAGGCTCCGAAGCCCCCTCCACCCGATGTAAGTTTTCTTGCCTCTTTTTTTTTATTCTTTGCCATCCGAAAATCTATCGGCTGAAGTTTCTCTTCTTTTCTTCTTCTTCTTTCATAGAGTTTGAAAATAGCAACATGCTACCCGCTAGTCTCGGCTGAGGATGCCTCGGACCTCCTATCGAGCAATGTTGAGGACACTCTCGTCACCAGTGTTGCTGAAGCCAACTCGAGCTCCGAGCACGGCTCTTCAGACGACGTGGAAGAGTCGGGTAGCGATCAGCTACATCACTGCAAGCGCCGCAGTCAGGGGGATGATGAAGCCACCTCCAAAGATAGTTCTTTGGGTGGCGGATCCGGCAAGGCGACCGAGCCTCTCCAGGTGACGCCTCTGAATGTGCTTCCTCCTCCGGCCCTCAAGTCGAAGGTGACTACTGCCTGGAATGTGGACATTCTGGATGACGAGGACGAGGACGAGTGGGTTTGTTGTTCTTTAGTCGAGAATCTTTCCCATTTTCTTCGTATCTTTGTTTGATAATTCATTTTCTTCCATAACAGCCTCCAAGCCATCATCCCTGGCCAGTACGCTTCTTCCATTCCCTCTGTGAAGAGGAAAAAGGCAGTCGCAAGCGAAACTCCAGTTGCGGAGGCCATCCAAAAGTCTCCAAGTCCTGCACAAGCAAACACAGCTCCAGATTACGGGTTGCCTGGCTCCGCGGGTGGAGCCTCGGCGAGCAAAGAGATTTCGGGTAGCTCGGCGGACCCTCTGTCCACCGCCCAAGGCCAGGTAATTTTCATCGCGTCCTCCGTATTTTCTGCTTCACTTGATCATGATTTGTATCGGGTGCACGACAGTGCTCCCGATGGGAGTAGCCCCCGAGGCCGTGGTTAATCGCTTGCGATTGGCCACGGACTCAAGTCTAAGCTTTTTCCTTTCTTACTTTTCTTAATTTTATCGGGCGCACGGCAGTGCTCCCGATGGGAGTAGTCCCCGAGGCTATACTCGACTGTGTACAGTCGTGAATAGGCTCAAGAGATTTTTCCCCTTAACTTGAACTTTGTCTCGTGCTTTTGCAGTCTCTTCTCGACTCCCTTGCTGCCATCGGTCGTCGAGTGCTCTCGGCTGAGGCGGATTGCGCTTCCCTTCGGGTGGATCCTGATCGACTCATCTAGGATGGCCAATCTCTTCAAGGTAGGTTAACCCACTCCTTTTGTTTTTTCCGTTGATTGCGAAAATTGCTTAAGCTGTATCTGTTGCTTTGTAGCCCAAGTTACTCGCTTGAAGACCGAGAAAGCTGAAGTTGTCGCTCGGGTGAAACCCTTGAGGCTGAGTTGGAGTCCTCCCGAAAGGAGCTGGATTCCACTCGCAAGCATTCAGCTGACTTCGAGGGTAAGCTTGTCGAGGCTCAAGAGGCGCTGAAGCAGCTGGAGGAGGCAGGTGCCACACATGACAGCGATCTTGTTGGCATCATCCGCCCCTTAGCTCAGAAGTTCGCGGGTAAGTTATTCTTGACTATCTCTCTGCTGCAATGTACCTAAATTTGGCCTTTCGGGAACTGACTATATCCCCTTCTTTTTTGTAGATGTCCTTGGGGTAGCGTTGGAACTGCCTGGGAACCAGCGAGTGGATTCCCTGATGGACTCCTGCACCCAGCTCCAGGGGCATGCGAATGGAATCTGCTCCCTCGTTGGTGAAGTCACCCGAGTGCTCACGCAGTTCCACGAGCGCCTACTGGTGGATGCAGTGGTTCCGCCTACGTTGGGCGGCCTTCTGAAAGTTTTCTTGGAGGATGAAAATCTCCTCCAGACTTATTCAGTCGCCTAGTCTGAATGCGGGGCTAGGACAGCTATCCAATTTGCACTGGCGCACGGAGTCTCGGACCTGGAGAAGATGTACTCGAGCCTTCCCTACGACGCTGTCATAGGAAGAAAGGTAGTGCTCTGTCCCTTTGGCGCTCCTGCTGAGGTCCTTGCCAAGAAGCTCTCCGAAGTGCTTGCCCATGCTAGTCGCAAGGGGCAGCCTGCTGCGAGTGGCAGTACTTCTGCAGCCCCGTAGGATAGTTTATATTTCCTTTCGCCCGTCGATGTAATGAATCTTGGGATGTATTCTTGTATTTTCTTAATCGAAGTGTTTCTTGATATCTTGAATGCCTGATTGTTGCGATTAACTATTATGAGATCCCGATGAGAGTAGCCCCCGAGCACCTGATAAATAAATGGTATGTTTCTCGAGTGGGGTCTTGTAGTGTTTCTGAACTTGCTTCATTTATTTCAGGTAGTGGGTCCTAGCGCAGAGTCTTTGAGTGAGTCTGTTGTGCGAGTGGATCCCCTTGTTGCTGCTGCTAGTACATTTGCCTTGCTCCGTGATCACGTTGCGGATGGTGAGCGCAAGCTGAAAGTGCTGCGGGGCGTGGCTGATGTCGCCAAATCAAAGGAGAGACTCGCGGCTGATCGTGAAAAGTTTGTGATGGAGGAGCTTGCGGCCGTTGCAAAGCATATGCTTTGTAAGCCAGCAAGCCCCCGAATGTTTGGCTGCTTGCTTCCCTCTTCTGTTTTGACGTGTTTGCTGAATTTTGCAGTTGTTGAACCCGACGGTCCTTGCGAGACTCACTGGGTGGATACCCACATTTCTTATGAGGCGGGTAGCTCCAAACCACATGCATCCAATTTTTGGTCAGATCGTAGTCGAGGATTCGTCTTGGCCACTTTGAAGTATCGAGCGAGCCACGCGAAGGTTCTTCTGGAGTCCTGTCGCGAGGCTCTTTCTTCTGTGCATCGGACGTTTTATCCATTGGGTACCGTTCCAGAATGATGGAGTGGTTTGCTAAGGGTTTTTAGTCGAGTAGGAGAGGTTCGGGAGTGCGTTCGCCAGCAACTTATCTGTGGAGCTCAGGTAGCACTCTCCTTTGTTCGGGTGTGGAATCCTGAGATCAACTTTAACTCGGTGGCGTGGCTTCCCAACTCTTCGATTGAATTTTCTCCTCACTACGCGGTCGTCCAACCCGCAGCGGAGCGGATTATTCGACTGACTTCAGAGGAGATAGATCAAATGCTGGCGGAGAGGCTGCTCACCGCCAGATGTAATCGTAGGATGTAGAGATCTAGTAACCTTGTATAGCTCACTCGAGATTTTGTAAGGTGTTTTATAAGGTGTGAACCTTGTTGTACCTTGTATTTGAAAATTTTCATTTAATGCTTAGTTAGGCGTAGCCCCGTCGTTTGGTGTGTATACCTGTTGTTTTAGCATGTAAAATAAAAGACGCGAATAGCTATGGTTGAAGAACCATGTGTTTTTATTGATATGGCTGAGAAGCCATGTATTTGCTCGAGCCACAAAATGGCTAGTATAGCTTTATTTTTTGCGAATAGAATAATCCTAAGGATAGATCTTGCGAGATGCGCAACATTCCATGGATTGGAGTAAATGCCACCGGTCTCTGGGTTCTTGAATCGATACGCGCCGCCTGGGATAACTTCGTGTATTATGAAGGGTCCTTCCCATGGTGGCTCGAGCTTGTGTCCTTCCTTTTGCTTGAGCCGCAGCACCAGGTCTCCTACCACGAAAGATCTGTGGCGTATACGACGACCGTGGTAATTGCGCAGTGATGACTGGTATACCGCCGATCTTGCGAGTGCGATGTCGCGGATTTCATCGAGTGCGTCCACGTCTTCTGCGAGTGCCCTGTTCGAGGTTTCTTTGATGTACGCGACGACTCGGGGAGCGCTAAATTTGACGTCTTCGGGTAGGACGACCTCGGCTCCGTAGACCATGAAAAATGGCGTATAGTTTGTTGACCGATTTGGCGTTGTGTGAAGGCTCCACAGTACTTATGGTAACTCCTCGGTCCAGTGCCCTGCTGCTGGGTTTAGGCGATCGAGTAGCCGCTTCTTTAGGCCAGCTGCATCGCTCGACTTGACCGTTAGTTTGCGGGTGAGCCACCGAGGCGAAGCTGAGGGTGATTCCCTTTTTCTTGCAGAATTCCTGTGTTTCCTTCGTTGTGAAGTTGCTGCCGTTGTCGGTGATGATGTTGTGTGGTATGCCAAATCTGCACACAATAGAGTCGAGGAATTTCACGGCACACTGGGAGCTGGCGGAGGTGACGGTCATAGCCTCGATCCACTTCGTGAATTTGTCAACTTCTACGAGCAGGTGCGTATATCCTCCGGGTATCGATTTGCATAGCGGCCCTACCATGTCTAGCCCCCATTGTGCAAAGGGCCAGGCGATGGGGGTCATGTGTAGTTCTGTGGCAGGGGCATGTGGCTTGGGCGTGAATCTTTGGCAAGCATTGTCGACTAGGTCCTTCGCGTCTCTGGCCGCCGTGAGCCAGTAGAATCCTGCCCGGAAAGCTTTGCCACGATTGCCTTCCAGCTGGCGTGGTGTCCGCAATCTCCTTGGTGTATGTCTCGCAGCAGTTCCTTGCCATCCTCGGGTGCTATGCATCTTTGTAATATTCCTGATATGCACTGTTTGTATAGCTCTTCGTTGAGCACCCGAAAGGTTTTGCTGCGTTGTACTATTTGTCGGCCCTCGCAAACGTCTGCTGTGAGCTGTTTGTTGGACAAGTAGTCGAGGTATTTCTGCGTCCAGACTGGCTCGTCCAGAAAAACTTGTCTTGAAATATTGTGGATGAGCTCGATAACAACTATTTGCGGGCTTACGTCCGTCTCCAATGCTGCGGGTGCTCCCGCTGGATTTTTGACCTTGACTGAACGCTTGATCATCCGCTCAAAGTATATTCCTGGCGGTATGGGCGTGTTTGTAGACTCCATGTTTGCCAGTTTATCTACTTCCTCGTTGCTGGATCGTGCAATGTGCTTTAGTTCGCAGCCTTTGAAACTTCCCTCGAGCAGATTATGCATATCCCGATAGGCGACCATGTTATCTGCGATAGTGTCGCACTCCTTCATCGTCTGTTGTACGATGAGGTTTGAATCTCCATAGATCATCAATCGGGTGTCTCCGCAGGCGATCGCCATTTTCATGCCGTGAAGGAGGGCCTCGTATTCTGCGTCGTTGTTGGATCTCGAGTCGTCGGGTGGGAAATCCAACCTCAGGACATATTGCAGTTTATCTCCCCTGGGGGATATGAGGACGACCCCGGCTCCAGCTCCTTCGTTCCTCTACGACCCGTCGAAGTACATTATCCAGTTGCTCGAGTATTCTGGTGGTCCTGGTGTTTGCAGTTCTGTCCACTCGCTCAGGAATTCCACGAGTACCTGTGATTTCACAGATTTGCGCCCTGCATATATGATGTCCTAGGAGCCGAGCTCGATACTCCACTTTGCAATTCTTCCGGATGCCATGGGATTGTTCATAATAGTAATGAGTGATGTTCTTAGAAGTAGTGCTTGAGTTTTCGAGCTGTGAGTACCACGCCATACGCGAGTTTCTGGTAATGAGGGTATCGCTGTTTGCACGGCGAAAGCACCTCGCTGATGTAATATATTGGTCTTTGGACGCCATACGCCTTGCCGTCCTCCGGCCGCTCAACCACGATCACTGTGCTAATGACTTGATTTGTTTCGTCTAGGTATAAGTACAGTGGCTCCCGTTCTTGTGGCGTTGCCAGAATACGCCTGCTCTGCAGTGCTTCCTTTAGATCTGCGAATTCCTTTTTTGCTTCGGGTGTCCACTCGAACTTATCCGTTTTCTTCAGTAGCTTGTAGAAGGGCAATGCTTGCTCGCCTAGCTTCGCAATGAATCTGCTCAGGGCAGCTAGTCTTCCTGCGAGCTGCTGCACACCGAGGAGATTGGTTGGCTCCTTCATTGTCAGGATTGCTTGAATTTACTCCGGGTTGGCTTCGATTCCTCGAGCGGACACCAGATACCCGATAATTTGTCCTGTTGGGACGCCAAAGACGCACTTTGTCGGGTTGAGCTTGATCCTGTATGCGTTCAGAGCGTCGAATGTTTCTCTGATGTCGTCGAGGAGCGTGTCCTCCACTCGAGTCTTGATGACGATGTCGTCAATGTACACTTGTACATTCTTGCCAATGAGCTTGGCAAGGCATTTTTGCATGCAGCGTTGATATGTTGCGCCTGCGTTCTTTAGCCCGAAGAGCATTGTCGTGTAGCAGTAGACACCATGAGGTGTGATAAACGTTGTCTTCTCCTTGTCCTCCTTTTTCATCCTGATCTGATTATAGCCCGAGTAGGCATCCAAGAAGGAGAGGCGCTGGCAGCCTGCTGTGGAGTCCACGATCTGGTCGACCCGTGGTAAGGGGAAGTTATCCTTGGGGCGGTGTTTGTTCAACAACGTGAAGTCGATGCACACGTGAATGATGTCAGTATTTTTCTTCTGGACCAGCACCGGGTTTGCTAACCAGGTGGATATCTTTATCTCGCGGATGAACTTCGCGGCGAGTAATCTGTTCACTTCTTCTCCAAGTGATTTTTTGCTCTGGCTCTGAAAACCGTCGGGTTGTCTGCTTGATAGGCTTGGCGTCTTTATAAACTTCGAGTGAGTGCTCGGCGAACTCCCTGGGTATCCCTGGCATATCTGAAGGTTGCCAGACGAAAATTTCCCAATACTCACGGAGGAGTTCGACGAGCGCGCCTTCCTATGCTAGCGAGAGGGTGGTGGACACCATCGCCGTCTTCGCAGGCTCCGTCGGGTGCACTTGATGCTTTCGAGTGTCGTTGTTTGCGCTGAACTCGAGCTCTGGGGCATTCTTTTTGGTGAGAGGCATCACGGAGTGGTCCGTGGTTTTTTGCTATCTCTTTCAGCTCCTCCTGCATTCCGAAGGATTTGGCGATCTCGTTGAACTCGATGTCGCACTTATTGGATTTTTGGAAATCGCCGTCGATGGTGATGGTGCCATGTTCCCCAGGTAGCTTGAGCTTCAGGTAGGCGTAGTGTGGTACTGCCATGAATCTGGTGAATGCTCTTCGGCCCAGAATAGCATGGTACTGTGAGGGCGAGTCGACTACTTCGAAGTCGAGGAATTCTCGTCTGTAATTGCTTCTGTCGCCGAGCACCACCTCCAAGTTGATTGTTCCGAGTGGGCGGACTGCCTTCCCTGGTACTATCCCATGAAAAGATGTCTCTGATTTCGCGAGTCCGTCTAGGTTCCTGTTCATCCTACGGAGTGTGTCCACGTAAATGATGTTGATCCCGCTGCCTCCGTCCATGAACACTCGGGCAAGTTCGTAGTTGCCTATCTTCGCCTGGATGACGAGTGCGGCGTGTCCTGGTCGATAGACTCGGGGGGTCCTCCTTGGAGAAAGTTATCGGCTGGTCGGCCATCTTCAGATACTCAGATTTGGATGGTGGGGCTTGGACAACCATGAATACTTGTCGAGTGTTTGTTTTCTGGGCCCTGCGGGATGGGCAGACTTTCTGTATAGTTCCTAGGAGTCCTGCTGGGTTCGGGTACCCATTGCCTCCCTGATTTGCGGAGGGTGGCGCTGGTAGCACGGCTAGCACCGTGTTTTGGTTTCCTGGTGGAGGTAGGGCTTGCGGCGGGTGGAATCCCTGGTTTCCTCCTCCCGGGAGCTGCGGGTAGCCCTGATTGACTGCCACTCTGTTTTTCTTCGAGAAGGCCTCGTGTATGTCAAGGAACTTTCAGCAATCCTTGAGAAGGTGTGTTGCCTTGGTTTTTCCAGTGCGCTTATCTGTAAATAAATGTAGCGTGCAGTAACCATCGAGGTCCTCCTCGGGAGTTTTATCCTCTGGCTTCGGCTTCCATTCGCGATTTCCACGATGTCCGCTGTCGCGATTTCTTGTGAACTCTGTCGCCACCAGCTCTTCCCGATCGTCGTGATCGTAATGCTATCTCCTCTTCTTTCGACCATGACGGTCGTCTTCAGGTGCTGGCGAAGATGCTTTCTCGTTGCGCACCGAGACTTCGCCGTTGGCCCATCTCTCGGCTATAGCCATCAGTTCTCCGAAGGTTTTGGGTGCGGCCCGTCCCAGTTCTTCTCTAAAGGTGGTTCGCCGAGCTCCTTTGGCAAAAGCTTCGACTGCAACCTCTTCTGATATATTTCCCGCTGTATTCCTAAGTGTGGTCCATCGCTGGATGTACTCGCGAGTAGACTCGCCACTTTTCTGCTTGCAAGCTCGCAGCTCCTCGATGGTCGTGGGTCTTTTGTATGTCGCCTGAAAGTTCTTGCGGAAGGCGAAGGTTAGATCGTCCCATGATTCATAGCACGCCTTTGGTCTTCCTTCGAGCCAGCTGTGGGCAGCGCCTACAAGATGTAGGTTAAGGTACTGCATAGCTGTGGTATTGTTCCCATGTTGGCATTTTACTACCGTGAGGTAATTCGACAGCCAGGACTTTGGCTCCAGCGAACCGTCGTATTTTGGCACTTCCGTAGTAAGCTTAAACCTCTTGGGCATTGGTACCTCGCGGATGTCGCGAGTGAAGCATAGTGCACCGCAGGCCTCTTCATCAGAAGAGGTGGATGGGGAGCGCGCTCGGTTCCTGGCTGCTCGAGCCTTGTCGACTTTGTTTTGCGCGATATCAGATCACGCGTTGTATCCAGGCTGGTCGTGATCGAGCTCCTTCCGCGGCTCCCTGTTGTGGTGGCGCGAGCGGCTGCTGTGATGCTGCGGGCTGCGATCTCGATCCCTCGGGATATCATCGATGCTACTCGGGTTGTCACCGCGTCGTCGAGCTTCTTTTCCTCGGGCACGCCGGGGTGACTTCTCTCTTCTAGGTGATGTACTCCCGCGTCCGTGGTGCGTTCCTTTGTCTTTCCGAGGGGTTTTCTCGGCCTCCTTTTCAGTCGCGTTCCTGCGGTTTTGAGCCGCGAGTCTTGCGGCTGCCATGCCCAACCCCTTCTGGACTTGCCTGTATTGCTCCCCACGGGGGTCGTTCTCCCCTGGTTGGTTCGCCTGCAGGTAAGTGGCTGCGGCTAGAACCGCGGCGGCGGGAGTTGTCGGGTGCATGTTGCCGTCATTGTCGACGCGCATGAGGGAGGTTTCAAGTGTGTTGTTGATCCCGCTTAGAGATTCACCATTCATTGCTGCGGTCTTCGAGATGTGTCTCTTCCTTCCGGGATGGTTCCCTACAGAATATGTCTTGGAGAGTGCCGCACGGCGCTGGCTTGACTCATCCGCTAGCTTTTTGAGCTCGGCCAGATCTTTGCGAGCTTCTTTGATCTATGTTGACGCTTTCACTAGATACCCGGTTCAGAGGCCGGTTTATTACGTCAGCGAGGTATTATCAGAAGCAAAGCAGCGCTATCCACATTGGCAAAAGTTGGTGTTCGGGGTCTTTATGGCCAGCCGGAAGCTGAAGCCGTATTTCCAAGAACATCCCATAACAGTGGTTAGTTCAATAGCAATGTCGGATATCATCAGAAACTCGGACGCGACGGGAAGAATAGCCAAATGGGCGATAGAGATGGGGGATTATCATATCAACTACGAACCCAGGTCAGCAATCAAATCTCAAGCTTTAATTGATTTCGTTAACGACTGGACACATACAGGCATGACTGCAACGGTTCCAAATTCCGAGTCATGGATCATGCACTTCGACGGATCAAAGCAGTACGAGGGATCAGGAGCTGGGGTGGTGCTCACATCACCCAAAGGGGACAAATTGAGTTACGTGCTACAAATTCACTTCGACTGTTCCAACAACGTGGCCGAGTATGAGGCCCTATTGCATGGCTTAAAGGTAGACAAAGAGATGAACATCAAGAGGATACGATGCTTCGGAGATTCGGACCTTGTGGTACAGCAGGTGTCAGGAACGTGGGATAGAAAGGACGCAACTATGGCAGCATACCGCAGGGAAGTTGATAGGGTTGCAGGATGTTTTTCCGGGTATGAGGTGGAGCATATAGACAGAAGAAAGAATGAGGCAGCCGACGCCCTCGCCAGACTCGGCTCGCGCAGAGAGCCGGTTCCACCTAACGTTTTCCTGGACGAATTATGGCGACCATCAGTTAAAATCGAGTCAGAGGAGGAATTGGCAAATCAAGACCCGGATTCAGGACTCGTAGCCACTGTACGTACTATTCCCGAGTGGACAGAACCGTTTTTGGCCTATCTATCACGAGGCGAGTTACCACAACAGGAGGTATTAGCAAGGCAAATTTTGAGGCGAGCAAAGGGATATTCTATCATCAATGGGGAATTGTACAAGAGAAGCGCAGCAGGAGTCTTTTTGCGCTGCGTAGCGTCGGAAGAAGGCAGACAGATTCTCAAGGAAATCCATGAAGGCGACTGTGGACATCATGCGTCCACAAGGTCTCTTGTGGCTAAAGCTTATCGACACGGGTTTTTCTGGCTCACGGCCCTAGCAGATGCGGAACGATTGGTAGCAAGGTGTGACGGATGTCAAAGGTACGCTCGCCAAACCCATGTGCCGTCTATGGAGTTGCGGACTATCCCGTTAACTTGGCCGTTTGCCGTCTGGGGTATGGACATGGTTGGCCCCTTTCATATGTCACCATGCAAGAAGACACATCTTTTGATGGCTATCGATAAGTTTACCAAGTGGGTTGAGGTTATGCCAGTCACTAATTGCGAAGCAGCTACAGCAGTCAAGTTCCTGAAAAGGATTATCTACCGGTTCGGGTACCCCCACAGCATAATTACCGACAATGGAACCAACATGTCCCTTGGTGAGATGGAGAAGTTTTGTGGCAACAATGGAATCCGGCTCGATGTGGCATCGGTGGCTCATCCCCAGGCCAATGGACAAGTGGAGAGGGCAAACCAAGAATTGCTTCGCGGATTAAAACCACGATTGCGAGTTCCCTGTGTCAGGGCTGCTGGTGCATGGGTCGAAGAACTTCCTTCTGTGGTTTGGGGTATCAACACTACACCTAACAGATCCACTCAGATGACACCCTTCTTCATGGTCTATGGTGCGGAAGCAGTGTTACCGAGTGACATTATTCACGATTCGCCTAGAGTATCAGCTTACGTCGAAGTAGAGAACGAAAAAACTCGGCAGGACGCCGTAGATATGTTAGAAGAGCAAAGAGAACAAGCCCTGGAAAGGTCAGCCATATATCAGCAAGATCTACGGAGGTATCATAGCCGGCGTGTGAAGACCCAGGTATTCCAGGAAGGAGACTTGGTTCTGCGCCTGGTACAGTCAAACGAAGGAAAACACAAATTATCACCACCATGGGAAGGACCATTTATCATAAGCCGGAATCTCCATAACGGATCATATTATTTGATAGATGCAAGGGAAGAGTCGGCTACAGTCAACGACACCGCACACGCCACTTCATCTATGCAAGAAAGAGATAGACCATGGAACGTGGCTCAGCTGCGTCCGTATTATACTTAGTAAAGACTATATTGGCAAGTGGAATTGCACGATGTAATAGGCAGCAGGTTTTCTGACGTACTCTTTTCCTGTCCAGGGTACCTTTGGGGACTGGACGGGTTTTTAATGAGGCGGCTTGCTGACCTACATTTTTCATATCAAGTAAAGAGATGGTTATCAAGAAAAGAGATGGTTGTTATCAGTTTTTCATATCAAGTAAAGAGATGGTTATCAAGAAAAGAGATGGTTGTTATCAGGTTATGTATTCTCAGTACGATGCGTATATCTAGGTCTTGGGGGCTGGTCGCTTAAATAGCACAGTTACAAACTCAAAGACCCGGCCATGATGCCTATGAGTTATAAGGGCCGATTACTTGCAAACGAGTACGGCTACAATCTTATAACCGGACAAAGAAGTCCAAATTTCTTGGCTATTCTTACTTAAGCTCGATGTGACTCGCATTAAAGTGGCATGATTTGTTCGCTTACGATGGCAGTTAGTCATGAAACCCGACGGGGATTGGCTGGCTACGTCTTCGTATTGATGTAACAACATGGTATCCACGCGAAAGCCGGCTTACAGTACAAGACAGTCAAAAGGGTCATCTAAACCACAAGTTATGCAGAGTACAAGGCTAAATAGCTGGAAACTCAACGACTATTAAGCATAACTTCAAAACCTATGTGAAACAACTCGTGGATCTTTGTGAAAATAGCAATAAGCATTTTGTTCCCTTTTCAAGATCAAGTGTCCTAGACTCGGCAATCCGGGCCCGGTAGCTTGAAATCTTGAAAAGAGAAAAACTGGCTTACTTGTATAGTTGCAAAAATCCAAATATCCGAGTCTTGGGGACTTGGGGACTTCGAAGCAAAATCCGCTTGTCAATACCCATGAGACCCGGAAATTGAGTTTTCACAAAAGGAACAATAAATAAAACCAGATATCGAGAACAGATGAGCTTAAACTTAAAAAGGCCGGAACAGGCATCGAGTATATCAAGGCCTTAGCGTGCATTACAAAATCCTGGTGAAAAAATATCAAAGGTGCACAGGCGCACCGCCCAAAATATGACTGTTTCAAAAAGTATGTCGACCGACTGGCGCTTAAGAAGAGGCATTGGAAACCATATATCACTCGGCGTCCATCTTGGCCTTACCCTTGCCATCATTGGTGGTAGCAGCAGCACCCGGATCGGCGGTACCAGCCCCTGCAGGGGGCGGAACGACTGGTGTTGAGGCAGCAGGAGCAGAGCCGGCTTCAGCTTGCTTCTTGGCAGCCTCCGCCCTTATCGCAGCAGCTTCCTCCTTCCACCGAGCCAGCATGTCATACGGCTCAGGAAGATCCGACTTAATTACTTTATCGGCAGATTCATATGCTGGAACAAGTATGTTAACATCCAGTTCATCAGCAATTACGCTGGCCGGGCAACGGACCTCCTTCTGGACGGCCTGAAAATCCTTTACTGAAAACTTGGATCCGTCAAGCTTGAACTCTGGGAAGCCGCCCATAAGCCTCGCTAGCTCGAGCTTGGGGAGATAAGCTTTCGCAAGTGCAAGCCCCCGGGTCACTCCAACCCGGCAAGATGAGCGCTTCCAGTGCCGAATCCACTCGGGAACAGTGGATAGGGCGTCCAACAGCCTTTTCAGATCAACATGTCCTCTGCCCGGCCACCGCAACTCATCAAGGATCCATCTGGTTCCGGCACATAGCTGCCGGATAACACTCTTTATGGTTTTCAGCTTGGCAATGTCATCTTCATCCGGCATGGCTTCGTCCGGGCCTGAAGTAAAATGAAGATATAAGTTGGAAATTTTTTTGCTGTTTGTCAAAAGGATAAACCCGGAGAAGGAAGCGTACCAAGCAAAGAACGATAGGTATCAGATATTTCGACGGAAAGGCTTGTCAGGTCATCTTCGGCTTGGTGAGCCCTTCTTCGGTACTTCTTCATTAATTGCCTATTCCTCCTGGCTTCAGCCTCGGCTGCTTCACGTAAAGATATCTCCTTTTCAATGAGCTTGGCGGCGTCCACAAGTTTCTCCTCGTATTGAGTCACGAAAGACTGCACGGATATTAAAAAAGCATTAGTCAGGTAGAAGAGCACAGTTATCAGTCATTGGTATAATAAAAGTCCCGAGCAAGTCATGAATGAACTCACTCGGAACTTGGGGACTGGACAAAGGTACAAGCAATATTAATCGAATTTACCTCGTGTTTGGTTATTAAAGACCCCAAGATGTTTTCCTCGTTAGCCCTTAAGGTGTGCAGAGTTTCTAGCATCTGGGCAAAAGTTAACTCCTCGGAGCGAGTCCCGGAAGAGCCGGCAGCTTGATCATCTGGTAGGGGGGTTCTCCTCGCATTTGGAGTGGAGACTCGGACAGTCTGAGTGTCCGGGTTGGGAGAACTCATCCTTGTATCTAGAATTTCTATCTCTTCGTCTACTGGTTCCGATAAGGAAGGAGATCCGACGGTTTGGGAAAGTGGATTGTTCAGAGGGCCTTGTTTCCGGTTAGTTGTCGCATCACCACCAGTTGCGGCGTCTGCGTCGTCAGTCGGCTTCTCCACCTGGAGGTTATCCGTTTCTGTGTTTTCCGGGTCACTGACGGTGACTTGAGCGCTGAAGGAAAGATGAGAAAAGGCAGTTATTAATGATGACGGCGGCTTGAATGAAAGTCCGTCAGATGCAAAAAGAAGTAATATAGCAAAAACTTACCCGGCATTTACGGTGTAATCCGGTGGGAGCTCGCCACTGGAAGCAGATGAGGTATTCGCAGGAACCACTAGTGGAACCCGGAATTGCCCGGCACGTGGGTGGTTAGGAGAAGGGTGGCGCTGAGGAGAGTTGGAAGAACGAGATGGAGGAGCACTGCCACGAGGGACCGAGGGGGCGGAGATGCCCGGGTTAAGGGGATCTTCACCTGGGGAGCTCCGAGTTACTCTACGCTTGGCTGGGAAAGAATCCTTCAAGCATGACGAATTTGATAATTGATGGTTAAGTCGTCGCATGACGTCAAAGGAGTAAGGTTCAGAGGATAATGAGGAAAAAGGAACCTTGGACACTGTTCCCCTGCCTTTCCTCTTGGCCCCGACTGTTGCCTCTGGGTCAGACTCGGTTCTCTCCGGGTCGTCTTCATTGTTTCCACCCTCGTCTTCTAGCCCTGCGAACCAGGTGTGTATTCATTGGAAAAAAGACAGACGAGAGGAAAGTAATGCAAGTAAAAATATGCAGATCCTGAGTGAGTACCTTCACTATCGTCAGCCGCCTCGTCCTCCTCTTCCGGGTCTCTGGAAGGGGGGGAGGGTTCAACTCTCCAGAAAGGATCATCAGCCTAAGTCAAAAGAACGAGGTTAAGGGTCAAAAGCTGTATCAAGTCAAGGTATGGAAATAAGTTGTGAGTGTCAAATATTACTGCTGGAGCTGGGTTTTCCCGAGTAAACGGGGGTAACCCGGTGATACCCTTTATCACCTCCAGTTTCTCGGTCAAGAAGCCCTTGATGGTCTTGTTGGTATCGCCGGTCGCAAAGCTCTTGGTGGAGTATCGGAGTGCATCTGTAGTGTGCCCCGAATACTCGCACATCAACTTGGTGCGGATGGAGTTAGGTTGGATCCGGAAATCAACCCATGTTTTTATTAAATTGAGCCCGAGGAGGCCTTGGGCTGAGAGAATGGCTATCTTGGTTAGCAAGGGAAGGATTGCCTCCCTGTCCGAATCTGAGGCAAAGGCACTGAAAGACTCGGAGGGCTCGAGGGGAGTCTCTGAGTAACCCGGCAGCTTCTTTTCACTGTCAGGGGAGGTATCGCGGCAATAAAAGAAGGACAGTTGCCAGTGTTTGACGTGGGAGTGTAGGTTGAGGGTTGGCATCAAAGAATTCTTACGGCGTTGGATGGATACCCCGCCGCAAGTGACAAGCGCTCCGTCGCCGCTTTCGCGGCACGGCTTGCACTGGAATAGCTCAATGAAAAGAGTCAGACTCGGTGGCATGCACAAGTACGACTCGGATAGAACAATGAAGTGGGTAATGTTCAACATGGAGTTAGGCCCTATGTCGAACACCCGGAGTCCATAATGATCTAAGACCTCCCTAAAGAAAGGATGACCCGGAGGACGAAATCCTCGGGTCACGTGTTCAACGAAGCAGATTACCTCGTTTTCTTCGGGGGTGGGACGAGTCTCATTACCCGGTACCCTCCAGTGGATGTCTTTTTGAGAAGGGAGGGTTCCTAATTCGGCTAGCTCGTCCAATTTGGCTTTCGTGGTTGTGGAACGTCCCCAGTTGGCGGATATGGTTTGGGTGGTCCTCGCTGGAGCCGGTTGTTTTCCTTGTCGCTTGGGAGCCATGGGGCCAGCCTGCAAAACACAAGGAGAAGAGGCGTGTGAAATAAGACCCGGGAATGCTGAAATATCCGAGTATAAAGGTATCAAGAAGGTACGAAGCTGAGAACTGTCCGGGTATTGAGCACACTTGTGGAAATTGTTGGTCACTTACATAGGGAAAAGTATTTGGGGATGACGGATGGTTGCCCATATTTATACCGCAAATGAAATAGCTGGAAAAGGAGGGTTTATCCGGGTGTTAATGCAATAAGCGGAAAATCGAGGAGGAACGGATCTAGATGGAAACGTTTGCGGATGATTTTTAAGTAAAATTGGTAATCAATGATGGTTGGAGGATCATTTGTGACTATAGGGCAGATGATTAAAGGAGTTGGCAAGCATCGAATCGATCTAATTTGGTGCAATCGGACAAATGACTTGCGGGTTGACCCAGATCTGATCTTGGATAAATTGAAAGTTGTGAGGTTGAATTAACTGGTTGCGAGAAGCTTACCGGGGAGATTGGAGTCTAATACGATGGCGACGAGCGGCGTGGCTCGAATGAGAGAAATGGATGAGCAACGGTGACACTTGACGGTGGCGCAAGGCGACTCAAGGGCGGGCGAGGCCGCTGGCGATCTTGCGTTGGTAGCAGGTGCGGGCTCCTCACGGTGGTGCTGCGAGGGTGTTAGGAGCAAGGAAGAAGAGGGGAAGTTGTGGCGTGGTGAGGGGCTTAGGGTTACCCATTAAGTGCTATTTATAAGGCAAGGGTGAGCCTATCCTAACGGCCAGAAGCCGGAAACCGCGGGGTAATGGTTATCATCGAAGATTTTGCGAGATATGCGTCAAGTATTGGGCAAGGCATTGGGATAGAAGAAGGGAGGGATTTGCCCCGTAATGACGGGACTGATTATCGAGCATGAGATCTTGGCATTTTTATTGTAGTCTGGACCTGGGAATTTGAACCTAAGTGTTTGGAGGACAAATCCGGGTTATTACATGGCCACCATGGAGTGAGGCCTAGCAGAATATCAAAACATCTTAACTCGGCTTCCATATGCCCGTATGTTCGATATCTTTGCGGGGAATAGCAAGCGCTTCAAGGAGGATCCATGAAGCCCAGGCTATTCTGGGGACTACTGATGGGGGGATGATAATCCGGTATGCCAAACTCCAAGGAGTAACCCGGCCCAAAGGACGGTGCGCAGGATCCGGCTAAGGATAAGGAAGCTTGTGGAGGCCCAAGTTTGTAGGCCCAGCAACCCGGATTGTGGGCTATTGTAAAGGAAAGCTAGGATTTGTGCGCCGTGTCTGGGTAGGATCCAGGGTGCGCCTT
Organism: Alopecurus myosuroides; assembly: GCA_028641055.1. Taxonomy (NCBI): domain Eukaryota; kingdom Viridiplantae; phylum Streptophyta; class Magnoliopsida; order Poales; family Poaceae; genus Alopecurus; species Alopecurus myosuroides. The sequence continues at coordinate 107,742,696 of CM054060.1, forward strand.
GGGGAATAAGCCAGGGGGTACGGGTGCTTTATAAACCGACCCCCAGGTCTAGTCTAGATAGAGATCTAAGAACCCTAGCAACATCGTGTGATATCGAGCATCAAGTGTAATCCCAGAGTTGAGTTATTATATCAAGATCGGAGACTCGGCGACTTTGATTGCCGGCTACCAGATCGAATTGCACCATGTTTTCCTCTGAGCTAAACCCTCTCCCAAACACCTGTGTCGTCTTGCCCCAAGATCAGTTACCCCAGGTAACATCTGCCGTGATTATCCCACGACAGTAGTGGTATGCGATTAGATCTTCCTGAGGGGGTCCTTCTTCAATCGGTTTGGCTGAGTGTACGGCCGCTTTTGCCTTGAGCCAGGCTGCTCGCGATACTTTGGTGTGCTCGCGTTCCTTCGCGCTCTCTTCCGTCTCTTCGGGTGGGTCAGTTGATCCTGTCATGCAGACCTGAGCCAGATATGGCCCGTGAGTCCTAGGCGTGGATTGAAGAGCTTTCCCAACCCGAGAGGGTTCCTCCGCAGAGATGGTGTGGAAGTTGCGAGTGTTTAGGAGGATGGATTCGCCGCTTTTTTCTAGGTCGCGACTCGCATAGTTGGGTAGCGAGTTGACAGCTTCAGGCTTCGAGACCGACTCAGAGTCTGATCCTTCGAGATTGGTTTTCTCGGGGAAGTGCAGGATCTCCGCTTTGTTGGCGTAGAATTGGAAGCTCCCGGATGTCAGGGTGACGCTTTTCTCCGGGTCGCTGAACGTCGGGCGCGATTCCGGCAAGTGGGGCGCGACGATGACCGACCCGATTCGGATTGGATCGGTTGGAGTTGAAGTTCCGGGGCTCCAGCTGAATTTTGGTGACGATGAGGCCGAAGATGCCGTAGATCCAGCGCCCACCGTTCCCACAGACGGCGCCAATCATCGAATATGCATCTCAACAAGTCCCTCGAGTGAACCGATAGGGTTTCGAGTAGGAAACGAGTAAGTGCTGGTGACAATCGTCGGCTAACAGGGGCACGATTTACCCAGGTTCGGGGCCCTCGTAGAGGTAAAACCCTTACTCCCGCTTCTGTTGATCTGTATTAGTAATAGATCGGTTACAGTGGGGGTGCTCAAGTCGAGAGTAGATCTCAATCTCAAGGCTTAGGTGGTGCGGTCTTGCTTGGTCCCCCTCCCGGTGGTTCTTCTGGCCTTATATAGGTGGCGAGGTCTCAAACCGTCCTCGGGGGGGTTACAAACCCTAACCTAAAGTGGGTTACAATTTTCCTTTCTTAACCCGCAAGGCTTTGCGGGTGGTCCTTGATTGGACCTGCTAGAACTGTCCACGGCATCTACCTTAGAGCTTGGGTCTTGGGCCTTGGACCGGGTAGGCTCACCGGATTGGTCCAGGATCCATCCCTTCGTCAAGACTACCATAGGGACTTATATGAGAGCTAAACATACATCAAAACTACATTATTTATACTCAAATCAAGCATGCAAACTCATATAAGTTGTCACCTATAGTGCCAAAATTCTCAAGAAATACTTCATTAAACAAAAATCTACTTGGATCACCGGAGGAGTCACATACCGGAGATCAAACACACCAAATATCAGCACAAATGATGGGATGAAAAAGGAGATCAAAAATCCAGATGAAGAACAGCAAGAACACGGGTTCCAGGAAATGTTTTCAGTTTGGGAGGTGAGAGAGAAGACTTTGGCAGTGGAGAGAGTAAGTGGAGGGCCAGGGGGCTCCACACCATGTGTTGGCGCCACCAGGGGGCTCGTCGCGCCACCCTGTGGTGTGCCTGACTGGTGGGCCCCCCTGGGGCCTCCCGGGTGACTTTGAGGTATTTCCAGAATTTTGATAATTAATAAAAACCGGGAAAACGAAAGTGAAAAGGTGGGAAAAAACCCAAAACCAGCACTATAGAGGTTCTATGACACTCTAATGAAAGAATATCCAAGGAAAACAAAGGTGGTAATGGTGAAAACAAAAGTATGGGTGGTGAAAACATGCATAACCTTAGTAATCAGAGTGAAAACATTAGGAAAACATGCATAAGGATGGTGGAAAACATGATTGTACTCAAGTAGCAATGTAATAACTGAAGTAAACATGGTGAAAACATAATAGGGAAGGTGAAAAAATTGCCCATTTCATTTAAAATCATTTTGTAAACAAGAGTGATCAAGTCTTGCTACCAAAATAATTTTATATGAAACAAAACTTTGTTTCTCACTAAATACTCATGTTACCTCAACCTTGATAGACATAGTCCCAATCATAATAATTCATATTCTTTGTGTGGCTTTGGAATAGGACAATAAAATTCTCCAATTTAGACCATATTTTCTATCAATCTTCTTGGGAAAATAAACAGTGTTCTCTTTATCATTAACATTAAAAGTAACTTTTCCTTGATTTCAATCAATAACAGCCCCTACAGTATTAAGAAAAGGTCTTCCAAGAACAATAGACATATTATCATCTTCAGGCATTTCCAACACAACAAAGTCAGTTAATATGAGACAATTATTAGCAACTTGAACAGGAACATCCTCACATATACCCACAGGAATAGCAGTAGACTTATTAGACATTTGCAAAGATATATCAGTTGGTATCAATTTTTCTAGGGGGGGGGGTCTTTTATAGAGAGTAAAAGGCATGACAGTAACTCCAGCTCCTAAATCACACAAAGCAATTCTAACATAATTATTTTTAATAGAACAGGGAATAGTTGGTATACCAGGATCTCCAAGCTTCTCAGGAACCTTGCCATTAAAAGAGTAATTAGCAAGCATAGTGGAGATTTCCTCATTAGGAATCTTCCTTTTTTTAGAGACAATATCTTTCATATATTTTGCATAAGGAGGCAATTTAATAGCATGAGTTAAAGGAATTTGCAAGAACAAAGGTTTCATTCATTCACAGAACTTGTTATAATGTTCTTCCTCCTTAGATTTGTGTTTATTATTAGGAAAAGGCATTGGTTTTTGTACCCAATGTTCTCTCTCATTACCATGTTTATTAGCAATGAAATCTTCCTTAGTACACTTTGCAGTTTTAGTTTGCTTTTCAGGTTCAGCTACAGGTTCTTCTTTATCAGAAGCATCATTCTTTTCATTACCACTTTCAGTTTCAGCATCAGAGATAGATATACTATTAGGATGTTTAGCAAGCTCAGAGGATTCTACAGCAGTTTTATGTTTCTTCTTCTTTTTCTTCTTAGTATGAATAACATTATCATTAGTTTGCTGAGAATCTTGTTCAATTCTTTTAGGATGTCCCTCAGGATATAAAGGATCTGGTGTAGCAATACCACTTCTAGTTCTTATTTCATAAGCATGTTTCTCTTTAGAAGCATTAACTAGCAAATCTTTTTGCACTTTAGCAAGTTGATCAATTTGAGTTTCAACCATTTGAAAATGTTTAACAAGAATTTTAACATCATTAGAGGTTCTTTCTATAATACCATGCAAATTATCAATAGCTCTAGAGTTTTCCATTAGGTGATTTTGCACTCTCATATTAAAATTATCTTGCTTAATAACATAATTATCAAATTCATCTAAACATTGATCAGGAGGTTTTTTATAGGGAATATCTCTACTATCAAAATATTGGAGAGAGTGTACCTCAATGGTGGATGAGTGAGGGATTTGCTTACATAATTCTTTTATAGGTGGAAAATTCTTTACATCTTCAGATTTAATACCCCTCTCTTTAAGTGATTTCTTGGCTTCTCTCATCACTTCATCATTTAATTCAATCATTCCCCTCTTCTTGGGTGTTGGTGTTGGTGTTGATACTGGAGTAGGAGTCGACTCAGGCTCAACCATAGTCCAATCATCATGATTTTGGCTTATTTTAGCCATTAGTTCCTCAGCTTCTTCTGGAGTTCTTTGCCTGAAAACACAACCAAAACAACTATCTAAGTATGTCCTAGATTCAACAGTTAGTCCATTATAGAATATATCATGAAGTTTATTATCTTCTAGCTTATGCCCAGGTGTATCCCTAACTAAAGAACAGAACCTTGCCCAAGATACATGCAATTTCTCTTCTTTTAATTGCAAGAAATTAAATATATTTTGTAAAGCAGCATGTTGAGCACTAGCAGGAAAATATTTCTGAAAGAAAGCATTAACCAAACCAATAGGACTATCAATAGATCCAGGAGACAAATTGTTAAACCAAGTTTTAGCTTCATCTTTTAATGAGAAAGGGAATATTTTAGTAACAAAATAGCTACGTTTCTTAAGATCATCAGAGAACAAACTACTCAGAGAGGAGAGCTCATTCATATGTTTCATAGAACTTTCATTTTCAGTACCACAAAAAGGTTCTTTCTCAACAATAGATATATAAGATAAATCAAGAGATAAATCATAATCCTTATCCCTAATATTAATGGGAGAAGTGGCAAACTTAGCATCAGGAGATAATTTATATTTAACAGCACGACTTTCAATAAGATGTATAACAACATATTTATCCTTCATAGCTTGTATTTCATCAATAAGATCATCACTAAGATCAATATAGGAATCATCAAAATCATCACTAGGATTCTCTCTAAACTCAGGTGAAAAAGCAGGAGTAACAGGATTTTTATGAGGAGTTTCAGTGTTTGCAATATTTTTAGCTTTAGCAATAGTAGCATCTAAGAATGGACCGAGAGAAACACTCTCGTCAAGCACAGTAGAAGCATCATCAAAAGTATCAGAAGTATTTCCAGATTCAGCAGAATTAGCATGTGGTGGTGTAAGCAACTTACTCATAACAGACGGTGAATCAAGAGCAACAGAGGTGTTCAGAGTTGTACCTCTTCTTGTAGTGGATGGTAATATAGGAAACTTTCCATCACGAGTCTTACCCATGATGAATGATGGCAGTAGATAATAATACTCTCCGGTGAACTCGCAAATAAAGCTATGCTCCCCGGCAACGGCGCCAGAAAATAGTCTTGATGACCCAACAGTATAGGGCATCGCAACAGTCTTCGAGGGAATTAAAACCCAAATTTATTAATTCGACACAAGGGGAGCCAAAGAATATTTGTGAGCCTTAACAAGTGAGTTGTCAATTCATCTACACCTTAAAGTACTTTTGTTCGTAGTGTTTATCAGTAGTAACAGTTTTATAGTAGCAGCAGTAGTGAATAATAGCAGTAGTGAGATGAAAACAGCAGCAGTAGTGTTTGAAGTAAACAACGGAATTAAATACTGTAGGCATAGGGATGGATGAACGGGCGTTGCATGCATAAGATAGTTCATATAATGATCAAGTCATGGGTATTGCAGATAAATAAGATAAAGCATCCAAGCACTAAGTAACCATAGGCATGTGTTCCCTAAATAGTCATACGTGCTCGTAATGAGAACTTGCCCAACATCTTTTGTCCTACCAGCCCGTTTTCAGCGGGGTCTCAAGGGAACTACTGGTAATTAAGGTGTTCCTTTTAATAAAACACCGGAGCAAAGCATTAACACTCCGTGAACACATGTGATCCTCACATCACATCCCCATCCCCTCTAGTTGTCCCAATTTCTGCCACTTCGGGGCCTCGGGTTCCGGACAATGATATGTGTAAACAACTTGCAGGTATGATCAAGAAACAATAATTATCATCATGATTCAATAACATGTTCAGATCTGAGATCATGGCACTCGGGCCCAAAGTGACAAGAATTAAGCATAACAAGTTGCAACAATGTCAATAGCACTAATAGAGGATAGTAGGCACTATGCCCCATAATCACAACATTATTACATGAACAAACTCATCCAATCCCTACTATCCCCTTCAGCCTACAACGGGGAATTACTCACACATGGATGGGGGAAACATGGATGGTCGATGGAGAGGCGTTGGTGACGACGATGGCGATGATCTCCTCCAATTCCCCGTCCCGGCAGGGTGCCAGAACGAAGTTTCTTATCCCCGAATGATGGCGGCGGAGCTAGAGACTTCTTTCTGGAAAACTATCGAACCCCCTCGCGTTTTAGGGTTGAAGGATATTTGTAGTCGAAAGGGGAGTCCAAGGGGGCCTCTAGGTGGCCCACACCCTATGCTAGCGCAGCCAAGGGGGGGGCGCCAGGGGGTGTGTGGCCACCCTGTGGCTCTTCTCCTAGCCCCCTTCTGGCTCCCGGGGTCTTCCGGTGTGTAAACACCAATGGGGTCTTTTCTGGGCAATTTCCCGAAAGTTGATTTTTCTGCACAAAAACAAGACACCAAGGTAATTCTGCTGAAAACAGCGTTAGTCTGTGTTAGTTGTATTCAAAACACACAAGTTTATAGGAAAACAATAAGAAAAGTGTTTGGAAAAAGGAGATACGTTTTCGACGTATCACCGACAACTCCAGCCGCTGCGATCCTAGCCGCCGCTACGTACTTGCAGGCGAACCAGCCGCCTGAAAATAACCCCCACGCACAACAACACCGACAATTCCAGAACGGGCTAGGCATAGCCGGAGCAGCGATTGCCACCCAGAATCGCAAGCACGCGACGACCCCGGAAGCTGACAAAACCCCTTGGGTGGATAAAACACCTCGCCGACGTGAGAGTACGTCGCCAAAGAGAGGAGATAAGGGATCGCCTCGCCGCTCCAGAGGAAAAGAAGCCAGGCGCCGTGGCGACAGCTCGCACAGCGACGACGACAGCCCGCGATACCGTGATAGCAGCCCACGACACCATGGAAGACGGTCGCGACATCTCAGTAGAGAACCGCGGTAGGAGGATAATCGCGACTGTGTTCAACACGTTGCGTGTGCGGACATCGCGCAGAGCAAGGTCGACAGGGCTCGAGCTCACAGGAACCGTGCCCGGTCGCTATCTACCGCCTCCGACGAGGAAGCTTGCGGCGCGATGTGCTTCAGTCGCAGCATCCGCGAGGCACGGATGCCCAAAAGATTCAAGCTCACGACGGAGGTCCCAAAGTACGACGGCTCGCAAGAACCCAAGTTGTGGCTTTCAGACTATCTTACCGCGGTGTAGTGCCATCGCGGGAACAAGACAACAGCCATGCAGTACCTAAACCTGCACCTCGTAGGCGCTTCCCGTAGTTGGCTCGAAGGAAGACCGTGCGCGCATTACAGATCCTGGGACGATCTCACCCGCGACTTCGAGAAGAACTTCCAGGCAACGTACAAATTGCCAGCATCTATCGAGGAACTGCGAGCATGCAGGCAGAAGAGCGGAGAGTCTACCCGCTAGTATATCCAGAGATGGACCACACTCAAGAACACGACGGGAAACATATGAGAAGAAGTCGCGGTCGAGGCTTTCACCAAGGGTGCTCGGCGCGCCGCCTTCCGAGAAGAACTGGGACAATCTGCGCCCAAGACGATCGGAGAATTAAGGGCGATAGCGGACAGGTGGGCTAATGGCGAGGAGTCCCTACGCAACGAAAAAACTTCCTCACCCCCACCTGAGGAGGACCGCAACGGCGATCACCGGAGGAGGAAGAGAAAACACTACGACCAGGATGACCAATCGGAACTGGTGGCGGTAGAGTTCACGAGAAATCGCGACAGCGGATCCTGCGGAAATCGCGACTCGAAACCAATGCCAGACGAAAAAACTCCCGAGGAGGACCTTGATAGATACTGCTCGCTGTATCTGTTCACAGATAAGCGCACGGGCAAAACCAAGGCCACTCACCTCCTCAAAGACTGCCGAAAGTTCCAGGACATCCACGAGGCATACACTAAGAAGCACAGGGCCGCCATTAACCAGGGATACCCGCAATTGCCAAGAGGATACCAGCCACCACCCCTGCCCGCACCCGCAGTACACCAGAACGCAACGCTGGCCACGCTACCAGCGCCACTCGCCGCAAACAAAGGAGCTAACGGATACCCAAATTCACAAGGGCTCCTCAGAATGATACAGAAGGTTTGCCCGTGCCGCAGAGTCCAGAAGACGAACACACGCCAAGTCAACATGGCAGTACAGGCCCCACCGTCCAAGACTGAATATGTCGCACCCGGACTTCTAGAGGATACTCACCGTACGAACTGAACCGTATTTTGATTGGATTACGGGGCTTACCGGCACCCGCATCTCTTACGAGTAGGCCACACTTATGTGTGACAACCAATCTTTACTATTCACCGTCGATGTAAACTATCCCGTAGAAATCAGGACACTACCATTGACGTACTTCATACCATACACACATGGTACGTCAACGGCGTTGAACAAGATGATAACACAACATATCTCTAAGACACAAAAGATTGAAATAAGTTGCAAATAGCTCTCACTAGAGCAGAGATAGCAAATACAATCATCCAGAGGACACATGTCCCAACATAACATCATTACATCTCAGCGGAAGCATTCAAAGGGTCTGAGTACAGACAAATCCAAATAGGCTTAAGAAGCCAGGAACTGAAAAGAAAACGGAGCCCATCCACGTAGTCTCGGATCCTGCCCGGGTCCGCTACCTACTCGTCAGCCGCCTCGTCAAACTCCACGTAGTAGCCGTCACTGGGATCCTCGTAAGCGTAGTCTGCGGAAACCACAGCCCCAAAGGGGTCAGTACAACAACGTACTGGCAAGCAAGACTCACAGTTCACCAAAGTGTAACCCGTCAACACCAAGCACAGATGCCTTGGGTTCAACGGAAGAAAGGGGATATAAAAGATGCTGCAACTGGCTGCGCTAACCAACTACAGAGATCCTGCCACTTCCGGCTAACAGAAAGAAGATAAGATCGAGTATTGTAACCAACTGAAAGATAACTTCAAACAAACCCATCCTGGATCTCGCCCCTTATCCAAAGAAGCAATCCGAGGATAACTCACACAGTTGGATTAAAGATGAATCAAGTTATTGTGTCAATAATCCTATTACTAGTCAAGTTGTTAATCATTGGGTGTGAGATTGTGAATCATTAGGTTTAAGTTGTCCTGAGTACTTGTTAGCCAGTACTTTCACCAAGTTAACCATAACCGCGGAAAACACGGCTTCTCGAGAAGATTTATCCCTGCAGGGTTGCACCAATTTGGCCGTACACGTAAGAATAACCCGCCAGATGGGATGCCTCCCACCAAGCGGGGTACTCAACACAACCCAACTCTTCTTCGCATCAAGCCCAAAGCACCTTGGGCGCACGGCTAATCAAGCCCCGAAGAAAAGGGACCCTCATAGCACTCTAAGACCGTGTCCCCCTATATGCCGACTACAAAAGTTCCACCCTGCGCTAGGCTCGCAAAAACATGCATGCGGCAAATGGAAAACACGAACTAAATGAGGCGATTTGGACGAGATGCGAATCGAATCAAATTGAGGGGGGCGCCCATACTCGCTTCCCACATGCGGGTAGTGCGCTCATCATGGATCAGTAGACAAGACCCTTTTCCTATTAGGGTCGACACTAGCAGGTCTCAAAACCACAAAGGGCCTCCTGCCGGTGCCTTATCAGCATATTATTATTAACAGGTTGATTGATTAACATCGAGCCCCCAGAACATGATAGAACTATAGTAACTGAAAGTAACGGGTAACAGACTCGAGCAAAACAACCTAAGCATGCTAGTAAGACACTGGCTCAAACAATGGGGTTGTAGGAGTGGAGGTGAGGCAATATCAGGGTTAAGGGATTCATGTGATAGGTTCGTATCAGAAACAACTATACATAGGGCTAGCAAAATAGACAACGGAAAGTATCGGTAACCAATGTTGAAAGGAACACAATGGTTCATGTGAGTGATAACTTGCCTGCAAACTCAGTAGCCTGATACTGAGCTAGATCCTCAGAAGGGGTGCTGTAAAGATCGTCTGTCTCAACGTCGTCGTCTATTCGAGAAGAAGCAAACAAACAAGACAGAAATATAAACAATCAATATCATGGCTTTGATGGTTTGAAAACATATTTTGCATGTTCAAAAATAATTTATTTTGAGCAAGTTATGATTTTAGCAAATTTAAATGAATTAAACAAGGATTAAATTATTTAAGCAATTTAAATTATTCAAACCATGAAACAAAATTTATATTTGAAAAGGTTATTTGAAATAGCATGGAAAACATATTTTATTTTCATTATTTGGATTAAGTATGAATTAGTTATAGATTTTAGCAATTTGCAATTGAATTATTTGAATTCAAATTTGTATTGCATTTGGAAAATTCAAAACAGAGAAAAAATGCTATAGATAGATAAACAATTTAATTTAGAGCAGTGCACATATTTTATTTTTATTAATTGGAGTTATAAAATAAAAGTTATTCACTTTTTAAGTTTAGGGACCAAACTGTAAATTGGAGGGACTTGTTTCGAAAACAGAAAATTAGAAAAACGTTTTATACGCACAGGGGGTCTACCCTGGCCACTGCCAGTGGGCCACAGGGCCACTGGTGCTTGCGTGGCCATGGTGTGGCTGACAGGGGGCCCTCCCTGTCAGCGCTGCGGTGCAAAAAGTGGGATTTTATCCCGCGAGCCAGGGAATCGAACCCTGGATCTCGCCCGTGCGCGCACTGCCTGTAACCAGTGCGGTGGTGAAACGTTTCTTGACAGTAGACAGGACGCGAACAGGATATGGTGTTGTTCGCTATCTGAATTTAACTGACGCGCGAAAAACTCTGAACTTTGACAGGGAGCTACCGGCGGCGATCAACGTGGTGCTGCTGCGCCGGGGACGGAGGGATCGTTGCTGCTACTAGGACCTGGTGCGTGCTGGTGTTACGCTCGTGCAGAGGAGAGGGAGGTGGGAGAGCACGGTGGCCTCACCGGCGGCTGGAGTCGTGGCGGAGGCTCGGTGGAGAAACCGGCGACGACGCGGAGGATGGCGGCGGCGATCCACGACGTTCACGGGCTCGCTGCGGTGTCCACCAGCTCGAGGAGGAAACGGGGATTCGATCCCCGTTGCTAGGTAGGGTGGAGGAGGACGGCAGCGGCGGTGGGATTCATGGATTCAGGCGCGGGCTCCGGTGAGGGGTGGTTGCAGTGAGGAAATCTCCGGCGATTGAGAGGGAAATGGCGGCGGCCTCGAGGGGTGAGGGGGTCTAGGGTTAGCTAGGGCTGCGGCGCGCTGCCCTAGGTGGTCTTATAGGGGGTACGGGGCTCTGCTGGCCGTCGGAGATGTACCTTGCCGCCGTGGCATCCTTGGATGCTCGGCCGTACACGAAGACGACGGGGGCGGCTGCGCGCGAAGGGGTACCGGGCCACGCTGTGGTAAGTGGGCTGGGCCCTGCACTAGTTAGCTGCCGCGCGCGCGTTTTCTCCTTTTTCCCATTTTTGTTTTTCTGTTTTTTTTTTGCAGCAAAGGAAAATGGAAGAAATTGGTAGGTTTTGAGTTGCAAAAAAAATTTGGGAAAAATCATGGTTAGGTTAGTTTTTATAATATCAACTAATTGACAACTTTGTTTTTCCAAATCTTTCAAATTTGAAGTGCTGTTTGGAATTAATTCATATTTGGATGATTTGAGTATTAAAATGATTATTGAAACCAAAATTTTAAATAGGGTGACCCAAAACTTTAATTGGAAACAAATGAGTGTAAAATGTTTTGGTTATTTTTATAATTTCAAATTGGTGTGCTGTTTGATGATTTGAATTTGAGTTTTTGAATGCAATTGGAATTAATTAATTGAAATAACACCACCATTTTACTAGTTGATCTTTATGGAATAATTGGAAACAAAAAGGAGACTTTGGATTGAACTTTTGATTTGAAAATGTTGTAACATGACAAGTATGAAACACATCATTTGAAATTGTTTGAATTTCCATTATGAAAACAGAATAGAAACAGATGCAAAACAAATAGTGAACAAATGCAAACAAGGTAATAAATATGATGACATGATGCAATACTTTAATTAAACAAGAAATCAAACATTCTAGGGGTATTTTCATACTTGGGATGTTACAAAACGCCCTCCCCCTTGAAGGAATCGCGCCCCGAGATTCCTTACTGAGAAGCGAAAAGGTCCGGATACTTCTTTCGAAGATCCTCTTCGGTCTCCCACGTTGCCTCTTTATCGGAATGATGCGACCACTGCACTTTCAAGAACTTGGTGCTCTTGTTGCGAGTCTTACGCTCGGTCTCATCGAGAATTTGAATAGGGTGCTCCTCATAAGATAAATCATCTTGCAGTTCAATGGAATCATGATCAACTGCACGATCTGGATCTTTGAAACACCTCTTGAGCTGTGACACGTGGAACACATCGTGCACCTTGGACAGCTTTTCTGGAAGTTCAAGACGATAGGCATTTTCTGCACGCCTTGAGAGAATGTTGAAAGGACCAATGTATCTTGGTGCAAGCTTTCCTTTCACACCAAAACGATGAGTGCCTCTGAGGGGAGTTACACGGAGATATGCCTTGTCACCAGGTGCATAGATCATATCCCTGTGCTTGCTGTCATAGTAGCTCTTCTGACGAGACTGGGCAATCTTGAGATTGTCACGAATGATACGAACTTTCTCCTCGGCTTCCTTAACAATGTCAGGGCCTAAGAGTGAACGTTCACCAGCTCCAGACCAATTGATTGGACTCCTGCATCTGCGGCCATAGAGTGCTTCAAATGGTGCCATGCCTAGGCTTGCCTGGAAACTGTTGTTGTAGGAGAATTCAGCATATGGAAGGCAATCCTCCCATTTCATGCCAAAGGAGAGACCACATGCTCTGAGCATATCCTCGAGAATCTGATTGACTCTTTCGACCTGCCCCTGAGACTGAGGGTGATAAGCTGTGCTGAACAGAAGTTTGGTGCCCAATGCTTCTTGAAAACTCTTCCAGAAATGAGAAGTGAAGATACTTCCACGGTCTGAGCTTATTTCCAATGGAACACCATGAAGAGGAACAATCTTTGCTGTGTAGAGCTCTGCTAACTGGCTAGCTGAGATAGTTTCCTTGACAGCAAAGAAGTGAGCTACTTTAGTGAGACGATCAATAACAACGAAGATTGCATCGTTGCCCCTCTTGGACTTTGGAAACCCAGTAACGAAGTCCATTTCAATCATGTCCCACTTCCACTCAGGAATTTTCAGAGGTTGGAGTAGACCTGCTGTTTTCTGATGGACTGCCTTAACACGTTGACAAACGTCGCATTCAGAAACGTATTGAGCAATTTCACGTTTCATGCCAGGCCACCAATACAGCGTCTTAAGATCCTGGTACATCTTTGTACTTCCAGGGTGGATGGAGAGAGGAGTTTCATGAGCCTCCTTGAGAATGACATCTTTGAGACTTTGAATTTGAGGAACGGCAATGCGTCCTTCGAAGAACACAGTTCCCTTGTCATCAATTGAGAAGGACTTGAACTTATCATTGCCTTCTTTGATGTGCTCTACAATCTTCTTGATTTCAGCATCACGAAGTTGTTCAGAACGAATCTTGTCCTCGAGAGTTGGACTAGCTGTCAAGCTTGCAAGATATCCTTGAGGAACAAGACCAAGGTTCAGCTTCTGGAATTCTTCATGAAGTGGAGGTTGGCTTTCCATGATCATGAGATTATTGCAATAGGACTTGCGACTGAGAGCATCGGCCATAACATTAGCCTTGCCTGGAGTGTAAGAAATGGTGAGATCAAAGTCTTTAATCTTTTCAATCCATCTCTTTGCCTGAGGTTTAGATCTGGTTGAGTGAAGATGTATTTCATACTCTTATGATCGGAAAAGATTTCAGTGCGGTTACCCAACAAGTATTGTCTCCATTTCTTGAGGGCAAACACAACTGCTGCAAGTTCTAGGTCATGAGTGGGATAGTTTTGCTCATGTGCATTCAACTGACGTGAAGCATAAGCCACAACTTGACGTTCTTGCATAAGAACTGCACCTAGACCTTGGAGAGATGCATCGCAGAATATCTGGAAAGGTTTGGTAGTATCTGGGCCAACCAGAACTGGTGTAGAAGTGAGTTTAGTCTTCAGGAGATTGAAACTTTCATCACACTATGGAGACCAAACGAACTTCTTGTCCTTCTTTGTGAGATCAGTGAGAGGTTTGGCAATCTTGGAGAAGTTTTGGACGAAACGACGGCAATAGCTAGCCAAGCCAAGAAAACTTCTGACTTGCTTCACCGTCTTAGGGGGTTTCCAATCAACAATTGCCTTAACCTTTTCTGGGTCAATGGCTATGCCTTTGGCAGAGATGATATGACCAAGGTAAGCAACTTCTGGAATCCAGAACTCACATTTGGAGAACTTGGCATACAAACGATTCTCGCGAAGTTTCATGAGAGTGAGACGAAGGTGTTCTCCATACTCTTCCTTAGATTTTGAGTAGACCAGAATGTCATCAAGATATACCACAATGAACTTGTCGAGGTATTCATGGAAGACAGAATTCATAAGTCTAGAGAACGTCGCCGGTGCATTGGTGAGACCAAAGGACATGACGGTGTATTCATATAGACCGTACCGAGTGGTGAAAGCTGTTTTTGGAATATCTTCCTTTCTGATCTTTATTTGATGGTAACCCATCCTCAAATCCAACTTTGAGAATATTGAGGCTCCAGCAAGTTGATCAAAAAGATCATCGATACGAGGAATTGGATACTTGTTTTTGATGGTTTTCTCGTTGAGAGGACGATGGTCAACCACGAGTCTCTTTGTTTGATCCTTCTTGGCCACAAACAGAGTTGGGCAACCCCAAGCGGAGGAACTAGGTTGAATGTAACCTTTCTCCATGTACATATCGATTTGCTCCTTTAACAATTTCAGTTCAGGAGGAGCTATCTTGTATGGATGCTTAGAGATTGGAGCAGTACCTAGTTCAAGCTCGATCACGAACTCAACTGCTCTCTCCGGAGGCATCCCTGGCAACTCTTCTGGAAAGACGTCAGGGAATTCACAAACCACCGGAACATTTTCAATTGCAGGAAGGGGTTTTGCATCGAGGTTGAACAGCTTAACAGAACTTGATCCATATGGAGAATAGACTATCTGGCCAGAAGGGTGGGATAGAGTTATTGACTTTTGAGCACAGTCAATTTTAGCTTCATTGGTCTTCAACCAATCCATGCCCAGAATGACATCAATGTCAGAATTTCCCAGCAACATGAGTGAAGCAAGGAATATGCAACCTCCAATTAGGATTTGATTGTCCATACTTATCTTGGAAGTCAACATTTTAGATCCCGGAGAGTGAACAGAGATTTGATTGCTTAGTGGAACCAGAACTAGGTTGTATGCTGTTGCAAAGATCTTTGACACAAAAGAATGCGATGCTCCGGTATCAAACAACACTTTAGCTGGAAAAGAGTTTACGGGTAATATACCGAGAACGACGTCAGTAGCTTCCTCAGCTTTGTCGGCCTTGATATGATTCACCCTCGCGGTCCTCCCGACAGGCCTGTTGTTGGAGTTGAAGGCTTTAGCCGGGGGAGCACGAACCATTTCCTGGTTGGTGTTGGGGCGAGGAGGTGGAGGTAGCTGCCTTTGAGTGCACTTATCAGCGTAGTGTCCCGTCTCCTTGCATTTGTAGCAAGTGACGACACGAGGAGGACCTGGCCTTGGCTGCCCCATTGGAACCCTCTGACCATTCATCTGAGATGGGTTGGGTGGGCGGGGAGCAAAGCCTGGAGAAGCTTGGGCATATGGAGCCCGAGTGACAGCACCATTAGGCACCCAGATGCGGCGCTTCTGCGGAGGGGTGGTCATGTTGGAGGAGGAACCACCCTCACGCGAGTGTTTGCGGGACTCCTCGAACGCCTTGCGCCCATTTTCCTCATTGAGTGCGGTGTTCACGAGCTCCTCGAAGTCCTTGCACTTGACATTTGTGAGAGCGTACTTCAGTTCCGGGTTAAAACCTCGGCGGAACCTTGCCATCTTCTTAGCTTCAGTGGACACCTCATCACCAACGTATCGAGCGAGACGATTGAACTCGTTCTGATAGCCAATGACGTCCAGCTTGCCTTGCTTAAGAGAGCAAAACTCTTCACGCATCCTTTCCATGAGACCATCTGGGATGTGGTGCTTCAGGAAGGCATCCTTGAAACAGCCCCAGGTGATAGGATAGCCAGCTCTCATGGTCTGGTAGTTCTCCCACCAGGTGGCTGCCTGACCCTTTAGTAGGTAGGTGGCATACTTGACTTTGTCTTCCTCAGCAACGTGAGCAATGTCCAGAGCCCTGGCCATCTCACGGATCCAGTCATCAGCATCCAGAGGCTCGCGTGTTGCCACGAAAGCTCTCGGACCCATACTGAGGAACTCCTTGATACTGACTCGTGGAGCATTCTGGTTGTTGTGCTGGTTAGTCTGAAACTGGGCCATCTGTGCCATGACCTGGGTCATCTGAGTCAACAGCTCCGTGATCGGAGGTGGCTCAGGCGGGTTGCTCCTTGTTGGCGGCATCCTGAATAGACATGCATTTTAGCACAACAACAGAAAAGGATAGACTTGGTAACCGAAAGAGAGATTATTCCGACGCATGAATAGATAACCAACAGGTACATCATCACATGTTCAAACACATCAGAATATCCAACACACCACAAATGGTTCGAAAGCCAAAGGATAACTAAACATAGCTAGGAATGGATACATCGGTACTCCCATGCTCATCACGCAGGACGGCGGTGAGTAGTCTGACGAGAGGTACGGTGAGGAGGACGCCCACGAAAGTAGGTAGAACGACGATCCACATAGATCTGACGTGGCCTGAGAGCGACTCTAGGTGTGGTGAAATACATAGCGTCGACTCCCTGACTGAGGCCAACTCCTGAGAAAGTGTGCTGGCAACTGCGTCACTGTGCCTCACAAACTGAGCGGTGGTGTGCAGCCTGGTGTTATCATGCTCGTAGACATCCAGGTTGTCGTAGAGAGTGAAGTGAGCTCCCTCTGAAGTGATGTAACCACGGGGGATGTGGCGATAGATAGAATCGTCAAACCCCCAGTAGTCAGCACGAAGGACGGTGAGACTCACATAAGCTGCCTGCTGCATAGCCATATCCACTGTGGAACCTACTGCCTCGTAGCGGTGGACAACGCTCATGCCATCATCTGACAGAATGTAGACGATAGCCTGGTAGTAGGTCTGGTCAAACTCTCGCTGCTGCTCGTAGACCTGGTACTCCGGTGCCCAACGGAACCCCAGATAAGTGACCATGTCTCTCAGCATCTCCGGATAACCGGCGGTGCTCTCACAACGAGTCATCCGAACCACCTGCGGGTAGAACCTGAGATCCATCTGCAGATGATTGGGGAAGTTTTGATCAGACGCCGGTAGAGAACTGAAGTGGAAAGCAACAACAAGGTTCAACGGACGATAAGGATGTGGAAAAGAACAGGATATTGAAGCAACATCGGGAAACACGAGACCAAAAACTCCTGAGGTACTACGGAAAACCCAAAACACGTGAAACCCTAACTTGAAAGTTTAGATGAGAAGAGAAAACAACGTTGCACTTCCTTACCAGAAAAAGGGTGGGTGGGTGGGGAAAGAAGAAAAATGGCAGAATTCCTACTCTCACGTTTCATTTTTCCTATATAGCTACAAAATAGTTTCTAGACTCAACTGCGACCAGTAAAAGGGATCCTACAGGCAGACAGGCTCTGATACCATTTGTCGCACCCGGACTTCTAGAGGATACTCACCGTACGAACTTAACAGTATTTTGATTGGATTACGGGGCTTACCGGCACCCGCATCTCTTACGAGTAGGCCATACTTATGTGTGACAACCAATCTTTACTATTCACCGTCGATGTAAACTATCCCGTAGAAATCAGGACACTACCATTGACGTACTTCATACCATACACACATGGTACGTCAACGGCGTTGAACAAGATGATAACACAACATATCTCTAAGACACAAAAGATTGAAATAAGTTGCAAATAGCTCTCACTAGAGCAGAGATAGCAAATACAATCATCCAGAGGACACATGTCCCAACATAACATCATTACATCTCAGCGGAAGCATTCAAAGGGTCTGAGTACAGACAAATCCAAATAGGCTTAAGAAGCCGGGAACTGAAAAGAAAACGGAGCCCATCCACGTAGTCTCGGATCCTGCCCGGGTCCGCTACCTACTCGTCAGCCGCCTCGTCAAACTCCACGTAGTAGCCGTCACTGGGATCCTCGTAAGCGTAGTCTGCGGAAACCACAGCCCCAAAGGGGTCAGTACAACAACGTACTGGCAAGCAAGACTCACAGTTCACCAAAGTGTAACCCGTCAACACCAAGCAAAGATGCCTTGGGTTCAACGGAAGAAAGGGGATATAAAAGATGCTGCAACTGGCTGCGCTAACCAACTACAGAGATCCTGCCACTTCCGGCTAACAGAAAGAAGATAAGATCGAGTATTGTAACCAACTGAAAGATAACTTCAAACAAACCCATCCTGGATCTCGCCCCTTATCCAAAGAAGCAATCCGAGGATAACTCACACAGTTGGATTAAAGATGAATCAAGTTATTGTGTCAATAATCCTATTACTAGTCAAGTTGTTAATCATTGGGTGTGAGATTGTGAATCATTAGGTTTAAGTTGTCCTGAGTACTTGTTAGCCAGTACTTTCACCAAGTTAACCATAACCGCGGAAAACACGGCTTCTCGAGAAGATTTATCCCTGCAGGGTTGCACCAATTTGGTCGCACACGTAAGAATAACCCGCCAGATGGGATGCCTCCCACCAAGAGGGGTACTCAACACAACCCAACTCTTCTTCGCATCAAGCCCAAAGCACCTTGGGCGCACGGCTAATCAAGCCCCGAAGAAAAGGGACCCTCATAGCACTCTAAGACCGTGTCCCCCTATATGCCGACTACAAAAGTTCCACCCTGCGCTGGGCTCGCAAAAACATGCATGTGGCAAATGGAAAACACGAACTAAATGAGGCGATTTGGACGAGATGCGAATCGAATCAAATTGAGGGGGCGCCCATACTCGCTTCCCACATGCGGGTAGTGCGCTCATCATGGATCAGTAGACAAGACCCTTTTCCTATTAGGGTCGACACTAGCAGGCCTCAAAACCACAAAGGGCCTCCTGCCGGTGCCTTATCAGCATATTATTATTAACAGGTTGATTGATTAACATCGAGCCCCCAGAACATGATAGAACTATAGTAACTGAAAGTAACGGGTAACAAACTCGAGCAAAACAACCTAAGCATGCTAGTAAGACACTGGCTCAAACAATGGGGTTGTAGGAGTGGAGGTGAGGCAATATCAGGGTTAAGGGATTCATGTGATAGGTTCGTATCAGAAACAACTATACATAGGGCTAGCAAAATAGACAACGGAAAGTATCGGTAACCAATGTTTAAAGGAACACAATGTTTCATGTGAGTGATAACTTGCCTGCAAACTCAGCAGCCTGGTACTGAGCTAGATCCTCAGAAGGGGTGCTGTAAAGATCGTCTGTCTCAACGTCGTCGTCTATTCGAGAAGAAGCAAACAAACAAGACAGAAATATAAACAATCAATATCATGGCATAGTGCACAATCATGGGATGATGCATGTCAAGTTAAGGGATGCATCAAAATAAACTAGTGGACTTGGTAACACAACTTAAATGGACTCATATGCAATTTTGAGTTGCATATGAAAAAGGTCCATGAATTAAGTGGAAACAAATGCTCTATAATTGATTACCATGTGAAAGTTTGCTTAGCATGATGCATGCATGATGATAACAACAAAAATAACAACAATAGATGCAAGTGGTAAAGGATTTTAACAAGTTGGGAAAATATTTATTAAGTTTGGAAATTTTGGGTTACTTAAAGATGTCACACAAGCATTTGTTGTTTTCATCAATTTAAAATGTTCAAAACATATAACAAAATTTATATTTGAAAAGAACACACAATTTTTGGTGGATTACATGTTTCAAATATTGAAAAAGGAATTACAATGATTTAATTATGAATTAACAAGATTAAACAAGTTTTAAATGAATTTAAAACAAGCATGGACTTGATTTGAATTTTTATTTGTTCAAAACATAAATTCAAATTCATAGTTGAAAAGTTTATACTTTGATGGTTTGAAAACATATTTTGCATGTTCAAAAATAATTTATTTTGAGCAAGTTATGATTTTAGCAAATTTAAATGAATTAAACAAGGATTAAATTATTTAAGCAATTTAAATTATTCAAACCATGAAACAAAATTTATATTTGAAAAGGTTATTTGAAATAGCATGGAAAACATATTTTAATTTCATTATTTGGATTAAGTATGAATTAGTTATAGATTTTAGCAATTTGCAATTGAATTATTTGAATTCAAATTTGTATTGCATTTGGAAAATTCAAAACAGAGAAAAAATGCTATAGATAGATAGACAATTTAATTTAGAGCAGTGCACATATTTTATTTTTATTAATTGGAGTTATAAAATAAAAGTTATTCACTTTTTAAGTTTAGGGACCAAACTGTAAATTGGAGGGACTTGTTTCGAAAACAGAAAATTAGAAAAACGTTTTATACGCACAGGGGGTCTACCCTGGCCACTGCCAGTGGACCACAGGGCCACTGGTGCTTGCGTGGCCATGGTGTGGCTGACAGGGGGCCCTCCCTGTCAGCGCTGCGGTGCAAAAAGTGGGATTTTATCCCGCGAGCCAGGGACTCGAACCCTGGATCTCGCCCGTGCGCGCACTGCCTGTAACCAGTGCGGTGGTGAAACGTTTCGTGACAGTAGACAGGACGCGAACAGGATATGGTGTTGTTCGCTATCTGAATTTAACTGACGCGCGAAAAACTCTGAACTTTGACAGGGAGCTACCGGCGGCGATCAACGTGGTGCTGTTGCGCCGGGGACGGAGGGATCGTTGCTGCTACTAGGACCTGGTGCGTGCTGGTGTTACGCTCGTGCAGAGGAGAGGGAGGTGGGAGAGCACGGTGGCCTCACCGGCGGCTGGAGTCGTGGCGGAGGCTCGGTGGAGAAACCGGCGACGACGCGGAGGATGGCGGCGGCGATCCACGACGTTCACGGGCTCGCTGCGGTGTCCACCAGCTCGAGGAGGAAACGGGGATTCGATCCCCGTTGCTAGGTAGGGTGGAGGAGGACGGCAGCGGCGGTGGGATTCATGGATTCAGGCGCGGGCTCCGGTGAGGGGTGGTTGCAGTGAGGAAATCTTCGGCGATTGAGAGGGAAATGGCGGCGGCCTCGAGGGGAGAGGGGGTCTAGGGTTAGCTAGGGCTGCGGCGCGCTGCCCTAGGTGGTCTTATAGGGGGTACGGGGCTCTGCTGGCCGTCGGAGATGTACCGTGCCGCCGTCGCATCCTTGGATGCTCGGCCGTACACGAAGACGACGGGGGCGGCTGCGCGCGAAGGGGTACCGGGCCACGCTGCGGTAAGTGGGCTGGGCCCTGCGCTAGTTAGCTGTCGCGCGCGCGCGTTTTCTCCTTTTTCCCCTTTTTGTTTTTCTGTTTTTTTTTGCAGCAAAAGGAAAATGGAAGAAATTGGTAGGTTTTGAGTTGCAAAAAAAATTTGGGAAAAATCATGGTTAGGTTAGTTTTTATAATATCAACTAATTGACAACTTTGTTTTTCCAAATCTTTCAAATTTGAAGTGCTGTTTGGAATTAATTCATATTTGGATGATTTGAGTATTAAAATGATTATTGAAACCAAAATTTTAAATAGGGTGACCCAAAACTTTAATTGGAAACAAATGAGTGTAAAATGTTTTGGTTATTTTTATAATTTCAAATTGGTGTGCTGTTTGATGATTTGAATTTGAGTTTTTGAATGCAATTGGAATTAATTAATTGAAATAACACCACCATTTTACTAGTTGATCTTTATGGAATAATTGTAAACAAAAAGGAGACTTTGGATTGAACTTTTGATTTGAAAATGTTGTAACATGACAAGTATGAAACACATCATTTGAAATTGTTTGAATTTCCATTCTGAAAACAGAATAGAAACAAATGCAAAACAAATAGTGAACAAATGCAAACAAGGAAATAAATATGATGACATGATGCAATACTTTAATTAAACAAGAAATCAAACATTCTAGGGGTATTTTCATACTTGGGATGTTACAGAATACCTAAAGATGTCAGAGCAGCCGATAACTTTTTCCAAAGAGGACCACCCTCCACGAGTGTATCGACCAGGGCATGTCGCGCTCCTCATCCAGGCGCAAATAGGCAACTACAACCTAGCTCGGGTGTTCATGGATGGTGGCAGCGGAATCAACATCATATACGCGGACACACTCCGTAAGATGAACAAGAACCTGGACGAACTCGCAGAATCAGAAACACCCTTCCACGGGATAGTACCAGGGAAAGCCGTCCGACCACTCGGAAAAATCAACCTGGGGGTGATACTTGGAGACCCAAAGAACTACATGAGATAATTCCTCGACTTTGAGGTGGTCGACTGGCCATCGCAGTACCACGCCATTCTAAGCCGAACAACGTTCACGAGATTCATGGCAGTACCCCACTGTGCCTGCCTGAAGCTCACTCTTCCAGGAGCATTCGACACAATCACCATAAACGGCGACTTCCAGAAGTCAGAAAAATACGACAGTGAGTTCAACGAAACCGCAAAATCTTTCGGGATGCAAGAGGAGCTAGAGGAGCTGGCAAAAACCACGGATCACTCTGTAATGCCGCTCACCAAAAAGAACGCCCCAGAACTCGAGTTCGGCCCAAACAGCGACACTCGAAAACATCAAGTGCACCCGACAGAATCCACGAAGACGGCGATGGTGTCCACCACCCTATCACCCGCATAGGAAAGCGTGATTGTCGAACTCCTCCGTAAGTACTGGGAGATTTTCGCCTCACAGCCCTCGGATATGCCAGGAATACCAAGGGAGTTCGCCGAGCACTCACTTGAAGTGTTTAAAGATGCAAAGCCAGTCAAGCAGACCACCCGACGTTTTTCCGAGCCGAAACAGGGAGCACTCGGAGAAGAGGTGAACGGATTGTTAGCCGCCAACTTCATCAGGGAAATTAGGATTTCCACCTGGTTAGCAAACCCGGTGTTATTCCCGAAGAAAAATACTGACATCCTTCGCGTGTGCATCGACTACACGTCGTTGAACAAACACTGCCCCAAGGATAACTTCCCATTACCACGGATCGACCAGATCGCGGATTCTACAGCAGGATGTCAGCGCCTCTCCTTCCTGGATGCCTACTCGGGCTATAATCAAATCAGGATGAAGCAAGAGGACGGGGAGAAGACAACATTCATCACACCACACGGTGTATACTGCTATACGACAATGCCCTTCGGGCTAAAAAACGCATGCGCGACATATAAGCACTGCATGCAAAAATGCCTCGCCAAGCTCATTGGTAAGAATGTATAAGTTTATGTTAACGACATCGTCATCAAGACTCGAGGGGATGACACACTCCTCGAGGACATCAGGGAGACATTCGACAGCCTCAACGCGTACAGAATCAAACTCAACCCGACAAAGTGCGTCTTCGGAGTTCCTGCACGACAACTCTCGGCTATTTGGTCTCCGGCCGAGGAATTCAAGCCAACCCAGAGAAAATACATGCGACCTTGACGATGAAAGAACCGACAAATCTTCGCGGCGTGCAGCAGCTCGCATGGTGACTAGCAGCCCTCAGCGGGTTCATCGCAAGGTTAGGCGAGAAAGCGCTCCCTTTCTACAAGTTGCTGAAGAAAACGGATAAGTTCGAGTGGACGCCAGAAGCAAAAAAGGCGTTCATCGATCTAAAAAGAGTGTTGCAGAGTAGACGCATATTGGCAACACCGCAGGAAAGGGAACCCCTCTACCTTTACCTAGCCGCAACAAATCAAGTGGTTAGCACGGTAATCGTCGTCGGGCGGCCGGAGGACGGAAAGGAATACATCGTTCAGAAACCAGTGTACTACATCAGCGAGGTACTTTCGCCATGCAAACAGCGATACCCCCACTACCAGAAACTCGCGTATGGAGTGGTCCTTACAACCCGCAAACTCAAACATTACTTCCAGGAGCATACCGTCACGGCGCTAAACGATGCATCACTCGGTACTATCATGAACAATTCCATGGCATCCGGAAGAATCGAAAAGTGGAGCATCGAGCTAGGTGCCTGGGATATAATATACACAGGACGTAACGCTGTAAAATCCCAGGTGGTTGTGGAGTTCCTGAGCGAGTGGACGGAGCTGCAAACTCCAGGACCCCCAGAATACACGAGCAACCGGATCATGTACCTTGACGGGTCTAAAAGAAACGAGGGAGTCGGAGCCGGAGTAATCCTCATATCGCCAAGGGGCGACAAGCTCCAGTATGTCCTGCGACTCGACTTCCCCCCTTACGATCCAACGTCCAACAATGATGCAGAGTACGAGGCCCTCTTACACAGCATGAAGATGGCGATTGCATGCGGAGCCACTCGATTGATGATATACGGAGACTCAAATCTTATCGTGCAACAGACGATGAAGGAGTGTGACGTTGTCGCAGATAACATGGTCGCCTATCGCGACATGTAAAACTTACTCGAAGGAAGTTTCAAAGGGTGCAAGCTGAAGCACATCGCACGATCAAGCAACGAGGAAGCATACAGACTAACAAACATAGGGTCAACAAACACCCCTTTTACACGAGGAATCTACTTCGAGAGAATAAGCAAACGATCAGTCAAGGTCAAAAGGCAAGCAGCGACACCCGCAGTAACAGAAACGGAGGCCAGCCAGCAAATCGCGCTCATCGAGATCACCCATAACATCTCAAGGCAAGTCTTTCTGGTCGATCCAACCCGGACACATAAATACCTCGACTACCTGACAAACTGGCAGCTCCCAGCAGACATTTGCGAGGCTAGACAGATAGTACGATGCAACAAATCCTTTCGGGTGATCAAGGGAGAGCTATAAAAGCAAAGCATATCAGGAGTACTCCAGAGGTGCATCGCACCCGAGGATGGCAAAGAACTGCTCCGCAACATTCACTAAGGCGACTGTGGGCATCATGCAAGCTGGAGAGAAATCTTAGGGAAGGCTTTTCGAGCAGGATTTTACTGGCTCACGGCAGCCAGAGACGCCAAAGATCTCGTCGAGAGGTGCAACGCCTGCCAAAGATTCGCGCCCAAGCCACACGCACTGGCTACAGAGCTCCACATGGTCCCCCTATCCCGGCCCTTTGCTCAATGGGGGCTCGACATGGTAGGACCACTGGGGAAATCAACACCCGTAGGATACACCCACTTGCTGGTCGCAGTCGACAAATTCACTAAATGGATAGAGGCCATGCCAGTCACATCGCAACACGCGGAGTGCGCCATGAGATTCCTCGATTCCATCTTGTGCAGGTTCGGCGTCCCACATAATATCATCACAGATAATGGGACCAACTTCACAGCCAAGAAAACCCAAGACTTCTGCAAAGAAAAAACATGACTCTCAGCTTCGCCTTGGTGGCTCACCCGCAAACCAATGGCCAAGTCGAACGATCCAACGGATTGGTCTCGGCTGTCCACAAAAAGCGGCTGCTCTCTCGACTACACAGAGCAGCAGGACACTGGGCCCAAGAACTACCATCGGTGCTGTGGAGCCTGCGAACAACGCCAAATCGATCGACAAATTACACGACATTCTTCATGGTATACGGAGCTGAAGCCGTGCTACCCGAGGACGTCAAGTTTAGCGCCCCACGAGTCGTCGCATACAGCAAAGAAACCTCCAACAACGCAATCGCAAAAGACATTGACGCGCTGGACGAGATCAGGGACATTGTACTCGCAAGATCTAAAGTCTACAAGCAATCGCTGCGCCATCACCATAGTTGCCGCATACGCCACAGATCTTTCGTGGTAGGTGACCTGGTGTTGCGACTCAAGCAGAAAGAAGGACACAAGCTAGAGACGCCGTGGGAATGGCCCTTGATCATACACGAAGTCATCCCAGGAGGCGCCTACCGCTTGAAGAACCCAAAGACATGCGACATCTACTCCAACCCGTGGAACGTGGCGCACCTATGCAAGTTCTACCCTTAGGATTTAATGTCCTACTCGCAAGAAATAAGGATAGACCAACCACATTGTAGCCCGAGATAATACATGGCTTCTCATCCATCGCAATAAAAACATGGTTTCTCAACCATATCCACAAAGACTATCCAGTCGCATTTTTTTATTTTCCTTACATGCTAAAAAAAATGTCACACCCCAACACATGGGGGCTACACCAAACTAGCATCAGCGAACCTTCTAGTGCTCGCGCACGACAAAAATCTTACAAGATAACAAGATACACACCTTATAAACACCTTAACCGATTGAATTAATGTACAAGGTCACAAGGTACACACATTAACACACCTTAAACATACAACATACAAGGTATATACACCTTATCAACTACAACTATTGTCGAGCAGCCGCCTCTTGAAGCAATCGCTCGGTCTCCGTCGCAATCAGTCGAATAATCCTGATGGGGGGATAGTAACCCGGTAGGCCCACTTCAAGATATAATCCGGCCCGAGGTGTGCTGAGCGATATCCGGCTAGGGGTAAAGAGATTACCGGAAGGCCCAAAGGCTTGTAAGATTCGTAACCCGGATTGTGGGCTGCGATAAGGGAAGTTAGGGTTTGTATGTGGAGTTCGAGTAGGACTCAAGATGTGCCTTGGAGGGCAAGCTAGGGGTGTGCGGGTGCTTTATAAACCGGCCCCTAGGTTTAGTTTGCCAGAAAACTCAAGTCATAGTTGTAACACCTGTTATCGAGTATCCAGTATAATTCATATTGAGATCCGGCGAGTTATTTTCCGGCTCTTAGATTGCTTTCCGCCATGTCTTCCTTCGAGCTAAACCCTCTCCCGAATACCTGTGTCGACTTGCCCCAAGATCAGTTACCCCCGGTAACATCTGCCGTGATTATCCCACGACAGTTGGCACCCACCGTGGGGCCTGCGTCCAAAGGTGTTTACATCACGGGAGAAGCTCGGAAGAACATGAAGAACTTTGTCGTCGGCGAGATCTACTCCGATGACGAAGGAAAAAGGATAGTGGACAATTCCGGGTGGGAGTTGGAGCCGGATCACCTCGAATCCGGATCCACGGTGTCGATTGGCCAAATCAGTATCTTCATCGGTGTGGTACGTACGCTCAATTTAAAAGGACAATATCATGTGCATGTTACAGGGACTTCCAACAGGGACAAAAAGGCGTTAAAACAGACAGTGGATTCAGTTTCCTCGACCACTCCGGGATACTTGAGATGGGCAGAGCAAGAGGTAACGTGGAGCAGAAGGGATCATCCGGAAGGAATAGAGCGCCCCGGAACCCTGGCGTTAGTAGTCTCGCCACAGGTCAATGGTTATGAATTGAGAAAGGTATTGATGGACGGAGGGAGCAGCATCAACATCCTATATTGGGAAACCTTCTTGCGCATGAACCTCAAAGAATCTCAGCTACAGAAAAGTTCGACGGTTTTTCATGGAATTGTGCCGGGTCATTCGGCGCGCCCCGAAGGAAAAATTACATTGGAAGTAGCCTTCGGAGAGTCGGTAGATAACTATCGGGTGGAATGGCTCACGTTTGAGGTGGTCAGGTTGCACAGTCCTTACCACGCATTGTTCGGAAGGCCGGCTTATGCTAAGTTCATGGCTAGGCCGTGCTATGTATATTTGCAGTTAAAGATTCCAGGCCCCAAGCAGACCATCACTATCCATGGAAACCGGGATATAGCAGCAGAATGCGATGAGGGAGATTCGGTAATGGCTGAACAAGCCTGCAGAAAGGAAGAACTTAAATATTACCGGTCTCAGGTGGATCCGGATGATGGCACAGCATTGAGAAGACCAGATTCTGAGGACGAAAGAGTAAAATTTAAGGCGGCTCAAGACACCAAGAAAGTAGATTTTGTGGAAGGACACCCCACCAAGCAGTTCACTATAGGGTCCAATTTGGAAAGCGCGCAAGAAAAGGCTCTAGTGGAGTTCATACGCTCAAATGCGGATGTGTTTGCCTGGACACCCAGCGACATGCCGGGTATCCCCACCGAGTTGGCAGAGCACAGTTTGCATGTGGATCCCAGGGCCAGGCCTGTGAAGCAAGGTTTGAGAAAAATGAATGAGGAAAGGAGAAGAGTTATAGGTGAGGAAATCGCGCGACTATTAACCGCAGGCTTTATCATGGAAGTATTTCACCCCGACTGGTTAGCAAATCCGGTTCTTGTGATGAAAAAGACAAATGAATGGAGGATGTGCATCGATTTCACGAGCCTCAACAA
This sequence comes from Alopecurus myosuroides, assembly GCA_028641055.1. Lineage (NCBI taxonomy): Eukaryota > Viridiplantae > Streptophyta > Magnoliopsida > Poales > Poaceae > Alopecurus > Alopecurus myosuroides. Next base: position 107,770,822 of record CM054060.1, read on the forward strand.
GCATTGTCCAAAGGATCCGTTCGCGCTGCCAAGGATAGACCAAATCATAGACGCGGTAGCCGGAAGCGACTTGCTATGTTTTTTGGACGCATATTCGGGGTACCACCAGATTAAACTCAAGAGGGAGGATTGGGAAAAAACGTCGTTCATAACCCCTTTTGGGGCCTTCTGCTACAAAACCATGACGTTTGGATTGAAAAATGCGGGCGCAACTTACCAGCGGTGTATTCAGAAGTGCTTCGAGGATCAAATTGGGCGCAACGTGCACGCGTATGTGGATGATGTGGTTATTAAGACCCGGAAGGCAGAGACATTTATTGATGATTTAAAGGAAACGTTTAAAAACTTGAGAAGGTATCAGATGAAGCTTAACCCAACGAAGTGTGTATTCGGAGTTCCGGCCGGGAAGTTACTTGGCTTTATAGTCTCCGAGAGAGGAATCGAGGCAAACCCGGATAAAATCAAGGCCATCCAGAATTTGAAGAAACCGGAAAATTTGAAGCACGTTCAAAAGCTCACGGGCTGCGTGGCAGCCCTGAGCCGGTTCATATCCAGGCTTGGAGAAAAGGCAATACCCTTGTACCGGCTTTTGCGAAAATCAGATAAGTTCGTATGGGATCAGGAGGCAGATGGGGCGTTTGAAGCACTAAAGAAGCAGTTATCTGAAGCGCCAGTACTAGCGGCGCCGGGTCCTAAAGAGCCTATGTTATTATACGTGGCAGCCGGTCCCCGAGCCGTCAGCGCAGTAGTTGTCGTGGAACGCAAAGAAGATGGGAAAGGTTACCCGGTCCAGAGGCCGGTTTATTATGTCAGCGAGGTGTTATCGGAAGCGAAGCAGCGTTACCCACATTGGCAAAAACTGGTGTTTGGGGTCTTTATGGCCAGCCGGAAGTTGAAGCCATATTTCCAAGAACATCCCATAACAGTGGTTAGTTCAATACCAATGTCGGATATCATCAGAAACTCGGATGCAACGGGAAGAATAGCCAAATGGGCAATAGAGATGGGAGATTATCATATCAGCTACGAGCCCAGATCGGCAATCAAGTCACAGGCCTTGGTTGATTTCGTTAACGACTGGACGCACACTGGAATGGTTACCGCGGTTCCAAGTTCCGAGTCATGTACCATGCACTTCGATGGATCAAAGCAGTACGAGGGGTTAGGAGCCGGAGTGGTGCTGACTTCGCCAAAGGGGGATAAACTAAGTTACGTGCTGCAGATTCACTTTGATTGCTCAAACAACGTGGCCGAGTATGAGGCTCTGTTGCATGGCTTGAAGGTAGCCAAGGAGATGAACATTAGAAGGATACGATGCTTTGGAGATTCGGATCTCGTGGTGCAGCAGGTATCAGGAACCTGGGACAGGAAGGACGCCACTATGGCAGCGTACCGCAGGGAGGTTGATAGGGTTGCCGGGTGTTTTTCCGGGTATGAAGTGGAGCACATAGACAGAAGAAAAAACGAGGCGGCGGACGCACTCGCCAGACTCGGCTCGCGCAGGGAGCCGGTTCCACCTAATGTTTTCTTGGACGAGCTATGGCGACCGTCGGTTAAATCCGAGTCTGAAGAAGAATTAGCAAATCGAGACCCGGACGTGGAGCTCGTGGCTACAATACGTGATGTCCCCGAGTGGACAGAGCCATATCTGGCCTACTTATCGCGGGGCGAACTACCAGAACAGGAGGTACTAGCAAGACAAATCGTGAGGCGGGCAAAAGGATATGCTATTATCAATGGAGAGTTGTACAAGAGAAGTGCGGCAGGAGTCTTTTTGCGCTGTGTGACACCAGAAGAAGGCCGACAGATCCTTAAGGAGATCCATGAAGGTGATTGTGGGCATCATGCGTCCACAAGGTCCCTTGTGGCCAAGGCCTATCGGCATGGGTTCTTCTGGCTCACAGCTCTAGCAGACGCGGAACGGATAGTGGCAAGGTGCGACGGATGTCAAAGGTACGCTCGCCAAACTCATGTGCCGGCTATGGAGTTACGGACCATCCCATTAACTTGGCCATTCGCTGTTTGGGGTATGGACATGGTTGGCCCCTTCCATATGTCACCTTGCAAGAAGACGCACCTTTTAGTGGCTGTTGATAAGTTTACCAAATGGGTGGAGGTTATGCCGGTCACCAATTGCGAAGCGGCCACAGCAGTCAAGTTCCTGAAAAGAATTATATACCGGTTTGGATACCCCCACAGCATAATTACCGACAATGGAACCAACATGTCCCTTGGAGAGATGGAAAAATTTTGTGGCAGCAATGGAATCAGGCTTGATGTAGCATCAGTGGCACATCCGCAAGCCAACGGGCAAGTGGAGAGGGCGAACCAAGAGCTACTTCGTGGATTGAAACCAAGACTGAGGGTTCCTTGTATCAGGGCCGCTGGGGCATGGGTTGAAGAACTTCCTTCTGTGGTCTGGGGTATCAACACTACACCTAACCGATCCACCCAGATGACACCTTTCTTCATGGTCTACGGCGCAGAAGCAGTATTACCAAGCGACATCATTCATGATTCACCAAGGGTGACAGCCTATGTTGAAGTGGAGAACGAGAAGACCCGGCAAGACGCCGTGGATATGTTAGAAGAACAAAGGGAGCAAGCCTTGGAAAGGTCAGCCATATATCAGCAGGACTTGCGAAGATATCATAGCCGGCGGGTGAAAAGCCGGGTCTTCCAGGAGGGAGACTTGGTCCTGCGCTTGGTTCAGACAAACGAGGGAAAGCACAAACTATCGCCACCATGGGAAGGACCTTTCATCGTAAGCCGGAGTCTGCATAATGGGTCATATTACTTGATAGATGCAAGAGAAGAATCGGCCACAATCAACGACACTGCTCACACTACTGCACCTATGCAAGAAAGAGATAGACCATGGAACGTGGCTCAGCTACGTCCGTACTATACTTAGCAGAAAACGATGTAACAGGCAGCAGGTTTCAGACGCACTCTTTTCCTATCCGGGGAACCCTTGGGGACTGGATGGGTTTTTAATGAGGCGGCTTGCTGGCATAATTTTCTCATATCAAATAAAAAGGGGATTATCAAGAAAAGAGGCAATTGTCATTTATACGGTGTGCATATTCAGGTCTTGAGGGCTGGTCGCTCCTATAAGCACAGCTGCAAACTCAAAAAAAAGACCCGGCCTTGATGCCAATGAGTTATAGGGGCCGGTCACTCGAAAAAACGAGTGCGGCTACAATCTTATAACCGGACAAAGAAGTCCAAATTTCTCGGCTATTCTTACTTAAGCTCGATGTGACTCGCAACAAAGTGGCATGATTTGTTCGCTTACGATTATTGTCGGTCATGAGACCCAAACGGGACTTGCTTGACCCCGTTTTCGTATTGATGTAACAACATGGTATCCACGCGAAAGCCGGCTTATAGTACAAGGTAGTTGAAAGGGTCATCTAAACCACAAGTTATGCAGAGTATAAGGTTAGCAGCCGGAAACTCAACAATTATCAAGCATAACTTCAAACATCATAAAAAGCTGTCCTGAAGTCTTGGGCATTTAGCGACAGGCGATTCGTTTCCTTGAAAAGAAACAATCACGAGTCCTAGACGCGGAAACCCGGACTGGGGGACTTGTGAGCCCTGAAGAAGAAAAAGCATTATCCAGCCGATAAAATTCCAACGAGCCACGCATCCGGGTCTCGGGGGCCTAGGGATCCGGGTGTAAGCCCGTTCCCCAGATGCCAACGAAACCCGGAGGTCGGGTCTCGCCAAGGAAAGCATAAAAAAAAAGTAAAGGTACAAGGTATCAAGAATAAAGTAAGTGGATATCAAGAACAAGCGGGTGCAAAGACACATTAATCAAAAGCCAAAAGGGGCGCAAAGTGCATCGGGAGTTTAAACAAAAATATTACAAAGAAGTATCAAAAGAGCACAGGCGCTCCGCTTAAACAAATAATAAAGCTGTTTTAACGACGCTTTGCCGACTGACACATATGGAATGATAGGCGATATTCATTATTTCAAGCTGCAGGATCCATCTTGGCCTTGCCCTTGTTGCCACTGGGGGTGGCAGCGCCACCCGGATCAGTAGCAGTCCCGGGTTGCGAAGTTGCAGGAGCAGAGTCGGCATCGGCCTTCTTGGCAGCTTCGTCCCTCATCTTGATTGCCTCCTCCCTCCAACGGGCAAGCATATCGTACGGCTGGGGGCGGTTCGCCTGGACAATCTTGTCATTAGCATCATAAGCAGGGAGAATCACATCAATCTCTAAGCTATCAGCGATAACGCTAGCCGGATGACGGACTTCTTTCTGAATAGCCTTAAAGTCCTTTGGCAAAAATTTGGACCCATCCAAGTTGAACTCTGGAAATCCGCTCATAAGTTTGGCCAGCTCTAGCTTGGGAGCGTAGGCTTTAGCCAACGCGAGCCCTCGGGTTACCCCAAATCGGCAGGAGGACCGTTTCCAGTGCCAAATCCACTCGGGGATCGTCGAGCAGAATTCCAGTAATCTCTTCATATTATCTGGCCTGACACCCGGCAGTCGCAACTCATCAAGTATCCAGCTAACTCCGCTGCAAAGTTGGCGAAGAGTATTTTTGATGGTTTTTAGCTTAGCAGCGTCATCTTCTTCGGGGGCAGCATCACTTGGGCCTGCTAAAGAGGCCAAAGGAGCAAAGATAATAAGTAAGCAAGTGCAGTGGTTCATATCAAAGGAATCCGGGTCATAAAAAAGGTGAAATTTAAAAATCTTACCAGTCGCGGTACGATAAACGTCAGCAATTTGAACGGAAAGTGTTGTCAGTTTATCCTTAGCCTTGTGAGCTCTTTTCATGTACCTTCTCGTCATTTTTTGGCACCTGCGAGCTTCAGTCTCCGCAGCTTCACGAAGGGCCGTTTCTTTTTCAATACGCTTGGTGGACTTGGCCAGCTTCTTCTCCAACTGTGAAACATAGTCCTATACGGAAGCGTGAAGAGGGATTAGCCAGAAACATTATACAAAGTTCCAAGCAAGTTACTTAGTAATTTACTCGGAACTTGGGGACTATGTGTGGAAACAATCGGTACTACTCGGGATTACCTCGTGCTTGGTTATTAAGGCGTCTAGTATGTTTTCTTCATCACCCTTCAAGGTATGGAGGGCATCTAGCATTTGAGCAAAGGTCATGTCTTCAGGTCGAAGTTGAGAAGGGCCGGAAGACTGGCCTTCCTGTTGAAGGGTTGTTCCGGGTCTGGGGTTCGAAACCCGGACCGTTTGAGTGTCCGGGTTAGGAGAACCCGACCTGGTCTCCAAAATGATATCTTCGTCCACCTCCTCAGAGGGCTGGGGTGATGCAGTTTTTGGTGGAGGTGGGTCCTTAAAAGGGTCTTCTTTATTTCCGTCCTCGGCCTCGTCCTCAACCTCAATGTCCATGTTGTTACTCGGCTTCTCCTCTCCCTGCCTTTCTGCTTCAGGAATATCCGGGTCACTCAGCGTAACTGTGGCACTGAAAGGAAAAAAGGAGACATTGATTAGTGGAATGTATGGAAACAAGAAAGATAACAAGTGCGAGAGAATGTAAGTAAAGGTAGTTTACCCGGTGTTCACAGCATAGTCCGGGGGAAGCTCGCAGCTGGAGGCGGATGACGTTGGTAAAAGCACTGGCTGCGGTACGCGAAATTGCCCGGCAAGTGGATGACTAGGAGATGGATGACGTTGAGGAGATTGGGAAGGTTGAGCTGGAGGGGTGCTGGCTCGACGAGCGGGTGAGGTGGAGATACCCGGGTTAAGGGGATCATCCCCCGGAGAACTCCGGGTCACCCTACGTTTAGTCGGGAGAGGGTCCTTCAAGAAGGGTGAATGTGATAATCGCACATTAAGTTCACGCATAGTGGCAAAGGAGTAAGGCGCACAAGACATGGAAGAGAAGGGAACCTTTTCAACTACCCCTCTAGCTTTCCTTTTGTTTCCAACTGGGGGTTCTTGGTCAGACTCGGTGGCTTCCGGGTCATTTTCTTCTTCCTCATCTTCGTCCTCTGACCATGAAAGCCGAGTAAGTATTAGATAAGAAAGGACGAGTGGTAAGAAAGGTGGCACAGATGAAGGGCAGATATAAAGGTTATGAAAGAGTACCCTCGTCGTCATCAATGGACTCGTTTTCCCCTTCGGGGTCTTGGGAGGGAGGAGAGTTCTCGACCTTCCAGAAGGGATCGTCAGCCTGTGAACAAGTAAATGCAAGTAGTGGTTAGAGACTATAGTGGATAAAAGTGCTGAAACAAGAAAAAGGGGGTCAGGTCTTACCGCTGGAGCGGGATTCTCCCGAGTAAACGGGGGTAACCCGGTAGCGTTCTTTATAACATCTAGCCTCTCCATCAGGAAACCCTTGATGGTCTTGTTGGTGTTGCCAGCAGGGAAGTTCTTGGTGGAGTAGCGGAGGGAGTCCGTGATGTGACCCGAGTACTCGTGTAGCAACTTCGAACGAATGGAGTTGGGCTGAACCCGGAAATCTACCCAAGTCTTTATTAGATTAAGCCCAAGAAGGCCATGGGCTGAGAGGGCTGCTAGTTTGGTCAAAAAGGGCTGAATGGCTTCCCTATCAGGCTCGGGTGCAAAAGCGCTAAAAGACTCGGAGGGTTCAAGGAGGCTCTCCGAGTAACCCGGCAATTTCCTCTCACCATCCGGAGAAGTGTCATGGCAATAGAAGAAAGATAGTTGCCAGTTGTTGACGTGGGAGTTCAAGTTAAGAATTGGCATTAGTGAGTGCTTGCGGCGCTGGATAGATACCCCGCCACAGGTAAGAAGAGCTCCGTCATCGCTCTCGCGACACGGCTCGCATTGGAACAACTCAATAAAAAGATCCAGGCTTGGTGGAATGCATAAGTAAGATTCGGACAAGACTATGAAATGGGTAATATTCAGCATAGAGTTAGGCCCTATGTCGAACACCCGGAGGCCGTAGTGGCTTAAGATTTCCCGGAAGAAAGGGTGACCCGGAGGACGAAATCCCCGGGTCACGTGCTCGGTAAAACAGATTACCTCATTCCCGGCAGGAGTAGGACGGGTCTCATCGTCAGGAGCCCTCCAATGTATCTCCTTTTGAGAGGGAAGAATTCCTAATTCGGCCATTCCTTCTAGCTTGGCCTTCGTCGTTGAAGACCGACCCCAGTTGGCAGAAGTGGTTTGAGGGGTCTTGGTCGGAGCCGGGTGCCTTCCCTGTCTTTTCGGAGCCATGGAGTTGACCTGCAAGGGACAAGAGATGTATGGAGTAAGATTCAGAGTATCAGATTATCCGAGTCTGGGAATATCGAGACAATGCGAAGGCTAAAATAATACCCGGATAATGCGCTACGATGTTAAGTGTGGAGGATTCTCCGGGTGACAGATGAGGTTGAGTAAATTGTTAATTACTTACGTACGGAGGTGGGTTGGGCGAACATGGATGGTTGCCCATACTTTTATTGCGAAGAAAATAGCTGGAAAAAGAGGGTTTTCCGGATGTTAATGAGACAAGCGGAAAAAACAAGGTGGAACGGATCTAGGTTGAAAAGCTTGCGAGCGATCTTATATAAAGTTTGATGGTTGAAAAAGGTGCGGGGATGAATTGCGACTACGCATCAGGTGCTTGAAGGAGCTGAGGACTACCGAAGCGGCTTGATTTGACAATACCGGAAAGGTAATTTACGGGTTGATCCAGATCCGATCCAAGTCAAATTGAAAAAATTGCGAGGTTCAATTGGACGATTGAGAGAGGCTTACCGAAGAGTTTGATGTCCGAAATGAGGGTGATGTGAGGTGCGGCTTGAGTATTGTTCCACAGCCCTCAATGAGAGAAGCGAAGATGCGACGACAATGCGTGATGGCGGCGCGGGATAGCTCGAGGTCGAGCGCGGCCGGCAGTGGTCTTATCTGTTGTAGTGTGCGCGAGCTCCGGCGGCGGAAGTTGCGAGGGAGCGAGGGGAGAGGGTATGATGAGGTGAGGTGAAAGGCTTAGGGTTCCCTTCGATTGATATTTATAAGGGAGGTGGTGAGTTCACCCCCGCGACTGGAAAATCGGAAGCTACGGGACAGTAATTATCCGTGCGGATTTGGTGGTGTATGCGCCCGGAATGGGATAAAATGTTCCGTTGGCGGAGGAAGTGTAACCTATCCCGAGATATCAGGGACCGGTATCGTGAGTGGAATCTTGGCATTTTAGGGTTCAAATTTGGAAAGGCATGTTAGACACTTGGGGGGGATCGAGTTATCGTATGGCCGTCATGGAGCTGTGCCTAGCCATCTATCGAAGCAATTTAACTCGGTCCCCATGAACTTGGGTGTTTCGTATCTTTTTCAGGGAATAGCGAGCGCTTCAAGGATGAATCCGTGAAACCCGCGCTATCCTGGGGACTACTGATGGGGGGATAGTAACCCGGTAGGCCCACTTCAAGATATAATCCGGCCCGAGGTGTGCTGAGCGATATCCGGCTAGGGGTAAAGAGATTACCGGAAGTCCCAAAGGCTTGTAAGATTCGTAACCCGGATTGTGGGCTGCGATAAGGGAAGTTAGGGTTTGTATGTGGAGTTCGAGTAGGACTCAAGATGTGCCTTGGAGGGCAAGCTAGGGGTGTGCGGGTGCTTTATAAACCGGCCCCTAGGTTTAGTTTGCCAGAAAACTCAAGTCATAGTTGTAACACCTGTTATCGAGTATCCAGTATAATTCATATTGAGATCCGGCGAGTTATTTTCCGGCTCTTAGATTGCTTTCCGCCATGTCTTCCTTCGAGCTAAACCCTCTCCCGAATACCTGTGTCGACTTGCCCCAAGATCAGTTACCCCCGGTAACATCTGCCGTGATTATCCCACGACAAATCCGCTCTGCCGCGGGACGCACAACCTCAATGAGGGACAAAATCTACAGGTGGTCCTCGGGTGTCAGGGAGTCGTGCCACCGAATTGAAATTTACCTTAGGGTGCCACAAACGCACGAAAGAGAGCGCCACCTGAGCACCGCAAATGAGCTGTTGACGCACACACTCTCGAACATCCCCCACTCGACGAAATAGCCTCAGCAAGCCACTCAAGCTATCCGGAACAACGCCAAAGGGGTAAAACGCCCGATGGACAGAAGCGAGGGCCTCCGGGGAAGATTCCACAAAAAGTTGCGCCTGACTCGCCCGGTACTGCAGGGTAACCAAGACAAAACCTCGGTTGCGGTCATACCAGAAATTGCTCGCGTGAGGGTTGGAGCTGCTTGACTCATGAACAATACGATTGTCCACCCAGTGACCCTCACACACCCCATCAGGCTCAAGAACTGCATTGGACAGCAAACGCGTCAAAACACAAGCATGAATAAACAAAAAGCACTCGGGGATTCGCGGAGCATGTCCTTCGCAACGCTCGTGAGCTCCTCCATCACAAATTATTCGCGATCCGCCGCAAGTTTCTGCTTCGACTTGGCAACATCCGCCACGCCTCGCAGATCCTTGAGCTTACGCTCACCATCGGCGACACGGTCTCGAACTGAAGCAAGCATACTGGCAGCCGCAACCAACGACTCAGTCGAAGAAGCAGCTCCACCCGACGAACCTTCGCTGGAATCCACTACCTGGAAAGAACAACGAAGTTTTAGAGACATTATCATACCCCACTCGACGATGTACCACACAAAGTCTTCGACTGCTCGGGGGCTACTCCCATCGGGAGAATACAAAGTAAGGCGCGATAACAAAGCGCTGACACTTTCAAAACATCTCGATTGATAAAACAAAGTACGGGAATGCATCCCAAGGTTCATTACACACAAAAATATACAGACACATCGATCAACCTAAGGAACTACGGAGGTAGCTCCACTCGCAGCAGGCTTTCCACCACGACCGCGGGAAACTACCTCGGAGAGCGTCTTCGAAAGCCTCTCCGCACGGTCGCTAAAAGGACGAAGCGCTACCTTTTTGCCCAGCGCGTCTCGAGGAAGCTCCGAGTACACCTTCTCCAGGTCACCCGAGACGCCGTGCGCCAGGGAAAACTGGATAGTCGTCTTGGCTCCGCACTCGGTCTGCGAGAGGGAGTACTCCTGAAGGGGATAATCCTCGCCTAGGAAAACTAGCAGGAGGCCACCAAGAGTTGGAGGAACTGGCACATCCACGAGCAGGCGTTGGTGCAGTTACGTCAGCACTTGGGAAACATCGCGGATGAGGAAGCAAGCCTTGTTCCCATGCTCCTGCAGCTGAGTGCACGCATCCGTGAGCGCGTCGACCCGAATCCCTCCGAGTAACACCAGCCCAACTCCGATAGCACCTAAACAAAGGCGGACCAGATAAACGATAGAAGGAGAAAAGGACGAGCCGCAGTCGAAAGAAATTCGAGCATGACTCACCAGCCAAAGTCTGGGCCCAAGGACGGAGGACGCCGACCAAATCGTTGTCGTTCTTCACACTCGCCTCCTCCAACTGCTTCAAGGCGTCCTGGGCTCCCGCGAGACTGTCAGTTGATTGCTTGCGCGTGGACTCCAACTCCTTTCGAGTAGACTCCAGCTCCTTCTCAAGGTCCTTCACCCGAGAGATAGCCTCAGCCTTCTCGGACTTCAGGCGGCTAACCTCATCTGCAGTACGGAGGGCGCGATTACAATAGCAGTTGCATCCAAGAACAAAACAGAAATAGGGAAAAAGGTGTGTGGCATCTTACTTTGTAGGGTGAGGCCATCCTGGACAGGCTGGTCGCGCTCTCCCCGAAGAGAAGCACAATCCGCCTCAGCCGAAAGAAGTCGGCGCCCAAAAGTAGCCAGGGAATCAAGAACGTCATGAAAAAATTCCTTGTAGAATTAGAGAGATATCACTTGAGTCTATACACGACTGTACACAGTCGAGTATAGCCTCGGGGGCTACTCCCATCGGGAGCACTGTCGTGCACCCGATGAAAACCAAAACCAAGAAACAGACGAGAAAAGAAAGTCTCGACTTGAGTCCATAGCCAACTGCAAGCAATTGACTATAGACTCGGGGGATACTACCATCGGGAGCACTGTCGTGCACCCGATAAAATAAAAAGAGCAAGCCAAGATGCAAGAAAAATGAGAACACTTTACCTTGCTTTGCGTGGTGGACAAGGGATCAACCGAGCTAGCCGAGATCTCCCTGCTTGCTGATGCCCCGACATCTCCAGGCCGTCCACCCGCCGGGCTAGGCATCCCGTACTATGGAACATCGACTGCCTTCGCTGTGCTCGGAAGCCTTCAAGTGGGATTTGCAGTTGGAGGAGGGTCCGCGGCGGCCTCCTTCCTTTTCACGGACGGAGTCGAAGAAGCGAACTGATCCGTGCTGATGGTCGCAAGACTGCTGCAAAAGCTAGAATCAGAAAAGGCAGTCGAGAAAATTTGTGACAAAGAAGAGAGCACACGGAACTCACTCATCCTCCTCATCATCGTCAAGGTTTTCTGGATTCCAGGTGGAGGAGATCCTCGACTGGCAGATGACAGGAGGTAGCACGTTGAGAGGAGCCGCTCGGATAGGCTCGACCTCCTTGACATGCTCATCACTCAAGGAGTTATACTTGGAAGTGACTTCAGCCTCCTCCGGCTTGCGGCGCTTGCGACGACAAAGTTGCTCATCATCTGACTCTTCCTCCTCGTCCACCTCCTTGTGCTCGGAGCTCGACTCAGCGTTTGCGACGCTAGCCTCGGGAGGGGCTTCGGCGTTGCTCGCTAGACGATCTCAGACACCTTCATCTACAGAAACTGGCGGGTAGCTCGTTTCCATGTCCTGGTTCTACAAAGGCGAAAAGAAGAAAAATAAGAGTTTTAGTCGACGAAAACCTAAAACAAGAAGAAGTACGAAGCAAAGAAGAAGATTAGGGAATTCACCTCAGTCGGGGGGTTCTCTATGTTGAACGGGGTGAGGGGGCACGTCGAGTAGCCCTCTCCCTTTTTAAATTGGCGATAGCCGCGATCTTCTTGTCGAATTCGGCATTCAAAAGAAGGTCATCGCACATGCGGCTCCGGTCGTTGGCGCCCGTGTACTCCCACAGGGTGGTCGGCCTCGCTTGAAGAGGCTGGACCCTCCAGCGCAGAAACACGCTCGTAAGGTGAATCCCATTCAGCGGGGTCCCCTGCTCCTTGTCGCAGAAGCGTGCCACCTTGCGAGTAGAGGGGTGACGACCTTAACCTCTTAGGCTGAGAGCGAGTGCGTCTAGAACTTCCGCCGCTTCAAAACGGCGAATGGATGGAATTTTGGGACGCCACCCGCGCTGTCATCCACGACATAAAATCACTTTCGGCACCACCCCTGGGCCGAGTCAACGAAGTTCATCTCCAGGTACGGGACGTCTTTGTTCGCCTGGATCCCAAAGCCTCCGGTCCTTAGCGGCTCCCCAGTTTTCTCGCCTGGCTAGGGATTCTCCCGAAATATCCGGACCTTGAAGATGGCTTCCAATGCCCCCAGTGCGGGCGAATGCCGAGGAAGCACTCGCAGAGCACGATAAAACACGAGATGTGTTGTATCGCGTTAGGAGGAAGATCGTGCAGTTGTATTCCATAGACATAGAACAGACCCGACGAGAAACAGATAGAGAGGGAAGGACAAACCTCGGGCAATGTGCTCCGAGAATGCGACGCACTCGGTGGAGAGGGGGGTTGGGCATCTCCTCCTTCTTCGCGGACATCCGAATGCGTTTGGATCCCTCAGGAGGAAGCAGCCCCTCCCTTTGCATCTCAGCGATGCTCTTCTTCGTGGTGTTCGACGGGCGCCAATCGCTCGTCTTCTTCGCCGGGGCCACCGCGGATGCGCTCGCCACCTCTTTTCCGGACGCCGCTGCGTCGCGCTTCTTGGCTCCTGCCATTGGAGGATGCTTCGTGCTCACAGAAGAGAAGGTGTGTGGGCAAGGGAGGAAGGAGACGAATGAGAGCCGGGAAAGTTACTTTTCCCCAAGGCCCAATACTTATACCCGCGTCAGGCCAATATGTGCCGTTGATCAGCGAACGTGGCGCTCATCGCCACCGCCACATGTGAAGCGGAAACAAAGAGATGGGGGCGGTTACCCCCGCACGATCTTTACGAAAAGATCGTGCATATTTACAGCACGGCCAGTGGAATAATCGGGACACGGCCGCTCGTTTCCGGTCGAAAAACTGACAAGATGGGCCCCGCGCGCTCTTCCCCACTTCGTCACGTCCCATCGGGAGCAGTCGAGTGCGCGGTGACGTCACTGCGTACCTCACGACACACGAAAACTCTTTCGTATGAACAACATGACGCGAAATTTCTTTCGCATGGACACCCTGACACGAAGTCTCTTTCGTATGGGCATTTCAACACGAAATCTCTTTCCTATAAATACATTGACACAAAATTTCTTTCGTATAAACTTCATAACGCGAAATCTCTTTCGCACAAGATCAGGGAAAATAAGATTACCTCACTCGAAGAGTTGCACAAGATAGCACTTATAGTGCGACTAAGGTAAAATCACGAGTATGCGGCTCCCGCAACTCTACCTCACGATGAAGTACACATCATTTTAATCCCGGATCGTTCGGCCGACTAGGCACACCTGGATGCCGTATTCTTTCAAGTACGAAGGTAAGACCCAAGGATTGCTCCTGTGGGCCTGGAATCGCACTCGAGCTGCGTCCTCCAGTAAACATTTCGTGTCAACAACACGAAAAAGAATCCTAGCGGACGCGCCGGGTACCCCTTTTAAAGGTTAAGTTCGACTCGATAAGACCTCCATGACCCAGTCCCAACGATCACCTCACCGAGTTCGAGTCGAAGGTCTCGAATTCGTGTACGCTAGAACTGTTTTTGCCCTAGATGCGATTAATTGTCCCTGATCTTTTGGGAGAGCCAAGCGACTGAGTCGTACCCTTCTGGGAAAATAGCCAATGCAAGGCGCATTTACCACTCGATGCTCGAGTACGCGAGCACCTCGTATACATGGTATACACCCTTGAAGACAGGCGATTGAACGACCAGTCGCAAAATCCAAGAACGAACTTTGAGTGCTTACCGGACTATTCTCAGTCAAATAAACACTCGGGGGCTACTGGCGTGGGGATGACTCCTGGACCCGTCGGGTGAGCCTACCCAGTCCAAGGCCCAAGACCAAGGCCCAAAGCAAGGTGCTATCCCGCTGTTCTAGAAGGCCCAGCATAAGCCCACCCGCAAGACTTGCGGGGCAAGAAGGAAAACTCCTACCGACCTAGAACTAGGGTTTGTAACCCCCCGGACACGGTTTGAGACCTAGCCACCTATAAAATTTTAGGAGAACCACCAAGGGGGATCCAATCTACTTTTCACCACCATAGCCATAAGCTCGAGATCAATCTCTCGGCTTGCGCACCCCCTTTGTAATCGATCTACCCATAATACATATATCAAGAGCAGGAGTAAGGGTTTTACCTCTATGAGGGCCTCGAACCTGGGTAAAATCGTGCCCCCTGTTAGCAGACGATTGTCACCAGCGCCTACTCGTTCTCTTAATCGAAACCCTACCGGGTCATCCGTGGGACTTGTCGAGATGACTAATCGACACATGCCCACCCATTTCTACCAGCATGTTGAACCCCTGATTCCACCCCTCACGATGTAGATCTAGGCGCCCCTGGTAGACACTCACATACCGAGAGTCCGTGGGACGTAAGGTCTCCTACCCATGTGTATGTAGTCCCGCAAGACCTACAACGTACGTATCTGGCAGTCCGTTGACATGCGAACGAGAGAAGATCACAGCTGTCTTACTTGCCCCATACAAGACCCATGGTTAACGCGGTATTTACGGCGCGAGAATCATGACGGTATTTGTTATTAATTCCTAGGTAATACTTTCCCATGCAGATGGAACCTTCCTTTGACCTATTCATCTTACCATGGTTCCATCCGTCCACCAAACAAAACGCTACCACTCGGGTAGTCATTCAAGTAGTCATATTATTATAAAAATAGGATCATGCATTCTTTTGAGAGTAGGTGATAATACGATAGATTTTTTGCAAATAGTTCGTTATGAAATACTGCAAAGGATATGAGCAAGTGATGAACTTGCGTGAGATTGAAATAACAATAATAATCAATGTCTTCGGGGTTCGAGAGCCGCATAGAGAAATCCAGAGATCTGAAAGATAGCAAAGTAGTTTCGGCAAGGACTACAGAAAACACTAGCAAAACGATACATGCATAGTAATGAGATGCATCGCGAAATACCCTGGAAAATACCCCAACTTACAAGTGTAAGCTACGATCGATACGATAACTTAATCACACGGGTTTTAGGTGAATTGTTTCATTACTTGTGGTGATGTGGTTATTACTTCTTTATACTTACATGTGTTTCACTTATATTTAACAAACAATGGTTATCATGTTTAGGTAGAAGTGTTATCACATGGTTATGCAATAAGGCAATAACACACAGAAACAACTATTGAAAAGATAACAGACACATTTTCTTTTACGTCTAAAAGTGTAGAGCTAATGACAAAGTGTTTAATTGAAAATGATGAATCGATACAACTAACTCTATCATCACATACTTGCTAGTGACCGGTGATTATAGGTTTAGTAGGTGGGAAAACACTACAGTTTTATTAACAAGGAAACTATTGTTGTGGTAATTGTTTATGGTTATAAGGGAAAATTATGGAATTTTATTATACTATTAGAAACAAATTTATAAGTTAAACAAAATGTTTTGTGTTTTTCATTTTTGAGTTGAAAATGTTTTTCTCTTTAAGGTATATCATTTGAAGTTTTTTGAAAAGATTTGAATAAGTTATTAATTTATTAACTTCAAATAAATTAAATGATTAGGCAAAATATTGCACAGATGAAAACTTGGTCAAATGACATCGAAAACATCACATATGAGCTATATTTGTCATTTTGAGCAATTTGGTATATAACCTGTATTTTTCTGATTTCTTGGATTATTTATTATTTTTCTCAATTTTAAATGATTTAATTTAATTAAATAAAATGTTTAATTTTAAACTTTATCAAACATTTTTGAAAGTTTATAAACATTTAGATTATATTTTTCTAAACATTTCCATATATTTCTATATTTTTCTAATAATTATTTTAATAGTTATTGAATTAATAAGTTTTATTTATTTCTGCCCTATTTAAATTGACAGGTGGGGTCCACCTGTCAGGTCTAATTTGTAATTCGAAAAAAATAAAAAAATAAAAAGATTATGACGTCATGGTGACCTCACGCTTGCATCACCAATGGAGAAAATGCTCACTACTGAATGCAATTCACGCGATCGAGTACAAATTGGTTCATGCCGTTGGTACTAGGAGCTAGAGGGTGTTGTGGCGAGTTGGAGGAGTGGAGCTCGGGACCCAATGGTCGCCGGAGGTGCCGGCGGCGTGCAAAACGGCGGCGACGCATCACGGCCATCATTGACCCGACGTTAACGAACGTGTGGAACAAAATGGAAGGCACCGTGAGGTGCGCAAGCTCACCAGGAGTGTGTAGGGCTTGACGGCGAGTCAAGGGAAGGTGTAAATCGGCGGCGGCGTGGTCTTCACCGTGGTGTCCGGACTCGGGGAAGACGACCCATGATACTTGGTGAGGAATAAGAGGAGGCGATGGCGCATCGAGTGGTGGTCTCAGAGAGGCTCGGGAACGACCGGAGCGTCAGCGGCGAGCGGTGGTTTTCGCCGGTTAAGGTTAGGGTCCCGGTGTGATGTTGTGCAGAGAGACAGAGAGCGATTGCGAGAGTGAGAGAATAAGGAGGAAGAGAGCAAGATGCAGAGGGTCTCCTGCTCCTTATCCTCGCGGAACCAGCGAGCAGGAGGTGGTCGTGCATTGACGGCGGCGTCGACACACACATAGTCGGCATGGAGGAAGACAAAACGGGATTTTCCCCCATAACCCCCTGAGGAGAGTACCAATTTACACAGAGGCCCTTCTATTTAAATAAACAGACTACAAAACATTGTTTTCTAGGCTTTTTTGGAAACATAAAAATTAATAAAAATCAGTTTTGAAATCCTTATTAAATTTCACACCCCATCATGTTTTGGTTTGGTGAAATTGATTAACATTTGCATTAAGGGGTTTTGTTACTTCTCTCAATTTAAACTCTTAATTGGATTTAAAACGTCCTCAATACATATTATAACATGAACACACACAACCATCATGTTGTTACCCAAGTGGTGTGTTTGAAATTGGATAATTTTGATACAAGACTTATAGAAAACAACTCATAAAACTACTTAGTAATGTTTTTATTTATTATAGAAAATCACCAACTATTGATTATTAGTCCAAATCATACCGGATGATTTTGATTAATAAAAGGACATGTTTTCTTTTATGTGGTTGTGTTATTTTCCTAATTTAAACTCTTAGCAAGTTTGGTTGACATTTTAATTAAGTGTGTGTAAGCCATGGTTGCTGTTTTTAGTACTAAATTAAATGGAAACATGTGTGGCTTTGGAATCTTGTTGGTTTGTTTTCCACACAGGTTTCAAGCATGGCTATTATGCCTTGTTGGTTTTATAACATGTAATCAGTTGCATGATTATGTATAGATGATTTTTTGTCATTATACATTTGTCTTATGGATAAGAAGGATATGGAAAACAAGGTATTAAGCTTATTACCATTAACATCAACATAGGCATTGAAATGCAATGAATTGTTATTATTTCATACTTGATATTTTTTCCATTCAAGAGATTTTTATGTATTCCTTAACTCTGATGAGCTTGACAAGGAATAGAGATTATAAGTCTCTAACATTACCTAATGATTCACTAGATAATTTCTTATGTACCCTTACTGAGGCAATGTTGCTTCTTGTGGTCTTCTGTTGTCTGATGTACTTGTCTCTAATTGCCACTTGTCTTCAGATTGCCTTTGTCACTTGCAAACAAGATCATCTCTTGGGTTCCAACTTCATATGTCTCACCCTTGTGGTGAAGACAACCAATTACTCCAAACAAAGATTTTCTTAGATGATTGTAAAAGAATGTAGGTTTTTTATGACATAAAGTTTCCATATGCATATAAGAAAAAATTGTTAACAAGTGGGCCAGACTTGCCTCCAAATTACTAATCATATACAATTGGCTGAGATGTACTAGGTTATTCAACCTTCTGTTTGTTTGTGTATGAAACTCAATTGTTTGAGTATACAAAAGTGATTTGTTAACAAGGTATACATCTTGTTACCAAACTACTTCTATATAACACTAACATTGGAATATATCACACGGTTTCAGGAGAAATTAATAAGATCAGATTAAGATATAAGATGTCGTGGTGGTGTCACGGCAGATGCCATGGGATGGCTAATTGTTTGGGGTCAATGGACGCTGGAGGTGCTCGGGGAGGGATCACACGGCGAGTAGCCACGTGTGGGGTGAACCAACACTACAAACACCAAGATCTTACCCAGGTTCAGGGCCCTCGTGTGGAGGTAACACCCCTACTCCTGCCTTTCTCTTTATACGAGTGTTCTCCGAGAAGCCGCAGTACAATCAGGCCTTTAGCCGAGTAGCCACTCTTCTCTCTAGCTCTCTCTATGTGAAGTGAGTATCAAGTGTTACGGTGCAGTGAGCGCGACTGAGTCCGAACCTCACACAGGAGGTGGTAGGGCACCTTATATACTGGTGCCCAGCTGAATAGAAAACAACTATAAAGTACAACGAGACGTGACAGGAGCACTGCAGAACCGCGCACGCCTCCGGGTTCCCGCTGACGCTTGCCCCGTAAGTCGTTGCGCCGTTTGGAGATGGGACCTGTCCACCCTTGTCAGTGAGATAGGTAGGCCCCTAGCCCTGTCATGTCCCCTCTGTCAGTGACAGGACCAGACAGGCGCTTACCGCACTATAGCCACGCCGTGGTGCGGATAATCATGTACTCCGTAAGTTGAACCGCACGCCGTACGGACGCAGGATACACGGGATCCTGTGTCAGAACGGCTCCATTGACTTCTGGCCCGAGTAGGAACCCACTCCCTCTACTCGGAAGAACACAACTTCCTTGATTCTTCCTCCTGGCAATCAGTGTGTACGGCCGGGTAGCAGTCTACCGGGTAGCAAGCACCGGGTACCAACTACTCTGCCAAACACATCTTCTAATCTTGGTTTTAGCACTTGCCTTACCCCTACTCGGGGGTATCCCCCCGACATTAGTCCCCGAAGCTGGTAGAGTCCTGCGAACTTGTTCACTGGGCCCTTCCAGCTTAAAAACAAATCTTGCCTCTGAACTGTAAGATGCCGAGTAGCACCTCCGAGTAGCCTTTATCTTTCGCTCAAACCTCTTCTTCTCCGAGTAGCACCATTTCTCTTCTCTGATGCCGAGTAAAAAGACTTAGCGAAATCCTGTAGACACAATCCCGCCTCAACGGTGCGAATCCACCTCTGCGTGTCGCAACAGGGCACGTGTCACACCCTCGTCACTCCGACGCCTCGGTGCCTGGGATGCAGCAGGCCACGCGCCCATAACTGTGGCCAGGGCCCACCAGCCCGTTAAGTCACCTCAGCTGCACTTAATAGCCCACGATCTCGACGTGGGATTAACTGCACCCGTTACGCGCGCATTATGCGCTGTGTGCGTTTCTAACCGGCGCGCAGCCCACGCCGCACGATCTCAGTGCATGATTGATCCCACTAACTCCGCTGGTAACGGCAACTCGAGGGGAGGGATAAATACCCCCTCGATGTCTCCTCCTTCTCTTTCCTGCTCACTTCTTTCTTTCGCCCCTTCGCCTCTCCGCCGCCGCTGAACACGCCGCCGCCGCAAATCCTTGCTGCGCCGCTGCTCCACGCGCCGCCGGAAAGAGAGAAATTCCTCCACCCAATTCACCGCTCCAAACCTTCCACAAATCTTCTCATCTCCATGGCTCGCGGAGACGACGACGGCCGCGCCGGTTGGGAGGGATCCGATGTCACGGCGGAAGACTGCCGCTGGCTAGTCAACACCCGCCCTGTCCCTCCCGGCGTGCGGTGCAGACCTCCGAACAACGAGATCGTCCCCACACCGGAGGAGGGCGAGTTCGTCGTCTTCCTCGTGCACTTCAAGCAGGGAGTCGGCCTCCCGGTGTCGGACTTCTTCAAGGAGTTCCTCAAGAACTTCGGGCTGCAGCCGCATCATCTCCCCCCCCAACGCCATGGTGATGCTCGCCTTCCACGCCGTGGTCTGCGAGGCGTTTCTCGGCATGTACCCAACTATCCATAGTTGGGCACGCTATTTCTTCTTCCGGAAGCAGAGCGTCCCCAAGCCCGGAAGCACGGAGAGCGCCCGTGCGATGACGAAGACGGGGGGCGCCATGATGCTGTAGCGCAGCGTCGGCAGCCAGCCGCGCATCAAGGGACTAGATACGGTACGCAAGTGGTAGCGCTCTTTTCTCTATGTAAAGAATGTCCCCCTCAAAGAAGGAGAGCCCATCCAGGACCAGATAGGGCTTCCCGAATGGAAGAACACTCTGCCAACCCAGCAAAATTGGGGTTACAATCTGAAGAGCCTCGACGATATCCTTCAGATCGAGAGGCGCCTCGCCGAGTTGACGGAGTTGGGATTCAAGCGCGATGATCCCATCGCGTGTTGGATCTCGCGGCGAGTGCTCCCGCTCCAGCGCCGTTCCCACAAAATGTGCTACATGGGAGGCACCCGAGACTACACAAGGACTACTACGTTCGAGCTCAGCACCGCCGATGTGGCCGTCTGGGCGAGATACATCATGAAGACGTCGCTTAGTGACACCTGGCAGTACGGCTTCACGCCATACAGCCGCGCCAAGCCGATTGAACAGGTTAGTCCTTTATGCTTTGTCTTTGCACTTTGATACCGAATAGGTGGCTTTCCAGCCTAGTATGCTTAGTCTCTGCATGCTGTACTGAGTAGAACACCACGAACATCTTGTTGGCTTTATGTGCTTTGTGCTTGCACGCCGTGTCGAGTAGAGAACCTTAGCCAAATATGCTTTGTGTTTGCATGTCATACCGAGCAGGGTTCCTTAGCCAAATATGCTTTGTGTTTGCATGCCGTACCAAGTAGGATTCCTTAGCCTTGAACTCAACTGATTTGTATCACCTTCTTGTCTTTCCAGCATATTGATCGCCAATTAGAGGAAGATGAGGAGCGCTTCGAGGCCAACTGGCACAGCGACCGAGAAGAGGACGACGAGACCGCCTACGATACTCAGGATACCCTCTGTATCCCCCACGCCGAGCAGCCGGGTAAGCACCAAGTGGACGCGTCCATTCTGGATTGGTCCGAGGACGACGAAGGTGACTAAGTTCACTTCTCTGACCACGAGTAGCGCAATCCAACTTTCCTTCCTGCTTCTCAACTCCTTTTTCTCTTCTACTCTGCAAATGTCCCTGAGGTGGACGAGGAAGACGAAGATGCCATCGACGTCGATCCTCTCTCTGTCGCAGCTCCCACTACTCGAAAGAGGGTAGGCAGTGGTGCCCAAGAGCCTGCCGCCAAGAAATCCAAGAAGACTGAGAAGAAGAAAAAGGTCACCACTGCCAGAAGGCAACTCCCCACTCGCAAAGGGTAAATGATTTCATCCAAGTTGCATTCTGCTGCTGCTTCTTGCTGTTCTCTTTCCCTTCTTTGTTTCTGAGCTTCCTTTCTCTTCCAGCGACCCACTGGACGCCGATGCAGCCGCAGCTCCCACTACCTCCAAGAAAAAACCTGTCATCGACCTTGAGAAGCTCGTTGAGCTCTCCGAGGATGATGACGAGCCAGCACCACGGGATAGGACGCGTGTGCCCTCTCTCGTGAAGGAAGAAGAAGAAGACGCCAGCACCGAGAAAACGGGCGCTGGTGACCAAGACATGAACCTGGAGCAGCAGGCCCGCGCGTACCAGAGCGCGCCGGATGTTGCTCACGATGAGACGCCTCCTTCTCCCCCAGCTGCCTCAGCTGGGGAGAATACTGAACAAGAAGCCGGGCATCAAGACCATGCGGCCCTTGAGCGGCAAGACGAGAACATGGAGCAGCAGGAAGACGAAGCTGCTGTTCAAGATGACCCCGCGGCCGCGCCGCGGGTAGAAGAAACAGAAGACGCAAGACCCGACCCCGCTGCCGAGCAGCGGGTAGAGAAGACCCTGGTACAGCCAGTCCTGCGGGATCAAGCACAGCCAGCCGCTGCGCCGGGTAGCCGGCCCCTTGTGCCGCCCACCCAGCAGGTTGTTCCACCCACTGCACCGAGCCCTCCGCCAACGCAGAAGAAAACCAAGACTGCTCCGAGCCCTCCTCCTAAGCAAGGCACCAAGAAGGCTGCATCTCAGCAGGCTCTTCACACTTCACGCCAAGCGCCTCCGTCCGCTTCTCGGACGGATGTTGCTGCCCAGAAAGCCGCCAGGCCTGAAGCCACAGCTGTCCGCAGGAATCCATCGCGCCAGGTTGCGCAAGATTCTGCTCTGATGCCACCGCCCAAGTCAACTGGAAAGGCAACTGCAAAGAGCACGCAACTCACCATTGGCGCTGCCAGTGGATCTGCTGGTGCAGGCGAGGGGTCGAGTGTTGACGAGGCGCAACCCACCTTCCTGCCATACATGCTGCAAATGGCCAAGCAACACAACATTGAATTGACCAAGGGCGAGCAGCGGATCGCTGTTACGAAGGGCGGCCAGGCCAAGGCAGTGGACGCCAAGCTGAAGGAGAAAAAGACCCTTGAGTTCTACTCGCGCGAGGCCGGCGAGACTGAAGTCCAATCCGAAGGGCTGATGCAGGTCGTGGACTGAGTAGGCTTCATCGACCAGGTGTGGGAAAGCAGCGCCCATGGCAACAAGACCTGGGATGGCAGCACCGTGGGCTCGCTGGACCACTGGCGTCTTGACTGGAACAAGGCTGACATGGGCTACAATCCCATGACTATCGCCTCCAGCACGAGCACACTGGCCGCGAAGCTATTCATTCTCCGCAAAGCCGCCGATGACATCGAGCAGACGTATGTTGTAAGTTCCTTTTGCTTGTTCCGAGTTGCGGTTTTCTCTCCTCTTATGTTCTTCTCTTTCTCCTTAGCCACTACCCAGTCCCCGAGATTCGGGCCGAGTAGACGGGTACTCAACCGAGTTGCCGTCCACTCGGGCCAAATCTTCCAAAAATTGTCTAACTCCTTTTCTTTCTTCCTCACAGAATAGCCTCTTGAAGAGGACCAACTTGTTCCGGCGGCTGCTCTGGAATCATAGCATCGCCACAAAACGCCTCGCAGCCCTGGAAAAAGAGCGCAAGGATGACGCCGCGATGGAACAGGCGGCAGTGGATCGTGCCCTTCAACTCTCTGCAATCGAAAGTAAGCCTTTAGCTATTCGGTTAGTGCGTTTTGTGTTTACGCCCGGATTTGCTCTTTGCTCTAACTCCTTCTACTCTGCAGGCAAATTCAAAGAATTGCAAGAGCAGCACGAGCACTGCCATGTCTTCACCGCCTCTGCCGAGAGCAAGATCAAGGAGCTGGAAGGTGAGTTGCCAGCTACTCTGCTGTCTGTATCTTCTCTGCTACTTGATTACTCTGCTAACATTGCTCTCCTTCTCGCAGAAGAATACAAGAAGTTCCGGGAATAGCACCTCAATTGCCTGATGCTTGCCGAGGTGCAGCAGCAACTGGCCGCCCGAGATGCCGCACTTAAGAAGGAACGCGACGCCGAGCGCGCCGAGTTCGAAGCGATGCAGGTGAAGCTGAAAACCACTCTCGAGGATGCCTTGAAGACCGAAACCACGGCGAAAGCCAGGGAAAGGACGCTCGAGGCGGAAATCGAAGTTCTGAAGTAGCACAACGTGCAGCTCGCGCAACAGCTCACCAACGCGCGTAGCATCGAAGACAGGCATATTGCCGACGAGGAGGCTTGGAAGAGAAAGCTGGACACGCTACTCGTCGACCTCAATAGTAAGTTTGCGCTTCTCTGCATTTGGCTGTTTCCTTCTTCTTCCGCTTGGCTTGGTTCGTTTTTCCTTGATCTCATCTCTGCTCTTCTTCCATTTCTAATTCTTTCTGGTTTCACTACCAGATATCTTCCTTGATCTCTGCACGGCTAGCACGCCTGCTTTGGCTAAGGCGCAAGAGGCCCGAGCTGAGAAGGGACTGCCCATGAACACCAAATCCTCGATCGACGACAACCTCACCAGTATCAAGTCGCAGCTCCAATAGATCAAAGGCCTGGGCACTAGCATGGTGTCCACAGCCCTCCAGCTGCATCAGCTGTTCTGGCCTGGTGAAACTGTGCCGAGGACTATTCGCGAGATCTCCCAGAAGCTGAACGACGCAAAGGCCGAGCTGAAGAAATGGCGTGCGTCTGCAGCTCGGGCAGGGGCCGATCTGCTGCTTCGCTTCATATGCAGCTGGTACGAGAACCTGAACCTCGACACCATTCTCGAGTTGCGCCAAGGCTCCAAGTGGTCAGATAACGCCGACTGCGTTGCACGCCACAAGGCAGTTGCGTACGAGATCGCATCCTACGCGGATACCGCCTACTTCATCGACGGCCCCACCGAGCCGGACACCGAGGCGGAAAGCGAAGGTGAGGATGAAGAAGAGGATACCGAGTCGGATGACTTGAGTATCTTCGAAAACACTGGTGCCGAGGAGGGATCCGGGAAGGGGAAAGGCAAGGTTGCTGCGGATAGCGACGAGGAGGCGGAAGTCGAGAGCCAGGACGCCACCATCACCACCGAGATGGTGATCCAGCAAGCTGCTCCCGAGTTGGGCTCGTCCTCTGGTGCAGCACCTGACGATGTGGCGCTACTCCACACTCAATCCGCTGCTTCCACTTCAGCCACCGACCCCATCTCGGTGGCCACTGCCACTTCTGAGCAAGCCGCCGCCATGGACGTTGATGTTGGAGCTGATGTCGAGGAGGCCAACACCGAGATGACTGCTGCGGACAACACCGCCAATACTGCTGATGCTGCTGTCTCAAATTCTACCTTAAAACTTTCATGAGATCCCTGGGATGCCGGGTGCAAATGTATCAAAACAATTAAGTCTTTGCTGCTACTCGTTTTTTATTCCAGTTTGAAGTTTGCTACTTAATATTTGAGCAATTCTGGCTTGATGCCGGGTTGCGTTAACATGCAAGTCCCCGAGTTGCATTTTTTATCCGCTCTTTCTTTTTATCTCAGCTCTTACCTGCAACTTATTGCTTTTTTGGTAGTCGAGTCACAAGAGTTCGAAGTTAGAGTTTCAAATACTTAGCCACTTAGAAACATTCATAGTAACGCTACCTACCACTTAGCCTAAAAAAGTTAACAAAAAGCAGTAAAAAACACTCTATTCGGTTGGCACACGCTTCCTTTCTTTTGCAATTTTTCATGTGTTCATTGACCCTTTGGCTTGTTCTCTGGCTTGCCATGAAGACGTGTTGCGGACAGCAGCAGAGTCGCAGAGTGTCCGGTGAGTTTAAACACACTACTTCGTATGCTTTTGAATTCTCAGTGGTTCAACCGAATAGAAAAATCAAAGTAGAGTAAACACAAGGAACAGTTTGGACGAGGGCAGTCCCCGAGTTTAATTTCAGATTGCCGAATAGAAGTTTAACTCGGATAAGAGAGTACATACATAGTTTTGCTCACGAATGAAAACGGCGGAGTAGAGCTGCATTCCAAGGGCGCTTGGTTTCCTCTCCTGCTCTATCCGGCCTGTTCTTCCGGGATGGTTGTTTGTCAACGAGATAATAGGCATCATTGTGCAGAGCCTTGCTCACAATGAATGGCCCTTCCCACGGAGGAGAAAGCTTGTGCATCCTGGCTGTGCGCTGCACGAGCCTAAGCACCATGTCTCCTTCTCGGAAAACCCTTGGGTTCACTTTCCGGCTATGACACCTCCTCAAATTTTGCTGATAGACAGCTGAACGTGACAGAGTTAGCTCTCTTGCTTCTTCCAGCAGGTCAACGTAATTTTCTCGAGCTTCTCTAGCCTCTGCCTCCGTGTAGAGGGTTACACGGGGCGAATCATGCTCTAGGTCAGTGGGCAACACGGCCTCAGCTCCATAAACCAGAAAGAATGGCGTGTAGCCGGTTGACCGGTTAGGGTAGTCCTTAGACTCCACAACATCACTGGCAACTCGTCTAGCCAACACCCAGGCGTTTTCAACAGCGTCTCAATCAGCCTTGGCTTTAGGCTTGATAGCACCATGCTATTCGCTCTTTCAACTTGCCCATTGGAGGCGGGATGCGCAACAGATGCAACATCTAGCCGAATATGCTTATCTCTGCAAAACCTCGCAAACTTGCCTTCAGCAAAGTTTGTACCATTATCCGTGATAATGCTGTGCGGGTAGCCATACCTCAGGATTATATCCTTCAAGAAACTCACAGTTGTGGCTCCATCGCACTTCTGAATAGGCTTCACCTCAATCCACTTTGTGAACTTGTCAACCATGACCAAGATGTGCGTCATGTTGCCTCTAGCCGGCTTGAAAGGACCCACCATATCCAAGCACCAAACATCAAATGGCCAAGTAATGGGAATGGTCTTCAACTCGGAAGCTGGCATATGAATCTTACTTGCAAATCTTTGGCAGCCGTTGCACTTCCTCACAATATCTTCAGCTTGCTTCAAGGCAGTGAGCCATAAGAAACCATGCCGAAAGGCCTTTTTGACCAGAGCGCGAGAAGAGGCATGATGCCCGCATTCTCCTTGGTGTATCTCTACCAGAATCTCTTCTCCCTCCGCTGGATCTACACAGTGCTGCAGCACACCAGTAGGACTTCTTCTATGCAGCACATCTCTGAAGATGGTATAGCCCTTGGATCTTCTCTGGATTTGCCTCGAGGTAACCTCATCACTCGGCAAGGTTCCGTCCTTTAGAAAGGATAATATGGGCATAGCCCAACTCGGTGTCTCCCGCGTGGGAAACACTGGTTCGTCCAATTCCATCGGAACAGCCACCACTGCCTCTCCTTCAGAGTTGGGGACGAGTCTTTGAAGCCCTGAGCGGTTGGCAAGAACTTCCTCAATGAATGCGACAGTCCCCGAGTTGAGAGGGGGAGTCCCCGAGTAAAGAGGGACAGTCCCCGGGTTGCAGGCAACAGTCCCTGGGTTCTCTTTTGCACCCTCCCAGTCAATCTCCATAGGGACAGCTTCTTCGCTTAGTAGAGAAGGAACGAATATAGATTCCGAGTTGGGGGATGGCTTGATGGATGGCTTTCTCAAATTCTCCAAGGCAATCCCAGCTGGGATGGACTGCCGAGAAGATCCCAACTTGGACAACTCATCAGCTACTTCATTCTCTGCTCTGTGGATGTGTTGAACTCGCAGCCTTCAAAAAATCTAGTCATGGTTTGCACCAGGAAGCGATATGAAGCCATGTTGGCATCCAGAGCGTCCCAAGTGCCAGAAACTTGCTGCACCACTAAATCCGAGTCGCCATAGCATATGATGCGCTGCACACCAACCTCCTTGGCCACTCGCAAGCCATGCACCACGGCCTCATACTCTGCAACATTGTTGGACGCCTTGAAGTGGATCTGCAGCACATACTTGAGTTGATCTCGCTTGGGTGACGTGAGCACCACTCCAGCACCAAGGCCTTCCTTCACTTTTGAGCCATCAAAATGCATCTTCCAGTAATTGGTTGCGGGCGAGGGAGGCTCATACTGCACCTCCGCCCAATCCACTAGAAATTCTGTCGGGGGGTTACCCCCGAGTAGGGTAAAGGCAAGTGGTAAAGGCGGCTTACCGAAGAGAGGTTTGGTCGAGTAGCCGACTACCTGGTACTCGCTACCCGGTCGACTGCTACTCGGTCTCACCTCAAGATGACCAGAAGGAGATATCAATCAAGTTCTATCCTTTCGAGTAGAAGAGTTGGCCCGAGTACAATTGGCGGGAACAATTGGCGGGAACCTACTCGGGCCAGAAAGTCAAAGGAGCCGTTCTGACACAGGATCCCGCGTATCCTGGGTCCGTACTTGGCAGCATTCGAACTACTGTTCATATGGGGCCGGCCTGCCTGACAGTGACAGCATGGAAGCAGGCCGTGGCAGGATAAGGGGGGCCTACTCTGTGCCTAGGTACAGTGATACCAGTCTGTCCCCTAGTTTTGCCCAACGACTTTACGGAAGCAGCCAAGATTAGGAACCAAAGCTGTCAGCGGGTACTCGGAGAAAGGACGATGTGCACATTATGTCGACACTTGTTCGTATTTGGACGTATCCGGCTGGGCACCGTGTATATAAGGTGCCCCGCCGCCTCCTGCGCGAGGGATCTTGCCCCATGTTCATTTTGGAGCCCTAGAGACCCTAAGTTCTTGACCTAGCTCTACTCGGAGAGGAGAGAGGGGCTACTCGGTAGAGATACCATTTGTACTGTGGCTACTCGGAGAGACTTCGTAATACATAGAGAAAGGCAGGAGTAGGGGTTTTACCTCCTCACGAGGGCCCTGAACCTAGGTACATCGTGTTGTTGTTGTTGTGTGGATCTTACCTCACGCGGCTATTCGTCGCATAATCCCTCCCCGAATACCTCCAGCGTCCATCGTTCCCACATCTTTAGCCATCCTATGGCATCTGCCGTGACACCACCACGACAGTTGGCGCCCACCGTTCCCGCAGCAAGAGCAGCCCGGGCAGGAACACAACGCTGCAAGAGCAGGCTCTCAAGCCCATCAAGCTCAAAGTCGTGCCCGAGAAGCCGCGCGTCCGGGTACTTCTCGGCAACCCGCAGCTCAGCCTACTCGGCAGAGGCAGCAGCCGCGCCCAGTGGCACCAGTCGCCAACCCGGTGGAGCAGCCCGCAGCTATGCAGGTGGATAGGTATGATGATGGCTACTCGGCTATGGAGATGGCTGGCTATGACATTCATGACCGTGTTGGTGAGCGCGTGTTGGCGCCTGGAGATGCGAGGCACCAGTTGGACCGTATCAGCTTGTCGGCGCGGCTTGAGAGCACGGGTCCTCCTGGCCCCGAGTGTTTTGGCCCGCGCATCATGAACGAGCCTTCCGTGAAGGGCTTCCAGCTTGCAAGAGGCACCAAGAGCTACAATGGCAGCACCAAGCCTGAAGATTGGCTCAATGACTACGTCACCGCGGTCCATATCGCGAATGGCAACAGGAGATGGGCGGTACGCTATGTGCCGCAGATGCTAGAGGGTCCAGCTCGCACTTGGCTCAACAACTTGCCCAAGAACAGCATTAACTGCTGGCTGGACTTCTCGGATGCCTTCATCAGTAACTTCACGAGTACATACAAGAGGCCGAATAGGCCACAGCAGCTGTCAGCTTGCAGGCAGCGAGAAGACGAGACGGACCGCGAGTACCTTACTCGGTGGAGCACCCTGAGGAACACATGTGAGGGTGTGAATGAAGCACAGGCCATCACTTGGTTTGCGCAGGGTTGCCGACATGGCAGCATGCTTTGGCAGAGATTGCAGAGAGAGATGCCGAACACCCTGGCCGAGACCATCAAGATTGCGGATCAGTACGCACTCGGTGATCCTACTCAGCCACTGATGGACTCCTCTGAGCCGAGAAGAAATTTCAACAGCAGCAAGCGCAACGAGTTCCGCAACAAGCGCCGAGTAGATACTCGGTATGACCCTGAAGAGGTGAATGCAGTGAATGTCGGAGGCGGTGGTGGCCAAAGGCAGAAACCTGCTGGAGCCTACGGGCAGAACCAGAACCAGGGCCAAGGCAACAAGAAGCCATTTCGCGCCTCTCAGTCGGGTAGCGGGAACTCCGAGCAGCCGAAGAGGTTTGTCTTCGATGACATGAAGGATGGTCCATGCAGCTTTCACACTCATCATCCCTCGAGGCCTGCTAACCACACTACTCGGCAATGCGAATGGTGGGATGTGATCAAGAGTGATGGCTTGCCTCCTCCTCCTCCCCTGCCAGCCGCCAATGCTACTGTTCAGCCTACTCGCGCACCCGCAGCTCGGCCGCCAGTGTACCCGAGGAGAGAGAATGTCAACCAGGTGGCTTTAGGAGCCAACCGGAACTTCAACAATGAGAGATACCGCAACAACAACAACAACTACAACCGCAACAACAACAACAGAGGCAACAACAACTATCAGGGCAACAACAACAACAATGGCAACAATGGGGGCAATGGCTCCAACCAGTACCAAGAGCACCATGAGAGCTATATGATCTTCACTTCTGAGGCAGTCGACAAGCAGTCACAGCACAGGCGGGCCATGGAAGTCAATGCAGTGATTCCGGCTGTCCCTCACTACATGTATTGGTGTGACCAGGAGATCAGGTGGACCCGAGCAGATCACCCCAAGGTGATGCCCAATCCGGGTACCTATGCCTTGGTGCTGGATCCTACCTTCCTGGGCCCCGAGAAGAATGTGAGGTTCAGCAAGGTGCTAATCGACAACGGCAGCAGCATCAACATTGTGTACAAGGACACACTCGAGAAGTTGGGCCTGGCCGAGAACATGATGCTGCCGAGCAAGACTACCTTCCATGGCATTGTGCCCGGGATCTCGTGCAACCCGATTGGCCGAGTGTGGATTGATGTGCTATTCGGTACCCGGGAGAACTGCCGCACAGAGCGCCTGCAGTTTGAAGTGGTGGATCATCAGAGCCCCTATCATGCTCTACTCGGCAGGCCTGCTCTGAGCAAGTTCATGGCCTCTACACATGTGGCTTATCTGAAGATGAAGATCCCTGGTCCCAATGGCATCATCACCATCTCGGGAGATTACAAGAAGTCCATGGAGTGTGCCTCTGCTAGCTCCCAGCTGGCGGAATCGATGGTGATTGCTGCCGAGAAGAAGAAGATGTACGAGGTGGTGGCCATGGCTCAGTCCGCACAAGCTGGCGCACAAGGTGTGCCGAGTACCCAGCATGGCACTGCTTTCCAAGCTGCCAAGGAGACCAAGACAGTCCAGGTTGACCCCGAGTTCCCGGAGCGCGTGGCCATCATTGGCTCCGGGTTGGCGGAGAAATAGGAAAGCGCGCTCATCCACTTCCTCCGTGAGAATCGGGATGTGTTCGCCTGGACAAATGAAGATCTACCAGGAGTCCCGAGGGAGTTGGTTGAGCACTCTTTGCATGTGCGTCCTGACGCCAAGCCAGTGAAGCAGGCTATGCGCCGCTTCGGAGATGAGAGAAGGAAGGCCATCGGTGATCAGATCACCAAGCTGCTGATAAGTAACTTCATCATGGAAGTGCTGCATCCGGATTGGTTAGCCAACCCGGTCATGGTCGAGAAGAAAAAGGAAGATCCCAAGGCTGCCACTGCATGGCGCATGTGCGTCGACTACACCGACTTGAACAAGGCATGCCCCAAGGATCCTTTCCCGCTACCCCGCATCGATCAGGTGATCGATTCCACTGCTGGTTGTGAACTATTGTCTTTCATAGATGCCTACTCTGGTTTCCACTAGATTGCACTCAACCCTGCTGATCAAATAAAGACTGCTTTCATTACCCCGTACGGGGCTTATTGCTATCGTGTCATGTGTTTTGGCTTGAGGAATGCGGGTGCAACCTATCAGAGATGCATGCAGAAATGCTTGCATGACCAGCTCGGCAAGAATGTGCAGGTGTACGTAGATGACATTGTCATCAAAACGAATAAAACACATACTCTGCTTGCCGACCTGGAGGAAACCTTTGCTAACCTACGCAAGTACAAAATGAAACTGAATCCGAGTAAGTGCACCTTTGGTGTACCGGCTGGAAAGCTACTCGGTTTTCTGGTTTCTTGTCGGGGCATTGAAGCCAATCCTTCTAAGATAAAAGCTATTGAGAGCATGTCTTTACCGAGATCACTGAAAGATGTGCAGAAGTTCACGGGTTGTCTGGCATCTCTGAGCCGTTTTCTGGGCCGAATGGGCGAGAAGGCTCTGCCTCTATACCAGCTGATGAAGAAAAGTGACAAGTTCGTCTGGACTCCGCAGGCGGATGTGGCATTCAGTGAGCTGAAAGCAATGCTGGCTAGCGCTCCCGTCTTGGCTAGTCCGCTACCCAAGGAGCCTATGCTGCTGTACATTGCTGCGACTAACCGAGTAGTCAGCGTGGTGATAGTGGTGGAGCGAGAAGAAGAAGGCAAGAGTGTGTAGCGCCCTGTTTACTATCTCAGTGAAGTGCTGTCCAGTTCCAAGCAAAACTATCCGCACTACCAGAAGATGACATATGGTGTGTACCTGGGCGCCAGGAAGCTGAAACATTATTTCCAGAAGCACCCCATCACTGTTGTGAGTTCTGCTCCCATCTCGGATATCATGGGTAACAAGGAGGCGAGTGGCAGAGTAGCCAAGTGGGCGATTGAGCTAGCCGCGTACGCTCCCGAGTACGCGAGAAGAGAAGCAATCAAGTCTCAGGTCCTGGCAGAGTTTCTTGTAGACTGGGCCGAGATGCAGTACGAACCTCCTGCTCCAGTTTCCAATTATTGGAGGATGCATTTCGATGGCTCGAAAGTGAAAGAAGGCCTTGGTGCTGGCGTTGTGCTTACATCACCCAAGCGGGATCAACTCAAATACGTGCTACAGATTCACTTCAAGGCGTCCAACAATGTAGCCGAGTACGAGGCAGTGGTGCATGGGCTGCGAGTAGCAAAGGAGGTTGGTGTGCAGCGCATTATATGCTATGGCGATTCAGATCTGGTGGTGCAGCAAGTCTCAGGTACCTGGGATGCTCTGGATGCCAACATGGCATCGTATCGTTTCCTGGTGCAGTCTATGACTGGATTTTTCGAAGGCTGTGAGTTCCAGCACATTCACCGAGCAGAGAACGAAGCAGCAGACGAGCTATCCAAGTTGGGATCTTCTCGGCAGTCCATCCCGGCAGGGATTGCCTTGGAGCATTTGAGGGAGCCATCCATCAAGCCTTCCCCCAACTCGGAATCCATCTTTGTTCCTTCCCTGCCAAGTGAAGAATTTGACCCAATGGAAATTGACTGGGAGAGTGCTGCAGGGAACCCGGGGACTGCCGTCCTCTACTCGGGGACTGCCACTCCCTACTCGGGGACTGCCACTCCCTACTCGGGGACTGCCACTCCCTACTCGGGGACTGCCACTCCCTACTCGGGGACTGCCACCCTCAACCCAGAGGCTGTCGCATTCATTGAAGAAGTTCTCGCCAATCGGTCTGGGCTGCAGAGAAGCGCTCCTACTCCTCCTGTGCAACCGCCAGAGCCTGTCCCAATGGAACTGGACGAACCAGTGTTTCCCATACGGGAGACACCGAGTTGGGCTATGCCCATATTATCCTTTCTAAGGGACGGCACTTTACCTGAAGATGAGGTGACTGCGAGGCAGATTCAGAGAAGGTCCAAGGGCTACACTATAGTCCGAGATGTGCTGCACAAGAGAAGTGCCACTGGTGTGCTGCAACGTTGTGTGAGCCCGGAAGAGGGAGAAGAAATCCTGGTGGAGATACATCAAGGGGAATGTGGGCATCACGCCTCATCTCGGGCTTTGGTCAAGAAAGCTTTTCGGCATGGCTTCTACTGGCTCACTGCACTGCAGCAAGCTGAAGATATCGTGAGGAAGTGCAACGGCTGCCAGATGTTCGCAAGTAAGATTCACATGCCTGCTTCCGAGTTGAAAACAATTCCTATCACATGGCCATTTGCTGTTTGGTGCTTGGATATGGTTGGTCCTTTCAAGCCGGCTAAAGGCAATATGACACATATTTTGGTCATGGTGGACAAGTTCACCAAGTGGATTGAGGTGAAACCTATTCGGAAGTGCGATGGGGTCACAGCTGTGAAGTTTGTGAAGGATGTGATCATGATATACGGCTACCCGCACAGTATCATCACCGACAACGGCACCAACTTTGCAGAGGGGGCAATGGTGCGATTCTGCAGAGATAAGCATATCCGACTAGACGTTGCGTCAGTCGCGCACCCTGCATCCAATGGGCAAGTTGAGAGAGCAAATGGGATGGTACTGGCAGGCATAAAGCCAAGGCTGATTGAGCCATTGCTGAAAACACCTGGGTGTTGGCTAGAAGAGTTGCCAGCGGTGTTGTGGAGTCTAAGGACTACCCCTAACCGGTCAACCGGCTACACGCCATTCTTCTTGGTCTACGGGGCTGAGGCCGTGTTGCCAATAGACTTAGAGCATGACTCCCCCCGAGTAGCCCTCTATACTGAGGTGGAGGCGAGAGAAGCTCGAGAAGACGACGTTGACCTGCTTGAAGAAGCAAGAGCGCTGACTCTGTCACGTTCGGCTATCTACCAGCAAAACCTGCGGCGTTATCATAGCCGAAAGGTGAACCCAAGGGTTTTCCGAGAAGGAGACATGGTCCTTAGGCTTGTGCAGCGCATAGCCGGGATGCACAAGTTGTCTCCTCCTTGGGAAGGGCCTTTCATTGTGAGCAAAGCGCTGCACAATGATGCGTACTACCTTGTAGATGTGCGCCCGTCGCAGGCGAACAGGGCAGATAAAGCTGGAGAGGAAACCAAGCGACCTTGGAATGTAGCTCTACTTCGTCGTTTTCATTCGTAAGCAGAAAATGTGTATGTACCCTCTTATCCGAGTTGAAATTCTACTCTGCAATCTGAAATTGTTCTCGGGGACTGCCCTCGTCCAAATTTGCTCTAAGTGTTTTTACTCGGCTTGATCCTTTGTCTATTCGGTTGCTCCACTTCAGAACTCATAAGTGCATTGAGTACTGTGTTTAAACCTATATGCCAACTCTTCGACTCTGCTGCTGTCCGAAACCCGGCTTCATGGCAAGCAAGAGAACAAGCAAAAGGTCAATGAGCACACGAAAATCGCTAAGGAAGAAAGAGTGCAGGAACCGAGTAGATTGTTTGTTACTTTTGTTCCCTGCTTCCGTCTTCTCGGCTAAGTGGTGGGCTGCGTTACCATGATTGTTTCTAGCGGCTAAGTATTTGCAGCCCTACTACTTGATTCTTGTGACTCGAATACCAAAAAGCGACAAGTCGCGGGTAGAGCAGAGATGAAAAGATAGGGTGAATAAGAAATGCAACTCGGGGACTCGCATGGAAACGCAACTCGGCATTATGCCAGCGTCGTTCAAATTGATTAATTTCGAAATAAACAGAGTGGGCATAAAAACTGAGTAGCAAGCAAAACAAAGATAGTCTATTACATCTGCTCCCGGCATCCCGGGGATCTGATAAGTGTTCGAGTTGAAAGAGATTGCAGGTTGCTTCAAGATGAGGAGGCAGTGTTCTCGGCAGCGGTCTTGGCAGCAGCTTCTTCGGCGGCGGTCGTGGCAGCTGTTTCTTCGGTGCTGGCATGGGTGGCATCCGTTTCCGTCTGGACGGTGGCGGATTCCTTCATCTCGGCATCATGTTGGGTGGCCGCCTGCTCAGAAGTGGCCGTGGCCACCGAGACGAGTCCTGGAGCCGAAGAGGAGCCTGAAGCGTGGCCAGGAGGGGGCACCGTGTCGTCGAGAGCAGCACCCGAGGAGGTGCCAAAGTCGAGTGCGGCGGTGTCGATGTGGGCGTACTCGTCCTCATCGCTACTCGCGACGGCGACGTTCTTCCCCTTCCCGGCCTTGCCCTTAGGAGATTCGAAGAGGCCTTCCAAGTCGGATTCTACTTCGTCGTCCTCTTCCTCTTCCTCTTCGTACTCGGTGTCGGGCTCGGGGAGGCCCTCGATGAAGGTCTCCGTCTCAGCGCACTCCGCGACCTCGTAGGCGATCTGCTTGCGTGTGGCCACGCAGTCGGGATCTACCTCCCACTTGGAATTATTGCGCTTCCCGCGGATGAGCTGCATGTTGAGGTTTTCATACCAGGATGCTATGCAGAGAAGCATCACGTCCGCACCGGCCCGGGCTCCCGAAGCACGCCACTTCTTCAACTCTTTCTTCACATTCTTCAGCTTGAAGGCTAGGCCCTTCATGGTGGTCGGCTGAAGATCATGAGGCCAAAACAGCCTGTGGAGCTCAAAGCCCTCGTGCACCAAGTCAGTTCCGACGCCAGCCAGCTGTTCGAAATAGCCTTTGAGCACCAGCAAGCTGTCCTCGATCTCGGCTCTGGTATCTGCTGCCTCACCTTTCGCAAGGCGAGCTGCTTTGGCCTTGGCCACCGTAGGCGCAGAAGGGGAGTCAAGATGAGGCCAGATCTCTGAAATAGCATGTGGTAACTTCAGAACCGAGAAGAGAAGAACCGAGTAGAGGAAAACCGAGAAGAAATACGACCGAGAAGAAAAGAAGCAGCGAAGAAAAGACTTACCGGACAGTTCGTTGCGCAGCCGCTGCAGCTGGGTCTTCCAGGACTCCTCGTTAGAAATGTGCTTTTCTTGGATCAGGCGCAAGCTATCCATCTGAGCGAAGAGATCAGCGTTGGTCTTCTTTAAAGTTTCGCATTCCTGCTCAAGGGCCCTCTCCTTGGCTCTGAAAGTGGTCTCGGCCTTGGCCTTCTCGGCGTTTGCTCTGTCCCTCTCGGCGCCAATGTTGATGGCATCCTGGAGTGCCTTTTGCAACTGGAGTTGCAGCTTCTCGGTCTCGGTGGCGTGATCCTTCAGCAACACAGCGGCCTGGTTGGACAGTTGGTTCTGCACCTCTGCTGGTT
Source organism: Alopecurus myosuroides (assembly GCA_028641055.1). Taxonomy (NCBI): domain Eukaryota; kingdom Viridiplantae; phylum Streptophyta; class Magnoliopsida; order Poales; family Poaceae; genus Alopecurus; species Alopecurus myosuroides. The sequence continues at coordinate 107,807,147 of CM054060.1, forward strand.
TGACACAATCTTGGTGTGCCTCAGCAAACAACTTGTGATCTTCTGCGAAAAGCCAGACAAGGTCAATAGAGAAGCAGCAAAGAAACAGATTCAAGATCGAACCGAGTAAACAACAAACTCACCTTCCAGCCTTTTGATGGTGGCTTCGGCGTTCTTCACGAAAGTGCGGCATTTCTCGTGCTCTTCGGCTAGGCTCTTCAGTCTCTCTGCAGAGTAGAAAAGGTTAGCGCAAAAGAAAGCGTAAGCGAGCGTAGACAAAAAACGCATGAACCGCACAGCTAAAAACGTACCTTGCACTTCAGTCAGCTGCTGGGTGCTGTCGTTGGCGTTCTTGCTGGCTGCCTCCGCAACTGCCTTTTCCTTCTCTAAAGCAGCAATTCGCCTCCTGGCGATAGAGTGGTTCCAGAGAAGATGGCGGTATAGGTTGGTCCGCTTCAGGACGCTATCCTGAGAAGCGAGAAGAAGCAAGTAAAAAAAAAGCAGAGTAGATTCAACCCGAGTAGGAGGCTACTCGGAGAGTATCCACCTACTCGGCTAGAATCTCGGGGACTGGGAGTGATGGAAAGGAGCAGAAAGGCGAATAGAAGAGAAGAAAATTCAACTCGGAAAAGATAAGGAAAACTTACTGCGTAGGCCTGCTCGATGTCCTCGGCATTCTTGCGATGCAGGAACATCTTGGCTGCGAGTGTCGCGGTCTCGGTGGAGACGGACATGGGCTGGTGTCCCAGGTCGACCTTGTTCCAGTCCACGCGCATGTGGTCGATGCCACCAAGGCTAAGACCGTGCCACTTCTCCACGCCGAGAACCTTGCTATCCCATTTGGCGTCGATGAAGCCAATGGTGTCCAGTACCTGCTCAAGGCCTTTTGAAGTTATTGGTTTGTCTTGGATTCCACGAGAAGCAATGTTGACAGGCTGGTGTTGGCTTGGATCTAGAGGAGGGGAGTTCATGGCTACAACCTTCCTTCCCCTCTGGATAGCTAAAGCTTTGTCCTTGGGAGGGAAGCCGATTGAGTGCTGATGGCTAACCTCAATCATGTACTCCGGGTAGCAAGGCTGGCCAGCAGTGCGAGCATCAGCTGAGAGCGCGGCGGGAATCGGGCCAGACTCGCGGATCACGAGTGCTCCACCTGAGGCTGGTGGCGGCACTTGGTCTCTGGACCGCTTCTTCGTCCTTTCCTTCTCGGGATCTTCAGTTTTCTTCCCATCAGCTTTGGCCTTCGCCTTCTCGGCGGCTTCCTTCTCGGCCTTGGCCTTCTCAGCAGCTTCCTTCTCGGCCTTGGCCTTCTCAGCAGTTTCCTTCTCGGCCTTGGCCTTCTCAGCAGCTTCCTTCTCGGCTGCCCTTCTGTCAACCTCATCCTTCAGAGCATCCAGGCTCGCTGCCTGGTTACTCGCCCGGCAGGAGGGCTGGATGTATCCTTGGTCTGCGGCGGCGAGGAGGAGTTCGGCGGTGTAGGGCCTTGCGCAGTGGGCAGCGCCACGGATCCGTCGCCTGCTGCAGCTCCTGGCTGGGCGCTACTTGGTGCGTCGCCCGGCTGCACGCTGCTCAATGGATAAGCATCTCTTGTGGGGGCATCCGTGGCGGTGGTGTCTTCTACTCGCTGCCCGGTAGCGAGATTCTCTTGTGCAGCAGCCCCCGTGGTGGGCTGCTCTTGCTCTGCTTCTGGCCGCTCGTCGGCGGTGTTGTCTTGCATCTCTTGATCTTGGTTCTCCTCGGCATTGCTAGCCGGAGGAGAAGGGGGTCTCTCATGGTGGACGGTAGTGTCCTGCGCCGCTGGCTCTGACGCTGCTCCTTGTGCATCGGCGGTCTGTGGATTGGCAGCAGCAGCGTTGGCGGTGTGGTCCTCATCATCATCGATGTTGATCAGAGGTACTGATGATTCCTTAGCTTGGTCGGACGCGAGAGCTGCGCTCGCATCCATGGGAGGTCTGTAGAGAAGGAAGAAACCAGAAATTAGAAGGAATTTGGGGAGAATAGCACAGCGCGAGAAGGGAAACGACCGAGAAGAGGGCTTACGCGGTGGTGGACTTGAGCTCTCGTCTGGACCTCTTCACGACCACCTTCTTCTCGGCGGGCTTCTTCCTCTTGGCAGGAGGCGCTGGTGCTCCGCTACCAGTCCGTTTGCGGGTCTCAGGAGCGGCGACGGACAGAGGCTTGACGACTAGGGGCGCATCGCCCTCGTTCTCGTCTTCGTCCTCGTCGTCCTTTTCCGCGGCAACTTCATCTGAGAATCCAAGAGAAAAGAGGAAAGAATCAGAAACAGCAAACGAGGGACTGGTGCTTCTCCGAAGCAAACAGAATGAAGATGTAGTTACCGTCAAAGTCTTCATCAGACCAGGTGCGGAGAGCGTCGCGCTTGTCAGTAGTGGGGGAGCGAGAGAGGTTGGTCTGCTCCGCGGCATCGAAAGAGGGCACATCGTCCTCCTCACGATCAGGAGACCAGTTGCCCTCAAAAACCTCGCAGCTCTCGATTATCTGGCGAGTGAGAACCTGAAAAACAGAGAAGGATCACTGACTAGCCGAGTACCAGGAAGGAATTCTACTCGGATAGGCGTGCAGGTACAAAGCACACAAAGCCTAGGCAATTTACTAAGCATTCTACCCGGATAGGCGTGCAAACACAAAGCATACTAAGCCTAAGCATGTTTGCTGGAAGGTATTACTCGGAAGGGCGTGCAGGTATAAAGCACATCGAGCCTAAGAGTTGTTCTCGAGTAGGCTATCCGGCAAGGCGTGCAAGCACGAAGCACATTAAGCCTACGCAATTCGGCTAGGTACCCTACTCGGTGCAGAAGACGATCGCTACTCGCGGCAGGAGGAGGAATTATCTACTCGGAAAATGACTGCAGAGAGCAAAGTGAGAAAGGCGTACCCGCTCAATTGGCTTTGTACGGCTGTACGGGACGAACCCGTATTGCCAGTGGTCGCCAAGATTCGTCGTCAAGATGTTCCTTGCGTGCCAGGGAACATCGATGTTGTCAATCTCGATGGTGGTTGTTCTGGTGCAGTCGCGGGGGCCTCCCATGTAACACATGAGATGGCAGCGCTCCTGCAAGGGCAGCACTCGGCGCTGGATCCAGCAAGCCACCGGATCGTCATTCTTGAGACCTTGCGCCTTCAACCAGCCAAGTCTATTCTCCATCTCGATGGCGTCCTCGTCATTGACGGGCTTATCCTTCCAGTACATCCCGATCGGAGCGCGATTGCTCCATACGGGCAAATTGATTCGATCGTCCACGATGGCTCCTTCCGCGGCGGCAACGTTCTTGACGTAGAGGAACGTCTTCTGCCACAGCTTGACAGAGTCCAGCCCCTTGATGCGGGGGTGGTTCGTCCCGTACCGCTGCACCATCATGGCGCAGCCGGTGTCGGTGGCGCGGGCGACGCCCGCGGAGTCTTTCTTCCCGGTGGATTGCTGGCGCAAGTGGAAGTACCTGAGCCACGTCTCCCACGTGGGCCGGATGCCGAGGAAGGCCTCGCAGACCACGGCGTGGTAGGCGAGGAAAACGACGGCATTGGGGGGCAGATGATGCATCTGGATGCCGAAGTGATTGAGGAACTTCCGGAGGAAATCAGAGGCCGGCAATCCGAAGCCGCGCTCGAAATGCGACATGAAGACCACGCGCTCACCCTCACGCGGGGATGGCACGATTTCACCGTCCGGCGCCCGGCACTCCACACCGGGAGGGACTCGCCTGGTATTGACGAGCCAGGCGCAATCTTCGGCGGTGACGGAGGAACCGGCCCAGCCGGCTTTGGCCATTGTTGCGAGTAGGGAAAGTGGGAGGAATCGAAGGAGTTGGTTGGGGGATTGAGTCCGCGGCGGCGCGAGAGCTTGCGCGGCGGCGGAGAGCTCGGTGGCGGAGAAGAGCAGGAGACGAAGGAGGAATAGTGCAAGGGAAGGGGAAAAGGAAGTTACCGGCGGAGGTATTTATATCTCCTCCGCGAGTTTACCGTTACCGTCGTGGAAGTGGGATCGATTGTGGCGTGTGGTGGATCCTGTGGCCGGCTAGAAACGCACACAAGCGCCGGTTGCGCGCGTAACGGCCGCAGTTGATCCCACCACCGAATCGTGGCCTATAACTACACTTGATGGGACATGACGGCCGGTGGGCCCACTGCGTGGAAACTGGACGCGTGGCAGGTCGTGTCCTGGGCAACGAAACGACGAGGTCGTGGATGCTTGACGCGTGTGCAGTTGCTGCGCGAAGGGCTGGATTGTGCTCTGTGCTGCAGAGACTCAATTTAAGAAATTTCTCTAAGTCTTTTTACTCGGTTACAGAGTAGAAAGAAAGCGCTACTCGGAAGAGAGGAAACTCAAGGTACTTTCCAGATAGCTACTCGGAGGTCCTACTCGGCATCTTGAGGTTCAAGGGCTAAGAGGCAAGAAATTGGTTTTAAGCTGGCAGAGCCTAGTGAACGAGTTCGCAAGACTCAACCAGCTTCGGGGACTGCTGTCGGGGGGTTACCCCCGAGTAGGGTAAAGGCAAGTGGTAAAGGCGGCTTACCGAAGAGAGGTTTGGTCGAGTAGCCGACTACCTGGTACTCGCTACCCGGTCGACTGCTACTCGGTCTCACCTCAAGATGACCAGAAGGAGATATCAATCAAGTTCTATCCTTTCGAGTAGAAGAGTTGGCCCGAGTACAATTGGCGGGAACAATTGGCGGGAACCTACTCGGGCCAGAAAGTCAAAGGAGCCGTTCTGACACAGGATCCCGCGTATCCTGGGTCCGTACTTGGCAGCATTCGAACTACTGTTCATATGGGGCCGGCCTGCCTGACAGTGACAGCATGGAAGCAGGCCGTGGCAGGATAAGGGGGGCCTACTCTGTGCCTAGGTACAGTGATACCAGTCTGTCCCCTAGTTTTGCCCAACGACTTTACGGAAGCAGCCAAGATTAGGAACCAAAGCTGTCAGCGGGTACTCGGAGAAAGGACGATGTGCACATTATGTCGACACTTGTTCGTATTTGGACGTATCCGGCTGGGCACCGTGTATATAAGGTGCCCCGCCGCCTCCTGCGCGAGGGATCTTGCCCCATGTTCATTTTGGAGCCCTAGAGACCCTAAGTTCTTGACCTAGCTCTACTCGGAGAGGAGAGAGGGGCTACTCGGTAGAGATACCATTTGTACTGTGGCTACTCGGAGAGACTTCGTAATACATAGAGAAAGGCAGGAGTAGGGGTTTTACCTCCTCACGAGGGCCCTGAACCTGGGTACATCGTGTTGTTTGTGTTGTGTGGATCTTACCTCACGCGGCTATTCGTCGCGTAATCCCTCCCCGAATACCTCCAGCGTCCATCGTTCCCACATCTTTAGCCATCCTATGGCATCTGCCGTGACACCACCACGACAAATTCTGCCAGAATATGTGACTTGATGGCTTCTCTTCTCGCGTATGCGGGAGCGTACGCGGCCAGCTCGATTGCCCACTTGGCTACTCTGCCGCTCGCGTCCTTATTGCCCATGATGTCCGAGATGGGGGCAGAACTCACCACGGTGATGGGATGCTCTTGGAAATACTGCTTCAGCTTCTTGGCGCCCAGGTACACGCTGTAAGTCATCTTCTAGTAGTGCGGGTAGTTCTGCTTGGAACTGGACAACACCTCACTGAGATAATATACAGGCCGCTGCACAATCTTGCCTTCCTCTTCTCGCTCTACCACAATCACCACGCTGACAACTCGGTTAGTTGCAGCAATGTATAACAACATTGGCTCTTTGGGTAGCGGGCTAGCCAAGATGGGAGCGCTACCCAACATGTCCTTCAGCTCCTTGAATGCCACATCCGCTTGCGGCGTCCAGACAAACTTGTCACTCTTCTTCATCAATTGGTACAAAGGCAGGGCCTTCTCGCCCATTCTGCCTAGGAAACGGCTCAGAGATGCCAAGCAACCAGTGAACTTCTGCACATCCTTCAGGGATCTCGGCAAAGACATGCTCTCAATAGCATTTATCTTTGAAGGATTGGCCTCAATGCCCCGACTGGATACCAAGAAGCCGAGTAGTTTGCCAGCCGGGACGCCAAAGGTGCATTTAGTTGGGTTCAGCTTCATCTTGTACTTGCGCAAGTTGGCAAATGTTTCCTCAATGTCACTAAGGAGAGTATGTGTTTTATTCGTTTTGATGACAATGTCATCTACGTACACCTGCACATTCTTGCCAATTTGATCATGCAAGCATTTCTGCAGCATCTCTGATAGGTAGCCCCAGCATTCCGCAACCCGAAGCACATGACACGATAGCAATAATCCCCGTACGGGGTAATGAAAGCAGTCTTTATTTGATCAGCAGGGTTGAGAGCTATCTGATGAAAACCAGAGTAGGCATCTATGAACGACAAAAGCTCACAACCAGCAGTGGAATCGATCACCTGATCAATGCGGGGTAGCGGAAAGGGATCTTTGGGGCAGGCCTTGTTCAGGTCGGTGTAGTCCACGCACATGCGCCATGCGGTATCCGCCTTGGGGTCCTCCTTCTTCTCAACCATCACCGGGTTGGCTAGCCAATCCGGATGCAAAACCTCCATGATGAAGTTGCTTATCAGCAACTTGGTGATCTGATCACCGATGGCCTTCCTTCTCTCATCTCCGAAGCGGCGTATCGCCTGCTTCACTGGCTTGGCATCATGCCGCACATGTAGCGAGTGCTCAACCAACTCCCTCGGGACACCTGGTAAATCCTCATTGGACCAGGCAAACACATCCCGATTCTCACGGAGGAAGTGGATGAGCTCGCTTTCCTATTTCTCTCCCAACCCGGCGCCAATTATGGCAACACGGTCTGGGAACTCAGGATCAACCTGGACCTTCTTTGTTTCCTGGGACGCCTGGAACGCAGTCCCGTACTGGGAATTCGGCATCCCAGGTGCACCACCTTGCGCAGCTTGCGCCATAGAAACCACCTCGTACATCTTCTTCTTCTCGGCAGCAATGACCATGGATTCCGCCAGCTAAGAACCAGCAGAGGCACACTCCATGGACTTCTTGTAGTCACCCGAGATGGTGATCACTCCATTGGGGCCAGGGATCTTCATCTTCAAGTATGCAGCATGGGTTGAAGCCATGAACTTGCTGAGAGCAGGCCTGCCGAGTAGGGCATGGTATGGGCTCTGGTGGTCAACCACCTCAAAGGCCAATCTCTCAGTGCGGCAGTTCTCCCTGGTGCCGAATAAAACGTCTATCCAGACGCGACCGATTGGGGAGCAGGAGACTCCTGGCACAATGCCATGGAAAGTGGTCCTGCTGGGTTGCAACATGTTCTCAGCCATCCCGAGCTTCTCAAGTGTGTCTCTGTACACAATTTTGATGCTGCTGCCGTTGTCAATCAGGACCTTGCTGAACCTGACGTTCTTCTGAGTACCCAAGAAGGTGGGATCTAGCACCAAGGCGTAGCTACCCGGATTGGGCATCACCCTAGGATGATCAGCTCTGGACCATGTGATCTCTTGGTTGCACCAGTGCAGGTAGTGAGGAACGGCCGGGATCACAACATTGACCTCCATCGCGCGCATGTGCTGAGATTGCTTGTCGGCGGGCTCAGAAGTGAAGATCATGTAGCTCTCGTGGTGCTCCTGGTACTGGTTGCAGTCTCCATCGCCATTGTTGCCGTCGTTGTTGTTACCTTGGTTGTTGTTGTTGTTGTTGTTGTTGTTGCCTCTGTTGTTGTTGCGGGTGTAGAAGTTGCGGTTGGGGTCGTTGTTGTTGTCGTTGTTGCGGTAGCCGTCGTTGTTGAAGTAGCGGTTGGCTCCTAAAGCCAACTGGTTCACGTTTTCTCTTCTCGGGAAGGCCGGAGGCCTGGGAGCAGGTGCCCGAGCAGGCTGCACGTTGGCATTCGCAGCTGGCAGAGGCGGAGGAGGGGGCAGGCCCTCGTTCTTGATCTGTTCCCACCAGCTACATTGCCGAGTAGTGTGGTTGGCTGGCCTGGCCGGATGCCGAGTGTGGAAACTGCACGGTCCATCCCTCATGTTCCCAAAGATGAAGTTTGGAGCGGGATCCGAGTTGCCGTTACTTTGCTGGGGAGCATTGTACGGCTTCTTGATGCCTTGGCCCTGATTCTGGTTTTGCCCGTACTGGGCTCCAGCAGTTTTTTGCCTTTGGCTACTCCCAGCAGCCGTAGTCACATCATTCACCTCCTCGGGATCATACCGAGTATCAATCCGGTCACCTCTGCGTTTGTTGCGGAAATCATTGCGCTTGTTGCTGTTGTGGTTCCTTCTTGGCTCGGGGGAATCCATCAGAGGCTGATTTGGGTCGCCAAGTGCATACATGTCTGCGATCTTGATGTTCTCAGCAAGAGTACTCGGCATCTCGTGCTGCAGCTTCTGCCACAACATGCTGCCATGCCTGCAACCCTGCGCAAACCAAGTGATGGCCTGGGCCTCATTCACACCTTCGCATGTGTTCCTCACGGTGCTCCACCGAGTAAGATACTCGCGACCGGTCTCCTCTTCCCGTTGCTTGCATGCGGACAACTGCTGTGGCCTATTCGGCCTCTGGTAAGTGCTGGTGAAGTTGCTGACAAAGGCTTCCGCAAAGTCGAGCCAGCAGTTGATGTTGTGCTTGGGCAGGTTGTTGAGCCAGGTTCTTGCTGGGCCTTCGAGCATCTGCGGGATGTACCGCACAACCCATCTCCGGTTGCCGCCTGCAATGTGCACAGCTGTGACATAGTCATTGAGCCAATCTTCCGGCTTGGTGCTGCCGTTGTAGCACTTGGTCCCCCTGGGGAGCTGGAATTGCTTCACTGACGGCTCATTCATGATGCGGGGGCCAAAGCATTCTGGGCTAGGCGGCCCCGTGTTCTCGAGTTGCGCAGACCGATTGATTCGGTCCAGCGTGTACCTTGCATCAGTGGGCTCCAACACACGTTCACCTACGCGATCGCTGATGTCCCTGGGATCCGCATAGCCGGACAGCCCCATAGCCGAGTAGCCGTCATCATATCTGTTCACCTGCACAGCTGCAGGTTGCATCACTGGGTTAGCTGCTGGCGCAGCCGCACGCGGTTGCGCAGCAGCTGGCTGCTGCGTCCTCTGCCGAGTAGGCTGAGCGACAGGACGCCGAGAAAGCCCCGCGTTGTCTCCACTGTTCCCTTTGCTGTGAGCTTTATGGGCTTGATAGCCTGCTCCTGCAGTAGTGTGTTTTTGACCGTACTGCCGCGGCACAGCGAGCTGTTTTGCGGCGACAGCCGGGTCGTACACCTGCATCTGTCTGTCTCTCTCAGAGCGTGCACTCTAATCCCTCTCGCGGCTGGGATGCGGTGATGAGGCCTGATCAGTGGATCTGACCACAAGCGAGTGCACGACCTGAGCGGCACCAGCACCCGGATTGGCTTTCCGGAACTCCTCATTCTTCCTAGCAGCCTCTAGCACTAACTCGTTAAGCCTCTCCTGCTGCCTAACGCGCGCGTCACCGGCAAGGTTTGGCAACTCAGCAGCTACGGCCTCTGCAGCTCTAAGTGTTTTGGCGGGGATGCTGTATTTGGGTATGGTAGAGGTGTTTGCAGTGGCAGAATGGCTAGGAACCTCACCAACAGTTGCCATTTCGGCGCCTAAGTTGCGACGAGTAGCGCCTACTCTGCTAGACTTCCTAACAACAGGAGTAAAGCTGTGGGCCTTGTTGTACTTGTTTTGATCTAGGCTAAGCTCAAGCCTAACCTTTTCGAGCTCCAGGTGCTCCGCGAGCAACTCCTGATGTTGCCGGTCAAGCTGTGCCCTCATGGTCAAGAGCTCAAGCTCGGTGGGAGGCGGCATGCCCATCCGCGCGGCGGAGGCCGGTATTGTCGGTGTAGTGGAGAGAGGGATGTTGGAATCCTTCTCGTAGGGCTTGTGGGTCCTCCCGCCAGCACTCGCGCCAGCAAGATCCTCGATGACTCCCGCGGCAGCAGCCGTGCCCTTCCCGGCATCAACAGCCGGGCCGGTCATCATCACCTACACGCTGTCCGCAGAACAGCCAGTCGGCCTTCCGCGGGCAGCGAGGATAGCAGGAGGGTCATCCGCGACCAACACCTCCTCCGGGAACTCGCGAATGACGGTGGTGGCGACGTAGACGAGGTGCGAGCCAAAGGAGAGCATCGATGTCACACCCGGACTTCTAGAGGATACTCGCAGTTCCGTTGAACAGTAGTTGATTGGATTACGGGGCTTACCGGCACCCGCATCTCTTACGAGTAGGCTAACACACGTATGTGTGACAACCAACCCCTACTGTTCATCGTCTACGTAAACCATCCCATAGAAATCAGGATACTACCATTGACGTACTTCATACCATACACACATGGTACGTCAACGGCGTTTAACAGAATGATAGCACAACATATCTCTAAGACACAAATAAATAGAAATAAGTTGCAAATAGCTCTCACTAGAGCAGAGATAGCAAATACAATCATCCAGAGGACACATGTCCCAACATATCATCATTACAACACAGCGGAAGCATTCAAAAGGTCTGAGTACAGACAAATCCAAATAGGCCTAAGAGGCCGGGAATGGAAGAAAGACGGAGCCCATCCACGTAGTCTCGGATCCTGCCCGGGTCCGCTATCTACTCGTCAGCAGCCTCGTCAAACTCCACGTAGTAGCCATCACGGGGATCCTCGTAAGCGTAGTCTGCGGAAACCACATCCCCAAAGGGGTCAGTACATAAACGTACTGGCAAGCAAGACTCACAATTCACCAAAGTGTACCCCACAACATCAAGCACATATGCTTTGGGTTCAACGGAAGAAAGGGTGATACAAAAGATGCGGCAGCTGGCTGCACTAACCAACTACAGAACATACTACAACTTCCGGCTAACAGAAAGGAGATAAGATAGCGTATCGTAACCAACTATAACTAACTCCAAACAAACCCATCCTGGATCTCGCCCCTTATCCAAAGAAGCAATCCGAGGATACTCACACAGTTGGATTAATGATGGTTCAAGTTATTGTGTCAATAAGACTATTACTAGTCAAGTTATCATTAGTTAGGTGTAAGTTGTTCTGAGTACTTGTTAGCCAGTACTTTCACCAAGTCAACCATAACCGCGGAAAACACGGCTTCTCGAGAAGATTTACCCTGCAGGGATGCACCAATTTGGCCGTACACGTAAGAATAACCCGCCAGATGGAATGCCTCCCACCAAGCGGGGCACTCAACACAACTCAACTCTTCTCCGCATCAAGCCCAAAGAACCCCGTGCAATTGAGCGCACGGCTAATCAAGCCCCACGAACAAAAGGGGACCCTCATAGCACTCTAAGAACGTGTCTCCCTAAATGCCGACTACAAAAGTTCCACCCTGGCCTGGGTTCGCAAATATATATGCATGCGGCAAATGGAAAACCCGAACTAAATGAGGCGATTTGGACGAGATGCGAATCGAATCAAATTGAGGGGGGCGCCCATACACGCTTCCCACATGCGGATAGTGCGCTCATCATGGATCAGTAGACAAGACTTTTCCTAATTAGGGTCGACACTAGCAGGCCTCAAAACCACGTCGGGCCTCCTGTCGGTGCCTTATCATCAAATTATTATTATCCACAATATTAACAGGTTGATTGTTTAAACATCAAGCCCCAGAAGATAATAAAATATGGTAACAGAAGTAACGGGTAACAGACTCGAGCAAAACAACCCTAAGCATGCTAGTAAGATACGGGCAACAAGCAATGGGGTTATAGGTGTGGAGGTGAGGCTATATCAGGGTTAAGGGATAACATGTGATAGGTTCGTAACAGAAACAACGATTTATAGGGCTAGCAGAATAGACAACGGAAAGTATCGGTATCCAATGTTGAAAGGAACACAATGGTTCATGTGAGTGAATACTTGCCTGCAAACTCAGCAGCCTGGTACTGAGCTAGATCCTCAGAAGGGGTGTCGTAAAGCTCGTCTGTCTCAACGTCGTCGTCTATTCGAGAAGAAGCAAACAAACAACACAGAGAGACAAACAATCAATAACATGGCATAATGCACAATCATGGGATGATGCATGTCAATTTAATTGATGCATCAAAGATTAAGATAGTTGACATGGTAACATAACATAATTAAATGGACCCACATGCAATTTGGGATTGCATATGGAAAGCCCATGAATTAAGGTGGGAATAATTGTTTTACAACTAATCAACATGTGAAGGTGGATTAGTATGATGCATGGATGAGGAAAACAGAAAAATAACAACAATAGAAATAATTTTGAAATAAGGTTTACCAAGTTTGGAATTTTATTTATTAAGTTATGGAATTTTGGTTCCTTAAAGGTGTTGCACAAGCATTTGTTGTTTTCACCAATTTAAATTGTCCAAAATAGATAACAAAGTTCATATTTGAAAAGTACACCAAATTTTGGGTGGATTACATGTTTCAATTATTGAAAAAGGAATTAATATGAATTTATTATGATTTAAACAAGTTTAAACAAGATTTAATTGAATTTAATTCAAGTATGAATATTATTTAAATTTTATTTGTTCAAAACATTAATTCAAATTCATATTTGGAAAGTTTATACTTTTCTGGTTTGAAAACATATTTTATAAGTTCAAAAATAATTTAATTTGAGCAAGTTATGAATTTAGCAAATTTAAATGATTTAAACAAGGTTTAAATTATTTAACCAATTTTAATTCTTCAAAACATGAAACAAATTTTATAGTTGAAAAGGTGGTTTAATTTAGCATGGAAAACATATTTTATTTGTGTTATTTGAATTAAGTTTGAATTAGTTATGCATTTAATCAAATTTAAAAGGAGTGGTTTGAATTTGAAATTTGAAACAATTTGAAATGTGCAAAACAGAAAAAAAATGTTGTAATCATGTAGAGAATTTAATTTGGTTCAGGAAACATATTTTATTTATTTTATTTGGAGTTGGATTTTAAAAGTTATTTGCATTTTAATTCTAGGGACTAATCTGTAAAAGAAAAGGATTTAAACTGAAAAAGAAAAAGCTGAAACCTATTTACACCGCGCAGTGAACTAATCTAGGTCACTGCCAGTGGGCCCTGGGCCAACGTGGCCAGCGTGGCAGCAGTGGTCGCTGACAGGGGGGGCCTGCCTGTCAGCACCCGCGCGAAAAAGTGGGGTTTTATTCCGCAAGGGCAGGGCTCGAACCCGCGCCGCAGTGCGCGAGGGAGCAGCGTTGCTACAACTGCGGTAGCGAATCGATCTTGTCAGGTAAGGGAGGTGTGGGGGGTTAAGGTTCAGATAGTTTACTGAAACTGAAAATTACAGTTTCAGTTATCTGAAACTGAACCACGACCGGAGGAAGCCGCCGGCGGCTAGCCGCTGCTGCTGCTGTGCTGTGTGCGTTGTGCTTGCGTGTGGTGCTGCGTGTGCACGCGGTGCAGAGAGGAGGAAGGAGAGAGGTGAGGTGGACGTGCTCACTGTCGCTGTAGAGGAAGCAGCGGCGCGGTGTGGAGGTGGACGTCGCCGGCGGCAACAGAGAAGATGGCGGCGGTGTTGCAGAGGGTCCCGGGTACCGTGGCGTGGACGAGGAGGGAGATGGTGGTACAGGGAGCCGATCCCCGTACTCAACCTGCACGGAGGCTCAGCGTTTCGCCGACGATCATCAGAGGAGTTGCGGCGGCGCTCGGGGTTCAGAGATGCAGTGACAGAGGGAAAGGAGGTGGGTGGAGAGGAAAAGAATGGCGCCGCGGCGGTGAGAGGGAGAGAGGAGTGGCGAGCTAGGGCTAGGGCTAGCTAGGTTTAGCTTAAATAGAGGAGTAGGGGCGACGGTGGCCGTCTGCTCCTCGCCTCTGCAGACGTGGACACGCGCGATGGCTGCCGTACAGGAGGAAGAAAGGTGAGCGAGGGGGTACTGGGCCTGTTTGGTGGGCTGGGCCTGCCCACTGGCCTGGCCACTCCCTCCGTTTTCTTTTTAAAAAAATTCTGTTTTTTTTTGCTGAATAGAAATAGGAAGAAAAAGAATAGTTTTTTATGTTAGAAAATTTTAGGAAAAATTGGTATTGCCTATTTATTGTAACAGCAACAACTTGCAAGTTTAGATTTCCAAAATAATTAAATTATGTTGCTGTTTTGAAATTTGTTTGAAATTTGAGTGAAAATCAATATTAATTGAATAATTTGATTAAGCAACTTTAAAAGTTTTAAATTCAAGTTTATGTGAAACAAGTGATTTATTTGTTTTGTAAGTTTCATAATTTCAAAAATGGTTGTTGTTTGTAATTGAATTTTTGAATGGAATTTGAGTTAAGTGAATTATTAAAAGCCATAATTTTAAATGGTTTGAACCTTATGGTTTAATGGAAACAATTGATGTTTTGATTTGAACTTTTTATTTGAAAATTGTAACATAACAAGTATGAACAATTTGATTTGGAGATTGGTTTGAATTTGAAATAGAAAACAATTAAAAACAGATGCAAAACAAATGCAAACACAAGTAATGGGTATGATGACATGATGCAAAACATTAATAAAACAAGAAACAAACATTCTAAAGGTAATTTTCATACTTGGGATGTTACAAAACGCCCCCCTTGAAGGAATCGCGCCCCGAGATTCCTACTGAGAAGAGAAAAGGTCCGGATACTTCTTGCGAAGATCCTCTTCGGTCTCCCACGTTGCCTCTTTATCGGAATGATAGGACCACTGCACTTTCAAGAACTTGGTGCTCTTGTTGCGAGTCTTACGCTCGGTCTCATCGAGAATACGAACAGGGTGCTCCTCATAAGATAGATCATCTTGCAGTTCAATGGAATCATGATCAACTGCACGATCTGGATCTTTGAAACACCTCTTGAGCTGTGACACGTGAAACACATCGTGCACCTTGGATAGCTTTTCTGGAAGTTCAAGACGATAGGCATTTTCCGCACGCCTTGAGAGAATGTTGAAAGGAACAATGTATCTTGGTGCAAGCTTTCCTTTCACACCAAAACGATGAGTGCCTCTGAGGGGAGTTACACGGAGATATGCCTTGTCACCAGGTGCATAAATCATATCCCTGTGCTTGCTGTCATAGTAGCTTTTCTGACGAGACTGAGAAATCTTGAGATTTTCACGAATGATACGAACTTTCTCTTCGGCTTCCTTAACAATGTCAGGGCCTAAGAGTGAACGTTCACCAGCTCCAGACCAATTGATTGGACTCCTGCATCTGCGGCCATAGAGAGCTTCAAATGGTGCCATGCCTAGGCTTGCCTGGTAGCTGTTGTTGTAGGAGAACTCAGCATAAGGAAGGCATTCCTCCCATTTCATGCCAAAGGAGAGACCACATGCTCTAAGCATATCCTCGAGAATCTGATTGACTCTTTCGACTTGCCCTTGAGACTGAGGGTGATAAGCTGTGCTGAACAGTAGTTTGGTGCCCAATGCTTCTTGAAAACTTTTCCAGAAATGAGAAGTGAATATGCTTCCACGGTCTGAGCTTATTTCCAATGGAACACCATGAAGGGGAACAATCTTTGCTGTGTAGAGCTCTGCTAACTGGCTAGCTGAGATTGTTTCTTTGACAGCAAAGAAGTGAGCTACTTTAGTGAGACGATCAATGACAACGAAGATTGCATCGTTGCCCTTCTTGGACTTTGGAAAACCAGTGACGAAGTCCATTTCAATCATGTCTCACTTCCACTCAGGGATTTTCAGAGGTTGGAGAAGACCGGCTGTTTTCTGATGAACTGCCTTAACACGTTGACAAACATCGCATTCAGAAACGTATTGAGCAATTTCACGTTTCATGCCAGGCCACCAATACAGTGTCTTAAGGTCTTGGTACATCTTTGTACTTCCAGGGTGTATGGAGAGAGGAGTTTCATGAGCCTCCTTGAGAATGACATCTTTGAGACTTTGAACTTGAGGAACTGCAATGCGTCCTTCGAAGAACACAGTTCCCTTGTCATCAATTGAGAAGGACTTAAATTTCTCCTTGCCTTCTTTGATGTGTTCTACCATCTTCTTGATTTCAGTATCACGAAGTTGTTCAGAACGAATCTTGTCCTCGAGAGTTGGACTGGCTGTCAAGTTTGCAAGATAGCCTTGAGGAACAAGACCAAGGTTCAGCTTCTGGAATTCTTCATGAAGAGGAGGTTGGCTTTCCATGATCATGAGATGTCGGGGGGTTACCCCCGAGTAGGGTAAAGGCAAGTGGTAAAGGCGTCTTACAGAAGAGAGGTTTGGTCGAGTAGCCGACTACCCGGTACTCGCTACCCGGTCGACTACTACTCGGTCTCACCTCAAGATGACCAGAAGGGGATATCAATCAAGTTCTGTCCTTTCGAGTAGAGGAGTTGGCCCGAGTACAATTGGCGGGAACAATTGGCGGGAACCTACTCGGGCCAGAAAGTCAAAGGAGCCGTTCTGACACAGGATCCCGCGTATCCTGGGTCCGTACTTGGCACTATTCGAACTACTGTTCATCTGGGACCGGCCTGCCTGACAGTGACAGCGTGGAAGCAGGCCGTGGCAGGATAAGGGGGGCCCACTCTGTGTTTAGGTACAGTGATACCAGTCTGTCCCCTTGTTTTGCCCAACGACTTTCCAGATGCAGCCAAGGTTAGGAACCAAAGCTGTCAGCGGGAACCCGGAAGAAGGACGATGTGCACACTATGTCGACACTTGTCCATGTTTGGACGTATCCGGCTGGGCACCATGTATATAAGGTGCTCCGCCGCCTCCTGCGTGAGGATCGAACACATCTTGACCTAGAGAAAACCCTAATTCTTGACCTAGTTCATCATCTAGAGGAGAGTGGCTACTCGGTAGCAAGAACCTTGTACTGTGGCTACTCGGTGAGATACCAAAATACACAAAGAAAGGCAGGAGTAGGGGTTTTACCTCCTCACGAGGGCCCTGAACCTGGGTAGATCGTGTTGTTTGCAGTGTTTACTTCGTACCTCACACGGCTACTCGTCGCGTGATCCCTCCCCGAGCACCTCCAGCGTCCTTCGTCCCCACATCTTTAGCCATCCCATGGCATCTGCCGTGACACCACCACGACAGTTGGCGCCCACCGTGGGGCAACCAGCGGCGCTGGTTGGAGTTTCTGTTCGGACGGGATCTTCTTCAGCGGAGCGCGTGGTCTGTGGCCTTGTCCATAGATTCGGCTCCTTCGACTTCGTCACCGACAACGCCGGCGATTTCGGCGGCAAGGCCATGCCGGAGGGCGGCTCGGTGATCTCCTTCGGCTCTCACCTCGTCTACGTCGCCACCGTCGCCAGCCGCGCGTATCCCGAGCTGGTGCATGACGCGGAGGATCCTCCCGCGGTGATCGCTGCTCGCGGAAGGCCCGCGTGCCGCTCTGCGAACTGCGCTGAGGTGATGGTGACGGGCTTGGCGGCAAACACTGGCGCAGCCGCTACTGGCGCTGCGGCCGTCGTCGAGGAGACTGATGCACCGGCTGGTGGCAGGGTTCACCGGCCCTACGAGAAGGAGAGCAACTTGCCGCCTTCCACGTCTACGGTCATTCCCGCGTCAGCTACGCGACCTGGTATGCCCACTCCCACCGGCATCGAGCTCCTAGCCGTGAGGGACCAGCTCGCGCGGCAGCGCCAGGAGCTGCTTGCCGAGCAGGCGGAGTTGGACAAGATCAGGCTCGAGCTGAGTCTAGACCAGCTCAAGTACAACAAGGCTCACGGCTTCACGCCAGTCGCCAGGAGGCCTAGCAGGGTAGGCGCTACGCGGCGCAACTTGGGTGTTGAGATGGCAACGGTTGCGGAGGTGCCCGCTCAGTCCGCCACCGCGAACACCTTCACAAGGCCAAGGTACAACACACCCGCCAAGACACTTAGAGCTGCAGAGGTTGTAGCTGCCGAGTTGCCTCGCCTGGATGGCGACGCGCGTCTCAGGCAGCAGGAAAGGCTCAACGAGTTGGTGTTGGAGGCTGCGAGGCAGAACGAGGAGTTCCGGAAGGCCAACCCGGGTGTTGGGGCTTCGCAGGTGGTTCACTCGCACGCGGCTAGATCTAACGATCAGGCCTCGTCTCCGCATCCCAGCCGCGAGAAGAGCCGCAGCGGGCGCTCGGGCAGAGACAGGCAAATGCAGGTGTATGACCCGGCTGCTGCCGCGAAACAGCCAGCTGTGCCGCAGCAGCCCGGGCAGGAACACAACGCTGCAAGAGCAGGCTCTCAAGCCCATCAAGCTCAAAGCCGTGCCCGAGAAGCTGCTCGTCCAGGTCCTTCTCGGCAACCCGCAGCTCAGCCTACTCGGCAGAGGCAGCAGCCGCGCGCAGTGGCACCAGTCGTCAACCCGGTGGAGCAGCCTGCGGCTGTGCAGGTGGACAGGTATGATGATGGCTACTCGGCTATGGAGATGGCTGGCTATGATATTCATGACCGTGTTGGTGAGCGCGTGCTGGCGCCTGGAGATGCGAGGCATCAGTTGGACCGGATCAGCTTGTCGGCGCGGCTGGAGAGCACGGGTCCTCCTGGTCCCGAGTGCTTTGGCCCGCGCATCATGAACGAGCCGTCCGTGAAGAACTTCCAGCTTGCAAGAGGCACCAAGAGCTACAATGGCAGCACCAAGCCCGAAGATTGGCTCAATGACTATGTCACCGCGGTCCATATCGCGAATGGCAACAGAAGATGGGTTGTGCGCTATGTGCCGCAGATGCTAGAGGGTCCAGCTCGCACTTGGCTCAACAACTTGCCCAAGAACAGCATTAACTGCTGGCTGGACTTCTCGGATGCCTTTATCAGCAACTTCACAAGCACATACAAGAGGCCGAATAGGCCACAGCAGCTATCAGCTTGCAGGCAGCGAGAAGACGAGACGGACCGCGAGTATCTTACTCGGTGGAGCACATTGAGGAACACCTGTGAGGGTGTGAATGAAGCACAGGCCATCACTTGGTTTGCGCAGGGATGCAGGCATGGCAGTATGTTGTGGCAGAGATTGCAGAGGGAGATGCCGAACACTTTGGCGGAGACCATCAAGATTGCGGATCAGTACGCACTTGGTGATCCTACTCAGCCACTGATGGACTCCTCTGAGTCGAGAAGAAACTTCAGCAACAGCAAGCGCAACGAGTTCCGCAACAAGCGCCGAGTAGATAATCGGTATGATCCCGAAGAGGTGAATGCAGTGACTGTTGGAGCTAGTGGCAGCCAGAGGCAGAAACCTGCTGGAGCCTACGGGCAGAACCAGAACCAGGGCCAGGGCAACAAGAAGCCATTCCGCGCCTCTCAGTCGGGTAGCGGGAACTCCGAGCAGCCGAAGAAGTTTGTCTTCGATGACATGAAGGATGGCCCATGCAGCTTTCACACTCACCACCCCTCGAGGCCTGCTAACCACACTACTCGGCAGTGCGAGTGGTGGGAGGCGATCAAGAGTGATGGCTTGCCTCCTCCTCCTCCTCTGCCAGCAGCCAATGCCAATGTGCAGCCTACTCGCGCACCCGCAGCTCGGCCACCAGTGTACCCGAGAAGAGAGAACGTGAACCAAGTGGCTTTAGGAGCCAACCAGAACTTCAACAATGAGAGATACCGCAACAACAACAACAACTACAACCGCATCAACAACAACAGAGGCAACAACAACAACTACCAGGGGAACAACAACAATGGCAACAATGGGGGCAATGGCTCCAATCAGTACCAAGAGCACCATGAGAGCTACATGATCTTCACTTCTGAGCCAGTCGACAAGCAATCACAGCACATGCGGGCCATGGAGGTCAATGCAGTGATTCCTGCTGTCCCTCACTACATGTATTGGTGTGACCAGGAGATCAGGTGGACGCGAGCAGATCATCCCAAGGTGATGCCCAATCCGGGTAGCTATGCCTTGGTGCTGGATCCTACTTTCCTGGGTCCCGAGAAGAATGTGAGGTTCAGCAAGGTGCTAATCGACAACGGCAGTAGCATCAACATTGTGTACAAGGACACACTCGAGAAGCTTGGCCTGGCCGAGAACATGATGCTGCCTAGCAAGACCACTTTCCATGGCATTGTGCCCGGGATCTCATGCAACCCGATTGGCCGAGTGTGGATCGATGTGCTATTCGGCACCCGGGAGAACTGCCGCACAGAGCGCCTGCAGTTTGAGGTGGTGGATCATTAGAGCCCCTATCATGCTCTACT
The DNA here is from genome assembly GCA_028641055.1 of Alopecurus myosuroides. Taxonomy (NCBI): domain Eukaryota; kingdom Viridiplantae; phylum Streptophyta; class Magnoliopsida; order Poales; family Poaceae; genus Alopecurus; species Alopecurus myosuroides. Next base: position 107,827,184 of record CM054060.1, read on the forward strand.
CGGCAGGCCTGCTCTGAGCAAGTTCATGGCCTCTACACATGTGGCATATCTGAAGATGAAGATCCCTGGTCCCAATGGCATTATCACCATCTCTGGAGATTACAAGAAGTCCATGGAGTGTGCCTCTGCTAGCTCCCAGTTGGCGGAGTCGATGGTGATCGCTGCCGAGAAGAAGAAGATGTACGAGGTGGTGGCCATGGCTCAGTCCGCACAAGCCGGCGCACAAGGTGTGCCGAGTACCCAGCACGGTACTGCTTTCCAAGCTGCCAAGGAGACAAAGAAGGTCCAGGTCGACCCCGAGTTCCCCGACCGCGTAGCCATCATTGGCTCCGGGTTGGCGGAGAAATAGGAAAGCGAGCTCATCCACTTCCTCCGTGAGAATCGGGACGTATTCGCCTGGTCCAATGAAGATCTACCAGGAGTCCCGAGGGAGTTGGTTGAGCACTCATTACATGTGCGTCCTGACGCCAAACCAGTGAAGCAGGCTATGCGCCGTTTCGGAGATGAGAGAAGAAAGGCCATTGGTGACCAGATCACCAAGTTACTGATAAGCAATTTCATCATGGAGGTGCTGCATCCGGATTGGCTAGCCAACCCGGTCATGGTCGAGAAGAAGAAGGAGGATCCCAAGGCTGCTACTGCATGGCGCATGTGTGTCGACTACACCGACTTGAACAAGGCATGCCCCAAGGATCCTTTCCCGCTACCTCGCATCGATCAGGTGATCGATTCCACTGCTGGTTGTGAACTGTTGTCCTTCATAGATGCCTACTCTGGTTTCCACCAGATTGCACTCAACCCTGCTGATCAAATAAAGACTGCTTTCATTACCCCGTACGGGGCTTATTGCTATCGTGTCATGTGTTTTGGCTTGAGGAATGCGGGTGCAACCTATCAGAGATGCATGCAGAAATGCTTGCACGACCAGCTCGGCAAGAATGTGCATGTGTACGTAGATGACATTGTCATCAAAACGAATAAAACACATACTCTGCTTGCCGACCTGGAGGAAACCTTTGCCAACCTACGCAAGTACAAAATGAAACTGAATCCGAGTAAGTGCACCTTTGGTGTACCGGCTGGAAAGCTACTCGGTTTTCTGGTTTCTAGTCGGGGCATTGAAGCCAATCCTTCTAAGATAAAAGCCATTGAGAGCATGTCTTTACCGAGATCATTGAAAGATGTGCAGAAGTTCACAGGTTGTTTGGCATCTCTGAGCCGTTTTCTGGGTCGAATGGGCGAGAAGGCCCTGCCTCTGTACCAACTGATGAAGAAAAGTGACAAGTTTGTCTGGACTCCGCAAGCGGATGTGGCATTCAATGAGCTGAAAGCAATGCTGGCTAGTGCTCCCATCTTGGCTAGTCCGCTACCCAAGGAGCCAATGCTGCTGTACATTGCTGCGACTAACCGAGTAGTCAGCGTGGTGATTGTGGTGGAACGAGAAGAAGAAGGCAAGAGTGTGCAGCGCCCAGTATATTATCTCAGTGAAGTGCTGTCCAGTTCAAAGCAAAACTATCCGCATTACCAGAAGATGACATATGGTGTGTACCTGGGCGCCAGGAAGTTAAAGCATTATTTCCAGGAGCACCCTATCACAGTTGTGAGCTCTGCTCCCATCTCGGATATCATGGGCAACAAGGAGGCGAGTGGCAGAGTAGCCAAGTGGGCGATTGAGCTAGCCGCGTACGCTCCCGCGTATGCGAGAAGAGACGCCATCAAGTCTCAGATCCTGGCGGAGTTTCTTGTGGACTGGGCCGAGGTGCAGTATGAACCTCCTGCTCCAGTTTCCAATTACTGGAAGATGCACTTTGATGGCTCAAAGGTGAAAGAAGGCCTTGGTGCTGGTGTTGTGCTTACGTCACCCAAGCGAGATCAACTCAAGTATGTGCTGCAAATTCATTTCAAAGCATCCAACAATGTTGAAGAGTACGAGGCAGTGGTGCATGGTTTGCGAGTAGCAAAGGAGGTTGGTGTGCAGCGCATTATATGCTATGGTGATTCAGATCTGGTGGTGCAGCAAGTCTCGGGCACTTGGGATGCTTTGGATGCCAACATGGCATCATATCGCTTCCTGGTGCAGTCTATGACTGGGTTCTTCGAAGGTTGTGAGTTCCAGCACATTCACCGAGCAGAGAACGAAGCAGTAGATGAGTTGTCCAAGTTGGGATCTTCTCGGCAATCCATCCCGGCGGGAATCGCCTTGGAGCATTTGAGGAAGCCATCCATCAAGCCTTCTCCCAACTCGGAGTCTATATTTGTTCCTTCTCTGCCAAGCGAGGAATCTAACCCAATGGAGATTGACTGGGAGAGTGCTGCAGGAAACCCGGGGACTGCCGTCCTCTACTCGGGGACTGCCACTCCCTACCCGGGGACTGCCACTCCCTACCCGGGGACTGCCACTCCTTACTCGGGGACTGCCGCTCCCTACTCGGGGACTGCCACTCCTTACTCGGGGACTGCCGCCCTCAACCCGGAGGCTGTCGCATTCATTGAAGAAGTTCTCGCCAATCGATCTGGGCTGCAGAGAAGCGCTCCTACTCCTCCTGAGCAACCGCAAGAGCCTGCCCCAATGGAACTGGACGAACCAGTGTTTCCCATACGGGAGACACCGAGTTGGGCTATGCCCATATTATCCTTTCTAAGGGACGGCACTTTACCTGGAGATGAGGTGACTGCGAGGCAGATTCAGAGAAGATCCAAGGGCTACACTATTGTCCGAGATGTGCTGCACAAGAGAAGTGCCACTGGCGTGCTGCAACGTTGTGTGGATCCAGCAGAAGGAGAAGAGATCCTGACAGAGATACACCAAGGATAATGCGGGCACCACGCCTCTTCTCGGGCGCTGGTCCAGAAAGCTTTCCGGCATGGATTCTATTGGCTCACAGCATTGCAGCAAGCTGAGGATATCGTGAGGAAGTGCACTGGCTGCCAGATGTTCGCAAGTAAGATTCACATGCCTGCTTCCGAGTTGAAAACATTTCCTATCACCTGGCCATTTGCTGTTTGGTGTTTGGACATGGTTGGGCCTTTCCAGCCGGCTAGAGGCAACATGACTCACATCTTAGTCATGGTAGACAAGTTCACCAAGTGGATTGAAGTGAAACCTATTCGGAGATGTGATGGAGCCACAGCTGTGAAATTCGTGAAGGACATAATCCTGAGATATGGCTACCCGCACAGTATCATCACCGACAACGGCACAAACTTTGCTGAGGGAGCACTGGTGCGGTTCTGCAGAGATAAGCATATCCGACTAGACGTTGCGTCAGTCGCGCACCCTGCTTCCAATGGGCAAGTTGAAAGAGCAAATGGTATGGTATTGGCAGGCATCAAGCCAAGGCTGATGGAGCCGCTGCTGAAAACACCTGGGTGTTGGTTAGACGAGTTGCCAGCGGTGTTGTGGAGTCTAAGGACTACCCCTAACCGGTCAACCGGCTACACACCATTCTTCTTGGTATACGGGGCTGAGGCCGTGTTGCCAATAGACTTAGAGCATGACTCCCCCCGAGTAGCCCTCTACACTGAGGTGGAGGCGAGAGAAGCTCGAGAAAACGACGTTGACCTGCTTGAAGAAGCAAGAGAGCTGACTCTGTCACGTTCGGCTATCTACCAGCAAAACCTGCGGCGTTATCATAGCCGAAAGGTGAACCCAAGGGTTTTCCGAGAAGGAGACATGGTCCTTAGGCTTGTGCAGCGCACAGCCGGGATGCACAAGTTGTCTCCTCCATGGGAAGGGCCTTTCATTGTGAGCAAAGCGCTGCACAACGATGCTTCCTATCTTGTAGATGTGCGCCCACCACAGGCGAACAGGGCAGATAAATCTGGAGAGGAAACCAAGCGCCCTTGGAATGTAGCTCTACTCCGTCGTTTTCATTCGTAAGCAAAGATGTGTATGTACCCTCTTATCCGAGTTGAAATTCTACTCTGCAATCTGAAATTGTTCTCGGGGACTGCCCTCGTCCAAAATTGTTCTAAGTGCTTTTACTCGGCTTTATCTTTTGTCTATTCGGTTGCTCCACTTCAGAACTCATAAGCGTATTGAGTACTGTGTTTAAACCTATATGCCAACTCTTCGACTCTGCTGCTGTCCGAAACCCGGCTTCATGGCAAGCAAGAGAACAAGCAAAAGGTCAATGAGCACATGAAAATCGCTAAGGAAGAAAAAGTGCAGGAACCGAGTAGAGTGTTTGGTACTTTTGTTCTCTGTTTCGTCTTTTCGGCTAAGTGGTGGGCTGCGTTACTATGATTGTTTCTAGTGGCTAAGTATTTGCAGCTCTGCTCTTTGACTCTTGTGACTCGAATACCAAAAAAGCAACAAGTTGCGGGTAGAGCAGAGATGAAAAGAGAGGGTGAATAAGAAACGCAACTCGGGGACTCGCATGGAAACGCAACCCGGCATTGAGCCAGGGCTGCTCAAAATGATTAAATTGAAGATAACAAGTGGAAATAAAATTGAGTAGCAAGAAAAGCACAAATAAGTCTGATACATCTGCTCCCGGCATCCCGGGGATCTGATAAATGTTTAAGTAAAAAGTGTGCAGGAGAAGATCATGTCGAAGAGGCGGTGTTCTCGGTGCTCGCCTGGGTAGCTTCGCTTTCCTCAGTGGCCTTGGTGGCGTCCGCTTCTGCGCTGGCATCAGCAGTCTTCGATTGCTCGGCGTCAGGCTCGGTGGCGAGCTGCTCAGAGGTAGCAGTGGCCACCGAGACGAGTGTCGTCGCGGAAACAGAGCCAGTCTCGGGGGCGCGAGTGCGCACCGTGTCGTCGAGTGCGGCTCCAGATGAAGTGCCGAAGTCGAGGGCGGCAGTGTCGATCTCCTCCATCTCTTCGTCGCTACTCACGACGGCGACATTCTTCCCCTTCCCGTCCTTGACTCTCGGCGAATCGAAGAAGCCGTCCAAGTCGGACTCTGTATCTTCATCCGCTTCCTCGCCCTCCTCCACCTCGGTGTCGGGCTCGGGGAGGCCGTCGATGAAGACATCCGTCTCGACGCACTCCGCGACTTCGTACGCGATCAGCTTGCGCATGGCCACGCAGCTGGGGTCCGTCTCCCACTTGGAATCGTTGCGCTTCCCGCGGATGATATCCATGTTAAGATTCTCGTACCAGGAGGCGATGCAGAGAAGCATCAAGTCAGCACCTGCCCGAGCTCCCGAGGCGCGCTATTTCTTCAGCTCGGCCTTCACATTCTGCAGCTTCAGAGCAAGGCCACCAATCGTTGTCGGCGCGGCATCTTCAGGCCAGAACAGCTTGTGGAGCGCGAAGCCGACGCGCACCAAGTCGGTGCCCACGCCGGCTAGGCGTTCGAAGTGCCCCTTCATCACCAGCAAGCTGTCCTCGATCTCGGCTCTGGTATCCGAGGCCTCGCCCTTCTCAAGGCGAGCTGCTCGAGCCTTAGCCAAGGCTGGCGCACAGGCAGACACGAGATCAGGGAAGATTTCTGTATAGAAGCAAGGAAGGAATTCAGTCACGGGAACAGAGAAGAGGCAGAACCGAGAAGAAAAGATGCCAAAAGGAGAAAACTTACTGTGAAGCTCCTGGCGCAGCTGCTGCAACTGGATTTTCCACTCCTCCTCATTGGAAATGTGCCTCTCCTCGAGCAAGCGAAGTCCGTTCAACTGAGAGAAGTACCCAACATTGGATTTTTTCAGTGTTTCGCACTCCTGCTCAAGGGCTTTGATCTTGGCATTGAAAGTTGTCTCAGCCTTGGCCTTCTCGGCGATAACTCTGTCCCTCTCGGCACCAAGGTCGAGAGCATCTTTGAGGGCTTTCTGCAGCTGGAATTGCAGCTGCTCCATCTCTGTAGTGTGGTCCTTCAGCAGCTCAACGGCCTGGTCGGGCAGCCGGTGCTGCACTTCTTCAGGTTTGACGCAGTCTTGGTGTTCTTCAACAAACAATTTGTGATCTTCTGAAAAGAGCAAAGCACGGTTAGCAGAGAAGCAAAGGAAACAGGCACAAGGGCAAACCGAGTAGACGGAGGTTTACCTTCAAGCTTCTTGATGGTGTTCTCGGCATTCGCAACAAAGGTGCGACAGTTCTCGTGCTCGTCAGCCAGGGCCTTCAGTTTTCCTGCAGAGTAGAAAAGGTTAGCGCGAGAAAGCAGAAGCAGGCGTAAACAAAAAACGCAAGAACCGCGCGGCTAGAAGCGTACCTTCCATCTCGGACAGCTTCAGAGTGCTATCCTTCGCATCCTTACCGGCTGCCTCCGCAGCTGCCTTCTCTCTTTCCAGTGCAGCAATTCGCCTCCTAGCGATAGCATGATTCCAGAGAAGCTGGCGATGCAGACTGGTACGCTTCAGGACGCTATCCTGAGAAGCAAAAAGAAAACAAGTTAGACAGAGAAGTGAAGATTCAACCCGAGAAGGCGGCTACTCGGAGAGCATCCGCCTACTCGGCCAGAATCTCGGGGACTGGGTGAGGGTAAAGGAAGATGAAGACGGATAGGAGAGAAGAAAAATGCTACTCGGAGAGGACAAGTTGAGGCTTACCGCATAAGACTGCTCCAGATCTTCTGCATTCTTGCGGTGCACGAACATCTTGGCAGCGAGAGTAGCGGTGCTGGAGGAGACGGTCATGGGTTGGTAGCCCAAGTCCACCTTGTTCCAGTCGACCCGCATATGGTCGATGTCGCCCAGGCCGAGGCCGTGCCATTTCTCAGTGCCGAGAAGCTTGCTGTCCCACTTGGCATCGATGAAACCCACCAAGTCGAGTACCTGCTCAAGGCTCTGAGATGATATCACCTGATCTTGAGCTCCCCGAGAAGCAATGGAGACGGGGGGCGGGGGCCTGGAGTCTGTCGCCACGGCCTTCCTTCCGGTTGTGAGAGCAATCTTCCGGTCCTCGACGGAAAGGCAATTCTGGCGCTGTTGGCTGACCCTCACCATGTAATCCGGGTAGAGGGCCTGATCGGCCACAGTAGCGGCGGCAGGAACTGCACTGGGGTTGCGGATGATCAATTGCCTGGACTGTCCAGTCGATGTCGGCGGCGGCATCTGCTCTGTAGCTCGCTTCAGCGCTCTTTCTTTCTGAGCAGTTGACTTCTCGCTTTTCTGCTTCTCGGCGGCCTTCTCCTCGGCGGCCTTCCTCTCAGCCTCTGCCTTCTCCGCAGCTTCTTTCTCGGCTGCCCTCTTCTCGACCTCCTCCTTCAAAGCGTCTAGGGCTTGTTGCCTGGCTTGGTCAGTTGGCGGCGCCAGGGGCGCGCCATCCGGTGCGCCAGTTGGCTAGGTGCTACTCGGTGCGGCGCCTGTTGGCGCGTCGCTCAGTGGATAATGGCTTGTCGTGGTGGCATCCGTCATGGTGGCATCTTCCACCCGCTGCTCGGCAGCGGGATTCACTTGGCCTGCAGCGTCTGTGGTTGGCTGCTCGTGTGCAGCTTCTGGCCGCTCGAGGGCGGTGTTATCCTGCATCTCTTCGTCTTGAGCCTCCTCGGCAGTGTTGGCCGGAGGAGAAGGGGGTCTCTCCTGGTGGGCGGCAGTGTCCTGTGCTGCTGACTCCGCACGGGGCTGCTTCTCTGAATCTGCTCCTTGAGCATCAGTGCTCTGTGCATTGGCGGCGTTATCCTCGTCATCGTCGAGGTTGATAAGTGGCACTGCTGGCTTCTTAACCTGATCGGGCGCGAGAGCGGCGTTCGCGTCCATGGGAGGACTGCAGAGAAAAAGAGATTCAGAAATTAGAAGAGGATTGGGAAAAATGACACAGTACGAGAAGGGAGACGACAGAGAAGAAACTTACGCGCTGGTGGAGGCGAGCTTTCGCCTTGGTCTCTTCACGACCTTCTTGGTCGCCTTCTCGATCAGTTTCTTCTTCTTGGCGGGGGGTTCTACGGCACCGCTGCCAGTCCGCTTGCGAGTAGCGGGTGCAGCGACAGAGAGAGGGTTGACGACAAGGGCTTTATCGCCCTCGTTCTCGTTCTCGTCTTCGTCCTCATCCTCGTTCTCTTCAGCAACGTCATCTGCGGATTCAGGAAAAGAAGAGGAGCAAGTCAGAAACAACAAACAGTGGATTGGTGCTTCTCGTGAACAAGCAAAGCAGGTGCGCAGTTACCTTCTGATTCGTCCTCAGGCCAGTCGCGGAGAGATGTTTCCGCGTGCTGCTTCTCCATGGTGGGGGAACGAGGGAGGTTGATCTGGTCAGCGTTCTCAAAAGAGGCCTTGTCGTCCTCCTCACGATCAGGAGACCAGTTGCCTTCAAAACGTTCACAGCTCTCTATAAGCTGGCGAGTGAGGACCTGAAGAGCGGAGAAGTGTCACAAGTTAGCCGAGTAGCAGGATGGTATCCTACTCGGATAGGCGTGCAAACACAAAGCACACTAAGCCTAAGTACTTTTACCGAGTATTCTACTCGGAAAGGCGTGCAGGCACAAAGCACACTAAGCCTACACAATTCTCTTAAGTACTCTACTCGGTACAGACTACGATCGCTAGTCGCGACGAGAACAGGAAGCTTTCTACTCGGAATCCATATATAGAAAGCGGGGAAAGAAGAACATACCCGCGTAATCGGTTTGGTACGGCTGTATGGGATGAACCCATACTGCCAATGCTCGGCGAGGCTCGTCGTCAGGATGGCCCTGGCGTGCTCGGGAACGTCAGCGTTGTCAAGCTCGATGGTGGTCGTCCTGGTGCAGTCACGGGGGCCTCCCATGTAACACATCAGGTGGCAGCGTTCTTGCAGAGTCAGGACGCGTCTCTGAATCCAGCACGCCACTGGATCATCACTCTTGAGGCCCTCGTCGATTAGAGCGCCGAGCCGCGCCTCAATCTCCTTCGCGTTGAGGTCGTTGGAGGGCTTCTCCTTCCAATTCTTCTGGGTAGGAGCACGGAGGCTCCAAGCGGGAAGGTTGATTCTGTCAGTTACCTGTCCTCCTTCGGTGGCGGGGATGTTCTTGACGTAGAGGAACGTCTTCTGCCACATCCGAACGGACTCCAGCCCCTTGATACGGGGGTGATTGGTCCCCGACCGCTGCACCATCATGGCGCAGCCGGTGTCGGTTGCCCGTGGCACCCCCGTGCCTTCTTTCTTCCCGGTGGTCTGCTGGCGGAGGTGGAAGTACCTGAGCCAGGTGGCCGTTGTCGGATGGATGCCGAGGAAGGCCTCGCACACCACGGCGTGGTAGGCGAGGAAGACGACGGCGTTGGGCGGCAGGTGATGCATTTGAAGGCCGAAGTGGTCGAGGAAGCGGCGGAGGAAGTCGGAGGCCGGCAGGCCGAAGCCGCGCTCGAAATGCGCCAAGAACACAACGTGCTCGCCCTCCTCCGGGGCAGGCACGAGCTCGCCCCTGGGTGGCCGGCATTGAACACCAGGAGGAACTCTCCTAGTGTTCACAAGCCAGGCGCAGTCCTCGGCGGTGACGTGTGAGCCAGCCCAGCCGGCGCGAGACATGGTTGCGAGTAGGAGGGGTGGAAGGAATCGGAAGGTTTTGATTGGTTGGATTGGATTCGCGGCGGCGCAAAAGATTGCGCGGCGGCGGAGAGCTCGGCGGCGGAGAAGAACAGAGAGATGAAAGAGGGAAAGTGCGAGGAAGGGGAAAAGGAAGTTACCGGCGGGGGGTATTTATACCCTCGCCTCAGGCTACCGTTACTATCGGGGAAGTGGGATCGATCGTGGCGTGTGGTGGGATCTGTGGCCGGCTGGAAATGCACACAAGCGCGGGATGCGCGCGTAACGGCCGCAATTGATCCCACCACCAGATCGTGGCCTATTATTACTCTTGATGGGACGTGACGCGTGGTGGGCCCACTGCCTGGAAACCAGGCGCGTGGCACATCGTGCCCTGGGCAACGAGACGACGGGGGCCTGGATGCTTGACACGTGTTCAGTTGCTATGCGAAGGGCTGGATCGTGCTCTGCGCTGCAGAGGCTCAATTCAAGAAAATTCTCTAAGTCTTTTTACTCGGTCACAGAGTAGAAGTCATCCGCTACGCGGAGAAGAGGAAACTTAATGTACTATTCAGAGAGCTACTCGTGGGTTCTACTCGGCATCTTGAGGTTCAAGGGCTATGTTGCAAAGATTGGTTTTAAGCTGGCAGAGCCTAGTGAACGAGTTTGCAAGACTCAACCAGCTTCGGGGACTGCTGTCGGGGGGTTACCCCCGAGTAGGGTAAAGGCAAGTGGTAAAGGCGTCTTACAGAAGAGAGGTTTGGTCGAGTAGCCGACTACCCGGTACTCGCTACCCGGTCGACTACTACTCGGTCTCACCTCAAGATGACCAGAAGGGGATATCAATCAAGTTCTGTCCTTTCGAGTAGAGGAGTTGGCCCGAGTACAATTGGCGGGAACAATTGGCGGGAACCTACTCGGGCCAGAAAGTCAAAGGAGCCGTTCTGACACAGGATCCCGCGTATCCTGGGTCCGTACTTGGCACTATTCGAACTACTGTTCATCTGGGACCGGCCTGCCTGACAGTGACAGCGTGGAAGCAGGCCGTGGCAGGATAAGGGGGGCCTACTCTGTGTTTAGGTACAGTGATACCAGTCTGTCCCCTTGTTTTGCCCAACGACTTTCCAGATGCAGCCAAGGTTAGGAACCAAAGCTGTCAGCGGGAACCCGGAAGAAGGACGATGTGCACACTATGTCGACACTTGTCCATGTTTGGACGTATCCGGCTGGGCACCATGTATATAAGGTGCCCCGCCGCCTCCTGCGTGAGGATCGAACACATCTTGACCTAGAGAAAACCCTAGTTCTTGACCTAGTTCATCATCTAGAGGAGAGTGGCTACTCGGTAGCAAGAACCTTGTACTGTGGCTACTCGGTGAGATACCAAAATACACAAAGAAAGGCAGGAGTAGGGGTTTTACCTCCTCACGAGGGCCCTGAACCTGGGTAGATCGTGTTGTTTGCAGTGTTTACTTCGTACCTCACGCGGCTACTCGTCGCGTGATCCCTCCCCGAGCACCTCCAGCGTCCTTCGTCCCCACATCTTTAGCCATCCCATGGCATCTGCCGTGACACCACCACGACATGAGATTATTGCAATACGACTTGCGACTGAGAGCATCGGGCATAACATTAGCCTTGCCTGGAGTGTAAGAAATGGTAATATCAAAGTCCTTAATCTTTTCAATCCATCTCCTTTGCCTGAGGTTTAGATCTGGTTGAGTGAAGATGTATTTCAGACTCTTATGATCGGAAAAGATTTCAGTGCGATTACCCAACAAGTATTGCCTCCATTTCTTGAGGGCAAACACAACTGCTGCAAGTTCAAGGTCATGTGTGGGATAATTGAGCTCATGTGCGTTCAACTGACGTGAAGCATAAGCCACAACTTGACGTTCTTGCATAAGAACTGCACCTAGACCTTGGAGAGATGCATCACAGAATATCTGGAAAGGTTTGGTAGTATCTGGGCCAACCAGAACTGGTGTAGAAGTGAGTTTAGTCTTCAGGAGATTGAAACTTTCATCACATTGTGGAGACCAAACGAACTTCTTGTCCTTCTTTGTGAGATCAGTGAGAGGTTTGGCAATCTTGGAGAAGTTTTGGACGAAACGACGGCAATAGCTAGCCAAGCCAAGAAAACTTCTTACTTGCTTTACCGTCTTAGGAGGTTTCCAATCAACAATTGCTTTAAACTTTTCTGGATCAATGGCTATGCCCTTGGCGGAGATGACATGACCAAGGTAAGCAACTTCTGGAATCCAGAACTCACATTTGGAGAACTTGGCATATAGACGATGCTCGCGAAGTTTCATGAGAGTGAGACGAAGGTGTTCTTCATGCTCTTCCTCGGATTTTGAGTAGACCAGAATGTCATCAAGATATACCACAACGAACTTGTCGAGGTATTCATGGAAGACAGAATTCATGAGTCGAGAGAACGTCGCCGGTGCATTGGTGAGACCAAAGGACATGACGATGAATTCATATAGACCGTACCGAGTGGTGAAAGCTGTTTTTGGAATATCTTCCTTTCTGATCTTTATTTGATGGTAACCCATTCTCAAGTCCAACTTGGAGAATATTGAGGCTCCAGCAAGTTGATCAAAAAGATCATCAATACGAGAATTGGATACTTGTTTTTGATGGTTTTCTCGTTAAGAGGACGATAGTCAACCACGAGTCTCTTTGTTTGATCCTTCTTCGCAACGAACAGAGTTGGGCAACCCCAAGCCGAGGAACTAGGTTGAATGTAACCTTTTTCCATGTACATATCGATTTGCTCCTTTAACAGTTTCAGTTCAGGAGGAGCTATCTTGTATGGATGCTTAGAGATTGGAGCAGTACCTGGTTCAAGCTCGATCACGAACTCAACTGCTCTGTCCGGAGGCATCCCTGGCAACTCTTCTGGAAAGACGTCAGGGAATTCGCAAACCACCGGAACATTTTCAAGTAGAGGTAGCATCGAGGGTGCATAGCTGAACAGAATTTGATTCATTTGGAGAATAGACTATCTGGCCAGAAGGGTGGAACAGAGTTATTGACTTTTGAGCACAGTCAATTTTAGCTTTATTGGCCTTCAACCAATCCATGCCAAGAATGACATCAATGTCAGAATTTCCCAGCAACATGAGTGAAGCAAGGAATATGTGGCCTCCAATTAGGATTTGATTATCCTTACTTATCTTGGAGGTCAGCATTTGAGATCCCGGGGAGTGAACAGTGATTTGATTGCTTAGTGGAACCACCATTTGGTTGTTTGTTGCGGCAAAAATCTTTGACACAAAAGAATGCGATGCTCCGGTATCAAACAACACTTTAGCTGGAAAAGAGTTTACGGGTAATATACCGAGAACGACGTCAGGAGCTTCCTCAGCTTTGTCGATCTTGACATGATTCACCCTTGCGGTCCTCCCGACAGGCCTGTTGTTGGAGTTGAAGTCTTTAGCCGGGGGAGCACGCACCATTGCCTGGTTTGTGTTGGGACGAGGTGGTGGTGGAGGTAGCTGCCTCTGCGTGCACTTGTCAGCATAGTGCCCCGTCTGCTTGCATTTGTAGCAAGTGACGACACGAGGAGGCCCTGGCCTTGGCTGCCCCATTGAAGCCCTCTGATCATGCATCTGAGCAGGGTTGGGTGGGCGGGGAGCGAAGCCTGGAGAAGCTTGGGCATATGGAGCCCGAGTGACAGCACCATTTGGCACCCAGATGCGGCGCTTCTGCGGAGCGGTGGTCATGTTGGAGGAGGAACCACCCTCACGCGAGTGCTTGCGAGACTATTCGAACGCCTTGCGCCCATTTTCTTCATTGAGCGCGGTGTTAACGAGCTCCTCGATGTTGTTGGCCTTGATGTTGGTGAGGGCATACTTGAGTTCCGGGTTAAATCCTCTGCGGAACCTTGCCATCTTCTTAGCCTCAGTGGACACCTCGTCTCCAGCGTATCGAGCGAGGCGATTGAACTCACTCTGATAGCCAATGACGTCCAGCTTGCCCTGCTTGAGAGAGCAAAACTCTTCACGCATCCTTTCCATGAGACCATCTGGAATGTGGTGCTTCAGGAAAGCTTCCTTGAAACAACCCCAGGTGATTGGATAGCCAGCTCTCATGGTCTGGTAGTTTTCCCACCAAGTAGCTGCCTGACCCTTCAGGAGATAGGAGGCATACTTGACCTTGTCTTCCTCAGCAACGTGAGCAATGTCTAGAGCCTTGGCTATCTTACGGATCCAGTCATCAGCATCCAGAGGCTCGCGTGCTGCCACGAAAGCTCTCGGGCCCAGACTGAGAAACTCCTTGATACCGACTCGTGGAGCATTCTGGTTGTTGTGCTGGTTAGTCTGAAACTGGGCCATCTGTGCCATGACTTGGGTCATCTGAGTCAACAGCTCCGTGATTGGCGGTGGCTCAGGCGGGGTGTTCCTTGTTGGCGGCATCCTGAATGGAAATGCATTTTAGCACAACAACAGAAAAGGATAGACTTGGCAACCGAAAGAGCGATTATTCCGACGCATGAATAGATAACCAACAAGTATATCATCACATGTTCAAATACATCAGAATATCCAACACACCACAAATGGTTCAAATGCCAAAGGATAACTAAACATAGCTAAGAATGGATACATCGGTACTCCCATGCTCATCACGCAGGACGGCGACTAGGAGTACGACCAGAGGTACGGTGAGGAGCACGCCCACGAAAGTAGGTAGAACGACGATCCACATAGATCTGACGTGGTCTGAGAGCGACTCTATGTGTGGTGAAGTACATAACGTCGACTCCCTGTGCTCCAAAGCAAGGAATCCAAGTGTAACCAGCACCGAGGTTTAGGAGTGGACCTCTGATCGGCTCGTAACCTCCAGCATCTGGCAGACGACGACCAACTGGCTGATCGAAACGTGCAAAGCGCTCATCCCCAACAAAGTCTGTGGTGTAAGTCGCCAGACGAGTCAAAGCAAGGTAGAGCTGCTCTCTGACTGAAGACAACTCCTGAGATAGTGTGCTGGCAACTGCATCACTGTGCCTCACAAACTGAGCGGTGGTGTGCAGACTGGAGTTATCATGCTCGTAGACATCCAAGTTGTCGTAGAGAGTGAAGTGAGCTCCCTCCCAAGTGATGTAACCACGGGGGATGTGGCGATAGATGGAATCGTCAAATCCCCAGTAGTCAGCACGAAGGACGGTGAGACTCACATAAGCTGCCTGCTGCACGGCTATATCCACTGTGGAACCTACTGCCTCGTATCGGTGGACTACACTCATGCCATCATCTGACAGAATGTAGACGATAGCCTGGTAGTAGGTCTGCTCAAACTCTCGCTGGTGCTCGTAGACCTGGTACTCTGGTGCCCAACGGAACCCCAGATACGTGACCATGTCTCTCAGCATCTCCGGATAACCGGCGGTGCTCTCACAACGAGTCATACGAACCACCTGCGGGTAGAACCTGAGATCCATCTGCAGATGATTTGGGAACTTTTGATTAGACGCCGGTAGAAGAACTGAAGTGGAAAGCAACAACAAGGTTTCAATGGACGAAAAGGATGTTGAGAAGAACAGGATATCGAAGCAACAACGGGAAACACGAGACCAAAACTCCTGAGGTACTACGGAAAACCCATCCGGGCTTCTAAAGGATCAATATCTACTGCTTAAGGAATAGAGGATCTGCTTCCGGGGCTTATAGGCAACATGATAAATCATGTCACAACCACCTCCATTCCTATGGTCTAGTAGATATAATTATCCTAGAGAAACCAGGATACGTGAAATCCTAACTTGAAAGTTTAGACGAGAAGAGAAAACAACGTTGCACTTCCTTACCAGAAAAGGGAGGGTGGGTGGGGAAAGAAATAAAAGGGCAGAATTCCTACTCTCACGTTTCATTTTTCCTATATAGCTACAAAATAGTTTCTAGACTCAACTGCGACCAGAAAAAGGGATCCTACAGGCAGACAGGCTCTGATACCATTTGTCGCACCTGGACTTCTAGAGGATACTCGCAGTTCCGTTGAACAGTAGTTGATTGGGTTACGGGGCTTACCGGCACCCGCATCTCTTACGAGTAGGCCAACACACGTATGTGTGACAACCAACCCCTACTGTTCATCGTCTACGTAAACCATCCCATAGAAATCAGGATACTACCATTGACGTACTTCATACCATACACACATGGTACGTCAACGGCGTTTAACAGAATGATAGCACAACATATCTCTAAGACACAAATAAATAGAAATAAGTTGCAAATAGCTCTCACTAGAGCAGAGATAGCAAATACAATCATCCAGAGGACACATGTCCCAACATATGATCATTACAACACAGCGGAAGCATTCAAAAGGTGTGAGTACAGACAAATCCAAATAGGCCTAAGAGGCCGGGAATGGAAGGAAGACGGAGCCCATCCACGTAGTCTCGGATCCTGCCCGGGTCCGCTATCTACTCGTCAGCAGCCTCGTCAAACTCCACGTAGTAGCCATCACGGGGATCCTCGTAAGCGTAGTCTGCGGAAACCACAACCCCAAAGGGGTCAGTACATAAACGTACTGGCAAGCAAGACTCACAATTCACCAAAGTGTACCCCACAACATCAAGCACAGATGCTTTGGGTTCAACGTAAGAAAGGGTGATACAAAAGATGCGGCAGCTGGCTGCACTAACCAACTACAGAACATACTACAACTTCCGGCTAACAGAAAGGAGATAAGATAGCGTATCGTAACCAACTATAACTAACTCCAAACAAACCCATCCTGGATCTCGCCCCTTATCCAAAGAAGCAATCCGAGGATACTCACACAGTTGGATTAATGATGGTTCAAGTTATTGTGTCAATAAGACTATTACTAATCAAGTTATCATTAGTTAGGTGTAAGTTGTTCTGAGTACTTGTTAGCCAGTACTTTCACCAAGTCAACCATAACCGCGGAAAACACGGCTTCTCGAGAAGATTTACCCTGCAGGGATGCACCAATTTGGCCGTACACGTAAGAATAACCCGCCAGATGGAATGCCTCCCACCAAGCGGGGCACTCAACACAACTCAACTCTTCTCCGCATCAAGCCCAAAGAACCCCGTGCAATTGAGCGCACGGCTAATCAAGCCCCACGAAGAAAAGGGGACCCTCATAGCACTCTAAGAACGTGTCTCCCTAAATGCCGACTACAAAAGTTCCACCCTGGCCTGGGTTCGCAAATATATATGCATGCGGCAAATGGAAAACCCGAACTAAATGAGGCGATTTGGACGAGATGCGAATCGAATCAAATTGAGGGGGGGGCGCCCATACACGCTTCCCACATGCGGATAGTGCGCTCATCATGGATCAGTAGACAAGACCCTTTTCCTAATTAGGGTCGACACTAGCAGGCCTCAAAACCACGTCGTGCCTCCTGCCGGTGCCTTATCATCAAATTATTATTATCCACAATATTAACAGGTTGATTGTTTAAACATCGAGCCCCAGAAGATAATAAAATATGGTAACAGAAGTAACGGGTAACAGACTCGAGCAAAACAACCCTAAGCATGCTAGTAAGACACGGGCAACAAGCAATGGGGTTATAGGTGTGGAGGTGAGGCTATATCAGGGTTAAGGGATAACATGTGATAGGTTCGTAACAGAAACAACGATTTATAGGGCTAGCAGAATAGACAACGGAAAGTATCGGTATCCAATGTTGAAAGGAACACAATGGTTCATGTGAGTGAATACTTGCCTGCAAACTCAGCAGCCTGGTACTGAGCTAAATCCTCAGAAGGGGTGTCGTAAAGCTCGTCTGTCTCAACGTCGTCGTCTATTCGAGAAGAAGCAAACAAACAACGCAGAGATACAAACAATCAATAACATGGCATAATGCACAATCATGGGATGATGCATGTCAATTTAATTGATGCATCAAAGATTAAGATAGTTGACATGGTAACATAACATAATTAAATGGACCCACATGCAATTTGGGATTGCATATGGAAAGCCCATGAATTAAGGTGGGAATAATTGTTTTACAACTAATCAACAGGTGAAGGTGGATTAGTATGATGCATGGATGAGAAAAACAGAAAAATAACAACAATAGAAACAATTTTGAAATAAGGTTTACCAAGTTTGGAATTTTATTTATTAAGTTATGGAATTTTGGTTCCTTAAAGGTGTTACACAAGAATTTGTTGTTTTCACCAATTTAAATTGTCCAAAATAGATAACAAAGTTCATATTTGAAAAGTACACCAAATTTTGGGTGGATTACATGTTTCAATTATTGAAAAAGGAATTAATATGAATTTATTATGATTTAAACAAGTTTAAACAAGATTTAATTGAATTTAATTCAAGTATGAATATTATTTAAATTTTATTTGTTCAAAACATTAATTCAAATTCATATTTGGAAAGTTTATACTTTTCTGGTTTGAAAACATATTTTATAAGTTCAAAAATAATTTAATTTGAGCAAGTTATGAATTTAGCAAATGTAAATGATTTAAACAAGGTTTAAATTATTTAACCAATTTTAATTCTTCAAAACATGAAACAAATTTTATAGTTGAAAAGGTGGTTTAATTTAGCATTGAAAACATATTTTATTTGTGTTATTTGAATTAAGTTTGAATTAGTTATGCATTTAATCAAATTTAAAAGGAGTGGTTTGAATTTGAAATTTGAAATAATTCGAAATGTGCAAAACAGAAAACAAATGCTGTAATCATGTAGAGAATTTAATTTGGTTCAGGAAACATATTTTATTTATTTTATTTGGAGTTGGATTTTAAAAGTTATTTGCATTTTAATTCTAGGGACTAATCTGTAAAAGAAAAGGATTTAAACTGAAAAAGAAAAAGCTGAAACCTATTTACACCGCGCAGTGAACTAATCTAGGTCACTGCCAGTGGGCCCTGGGCCAACGTGGCCAGCGTGGCAGCAGTGGTCGCTGACAGGGGGGCCTGCCTGTCAGCACCTGCGCGAAAAAGTGGGGTTTTATTCCGCAAGGGCAGGGCTCGAACCCGCGCCGCGGTGCGCGAGGGAGCAGCGTTGCTACCACTGCGGTAGCGAATCGATCTTGTCAGGTAAGGGAGGTGTGGGGGGTTAAGGTTCAGATAGTTTACTGAAACTGAAAATTACAGTTTCAGTTATCTGAAACTGAACCACGACCGGAGGCAGCCGTCGGCGGCTAGCCGCTGCTGCTGCTGCGCTGTGTGCGTTGTGCTTGCGTGTGGTGGTGCGTGTGCACGCGGTGCAGAGAGGAGGAAGGAGAGAGGTGAGGTGAACGTGCTCACTGTCGCTGTAGAGGAAGCAGCGGCGCGGTGTGGAGGTGGACGTCGCCGGCGGCAACAGAGAGGATGGTGGCGGCGTTGCAGAGGGTCCCGGGTACCGTGGCGTGGACGAGGAGGGAGATGGTGGTACGGGGAGCCGATCCCCGTACTCAACCTGCACGGAGGCTCAGCGTTTCGCCGACGATCATCGGAGGAGTTGCGGCGGCGCTCGGGGTTCAGAGATGCAGTGACAGAGGGAAAGGAGGTGGGTGGAGAGGAAAAGAATGGCGCCACGGCGGTGAGAGGGAGAGAGGAGTGGCGAGCTAGCGCCACGGCGGTGAGAGGGTCCCGGGTACCGTGGCGTGGACGAGGAGGGAGATGGTGGTACGGGGAGCCGATCCCCGTACTCAACCTGCACGGAGGCTCAGCGTTTCGCCGACGATCATCGGAGGAGTTGCGGCGGCGCTCGGGGTTCAGAGATGCAGTGACAGAGGGAAAGGAGGTGGGTGGAGAGGAAAAGAATGGCGCCACGGCGGTGAGAGGGAGAGAGGAGTGGCGAGCTAGGGCTAGGGCTAGCTAGGTTTAGCTTAAATAGAGGAGTAGGGGCGACGGTGGCCGTCTGCTCCTCGCCTCTGCAGACGTGGACACGCGCGATGGCCGCCGTACAGGAGGAAGAAAGGTGAGCGAGGGGGTACCGGGTCTGTTTGGTGGGCTGGGCCTGCCCACTGGCCTGGCCACTCCCTCCGTTTTCTTTTTAAAAATTTTCTGTTTCTTTTTTTTTTTTGCTGAATAGAAATAGGAAGAAAAAGAATAGGTTTTGATGTTAGAAAATTTTAGGAAAAATTGGTATTGCCTATTTATTGTAACAGCAACAACATGCAAGTTTAGATTTCCAAAATAATTAAATTATGTTGGTGTTTTGAATTTTGTTTGAAATTTGAGTGAAAATCAATATTAATTGAATAATTTGAATTAAGCAACTTTAAAAGTTTTAAATTCAAGTTTATGTGAAACAAGTGATTGATTTGTTTTGTAAGTTTCATAATTTCAAAAATGGTTGCTGTTTGTAATTGAATTTTTGAATGGAATTTGAGTTAAGTGAATTATTAAAAGCCATAATTTTAAATGGTTTGAACCTTATGGTTTAATGGAAACAATTGATGTTTTTATTTGAACTTTTTATTTGAAAATTGTAACATAACAAGTATGAACAATTTGATTTGGAGATTGGTTTGAATTTGAAATAGAAAACAATTGAAAACAGATGCAAAACAAATGCAAACACAAGTAATGGGTATGATGACATGATGCAAAACATTAATAAAACAAGAAACAAACATTCTAAAGGTAATTTTCATACTTGGGATGTTACAATCGAGCCGCATTCCAGCATGGGCCTCCCGCCGAAATCTCCGGCGTTGTCGGTGACGAAGTCGAAGGAGCCGAATCTGTGGACAAGGCCACAGACCACGCGCTCCCAAGTAGCAGAAACGAGTCCCGTCCGAACATGGACTCCAGCCAGCGCCGCTGGTTGCCCCACGGTGGGCGCCAACTGTCGTGGTGGTGTCACGGCAGATGCCATGGGATGGCTAATTGTTTGGAGTCGATGGACGCTGGAGGTGCTCGGGGAGGGATCACACGGCGAGTAGCCGCGTGTGGGGTGAACCAACACTACAAACACCAAGATCTTACCCAGGTTCAGGGCCCTCGTGTGGAGGTAACACCCCTACTCCTGCCTTTCTCTTTATACGAGTGTTCTCCGAGTAGCCGCATTACAATCAGGCCTTCAGCCGAGTAGCCACTCTTCTCTCTAGCTCTCTCTATGTGAAGTGAGTATCAAGTGTTATGGTGCAGTGAGCGGGACTGAGTACGAACCTCACACAGGAGGTGGTAGGGCACCTTATATACTGGTGCCCAGCTGAATAGAAAACAACTATAAAGTACAACGAGACGTGACAGGAGCACTGCAGAACCGCACACGCCTCCGGGTTCCCGCTGACGCTTGCCCCGTAAGTCGTTGCGCCGTTTGGAGATGGGACCTGTCCAGCCTTGTCAGTGAGATAGGGTAGGCCCCTAGCCCTGTCCTGTCCCCTCTGTCAGTGATAGGACCAGACAGGCACCTACCGCACTGTAGCCACGCCATGGTGCGGATAATCATGTACTCCGTAAGTTGAACCGCACGCCGTACGGACGCAGGATACGCGGGATCCTGTGTCAGAACGGCTCCATTGACTTCTGGCCCGAGTAGGAACCCACTCCCTCTACTCGGAAGAACACAACTTCCTTGATTCTACCTCCTGGCCATCAGTGTGTACGGCCGGGTAGCAGTCTACCGGGTAGCAAGCACCGGGTAGCCAACTACTCTGCCAAACACATCTTCTGATCTTGCTTTTAGCACTTGCCTTACCCCTACTCGGGGGTATCCCCCCGACATAAGAGTTTCCTAATACTCTTATATCAGATTGGAATAGCACTTCTAGAACAATCTGAAGAATCCTTCTGCAGATCTTGTTGTGGTAGTTCCTCCTTTCTTGTGGTTTGCTTCTCTTGCATAATGTCTTAGAGAAGATTGTAAAATCAAAATAGAATGATCTAGACAAAATAACAATATATTATTAAGAGTTAGTTTAGGATTTTATTCACCTCCATATGCTTCTCATTTTGTTTCCCATAAAATATGTACTTATTTCAAATATGATTGTTTTTACTTAGCTATCAATTCAATTCCTCTATAGAGGTTATAACTTGTTGTTACTCATTACTTGTATCCAGAGATACTTTAATTGTTGAATGTTGATTTTAATAGAAGTGTGGAATGCTTACGGAATAATGACTTAATAGTAAGTTGATCAAATGGTTCATTGATGTGTTGAGATTTCATATGCTCACTTGTATGAGATGGTTGAAACAATCATCAAATGAAGGGTATTGGGGTTTAATGATTTAAGTCAGAGTTGTTAGTTGGTTTTTTCAGAATGTCATATTTCCAGATTATATTATTCATTTGTAATCATGATGCAGACATAAAGGTTTGGAAAGATCATATGTAGTGATCTAGGTGTAACAGTAGTTTAAGAATATTGGTTTCTTATTTTAAATGCTTCCCTTCTTGTTGATGAGATATGTACATATTCCATAAATATGTTATTAATGATAATTAAGTCATTTCCCACTTGTGGGTTTTGAGTTAACACTTGTTTCTATCTTTGGTTTCTATTGAACCTTTACTATTTACTTATAAAGGTTTACTTAATAGTTATAAGATGATTTATAAAGGTGTAGTGTGAATTGTTGATAACTTAAAGAGTTCATGCTTAGAGGACATAATGTCCCTACTGATGAGATGGTTCACTTGTGCATTACTATCTTGTGGAAGTGTGATCATCAGTTATGTGATTTGAATACTCACCCCTCTTTGATTTCTAGATACCTAGTGAATTATCACAAGTCACTTATTGACTTGTGGTTAAGGTTTTTGAGAGTTTGTGCTTGGTCATCACCAATGATGGTTTGTTTTATCAAATGTTTTGGTTTGTAGAGATACTATATTATAAATATCACTCCAAATGTACTCTTAATCAGATGATCTAAACCTATTTCATCCTGTCAAGTGAAACATTGGTCACTTTGCTTCGTTTAAACGTTCGCGCCAAATTTTTCCGTATTTTTAGATGCATGCTTTGCAAATGCACATATTATATTTAGATCATTATAACCTCCCAAACCCTGGAATGTTACAGTTGGTCTCAGGTCTCGCCTGATTCTCCTTATCCTGTCGCGCCTTGGCGTGCGTGGGTGGTTGGATCATGGAGGGCGGTCTTAGCCTATACAACACCAAATAAGGCCCACAAGGCTTCACAAAACAAAGAGAAACAAAATAAACTAACCAAATGAGCCATAGATCCATCCCCGAACCCCATACCAATCACACATCTAGACGAAACATAACACAATAACAAACCGAAAAAAGAGGGACCCCTTAAATCCGGCCCCAATCCACCACAATAAACAACACGGTTGAATCCTCTAATCCCTGCGCTAACAGAGAATATATCCACATTTAGGTCAGCGATACGAAAGCAAACACCCCCACTGACGTTACAACAGTGGAAGGCGCAACCAAACACACCATTGAACAGGAAAAAAAATACAGAGAAAAGAAGAGAAGAAACGAAACACAACTAAGAGCCACAAGTTGGGTGAATGTTAGAATTATTCTTAAATAAAAAAGATAGACATAGACACATCCAAACCATATCTTGATCTATCGGTGAGACATGAGAAATAAATGTGATTTTCGCGGAGTTCAGTACTGAAGAATCTGGACTGTTCGAGGAATTGCGCTTTTAAGTTACCTGCCTGTTGAGCTGGGGTATGAGCGACAACAGATGGAGGGGGAGGGAGTGCCGAGTCGGCATCGAGGAAGCAGGACCACCCAAAACAGCATGTCCATGGCCATACCCCTCCAGGGGCGACAGAGGGCATATGAGCACGAGTCTCAGTGGGCGGCGATGCATCGGGATAGATGGATGGGGGCGATTCGGCAGCGAGGGAGCTGTGAGTACTCAAGGATGCGGAGCAAGGGCGAGGGAGTCGGGCCGGCGGCAGCGGCGAACATGCCGCTTTGGCGAGGTGGATCTCGAAGTTGGGAGTGGGATCGGGAGGTTGGGAGACAGAGGTTAGAAGGAGTCGGGACTCGGGAGATTTGGCGAGAATAAGAAAAGTCAAATAACTAGGTCGTGTCCCTCGTCAAGGTGTCGCGACCAGACTGGAGGAAAACGAGGAGAAAGGAGAGAGTTCAAATAGCCGTGAACTTAGATCTCAGATTTGGACGTGGTGGGATGGAGATGGCTCATGTGCGTCTAAACCCATTTATCTCCGACAATTGTGATCACAAAAGTGGCACGCGCAAATTATTTGGATTTTGTAGTAAACATTTGTAGGATCTATTTCTTACTGTACATATTAATTGTCATATCATATAGGTGTTTTTTTTAGTTTGCCACAAAACACCTTTTGTGGTATCACAATCTACAGTGTGTGCTAGAGTTGCTATTCGAAGATTGTGCGCTCGTTTCAAAAAAAAAAAAGAAGGAAGATTGTGCGCTCGTTTGCCCCAAACAGTTCAGCTGCACTAAGGATTTTTAGGAAAAAGTACAGCATTTCTTTGCATTTCTCCGATTTTCCCCTCGGGAAGAAAATAACCTTCCATTTCTTTGCAGCACAGTACCACGCTTTCACCTCTCACGATTCGATTCGCGGCCCTGCTTTGCCGATCTGCACCCAAACCCTAACCTTCTAAACCCCGCCTCTCCGATGGCCGCCGCCTCCCCGCCGCCCTCCCCACCCCATCCGAAGCGTCCCAAGATGTCCTCCTCCTCCGACCCCGAGGCAGAGCCCTCCTCGCTGACCGCCGCCGGCGCGGATCCCGGACAGCCTCGCCGCCGCTACAAGCGCCGCAAGGTGGCCATCCTCCTGGCCTACTGCGGTGCGGGGTACCAGGGTATGCAGAAGAATCCGGGCGCGCGCACCATCGAGGGCGATCTTGAGGAGGCGCTCTACCAGGCGGGCGCCGTCCCCGAAGCCGAGCGTGCCGCGCCCGCCCGATACGAGTGGGCACGCGCTGCGCGCACCGACAAGGGCGTGAGCGCCGCTGCGCAAGTTGTCTCCGGCCGCTTCTACGTCGACCCGCCGGGATTCATTGAGCGCCTAAATTCCAAGCTTGTGCCGCAGATCCGGGCCTTTGGCTATGTGCGCGTCACCAACTCGTTCAGTGCGAAGAAGTTCTGCGACCGCCGGAGGTATGTGTATCTTCTCCCCGTGTTGGCGCTAGACCCCAGCGCCCACCCTGACCGCGAGGCCGTCAAGGCGAGCGCAGGGAGTGGGAACCAACTTGCGAAGTGCTTGGAGTGCTCGGAGAGGGGCAGGAAAGTTCCAGATATCATGGGGCGGGAGGGGAAGCTGCCCAACCCTGAGGAGGAGAAGGTTCTTGATACTTCCGGAGAGGAAACTGTGGCCGCTAATGGAGAATTAGGATCAAATGGGAATGCAAAATCTGTTCCACCAAGCTCCTGTGGTGCTACTGAGACTTGTGATGGCGAGACTGGGCTGGGAGGTGACATAAAGATTGATATACCGAGCTCTGCTAATGGAACAGAAGCTCAAACTGCTGAACTGGGATCAAATGGTGAAGAAAACTGTGATATTGGACAAGCTGACAGTACTTCCCATTCTGAAGCTGTACCAACCAGTGCCAGTGAGGCTCTCTCAGTCAGTGTTGCTGCTTCAGTTGTAGCTGAGAAGGTGCATACTTATGAGTCAGCTGTCACTGAAGAGAAGAATATGCAAGCTATGGATATTCATGAGGAAAATGGAGAAGAAAGTCCCCCTATGGAAAATACATTTGCTTACACTGATGAAGTTAAAGCGAAGTTCAATAGGATCCTCAAGTATTATGTTGGAACCCACAATTTCCACAACTTCACTACAAGAACTAAGGCTGACGATCCTGCAGCCAAGAGGTTTATCATATCGTTCACTGCTGATCGCGTTGTTAGCCTTGATGGGATTGATTTTGTCAGATGCGAGGTTGTCGGCCAGAGTTTCATGCTTCATCAAATCCGGAAGCTGATTGGCCTTGCTGTAGCAGTAATGAGGAACTGTGCACCAGAATCAATATATGATGTAGCATTCCGCAAGTAAAGTTCTCAACTTCTTATCATCTGACTCTGTGACACAATGTGTTCAGTTTATATTTGCATGCCAACTCTTTGCTTATTTCATATAATGTCTTACAGGGATATCAGACTTAATGTGCCTACTGCACCCGAGGTTGGACTGCACCTCGATGAATGCATGTTCACCTCATATAACGCGAAATGGAAGGATACACATGAGGCAGTTTCAATTGAACCCTATGCCGAGGAGGCTGAAGATTTCAAGATCAAGTATATATTCCCTCATATTGCTGCAATGGAACACAAGGAGGGAGCCGTAGCTCTCTGGTTGCACTCGTTGAACAGCAGAAACTATCCAGATTTCCGGTACATGGAGACCACTGGATCTGAGGCGAGGGTTGAGGCTGGAGTTGAGAATATGGAAGAGGCGCAAGTTCCAGTTGTGGCTGCAGTTGATAGTACAATAGAAGCGCAAGCACCAATTCTGGCTGGGGTTGAGAAAATGGAAGAAGCTCAAGATCCAGTTGTGGCTGGAATTGAGAATGTGGAAGAAGCACAAGTGGCAAGTGATAATGTAAGCAGCTGAGCACTTCTGCAAAGGAACTTGTAAGTTTGATGGATATTTCTGATCTCTGTATGTATCCAGAGATGCTTCAGATTTAACTTGCAATAAATACGGGAGGGACAGTGAAGGTTGCACCTTTTGTCCTATGAAGTAGGAAGTGCAGAGATTTTAGTGATCAGAAGCATGCTTATCTGCTTCAGTACTTGCGCAATGCAAATCTGCTAGGACGGAGAGCAATTTTCCTGGATCAGAATCTTTAAGCTGATTGATTTAATATATTGAACTTTGTTACTTGCAGACAGTTTTGTGAAAAATTATGCAACTGCAAAACATTGCTGAAACTATCATGGAATTCAATAGGCTCTATTTTTATAATCTGGGCCTGAAATTGGTTGTCTTGCCAGGTTATCTTGTAGCAGTGAAATTCTCTGTATTTGATTGTATTCGTGCTGTTAAGATACAAACTGATGCAGGCTCATATCCATAATAGGATAACGACTGATATTCATTTCCTGTTACTTAACAGATAGCACTCCAACTATGTGACATCTACACATAATGCTTCTTGTTTGCCTGTGAAGGGGATCCTAGCATGACCTTTCGTACTCCCTCCGTCTCAAATTAATTGTCTCAAACTTGGACAAAAATGGATGTATCTAGTTATCACAAGCACATCTCTCTTCATTAAATACGTGCCACATAAGTAAAGTTGTATTGAAGTGTGTGATGTTACTGCTAAGTTCCTCCCCATTGTGACTAGCCTGATCCATCCTGGCCACTGGTTCCTACTTCCCACACACGTGACCCAGTTGCTGGTATGCAGGGCACATGCTGTATGACTTATTATCCTGCAGGGCACATGCTGTATGACTTATTATCCTGCTGCGGCTAGTGGTCAAATACAGTACCGGAATACAGGTGAGAGAGCATGGAAGAATGCTCCATGGATGGCCCATTGCTAATTCGTTTGACCATTCTGCTGTCGTGTCTGTAACACAATTGGTTTAAGATGTTAGCTGTTACTACGAACTTACCATGGACTCAAGGGCATACTTGCCTTTCATATTTTCTGGCCTGTTTTTCTATGGTTCAATTTCAAACAGCAATCTCCTTGCTCTTTCATTGGGGAAGGAGCCTGCTCATGTTCTGGTAGGTCAACATGATCTTTGCAACTCTTGCTATGTTTTCCGCCGTGTAGTTGTGATCAAGTAGAGACGCCTAAGAGTTGTTTATTTCTGTGTTCCCTTCGCGTGATTGGGAGAAAGCTTCAGAATTAAGATTACCTTATCTGAAGTTTCACAGGCGGATTGGACCTAGGGCTTAGGCGACTAGGGTTTTGCGACTACCCGGCCATCTCGGCCGCCGTGGAGGTCCTTGTTCCTGTACCGAGTCCTCCTTGGGTTTGGATCCTTCCCGGCCGCCGTGGAGGTCCTTGTTCCTGTACCGAGTCCTCCTTGGGTTTGGATCCTTCCCGGACTCGGCTCTGGACGTGAGGATAAACGACTCGGTGCGGCCGCGGTTTTGACAATAGCTGCTTGGGATCTTGGGTCTCGACGACATGGCGATAAGGCAGGACCCCAATCGGGGGCCAACAAGGACTCTGATCAACGATCTGATGGACAGGTTGGGAATCGAGGCGGATGAACTGGATGATTTGATCTTCGAAGATGAGGAAGAACTACCGATGGTGGGGATGAAGTGGACTGCTTTGGCCAGGGTTCATACGGATAATCCGTTTAGCCCGCAAACTTTTGAGCAACACATGCGCAACGCATGGAGCCCAGCGAAGGAGATGATCTTCACAACCCTGGAACCGAACTTGTTTACGGTACAGTGCTTCTGTTTGGCCGATTGGCTGAAGATCGAACAAGGAGGACCGTGGTTATTTAGACAGCATGATGTGGTCATTGAGGCATACGACGGTTTTTCAGATCCCGAGAAAATCGATCTGAACAACTTAGGGGTTTGGATTCAGATACACAAACTCCTAGTAGGGTACAGGAAAACGTCATTGATCACGAATCTGGTCAATAAACAAGTTGGGAAAACAATTGCTGTGGAAACTAATGTGCAAGGAGTAGGGAATTTTGTTCGTGTTCATGTTAAGATTGATGTAAGAAAGGTGACGGCACGTCTAGTCTCAATCTCCAGAGGAGGCCAGCGTGAAATCTATCAGATCAAATACGAGAAGTACCCCCGTTTGTGTGGTGCGTGCGGGTTCTTAGGCCATACCTATCTCGAGTGCGGTACCGGTGAACATGATGTCGAGAAGCTGAAGTGGGGAGACTTTCTCAAGGCCGACTGGAAATCTTGGAGAGGTAGAGGGATTGGAGGGAATCGCGGAGGTTTCAGTATGGGAGTCGGAACTGCCAGGGGAAGAGAACTGAGTGGGAGAGGACGTACTCCTGGTCGTGGAGGAGTGCCTACCAGCTGGCGGCATAACACATTGCCTCCAAAACAATCGGAAGAATATTTAGAGGAGTCACTGAGGGACACTGCTACTAGCCCTTTGAAGGGATCAGACACAATTATGAAAGAGGCAGAATCGCTTGATCCGAGTGCAAGGAAAAGACTACTCTTGGGCAAAGATGGAGATTACGAGACTGACAAGAGTAGTGACCTTGCTATTGATCCGTCGGGGGTCGATATGATGACAAATATACTAACAGAGAATGCCAACCAAGAGAATGAGGCTGGAAATCGTCTGAAAAGAACAAAGAAGACCGGAGCAATCTCCTCTTCACTAGGATCGGTGGGTTCCCTGGAGGGATCCGTCCGGGAGCAATGAAAATCCTAATCTACAACTGCCGAGGTATGAAAAAGACCTCAGCGGTTCGATCTCTTCAATACCTATTGGAGAGAATTCGCCCAGACATTATTTTTCTGTCAGAAACACATCTGAATAGGAAGAAGGCAAGGAATCTTAGGAGAATGTTTAAATTTGATGAGATGGAAATTTGGGAAAGTGATGGGCGTTCTGGTGGGTTGATGTTGATGTGGAACAATGACCTCCCGGTCACTTCAAGGGAGGTTCACTCAAATTATATTGACATTAGAATTGCTGAGAATGGATTAGATGGTTGGAGATTCACAGGGATTTACGACGAACCTAGTGGAGACCGTAAACACCTCACTTGGGATTACATCAGAGATCTACACAGAATGAATAACCTACTGTGGCTTCTTGGAGGCGATTTTAACGAAATTCTTTTTGGGTATGAAAAGGAGGGTGGAAATATCCGACCTCAACGCTGCATGCAAGGCTTCAGGGACGCACTAAATGACTGTAACCTTGACGATCTCGGATACGTCGGGGACGTGTTCATGTGGCGTAGAGGAAGAATTTGTGAGAGAGTGGATCGAGTGATAGGGAATCCATTAGCGATTGCAATGTTTCCCTAGCTTTCGGTTGTTCATGATGATTTCGGTAAATCGGATCACCGCCCCATAATATCGACATTGAGTATCTCGCGGGTAATGTGCGCCGTGTCCCAGTGGGCACGAGGAAGTTTGAAGCCAAATGGATGAGAGAAGAAGGTATAGAAGCAATTATTCAAACAGCTTGGGAAAGAGCCAAAGCGATCCTAGGCACGTCCCTTTGCGGAGATTCGGTGTTCTTTGAACACATGGGATTGTGACGCTGTGAGGGTCCTCGATCGATTCTACGTGACCTCCAAAAGGAGCTTAACACTGTAATGAGCGGGCCACTTGATGATGACGCTTTGAGCAAGCAACAAAAAATACATATAGAGATTGAGGAAATCCGGGAGAAAGATGAGGTATATTGGCTCCAAAGGGGTCGGATTGACTGGCTAAAACTTGGAGATCAAAACACCTCCTATTTCCACAATTTTGCAACTCAACGGAGGAAGAACAACAGGGTTAAAAAACTGAAAAATGACTCGGGGGGTGTGGATCGAAGATGGTGATCAACTCTCTGGCCTAGCCGAGGATTACTTCACGAGTTATTTAATGCTGAAGTGTTTGATCCAGATCCTGCTACTATTGCTAAGGTGCAGCCGCGAGTTACTCAAACAATAAACAATATTCTTATTGCTTCTTACACGAGGGAGGAGGTTAAAAAGGCCTTATTTAATATTAATGGTCTAAAGGCTCCTGACCCTGATGGGTTACACGCGGTGTTCTCTAAGAGGTTTTGGCACGTGATCGGGGAGGACTTAACTGACAAGGTCTTGCTAGCTATCAATTCGAAGCATATCCCTCAAGGTTGGAATGACACTACTATTGTCTTGATCCCGAAGGTAAAAAATCCCGAACATATTTAACAGTTTAGGCCTATTAGTCTTTGCAACATGGTCTATAAAGTTATGTCTAAATTGGTTGCTGCTATACTTACGAATTTTCTTCCTGATATTATTTCACCCATGCAAAGTGCCTTTGTTCCTGGTAGATTGATCACAGACAACTTCCTTGTTTCTTTTGAGAGCTACCATGCAATCAAGAACAAAAGGTCTGGTGGTTTTGAAAATTGTGCAGTAAAACTCGACATGCATAAGGCCTATGACATGGTGGAGTGGAAGTTTTTGAAACTAATTATGATCCAGTTGGGATTCACAGCGGAGTGGGTTGTTCTTATTATGGCTTGTTTTACCTCTGTGCGATATCAGGTGCGTTGGAATGGTTCTCTCTCCGAGGTGATTATTCCTACTAGGGGTCTCCGACAGGGTGATCCTCTTTCACCCTATTTATTCCTCTTATGTACGGAGGGACTCTCTAGCTTAATTCTCCATGAGGAAAGGGAAAACAATTGCAAGGTTTCAAGGTCTGTAGGAATGCTCCTTCTGTGTCACATCTCCTTTTTGCTGATGACTCACTGATTCTTATGAGAGCTGATAGTCAGAATGCATCTTGTCTAAAAAATATCCTGGATAAGGACTATGCCGCTTCGGGTCAGTTTGTGAGTGTTGCTAAATCAAGAGTTTTTTCAGCCCATGCACACATGTTGATAGAAGAGTTAGGTTTGCACTATCCTCAACATTATGACATAGGCAATAACGGATAAATATCTAGGACTCCCACCAATTGTGGGGGTGGACATGTCAGATTGTTTTCAACACATTATTGATAGAGTGATTAAACTTCTAAGTGGATGGAAAGATAAGCTACTGTATTTCGGAGGAAGGGTAATCTAAATTAAAGCAATAATCCAATCGATACCAGTGTATGCAATGTCGGTTTTTAAACTATCCAAGCGGATTTGTAAAGCGATAATCTCGGCAATGTCCCAATTCTGTCGGGGAGATGATGATCAACAAAAACATATTCATTGGTTTGCTTCGTGGAATATGTGTATTCCGAAAAATCAAGGTGGTATGGGTTTCCGAGATATTGAGAGCTTGAACTCCGCGTTGTTGTCTAAACAAGTTTGGAGACTCATTGCTGAACCTGATTCTCTATGTGCCTAGATTCTTAAGGCAAAATATTACCCCTCGGGTGATCTGCTTAACTGTGAGTTGAAAAAGGGTAGTTCTTTTACTTGGCAAAGCATTTGGTCAAGTATTCAAACCTTCAAAAGAGGGCACACTTGGAGAGTGGGTAGTGGTGAAAAGATAAACATTTGGGAGGACTGCTGGATTCCCTCTAGTCATAACAGAAAGATTCTTACGAGGAGAGGAAATATTGTATACACAAAGGTTTCAGATCTTATTGATTCAGAAACAAGGTCATGGGACGAAGAGATTATTAGGGAAATCTTTTGGCCAACTGACGTTGAAAGAATTCTGCGGATTCCCTTAGTCGTGGGCATGATGGAGGACTTCATCTCATGGCACCATAATAAGAATGGAGTGTTTACTGTAAAATATTCATATTACTTCGAATGGGATCACCAACACGGGCGGAAAATACGGCGAACCAATCCGTTTTTGTAACACCTGGGGTGTTACCTGTTTGTTTTCTTTTTGCTTGCATCATCTGCATCCCATAAGCATTGCATCATGTTTTCCAAACCAATCAAAACTTCAAAACAATTTAAGTTGTTCAAAACCCTAATGGTAAATTTCCAATTCAACTTAAAATTCAAATCATTTCAATCATAAAGGGCATGATCAAATGGTGGTTTAAAAATCAAATTCTTGCCAACTATTAAATTCAATGATGATTGCAAAATTGCTTGAGATTAATAAATAAAATTTGTTTATTTTCCAAAATTTCCAACCAAACCCTAATTGAAAAATCCAACTAACAACTTTAATTCAATTGTAATTTCAACCTTGTGAAAGTAATGCCAACTTTTGCTTTCATTTTGCTGTTTTGAAAATATTGAATAAACTAAACCCCTCCTAATTTTATTTTTCCTTCTCTCCTCTCATCTTTTACAAAAAAAAATAATAATAAGGAAAAATAAATAAAAAGAAAGCAAAGCAAGGAGAGAGGGAGCAACCTATCTAACCCTAAGCCCAGCCCACTCCCTTCTTTTCTTTCTCCCCCCAGGCCCACTCTCTTTTTCTTCTGGCCCAACCCTCCTCTCTGTTGTCTTCTTCTCCCACAGTACGAACACCTCCAGAACCGTATGATCGATCCCCACCCCCTGGATGCCATGCCGTACAAGCACCAGCCCCCTTAAGTACCGACCCCCCCTCTGATGCTAGCCCTAAAACCCTAAAGCTCCTCACCTCTCCCCTAGCGCCGCCATCCACCATCCCCTCTCTGTCAGCACCCTGTTCTTCTGAACCCACCACCCGATCACCACCGAGCTCCATGGCTGCCACCTTCCCATCCCCCCACGGTCACCTCAAGGGGATACTGACCCCGGGAATGGAACCAGCTCCCATCCACCACCAATTTCGCCGAAGACTCGGAGGCGGGAGGAGGCCCGAGCTGGCCTCGCCGACGCCGGCAAGTTTCTGCCGTTGCTGTACCTCGTCGACAGCCAGTAGCAGGTGCGCCTCGTCCCCCTTCCTCGATCGCCCTGCCTACCCTCCTCTCCCCTCTTGTCCGCCTCCACACGGCCCACAAAAGCACCGGCAGCCGCTAACAACGCGCGCCGCGGCAGCAGGCAGTTGTCGCCGGCGACCTCTTCTCGGATGCGAACGTTCTGTCGCTGGCAGCGACTGCAGTTTCAGTTTTTCAGTTAGCCGCGCGCGGACAGAAGATAACCTTGCTCGCTACCCCCTGTCTATCACAAAACAAGCACTAGCACAATGGTTCGGTTCCCTTCCGCACATCTGGGCGACCCGGGATCGAGTCCCGCGGGGCGCAATCTTTTCGCCCCAATTCTTTTCCCTCACGCGCGCGGGTTGGGCCCACTGGTCATGGACCTGGCAGGCCACCTCAGCCGCACCAGCCTCGCTGGCATCCCGCGTGGCCCCGGGCCCGCGCGGCAGCCTCTGTGGCTGGGGTGCGCCTCGGTGCACGACCAGATCCAGATCTGGATCTGGCTAGTTTGCACCAAGCCCCCTGCGTGATTCTTTTTTTTTCGCACAAGCCCCTGTTCCAATGTTTCCTTCATAGTTAAGCCACTGCTTTTTACAGAAATAACCCTAAACTTCAAATGCTCCTAATTTTCAAACCACAAATCCAAATGCCACAAATTTTATATGTATTCCAATCAAAATTTCCTGAACTTTTCAAATATGCAATTTGTTTCCTGTTTTGAACAATTCAAATTGTTTCAAATTTCAAATTCAAACAATTCTTTTCCAATTTGGTTAACTCCATAATTAATTCATACCTAATTCAAATCACACAAATAAAATATGTTTTTCAGTCCAAATTCAATGTACTTTCTGTTTATCAACTTTGTTTTGCAATTTGGGCAATTAAAATTAATGTTATTTAATAATCTTTAAATTGGTTAATTAAATGGCAAAGTTAATAACTTTCAAATGGTTGCTCCAAATTAAATACTCAAAACATGTTTTCCATCCAAAATTAAATGCCACACTTGAATATCAACTTTGTTTTCTGGTTTGCAACCTTTAAATTGAATAATTGTTTCACCTCTTATTTAATGCAACTGAAATTACCAAAATTCATAACTAATCCATTTTAATTCCAAATCAAACAAATAAAGTATGTTTTCCAATCAGTTTCATGTCCTTATCATGCTCTTGCCATTCATATCTCTGTTTGCATCTTATCTTGTGCATTTTAGATCTTGTTATGCATGTTCACCTATATGACAACATATGGGATGTGTGGGCTAATTAATTCCAGCTGTTGCCCCCTTCCATTTAAATTGCCTAACTCATCTACTTTATTGTTTTCCATGCTAAACAACATTTAATTTGATGGTTAGATAAACAACTTGAACCAATTCCTATTTCTCCGGACTCCGGTTCTGATTAAATTGCTTAAGTTGTTTCCCCTGCTGCATCTTGCCATGTCATGCATATAAATAGGATCATGCTGGATCTTTTGCCGTAGTAGTAATTGTTGCATTCCGTTGATTGTTCGAGGTTCATTGCTTCTTCCCGGATAGGACGTTGAGATGATGTGAGCAACGACAAGTTCTGCTACCTTGCGGGATCTCAGGCAAGTATACTCACTTGCTGCCATATGGCTGCCTTTCATCACTTGTTACCGATACTTTCCGTTGTTCTGTTCTGCTAGCCTTAGTAGTAGTTGTTTCTGTTACGAACCCATCACATGAATCCCTTAACCTTGTTATTGCCTCACCTCCACACCTATAACCATTGCTTGTGCCC
The DNA here is from genome assembly GCA_028641055.1 of Alopecurus myosuroides. NCBI lineage: Eukaryota > Viridiplantae > Streptophyta > Magnoliopsida > Poales > Poaceae > Alopecurus > Alopecurus myosuroides. The sequence goes on from CM054060.1 coordinate 107,861,725, forward strand.
GTGTCTTACTAGCATGCTTAGGTTGCTTTGCTCGAGTCTGTTACCCGTTACTTTCTGTTATTACTTCGTTATGTTCTGGGGGCTCGATGTTAATCAATCAACTTGTTATTAATAATATGCTGATAAGGCACCGGCAGGAGGCCCTTTGTGGTTTTGAGGCCTGCTAGTGTCGAACTTAATTAGGAAAAGGGTCTTGTCTACTGATCCATGATGAGCGTGCTCACCGCATCCGGGTGGTAGTATGGGACCCCCCTCGACTTAGACCTGATCTGCAGCTTGTCCGAAGAGCCACACTTATTTCGGGTGTTCCATTTGCTCCTTGCATAATGGGTTGATCACCCATGGTTACTGATGATGATGATGATGCATATAGGGCGAGGCCCGTAGTGCCGGGGTGTTGTGTCCTGCGGGAGTTTTGCACACCTGCGCTGAGTATTCGGCTGCGTGGCTGGGACCTTATAGCTCCGTGGCTCCTAGGATGGGTTGTAGAGATGGTTTGGGTCGTGTCAAGCCAACCTGAGTTTTAGTTGGTGGCTTGAGTGTGTACGGGTACTGGAGCACACCCCTGCAGGGATAAATCTTCTCGAGAAGCCGTGTTTTCCGCGGTTATGGACTACTTGGTGAAAGTACTGGCTAACAAGTACTCAGACAACTTACACCTAATGATAATAACTTGACTAGTAATAGTCTTATTGACACAACAAACTGATCCATTATTCATTAATCCAACTGTGTGAGTTATCCTCGGATTGCTTCTTTGGATAAGGGGCGAGATCCAGGATGGGTTTGTTTGGAGTTACTTTCAGTTGGTTACGATACTCGATCTTATCTTCTTTCTGTTAGTCGGAAGTTGTAGTATCTCTCTGTAGTTGGTTAGTGCAGCCCGCTGTCGCTTATTTGCAATAACCCCTTCCTTTCCGTTGATCCTAAAGTATTTGTATCTTGTGATGACTGGCTACGCCGGTATCTTGTGAGTATGGGTTTTATCCACTTGCCAGTACTTAACCGTACTGACCCACGAATCTCTTTTCGTGGCTGCAAATTCCAAATTGCAGTCAACAGGTTTGAAGTCTGACGACGTTAGCTTGGGAATCCCTCCGGCTTGGCCTGGGCAGGGATTGGACGCTCTCGGTTATCTTCAGGACTCTTAGTCCAATTTGGATCTTGTCCGTAGACGGACGATATGTTGTTTCTTCCGCTGTTATTTTGGATCTTTGTATTGTATCAGTTGTATCCCTGGCTCGTTTGAGTCATCTTGTATCTAACTGTTTATGTTGTAATTGTGGAATATTCGTGAACTGTTGTAATGTTATCATAAGTGGCAACCTGGAATCGGTTATTATGCGGATTTGGCGGGAATGCTGAAATCTGCATAGTGCCCGATCTCGGGGCGTCACAAATGGTATCAGAGCCTTGGTTCCGATTCCCGAGATTGTTTCGATACGAATGGTTATCGAAGCAACGGGTCCGCAAAGCCTGTAGGATAACCTCGCTAACGGTCGTTGTTTCTAGAGTGTCAAAAACTATTTCTGCTAAACTATTTTGGAAAAACATCTCAATAGGATTCTTGTTTTCTCCTTATCCCTATTCTATTTACCCTCCCATCTTATTTGTTTTGCAGACTCTCCCCTCTTGTCTATCTTTCAAAGTGTTAGGATCCTACGTGGGTGGACGTTTTCTGAGCCCTTAACCTAATAGGTTCGATCATCGGAAGATTCCTGGTGGAAGAACATCGTCGTCACTCCGAGCAAGAATCCCTTGTTCGTGGTGTCGAGAAGCCCTTGTTAGTGGTGTCGAGGAGATCAACTGGAAGCGCGAAGAATCGATAGTCGAACCTCTTTCCCCTCCCGGGTTAGCAGATGGATTGCGAGGGCGCAATCCCTTGTTAGTGGTGTCGTCTGTAACACCTGGGGTGTTACCTGTTTGTTTTCTTTTTGCTTGCATCATCTGCATCCCATAAGCATTGCATCATGTTTTCCAAACCAATCAAAACTTCAAAACAATTTAAGTTGTTCAAAACCCTAATGGTAAATTTCCAATTCAACTTAAAATTCAAATCATTTCAATCATAAAGGGCATGATCAAATGGTGGTTTAAAAATCAAATTCTTGCCAACTATTAAATTCAATGATGATTGCAAAATTGCTTGAGATTAATAAATAAAATTTGTTTATTTTCCAAAATTTCCAACCAAACCCTAATTGAAAAATCCAACTAACAACTTTAATTCAATTGTAATTTCAACCTTGTGAAAGTAATGCCAACTTTTGCTTTCATTTTGCTGTTTTGAAAATATTGAATAAACTAAACCCCTCCTAATTTTATTTTTCCTTCTCTCCTCTCATCTTTTACAAAAAAAAATAATAATAAGGAAAAATAAATAAAAAGAAAGCAAAGCAAGGAGAGAGGGAGCAACCTATCTAACCCTAAGCCCAGCCCACTCCCTTCTTTTCTTTCTCCCCCCAGGCCCACTCTCTTTTTCTTCTGGCCCAACCCTCCTCTCTGTTGTCTTCTTCTCCCACAGTACGAACACCTCCAGAACCGTATGATCGATCCCCACCCCCTGGATGCCATGCCGTACAAGCACCAGCCCCCTTAAGTACCTACCCCCCCTCTGATGCTAGCCCTAAAACCCTAAAGCTCCTCACCTCTCCCCTAGCGCCGCCATCCACCATCCCCTCTCTGTCAGCACCCTGTTCTTCTGAACCCACCACCCGATCACCACCGAGCTCCATGGCTGCCACCTTCCCATCCCCCCACGGTCACCTCGAGGGGATACTGACCCCGGGAATGGAACCAGCTCCCATCCACCACCAATTTCGCCGAAGACTCGGAGGCGGGAGGAGGCCCGAGCTGGCCTCGCCGACGCCGGCAAGTTTCTGCCGTTGCTGTACCTCGTCGACAGCCAGTAGCAGGTGCGCCTCGTCCCCCTTCCTCGATCGCCCTGCCTACCCTCCTCTCCCCTCTTGTCCGCCTCCACACGGCCCACACAAGCACCGGCAGCCGCTAACAACGCGCGCCGCGGCAGCAGGCAGTTGTCGCCGGCGACCTCTTCTCGGATGCGAACGTTCTGTCGCTGGCAGCGACTGCAGTTTCAGTTTTTCAGTTAGCCGCGCGCGGACAGAAGATAACCTTGCTCGCTACCCCCTGTCTATCACAAAACAAGCACTAGCACAATGGTTCGGTTCCCTTCCGCACATCTGGGCGACCCGGGATCGAGTCCCGCGGGGCGCAATCTTTTCGCCCCAATTCTTTTCCCTCACGCGCGCGGGTTGGGCCCACTGGTCATGGACCTGGCAGGCCACCTCAGCCGCACCAGCCTCGCTGGCATCCCGCGTGGCCCCGGGCCCGCGCGGCAGCCTCTGTGGCTGGGGTGCGCCTCGGTGCACGACCAGATCCAGATCTGGATCTGGCTAGTTTGCACCAAGCCCCCTGCGTGATTCTTTTTTTTCGCACAAGCCCCTGTTCCAATGTTTCCTTCACAGTTAAGCCCCTGCTTTTTACAGAAATAACCCTAAACTTCAAATGCTCCTAATTTTCAAACCACAAATCCAAATGCCACAAATTTTATATGTACTAGAGGCTGGGGCGCCCCTTGGGGCGCCTCCTTGCCGTTCCTTTGCGATCCAATGGCAATGTTTAAGTGCTGAATTTTTAACTTCCTTTGCGATCCAATGACAATGTTTAAGTGCTAAATTTTGAACTTATGTTCTACTTGATTGCATACATACCGATCAAAATAAACCATGGAAAGGAAGTCCGGAACAAATACATAATGAATACGACATAGGAGAATTATATATATTATACAACTCAAGACCTACCAAACATATTACAAAGAACATATTTCCATGATTACATCCCTAAACCCTAATGACGCATCCTCGCCGTACAGTCACATACCACACATGATCCAATCTGAGTTTCATCGAGGACCACTCTGTTCGTGTACCATCGTGTACCACCTATGTGGTGGTACAATCATAACCCAAATCTTTTGTGTGCCCGCAATTAAAAATTGTTCTGCTTTGTCCAAATACAGAAACACTACAAAATTGTCAGGAGTAAAACATGTACCACCTTTGTCGCATAAAAAGTTTACCATCAATGCATGGACTAAATTTCCAGATTTGCAAATTACAGCCGTTTGCAGAACTACAAAATGGAATATTAGAATATAAATGATATATCGGTAAACACTTAATGAAATACTCCATTGCGTCCGTGGAATCACCAAGTAAGGAAACATGAAATTAGATTATCATATGTACAAAAGTCGCTGAAATTAAAGGGGTATCACATATTGAATTATTTCTCCCAAACAAATTGGTGGAGGAATATTATATAATATGCCACGGAAGGGGGCAGACATATATTATTACCTACAAACTAAATCGCCATCAGAAACATGGAGTCTAGCTTGAGAAGTCGATCGATCTGATTACAAGATCTGCCGCCCTTCACGACTCCACGATAAGCTCGGCATTCGGCCTTTCATTGTACAACATCTGATCCACAAGAAAAAAATTGAGATGGTAAGGAATCTCTATGTATTCATTGAACAAGGGTGGCCATATGCCTAACCAAAAAAATCCCTACCAAACAGCTAATTATGTATGTTGTCCTACATAAATGCCTGCACTTGTGTGTGACAGGGAGAACAAAAACAATCAGTGGCATGTCAAGTGAAATACTATCAGTGAATACAAAAATCATATTTGCCCATTATTTGACCTTGCTGATGGCAAAATTCACATTTCCAGGAGCCAGTTGTAAGTCATAGTTCATTCTTTTACATTGATGTTTGCAATCACACCAGGTTTTTTCTTACATTTCCAAATATCCAGTGAAATGACGAGTTAGAGAAAAAACACTTAATTTCACTCTGATACGTGGACTTTATCCTCTTCAGCTCCCTTTCTCTTCTTTCATAAATCTTGAAAAGTCATGGTTATAGCTGGAGAATACAAGAACAGTAACAGCCGAGAGATTAAGAGAAAGAGAGGTACCTCGAGTGGCTAGGGTAGAAGGCGGTGTCTGTCGGCGGCAGGATCGAAGAGGTGGCGCCACGGGAAGTGGGGAGATGATGCAAACTGGCGTCGCCCATGGCTCAGGGGCTGCCGCCTCTCCTTCTTGGCATCAACGCTCGTTTCTATCAGCGGCTCGCGACATCTTATCTCAGGTCGACGATGTCGTCGTATCGACGAACCTAGAAGCTAGATGAGGTCCAGAGATGCGAGCTTATTCTTCAGATGCCCTTCATGAAACTGCAAGAATAAGATGTATTATGCACTTCAATCTGTGGACCAAACAAAGCAAATGATCACATTACACATGATGGTAAGCCGACTGAAGCTAAATTATATCATAAACGAATAATTGTATCAAGAGTTAGATGGAACATGCCAGATTGAAATATAATTTTAATCACAAATTAACCAATACTCCAAGGGTAAGTCTGGAAGTAGACATCTTGATTTTCCTCCTTAAAAAATATAAGTACGATTTCATTCTTAAGGATGAGTTATTTCTCTGTATTCTTTTCTTCTTCTTTACCTTAAGAGCTATGCATTAACATTTCTTTTGATCCTACCAAATGTATCACCTTTTCTGTTTATGTGACTTGTGAAAGAGAATGTTTATTACACGTATACATAGTTACTCGAAGTAGTGGTAGTGTTTCTCCCTGACATTGTAAAGGAGCAGCAAGGACAACAATGACACGAATATGCATAAGCAGTCGGCCAACTACAATGCTCCAATTATTAATTTAGAAAATCTCAGGGTACTGGAATCTGTAACAAACTATTCAAGAACACAACAAGTGTATACATGCAAAAAAAAGGTTTGATTTTCGGTAGTAAGAGACTTGCATGAATAACAAGTACTGGCATTTCACCTTCTTAATTTTCCTGACATTCTGCAAAAGCAAGTCTCCAAGAAGTAATCTGTAACAAAATGTCCCAGAACCTAGCAAGTGGTTATATAGAAGAAAGGTTTTTTATTTTTTTGGTAATAAGAGACTTACATGAATAACAAGTACTGTGCATTTCACCCTCTTAATTTTACTTACATGAATAACACATACTGGGCATTTCACCTTCTTAATTTTTCTAACAATATGCAAAAGCAAGTTAGCTCGGGAGGAGGGGGAGGCGTTGGTCAGAGTGGTGATAACTGGTAAGTGGCGGCTAGGGTCAGACTTGGCCCTATTGTGCCTTGCCCAGCACAATGGGCTAGGTAACTTAGGCATTCCATTTTCGCTTGTCATCTTTCCTTATGGCAGCACTCCTCTATCTGTGGGCCCTTGTTCTTCTCTCTTGCAAAGTCCCTATTTTATTTATGCTGAGCAGCCGCTAAGAATCTAGAACTTTTGGAAGTAAACTTGAAAAACAGTATAGTCTCACAGCACCATCTTTCGGTTACCAGAAGAGGCAAAATATCATTAAACATATAAACCTCATGTGTTCAATTACCTTTTTTGTTTTAACTACTATACATGATCCATGCACTTGGCACTCATAATATAGCTAATATCGTATGCTAAAAAATCATAGTAGTTTCTCTGTATCATCCATAATCCCACATCTAATTAGCAATAGGAGGCTCTATAACGTGTCCATACCAGACGAAGTAAAAAAAAAAATTAGAAGTGATTTTAAACAGTACCTTTGACACCACAAATTCAAGCACCTTATCTGGACTTCCATCTTGTTGTGGCATGAAAGAACCAAAAGGGAGCTGGCCCAGATATTCATCCCTCTTGCGCTTTCCAGAAGACATCATCAGAAAATCCAACAAACTGAAATGAACCAAGGATAAATACATTATACATTATAATGAAAATCAGGATTCTGAACAGGCTAAAAATCACTTCTTGTGAGCAGCTGATAGTGCAATTGACTTGTGTTCAAACAAAGATAACATGCATATGGTCCGAAACTGCAATCCAGGCATAATTAGTTTTGCATGTTTGGGCGGTAAGTTTGCAGGTACATAACCCCCAAATGAGATTGTGTATACATCTCTTTAGTATTCATGCCGAGTAAATGTTATAACTTTCAAAGTTGCGCGTACGGGGAAGGTGCATTTGGGAACACAACCTAAAACAGAACTGAAACTTTATTCTTACCACAAATAGGACTGCTACGATTTTCCTGCCAAATGATCACGTGCGGAACTGACATCAATGCAGAACTCTTTACCAAAATCTTATTGATAATCATTTTAATACACCGACCTGATTTTAATTTGTCCATCACAACTAAAAGATCAAGGCAATAAACTTTCTTTGAGAAAAGATAGGATCTCTCCTCCTTCAATATATTTCATGCCTATACCCACAGTACTAATTTAAAAGGATGATTTGGTTTTTAATCAGATTAGATTGTTCTTCCTTACCGCACCAAATACAAAATAAAAAGATATGGTGCCATGAAAATACTTGGCTTACGGATGAAGAGTAATTACTTCAAGATTCCACTATTTCAAAACACTGACGTGATAAAAGAGCATGATGTAGGGTAGAAGGGTAATCCCAAAAAATCCTAAATATCGTCCAAATAGAGTAATAATAAGAACACGTTTCACTATTCTTTCCAGAACAAAATCAACCATACGGCAGATAGATATCCAGTAACCAATGTGATTTAGGAATCGAGAAACGCAGGTAAACATCAGGGACAATATTTCTAAAAGCAGAACAGAAATGAACCGTTGTCTACCGGTGAAGAAAAGTGCAAATTACAGCAGGAGAATCAAATGCGCTGGCAGTTCATCTTTACCTTAGTATGTGGCTGGGGTTGCACCATCCTGTTAGGGTCCTCAAGGCTCTCCTCATAAGTTATACATCAATTACAATTGTCCAAGCATCATTGCTTTCCTCGATCAATATTGCTCCAACCGGATTAAAGACCAATGTCATGCCAAGAACAAAAAGGGGACATAACAAAGGCATGTACCAACATTCACATCAACCGCCAGTGGTCTCTGATTCATCCACGGCGACGGTGGCTGCTGCAGAACAGGCTTCCAAACATGAATCACAACTAAACGAAACAAAATCGTCTCCACAGAGAAAACAACAAAAATAAAATTCCACTATACAATTAAAGGGATTGGGCGGTCGGTCTTTGGATCAGCCCCATCCATCGCAATCCCATTTCTCATGTCACTGATCGATGAGATGGGGCATAATCAGACGGCCCCTTAGGTATGTTGTAGATCCACGGATCTGCCCCTGGAAGTGGTGTCTGGATCGAGGTCTGCAGCGGTTGTGCTAAATTTGAAGGCTGAACACCATTTCACAAGTAACACAAGTACATAACGTACACATAAAAAATATATGTAGACATAAGATGCGTTCTCGGTGAACCTGAATATGCCTACATAATTAACAAATAGGATAAATGGCAAAGAAAGTGCAGCAAGGATAAAAAGCAGCAAGGAACAATATGCGAAAGAAAAGAGAGTAGTCTGAGTAAAGAGCTTCTCTAATTGGATTCATAGCAGTGCCTAGATAAGTAAATATGGATGACATATTCAATAGGTTCTTAAATTTTCATTCATTTATAATCAAAGCACTAACATCCAAGATATGTTCTTTGAAATACAAAGAAACAACCAATTATATTGGTCCTTGGCCAAAAATAATTCCATGGATGGTAATGAACTGACCTAATGAAAATTGAAAGCCCTGATACAAATCTGAAACATTAATTGCGATGCTACAATAGTATGTAAGCAAGATTGGTATAGCATATTTAGCACGCGCTAGTAATTGCAAGTATTTAGTATAACACAACCCACACAATGCTCATGGTTTCTATGTAGTATCCGTCACATCCACCGGCTGTCGCATCACGGCCTTCACTCGCCACCTCATCTCCTCCACCTCTCCAAACGTGATACTTCAAACAACTCTGAACTTCATCCTGATTGGTACTAAGGCAACCTCTTTATGTTGTTTCGACGACTGCTCAACCTGAAACATGGTAAAAGTAAAAGGATATAATTTAGTGCACCGAATCAATCAAAAGTGAACATGTGAAGAATTAAGAAATGGAGGAACCAACACTATATGAGGACACGGTGATGGGGACTCCCATTGTTTCTTATTCCCTGTATCCATCCCACTAATCATGTACACATAAATCCTGAAAAGGAAAAGTAAAAGTACAGTATGTCAAACACTCATCCTACCCCTTCAACACAGATACATAGGAAATTACACACCAAATAAATAACTCGATAACTAACTCGACAATACGATATTTCACAATAAAAAAAATCATATGCACCTTTGCATAAAGCTCCACATAGCGTTTAAATTCAAGATCGCCCAGCAATACATTATCGGTAGGGAGCTTCGGATTCCCCTTTTGGTAGTTTACTGGTGAGATTGGAAAGAAATTAAATTAAACAGATTCTCCGTCTCAAATCTAGTACCCAAAACGAGTATCATGGACGAGATCGAGGTGGAAGAGGTTGTGAGGAAGAAGAGAGAGCAGCAACAGTAGCAAAGCACAAGGAGAGAGTAGGGGGAGGAGAAAGGGGTACCTGCTGCCGCGCGAGGTAGTCAGACTTGATGGAGGCGAGCATGTCCTAGAGCGATCTGCCTCGTGCACGACTCCTCATCTCCGGTGAGCCAAGGTGGGGGGTGGAGTTGGAGCCACTACCGGATGGAATCCTCATCTCCGGCGACCTAAGATGACAACTGAGGCGGGGGCAGCGCAGAAGAGATAGAAGCGGTGCCATCGGAACCTCCACCTCCACACCGCTGTGTATCTGCTTCCCCCAAATTGCTGCACCCCCGCTCAGCCTCCTCTGACGCTGGAGATGGCCGCCGGCTGCCGGAATCTGATGCAGAAACTGCAAAATTGAGAAGAGAGAGAGGGGTTTGCTACCTGGAGGAGTGAAGGACGAGAGGAAGAGGAAACGAGATGACAAGACGAGAGAAGATACACCGGGGAGGATGCACTGACTACCCCTCTCCCTTTCCTGCCACTACTCGCGACGGCGTTCGGCGCCACGCCCCGGCACACCAGCTCGTCCTTCAGCCGTTGCGCCGCGCCCACCAGCGTGTTGAAGGTGACCAACGTGGGCCGGACTCCCGGGCGAGCATTTCTTCGAGCAACCCGCGGGCGCCCGCGGACACGTCCCTGGCGCAGACGCCCTTGAGGATGATGTTGTAGAAGACACCGTTGAAGCGGACACCGAGCTTGGCGGCCCGCGGGAGCACGGATCTGGCGGCGTCCACTCGCCGTTGCAGACGAGGCAGTGGAGCAGCGCGGCGTCCGGGCGGGAGGCGGCGCCCAGGCGGTCGGAGCAGAGAAGGCGGCGGCGGCTTGGAGGATGTGCGCGGGGATCGAGGTAGGGAAAGAAAGCGATGTCATGTGCAGTTGGTGGCTTGCTCCTCCTTGCCAGCATCGGCGTCGGTTCAGCGCTGGGTGCCGCGCCGATGGTGTCACGCAGGGCCGACTCCACCGACGTCGACGAGGTAGTCCGTTCCCCGTCAACCCTGCCCGCCGCCATATACGATCCCGCCGTTCACCTACGCCCTCTGCCCTCGTCATGCTACCAATGGTAGCCGCCGCCACCAGGAAAGGTTAGACCAGATTTTTTTTCCTCTTCCGTGCACAGGCATGCGTAGTACAGCGGTAGTACAATCCGAGGCAGTACATCTAGTACTACTTCGCCCAACGCGAGCGAGCCAGTGGGCAATCGTGGATTCGTGGTTAGCAAGCCGCAACGAGCCAAAAAAAAAACTGAGAACGCCACGTGGATAGTGCGGGATGGCGCGCAGCCCCTCCGCGATTGCTTGTTCTCCGATTCCAATCAAAATTTCCTGAACTTTTCAAATATGCAATTTGTTTCCTGTTTTGAACAATTCAAATTGTTTCAAATTTCAAATTCAAACAATTCTTTTCCAATTTGGTTAACTCCATGATTAATTCATACCTAATTCAAATCACACAAATAAAATATGTTTTTCAGTCCAAATTCAATGTACTTTCTGTTTATCAACTTTGTTTTGCAATTTGGGCAATTAAAATTAATGTTATTTAATAATCCTTAAATTGGTTAATTAAATGGCAAAGTTAATAACTTTCAAATGGTTGCTCCAAATTAAATACTCAAAACATGTTTTCCATCCAAAATTAAATGCCACACTTGAATATCAACTTTGTTTTCTGGTTTGCAACCTTTAAATTGAATAATTGTTTCACCTCTTATTTAATGCAACTGAAATTACCAAAATTCATAACTAATCCATTTTAATTCCAAATCAAACAAATAAAGTATGTTTTCCAATCAGTTTCATGTCCTTATCATGCTCTTGCCATTCATATCTCTGTTTGCATCTTATCTTGTGCATTTTAGATCTTGTTATGCATGTTCACCTATATGACAACATATGGGATGTGTGGGCTAATTAATTCCAGCTGTTGACCCCTTCCATTTAAATTGCCTAACTCATCTACTTTATTGTTTTCCATGCTAAAAAACATTTAATTTGATGGTTAGATAAACAACTTGAACCAATTCCTATTTCTCCGGACTCCGGTTCCGATTAAATTGCTTAAGTTGTTTCCCCTGCTGCATCTTGCCATGTCATGCATATAAATAGGATCATGCTGGATCTTTTGCCGTAGTAGTAATTGTTGCATTCCGTTGATTGTTCGAGGTTCATTGCTTCTTCCCGGATAGGACGTTGAGATGATGTGAGCAACGACAAGTTCTGCTACCTTGCGGGATCTCAGGCAAGTATACTCACTTGCTGCCATATGGCTGCCTTTCATCACTTGTTACCGATACTTTCCGTTGTTCTGTTCTGCTAGCCTTAGTAGTAGTTGTTTCTGTTACGAACCCATCACATGAATCCCTTAACCTTGTTATTGCCTCACCTCCACACCTATAACCATTGCTTGTGCCCGTGTCTTACTAGCATGCTTAGGTTGCTTTGCTCGAGTCTGTTACCCGTTACTTTCTGTTATTACTTCGTTATGTTCTGGGGGCTCGATGTTAATCAATCAACCTGTTATTAATAATATGCTGATAAGGCACCGGCAGTAGGCCCTTTGTGGTTTTGAGGCCTGCTAGTGTCGAACTTAATTAGGAAAAGGGTCTTGTCTACTGATCCATGATGAGCGTGCTCACCGCATCCGGGTGGTAGTATGGGACCCCCCTCGACTTAGACCTGATCTGCAGCTTGTCCGAAGAGCCACACTTAGTTCGGGTGTTCCATTTGCTCCTTGCATAATGGGTTGATCACCCATGGTTACTGATGATGATGATGATGCATATAGGGCGAGGCCCGTAGTGCCGGGGTGTTGTGTCCTGCGGGAGTTTTGCACACCTGCGCTGAGTATTCGGCTGCGTGGCTGGGACCTTATAGCTCCGTGGCTCCTAGGATGGGTTGTAGAGATGGTTTGGGTCGTGTCAAGCCAACCTGAGTTTTAGTTGGTGGCTTGAGTGTGTACGGGTACTGGAGCACACCCCTGCAGGGATAAATCTTCTCGAGAAGCCGTGTTGTCCGCGGTTATGTGACGACTTGGTGAAAGTACTGGCTAACAAGTACTCAGACAACTTACACCTAATGATAATAAATTGACTAGTAATAGTCTTATTGACACAACAACCTGATCCATTATTCATTAATCCAACTGTGTGAGTTATCCTCGGATTGCTTCTTTGGATAAGGGGCGAGATCCAGGATGGGTTTGTTTGGAGTTACTTTCAGTTGGTTACGATACTCAATCTTATCTTCTTTCTGTTAGTCGGAAGTTGTAGTATCTCTCTGTAGTTGGTTAGTGCAGCCCGCTGTCGCTTATTTGCAATAACCCCTTCCTTTCCGTTGATCCTAAAGTATTTGTATCTTGTGATGACTGGCTACGCCGGTATCTTGTGAGTATGGGTTTATCCACTTGCCAGTACTTAACCGTACTGACCCACGAATCCTTTTTCGTGGCTGCAAATTCCAAATTGCAGTCAACAGGTTTGAAGTCTGATGACGTTAGCTTGGGAATCCCTCCGGCTTGGCCTGGGCAGGGATTGGACGCTCTCGGTTATCTTCAGGACTCTTAGTCCAATTTGGATCTTGTCCGTAGACGGACGATATGTTGTTTCTTCCGCTGTTATTTTGGATCTTTGTATTGTATCAGTTGTATCCCTGGCTCGTTTGAGTCATCTTGTATCTAACTGTTTCTGTTGTAATTTTGGAATATTCGTGAACTGTTGTAATGTTATCATAAGTGGCAACCTGGAATCGGTTATTACGCGGATTTGGCGGGAATGCTGAAATCTGCATAGTGCCCGATCTCGGGGCGTCACAGTTTTGCTCATCTAGAGGCAATCCGGTCTGGAAAGCACTTTGGTCTACTAAGGTCCTGGCTAAAATTAAAATCCATGGCTGGAGGACTTTGTTGGGGGCGATTCCTTGTTACGGTGTTCTTGCTAATAGGCACATGCCAATTTCGAGTCAGCGTCCTACGTGCTCCACCCACTGTGAGAGTGTCTCACACGCTCTGTTGAATTGTAAGAGGGCGATGGAGGTGTGGGACGGTTTGGGAATGACTCGGATCATTGATAAAGCTCAGAGAGCGGAAGCTAACGGATACTCAATCTTTGAGTCTCTCCTTATGGACACTGCCGCGACGACAACCTACCCTGACGTTCGGCGGTGTGATGTGGCAGCAGTGGCTACTTGGTACATATGGTGGGAGAGACGAAAGGCGACGCACGCCGAGATGTTACAAGATCCCACCCGTTCGGCCCTCTCGATCGTTACACTGACATTGAATTACGGGAGAGCTAAGAAGAAGGGGTCCTCCCCCATTAACATAAAAGGTTGGATCAAACCGGCGGAAGACCGTGCGAAACTAAACGTAGACGCGGCTTTTGATATGCACACAAGGACGGGAGGTATGTGCAATCCTCCGAGACCATACGTGTGGTTACATTGCAGCAGGGCGCTGGACTTTGCAATACGTCGAGGAGGCAGCTATGGCGGAAGCTATTGCACTTCCTAACGGTCTTCTTCTTGCAGGTGAAGTTGGATGTAACAGAATTATTGTCGAATCCGACTGTCTCGAGGTAATTACAGCCATGCAAGATGGTGGAAACTCGTTGGGACCAGCTGCAGCGATCTATGAGGAAGCGACGTTCTTGTGTAGGGGTTTTGCCCATGTTTCATTTCTCCATTGTCCTCGTGAGGCTAATGGGGCTGCTGATACCTTAGCTAAGCTTTCTGATGTGCCCCATGCAGTATGTCATAGTGACCCACCTGATGCTATTAGAGCGGTTATAGCAAATGATGTAACAATTATGTAACAAACTGGCAACAAATTTTTACGCACTCTTTTCCTTATCAGTGTACCTAAGAGCAAGTACAATAGAGCTGAGTCAGCAGGCTACAATCAATCCACGTCATCAAAAAACTTAGCCGGAGGGAAGAGAAAGGAAGAGAGAGATGATAGCCGGCGCTTCACTAGTCGCTAGCTGCAGCACAAGACCCAAAATGCTGCGGCCAGCTTGCAGCCCACCGTGAGCTCTGTACCGGCCGCATGCAATGAATGCAAGTTGGCTTGAGTCTTGCATGCAAACCACTACGGTGCAAATAGTAAATAGTTAAATATTTAAAACCGTCAGTCTAGTAGCCAGTCTACTATTATATGATCTCCTTTTATGATGACTCTAAATAACGTGGCATGGGCATATAGCCAACAACTCTGCTATGTTATTGCCATTGCTCTAAGTGGACTGGAAGGTTTTTAATGAGACGGCTTGTTTGCTTTATTTATATGGAAAGTTTTGAAGTAAAAAAAAAGTAGATACGTCCTAAAGTCTTTCGATAACTTTACTTCAGTAGTTGAGATCAAGTAGATACGCCTAGTTGTTAGCACTTACCATGGTGTGATGGTTACTAGCTTTTCATATATTCTTGTTTGTTTTTCCATAGTTCATTTTCAAAGAGCAATACTTTGTTCTCTCATTTGGGAAGAAGCCTGCTCTTGTTCTGTTCTCATTGGGGAAGAAGCCTGCTCTTGTTCCGTTCTTTCATTGGGGAAGAAGCCTGCTGTTGTTCTGTTCGGTGAATATGATCTCTGAAACTCATGCTCTGTTTTCTACTGTGTAGTTGAGATCAAGTACATACGTCTAAAGTCTTTCCAAAATTCGACTTCAGTAGTTGTATGCTTTGGGTTTGCGTAAGCATACGATGCCCAGATTTAGTATAGAACGAAGTGGCCGAGCCACAAAAGATTTCGAATTATACGGGTTCGCTTTATTATCTCTTTTACCTTAACTAACACTAGTTTGTACATATTTCCAGTTACAAACAAAGATGAAGCAGCCTGCTACGCTAGAACCGGACGCTGAAACGATCTGCTATACTCAGTACAACCGGACGCTGCAGCGATGGCACGCACAACTACTAGGAGATGCAGCGCAGCGAGTGCAGGGACGCGGACGTGTCCATGGACGCGGCATCGAACATGCAACGGCGGTCGGCGGCCTCGATCCCGTAGTCCATGAGCGGGCGGCGCTCGAGCTCATCGTCATGCCGGCGCGCGCACTCCGGGGCCTCCAGCTGCGCCTTGTCCACGTGCGCCCACAGGTACTCGAGCCTGCTCATGTACCTCAACTTGTCGTACAGCCTGCAAGATCAAAGTTTGGTGTGACAGTAACCGACGACACCGGTGCCGGGCGGGCGTCCCATTAAAATCGAGACAGGAGCTGATCGATCGGGTGCGCCGTGCGCCGTACCCGGAGCTGAAGAGGAAACGGCCGCAGGTGGCGAAGAAGAACCGGGCCTGGAGGCCGGGGTGCAGGAAGTAGACGGCGCGCAGCCGCTCCTTGGCCGCGGCCGGCAGGGACTCGTAGGCCGCGCGGATGGCGCCCAGGCCGGGGAAGTTGTCGCCGCGGTCGACGAGGGAGTGCACGTACACCACCACGAACTCCCGCTCTCCGACCTCCGGGAGCACCCGCTCCCGCAGGTGCACCTTCAGCGCCTCCTCCGCCCGCCCGCCCAGCGCGCGCGCTGCATCGCGCACACAGAGAAGACCGACCTTCAGTTACGGCGACAAACGCGGCACTTTTCCGGCCCGGGACCTCTGACCACGACGGGCTAACCAGAACATACCGGGAAAGTACTTGCCGACGATCGTGACGATGGCGCGGCCCCTCTTGTCAGCGCCCTGCACGGTGATCGCGCGGCTGCGCTCCAGCAGCAGCTCCGGCTCGGTGGTCACGTCCTTGGCAACGGTACCCACCATGGTGTGGTGTGTGCTGTTGTGCTGCGTAACTGCAACGCTGGGAGCAGGAATGGCAGCGTTTAAATGGCGATCCGATCCGGGTGGGCTGACGTGGGACGGTGGCATGGCGCGGCGCGTGGGCTGGTTGCTGGGCCGTTGGGGGATGGGCGCGAGCGGTGGACAGGGTGCGGCGGACGAGGCGACGCGGGATCCCGGGAGAATATGCGCCGCATATTTCGGTTGGGGGATGGAGTGGATTGGGGCGGCGCTGTGGAGGCGGGCCACGTCCCGGCGTTTCTGTCTGCCTGCTGGTTTCGGCCTCTCGGTGAAACAAGTTTCCAAGCAAAATCCGGAACCCGGTCGCGTGCTAGTTGCTATTCGGATGTGGAATACTGTTTTGCGTGTCCTAAACAATTGGCGTTTAAAATATTAGTATGAAGCCAAAATCATTAAATACATGCTTACTAAGATACAACACTTAACATACAATGCATTAGAATGGTTGTATCTTACAATCGTGTACTACCTAGGATACCGCGCTAAGAGACAATGCATTACGGAAGGCCTAAAGTTCAAATTCTGACTATCAAACATATGCCAAAATATTTACAAGACACTTGAAAATTCTAGTGTAATATTCGTCAAAACTACGGATCATATGGTTTACGAGGGAGCAAACCAGATGAAGGCTACTCACTCCGTTCCATATTAGATGACTCTCAACTAGATGTATCTGGTACTAAAATATGTCTAGATACATGTATATGAGAGTAATCTAATATGGAACGGAGGGAGTAGATTTCAAAAAAGAAACTAATGCAAGGCTACCCTCCTGTGTTGATGCTTGTCCACAGAATGCGCTGTGATCGATTCACAGGGAATTTCTCTAGATTTTCGGTTTCTTTGCTCATGTTTATATTTTCGTCATTCCACCGTACTCTCTCGGTTTACGTACTACAGTATTAAAAATGGAAATTGCTACCGCTCAGTTGTTTGCTTTTTTCTTGAATCTCACATGGAATTGCTCAACCCGAGCTTCGCCGTCATCACCACCATCGCCACCATGCAGTTCCCGCTACAGACCTTCGCCCAGATCCGCTCCCTCCTCACCCTTTGGGAGACGCAGCTCGCCAACGCCACGAAGATGGCGATCTAGACCGCGCTCTACATCGCTGAGTCCAACGGCACCTGCTCCTCTTCGGGCGCCAACCAGAGCGAGGGTGTGAACGGATAGTATGGGCACCTAGAGGGGGGTTGAATAGGTGCTACGGCCAATTTTAATTCTTTTTAATTTAGGCTTGACACAAAGGTAAATTATCTAGATATGTAACTACGGTGAATTTACCTATATGACAAGAACAAGAATAAACAAGATACAAACACAAAAAAGATATGGAACAAGGTAACCGGTAACGGAAGCACGTGAAGACAAAGATGTAATTCCGAGTTCCTCCTTTTGAGGGGAGTACGTCTCGTTGGAGGGGTGTGAGTTTCGCCACGAAGGCCCACTCAACGCCACGAAGGTCTCACCCTATTCTCCGATGAACATTGCCACAAAGCCAGAAATCGAGTCCCCTACAATGAGCTTGAGTCACACACCCACAACCAAATTGGGGGCTCCCAAGAATCACCAACAATCAAAAAGTGAGTAGCGATTGGTTCTAGGTTTTCTACAAGGAAACGCTAGACTTGATTCCCTCAATCGAATAAGGGGGGAATGAAGAACGAGTTGGTGAAGATGTAGATTGTGGCTTCTCCTTCAATCCTCTAAAGATCAACGAGTTTGGCTGGAGGGATTGGGAGATCTAGCTTGGTGGGTGAGCCAAATTAGTGGAGCAAACAATTTTGGACGAGCTGGCTGGAGGAAGAAGAAGGGGAGCGGGTATTTATACCCAATCACCAAAATCTATCCGTTTGACACCTTTCTGAGAAAGTCACACCGGAGACTCCGGTGTAAAGGACGGAGACTCCGGTCCAGCAAAGTCTTCAGCAACATTCCGGAGGGCCGGAAACTTTGCAGAACAACGAAGATTTCGAGCACTCTCCGGACCGCATCCAGTGGGTGACACCACTTTGACTTCGTGTTGGGAAAGCTTCAAGGGCGGATACATCTCCAATGTATCTATAATTTCTGATGTTCCATGTTGATATTATGCCAATTGCTACATGTTTCCCTACGTTTTCTTACGTTTTCCGGGACTAACCTATTAACAAGATGCCAAGTGCTAGTTCCCTATTTTTTGCTGTTTTTTATTTCAGAAAAGTTGTTGTGGAAATATTCTCGGAATTGGACCCCATGAATCCCGAAGTTCCTATTTTCCCAGGAAGTATCCAGAAGTCCCAAAGAGCCCCAGAGGGGGGGCCACAGGGTGGCCACACCATAGGGTGGCGCGGGTCCCCCTGGCCGCGCCACCTGGTGGTGTGGGCCCTCGAGCGCCCACCGCCATCTCCCTTTTGCCTATATATACTCCCCCGAGGGAAAACCCTAAGAGAATCGACCTTTTCCACAAAATACATCCGTAGCTCCGCCGCCGCCGACAAGTTTCGGGGGACATATCTCTGTTTTGGCACCCTGCCGGGACGGGGAAGTGCCCCCGGAAGCCATCTCCATCGACTCCACCGCCATCTCCATCTCCGTCGCTGTCTCCTATGATGAGGAGGGAGTAGTTCTCCCTCGAGGCTTAGGGCTCTACCGGTAGCTATTTGGTTCATCTCTCTCTCCCATGGTGTGATCTATATGTGATCGTGAGCTTTGTAATCTAGTTGAATAAGTAGATGTTACTCTTCACCTTGTGCTACTCAAGTGTTTTATTAATATGAACTTTGGAGCCACCTTGTCCCGCGGTGTGAAGGTGACAGTGTGTACTTCGTGTGTGTCTCCTCTATGAATTGTGGTGTTTGTCTAGTACCTTCTAGGGCACTCATAGTGATAGCGTGGGGTTAACTAGACATGGGAATGCTTACTTTAAGGAATTCTTTTTGCAGCCCTACGCAATGATTAGTGTTTGTTATCCAACCAGAGAGGATTAAGAGTAGCATAGTAAAGAGAAGATATTTAGTTATTCAATTATGTGATCATTGTTGAGAGTGTCCACTAGTGAAAGTAGGATCCCTAGGCCTTGTTTCCAAGCATTGAAACACCATTTTCCGCCTGTTCTGCTACATGTTTGCTTGCTGCCATATTTATTTCAGATTGTTATTATTACTTATAACCATCCATATTACTCGCATTTCACTATCTCTTTGCCGAACTAGTGCACCTATATACCTGACAAGTATATTGGGTTTGTTGGATACACAAGAGACTTCTTGTATTTTAATTGCAGGGTTGCTTGAGAGGGATATCTTTGACCTCTACCTCCCTGAGTTCGATAAACCTTGGGTGATCCACTTAAGGGAAACTTGTTGTTGTTATAGAAACCTCTCCACTTGGAGGCCCAACACTGTCTACAAGAATAGAAGCGTGCGTAGACATCAAGCTCTTTTCTGGCGCCGTTGCCGGGGAGGTAAGGTAAAAGGTTCTCACATCCTCGGGTGTGAGTGCTCGAAGTTATTTCCTTTAGATTCCACAATTATATCTTTTTGTTTCCTGTTTTTACTAGTTAGGCTTATTTTTACTTATTCCTTGTTTTTATATTTACTAGTTAGACTTAATGGAAAACAACAAAAATATGAGAGAGCTTTATAATATTTATCTTGAGTGAGGACATGAAGTGTTTGAAGAGAAAATTAAAAAACCTATGGAACTTTATTTGCATGCTAGTGGCAATGTTATTAGTATGAACTCTTTAAACACCATTATTGCTAATGTTATGGAAAAGTCTAAGCTTGGGGAAGCTAGTTTATATGAAAATAATCTTCTTAGTTCCCCAAGCACGGAGAAGAAAATTTTCTTTGATGATGAGCATATGCCTGTTACATATAGTAGTGATCATGATTGGGAAAATCACACTACTTTTGATATTTAAAATGATGATATAGAAAGCTCCAAACCTGTGGATGACGTGTTTGAAAATCCTTTTGCTACTGATGATTATATGCTTGATACATATCCTCGTAGTAAAAATTATGATATGTTTACAAATGAACACATTTTGGAGGATAACTATTCTATTGCTTATGATGATATTATTCTTCCTATATATGATGATTACAATGATGAATATGATATTTTCAGTCCACCTACTATTGAGGAGAAAATTTATTTTGATGATACTATGACTCCTATATTTGATGATTATGGTGATGAGAATAATAATGATAGCTATTTTGTTGAATTTGCTCCCACTACTATTAATAAGAATGACTATGCTTATGTGGAGAGTATTAAATCTTTTATGATGTGGATCATGATAAGAATGTTTCTTATGATGGTTATATTGTTAATTTTATTCACGATGCTACTAAAAGTTATTATGAGAGAGGGAAACATGGTTTTATGCATCTCAACAATATGAAGTTTTTCCTCTTTATGTTGAAATTTTTGATGTTGCACTTATTTTGTGTTCCTATGCTAGTCAATTTGTGGTTTATTGACTTGTTTTTCTACAAGATTCGTTTTCATAGGAAGTGGGTTAGACTTAAATTTGTTTTACATTTTCTTATTGATGCTCTCTTTTTCTTCAATTCATATTTCTCATGTGAGCATCTTCTCAAATTATCATGCCTAGCTAAAAGGCTTTAAAGAAAAGCACTTCTTGGGAGATAACACATGTTTTTATTTTTGCATTGTTTTTCTATGTTTTATTTGAGTCAAGGGGTTGTATACTTCTATAGAAACTCCTTTGTATCTTTATTTTCATGTATTATTTGAGCCAAGTAAAGTCTCTAGTGGAAATTTGAGACTATATTTCGGATTTCTGCGCAGGAAACAGATTTCTGCTGTCCACTGTTAAATTCGTATAAAATCACACAAAAATCAAAATGATCTGAGTTTTTTTGGGCGTAATCTTGGGATATATACGCAACTTTTCTTAGTTGACCACTTTTTTATTTGAGCAACATAGGATGTTCGAAAAAAATCATCTTTACCTACTGTTCTGTTTTGCCAAATTTTCGCCAATAATTGCATTTGCATCTTAATCTCTTTCTTTTGGTGTTCTTTTGAGAAAAAAGAGTTTTCGAAGAAATTTTGAGATTAGATAATGTGTTTATGAGTGTTAGGATTGTGTTAAAACTTAACCATGTGAATTTATTATTTCGATTTGCACTAACGTTGCTAATGAAGTTTGTGAGAAGTTTGGTGTGAAGGAAGTTTTGTAGGGCAAGAGAAGAGGATGATATGATGAGATCAAGAAGAGTGAAAAGCCTAAGCTTGGGATGCCCCGGTGGTACATCCCAGCAAATTCCAATAAAACTCAAGCGTCTAAGCTTGGGTATGCCCAAGACATCCCCTTTCTTCATCGACAAATTATCAGGTCACTTCTAGTGAAACTATATTTTTATTCTATCACATCTTATGTGTTTTACTTGGAGCGTATTTTATTTTTGCTTTCAGTTCGTTTAGTTTTCTTTGCTGTATTTTATGGTTGGATCTTATCATACTTGTTGGGAGAGAGACATACTCCATTTTCATTGCTTAGAACACTCTACTTTTCATTCTTCTTGTTCTGTGAGTGTTCACTTTTTGCTAGTACTACGTTTAGCCTTTGTTTTCATGCATCTCTTATTCAGAGCTATTAGTTTTAGTAGTGTTATGTGAGTAATATCATGTTTGCTTACTGTATCATGTAGGGAGTTTTTGTTGTCATATATATGTGCTTGGTTGGGAATAGAAATGCTTATGTGATAGTTGGTATAGTGGAAAATTTCGCATGGTCTTGTAGACCACTAAACTGCTTCACTTGAATCGTTGCTGTTGTTTTGAGATATTAATTTTCTTAATGGATAAACGGGAAGGACTAGTAAGTAGAAACTTTTAATGGTTGGTCTAAGAAACTTGAATCTGTGCCACACTTAAATTACTAGCTGATAGAAACACTGGTATATGATTGCTACGAGTGATACATTTCCGATCGGCCTTTTGTTACGCGCTACGGTCGGGGTAGCTAACAGTGACTTGTCACTGCCACAGACCCTATTGGAGTGATTTTCATTGTGCCTTGTAATATCATTTGCTTGCTGCAATCTTTTAACTCGTGAGTCTATGTTGCGGTTCCTGGCATTTCCACCATCCATATTTGCTAGCCTCTTCGATACTGTGTATTGCCCTTTCTCACATTGAGAGTTGGTGCAAACTTTGCCAGTGTATCCAAATCCCGTGGGAGGACTATGCTCTCTACTCATAAGCCCATATATTCTTCCTCAAAACAACCACCATACCTACCTATCATGGCATTTCCATAGCCATTCCGAGATATATTTGTAGAGCCCTACCTTTTAATAAAGATAGAACACCCGCGTAACCTGCTATTCCCGGGATCTCTGATAGCATACACATGACAAAATGAAATATTTAGCATCATTCTACATCATTGATATAGTGGATAAGAGATAAAATAGTCTTACAATTGGCATAGTCAACATGGACTAGCCCAATGGCAGAGTTTCAAAGTAAACACAGCGGAAATAAACATCAATGAGCCCTGTTCATCTTCATGCGCTACGGGCAGAACATGTTGGCGCTAGACTCGAGATCCTAAACGAAATCCTCACTCGTCTTCAGATTCATATGCAAGTTGGAATATGCAGCCCCCACGGGGGAGGAAATCAGTACAAACAATGTACTGGCAAGTGACACTTGTATGGTGGCAGTTTTGAGGAATTAACTAGCTACATGATATTAGGCAGGTGGAGTCTGGGCTATTTGCATAAAGCCAGTTTTGTCCTATATTTGTAAATCATTTTCATAAAAATGAAGACAAAGGTACAACCATCATGGCTAAATCCACCATGAAGGTTGATAGTTCATCATGGCTAAATCCACCATGAAGTTTGATAAATCATCATGGCTAAACCCATCATGAAGTTTGAAAAATCGTCATGGCTAAACCCACCATGAAGTTTAATAAATCATCATGGCTAAATCCACCATGAGGTTTGATTGTGGCATCATGGCTAAATCCACCATGTGCCCTATAAAGGGTTTCTACCATGTTTTATTTCATTCAGAAAAGACGAGGAGATCCTTCGGTATCAACCCTGTCTAGCTTCTCAACTGGCCCATAATCAGGGACACGACTAAGATCTTAGTTTTTAACTCTGCATATGTTGTACACTTTCACCTTGAGACTCATCCTCCCCGAAGAAAAAATGAGACAAGATCTTTGGGAAGAGGGATTCAACCATACCAGTATTGACTCGTTGCTCCTAAAATTCTACCACCCCTTGTCAATACAACAGGAGGAACCCCCACAACTTACTTAATCTTGGCAGAGCCCATATTACCTCAAAGCTGCACTGGAAGCTAACTATACAGTGAAGACCTACAAATCTCTTTAATCCTGGGTGGCAATCCAAAAGTGTACCCTCAGGTGACAACCACCACATTCATGGCTAAATCCACCATGAACATGGCCATGAGTAGCCACTCAACATAAACCAAGCAATTACCAATCCACCCAGGTGTTTCATTGGGTTGTTAATTTTCAATTTTCAAAATCATCACAACCCAACAAGTAACAACAATAGTTGTGATAGGATTCTAGTATAGATAAACTAGTACCTAGAAGGGGTTTCAGGTTGGCTACACACTACTAGGTGTTCTGAGCATAGCATATACTTGGAAAATAATAAAATTGCCTATAATGCATACTACTGAAAACAATAATGCAATGTGAAACAAAAAGTGGGACATGAGTATCACTTGACTTGTGGAAGTTGGTATCGAGACACTATCTTTACAAATAGAACATTGCTCTCCATACAATCTAAACAATACAATTAAATAAAAATAAACATGCAATTCACCAACATACAAACAAATACAACAAAAATACAATACCGAAGCACAACAAGTTATTCAACTTGATTGGTGTTAAGATGGACTAGGTTTTGACACATAATTCAATATGCAAAAATAATTATGATGAGATGGTTATTGTTTGGTCTTGTATGGACAAGTTCAAGTTTATAACAGTAATTCAATTTATGAAAATGAATTATAGTGGTGTGAGTTAGGTTTAACACATAGTTCAATATGCAAAAATAGCTAAGTGTTTGGTCATGGGGTTTTACATTGGTGGTTAAGGGTTGTTAAGGAATATCACTTCACTTAATATTCTAGAAGAAAACTAATTAAAATTATTTATAGAACTTAATCTAGGTGCAAAATACTCAAATTGTTATTTAAATTCTAAATTACACTTTAATTGGTTCAAATATTATTTTGGGACAAAGGGTATGAAAGTACACATCCTAAGGATTCCAAATATATTTTATTTCCAATTTTTGGGTTTGTAGAGTTTGAATTATGCCAGAATTTATCAAACACACACATTTAAATTTGAACCATTTAAGTTTGTCAAATTTGAATTTGGATAGTTTCGAAAGTTTCTACATGTTCAGGGGATTTCAAAAAGTCTAAGTTTGATCAATTTGGGCTTATGGATCAAAAGTTATGACGATTTGAAGTTCTAGGGGCTTTTCTTTAAACTGCATTTGATTTTCTATTCGGAATAAAACAGAAAATACCTAGGCCACGTAGCAAACTCTGATTGGCTCGGAAAGATGACTGTACTGCTGACCGAGTGTGCTGACTGGGCAGACACTTGGCTACATCCTATTGGTTGATACCCCTTCGTTTTAATTGATCTAATCTTGGCATTTCATTGCAGATCCGACGACTGAGAGAGAAGAGAGAGCTCACCTCTGTGGTTGGGTCACCGGAAATGGTGTGACGACGGTTGGAGCTGATAGGAACGACGACGTTCCGGTAGGCTTACGGGCTCGAGGAGGTCACGCCAGGGTGCGGGAGGTCACAGAGAGATGGGTGGTGGCCGCGACGAGCTGGATCGCTTTCGGGATCGGCGTTGTGGTACGATTGGAGGGCTGCAGCTCTGATGACGAGCAGATGAGCACGGCGGCATGGACGTGCTACACGAAAATATCGATCAAGACCATAAACGAGTGCGCACGGACACAACAGTTCGAACTGAGGTGTTTTGGGACCGAGAGCTTACTCAGCGTGGTCTTAAACTCAGGAACGGTGGTGGAAGGAGAAACTCCGGCTAGCAATTGTGGGCGATTTGCAACTAGAGTTTTGGAGGGAGCAGAGGGGAAAGGAAGAGGGCGCATGGGGCCTTGTATGTGTGGCCTCGGGGTACCGGGAGGCGCGCAGGGTGAGGAGAACGTGCATCGATCGTGGCAGCGGTTGGAGGCGCGAAAAAAATCGGACGGAGGTGGAAGGAGATGGTGGTGTCACCTGTCATCAGCTTGGCCCACCGACCAGAGACAGAAAAGAGAGAGAGAGGGGGAGGGCTGCGACTGGGCCGGCTTGTTGGGTTGCTTGCTGTTTTTCTGCGCGCGTGCGGTAGGTAGCTAGGGTGGGCTGCTGGGTTCCTGGGCTGGCTCGACCCCCCTTTTTTTTTTCTGAGTATTTTTCTTTTCTTGTTTTTATTTAACAAATCATAATTTTTATTTTATTATCCCAAATTGTATGAAACCAATTTCTAAATGCTTGTAAGAAATTTATCTTTCAATTGGAAGCATGTTTGTGTTGTTTTCAACACTTCTAAGTTTTTTTCTATATTTTCAAAATACAATTAATTCACTAATAGTACTTAAAACCGTTTTTAAATAGAAAATAGAAATAATTAGAAATGGGGCTCTATAAAATTATAGAAACATTCTAATAGTCAAATACTATTTTTGAAACCCATTTCAACTCATTTTCTTATTTTATATTTTTATAAAATGAGGGATTTACAAATAGCAACTTATTATCATTTTCCACATAGAGAATAATTAATTGAAAATATGCTCAAAATAAAAGTAGAAACACAAGATCTTTGAGAATATGTTTCTATAAGTCCTTTTCATAAAACAAATTGGTGGAAAACATTTTGGTACTTAATACTAGACATAGTAGTTGAAAAGTGATATGATTACTTGTGGGTTTTGAAAATATTTTCAAAATAATAGTCAGATAGAAAAATAGGACTTAAATAACGTTTTCTATAAAGAAGCAACCATTTTGAAATAGGAAAACTTATTTGAAAAGGTTTAGGGTTTATGGAAAACATAGATACTTAGATTTTATTTCCAATAGAATTGGAATATGTATGGTTTTGTTTTGTTTCTTGCATCTCATTTGGTTTCTGGTGACTTGTTTAACATGAAAACAAAAAATTCAAATTTTGTGATTTTTGCACTTTCCAAAAATTAGGGATGTTACAATATTGCTGCACAACATCCACCTCCATTATGTTACTTGATGATGAGCTTCATAGTTATTTATGCATACTGCTACACTAGCAGGAGCATGCAGTTAGAGACATCAGAGATATTTCTTTATGAGTTATGAGTACTAAAAGTGTGATGATTCAGTGTAATATAGGATGTTGCCCCTACCGGTGAGGATATAAAAAAAATGAAAAAGCCCTTGTGCTTCATGTTTAGCACCAATACTTCAGTTTGGAGAAAGTTTTCATATTATCATTCATTCATTCATAACTATGTGGGGAACTTTACATTATAGAACTTGGCTTGTATATTCCAATGATGAGCCTCCTCAAATTAGCTCTAGGTCTTCGTGAGCAAGCAAGTTGGATGCACCCCCACTAGTTCCATTGAAGAGCTTTCATACACTTATAGCTCTATGTGCATGCGTTGTGTGGCAATCCCTACTCCTTGCATACCTTCGGTTGTAAGACTTTCTCTTGTATAATGACCACTTTCAGCTTTGTGAGCCTTTCTTCCATTAACCTTCCAGCCCCCCCATAATGTTCTATTTGCCATACCATCCCGGTGCCAGGGACCAACGCAGAACACTTGCTTGTTTTTAGTGCGCAAATAGTTTAAGACTCAAGCATTGCATCTTGTGGAAATCTTGACTTGATCCTAACAGGGGTTGTGAAGATCGTTTGACGTGCATGATATTGTTGTTCGTGAAAGCTTAAATCATCTCTAATAAACTTTGCACGGTTGATAGTCTTTTAGTATTGCTTCATTAAAAGTTTTGCTTCTTTCTTCTTATTTGTTTATGCATTACTTGTTGATATCAAATATAGATCACAACTTTAGTTCATTTGATCCTAGTTTACATGCTCTACTTTACATATTATGATCAAGATTGTGTGTTAGCATGTCACCTCAGAAATTTTTTTGTTTTATCATTTACCTACTCGAGGACGAGTAGGAACTAAGCTTGCGGATGCTTGATACGTCTCCAACGTATCTATAAATTCTGATGTTCATGTTGATACTATGCCAATTTCCGTATGGTTTCCTACGTTTTCTTACGTTTTCCAGGACTAATCTATTAACAAGATGCCATGTGCCAGTTCCCCGTAATCTGCTGTTTTTTATTTCAGAAAAGTTGTTCTGGAAATATTCTCGGAATTGGACCCCACGAATCCCGAAGTTCCTATTTCCCCAGAAGCATCCAGAAGTCCCGAAGAGCCTCGGAGGGGGGCCACAGGGTGGCCACATCATAGGGTGGCATGGGTCCCCCTGGCCGCGCCACCTGGTGGTGTGGACCCCTCGGGCGCCCACCGCCATCGCCCTTTCTCCTATATATACTCCCCCGAGGGAAATCCTGAGAGAATCGACCTTTTCCACAAAATACATCCGTAGCTCCGCCACCGATGCCGACAAGTTTCAGGGGACATATGTCTATTTTGGCACCCTGCCGGGACGGGGAAGTGCCCCCGGAAGCCATCTCCATCGACTCCACCGCCATCTCCATCGTCGTTGCTATCTCCTATGATGAGGAGGGAGTAGTTCTCCCCCGAGGCTGAGGGTTCTACCGGTAGCTATTTGGTTCATCTCTCTCTCCCATGGTGTGATCTATATATGATCGTGAGCTTTTTAATCTAGTTGATTAAGTAGATGTTACTATTCACCTTGTGCTACACAAGTGTTTTATTAATATGAACTTTGGAGCCACCTTGTCCTGCGGTGTGAAGGTGACAGTGTGCACATCGTGTGTGTCTCCTCTATGAATTGTGGTGTTTGTCTAGTACCTTCTAGGGCGCTCATAGTGACAGCGTGTGGTTAACTAGACATGGGAATGCTTACTTTATGGAATGATTTTTGCAGCCGTACGCAATGATTAGTGTTCGTTATCCAACAAGAGAGGGTTAAGAGTAGCATAGTAAAGAGAAGATATTTATTTCACATTGCTATTATTACTTATAACCATCCATATTACTCGCATTTCAGTATCTCTTCGCCGAACTAGTGCACCTATATACCTGACACGTATATTGGGTGTGTTGGGGACACAAGAGACTTCTTGTATCTTAATTGCAGGGTTGCTTGAGAGGGATATCTTTGACCTCGACCTTCCTGAGTTCGATAAACCTTGGGTGATCCACTTAAGGGAAACTTGCTGATGTTCTGCAAACCTCTACACTTGGAGGCCCAACACTTTCTACAAGAATAGAGGCACGCGTAGACATCAAGGGAGAAGACTCCGTTCTTCACATGCCGGAGACTCCGGAAAGTCTCCGCACATTTTTATCTCAAGAGTGCAGAGGGTGTCACCGTTTGCTTCTTGTGCAGGGAAACGCCAAGAGTCCGGAGACTCCGGCCCCTGCACATCGAATACTCCGACTGAGCCGGTAACTCCGGGAAGATTATGGACACAATCCGGTGAGGTTCCAGAGAGTGACACCAAGGTCTTTTTCGCTGGGAAACCTCAAGTCCGGAGACTCCGGTCTAAGACCCCGGAGACTCCGACCTTGAAGAAAATCCCAACACCTCCAGCATTTCAAATTCTCCTTTTTTCTTTTTTGGGAAACAAAGCCACCTTCAATAAACATTTAATAATAGCACGTACAAACATCAACACACGTTAAAATAATACTAATGTTTTTGACAAACACACAAAACAAGATTTAGGCGGATTTGCGCGTCCAATCTCCTCCTTTTTTGGTGTTTGATGACAACACAACTACACAAGTATTTGCAATGATAACCGTTGCTAGACGTAATTTTGTAAAATATAGACATGCTCCCCCTTGATGTGTGCATCAAATAAACACAACGACAAGGATTTACACTCCCCCTATATTTTACAAACTCACATCATAAGAAAAAAATACCGAACAATACAATTGCATACATAAGCAAGACAAGTAAGGCAATTAGATGGTTGGCACAAACATAGATAGATAATGGACTTACAAACTTAGTCTTACCACACACAACCATATAGTTCAACACATAGGTAAGTTTCCAAAGAAAATAAGATAAAAGGAGACACAAGCTATAAGAGGCAAATCAAGTTCAAAAGCTTGTGCTCCGAGCAACCCATGCAAATCCCCGGATACTAGATAGAAACTTCATACCCTTTGGCATCGAGACACAAAAAAGGAGAAAAAGAGCTCACTACACGTAACCCAAAGGATTAATCTTCCTCCTGCTCGGAGTCCTTGTTCTCATCATCACATTGATCATCCTCATCCTTATCATCATCATCAGACTGATACTCCTCTTCATTTTCAGCTTGCTCTTCTTCTTCCTCGGTCATAGGAGCCTTACCACGGTTGTTAGTAGAGGATGGAGTTGAAGTAACCTCATCGAAATCACCCTAAGTGAAAGAGGAGTTGTTCCACTGATGGTAGGATAAAGTGTGAGACTCGGTAATAGGCTCGAGAGGAGGGGTGCACACAATACTAGCATAGTCCTAAAGACCTTTGAGCATCTTCTTAATTTCCCTCCTTTCCTTGTATGTCTCATGGTTCTCCTTGTGGACAACAATAGTCATGTATGGGATGTTGCGCTGGAACCATGTGAGCTTCTTTTTTCCATCTTAAACATCATCCTTTCCATTGTTCCTCCTAGTCATCGAGGCATCATCAAACATAGAGAGGTCATGTTCTTCCTCATCATCATGTACTCGAAGGTGAACCTGAAGAACCTGAAGAGAGCCAGACTTGTGTGCAGTCTCAGTAACTAGTCCAGGAACTTGGTCAAGGATGAGCTTCATCACATAAGAAGCATACACATGCACTTTCTTCGGCTCAGTCATGGCATGATAGATCTCTTCTTTTATGAAGTACGTGATATCCATCTCAAAACCCTCCAGTCTTATCCATCTTGATGGCACTTGAAGACATGGTGAAGAAGGTTCACAAAACCTCCACGAATGGCATCCAGATTGCCAGCTTGAGGAAGTATGTTGCACCGGAAGATACGACGGAGAATGTTGTATACACACTTAAGATCCTTGTTGGTGCCAACACTTTCCATTTTTTCATAGAGAGGATCCATCTCGGACATGCATCCTCTTACCCAATTTATCACCATGGACATGATAGACTACAAGACCTGAGAGCGTCAGAATGGAAGAGTCGCACTTGAGGAGACCCGTAATCCATGTCAAAGATATGTCCTCATCCGCCCCAAAGGTAACAGTAGCAAAGAACTGTTGGACAATGTTGACGTTGTAATCTTGCTGAATGCCAAAAATCCTCTCAAGACTGAGCTTCTTCGTCACCCAAAAATCTCACTTAAATAGGATTTGATGCCTAGAGCCTCTAAGTTGAGAACCTTTTTCCCACATACGGGATGACTCAGCGTGTCATAGAACTCGGTCTGACTGAGCTCTTGGTTCCTCCAATAGTTAGGATTTCCATAGGTGCAGGCCATGGTGAAGAAAAGTTGCACCCTTATTTCCCTAAAATCACTTTTGCTCATGCCCTTCAAGGTGGTGATGTGATCAAATCGGGCCTGCCACTTCCTGCCTTTGTATCTCAAATGCAGCTTCTTGCCTAGATTGCTCTTGAGACACAACCATTCGCTGAATCTAAACACCTGTATTTGGATTAGTCACTGGGTAATTCTGATCGTGAGCACTGTAAGGACGTTGCTTTCTTGGTGGAATTGTGGTTGGAGGAGGAGGCCTTGGTCCTTTTCCCTAAAAACAGCCAAAAAACAAGAACATATAGAAACTAGGTAAGCATGCATGCCCGAGAAACAAAATAAGAAATAGTCAGGAGATATTGGGCATCAAAATGGTGATTCTGCACCGGAGTCTCCGGCCTCAAGGGGCTGAATCTCCGGCCTACCAAAGTCTCCAGTCCAGAAGACCGGAGTCTCCGGCCCTGCGGTAGAGACTCGGATGCAGATCCAAAAACTTTCTACCTACTATCTCTAGATGGTTTCTAAAATGGATATTTTCTCCTAAAATATTTGTACCACAAGGGACAAGGTACTATATCTTGAGCAAAACAAATATAGGTCAACCCTAGAGAGAGAGGGAGATGTTGATACCCTGGTCCATCATGGAGGTGCTCCAAGTGGGGGAGAAGAGTCCCCTTGGAGGAGGAGCCCTAGCGACGGTGGATCCTAGCGGCGTGGAGCGGCCGGAAGGGACCTTGGAGAGGCGGCGGCGACGCAGGAGTGAATGGGGGTCGGGGGTGGATGGGAGGTTGTGAGCAGCTCTCCACCCCGATCCCCTTTTTACTCTGCGAAAACCACCTAGGTCGGAGTCTCCGGCCTAAACCCTGGAGTCTACGGTGTAACCGGATATTCCGTGTTTAGGGCGGAGATTTTGGCCAGACCGGAGTCTCCGGTGTGTAGGCCTGGAGTCTCTGGCCCCAACCTTCCAAAAATCCCAGATTTTGGGGTGGGATATGCATGTGGCTGTATATCATTGGTTTTTAGGGATTTTGGTGTGGTACATGCATGTGTCTTGGAATAAGAAACACAAACTAGAATGGTACTTCACACTCAAAACTTGCAAGATCCAATCGATTAAAAACCAAGATTGAGTGTTTTTTCATGAAACCAACTAACTCAAAAAGAAATCCAATAAAATCCGAATAACAACCAAATAAGAACCAACTCTTCAAAAGAAGAGGTTGGTGAACTAAGACACCATGTAAGAGATTATGGTATGACACCGCGAATATATATCTCGGGTGCATTGCCAATTTTCAACATTTTAGCTCACAATTCAACATTAGAAATAGAGAGATAAAAATGAATTTTTGCTTTGGGCATAATGGGTCACTTCAGCATCAAGTACTTTTCTGGCACCGATGCTAGAGACTTCTAGCTTGTTGCAAGGGGATTCTCACACTTCCAGTCTCTTTCGTTTTTTTTTTCTCATTTTACTTTTTTAGACTTGTTTTCTCTTTATCAAAAACCAAAAAATATTAGTTCTCTAGTTTCTAGTATTTTACTTGCTTTGTTAGTTTGTTCCGGCCTTTACTTTGTCTCTATGTCTAAAACAATAGAAAACAACAAAAAACTGGAAGTAAAAACTTATGAGTTTGCTTTGTAATCTCGTTCTTGCTTGGATTTTCGAAAAAGTTACACGCCCTGGCCCAATAGCTAAAAATGTAGAAACTATAGAAAGAGAAGCTATAGGCGTTTGCTTGTTGATAGAAATAATTATGCCTCTGTGAATAAAACTTATGAACATGATGTTGCTACTATTATCTATGATAATCCATGCTTACCAAAATAGGATGAGTGCTATATTGATGAATGTGATGATCCTATGAATTCTTATGAAATACCCATGTTGGATGAACTTGATACTTGTTACAGAGGTAACAACCTCCAAGACTCAATAGAAAACAAAGAGAAACAACTTGATACTTTGCCTACTGTTATTTATGAAGATCCTTGCTATTTTGATAAATCTTATGATAATCCTCTATTTGTTCCTACTATTGATATGCATGATAAGGAAGCTTGTTGCTTAGAAAGTTTGTATGATGATGCTTTAGATGATGGTTCTATTTTACTAGATGATATAAATTATAATTGTACTGAAAATGGGATTGGAGAGGTCTTGAATTTATCTAGATGGATTCCCATAACTTTGGAGAGTGATCAATCATCTTGTTACTATATTGTCAAAATTGGGGTTGGAGAGTTCATGATTTTAGTTCATTTTGATCCCACTATTTTGGAGTTTGATATGAATTATTTGATTATATATCATCAAAAACATGTTTTGTGTGATGGTTATATTGCTGAGTTTGTTCATGATACTACTGAAAATTATTATGAGAGAGGCAAATATGTTTGTAGAAAGTTTCATGTTACTAAAACACCTCTCTCTATGTTGAAAGTTTTGGAGTTATTCTTGGTTTGCCACCTATGCTAGTTGCTTTTTGCTTTCGTGAAACAACCCATTATGTTTTTGCTTTTAGTTTTATCTTTTCTTCTTGAAGTTTTTACCTCTGTAACAACCGCTCCATATTATTTTTATTTTGTTTTTGTGCCAAGGGTAACCTGTAATAGGGAGGTAGTGCGATTTGGGGAAGTTGCTATTCTGAAATAGATTTCTGGGCTAACGCCAAAAGAAATGTTTCTCTCAGACAGAACGTTGGATTTCTTTGAATTTTTTTTAGAAACATGACCATGTTTTCATCTAACTTTTATTAGATTCGCACTTTTTTATTTGAGCTACATAAGATTTTCGAAAAAAACATATTTACCCGATGTTTTGTTTTTGCAGATTTCTGCTAATATTTGCAATTGCCTCTTAATCTTTTCTTTTGTGTTCTTTTGGGGAGAAGAGCCTTAAAATAAGTTGCGATAGTAGCTAATGTTTTAAATTGAGTGTTAGACTTGTGTTGAAACTAAACCAAGTGGATTTATTATTTTGATTACACTAACGTTGCTAATAAAGAATGTGATAAGTTTTAGGTGGAGGAAATTTTAAAGTGTAGGGTGATGAGCCACAAGTATAGGGGGTGTATCGTAGTACTTTCGGTAAATAAGAATGTCAATCCCAATGAGGAGCACAAGGAGTTGACAAGCAGTTTGGTTAAAGGATTTACTGTAACTACTGGTTGATAGGTTTTCATGGATTTTTGATATAGTAGGTAATAAAGTACAAGTAAATAAAAGACGGTAAAAATAATTGCAGAAAATGGACCAATCCTTTTTAGAGAAAAGGACAAGCTGGTTGGTTTAGTTATGATGACCAAACATTCTTGAGGACACACGGGAATTTCGTCAAGTGCTTTCTCTTCCTACAGCTGATTAATCTTTATTGTTTTGATAGGTGTTGTGTGGGTGAACCTATGCTAATGCACAGCCCTAACTGGGACCAATACATACATGTGACTATAACCCTTGCAAGCATCCGCAACTTAAAGAAAGTAATTAAGATAAATCTAACCATAGCCTTAAACTCTGGGATCCTATACTCCCTCATGCATCGATTTCCTAATGGAGATTTAGGTTTCTGTCACTCCGGCAACCCCACGATTAGTGGCCGAATACACAATGCATTCCCCTAGGCCCATAAAGGTGAAGTGTCATTTAGTCGACGTTCACATGACACCACTGGAAGAATAGCACCACAACTTAAATATCAAACCAATTAATATTACTCAACATAATTCCACAACTAACATCTTGACTTCTCCCATGTCCTCAAGAACTAAACGAACTACTCACAAGACATCATATGGATCATGATCAGAGGTGATATAATGATGAATAAAAATCTGTTCATAAAGTGCAAACACCGATAAATCTCATAAGCATCGACTACAAACAAGCAATTCACACCGGGAGAGAGATCTAGTGGAAAACAACGATATAGAACCCTAATTGTTACCGCGGGATGGCGGTGGATGGTGAGGATGATGGTGCTGGTGGTGATGACGATGATGATGATCTCAATGACGCTCAGTGCGATGACGCTGACGATGGCGATGATTTTCCCGCTCTGGGAAGGTATTTGCTCGACAAAATTTTCCTGCAGGAGAGCTTTTCTCTCTATGTTGTTTTCCGCCTCGTGGAGGCGGCAGAATATTTCCTCGATGGTTCCCCGAGTCTTAGGGTTTTGGGGGGATGAAGTACACAGAGGGGGACTGCCAGTGGTGGGCTAGGGCCTCCACACCACATGGCGGCGCGGTCAGGGGGTGCGCCACCAAATGGTGTGGGCCCCTGGTGGCACCCCTCTGGCTCCCCTTTTGGCTGACTCCGTCATCAGGCAAAATAGGAACTCCCCGATGTTTTTCCTGACTTGTTGATCTTCAGAAATATGGTATCTTGGCGGTCCTTTTTCCAGCAGAATTCTAGTTCCGACAGTTAATTCTCAAATAATCATCAAACATGCAAAATAGATGAAATAACATAAGTATCATCTCTAAATATGAAATATATCAATGAAAATAAGTAAATTATGACATAAAATAGTGATGCAAAATGGACTTATCAACTCCCCCCAAGCTTAGACCTCGTTTGTCCCCAAGCAAAACTGAACTCAGTAAACAAGACCACATGTTTATGGAGTGAAGTTGTGACGCCCCGGGATCGGGCACTATGCAGATTTCGGCATTTCCACCCAAATCCGCATAATAACCGATTCCAGGTTGCCACTTGTGATAACATTACAACAGTTCACGAATATTCCGCAACAACAACAGAAAAGATATATACAAGACGACTCAAATGAGTCAAGGATACAACTGATACAATACAAAGATCCAAATAACAGCGGAAGAAACAACATAGTGTCCGACTACGGACAAGATACAAATTGGACTAAGAGTCCTGAAGATAACCGATGGCGTCCAATCCCTGCCCAGGCCAAGCCGAAGGGATTCCCAAGCTAACGTCGTCAGAATTCAAACCTGTTGACTGCAATGTGGAATATGCAGCCACGAAAGGGATTCGTGGGTCAGTACTATTAAGTACTGGCAAGTGGATAAACCATACTCACAAGATACCAGCGTAACCAATCATCACAAGATACAAATACTTTGGGTACAACGGAAAGGAAGGGATTATTGCAAAGAAGCGGCAGCGGGCTGCACTAACTAACTACAGAGACGCGCTACAACATCCGGCTAAAAGAAAGGGATAAGATAGCGCGACAAAACCAACTATAACTACTCACCAAACAATACCCATCCAATGTTACCCCCTACTAAGGAAGCATCCCAAGGAAACTCACACGGTTGATTAAGGTGACATTCATTTTTATGGTGGAGGTAATCTATATTACTAGTCAAGTTATCATCGTTAAGTGTAAGTTGTCTGAGTACTTGTTAGCCAGCACTTTCACCAAGTCATCCATAACCGCGGACAACACGGCTTCTCGAGAAGATTTAACCCTGCAGGGATGCACCAATTTGGCCGTACACGTAAGAATGACCCGCCAGATGGAAAGGCCCTTCCACCAAGCGGGGCACTCAACACAACCCAACTCTTCTTCGCATCAATCCCAAAGCACCCCGTGCAATTGAGCGCACGGCTAATCAAGCCCCACGAAGAAAAGGGGACCCTCATAGCACTCTAAGAACGTGTCTCCCTAAATGCCGACTACAAAAGTTCCACCCTGGCGCCAAGGGTTCGCACCTGCATATGCATACGGCAAATGGAAAACCCGAACTAAATGAGGCGATTTGGACGAGATGCAAATCGAATCAAAGTTGCGGGGGGGCGCCCATACTCGCTTCCCACATGCGGTTAGTGCGCTCATCATGGATCGGAGGACAAGACCCTTTTCCTAATTAAGTTCGACACTAGCAGGCCTCAAAACCACGCCGGGCCTCCTGCCGGTGCCTTATCATCAAATTATTATTACCCAAAACATTAACATGTTGTTGATTGAATTGAAACCCAACTATCGACTAAGCAGGTGATAAGACGGACAACAAGACTCGAGCACAAACAAATCTAAGCATGCAACTACGACACGAGGGCCAACAAGGTAAACAAACAACAGGTAATAGGAAGTGGAAGGAAGGCTATATCATGGTTGCAAGGTAAACATATGATAGGATCGGGACACAAGCATCTAATCATAAGGCTAGCATAAAGATAACGGAAAGAATCGGTAACAAGTGATGAAAGGCAGCCATAGGTAGCAAGTGAGTATACTTGCCTGGAATCCATCAAGTAGAGGTACATCCGAAGAACTTGTCGTTGCTCGCATCATCTCAACGTCCTATCCGCGAAGAAGCAACGAACTAGAACAAACACCGGATGCAACAATTACTACTACGGCAGAAGATCCAGCATGCTCCTATTTTATATGCATGACATGGCAAGATGCAACACCAGATGCAAATTAGACAATTTAATCGGAACCGGAGTTCGGACAAATAATAATTGGTTCAAGTTGTTTATCTAACCACCATATTAAATGTTGTTTATCATGGAGAACAATAAATAGGTGAGCTAACAATATTAAATGGAATAGGGTATAATTATTTAAATACCCCAACACATTCCATATGTTGTTATTTAGTATATGCATAACACTACTACAAATGCAAAATGCAAGGTGCAAACATGAACATGGATGGCATATTAATATTCCTTGCATTTTTCTGGTTGGAAAACATATTTGATATGTGGAATTTGGTTTTTGAATTGAGCAAGTTATTAAATTGGCAATTTAAATGCACTAAATAAGAAATAGTTGTTTTCAGCAATTTAAATTATTCAAAATAGAAAACAAAGGAAAGCTTGTTCAATTTTGCATGGAAACCATATTTTATATGTTGGATTTGGATTTGAATTGCCCAAGTTATGAATTTTGCAATTTAAAAGGTGTAATTAAAGTATTGAATTATTACTCCAATTTTAATTAGGAAAAACAGTGAACAAACTGCATATTTGAAAAGTACAGGAAATTTGGAATGGAATACATATTTTATTTACTGAATTTGGATTTGAATTAACAAGGATATTGAATTTGCAAGTTTTTAGGGTTAAAAGACATTTTCTGAAAAAGAAAAGAAAAAGAAAACAGCTGCAGGAATTTTCCACCGTGGGGAATAGTCCCCACGCTGGCTGACAGATGGGGCCAGTGCCTGGGTGGCGCTGACTGGGTGCGGGTGAAGTCCAGCGTGGCCTCCACGGTGTGTGATCGCAGGGGCCCACAGCGTGGGGAAGAATATGAAAAAGAAGTGGCCTTTTCGGCCGGACGGGGGTTCGAACCCGCGACCACAGCGGGCGCGCGCCAGGCTCGGGCCACTGGGCTGCTGCGCTGCTCGTGACAGGATAGGGATCTCGCGCAAGTAGTAGTGATCTACGGCGCGTAACTAAACTTTTACTGAACAAAGTTTCAGACTTTCGAACGGAACTCGACGGGGACAGAAAAGTTGCGGCCGGAGATGACCAGATCGGGGCAGCGGGTGACCGTGCGGCTCGAAGGCTCGCACCAGAGCAAAGGGAAGGAGGATGAGAGGTCCAGGAGGCGGAGGCTCACCTCGAGGAGCTCGGAGGCGAGGCGGCAGCTCTGGGAGGTCCTCGGCCTGACGGAGACGGTCACGACAACATATGTTCGCCGGGGAGAAAACGGCGACGGCGTGGCCGATGGAGTCATCATCCCGCCATGATTTCTTCAGCAAACGCGGAGATGGAACCCTCCTGGTTCCATTCTTGGATGCAGGACAGCTCGCGGAGGTCCGTGGTGGTGGCGCCATGGCCTGCAAGGTGCGGCCACGGAGGGCTTTGCTCCGGTTCAGAAACGATTCAGAGGAAGGTACAGAGGAAGTAGGAGGAGAGGGTGGCGGCTGTAGGAGAGGAAGGAGGGGGAGGCCTAGGGTTTGGAGGGGGCAAAAGGGGAAGCTATAAGGGGGAGGAGAGGGGAGCAGGTGGGGAGGTGCTCTGCTGGAAAGCGACATGCCCTCCTCGTGTGCGTGTCCGTACGGAGAAGAAGACGATTGGAGGTGGGCTGGGCTCGGGCCCATGGGGTTGTAGGTGGGCCGGTTGGCCTGCCTCCCCCAGCTGGTGTTTATTGATTTTTCTTCTTCTTTTTTTTTCTTTTTGAAATAGAAAAGGTAAGAAAAGAAAGGGATTTTGATGGGTTAAAAACATGAACTCAATTTTAATGGATTAACCACTTCAAATGCCCAAGTGCATGCTATTTAGTTTTTGAAAATTTCAAATTGTGACATTGATTTGAATTTGAACTTGAATTTACCATTAGGGTGTTAATAAAAGGGGATTTTATTAACAAGCAATTTAATTGATTCAAATTCAAAACTATTGAAACCAAATTGAGTTGTTTAGTTTGCAATTTTTAATTGGAAACTTTGGACATGTTTGAAAGTTTAAATTGGTTTGAACTTTTTAAGTTGTTTTGAAAACAAGGTGCAATGCATAGTATGCATGATGCAATGCAATGCAAAAAGAAAAAAAACAACAACCAAAAACTAATTGGGGGGGGGGGGGGGAATCCCCCGGGTGTTACAGACGACACCACTAACAAGGGATTGCGCCCTCGCAATCCACCCACTAACCCGGGAGGGGAAAGAAGTTCGACTATCGATTCTTCATGCTTCCAGTTGATCTCCTCGACACCACTAACAAGGGCTTCTCGACACCACTAACAAGAGATTCTTGCTCAGATTGATGACGATGTTCTTCCACCAGGAATCTTCCGATGATCGAACCTATTAGGTTAAAGGCTCAGAAAACGTCCAACCCACGTAGGATCCTAGACTTTGAGGATAGACAAGAGGGGAGACTCCAAAACAAATAAGATAGAAGGAGAAGTAGAATAGAGGAAAGGAATAAACAAGAATCCTATCGAGAGGTTTCCAAAACAGTTTAGCAGAAATAGTTTTTTGACACTCTAGAAACACGACCGTTAGCAAGGTTATCCTACAGTCTTTGCGGACCCGTTGCTTCGATAACCATTCGTATCGAAACAGTTTTGGGAATCGGAAACCATGCTCTGATACCATTTGTGACGCCCCGGGATCGGGCACTATGCAGATTTCGGCATTTCCACCCAAATCCGCATAATAACCGATTCCAGGTTGCCACTTGTGATAACATTACAACAGTTCACGAATATTCCGCAACAACAACAGAAAATATATATACAAGACGACTCAAATGAGTCAAGGATACAACTGATACAATACAAAGATCCAAATAACAGCGGAAGAAACAACATAGTGTCCGACTACGGACAAGATACAAATTGGACTAAGAGTCCTGAAGATAACCGATAGCGTCCAATCCCTGCCCAGGCCAAGCCGAAGGGATTCCCAAGCTAACGTCGTCAGAATTCAAACCTGTTGACTGCAATGTGGAATATGCAGCCACGAAAGGGATTCGTGGGTCAGTACTATTAAGTACTGGCAAGTGGATAAACCATACTCACAAGATACCAGCGTAACCAATCATCACAAGATACAAATACTTTGGGTACAACGGAAAGGAAGGGATTATTGCAAAGAAGCGGCAGCGGGCTGCACTAACTAACTACAGAGACGCGCTACAACATCCGGCTAAAAGAAAGGGATAAGATAGCGCGACAAAACCAACTATAACTACTCACCAAACAATACCCATCCAATGTTACCCCCTACTAAGGAAGCAACCCAAGGAAACTCACACGGTTGATTAAGGTGACATTCATTTTTATGGTGGAGGTAATCTATATTACTAGTCAAGTTATCATCGTTAAGTGTAAGTTGTCTGAGTACTTGTTAGCCAGCACTTTCACCAAGTCATCCATAACCGCGAACAACACGGCTTCTCGAGAAGATTTAACCCTGCAGGGATGCACCAATTTGGCCGTACACGTAAGAATGACCCGCCAGATGGAAAGGCCCTTCCACCAAGCGGGGCACTCAACACAACCCAACTCTTCTTCGCATCAAGCCCAAAGCACCCCGTGCAATTGAGCGCACGGCTAATCAAGCCCCACGAAGAAAAGGGGACCCTCATAGCACTCTAAGAACATGTCTCCCTAAATGCCGACTACAAAAGTTCCACCCTGGCGCCAAGGGTTCGCATCTGCATATGCATGCGGCAAATGGAAAACCCGAACTAAATGAGGCGATTTGGACGAGATGCAAATCGAATCAAAGTTGCGGGGGGGCGCCCATACTCGCTTCCCACATGCGGTTAGTGCGCTCATCATGGATCGGAGGACAAGACCCTTTTCCTAATTAAGTTCGACACTAGCAGGTCTCAAAACCACGCCGGGCCTCCTGCCGGTGCCTTATCATCAAATTATTATTACCCAAAACATTAACATGTTGTTGATTGAATTGAAACCCAACTATCGACTAAGCAGGTGATAAGACGGACAACAAGACTCGAGCACAAACAAATCTAAGCATGCAACTACGACACAAGGGCCAACAAGGTAAACAAACAACAGGTAATAGGAAGTGGAAGGAAGGCTATATCATGGTTGCAAGGTAAACATATGATAGGATCGGGACACAAGCATCAAATCATAAGGCTAGC
This sequence comes from Alopecurus myosuroides, assembly GCA_028641055.1. NCBI lineage: Eukaryota > Viridiplantae > Streptophyta > Magnoliopsida > Poales > Poaceae > Alopecurus > Alopecurus myosuroides. Next base: position 107,903,286 of record CM054060.1, read on the forward strand.
ATAAAGATAACGGAAAGAATCGGTAACAAGTGATGAAAGGCAGCCATAGGTAGCAAGTGAGTATACTTGCCTGGAATCCAGCAAGTAGAGGTACATCCGAAGAACTTGTCGTTGCTCGCATCATCTCAACGTCCTATCCGCGAAGAAGCAACGAACTAGAACAAACACCGGATGCAACAATTACTACTACGGCAGAAGATCCAGCATGCTCCTATTTTATATGCATGACATGGCAAGATGCAACACCAGATGCAAATTAGACAATTTAATCGGAACCGGAGTCCGGACAAATAATAATTGGTTCAAGTTGTTTATCTAACCACCATATTAAATGTTTTTTTATCATGGAGAACAATAAATAGGTGAGCTAACAATATTAAATGGAATAGGGTATAATTATTTAAATACCCCAACACATTCCATATGTTGTTATTTAGTGAATATGCATAACACTACTACAAATGCAAAATGCAAGGTGCAAACATGAACATGGATGGCATATTAATATTCCTTGCATTTTTCAGGTTGGAAAACATATTTGATATGTGGAATTTGGTTTTTGAATTGAGCAAGTTATTAAATTGGCAATTTAAATGCACTAAATAAGAAATAGTTGTTTTCAGCAATTTAAATTATTCAAAACAGAAAACAAAGGAAAGCTTGTTCAATTTTGCATAGAAACCATATTTTATATGTTGGATTTGGATTTGAATTTCCCAAGTTATGAATTTTGCAATTTAAAAGGTGTAATTAAAGTATTGAATTATTACTCCAATTTTAATTAGGAAAAACAGTGAACAAATTGCATATTTGAAAAGTACAGGAAATTTGGAATGGAATACATATTTTATTTACTGAATTTGGATTTGAATTAACAAGGATATTGAATTTGCAAGTTTTTAGGGTTAAAAGACATTTTCTGAAAAAGAAAAGAAAAAGAAAACAGCTGCAGGAATTTTCCACCGTGGGGAATAGTCCCCACGCTGGCTGGCAGATGGGGCCAGTGCCTGGGTGGCGCTGACTGGGTGCGGGTGAAGTCCAGCGTGGCCTCCACGGTGTATGATGGCAGGGGCCCACAGCATGGGGAAGAATATGAAAAAGAAGTGGACTTTTCGGCCGGACGGGGGTTCGAACCCGCGACCACAGGGGGCGCGCGCCAGGCTCGGGCCACTGGGCTGCTGCGCTGCTCGTGACAGGATAGGGATCTCGCGCAAGTAGTAGTGATCTACGGCGCGTAACTGAACTTTTACTGAACAAAGTTTCAGACTTCCGAACGGAACTCGACGGGGACAGAAAAGTTGCGGCCGGAGATGAGCAGATCGGGGCAGCGGGTGACCGTGCGGCTCGAAGGCTCGCACCAGAGCAAAAGGAAGGAGGAGGAGAGGTCCAGGAGGCGGAGGCTCACCTCGAGGAGCTCGGAGGCGAGGCGGAAGCTCTGGGAGGTCCTCGGCCTGACGGAGACGGTCACGACAACAGATGTTCGCCGGGGAGAAAACGGCGACGGCGTGACCGATGGAGTCATCATCCCGCCATGATTTCTTCAGCAAACGCGGAGATGGAACCCTCCTGGTTCCATTCCCGGACGCAGGACGGCTCGCGGAGGTCCGTGGTGGTGGCGCCATGGCCTGCAAGGTGCGGCCACGGAGGGCTTTGCTCCGGTTCAGAAACGATTCAGAGGAAGGTACAGAGGAAGTAGGAGGAGAGGGTGGCGGCTGTAGGAGAGGAAGGAGGGGGAGGCCTAGGTTTGGAGGGGGCAAAAGGGGCAGCTATAAGGGGAAGGAGAGGGGAGCAGGTGGGGAGGTGCTCTGCTGGAAAGCGACATGCCCTCCTCGTGTGCGTGTCCGTACGGAGAAGAAGACGATTGGAGGTGGGCTGGGCTCGGGCCCATGGGGTTGTAGGTGGGCCGGTTGGCCTGCCTCCCCCAGCTGGTGTTTATTGATTTTTCTTCTTTTCTTTTTTTTTCTTTTTGAAATAGAAAAGGTAAGAAAAGAAAGGGATTTTGATGGGTTAAAAACATGAACTCAATTTTAATGGATTAACCACTTCAAATGCCCAAGTGCATGCTATTTAGTTTTTGAAAATTTCAAATTGTGACATTGATTTGAATTTGAACTTGAATTTACCATTAGGGTGTTAATAAAAGGGGATTTCATGAACAAGCAATTTAATTGATTCAAATTCAAAACTATTGAAACCAAATTGAGTTGTTTAGTTTGCAATTTTTAATTGGAAACTTTGGACATGTTTGAAAGTTTAAATTGGTTTGAACTTTTTAAGTTGTTTTGAAAACAAGGTGCAATGCATAGGATGCATGATGCAATGCAATGCAAAAAGAAAAAAAACAACAACCAAAAACTAATTGGGGGGGGGGAATCCCCCGGGTGTTACAGAAGTGTCGATAAATAAAATACGTACAAGAAGCATCACATTTATCAATACAAAAGTATTTCTAGACAACAACTTCCTCTCATATAATTTAACTTGAAACGAGTAGAGGGAGTCACAATAAAGATGCAAAGAGAAAATCATAATTGGTGATGGCAAACTTTGCTCTTGGTCAAAGAACAACCAACATATTGTACTTATATTTCGAACATAGTCTTGATACTAGAGCTTATATTGCCAAAATTACATGCTCAACCGTAACTGTCTCCTTACAGTTATTGATAACTTTCAAAGTTATATTCATTCAGATAAAAGCGTTGTGCTAAATAAGGAAGGATAAAATACATGATTGAATAAATCAACATATAGATGGTTGGATCACAACAACTCAAATGCTTGCTTGATATAGAAGGGAATAGGTTTAGTGACTCAACATAAAAGTAAAAGATAGGCCCTTCGCAGAGGGAAGCAGGGATCACTCATGTGCTAGAGATTTTAATTTTAAATAAATCAACGTATTGAAAATATAATTTTGAGAATGGTCTATGTCTATGTCAACAAATGATAATGAAAAACTTATCATAACTCATGTCAAGCAAGGTTTTTAGATTTTTGGGAGCGGTTTCCATTGGTAGTTTCCTCTTTTCCTTATTATTGGCACTTCCCCTCACCATGCCTTTCACAAACCAGGGCTACACGTATCCACGAGTACCCACCAATTTTCATCAAACCATGGGAAAGTTCCTATTATTCATTATTTAAGTTCATATTATTTGGCACAAGCTCTCGGTAATATTAAGATGAGCACCGATTCAATACTCATCAGGTGAAAGAGGGGGAGGAACTTTGCTTGACATCAGAAATAATAAACTTTAAACTACTTCCTCATGAGCTAAAACAAGAGCATAAAAAGGTATAATAGTTTTTGAAGGTTTGAAAGGTAGCACACAACCAATTTACTTGGAGTGGCGATGAAATAACACATACTCCCTCCGTCCTCTAATAAGTGTACCTCTAGAATTGGTCTTGGTAAAAAAAACATACTTGGACCAATTTTATACAAAATAACATCAATATATATGATATAAAATCCATATATTATGAAAGTATATTTCAAAACGGATCTAACGATACCAATTTAGTAGCATAAATGTTGTTACATTTCCCCATAAAGTTGGTCAAAATTTAAAACAATTAACTTCCTTAAAAGGAAAAAGTACACTTATTTGAGGACGGAGGGAGTATAGGTAGATATGGTTGACGTGGGGATGAATCCTGAACCTATCGGGTGAGGCTACCCGGTCCAAGGCCCAAGACTTAATCCCAAGGGGAGGTGCCACCTTACGGTCCTAGAAGGCCCAACCGAAGCCCACCGCAAATACTTGCGGGTCAAGAAGGAAACTTGTACCGACCTAAAACTAGGGTTTGTAACCCCCCTAGATACGGTTTGAGACCTAGCCACCTATATAAGGCTAGGAGAACCACCGAGGGGGATCCAATCTAATCTAGATGACCAAAGCCTTGAGCTCGAGATCATACTCTCGACTTGAGCATCCCCATTGTAACCGATCTACTAATAATACATATCGAAAGAGCAGGAGTAAGGGTTTTACCTCTACGAGGGCCCCGAACCTGGGTAAATCGTGCCCCTGTTAGCCGATGATCATCACCAGCGTCCTTACGTTCTCTTAATCGAAACCCTACTGGATCATCCGAGGGACTTGTTGAGATGACTATTCGACAATTGGCGCCGTCTGTGGGAACGACGGGCGTTGGATCTACGGCATCTTCGGCTTCATCATCGCCAACCTTCAGCTGGAGCCCCGGAACTTCGACTCCGACGGCGCCGATCCGTTTCGGGTCGCTCATCAACGCGCCCCACTCGCCGGAATCTCTCCCGGTGTTCAGCGGATTAGAGAAGAGAGTCAGCTTGACGTTCGGGAGATCTTGCGCTTCCCCGAGCAGGTCGACCTCGACGAATCGGACTCCGAGTCTGTCTCGAGCCCGGCGACCTTCGACTCGCCGCCTGACAAAGCTAGTCACGACCTAGCGTCCAGTGGAGGATCTATCCACCGCAATCATCGCAACTTCCACACCATCGCAACCGAGGATCCCCCTAGAACCGTCGAGAATTATCGACTCACGCCTAGGACTCACGAGCCATATCTGGCCCGGGTCTGCATGGCGGGATCAACGGAGGCACCCGAGGAAACAGAGGACAGTTGAAAGGAGCGAGAGCGCATCAAGGTATCTCGAGCTGCCTGGGATAAAGCAAAGGCAGCGGTACAGAACAGCGGTGCTCCCAAAGAAGGAGCCCCCCGAGAGGACCTACTGGCATACCATTATCACCTGGTACGGGCAAGTCGACTGATCGCTGAAGCCCATAGAAATACGGACGAACGAAAGAAGGCGGTAGATGAGTCGAGCGTGTGTCGTGCGGCTCTCTCTAGGACTCACTCGGTGGGGAACAATCCCCCGAAAAAGAGGTATGTCTCGAAGACCCCCGGCATGGATCACGAGTCCCTCAGCGGAATCAGTAGGACACTCGAGACATCCCTCATGCATGTCGACGACGAGGGTAACGTACACCCGACGACTCCCGCCGCAACACTCCTAGCAGCCGCCACATATTTACAGGCAAACCAGCCGCCTGAAAACGATCCCCGTGCGGAACAACATCGACAAGTCTAGAAGGGGCTAGGCATGGCAGCCGCAAGAATCGCCGCTCAAACCCGTAGAAACGCGACAACGCGAGAAGCGGAAAAAACCCCGAGGGCGGACAAAACACCCCGCAGACGTGGGAGTACGTCACCTAGAAGGGGAGACAAGGAATCACCCCGTTGCGCCCGAGGGAAAGAAGCCCGACTCCGCGATGATAGTTTAGGCAGCGACAGAGATAGCCCGCGGGATCGCGACCGCAGCCCGTGGCACCATGGAGGCCGATCGCGACATCGCAGCCGGGAACCACGAGGCGAAGACGATCGCGACCGACCCGAGTATGACGCGCGTGGACGCATCACGCAAAACAGGGTCAACAAGGCCCGAGCATGTTGGAATCGCGACCGATCGCTATCCACCTCCTCTGACGAAGAGGCCTGCGGCGCCATATGCTTCAGCCGCAGCATCCGCGAAGCGCCAATGCCTAAGAGATTCAAACTTTCGACCTAGGTCCCAAAGTACGACGGCTCGATAGAACCCAATTCATGGCTCGGAGACTACCTTACCGTGGTGAAGTGCCAGCGCGGGAAAAAGACGACGTCCATGCAGTACTTAAACCTGCACCTCATAGGCGCCGCCCAGTTGGATCGAAGGAAGATCGCCTGGGTGTTACGGATCTTGGGAGGATCTCACCCGCGACTTCGAGAAAAACTTCCAAGGGACGTACAAGCGACCCGCAACCATCGAAGAACTGCGAGCGTGCAAGCAGAAAAGTGGCGAGTCCACCCGCGCATATATCTAGAGATGGACCACGCTCAAGAATACCGCGGAAAATATGTCGGAAGAAGTCGCAATTGAAGCCTTCTCCAAAGGTGCTCGGCGTGCCGCTTTCCGAGAAGAATTGGGGCGAGCTGCACCCAAAACTATTGGGGAGCTGGTGGCGATAGCCGACAGATGGGCTAACGGCAAAGACTCCATGCGCAACAAGAAAGCTCTTCACCTGCACCTGAGGAGGATTGCCACGACCGAAAGAAGATGAGGAAACACTACGACCACGACGATCGAGAAGAACTGGTCGCGACAAAGTTCCCAAGAAATCGCGATGGCGGGGCTCGCGGAAACCACGAATGGAAACCAAAGCCAGATGAGAAAACTCGCGAGGAAGACCTTGACGGCTATTGCACGCTACATCTATTCACAGATAAGCGCACATGAAAGACCAAGGCGACGCATCTCCTCAAGGACTGCTGGAAATTCCAAGACATCCATGAGGCCTACACGAAGAAAAATAGAGCAGCAGTCAAGCAGGGATACCGGCAACTCCCGGGAGGATTCCACCCAGCTCAGCCCCTACCTCCACCAGGACATGAGAACACGGTACTAGCCGCGCTACCAGCGCCACCCGCTGCAAACGAGGGAGCCAATGGGTACCCGAACCCACAAGGATTCCTAGGAATGATCCAAAAGGTTTGACCGTCCCGAAGAGCTCAGAAGACAAATACACGTCAAGTGATCATGGCAGTACAAACTCCACCATCCACACCCAAATACCTAAAGATGGCTGACCAGTCGATAACCTTCTCCAAAGAAGACCAACCCCCTCGGGTACATCGACGAGGACACTCTGCGCTTGTCATTCAGGCGAAGATAGGCAACTACAACCTGGCTTGAGTGTTCATGGATGGTGGCAGCGGAATCAACATCATATACGTGGATACACTCCGCAAGATGAACAAAAACCTGGACGGACTCGCAGAATCACAAACATCCTTCCACGGGATAGTACCAGAAAAAGCAGTCCGACCACTCAGGACAATAAACTTAGAGGTGGTGCTCAGAAATCCAAGAAACTACATGAGAGAATTCGTCGACTTTGAAGTAGTCGACTGGCCCTCACAGTACCACGCCATTCTCGGCCGAACAACGTGCGCGAGATTCATGGCAGTACCACACTACGCATACCTGAAGCTCAAACTCCTAGGAGAATATGGCACCATCAGTATAGATGGTGACTTCCAAAAGTCAGTTAAGTGCGATATTTAGTTCAACGAGATAACGAAATCTTTCGGGATGCAGGAGGAGCTGGAAGAGTTGGCAAAGACCACAGACCACTCCGTGATGCTGATCACCAAAAAGAACGCTCAAGAACTCGAGTTCAGTGCAAAAAGAGGCACTCAAAAGCATAGTGTGCACCCGACAGAACCCGCAAAGACGGCGATGGTGTCCACCACCCTCTCGCCTGCATAGGAAGGCGCGCTCGTTGAACTCCTCCGTGAGTACTGGGAAATCTTCGCCTGGCAGCCTTCAAATATGCCAGGGATACCCAGGGAGTTCGCCAAGCACTCACTCAAAGTATTCAAAGACGCCAAACCTATCAAGCAAACGACTTGACGATTCTCTGAGCCTAAACAGAAGACACTCGGAGAAGAGGTGAATAGACTACTCGCCGCAAAATTCATCAGAGAAATCAAAATATCCACCTGGTTAGCGAACCCGGTGCTGGTCCCGAAGAAAAACATTGACATCCTTTGCGTGTGCATCGACTATACGTTGCTGAACAAACACTGCCCCAAGGATAACTTCCCATTACCACTGATCGACCAGATCGTGTACTCCACTGCAGGCTGCCAACGCCTCTCCTTCTTGTACGCCTACTCGGGCTATAATCAGATCAGGATGAAAAAAGAGGACGAGGAGAAGACAACATTCATTACACCTCATGGTGTCTACTGCTACACGACAATGCCCTTCGGGCTAAGATACGCAGGCGCAACATATCAGCGCTGCATGCAAAAATGCCTCGCCAAGCTCATTGGCAAGAACGTACAAGTGTATGTTCACGACATCATCATAAAAACTCGGGTGGAGGATACACTCCTCGAGGACATCAGGGAGACATTCGACGCCCTCAATGCATACAAGATCAAGCTTAACCCGACAAAATGCGTCTTCGGTGTTCCTGCAGGACAACTTCTCGGGTATCTGTTGTCCGCCCGAGGAATCGAAGCCAAACCAGAGAAAATTCAAGCGATCTTTAAAATGAAGGAACCAACCAATCTTCGCGGCGTACAACAGCTCGCGGGGCGACTGGCCGCTCTGAGCAGATTCATCGCAAGATTGGGCGAGCAGGCGCTGCTGAAGAAAACAGATAAGTTCGAGTGGACACCTGAAGCAAAAAAAGGCGTTCATCGACCTAAAAAGAGCGTTGCAGAGCAAGCACTTCTTGGCAACACCACAGGAGAAAGAACCCCTATACCTTTACCTAGACGCAACAAACCAAGTCGTCAGTATGACAATTATCGTCGAGTGGCCAGAGGACGGAAAGTCGTACAACGTTCAACAGCCAATATACTACATCAGCGAGGTGATTTCGCCATGCAAATAACGATACCCTCACTATAAGAAGCTCGCGTATGGAGTAGTCCTAACAGCCCGCAAGCTCAAGAACCACTTCCAGGAACACACCGTCACGGTGCTAAACGACACATCACTCGGTACTATCAAGAACAACCCCATGGTGTATGGAAGAATCGCGAAGTGGAGCATCGAGCTAGGCGCTTGGGACATAGTATACGCAGGGCGCAACGCTGTGAAATCCTAGGTCCTCGTGGAGTTCCTAAGAGAGTGGACAGAGCTGCAAACACCAGGACCCCCAGAATACACGAGCAACTGGATCATGTATTTCGACGGGTCGAAAAGAAACGAAGGGGCCGGAGCCGGAGTTATTCTCATATCTCCCCGTGGCGACAATCTGCAGTATGTCTTGCGATTGAACTTCCCTCCTGATGACCCATCGTCCAACAACGACGCGGAGTACGAGGCCCTCCTGCATGGCATGATTGATGACGATTTCCTGCGGGGCCACTCGATTGATGATATACGGGGATTCAAATCTCATCGTGCAACAGACGATGAAGGAGTGCGACGCCATCACGGATAACATGGTCGCCTACCGTGACATGTACAACCTACTCGAAGGAAGTTTCAAGGGGTGCGAGCTGAAGCACATCGCGCGATCGAGCAATGAGGAAGCAGACTAACTGGCAAATATCGGGTCAACAAACGCCCCCATCCCACCGAGGATCTACTTTGAAAGAATGATCAAACGATCTGTCAAAGTCAAGAAACCAGCAGGAACACCCGCAGCAGTAGAAGAAGATACTAGCCCGCAAATTGCTATCATCGAGCTAATCCACAGTATCTCAAGGAAAGTTTTTTTGGTCGAGTCAGTCTAGACGCAGATATACCTCGACTACTTGTCCAACAATCATCTCCCAGCAGACATTTGCGAGGCCAGACAGATAGTACGACGAAGCAAATCCTTTCGGGTGATCAAAGGAAGCTATACAAGCAAAGTATATCAGGAGTACTGCAGAGATGCATCGCACCCGAGGATGGCAAAGAGCTGCTCAATGATATACACCTAGGAGACTGTGGGCACCATGCCAGTTGGAGAGAAATCGTGGGCAAGGCTTTCAGGGCAGGATTCTACTGCCTCACAGCAGACAGAGACGCCAAAGACCTAGTCAACAGATGTAACGCCTGCCAAAGGTTTGCGCCCAAGCCACACGCCCCTACCACAGAGCTCCACATGATCCCTATCGCCTGGCCCTTCGCTCAATGGGGGCTAGATATGGTGGGACCGCTGCGCAAGTCAACACCCGGAGGATACACATACTTTCTCGTAGCAGTCGACAAATTCACAAAATGGATAGAAGCCATGCCAGTCACCTCCACGCATGCCGACTGCGCCGTGAGATTCCTCAACTCTATCATGTGCAGATTTGACATACCGCACAATATCATCACGGACAACGGAAGCAACTTCACAGCCATAGAAACTCAGGAATTCTGCGAGGAAAAAGGAATAACTCTCAGTTTCGCTTCGGTAGCACACCCGCAAACTAACGGCCAAGTCGAACGATCCAACGGATTATTGTCGGCTGGCCTAAAGAAGCGGCTACTCAACCGACTGCACCAGGACGCAGGGCACTGGGCCGAAGAATTACCATCGGTGTTATGGAGCCTGCGAACAACACCAAATCGGTCGATAAACTACACTTCATTCTTCATGGTATACGACGCTGAGGCCGTGCTACCCGAGGACGTCAAGTTCAGCACCCCACGGGACGTTGCATATAGCGAAGAAACTTCGAACAAGGCACTCGCAGATGATGTGGACGCACTGGACGAGATCAGGGACATTACACTTGCAAGATCTGCAGTCTACCAGCAGTCGCTGCGCCACTACCACAGTCGCCGCATACGCCACAAATCCTTCGTGGTAGGAGACCTGGTGTTGCGGCTCAAGCAAAAGGAGAGGCACAAGCTCGAGCCACCATGGGAAGGACCTTTTATCATACATGAAGTTATCCCATGACGCGCCTATCGCTTGAAAAACCCGAAGAACGGCGGCATCTACTCCAACCCGTGGAACGTGGCGCACCTCCGCAAGTTTTATCCTTAGGATTTTCAATCTTCTACTTGCAAGAAATAAGGCTGTACCAGCCACTCTGTAGTTCGAGCAAACACATGGCTTCTCAGCCATAGCAATAAAAAAACATGGTTTCTCAACCATAGCTACAAAGATTATCGCATTTTTTCCCTTTACATGCTAAAACGACAGGTAAACACGCCCAACACACGGGGCTACGCCTAGCTAGCATCACAACATTCCTTCGAACACTCAAACTCGATAAAAATAATACAGGGTATAACAAGGTGCACACCTTATAAACACCTTAAAAATATCGAGTGGAACATACAAGGTCACAGGTTTTACACCTTCAAACACCTTATAACAAAAAAATACAAGATATTTATCTACAACTGTCGGCGAGCAGCCGCATCCGCAAGCAATTGATCAATCTCCTTAGAGGTCAGTCGAACAATCTGCTCCGCTGCAGGACGCATAGTCGCATAATGAGGAGAAAGATTCACCGGTGGACCTCTCGAGTAGGGAAGTCGCGCCACAGAGAGAAAGTTGACCTCAGGATGCCACAGGCAAACGAAAGCAAGTCCACTTGAGCTCCACTAACAAGTTGTTGGCGCACGAACTCTCGAGCCCCCCCCCACCCGACGAAACATCCTAAGCAAGCAACTCAAACTATCCGGGACAACACCCAAAGGGTAAAATGCCCGATGGACAGAAGACGGAGCCTCGTGACAAGACTCGACGATTATCTGCGCTTGACTCACCCGATACTTCAGGGTAGCCAGGATGAAACCTCGGTTGCGGTCGGACCAGAAGTCGTTCGCATGAGGTTTTGATCTACCCGACTCGTGAACGATGTGATTTTCCACCCAGTGGGTTTCACAGACTCCGTCAGGTTCAACAACTGGAAGGACAACAAACGCGTCAAAACAAAGTCAGGGACTAGCGACAAGTACTCGGGGGCTCGCAAACTTACAGAGCATGCCCTTTGCAACAGTCGCCAGTTCTTCCATCACATATTGCTCACGCTCCGCTGCAATTTTCTCCTTCGACTTGGCGACATCAGCCACACCTCGCAAAGCCTTCAACTTACGATCTCCATCCGCGACACGATCACGGAGTGATGCAAATGTCCTGGCGGCAGCGACCAAGGGATTGACCTGCCAAGCAGCTCCACTCGAGGACTCTACGCTGGAATCCACTACCTGAAAAAGAACAACGAAGATTCAGAGACAATACGAGACCCCACTCGAGAATATACCACCCAAAATGACGGGCGCTCGGGGACTACTCCCATCGAGAGAATACAAAGTAAGGCGTAAATACAAAGCGCTGACATTTTAAGAAAATATTTCGATTAGGCAAAATAAAGTACGGGAATACATCCTAGGGTTCATTACATCAAGAGCACATGAGAACAAAAAAGCTATCCTATGGAGCCGCAGAAGTAGTCCCACTCGCGGAAGGCTGGCCCTTACGACCACCACGAGAAAGCACACCATAAAGTATCCTCGCAAGCTCCTCAGCACGTTCGCCAAAAGGACGGATATCTACCTTTTTGCCCAGCGAGTCGCGCGGAAGCTCCGAGTACACCTTATCCAGGTCACCGTACACCTTATCCAGGTCACCCGAGACTCCGTGCGCCAAAGCAAATTGGATAGCCATCTTGGCCCCGTACTCAGTCTGCGCGAGCGGAAACTTGTGGAGGAGATCTTCATCGGCCAGGAAGACCTACAGAAGACTGCCCAGAGTGGGTGGAACTGCCACGTCCACGAACAGGCGTTCGTGGAACTGTGTCAACACTCGGGTGACATCACCAACCAGGGAGCAGACCCTATTTGCCTAATCCTGAAGCTGACTACACGAGTCACTGAGAGCATCGAGTCGCTGGCGCCCAACGAGCTCCAACCCAACTCCAAGAGCATATGAGACACAGGCGAGAGAACAATAAAAAAGGGAAAAAGACGAGCCACAATCGAAGGAAGATACAACGCAACTTACCAGCAAACTTCTGGGTCAGAGAACGGATGACGCCGACAAGATCGCTGTCATGCTTCACGCTCGCCTCCTCCAACTGCTTCAAAGTTCTCCGATCTTCCGTGAGACTCCCCTCAAGATCGGCTGAGCGCTTGCGGGCGGACTCCAACTCATTTAGGGAGGATTCCAGCTCCGTCTCAAGTGTTTTCACTCGAGAGACAGCCTCCGCCTTCTCAGCTTTCCGGCGGGTAACCTCATCTACAATGTAAAAGATGCGGTTGGGGCAACAATTACAATCAGGAAGAAGCGATAAAGACAAAAAGGACGCACTAGACTACCTTGAAGGGAGAGGCCGTCATGGACGAGCCGGCCGCGATCCGTTTTAAGGGATACGCAGTCCTCCTCAGCCGAAAGCACGCGGCGCCCAAAAGCAGCGAGGGAGTCGAGAAGGGCCTGCAAAATTCCTAGTCAAAAAACCACGGATAGGTCACTTAAGCCTATACACGACTGTACACAGTAGAGTATAGCCTCGGGGGCTACTCCAATCGGGAGCACTGCCGTGCACCCGATGAAAAACAAGGCCAACGTACGAGCGAAAACGAGAACGCTTCGACTTGAGTCCATGGCCAACTGCAAGCAATTGACCATAGACCCGGGGGCTACTCTGTCGCACCCTGATTTCTAGGGGATACTCACCGTACGAACTGGATAGCAGATGCTTGGATTATGGGGCATAACTGCTCCCACGTCCCAGCTTCCTGGTAGGCCTGCGCTTATGCGCGACAACACAAGCCCTGCTATTCCATCGTCGATGTAAACTATCCACTAGAGATCAAGGCACTTCCGTCGACGTACTTCAAACCATACACACATGGTACGTCAACGGCGTTTAACAAGTGATATCACAACAGATCTCTACGACACAAAAGATTGAAATAAGTTGCAAATGGCTCTCATTAGAGCAGAGATATCAAATACAGTCATTCAGAGGGCACATGCCCCAACAATACATCATTACAATACAGCGGAAGCACTCAACATGTCTGAGTACAGACAAGAACCAAATAGGCCTAAGAGGCCGGAAACAAGCAGACGGAGCCCATCCACGAAGTCTCGGATCCTGCCCGGGTCCGCTATCTACTCGTCAGCAGTCTCGTCATACTCCATGTCGTAGCCACCATGTAGATCCTCGGAAACGTCGTCTGCGTAAACCACAGCCCCAAAGGGGTCAGTACATAAACGTACTGGCAAGCAAGACTCACAGTTCACCAAAGTGTAACCCGTCAACACCAAGCACAGATGCTTTGGGTTCAACGGAAAGAAGGGGATATGAAACATGCTGCAACTGGCTGCTCTAAACAACTATAGAAACATACTACAACTGCCGGCTATCAGAAAGGAGATAAGATCGAGGATTGTAACCAACTGAAGATAACTTCAAACAAACCCATCCTGGATATCGCCCCTTATCCGAAGAAGCAATCCGAGGATAACTCACACAGTTGTAATAATGATGGTTCAAATTATTGTGTCAATAAGCCTATTACTAGTCAAGTTATTAATCATGGGGTGTAACATGTTTGATCATTATGTTTAAGTTGTCCTGAGTACTTGTTAGCCAGTACTTTCACCAAGTAATCCATAACCGCGGAAAACACGGCTTCTCGAGAAGATTATCCCTGCAGGGTTGCACCAATTTGGCCGTACACTCATGAATAACCCGCCAGATGGAAAGGCCCTTCCACCAAGCGGGGTACTCAACACAACCAACCATTCCTCGCATCAAGCCCAAAGCACCTTGGGCGCACGGCTAATCGAGCCCAGAAGAAAATGGACCCTCATAGCACTCTAAGAACGTGTCCCCCTATATGCCGACTACGAAAGTTCCACCCTGGCCTGGGCTCGCAAAAACATGATGCGGCAAATGGAAAACACGAACTAAATGAGGCGATTTGGACGAGATGCGAATCAGGTCAAGTTGAGGGGGGCGCCCATACTCGCTTCCCAAATGCGGGTAGTGCGCTCATCATGGATCAGTAGACAAGACCCTTTTCCTATTAGGGTCGACACTAGCAGGCCTCAAAACCACACAGGGCCTCCTGCCGGTGCCTTATCATCAAATTTATTATTAATAGTAACATTAGCATGATTGATTGATTAAACATCGAGCCCCCACAACGTAATAGAAAAAGTAACAGAAAGTAACGGGTAATAGACTCGAGCAAAACAACCTAAGCATGCTAGTAAGACACAGGCTCAAACAATGGGGTTGTAGGAGTGGAGGTGAGGCAATATCAAGGTTAAGGGATTCATGTGATGGGTTCGTAACAGAAACAACTACTACTAAGGCTAGCAGAAAAGGAACAACGGAAAGTATCGGTAACCAATGTTGAAAGGAACACAATGGTTCATGTGAGTGATAACTTGCCTGCAAAACCCAGTAGCCTGGTACTGAGCTAACTCCTTAGAAGGGGTGTCGAAAGTATCGTCGGTCTCAACGTCGTCGTATATCCGGGAAGAAGCAAACAGACAATGCAGAAAAGGTAGGCAATCATTATCATGGCATTGTGCACAATCAAAGATGATGCATGTCAAGTTAATGGTTGCATCAAAATAAACTAATTGACAAGATAGAAACAGGATTAAATGGACCCACATGCAATTGGATTGCATATGAAAAGCCCATGAATTTTGGTTGAATTAATTGTTTTACAACTAATCATCATATGAAAGTGGATTAGCATGATGCATGGATGAGGAAAACAACAAAATAACAACAATAGAACCAAATAGAAATAAGGTTTACCAAGTTTGGAATTTGTTTATTAAGTGTTGGAATTTTGGTTCCTTAAAGGTGTCACAAAAGCATTTGTTGTTTTCATCAAATTAAATTGTTCAAAACAGATCACCAAGTTTATATTTGAAAAGAAAACAAGATTTTAGTTGGAATACATGTTTCACTTATTGAAAAAGGATTTCAAATAAATTATTTATGAATTAAACAAGTTAAACAAGAATTAAATGAATTTAATTCAAACATGAACTTATTTGAATTTTTATTTGTTCAAAACATTAAGTGAGATTCATATTTGAAAAGTTTATGCTTTTAGGGTTGGAAAACATATTTTATATGTCCCAAAAGAATTTGTTTGATCAAGTTATGAATTTAACAATATTAAATGAATTAAATAAGGTTTTAATTATTTAACCACTTTTAATTATTCAAAACATGAAACAAATTTTATATTTGGAAAGAGGGTTTAATTTTGCATGGAAAACATATTTCATTTGTGGAAATTGGATTTAAAATGAGCAAGTTATTATTTTGGCAATTTTAATTGTAATAAACAAGAAACAGTTGTTTTCAGGAATTTAAATTATTCAAAACAGCAAACAAAATTTATATTTGGAAAGTACATGAAAAATTGATTGGAAAACATATTTGGTTTGTGAAATTTGGAATTTTTATGAGCAAGTTATGAATTTTGCAAATTTGAGTGAATTTGACAAGTTTTCAAATTTTGCACCAATTTAAAATATTCAAAACAATAAACAAATTTTATATTTGGATAGATCATTTAATTTGGTATTGAAAACATATAAAAAATGTTGGATTTGGAGTTACAATGATTTTATTATGAAATTTCCAAAATATAGTGCAAATCTGCCATTTTTTATGATCTAGGGACTTAGGAAATATATTTCAGGGGCCTAGATTAAATACCAGGGGCCTAATGGTGAATTCTAGGAAGTACAGGACCAAAATAAATGAAATAAAAATGTTGGTTTTTATTTGTGTGGGAGGGGGATCGAACCCCTCCCCTCATGCTGCGCCAAAGGGGGTGGAACCAGTGGGACTGGCTGGTGTTTCGTGACAGAGAAGGGGACCGAGGGAGGATATACTGTGTGTTGCGGTTTAACTGAAAAGGAGGCAGAAAAAGGGTGGGGCTGGGGATTTGATCCCAGCACCTCACGCTGCGCGTGCAAGGTTCGATGCCAGTGCGGTGATGTGCTTCTGTTTGAACAGAAAAGGGAGTGGGAAAGGTTATAGTTCAGATCTCGGTGGTTTTCTTTTAACTGAAACGAAGTTCAGTCACGTGAACCATCAACATCGACAGGGAGGGAGATTGGTCGCCGGCGGTGGCTCGTTGTGCTCGCCGTGGGTGTACTGTGGTTCGGGGTGAGTGCGGACGTGCTGCTCGTGGCGTGTGGGGAGAGAGCGTGACCGAGAGGGAGGGGAGAGTGGGAGGCGTGGATCACCTCTCTGAAGACGAACGGCGGGCACTTGGTGGCGGCCGGCGGCAACTCCGGGACGGCGGCGGCGCTCCGGAGGCGCTCGTGCCCCTCGCTGGACTCGATGAGGACGAGGGCATCGAGGAGAATCCATTCCCGTGCTTGGCCACGGCGGTGGTGCCTCGACACGGCAGCGATCGCCGGAGAACAGAGGGTGGCGGGGTCGGTTTCAGCTACAGAGAGGGAGCTGCGCAGAGAGAAGAAATCAGAGGGAGAGAAAGAGGGAATGGAGGCGGGGAGCGGGAGTAGGAGGGAGAAGGCAGGGGCTAGGGCTCGAGGAGGAGGTTTTAAGGGGGATGGGTCGAGCTACTGGCCGTCCCTGCTCTATTGATGCTACGTGGGTAGCACGGATGAGATCCGTACGAGGAGGAAGAAGGGCGAGGGGGGTACTGGGCCAGGAAAAACAAATGGGCTTGGGCTGGCTTTTCTCCCCCCTCTAACCAGTTATTCCTTTTTACAATTTCTGTTTGTTTTATTTTTTTTTGTAGAAAACCCAAAGGAAGGAAAAGATGAGTTTTTGAGTTAGTAAAAAGGTTAGAAAAAAATAGGTTAAGTTAGTTAGGTTAATAGCAAACAAAATGCTAACTTTTATTTTCCAAAGTTCAAATTTTAAAATATTGTTTGTAGTTAATTCAAATTGGGGTTAAAATTGATTATTAGGTGCTTATAAATGAAACCAACCTTCAATAGGGTGAACCCTATTTTAGCTTAGAACAAAAGGTTAGATTGTTGTGGGCAATTTTATAATTCCAATTGAGTGTTGTTTGAGATTTGAGTTTGAAAACAATTTGGGAGATTTTCATATTAATGAACCATTAAGGAAAAGAAGCATGTTTATAGGGTAGCCCCTATGAATTTAAAATTAAAATTAGTTGGTTGAATTGATAATGTTTATAAAGTGGTTATGACCCAACTTGGGTGCTGTTTGGAAAACAAACCAAATTGATTGAAATTTGCAATATTCATTAATATTAGGAAAACAAGCAATTTCAATAGGGTTTCCCCTAGGGTTTAGAAGTGATTTAAGGAATTCAAATTAGTGGTGCACTTCATGGATTCAAAAGTTTAATGATTTTGAGACATGGTTTGAGTTTGGAAGTGATTTGGAATTAATTGATTAAAGTGATTGATTGAATTAAGCAACAATTTAATAAGTGATCCAATATGAAATAAAATGGAACAATTTGGTTGTTTTCATTTGTTATTTTTATTCCAAAAGTTGTAACAGAACAAGTATGAAAACATTGTTTGAGTAAGGTTTGAATTTGAGTTGTGAAAACAGTGGAAAACAAATGCAACAATTTAGAAACAAAAGCAAAGAACATGATGACATGATGCAATACTTTAATTAAACAGGAAATCAAACATTCTATGGGGTAGTTTTCATACTTGGGATGTTACAAAACGCCCCCCCTTGAAGGAATCGCGCCCCGAGATTCCTACTGAGAAAGAAAAGGTCCGGAAACTTCTTGGGGAGATCCACTTGAGATGTGACACGTGAAACACATCGTGCACATTGGATAGTTATGTGGAAGTTCAAAACAATAGGGATTACTGGCAATTCTTCTGGAAATATATCAGGGAATTTGGAAACCACCGGAATATTTCAAGTAAAGTGATAGGTTTTGTATGGATGGTGTATAGCTGGATAGAATTTGATTCATTTGGAGAATAGACTATCAATGCAACACCAAGAATGACATCAATGTCAGAATCATCAACATGAGAGTAACGAGGAATATGTGGCCTCTCATTAGAATTGGATTGTTCTTACTTATCTTGGAAGTCAACACTTGAGATTCCGGAGAGTGAACGGTGATTTGATTGCTTAGTGGAACCAGAATTGGGTAGTATGTTGTGGAAAAGATCTTTGACATAAAGGAATGCGATGCTCCGGTATGAAACAACACTTTAGGTGGAACAGAGTTTAGTGGATGAACGGGGAAACTTGATTAGACAGAACTTGATCCATATGGAGAATAGACTATTTGGAATGTGGTGCTTGAGGAATGAAAACAACAACAACAACAAGAATCTCTCTGGATAGATAGATTTGATATTTGGAAGTTAACTTGACGCCGGTAGAAGAAATGAAATAGAAAACAACAACAAGATTTCAACGGACGAAATGGAAATGTTGAGAAGAACAGGATAATGAAGCAACTCCGGGAAAACGAGAACAAAACTCCTGAGGTACTATGGAAAACCCAAAACACGTGAAATCCTAACTTGAAAGTTTAGATGAGAAGGGAGAAATCAACGTTGCACTTCCTTACCAGAAAAGGGAGGGAGGGTGGGGAAAAGAAGAAAAAGAACAGAATTCCTACTCTCACGTTTCATTTTTCCTATATAGCTACAAAATAGTTTCTAGACTCAACTGCGACCAGTAAAAAGGGATCCTACAGGCAGACAGGCTCTGATACCATTTGTCGCACCCTGATTTCTAGGGGATACTCACCGTACGAACTGGATAGCAGATGCTTGGATTATGGGGCATAACTGCTCCCACGTCCCAGCTTCCTGGTAGGCCTGCGCTTATGCGCGACAACACAAGCCCTGCTATTCCATCGTCGATGTAAACTATCCACTAGAGATCAAGGCACTTCCGTCGACGTACTTCAAACCATACACACATGGTACGTCAACGGCGTTTAACAAGTGATATCACAACAGATCTCTACGACACAAAAGATTGAAATAAGTTGCAAATGGCTCTCATTAGAGCAGAGATATCAAATACAGTCATTCAGAGGGCACATGCCCCAACAATACATCATTACAATACAGCGGAAGCACTCAACATGTCTGAGTACAGACAAGAACCAAATAGGCCTAAGAGGCCGGAAACAAGCAGACGGAGCCCATCCACGAAGTCTCGGATCCTGCCCGGGTCCGCTATCTACTCGTCAGCAGTCTCGTCATACTCCATGTCGTAGCCACCATGTAGATCCTCGGAAACGTCGTCTGCGTAAACCACAGCCCCAAAGGGGTCAGTACATAAACGTACTGGCAAGCAAGACTCACAGTTCACCAAAGTGTAACCCGTCAACACCAAGCACAGATGCTTTGGGTTCAACGGAAAGAAGGGGATATGAAACATGCTGCAACTGGCTGCTCTAAACAACTATAGAAACATACTACAACTGCCGGCTATCAGAAAGGAGATAAGATCGAGGATTGTAACCAACTGAAGATAACTTCAAACAAACCCATCCTGGATATCGCCCCTTATCCGAAGAAGCAATCCGAGGATAACTCACACAGTTGTAATAATGATGGTTCAAATTATTGTGTCAATAAGCCTATTACTAGTCAAGTTATTAATCATGGGGTGTAACATGTTTGATCATTATGTTTAAGTTGTCCTGAGTACTTGTTAGCCAGTACTTTCACCAAGTAATCCATAACCGCGGAAAACACGGCTTCTCGAGAAGATTATCCCTGCAGGGTTGCACCAATTTGGCCGTACACTCATGAATAACCCGCCAGATGGAAAGGCCCTTCCACCAAGCGGGGTACTCAACACAACCAACCATTCCTCGCATCAAGCCCAAAGCACCTTGGGCGCACGGCTAATCGAGCCCAGAAGAAAATGGACCCTCATAGCACTCTAAGAACGTGTCCCCCTATATGCCGACTACGAAAGTTCCACCCTGGCCTGGGCTCGCAAAAACATGATGCGGCAAATGGAAAACACGAACTAAATGAGGCGATTTGGACGAGATGCGAATCAGGTCAAGTTGAGGGGGGCGCCCATACTCGCTTCCCAAATGCGGGTAGTGCGCTCATCATGGATCAGTAGACAAGACCCTTTTCCTATTAGGGTCGACACTAGCAGGCCTCAAAACCACACAGGGCCTCCTGCCGGTGCCTTATCATCAAATTTATTATTAATAGTAACATTAGCATGATTGATTGATTAAACATCGAGCCCCCACAACGTAATAGAAAAAGTAACAGAAAGTAACGGGTAATAGACTCGAGCAAAACAACCTAAGCATGCTAGTAAGACACAGGCTCAAACAATGGGGTTGTAGGAGTGGAGGTGAGGCAATATCAAGGTTAAGGGATTCATGTGATGGGTTCGTAACAGAAACAACTACTACTAAGGCTAGCAGAAAAGGAACAACGGAAAGTATCGGTAACCAATGTTGAAAGGAACACAATGGTTCATGTGAGTGATAACTTGCCTGCAAAACCCAGTAGCCTGGTACTGAGCTAACTCCTTAGAAGGGGTGTCGAAAGTATCGTCGGTCTCAACGTCGTCGTATATCCGGGAAGAAGCAAACAGACAATGCAGAAAAGGTAGACAATCATTATCATGGCATTGTGCACAATCAAAGATGATGCATGTCAAGTTAATGGTTGCATCAAAATAAACTAATTGACAAGATAGAAACAGGATTAAATGGACCCACATGCAATTGGATTGCATATGAAAAGCCCATGAATTTTGGTTGAATTAATTGTTTTACAACTAATCATCATATGAAAGTGGATTAGCATGATGCATGGATGAGGAAAACAACAAAATAACAACAATAGAACCAAATAGAAATAAGGTTTACCAAGTTTGGAATTTGTTTATTAAGTGTTGGAATTTTGGTTCCTTAAAGGTGTCACAAAAGCATTTGTTGTTTTCATCAAATTAAATTGTTCAAAACAGATCACCAAGTTTATATTTGAAAAGAAAACAAGATTTTAGTTGGAATACATGATTCACTTATTGAAAAAGGATTTCAAATAAATTATTTATGAATTAAACAAGTTAAACAAGAATTAAATGAATTTAATTCAAACATGAACTTATTTGAATTTTTATTTGTTCAAAACATTAAGTGAGATTCATATTTGAAAAGTTTATGCTTTTAGGGTTGGAAAACATATTTTATATGTCCCAAAAGAATTTGTTTGATCAAGTTATGAATTTAACAATATTAAATGAATTAAATAAGGTTTAAATTATTTAACCACTTTTAATTATTCAAAACATGAAACAAATTTTATATTTGGAAAGAGGGTTTAATTTTGCATGGAAAACATATTTCATTTGTGGAAATTGGATTTAAAATGAGCAAGTTATTATTTTGGCAATTTTAATTGTAATAAACAAGAAACAGTTGTTTTCAGGAATTTAAATTATTCAAAACAGCAAACAAAATTTATATTTGGAAAGTACATGAAAAATTGATTGGAAAACATATTTGGTTTGTGAAATTTGGAATTTTTATGAGCAAGTTATGAATTTTGCAAATTTGAGTGAATTTGACAAGTTTTCAAATTTTGCACCAATTTAAAATATTCAAAACAATAAACAAATTTTATATTTGGATAGATCATTTAATTTGGTATTGAAAACATATAAAAAATGTTGGATTTGGAGTTACAATGATTTTATTATGAAATTTCCAAAATATAGTGCAAATCTGCCATTTTTTATGATCTAGGGACTTAGGAAATATATTTCAGGGGCCTAGATTAAATACCAGGGGCCTAATGGTGAATTCTAGGAAGTACAGGACCAAAATAAATGAAATAAAAATGTTGGTTTTTATTTGTGTGGGAGGGGGATCGAACCCCTCCCCTCATGCTGCGCCAAAGGGGGTGGAACCAGTGGGACTGGCTGGTGTTTCGTGACAGAGAAGGGGACCGAGGGAGGATATACTGTGTGTTGCGGTTTAACTGAAAAGGAGGCAGAAAAAGGGTGGGGCTGGGGATTTGATCCCAGCACCTCACGCTGCGCGTGCAAGGTTCGATGCCAGTGCGGTGATGTGCTTCTGTTTGAACAGAAAAGGGAGTGGGAAAGGTTATAGTTCAGATCTCGGTGGTTTTCTTTTAACTGAAACGAAGTTCAGTCACGTGAACCATCAACATCGACAGGGAGGGAGATTGGTCGCCGGCGGTGGCTCGTTGTGCTCGCCGTGGGTGTACTGTGGTTCGGGGTGAGTGCGGACGTGCTGCTCGTGGCGTGTGGGGAGAGAGCGTGACCGAGAGGGAGGGGAGAGTGGGAGGCGTGGATCACCTCTCTGAAGACGAACGGCGGGCACTTGGTGGCGGCCGGCGGCAACTCCGGGACGGCGGCGGCGCTCCGGAGGCGCTCGTGCCCCTCGCTGGACTCGATGAGGACGAGGGCATCGAGGAGAATCCATTCCCGTGCTTGGCCACGGCGGTGGTGCCTCGACACGGCAGCGATCGCCGGAGAACAGAGGGTGGCGGGGTCGGTTTCAGCTACAGAGAGGGAGCTGCGCAGAGAGAAGAAATCAGAGGGAGAGAAAGAGGGAATGGAGGCGGGGAGCGGGAGTAGGAGGGAGAAGGCAGGGGCTAGGGCTCGAGGAGGAGGTTTTAAGGGGGATGGGTCGAGCTACTGGCCGTCCCTGCTCTGTTGATGCTACGTGGGTAGCACGGATGAGATCCGTACGAGGAGGAAGAAGGGCGAGGGGGGTACTGGGCCAGGAAAAACAAATGGGCTTGGGCTGGCTTTTCTCCCCCCTCTAACCAGTTATTCCTTTTTACAATTTCTGTTTGTTTTATTTTTTTTTGTAGAAAACCCAAAGGAAGGAAAAGATGAGTTTTTGAGTTAGTAAAAAGGTTAGAAAAAAATAGGTTAAGTTAGTTAGGTTAATAGCAAACAAAATGCTAACTTTTATTTTCCAAAGTTCAAATTTTAAAATATTGTTTGTAGTTAATTCAAATTGGGGTTAAAATTGATTATTAGGTGCTTATAAATGAAACCAACCTTCAATAGGGTGAACCCTATTTTAGCTTAGAACAAAAGGTTAGATTGTTGTGGGCAATTTTATAATTCCAATTGAGTGTTGTTTGAGATTTGAGTTTGAAAACAATTTGGGAGATTTTCATATTAATGAACCATTAAGGAAAAGAAGCATGTTTATAGGGTAGCCCCTATGAATTTAAAATTAAAATTAGTTGGTTGAATTGATAATGTTTATAAAGTGGTTATGACCCAACTTGGGTGCTGTTTGGAAAACAAACCAAATTGATTGAAATTTGCAATATTCATTAATATTAGGAAAACAAGCAATTTCAATAGGGTTTCCCCTAGGGTTTAGAAGTGATTTAAGGAATTCAAATTAGTGGTGCACTTCATGGATTCAAAAGTTTAATGATTTTGAGACATGGTTTGAGTTTGGAAGTGATTTGGAATTAATTGATTAAAGTGATTGATTGAATTAAGCAACAATTTAATAAGTGATCCAATATGAAATAAAATGGAACAATTTGGTTGTTTTCATTTGTTATTTTTATTCCAAAAGTTGTAACAGAACAAGTATGAAAACATTGTTTGAGTAAGGTTTGAATTTGAGTTGTGAAAACAGTGGAAAACAAATGCAACAATTTAGAAACAAAAGCAAAGAACATGATGACATGATGCAATACTTTAATTAAACAGGAAATCAAACATTCTATGGGGTAGTTTTCATACTTGGGATGTTACATACTCCCATCAGGAGCACTGCCGTGCACCCATAAAATTAAGAACAAGCGAAGCAAGGTGCAAGAGAATAAAACGGGCTTACCTTGCCCTGGGCAGTAGACAGAGGGTCTGCTGAGCTACCCGAGACTTCCCTGCTCGCTGACGATCCACCCGCGAAGCCGGGAATACCGTACTCCGGGGTTTCAGTTGCTCCTGCGGGGCTTGGAGATCTTCGGGCAACCTCAGCAGCTGGAGCAGGATCCGCGGCAGCCTCTTTTCTCTTCACGGAAGGAATCGAAGAAGCAAACCGGCTTGGATGATGGTCGCAAGACTGCTGTTGAAAAGCAAAATCAGATAAAAAACCAGAACGGGAAGAAAAGCAGGAAAATTCGCGATTAAGAACGGGACACGCAAGACTTACTCATCCTCGTCATCATCGTCAAGAATGTCCGGGTTTCAAGCGGTGGAAACCTTCGGCTGAAGCGAATGGCTAGAATTTCGGAGCTCCATTCGCGTTGTTGTCGGTGACGTAGAACCAATTCTTCCCCCACCCCTGCGCCGAGTCGACGAAGTACATCTCCATGTAGGGGATGTCTTTACACGCCTGAATCCCGAAGGCTATGGTACGCAGGGGCTCTCCCTCTCGCCTGGCTGCATCCTCTCCCGAAAGATCCGCACCTTGAAGATGGCTTTCTAAAGGCCCCAGTGCGGGCGGATCCCCGGGAAGCACTCGCAAAGCACGATAAAGAATGATATGTGCTAAATCGCGTTTGGAGTGAGGTCCTGCAGCTGTATACCGTAGATATGCAGCAACCCGACCAAGAATGGGTGGAGGGGGAGCGACAGGCCGCGGGAGACGTGCTCGGTGAAGAAGACGCACTCGTTGGCGAGGGGGTTGGGGACTTCCACCTTATTGAACAGGCGCACGCGCTTGTCAGATTCCAGCGGGAGTAGTCCCTCCCGCTGCATCTCGGTGATGCTTTTCTTGGTGGTGTTTGCGGTGCGCCAATCGCCCGTCTTCACGGGAGGCGCAGTGGAAGCGCGCGCCACATCTCTCGAGGACACCGCAGTAGAGCCACGCTTCTTCGCTCCCGAAATTGAAGGATATTTTTGTGCTCACGGAGAAGAAGGGTGTGCGAGGAGGAAGAAGATGACTAAAGGCCGGGAAATTTACCCCTCCCCTAGAGGTCATTATTTATACCCGAGCTAGAGTGATCCATGCCGCAGATCTAAGCGACATGACACCCATCGCGGCTGCCACGCGTGAAGTGGAAACGAAGCGGCGGGGACAGTTACCCCCGCACGATCTTTACGAAAAGATCGTGCGTATTTACAACGCTCGGCCAGCGGAAAAACCGGGACACGACCTATCGTTTCTGGTAAAAAAGCTGACAAGATGGGCCCGCACGCTCTACTTAGCCTCGTCACGTCCCATCGGGAGGAGTCAGAACGAAGCAAGTGCGCAGTGACATCGCTGCATACCTCATCAAGACGTGAAATTTCTTTCGCATAAGCGTCATGACACGATTTTTTTTTCGTATGGGCACATCAAGATGCAAAATTTCTTTCGCATAAGCTCCTTGACACGAAAATTATTTCGTATCAGCACATCAAAACGCAAAATTTCTTTCGCATAAACACCCTTACACGAAATCTCTTTAGTATGGGTTCATCGTAGTGCGAAATTTCTTTCGTATGAACTTCAAAAAACGTGAAATCTCTTTCGCACCTGATCAGGGAAGGAATATTTCTTCACTCGAAGGGTCGCAATAACATGATCAAGGTAAAATTACGAATGTGTGGCTCCCGCAATTACATCACACGATGTATTTACACATCCCTATCCTGGATCGTTCGACCGACTAGGCACATCCGGATGCCGTATTCTTTTGAGTACAAAGGTAAGACCCAAAGATCTCTCTTGTGAGCCTAAAATCGCACTCGAGTTGCGTCCTCCGGTAAAATTCCGTATTAACAACACGAAGAAAAATCCTAGCGGACGCGCCGGGTACCCCTTTAGGTTAAGTTCGACTCGGTAAGACCTCCACGGCCCAGTCGCAATGATCACCTCCCCAAGTTCGAGTTTGAGGTCTCAAACTTGAGTAGGCCAGAACTGTGTTTGCCCTAGATACAATTAATTGGACTCATCTCTCGTGAGAGCCAAGCGACTGAGCCACATCCTTCTGCGAAAACAGCCGATACAAGGCACATTTAATCACTCGATACTCGAGTACGGAAGCGCATCGCGCACAGGGTATTCACCCTTTAAATCAAACGAATGAATGACCAGTCTAAGAAATCAAAGAGAGGACTATGAGTGCCCACTCGACTGATCCTCAGTCGAATAAACACTCGAGGGCTACTGACGTGGGGATGAATCCTGGACCTATCGGGTGAGGCTACCCGGTCCAAGGCCCAAGACTTAAGCCCAAGGGGAGGTGCCACCTTACAGTCCTAGAAGGCCCAACTGAAGCCCACCCGCAAAGACTTGCGGGTCAAGAAGGAAACTTGTACCGACCTAAAACTAGGGTTTGTAACCCCCCCGGACACGGTTTGAGACCTAGCCACCTATATAAGGCTAGGAGAACCACCGAAGAGGGATCCAATCTAATCTAGACGACCAAAGCCTTGAGCTCGAGATCATACTCTCGACTTGAGCATCCCCTATCGTAACCGATCTACTGATAATACAGACCAAAAGAGCAGGAGTAAGGGTTTTACCTATACGAGGGCCCCAAACCTGGGTAAATCATGCCCCCTGTTAGCCGACGATCGTCACCAGCGTCCTTATGTTCTCTTAATCGAAACCCTACCGGATCATCCGAGGGACTTGTTGAGATGACTATTCGACAATGGTGGACACAAATGGCATGGGTTTTGGCTCAAGGTTTGGATGCACGAGAAGCATTCCCTCTCGGTACAGGTTTTTGGCTAGCAAGGCTAGGTAGCAAGCATAAGAGTTGAGGGAAACAAACAAATATACATGTGATAGAAAACAATCATGCAATCTTTCTTGGAAGTACAAACGATCTTAATTTGAGAATACTAAGCTTATGAGCTAACAAGAAATAAAGATAATGGAATAATGTATCTACATGCATCTCCATCTTTTCTACTTAAGCCTTGACGTATTGTTGCTACTGACCAATGCTAAGTTTGCCAAAATAAAATAGATTAACTTGATGCTCCCAAAGTGACACCAATACTAACAACAAGATCAATCATATAACATAAACTGCAAACTAAAATAAGGTGTGCAGAAAGTAAATGATAAAACTTCTCATTAATATTCTATAACGACAATTCACACCAAGGGATACATAGATAACCAACTAAAGGAGAGATACTTCCACACTATAAACCATCCTATATGATAACTTCTCTACTCATGATATGACTCTACTGAAAAGTAAAAAGGTGAAAGATAATGGTGTGATACCGCAACACTCCCCCAAGATTGGAACAAGCCAAGGGGATGCAAAAACCAATGACGAATTACTCCTTCGGTTGTGGTGGTGGAACAATCATGATTGGGGTAAGGAAACGCTCCAGCATCCCGCGAAGCCTGTTGTTCTCCTCTTAAAGTATCTCCACCTCCATCCTTAGAACTTCATATTGATCACAAAACTCATTGTGGACTCGAAGAGCTTCCTCTACTGCAGGGAAGGAGCTGAGGTCTACGACTGGTGGTATTGGTCCCTGCATATTATGAGAAAAAGCACGTCCATCGTTAATTGATCCCACAAAAGTAGGTTTCCTTGATCCGACAACAATTTGTCCCTCTTTTCTTGATGAAATCTTATTTACATCTTCCAAAGTCTCCTTCCCCTTGGCGGAGACCATGGTGCCTCTAAAACTGATAACAATTCCTGACATAACCATATCGAAACGAAAACACGACGAGAAAACGATATACGGACCTTAGGGGATCCGGGGGATTATATAAACAAAAGTTTCATAACAAAAGGAAGGTATAGGGTGAAACGGGTCGGAGATGGGATCCGAGGTGCCCACATCATGTGGTGGCACGACCAGGGGTGGGCCCACGCCGTGGAATGGTGTGGTGCCCTCGGGCACCGTTTCCTACCTGTTTTCATCTCGCAATTTTCCATATTTAATAAAAACAGCAAAAATATGTGTTGGAGAGTCAAACACAAACTTTTTCTTACCGAAACTATTACCTATTCGAAAACGGACTCAGCAGTTTCTTTAATTTGCTCTTTAATAAAAACTTCCGAAGTCACCACTTGAATAATACCAACATCTTCATTGTAAGGATCTCCAGAAATCTAATGTTTGAGTCTTTGCCCATTCACCACTTATGTAGTGTTATCTTTAAGTGAATTTTTTTTGATTGCACCCGAACGATACACTTCTTCAATAACAAAAGGTCCTTCCCATCCCGAGAGTAGTTTTCCTCCAAAAATCTGAGACGAGACCTATACGATAGAAGTTTCTCATCAACATGGAACTCTCTCTTAAGAATTCTCCTATCATGATTTTTTTTAACTTTCTCTTTAAGGAGTCTAGAATTTTCATAAGCTTCACTTCTCCATTCATCCAAAGAACTCAAGTCAAGCAACCTTTTCTTACCAGCAAGTTTAGAATCTCTATTAAGTTCTTTCACTGCCAATAAGCCTTGTGTTCTAATTCTAAAGGCAAGTGACAAGATTTTCCATGAACCATTTTGTAAGGAGACATACCCATAGGATTTTTATAAGCAGTTCCATAAGACCATAAAGCATCATTTAGCTTACTAGCCCAATTTTTCCTAGATTTATTAACAGTCTTTTGCAAGATAGATTTAATTTCTCTATTTGATAATTCTACTTGCGCACTTGTTTGGGGATGATAAGCTGAGGCAATTCTATGATTAACATAATATTTAGCAAGGGTTTTTCTAAAATACCATGAATAAAGTGAGAACCCCCATCAGTCATAAGATATCTAGGCACGCTAAACCTAGGAAAAATAACATCTTTAAGCATTTTTAATGAGGTTTCACCATCATCACTCTTTCTAGGTATAGCCTCTACCCACTTAGTGACATAATCAATAGCAACAAGTATATGAGTATAACCTCTCTAAGGAGGGAAACATACCCATAAAGTCAAATCCCCAACAGTCAAATGGTTCAATAACAAGAGAATAATTCATAGGCATTTCATTGTGTCTAGAAATACTACCAACTCTTCGACATTCATTACGACATAAAATAAAATTTCTTGCATCTTTAAAAAGACTAGGCCAATACAAACCTGATTGTAGAACCTTTTGTGCAGTTCTATCTCTAGCGAGATGTCCTCCATAAGCACTACTATGACATTTTCTCAATATCTCTCGTTATTCATGTTCTGGAACACATCTTTGCTTAATATCATCTACTTCTTCTTTATATAAGTGTGGGTCATCCCAAAAATAATGCCTCAAGTCAGAAAAGAATTTCCTTCTTTGCTGAGATTTAAATGTTGGAGGCAAGTACTTGGAAACAATAAAGTTAGCATAATCTGCATACCAAGGACTATCTCGCGAGCTTGCTTTTATTGCAGCCAACTGTTCATTTGGAAAACTATCATTAACAGGAATAGGGTCACAAGAAATGTTTTCCAATCTAGAAAAATTATCAACAACCGGATTTTCAGCACCCTTTCTATCTATAATATGCAAATCATACTCTTGTAAAAGTAGCACCCATCTAATAAGCCCATGCTTAGCATATTTATTTTCCATAAGGTACTTAATAGCAGCATGATCAATATGAATAGTAACTTTTGAATTAACTATATAAGGTCTAAACTTATCACAAGAAAAAAACTACAACTAGGAATACTTTTTCGGTAGTAGCATAATTCTTTTGAGGAGAATCAAGAGTCTTACTAGTATAATGAATAACATTCAACCTCTTATCTATTCGCCGTCCAAGAACAACACCTACAGAAAAATCACTAGCATCACACATAATTTCAAAGTGTAAATTCTAATAAGGTGGTTGAACAATAGGAGCAGACATTAAAGCCTTCTTTAGAATTTCGAAAGCATCTTTACAATCATCATAAAAAACAAAAGGTACATATTTTTGTAGAAGATTAGTAAGGGGCATTAATAGTTTAGATAAATCTTTAATAAACCTTTTATAGAAACCAACATGACCAAGAATACTACGAATAACTTTAACATCCCTGGGACAAGGAATTTTCTCAATTGCTTCCACTTTAGCTCTGTCAACTTCAATACCCGTTTCAGAAATTTTATGTCTAAGAACGATTCCTTCATTAACCATAAAGTGACATTTCTCCCAATTAAGAAAAAGATTAGTTTCCTCACATCTCTACAAATCTTTATCAAAATTGTGTAAACAGTTATCAAAAGAAGTTCCTTAGATGGAGAAATCGTCCCTGAATACTTCCACAATTTCCTCACAAAAACCATGAAAGATAGCAGACATGCATCTTTGAAACGTAGAAGGAGCATTACACAAACCAAAAGGCATACGTCTATAAGCATAAGTTCCATAAGGACAAGTAAAAGTTGTTTTCTCTTGATCTTGCTTTTTAACAGCAATTTAAGAAAACCCAGAATAACCATCAAGAAAGAAAAAATGAGTTTTCTTAGACAACCTTTCCAA
Source organism: Alopecurus myosuroides (assembly GCA_028641055.1). Taxonomy (NCBI): domain Eukaryota; kingdom Viridiplantae; phylum Streptophyta; class Magnoliopsida; order Poales; family Poaceae; genus Alopecurus; species Alopecurus myosuroides. The sequence goes on from CM054060.1 coordinate 107,934,093, forward strand.
CATTTGATCAATAAAAGGTAAAGGATAATGATATTTCTTAGTAACTTTGTTAAATTTTGTAAAATTGATGCACACTCTATAACCAACTACTACTCTTTGAGGAATAAGCTCATCATTTTCATTTGGCACAACAATAATTCCTCATTTCTTAGGAACATAATGCACATGATCACCTATCCTGACAGAAAGCATCTACTATAAGCAATAGGTTAAATAATACCAGCATCAAGGAGTTTCAATACCTCATTTCTTACCACTTCCTTCATCTTAGTAATTAAACAGCGTTGATGTTCAACAATTTTTTTTTGCATCAGGTTCCATATTATTAGCATGCTCAAATATAGGAGGGGAAATCCCTTTCAAATCATCAAGAGTATCCAATAGCTCCTCGGTGTTTCTTCAATACTTTCAATAACCTTTCCTCTTCCTTATTTGAAAGTTTAGAACTAATAATAACAGGATATGTTTTCTTATCATCAATATGAGCATATTTAAGATTATTAGGTAAAGGTTTTATGTAATAAACGGGGTCCTCCTTGGGTGGTGGTGTGGTACCCAAATCTTCCATCGGTAAATTGTGCTTCAGCATATTTGGTTGACGAAGAAGAATCTCATCAATCTCATTTCTTTCTTCCATAACTACCTCATTTTCGTGGTTCTCCATGTATTGCTGCGAAGCATTGTTAGGAGCAAGAGCAATAGACGCAAGCTGTTCAACTTTAAAATCTTCATTAGGCAATTCAGTTTCATAAGGATATTTAGCAAATTTACAAAAATTAAACTCATAAGATTCTCCATCAAATTTAGTTAATATTTACTCCTTCTTACAATCTATAATAGCACCACAAGTGTTCAAGAAAGGTCTACCAAAAAATGATAGGACAAGTTTTACTAGAAGTTTCACCAAGAACTAGAAAATCAGCAGTATATTTAGTTTGACCACATAAAAATTCCACATCGCTAATAATACCAATTGGAGAGATAGTTTCTATATTAGCAATAAGAATAACCACATCAATTTCTTCAAGTTCACAAGAACCAATTTCATGCATGATTTATCTATAAAGCTCATAAGCAATAACACTTGAACTTGCACCAATCTCACATAAACCATAATAGTAATGATAACCTATCCTGACTGAAAGCATAGGAACACTAGTTTTCCTAAATCTTCAAGGATGGGAAACAATATTAGAAGCATCTTCGCAGAAGATAATTTGTCCATATTCTACACTTTCGATGACAAGGTCCTTTACTATTGCCATTGTAGGTTCAACAGTTATTTGTTCATTAGGTTCTATAGATTTCTTTGTACTTTTGTTAACCACACTAGCTATAATAGAATGTTCCTTTACCTTAGCTGGGAAAGGCATATTCTCAATATAATGTTCAGGCACACCAGGATTAACAGTATGAACTTCTATATTTCTAAAGGAACAAAATTAACAGTATCTTTCTAAGGTGCATGGTACTTGTTACACCCCTTTTGGGGAATATCAAGATAAGAGGAAAACTCCTAAAAACGTTTGCAAAAATTTGAGAGTCAAGACCATAAACAACAGTAATATTAAAAAATCATCGGTTACCATAAAAGATTTAATGAATTCATAATCATAATTTATACCTCACTTTCTAGCTTTGTCATTCTCCCATCCTTCAGTATTTTACTAAATACGGTCAAGAAGATTCCGATTAGCTTCTCCTTTCATACGTGTATATGATCCAGAACAAGAAGCATTCAATAAATCCTTATCATGAAGAGAAAGCCTTGCATATAAATTATTAATAACAATATTACTGGGGAGCTCATGAATGGGACATTTGAGCATTAGTAACTTCAATCCCCCCACGCTTGGGAAATAATCTCTCCATCACGAGGCCAGAAATTATATATTTGATTTTGATCCTTATGAATCTCACTAGGAGGATAGAAATTTGAATAAAAGATATGTACAATTTCCTCCCATCCAATAGATCGACCATTCTTCAGCATCTTATACCATTCCGCAGCTCTGCCCTTCAGTGATAAAGATAATAACTTGCTCTTAACTTGTTCCATTGCAATACATGCACACTTGAACAACTCGTAGAATTAATGTATAAAGAGTAAATGATCACCAGGATGGACATTTTCATCTCCAAAATAGCAGTTATCCATAACATGTTCAACAATTTTTATAGGTATTTTAAAAGGATCCAATTGAGCAGACGGCGGGTCATCCACTACACTAGCAGTGGCAGCAGTACTCCGAAATAGGGAATCAAATGGAGATCTCTCCATAATGAAATAAAGCAGTAGACAGAAATAAAAACAACACTGAAAGTAAAATTTCCATTAGCAATTCCACTTACCAATAGCGCTTCACTCCACGGCAACGGCGCCAGAAAATAGTCTTGATGACACACAAGTATAGGGGGTGTATCGTAGTACTTTCGATAATAAAAATGTCGATCCCAACAAGGAGCGGAAGGTGTTGACAAGCAGTTTGGATAAAGGATTTACTGTAACTACTAGCGGACAGGTTTTCAGGGGTTTTTGATATAGCAGATAAATAAAGTACAAGTAAATAAAAGACGGTAATAATAATTACAGCAAGTGTCCCAATCCTTTTTAGAGAAAAGTACAAGCCCATTGGTTTACTTATGATGACCAAACGTTCTTGAGGACATACGGGAATTTCGTCAAGTGCTTTCGCTTCCTAAAGCTGATTAATCTTTATTGTTTTGATAGGTGTTGTGTGGGTGAACTATGCTAATGTACTTCCCTAACTTGGACTGATACATACTTGTGATTATACACCTCCAAAGCATCCTTAACTACAAGAAAGTAATTAAGACAAATCTACACTCCCTCATGCATCGGTTTTCTAACAGGGGTTTAGGTTTCTGTCACTTCAGCAACCCCACAATTAGTAGCCGAATACACAATGCATTCTCTTAGGCCCATAAAAGTGAAGTGTAATGTAGTCGACGTTCACATGACACCACTAGAAGAATAGCACCACAACTTAAATATCAAACCAATAAATATTACTCAACATAATTCCACTACTAACATCTTGACTTCTCCCATGTTCTCGAGAACTAAACAACCTACTCACAAGACATTATATGGATCATGATCATAGGTGATATAATTATGAGTAACAATCTAGTCATAAAGTGCAAACACCGATAAATCTCATAAGCATCAACTACAAACAGACAATTCACCCCGAGAGAGATATCTAGTGGAAAACAACAATATAGAACCCTAATTGTTACAGCGGGACGACGGTGGATGGTGAGAATGATGGTGTTCGTGGTGATAATGATAACGATGATGATCTCAATGATGCCCTATGCGATGACGATGACGATGGCGATGATTTCCCCCCTCCGGAAAGAAATTTCCCCGACAGATTTCTCTCAGTCGAATAACTTTTCTCTCTCTATTGTTTTCCGCCTCATGGAGGCGACGTAATATTTCCTCAATGGTTCCCCGAGTCTTAGGGTTTGCGGGGGGATGAAGTACGTGAAGGGGGGCTACTAGTGGTGGGCCAGGGCTAGGCCTGGAATTCGAGCCGAGCCAAGCCGGCCCGGCTCGACTCGGTCAAGCTCGGCTCGGCTCGTTTAAGTAAACGTGTCTAGAAATGAAATTCGGCTCGACTCGCAAAACTCGCGAGCTCGCTCGTTTAACTCGATAAAACATTCAATAGGGAAATTCATATATTAAATCTATATTTTTTCTTATTATTTAAATATTATGATGCAATAATAAAACAAAATAGGATAACTGTACACTATTAGGTAAAGAATGAGAAATAATTGTTCACATAGATAAGAATAAGATGTAACATTTTTTTTGACCGAGTTAAATGAGTACTCGTAAACTCAGACTTGTTTACCATCAAAAACGAAAACCCGGCTTGGCTCGTTTAACTACAATTTCAAGACGAGCCGAGTCGAGTTCCGAGTTACTCGTTTAGCTCGCGAGTGTCGAGTTTTAGGTCCATCCCTAGCCAGGGCCTCCACACCACAAGGCGTCGCGGCCGGGGGGCGTGCCACCACATGGTGTGGGCCCCTGGTGGCCCCCCTCTAGCTCCCCTCTTGGCCGGCTCCGTCATCTGGCAAAATAGGAACTCCTCGATGTTTTTCCTGACTTGCTGATCTTCAGAATTATGATATCTTGACGGTCCTTTTTCCAGCAGAATTCTGGTTCTGGCAGTTAATTCTCCAATAATCATCAAACATGGAAAATAGATGAAATAACATAAGTATCATCTCTAAATACGAAATATATCAATGAATAACAGTAAATTATGATATAAAATAGTGATGCAAAATGGACGTATCATAGGGAGAGAAGGATGATATGATGAGATGAAGGATGGAAAAAATCTCAAGATTGGGGATTCCCATGTCACTCCAAGACATATCCAAGAAGTACAAGCGTCAAAGCTTGGGGTAGCCCAAGGCATCCTCTTCTTCACCAAGAAAAATATGAAGTTTCTTTCAAAACACTATATTTTTTTATTGCTTCACATGATATGTGTTATTCTTAAAGCACCATTTTATTTTGCTTTCAGTTTTGTTTTGTTTTCTTTGCTGTATTTTATGGTTGGATCCTAGAACTTTTATTTTGGATAGAAACATACTCCGTTTTCATTGCCTAGAACACACTGGTTTTCACTCTTCTTGTTCTGTGGGTGTTCAGTTTTTGTTAGTACTGCGTTTAGCTCTAGTTTTTTACTCAAATTTTTATCATAACTTGTTGGTTTGCTTCAGTTATATATGATTAGCTCTCTAGTATTTAATAATTATTTTCTTTGAGAGTTGTTTCAAATAAGTTGATTGGTGTTGGAGAAGAGTAAAATGTTTCATGCTTATAGTGGTGCAATAGGAAACTTGTTTTGGCTGTGGATTAGACTTTGGCATGTCATGTTAGATGTTATTCTAATTGTGTGCTTAGTATTATATAATGGACCATGACTAGTCTCAAATAGCTGATAGTGCTTAAAGTGTCATTGAAATTAAATCATGTGTTGTTTCCTCATATTGAAGCATGGTATTATAGTATTCTTATTTGAATGATTTATCTGGATTGACTTGGCGCATGCTCACGCCATGTTATGACTATAAAAAAGTCACCTCTATCCTTTATTATTATTAATTTCTTGACTTGTAATATCACTTCATGCTTTGATTAATGATGTTTTGTTGCTATGCAAGATTATGGCCATTATTACTCTCTTAGTTTGTCGCTCCCAGTCTTTTGCTAGCCTTCACATGTGATACATCCATTTTGCATCACTATTTTATATCGTAATTTTCTGTTATTCACTGATATATTTCATATTATGATGCATTACTTATGTTATTTCATCTTTCATAATTATTGGAGAATAATCACCAGGACCAGAAATCGCTGGAAAAGGCACCATCAAGATACCCTATTTCTGAAGACCAGAAGAAGAAGGGGGAAATCGGAGGAGTCTTAGAACATAAGAAGAGGGAGCCAGCCACGAGGGGAGCCATAGGGGGCCACCAGGGGCCCACACCACCAGGTGGATCCCCCCTGATCGCGCCGCCAGGTGGTGTGGCCACCCTAGCCGACCACTGTTAGCTCCCCTCGCGTACTTGACACCCAAGGAACCCTAAGGCCAGAGGAACCATTGAGGAAATATTCTGCCGCCTCCTCGGGCGGAAAACGACAGAGAGAGAAAGCTCTCCGGCAGGGAGAAATCTGTCGGGGAAATTCCTCCCCGGAGAGGGGAAATCATTTCCACCGTCATCGCTCCAGACATCATCAAGATCATCATCGTCATCATCCTCACCACCAGCACCATCATCCTCACCATCCACCTCCATCCCGTTGTAAAAATTAGGGTTCTATATTGTTGTTTTCCACTAGATCTCTCTCCCGGTGTGGACCTTGTTAGTAGTTGATTCTTACGAGATTTATCGGTGTTTGCAGTTTATGACCATATTGTTATTCATCATCATATCACCTCTGGTTATGATCCATATGTTGTCTTGTGAGTAGTTCATTCAGTTCTTGAGGACATGAGACAAGTCAAGATGTTAGTAATGGAATTATATTGAAGTAATATCTAATGGTTTTATATTTAAGTTGTGGTGTTATTATTCTAGTGGTGTCATCTGAACTTAGACTACGTGACACTTCACCTTTATGGGCCTAGAGTTATGCATTGTGTATTTGGCTACTAATTCAGGGGTTGCCGGAGTGACAGAAACCTAAACCCCCGTTAGGAAACTGATGCACGACGGAGTGTAGGATTCCAGAGTTTAAGGCTGTGGTTAGATTTATCTTAATTACGTCTTGTAGTTGCGGATGCTTGCAAGGGGTTTAATAACAAGTATGTATTAGTCCTAGTTGGGCGGTGCATTAGCATACATTCACCCACGCACCACCTATCAAAACAATAAATATTAATCAAATGTATGAAACGAAAGAGCTTGACGAAGTTCACATGTGTCCTCGAGAACGTTTACTCATCATAAGTAAAACAACCGGCTTATCCTTTGCTCTAAAAAGTATTGGGACAGTCGCTGCAATTACATTTACTGTCTTTTATTTACTCACACTTTATTTATCTGCTATATCAAAAACCACCAAAAACATGTTTGCTAGTGTTTACAGTGAATCCTCTATCCAACCTGCTTGTCAATACCTTCTGCTTCTCGTTGGGTTCGACTCTCTTATTTATAGAAAATACTACGACACACCCCCCCATACTTGTGGATCATCAAGACTATTTCCTAGCATCATTTCCGGAGAGTGAAGCGCTATTGGTAAGAGAAACTTTTACTGTGAGTGTTGTTTTATTTATGTCTGCTGCTTTATTTTATTATGGAGAATCCATTTGATTCTCTATTTAGGAGTACTGCTACTACTGCTAATGTAATAGATGACCCGATGTCTGCTCAATTGGATCCTTTTAAAATAACTACGAAAGTTGTTAAATGTGTTATGGTTAACTGCTATTTTGGAGATGGAATTCTCCATCCCGCTGATCACTTACTCCTTATACATGAATTATGCGAGTTATTCAGGTGTGCAGGTATTACAATGGACCAGGTTAAGAGGAAATTATTCCCTTTAGCACTGAAGGGTAAGCTGGAGAATGGTTTAAAATGCTGAAGAATGGTCAATCTATTGAATGGGAGGAAATTGTACCTCTCTTTTATTTTAAATTTTATCCTCCTAGTAAGATTCATAAAGATCAGAATAAAATATATAATTTCTAGCCTTATGATGGAGAGACTATTTCCCAAGATTGGGGGAGATTGAAGTTATTAATGCTCAAATGTCTGTTCATGAGCTCCCAGTAATATTGTTATCAATAATTTTTATGCAAGGCTTTCTCTTCATGATAAGGATTTATTGGATGCTTCTTGTTCTGGATCATTCACACGTATGAAAGGAGAAGCTAAATGGGATTTTCTTGACCGTATTCAAGAAAATACTGAAGGATGGGAGAATGACAAAGGTAGGAAGTCAGATATAAATTATGATTATGAATGCATTAAATCTTTTATGATAACCGATGATTTCTATAATGTTAGTGTTGTTTGTGGTCTTGCCTCTCAAATCTTTGAGAATTGTTTGAAGGCCTTTTCCTCCTATCTTGATATTCCCAAAAAGGAGTTGAGCAAGTACCATGCACCTTATAAAGATACTGTTAATTGTGTCCCTGCTAGAAACATAGAAGTTCATACCGTTAATCCTGATGTGCCTGAACCTTATATTGAGAAAATGCCTTTCCCTGCCAAGGTAAAGGAGCATTCTATTATAGCTAGTGTGGTTAACAAAAGTATAAAGAAATCTATAGAACCCGATGAACAAATAATTGTTGAACCTACAGTAGCAATGGTAAAAGACCTTATCTCTGGAAATATAGAGGATGGACACATTATCTTCTGTTAAGATGCTTCTAATATTGTTTCACATCCTAGTAAATCTAGGAAAACTAGTGATCCCGTGCTTTCTGTTTGGATAGGTGATCATTGCTACTATGGTTTATGTGATATTGGTGCAAGCTCAAGTGCTATTCCTTATAATATTTATAAATAAATCATGCATGAAATTAGTTCTTGTGAACTTGAAGATGTCGATGTGGTTATTAAGCTAGCTAATAGAGAAACAATCTTTTCGATTGGTATTCTTAGAGATGTAGAAGTTTTATGTGGTAAAACTAAATATCCTACTAATTTTCTAGTACCGGGTACATGTGCTAGTACAACTTGTCCTATAATTTTTGGTAGACCTTTCTTGAATACTTATGGTGTTTTTATAGATTATAAGAAGGAGAAAATATTGAATAAATTTGATGGAAAATCTTATGTGTTTAATTTTTCTAAATTTGCGAGAGCTCCTTATGAAACTGAATTGCCTAATGAAGATTTTAAAGTTGAACAACTAACCTCTATTGCTCTTGCTCCTAACAATGCTTTGCAGCAATACATGGAGGACCATGAAAGTGAGGTCTTTATGGAAAAGAAAGATGCTAATCCTAGGCTAATTAGATGGGTGTTGCTTGTACAAGAGTTTGATTTGCATATTGTGGATAGGAAGAGTGCTGAAAATTCTGTTCCTGATAATTTATCTAGATTGGAAAACATTGCTTATGACCCTATTCCTGTTAATGATAGTTTTCCACATAAACAGTTGGTTGCAATAAAAGTAAACTCCCAAGATATTCCTTGGTATGCAGACTGTGCTAACTTTATTGTTTTCAAGTATTTGCCTCCAACATTTACAGCTCAACAAAGAAGAAAACTCTTTTATGATTTGAGACATTATTTTTGGGATGAACCACACTTATATAAAGAAGGAGTAGATGGTATTATGAGAAGTTGTGTTCCATAGCATGAACAACGAGAGATATTGAGAAAGTGCCATGGTAGTGCTTATGGAGGACATCGTGCTGGAGATAGAACCACACAGAAGGTTCTACAATCAGGTTTCTATTGGCCTACTCTCTTTAAAGACGCACGAAAGTTTGTTTTATCTTGTGATGAATGCCAAAGAGTTGGTAATATTTCTAGGCGTAATGGAATGCCTATGGATTATTCTCTTTTTATTGAACCTTTTTATTGTTGGGGTTTTGACTTTATGGGTCCGTTTCCTCCTTCAAATGGTTATACTCATTTACTTGTTGCGATTGATTATGTTACTAAATGGATAGAAGCTATACCTACAAAGAGGTGCTGATGGTGAAACCTCATTAAAAATAATTAAAGATGTTATTTTCCCTAGGTTTGGTGTGCCTAGATATCTTATGACTGATGGAGGTTCTCACTTTATTCATGGTGGTTTTAGACAAACCCTTGCTAAATATGATGTTAACCATAGAATTGCCTCAGCTTATCATCCTCAAACCAGCGGGCAAGTATAATTATCAAATAGAGAAATTAAATCTATCTTGCAAAAGACTGTTAATAAATCTAGGAAAAATTGGTCTGATAAGTTTAATGATGCTTTATGGGCTTATAGAACTGCTTATAAATTCCTATGGGTATGTCTCCTTATAAAATGGTTTATGGAAAAGCTTGTCACTTGCCTTTAGAATTACAACACAAAGCTTATTGGGCAGTGAGAGAACTAAATAGAGATTTTAAGCTTGCCGGTAAGAAAAGAATGCTTGACTTGAGTTCTTTAGATGAATGGAAAAATACTCTTTAAAGAGAAAGTTAAACAATGGCATGATAGGAGAATTCTTAAAAGAGAGTTTCATGGTGGTGAGAAAGTTCTATTGTATAGGTCACATCTCAGATTTTTTGCAAGAAAATTACTCTCAAGATGGGAAGCACCTTATGTTATTGAAGAAGTGTACTGTTAGGGTGCAATCAAATTTGCTTCCCTCAAAGATAACACTACACAAGTGGTGAATGGGAAAAGACTCAAACATTATATTTCCTGGGATTCTTATGAAGAAGATGTTGATACTATTCAAGTGGTGACTCCAGAAGAGTTCATTAAAGAGAAGATTCCAGAAACTGCATAATCCTTTTTTCAAACTGGTAACCGTTCTCTTAAGAAAATGTTCGCGTATTACATCCCAACTTATATTTTTGTTGTTTATAGAAAATATGAAAAATATTGATCCGAAGAAGGGTAGGATCCGGTGCCCAAAGGCACCACACCACCTGGGGGCACGGGCCCACCCATGGCCGCGCCACCCTATGGTGTGAGCGCCTCAGAGCCCCTCTCCGACCGGTTTTCGCCCTGCACCTTCCTTTTGTTACGTAGCTTTTTGCTATATAATCCCCCGGATCCCCCGACGTCCGTATATTGTTTTCTCGCGGTGTTTTCATTTCGATATGTTTCTGTCAGGATCTGTTTTCAGTTTTAGAGGAACCATATTCTCCAACAACAACAACAAGGGGAAGGGACCTATGGAAGATGATCTTCAAGTTCCCAAGCGCAAGAACATGGACCAGAGCGTCAAGAGGGAAGCAAAGAGGATGTCATCAAGTAACACTGGATGTGATTTTTCTCACAATATGCAGGGGCTAAGACCCTTAGTTCCAGGCCTCAGCCCCATCTCTAGAGTAGAGGAAGCTCTTCGATTCGTAGATGAGTTCTGTGATCGATATCGAGCTTTAAGGAGGGAGGTAGATATACTTCAAGAGGAGAACAAAAGGCTTCGCGAAATGCTGGAGCATTTCAGTATTTTAATGAAAAATTCACCACCACCACCCAAGAAGTAATTCGTCATTGGTATTGGCATCCCCTTGGCTTGTTCCAATCTTGGCGGAGTGCCGCGGTATCACACCTTCATCTTTCACCTTTTTACCTTTTAGTAGAGTCATATCATGAGTAGAGAAGTTATCATATAGGATGGTTTGTAGTATGGAAGTATCTCTCCTTTAGTTGGTTATCGATGTATCCCTTGGTGTGAGTTGCCGTTATGGATATTAATGAGAATTTTTATCATTTACCTTCTATGCACTTTATTTTAGTTTGCAATTTATGTTATATGATTGATCTTGTTGATTGTTCTCTGACCAAGAGCAAAGTTTGCCATCACCAATTATGATTTTTTTGCACCTTTATTGTGACTCCCTCTACTCGTTTCAAGTTAAATTATATGAGAGGAAGTTGTTGTCTAGAATGACTTGTGTATTCATAAATTTGATGCTTCTTGTCCGTATTTTATTTATCGACACTTCACTCCATAAACCTGTGGTCATGTTTAGTGAGTTCAGTTTCGCTTGGGGGCAAGCAGGTCTAAGATTGGGGAAGTTGATACGTCCACTTTGCATCACTATTTTATATCGCAATTTTTTGTTGCTCATCAATATATTTCATATTATGATGCATTGCTTATGTTATTTCATCTTATTTTGCATGTTTGATAACTGTTGGATAATAATCACCAGGACCAGAAATCAGCTGGAAAAAGCACCGTCCAGATATCCTATTTACGAAGACCAGAAGAACACGGGGGACATCGGAGGAGTCTTAGAACATCATAAGAGGGAGCCAGAGGGGGGCCACGAGGGGCCCACACCACCAGGTGACGCCCCCCTTGGCTGCGTCGCCACGTGGTGTGTCCACCCTGGCCCACCAATGGAAGCCCCCTCTCGCGTACTTGACCCCCAGGGAACCCTAAGGCCAGAGGGACCATCGAGGAAATATTCCGCTGCCTCCTTGGGTCGGAAAACAACAGAGAGAGAAAAGCTCTCCGGCAGGGAGAAATCTGTCTGGGAAATTCCTCCCCGGAGAGGGGAAATCATCGCCATCGTCACCGTCATCGATCCGGACATCATCAAGATCATCATCGTCATCGTCCTCACCACCAGAACCATCCACCTTCGCCCGCTGTAACAATTAGGGTTCTATATTGTTGTTTTCCACTAGATCTCTCTCTCTCTCTCTCTCTCTCTCTCTCTCTCTCTCGGTGTGGATTACTTGTTAGTATTTGATGCTTACGAGATTTATCAGTGTTTGCACTTTATGGCCAGATTGTTATTCACCATTATATCACCTCTAATTATGATCCATATGATGTCTTGTGAGTAGTTTGTTTAGGTCTTAAGGACATTGGAGAAGTCAAGATGTTAGTAGTGGAATTATGTTGAAGTAATATCTAGTGGTTTGATATTTAAATTGTGGGGTTATTCTCCTAGTGGTGTCATGTGAACGTAGACTACATGACACATCACCTTTATGGGACTAGAGGGTTGCATTGTGTATTTGGCTACTAATTGTGGGGTTGCCGGTGTGACAGAAACCGAAACCCCCGTTAGGAAACCGATGCACGAGGGAGTATAGGATCCCAGAGTTTAAGGCCGTGGTTAGATTTATCATAATTAGTTCTTTTAGTTGCAGATGCCTGCAAGGGGTTTAATCACATGTATGTATTAGTCCTAGTTGGATGGCGCATTAGCATAGGTTCACCCACACAACACCTATCAAAACAATAAATATTGATCAACTGTATGAAACGAAAGAGCTTGCCGAAGTTCCCATGTGTCCTTGAGAATGTTTAGTCATCATAAGTAAAACAACCGGCTTGTACTTTGCTCTAAAAAGTATTAGGACACTCGCAGCAATTAAATTTACTGTATTTTATTTACTCGCACTTTATTTATCTACTATATCAAAAACCACCAAATACCTGTTTGCTAGTGTTTACAGTGAATCCTCTATCCAACCTACTTGTCAACACCTTCCGCTCCTCGTTGGGTTCGACACTCTTATTTATCGGAAGTACTACGATACACCCCCTATACTTGTGGGTCATCAACCTGCACTGAGTATGCGCTCTACTCGTGCATCCAACTCCGAAAAACCAAAGTTTTCAAATGTGTCCACTATATCTACCTATATGTGGCATTTTACTGCCACTCCAAGTAATTTTCTCGTGTGCTACCTTTAACCTTAAAAAATATTAAATCTATTTTGTGTTCCTGTTCATTAGGAAGAAGTTTCAAATTGTATCATGGTTTATGTCAAACAAAGTTCTTCTACCTTATTTCACCCGATGAGTATGGAACCTGCGCTCATCTAAATTCGCAGAGAGCTTGTGCCAAATAATACGAACTCAAATAATAAAAATGGCACTTCCCCATGGTTTGATGAATGTTGGTTGGCACCCATGAATACGGCTAGCTCTGATTTGTGAAAGTAAAGGCGGGGGGAAGTGCCAACCAAAAGAAAGAAAATGCTAATGGAAACCGCTCTCAAAAGTCTAAACACTTTTCTTGGCATGGATTATGATAAGTTCTTCATTACTATTAATTTACATACACCTATCTCAAAATTGTTTTCAATACCTCTGTTTTATTAAATAAAAAGTTCTAGCACATGAGTAATCTCCGCTTCCCTCTGCGAAGGGCATTTTTTTAACTTTTATGCCGAGCCTTCATCTTCTTACTTTATTCACCAGTTAAGAGAGCATAATTGTCATTCTGAGTATAATGTGCATAGTACCAAATTTATTATTGATTGATACATGATTATGGTATTGTTTGCTCTCAAATTATTTGTATCTAGTCACCATTTAAACTTTGAAGGTGTCTTGAAATTTATGTTTTGCTACCACACGAAGGAGAAACTGGATACCACTTTATTATATTTTATTTATGATTGAAACAAGCGTATAACTTTCAATGCATCATTATTCATTGTCTTATGTTTGTGTTACTTTTCATGTGAAACATAGTTGCTAAGGTTACATTAGTTCAAATAATATTTACCATGCATTTGTTAAATTACTTTGATCTAGATTGCAATGCTTTTACATAACGTTGATCAAGATTTGTGTTGGCTTTATTTCACCTCAAAAATTATTTTGTTATCACTTACCTACTCGAGGATGAGCAGAAGTTAAGCTTTGGGATGCTGATACATTGCAAACGTATCTATAGTTTTTGATGCTCCATGCTTGTTTTCTACCCAATATCTATTTGTTTTCCACATGTTTTCTATCGTTTTCCGGATGTTTTGGACTACGTGGCAAAGTGGCAAGTTGTTGTTTTCTGCGGGTTTTTTATTTCAAAAAAGTTTTTAAGGAAATATTCTCGCAAAGGGCTCAAAATCCACAAAGATCATTTTTACCCGAAACAGAGACATAGTCCAAACAAGAGCTGCAGGGGGCCAGGGGGTGCTAGGCACGAACACACCATAGGCCACGCCTGGTGGGCCCTTAGGCGCCCTGACCACTGCCTCCTGTAGCCTCTTCGCCTATAAATTGGCTTTTACCCTAAAAACGTCAGGGGCAAAGTTATTTTCCACGAAACATACAGAGAGGCATCTTCACCTTGACAGTCTAATCAACGGCTTATGCCGCCCTGTTTCGGCACCCTGCCAGAGAGGAGAATCGTCATCGGAGGCCTCTACATCGTCATCATCGCCCCCAGATAGATGCGTGAGTAGTTCATCTCGGGACTACGGATCCATAGCAGTAGCTAGATGGTTGTTGTATTCCCTATGCCTCCATGTTTAGAGTCTCGTGAGCTGCTCACGCGATCGAGCCCACCGTTATGTAATTGTGCATGTTGTGTTTACTGGGATCCGATGAACCATGATATTATGATTATGTTGTTCATGTCAATTTGGGATGCTTCACTTATATTTGTATAGAGTTTTAATTTTGTCTTGCAATGCTCTCCGGTGTTCATGATTATCTTGGCCATGTAGTCGTTTTCACCTCTAAGAGATGGTTTATATGCTAGATGGTAGGTTCATGTTTCTCTTACATCTGTGCTCGAGTGACAGAAACGTGACAGATGTGAGATGTGTTTTTGCTACTTGGGAGAAAATAGCTAGTGTCTACAGATGAGGACCACCGTTTATATTATGTATTATTCTTAATGCATTTATCTCTTGCATACTACCTCCATTCCATAATATAAGGCGCATTTCATTTGCTTTGACCAATCCTTTGACTAACAATTAATCTATCAATATATAATTTATGCAACATATAAGTGATATCATTGTATTGTCACTCAAAAGTACTTTCTTGTGGTTATCAGTTCTGTCACAAAAGTTTCATATTAAATAAGTAAATCTTGGTCAAAGTGTCGGTCAAAAAGAACAATATACACCTTATATTTTGGAATGGGGGTACTACAATCATTGAAAAAAATAGCGCGCTATTTCCCGGTTATTAGCACGCTATAGCTTAATTTGAGGGGCTACGCTATATTTGGCCAAAAGTTGCCGCTACAGAGCTAATGACGTTTTTAGCGCGCTAAATGACGCTAAACTAGGTAACGCTATAGCGCGCTATATTATTATAGCATGCAGTAGTCCAAATTGTGTTGTTTTCCTATAGTTTTTTTCTAATAAAACATTGCTTGTAGTTAAATAGTTGAACTTGATGCATGTTTCTTTCATATAATTAAATTTTAGGTAGTGTATGCATGTTTCTTGCCATATGCATATCACACAAAGAGACGTAACAAGCTACCTACAGATTCACATCTCAACTCGTATTTGTATTTGTGCCATGGACTTGGCCTTGACATTTGAAATGGTTACCTGGTTATGCATGCATTGCTTTTGGACAATTTTTTTAGTGTTGATTAGCCTAAAATCTTTAATATTTGGGTTATTTTGCACCATTTTTTTCATCACGCTATTTTAAATGTAACTTTGCTATATCCCGCTATATCTTTTATAGCCTCTCGAGAAGGGCCACGCTATTTTGGATAGCACGCTATTTTTTTCGTTGACTACAATGCATCTGTCCCCGCTGGGTCATCGGTAAAGTTGCAAGCCCTGGACGGAAATGCTAGAAATACCCCTTACCGAACGGAAATGCCAACTCTACCCTGGCGGAAAGCTAGCTAAGCGACCCGTGTATATTCCGCCGCCAACTGGATCGGCGGGAGGTCTCGTGCCACCAAACTGACAGATTGTACTTCCCGCCTACCCAGTTGGCGGAATGTACATGTGTCGCTTAGCTGGCTTTCCGCCACGGTAGACTTGCATTTTCGTTCGGTAAGGGGTATTTCTAGCATTTTTATTAGGCAGGGGTTATATTTGTAATAAAATCCCCTGGACAAGCATGGGACCTCTTAAACATGTCATCGCCATTGCATGTCAACACCATCAAAGCCTGGTGAGAACATCCCAAAAGTCTAGCTAGCTATAGCTAGTCGAACATTTTACTACTCCCTCCGTCCACTTTTATAAGGCTCACTTCTTAGCACTCAATAGTAAGAAGTGAGCCTTACAAAAGTGGACGGAGGGAGTAGCTTTTTTCATCTAGAAAACATCCGATCCTGCACTCTAGTGCTACTGCGCGCCATGCAGAGGCACATCACCACGGCCCGATCGAATCTCTTCCCCCCTCGATAGCTCTACCTAGCTGCAACCACGTACAGCTCGCAGATGATGAGGGAAAAAGAAGGCCCTGCCTGCTGCATGGAGATGGAGCAAACGGAATGATGGCGCGTGCGAAAAAACTGTGGGGCTAGCTGTAGCTCCCGATCGTTGGGCACGGCATGGCATCCATCACTCCACTCCTCTAGCTCTCGATCAGTGCATGCCGCCACAGTACGCTCCACCCCTTCATGCTCCGCCCCGTTGCCTTGTTCGGGCATAAAATCTCCCGCTCATCATCAAAAGGATCTTTTGGTATGATACGAAGCGACCCTTTGTGCTGTGTTCTGCATGCAACGCTGGGAGCTATGGTAGCTAGCAGCGCTGAATATGGATTGCTTTCTTTTTCGGTCAGGTTGCATCTCCTTCAGTTTCGTTCGTTGGGAATACCCTGCATATATACATACCGATTTATCACATGGCAGGTGGGTTTCAATGGAGGATAATAATGGTAGCTCGAGTTTCTAGTAGCAGCTTGTTCAAAAAAAAGTTTCTAGTTGCTACATGTGCGGGAGAGAGAGGCTGCAGAAGAGTGGTAGTACTGGTGGCTGCTAGGCTGCAAGCCTAAAACATGTAAAGTGATGATCCCTAGCTTGTAGCTGCGCAAGCTCTCGTTCATTGACTCTCTATGCACCCAAGACCAAAAGGTGGCAGGCTTTCATTATTTGCGGTGCAGCTGTTCTGTCTTGCCCGTGTCCATAATGATTTGATTCCCACGGTGGAAGTGGAATCCCCATGGTGCATCACCCTACTCTCGGCATGCTAGTTTGACATGAAAGAACATAGAAAGGTCGTAGCACACCTCTGTTCGCACATTTGTACAACAACATGTGTTACCCAAATCTTATACTCCCTCCGATACATATTAATAGGTCCTCAGGTGGATGTATCTAGCAATAAAAACATGTCTAGGTACATCCACTTGAGCACCTATTAATATGGATGGGAGGGAGTACTAGTAGTATATATTACTACACAAGTACACATCAGACTAGATGGTCAGGTGAGGGATGGATAGCTAGCCAGCTCGCTCCTGACTTCCTCAGCGTATTGAAGAAACTGGTAGCGTGAATGGTCTGGCGGTATCAAGAATATATTTGAGATACTGACAGCATGAAATGGGCTGAAAGATACGTGTGGGAACCAGCAAAATTAAATTCTTCTCAGTCCTAGGATGGACCATCCCAGTAAATTTATCCGCGAGCGGAGAAAAAAAATGGACTGGCCATTTAAGGCCATCATGTACAACATTTCAACGATAAGAATTATCGACATTAAAATGGGGCTTCAGAGCATGTCCACCGGCACCGCCCATTTTCTGTCCGGCACGCTCCTACTTTTGTCCTCGTTGGGGTCTTGGCGGTGCCGAACCGGAGTCGGGGGGGGGGGGGGGGGGGGGGGGGGGGGGACGCCCACACCAGCACACCCCAAAAAAAGAAACTTTGAATTTAGCAAATTATTCGAATTTTATTCAAATTCAGATATAATTTACAAGAATTTGAACAAACAGCGGAGGCCCTACTCGTCGTCGTCGTCGGAGAGGACGATGATTTCGGCCTCCCGCGCCGCGCCACCACCGTCCTACTGGTCTAGGACGTCGTCGAGGGGCTCCTCCTTCACCGTGGGCTCCTTCTTCGCCGCGGGCTCCTCTCCTTCACCATGGGCTTCTTCTCCATAGGCGGCGACTCCTTCTCCTTCTCCGACGGTGGCGTCTCCTTGGACGCACACAGCGCCAGCAAAAAGCACGGGCTGTCAGCCGGGTCGAGCGGGTGGCGCGGAGGCGGCTGCTCCTACGCAGTAGCGCCGCAGTGAACCCCGACGCGCCTCCGTTGCCGTCGGGGTCGCATAGCTCCTCCGGGACACGCCATCCCTTCGGCAGATCCTCCATCGGTGGCGGCAGCGCGTCGAGGCCGGGCTCCGTCTTCACCGCCAGCCTCTACTTCTTCGGGGGTGGTGGGCGAACCCGTGGTGCGCGTCGTGGCGGTTGGGACAGAACACACAAACCTGTAGTGCGCTGCCGCGCCCACGAGAGGACATCGCCGAGATCGCGATCCGCCCACCACTGCTTGCGTCGCTCAACCGTCCACCTCTCCTCCCCGTCCCATGTCTCGAGGGCCGCCTCCCTCTCCTGCCAGAGCCGCCAGTGCCACACGACATAGTTGGTGGCCGCGAACTTGGGGAGCTCGCACTGCTCCGACATCAACTTCTCCCTCCGCTGCAGGATGCAGAGGAAGATCTCGTTGCCATACAACATCGGACCCAAGGTGCGGCCACCAACGCTCATCTTCCACCTCTTTGGAAAGTGGAAGTACGGTGGCACTAGGTGGTCGAACCTCGTAAACCGTGCCGCCTCGCCGATGGTGAGGCCGTTGCCCCTGTGGGCGCCGCAGTTGTAGAAGCCCGCGACAGAACCCCCGACTTCGTCGTTGTTAACCATCAGAGAGGAGGGGGAGCGGCAATTAGAGATCGGTGGCGAGAGCACCGAGTGTTGAGTGTGCGGCGGGAACGGCGACAGGATTGCGTTTATACATGCGGGCAGCATGCGAAACGACGGGCAGCTGGACGCATGGATGTTCACCGCGGCGGCGCGTGGGGAGGCGCGGCCTCTGAAACTAGCGAGAGCATTAATCTAGGTTGACTGGCCGGCCGTATTCCCCTGTGGTGAGGACACGAGAAGGCCGGATACGACCAAGAATACCATTAATTCCTATACAATTGATGAAGAAATGAGGGGACAAGAAAGAGACATGATTAGGTGTTGTTCAAGAAGTTCTCCGACGTCATGTTGGTCCAAGAGAAATTAGGGTCCCAGTTCTCCACGTTCTGAATACAGATTCGGACTGCAGAAATATACCCGACTCCAAAGGCTATAACTTTTGCGTACGAGCTCCAAATTGGGTGATTATTTTTTTTGTTGGAAAGTAGGTCTCGTGCACTTTCCATTAAAATTTATCTCACCTCAAAATTTGTCCCGACCGAAACGTTATGGGTAAAACAGTCTGACCCTGTAGCTGAAATGGGTCATGAATCCAAGAAAAAGGTGTTGCTCCACCTCTAATTGGGCCTAAAGGACTTGTACGAATTAGGGTGGGTTTTTTGTGCCTTGGGACGTGCTTCCACCTCCATGGATGTCACCCAAGCTTCTCCTCCTAATATACCCCCATAGGTCATCGTTTAGACTTGGATTTTGTTTAGTTAAAAGTTTGTCTAACCTATTGCTGCAACTTAGTGTACTCGACTAGTGCTCAATAGACAGACCTCTTACGGAATCCCACCTATCATTAAAGCTCATATTTTATCCGCAATTCTTGATTGCAATATTAGTTCTTACTTGTTTCTCGATTGCAGATAGAACTAAATCTTTTGTTTAGACTGATCGTGCTACTGCAGGATTGGTAACTCCCGGAGATTGGTTTAGCTATTGCATTGGTGTTGCGTACGTGTGCGTAGTAGTCGAATCGCCAGGGTCAAACTCCACACCAAATCGAAGTATCTATCTTATCGAAAGATCGTACTACTTTACCCTTTCCCCCTATCCCGATGACGGACGGGCCATGCATGCCTGTCAGAGGCGTTGTCCATGGCCTGTCTGGCAGCGCCCAGTCCACACCCAAGGTTGGAGACCCATTAGGGGGTGTCTGACCAAAACAATGTGTAGGCCCACGATTGGGGGTGCCTCTAGGGCGCGATTTTGTGTTCGGCATTCCAATGTGCCTTTAGGGGTGCTTTGGGGGGGTGCCCGTGTAAAAGACCATCTTCCGTTTTGATAATTCATGACAACACAACTTCAGGACTAATAATTGTTTAAGTATATGCAGAGTCCATTTGTACCACTCGTGAAGTGCCCGATATTTCCTATATTATCTTTAGGGGCATCACTATAATTCTCCAAAGGAAAAGAGCTCTCAAGACCAAGCCTATGAAGCAGTATTTCCAGGTGGCGGTAGTACCGGTGAAACCACCGGTAGTACCACACCCTGGTGTTTCCCAGCACAGCCCCTGGCGGGGGCACCCGGTGGTGGTACCGGTGGTACCTCCACCAAAATGCCCTTCGGGTGGCATACAACGGAACCTCCACCGGAGGCCACCGGTGGTACCATTGGGCGGAACCTCCGGTGTTCCCACCGATATCTCCGCCCCCTCAATAGGCCTACAGCGAGCGGATTGCCACTGATGGAGCTATCAGTGGTGGTTCCTCTAAAATGACGTTCGGGTGCCATATCGCGGAGACCATGGCGGACCCCCTAGGTAGTATCGGTGGGCGGTACCTCCGGGCCAGAGGAACCAGCTAAGGAGAAAAGGAGCCGCACGGGCTCCGGATAAGAAGACCATGGGTAGTACTGGTGGAAATACCGATACCTTCGGTGCTGCGTGGAACTGCCCAATGCCAGATTTGGGGAAGGGGTATTTAAAGCCCTTCCCCTACCTCTTAAATGCTAAGCTTCACTCTCTCTCTCTCTCTCTCTCTCTCTCTCTCTCTTAGCTATTAATGCGAGGTTCAAACTCCTAGATCTCCCTCTCCAACCACCCAAACACTCTGTAACTTTGTATAGAGCTAGAGGAGACCTAGATCCGTGATTCCACCAAAGGAATTACAAATCCATCCACCACATCCTAGTAGATATAGAATCCTACTTGAGGCCTAGAAACCTTAGTAGATCTCGTTCTTGGAGCTTCCACCTTGTTGCAAGAAGCTCCGGATTGATTGAGATCCTCCATCCATCTTGTGGAATGTCCTCAACCTTGTGTAAAGTTTTTGGTCAACGCCTTCAAGTCGACCTCATAGTGGAAACGAGAATCCCCCTCACCGGAGAAGCGCAAGGAGAATAAGGTGTGAACATCCGTGCTATTGAGGAGTGCCTAGGTGTCTCCCCACCTCTCCAATGTAGACATAATTCTCTTGAGAAGGAACTATGGGAAACATATCCTTGTATCCTTGTTTACACTTGTGGTTTATCTTCTTACCTTACATATCACATCCGTTGCGTATTTTATCTTTGTATCACATAGGTTGCTCATCTAGTTGTACATCTAGAGAACCTTGTATTACTTGTTTAGCCAAACTAAAAAGGAAAAGAAGAAAATTGGTAGTCAACCTATTCACCCCCTCTAGTTGACCATAGTGCACTTTCAATTGGTATCAGAGCCTTGGATCTTACTAAGGGCTTAACCGCCTAAGAGTATAATGGTCAATGAAAGTGAGCCCGACGGTTCTAATGCAGAAATTGCCAAAATGACCGACACTATAACAAACCTACAAGAAACGGTTGGAACTATCCAAGCCGAATTGTCCAAGGTTAGCTCTAGTGTTGTGTCGGAGGTTTCTAGCATAAGGAAGGTGTTGGAGGCCATGATGGGGAAAACCAAGGAGTCCGAGGAACCTCGCTCCACCGCCGATGATGTTAGCTCGGATGATGATTCCACTCCGGACATCACCGAAATGGAGGCTAACATTTCTTTAGCCAAGGCGAAAGAGGATAAAAAGTCCAAGGTGGTGGAAGTTTCGAAGGCTCCAAGTCTCAAACGACTAATGGTTCAGGGGCTAACTCAAAAGTTCCACCACCTTCCAATTATGACTCTATTCATCCCATTGCTACTATGCCACACATTTTAAATGTTGGACTTCCTCCCATGCTTAACACTAATGAATTCTGTTCTTGGAAGTTTGAAATGGAGTCTCATATTTCCGGCTCTTGCACCGCCTTGTGGAGAAGCGTTATCCACGGATTCGATCCTCATGATGCAAGCAATTTGACTCCAAGAGAGGACATTGAATTTCAACTCAACAAGACCGCTCTTATCACTATTCAAAAGGCTCTCCCAAGAGAACATGTCACCCACATCCGCGGTATCAAGACTGCCAAGGAGGCTTGGGATAAACTTGACACCTTGTTCCAAGGAAATGCTAGAATCCAATCCTTGGGCCATCGACAAGTATGAGAACTTCGTCATGCAAGAAGATGAGAGTCGCGAAGAGCTATATAGAAGAGTTCTAACTCTTGCCCACCAATTGAGGGACTTTGTAAAAGAGGAAATATCCGATGAGTGGATCAAAAGGAAGTTTGTCAAGGCCATAACTCCCTTTGAGAAGAACCTATCCACTAGCATCCGAATAAGAGCGGACTACAATTCACTCAACTCCATTGGCGTTGTTAGTGAGTTCATAGCCATATCCTTATCTCACAAGAGTGCGGATGATGCTCTTGCTCGCTCTAGAGGAATGGGAAAGTCTCCCAACCTTGCCTAGAAGTCCAAGGAAATTGCTCGGATAGAAGAAGTGGATGAGGATGATGATGATTAAGAGGACTATGAGGACACATACAAGGGTGCTCACAAGTGCATCACTCTTGCCATGCATGGGTATTGGAAGAGATGGGAGGCTCATAAGGCCGGTGCTCCTAGACCCTCAAGAAACAAGATTTATAATAAGAAGGGGGAGCGGCCAGGGACATGCTACAATTGTGGAAGTGCAAATCACTTTGTAAAAGGGTGTCCTTTTGAGCCAAGAGAAGAGAATCAAGTCAAGCTTGTTCGGAAGGACAAGAACAAAGCTCCACAAAACAAGAATCCTTCTAGAAGAGTCCCAAGGGATCTATATATTCAAGAAGGGCCCGTATTGGAAACATACTACTTCGAAGATGAAGGAGAATATGAAGTCATAGGTGTGGCCCACGTCGCCATAGCTATGTCTCCCTCTTCATGGGTCTCTCTATTTGAATCCCCCAATGAGAAGGCGTCCATCCGACCTACAGGTCTCATGGCAAAAGCCACCGCGATAATACCTTCCACCTCCAAGTCTATTTCAACTAGTCCTCCCTCATTATTGGATTGTGTTGAAAATATTGTTGATGATGAGGAGGAGGCCAAGAATCTACGCTCTTGGTTGTCGAGCCTTGAAGGTGAGACCAATGAAAAGGTAAAGGACCTTTTGAGGCAACTTGACGACGCTAACTCTCTTATATATGAAAAGGAAGAGATCATCGTGACCTTGGAGAGATACGGTGGTGGTCATGTTAACAAAGACAAGGAGCTTGTAGAAGCTCTTGAGAAAGAAAGATCCATGAGATCCTCTCTCAAAGAGAGACTATCTAGTCTAGAAGAGACTTTTGCTATTATTGTTTCCAAACTTATGAAGGATAATGAAAAATCTCTTGATCTTCTTAAAACTTTTGAAGAAGAATAGTTGAAGCTAGGAATGGCTCATGAGAGACTTGTTGAGCGTCATGGAAAACTAGAAAGGAGTTCACGTCTCTTAAAGAAATCCATGACAAACTCGCCACGTCTCGTAATAAGCTTCTAGCTCAACAATCTAATAGGAAAGTGATACCTTCCTCTACTAGAATTGTTACCATGCCTGCCTCTTGCGCTACTCCTAACATTGTAGGAAGGGAGAAAATTCTCAATGATGCCATAAGCTCTCAAGGAGCTAATAATGAGAAGGAAGTGTTTGGCTTTGTTGCCAAGTCAAAGAAGAAGAACAAGAAGAACACCTAGAATGTCACCTCTCCTTCTCAAAATATTGTCACCATTGTGGGTGGTGATACTCTAGGGGGGACATCACTCACAATGACTTTGCCGAAAAATATAACCCCTCTTATGTTCTTATGAAATCTAGAGATGGTCATGTTTATGCTAAATACGTTGGTAGTTCTTATGGTGATGATTATCATTGGACTATTTTGGTTCCTAAGACCCTTGTTGCTAACAAAAGAGGACCCATTGAAGGATGGGTACCTAAATCAAGAAATTGATCTCTTGTAGGGAAGTTCTTCCGGATGGGGTAGATGGACAGTGGATAGTGGTGCATCCCAACATATGACCGGAAGCAATGACACAATGAGTAATGTTCAACCTCCATCACCATATCTCAATTGCGTCATTATTGGTGACAATTCCGAGCTTAAGGTATTGGGACGAGGCAAGGTGGCTATCTCAAATGATTTATCAATTGAGAAATTTCTCCTTGTTGAGCCCCTTGGTTATAACTTGATGTCCATTCTTCAACTTGCAAATTGTGGTTTTACCTCATTCTTCAATAAAGAGAATGTTATTGTCACTTGGGAAACAACTATTAAAGTAGCCTTTGTTGGGTTTGTCAGGAACGACATGTATGTGGTGGACTTCTCTAAAGGAGACATGTGTGCCGTACATGCCTAATGGCTAAATTTGACGTGGGTTGGCTTTGGCACCGCCGGTTATCCCACACCAATATGAGGATGTTGCATGACCTTCAAAGTGGCAATCATGTTCTAGGACTAACCAAGGATAAGTTTGCTAAAGATCGTGTGTGTATCTCTTGCGCCTTTTGGAAGCAACATGGAGAACTCCACCCAACCAAGACCACCATCTCCACCACAAGAATTCTCGAGCTAATTCATTTGGACCGCTTTGGTGCACTATCCCTATGATAGTCTCGTAGGAAAGAAGTATTGCTTGGTGATAGTGGATGACTACTCAAGATATTGTTGGGTGTATATCTTCAAGAGGAAGAGTGACACTCAAAAGAGAGTCATCGAGTTCATCGCTTTAGTTGAGCATCAACATAATGCTTCCATATTGGCCATCCGGAGTGATAATGGCTCGGAGTTCAAGAACTATACCGTTGAGGGTTTTCTTAGTGAAGAGGGCACTGCTCATCAATATTCCACTCCCTATACCCCCTGAACAAAATGGTGTAGCGGAGAGGAAGAACCGGACTTTGATGGATTCAGCTAGGACAATGATTGCGGAGTTTTCTTCTCCTTATAACTTTTGGGATGAAGTCGTCTCCACCGCTTGTCATGCTACCAACCGGTTATATCTTTGCAAGATCTTGAACAAGACTCCTTATGAGATTCTCACGGGCAATAAACTGTACGTATCTTACTTCAAAGTCTTCAGTTGCAAGTG
Source organism: Alopecurus myosuroides (assembly GCA_028641055.1). NCBI lineage: Eukaryota > Viridiplantae > Streptophyta > Magnoliopsida > Poales > Poaceae > Alopecurus > Alopecurus myosuroides. Next base: position 107,959,327 of record CM054060.1, read on the forward strand.
CTTTATTCGCAAGAAAGGTAAACGTTTGTCAAAGTTTGAGACCAAATCTTATGAGGGTATCTTTGTTGGCTATGCCATCTCACGCCTATAGAGTCTACAACAAGTCCACCGAACAAATTGAAGAAGCTATAGACGTGGTATTTGATGAGGATAACGGCTCCCAAGGGGGGCGTATAGATCGTGGTGTTGTAGGAGATGCAATTCCTCCAATCGTCATAAGAAGAATTGGGATTGGTGAAATAATCCCCACTGAGTGTTACCGGATGATGGAGGGAGAAGGACTATGCCCCACTCAAGTGGGGCCATTGACTACATCCATTGATACACAAGCTATCCAACAATATGCACCAAGCCCTAAGGTCAAGCAAATGATCAAGGCCAAGCTAATGATCAAAGTCAAGTAAGTGATCAAGTCCAAGCTAAGGAACAAGGCCAAGCTACTCATCAAGGCCAAGATCAAGGTCCTATCATTGTTGAGAGAGCTCAACCTTGTGGTGATCCTTCACCCATTGATGATCAAGGACAAGATGAAGATGGACATGACTCTGATGAAGAAGGTGATTCTCAAGCCATATCCAAGGAATCTTTGGAGGAGATGCTATCTTGTAGAGCAAAGAGAAGGCTAGAAAATCTCAAGCGTGCGGGTCACGCGGAGGACAAGATTCTTGGGCAAGTTCGTGGAAGGGTTTTCACTAGGAAGCAATTGGAGGATTTTAGACAGGTTCATGCTTTTGTCTCTTTCATTGAGCCCAAGAAAGTCTATGAAGCTCTCAAAGATCAAGATTGGCTCGAAGCCATGCATGATGAACTCAACAACTTCGAGCGCAACAAGGTTTGGAAGTTAGTGCCAAGACCCAAGGATTGCAAGAACGTCATTGGCACCAAATGGGTGTTCAGGAACAAGCAAGACAAATATGGTAAGGTCATTCGCAAGAAGGCGGGATTGGTGGCTCAAGTTTTTTTTTTTTAGTTGAAGGTGTTGATTTCGGTTATACCTTTTCTCCCGTAGCTCGTCTTGAATATATTCGCATCTTACTTGCTTATACATCTCATCATAATTTCAAGTTACAACAAATGGATGTTAAAAGTTCTTTCCTAAACGGTCCCATTAATGAGTTGGTTTATGTCAAGCAACCTCCGGGCTTCGAGGTTCCCAACCACCCCGATTATGTCTATAAACTCGATAAGGCGCACTATGGACTTAAACAAGCTCCACGTGCGTGGTACGAGCACCTTAAAGAGTTTTTAGTGAATCGTGGTTTTAATGTTGGTTTAATCGATCCCACCCTCTTTACCAAGACGTTTGGAGGTGAATTTTTCATATGCCAACTCTATGTGGATGACATTATTTTTGGATCTACTAACACCAAGTTCAATGAAGAGTTTGGCAAGCTTATGACCGATAGGTTTGAGATGTCTATGATGGGTGAATTGGAGTATTTCCTTGGCTTTGAAATCGATCAATATCAAGAAGGAACCTTCATGAAACAAGCCAATTACACCCAATACATGCTCAAGAGATTCAATATGCATGATTCAAAGCCTATGAAGACTCCCATGTCCACAAACCTCGCCTTGAAACCGATCAGAATGGTAAAGAGGTATATCAAAAGGTATACCGCTCCATGATTGGATCTTTACTTTACCTTTGTGCATATAGACCGGATATCATGTATAGCGTAGGTAAATGTGCAAGGTTTTAAGCCTCTCCGAGACAAAGTCATTTGGAAGCAGTTGAACAAATCTTTCGATATCTAGTTCATACCCCAAATTTTGGTATTTGGTATCCCAAGGGTTCAAGCTTTCAGCTCATTGGATATTCAGATGCGGATTATGCGGGAGAGAAGACGGATAGGAAGTCCACATCAGGGGGTTGCCAATTTCTTGGTTGCTCCTTGGTGTGTTGGTCTTTCGATAAGCAAAACTGTATTGTTCTCTCCACCACAGAGGCCGAGTACATCTCCGCGGTAAGTTGTTGTGCTCAGTTGCTTTGGATGAGGCAAACCTTGAGGGATTATGGTGTCAATTTTGACAAAGTGCCTCTTCTTTGTGACAATGAGAGTGCAATCAAGATCGCTGATACGTCATAAACGTATCCTTAATTTCTGATGTGCCATGTTGTTTTCATGCCATATGCTACATGTTTTCCTTACACTTTATGTCATTTTTATCGATTTCCCGGACTAACCTATTGACAAGATGCCATAGAGCCAGTTCCCTGTTTTCTGCTGTTTTTAGTTTCAGAAAAGTTGTTCTGGAAATATTCTCGGAATTTGAAAATTCAAAGCCCGGAAGTCTTAGAATTCCCAAAGGTTCCACGGAGTCCCGAAGAGGCCCGGTGGGGGGCTACAGGGGGGCCAGACCATAGGGCGGCACGCCCCCTGACCGCGTCTGGGGGTGATGTGGGCCCCGCGGGCATCCACCGGCATCGCCCTTTCGCCTATTTATTCCCCCCCCTGATACGTCAACCCTAAAAATATACCACTTCATCGCGAGAAACACCCGAGGCCTCCATCATCGTCAACCCGAGATTGGGAGGGTTCTGGAGCTCTTCCCGGCACCCTGCCGGGAAGGGAATTCATCACCGGAGGGGTCTACACCACCATTCCCGCCTCCGGAGTGATGCGTCAGTAGTTCATCCCTAGACTACGGGTCCATAGTAGTAGCTAGATGGTTGTACTCTCCGCCTTATGCCTCATAATTAGATCTCGTGAGCTGCCTCGCATGATCGAGATCATCTATTTGTAATCCTACATGTTGTGTTTGCTGGGATCCGATGATTATTGAATGCCATGTTTGTTGATTATCAATCTATCATGTTATCTTCATGTGTATGTTATCTATGATCTTGCGTTCTCTCTGTTGTTAGTAGATGCTCTGGCCAAGTAGATGCTAGTGACTCCAAGAGGGAGTATTTATGGTCGATAGTGGTTTCATGCATCCTTTGCATTTGTGCTCGAGTGACAGAAACATGACAAATGGAGGATGTGATGTTGCCATTCGGGAGAAAACAATGATGTTTACTTCGTTTACATTGTTTACATTACACACTTTGCTTACTGCGATTATCCATTGCTTGCAACTTAATACCCAACGTTTGTTCAGATGATATTCGAAGGGTGTATTATTAGTCATTGATGCAGTTGGATGGCGATCTATGTATTTTGTTTTAATGCCCACATGAATCTCATAGTAATCTTTATGTCATGCATGTTCTTTATCTGTCAATTGCCTAGTTGTAATTTGTTCACCACGCATGTTGGCTATCTTTTATGGAGAGACTCCTCTAGTGAACTTTGGACCCCGGTCTATTTTCTCATAGTGATAATACACACATTGCTTCCACTGTTTTCACACTGATTCCACTGCTTTCACACTGCTTCCACTGTTTTCACACTGCTGATACTGTTTTCATATTGTTCTCATACTGTTTTCCAGACCATACATTTAACCTCTTTGTTATCAGCAAAACCGGTGAGATTAACAACCTCACTGCTTCGTTGGGGCAAAGTGAATTGTTTGTGATGTGTAGGTTCCACGTTGCTGCTGAACCGATAGTGCGCCCTGCCACCTCAGCTGCATCAACCTTCTGAAGTTAGTCCTTCCTCCTTTTGGTTGATTCAACATTGGTTTCTTTCTGAGGGAAAACTTGCTGCTGTGCTCATCAAACCTTCCTCATGGGGTCTCCCAACGAGTGCAAGTCCTGCACCATCAAGCTCTTTTTTGGCGCCGTTACCGGGGAGGAAGAGAATTTCTGCAAGGGGAGTCTCTCACTTCCAATCTCCTTACTTTTTTGTTGCTTAGTTTATTTTATTTTATTTTGTCTTGTTTGCTTCTCTTTATCAAAATCACAAAAAAAATTAGTTCCTATTCTAGTTGTAGTTTTTATCCTGTTTTTAGTCTTGCAAAGATGAGTGTTCCTGAGGTTGAGGTTCGTTCTTTTAACCAACAAGGGGGAGAAAGTTTGAAAGATGCTTGGTATAGGATAAGTGATGCTCATCATAGATGCACTAAGAAATATTCCACTTTAATCCTTCTTAGGAATTTTTATGTTGGCATTACTAGCTGGTATATGTATGTTCTAGATACTCTTACATGCGGTAATTTTTTGGGAACACCTGCTTTGGAAGCCTGTAATTTAATTGAAAATTTAGTTGGAACACCACATACTAAGGTTGTTAAAACTGAGATCACTTTAGATGATGTTATTAAAAATCTAAACTCCATTGAGAATTTTTTTCCAAATTTCCTTGATAATGCTAGCAAAGTTAATGAATCGATACTAAGTATCAACAAAAAAATCACCGTTTTAGAAGCTAGCAATATCCATGATAGTTAAAATATGAGGATTGGTAAATTAGAGGAGGCTATGGAAACTTTAAGCTCAACTTTTTCTTATCTTAAGTTTAGGAGGGAGAAACCTTCTATGGAAAAGAGAGACAAAAATATGTATGTCCCCAAGGTACCTAAACCGAAATCCCCTAATGTGCTTCAAATTAATAAAAAAATTAGTGAAACTAAAAGTGATTTGCATGTTGAATCATCTTCAGGGGCGTCTAAGGTACCCATTGCTACATTTGGTGTTTTGGAGGAAATTATTGATTTGGATGCTTCTCCACTTGAAAGCACGTGAATCCACTTTTCTGGGCCTAGCTAAAAGTTGTTAAAGAAAAGCACTTCTTGGGAGATAAGCCATGATTTTATTTTTGCTTTGTTTTTCTCTATTTTCTTTGAGTAAAGGGGTTGTATACTTCTGTAGAAACTCCTCTGTATCTTTATTTTCATGTTTTAGTTGTGCCAACAAAAGTTTCTGACGAGAGTTGGAGTTGGTTTTGGATTTCTGCGCAGGGAACAGATTTCTGCTGTCCACCATAAAAAACCGTATAAACTCCAGAAAGATCAGAATGATATGAAATTTTTTGTGCTTATTCCTCAGCTAATTCCTCAACTTTTTGGTTCCTTAAGTTTTTCGATCTGAGCAACTTAAGTGTGCCAATTTTTTTTTCCTTCACAGACTATTCTGGTTTTGGCAGATTCTGCTATTTTTCTTGTATTTGCTCGTTTACAATGTCAAGTAGATTTCTTTGCTTCACGAAACATCAGTGGATGTAGATAATGTTTAAAAGTATCAATAACACTTGTGACCATGCAGAACCCATGATTTTTTTTTGTCTCACTAACCCTCTAATGCGAATTACTCTTTGAGTGTGGTGTGAAGGAAGTTTTCAAGAGTCAAGAGAAGAGGGTGATATAATGTGATCAAGAAGTGTGCAAGGTCAAATCTTGGGGATGCCCCTATGGTTCATCCCAGAAAATTCTAAGCAGACTCAAGCATCTAAGCTTGGGGATGCCCAAGGCATCGCCTTCTTGATCAACAATTTATCATGTCACTTCTAGTGGAACTATATTTTTATTCAGTCACATCATATGAAGTTTACTTGGAGCGTATGTTTGTTTTTCTTTTGTTTTCCTTTGTTTTATTTTGTTTTCCTTGCTGCAATAATATAGTTGGACCCTATCATTATTTGTGTTGGAGATAGACACGCTCCGCTTTTTCGTTTGAATACTTGATATGCTCGTATTCTTAGTTTTTCTTCTAGCTGCTGCAAATTTCCTGTTTAGCTCCTGTTTTTCTTGCATCTCTTATTTAGATTTGTTAGTTTCCGTAGAGTTGTGTTAGTACTCTCTTTTTACATTGCGTCATCTCTTGGATAGTTTTTGTTTCTTATGAAATGCTTAGTGTTGGAAAGCTGCAGGACAGTTTTCGTGCTTATAAAGGTGCAAATAGAAGCTTGTTTAGACTGTGGCTAGAATTTTTCATGTCATGCTAGACGTTATTTTAATTCTAAAGCCTAGTGTTTATTTTTGTAGCATGATTTGTCTCAAATAGCTGAGAGTCTTTAACGTGCCTTAGAAAGAATCATGAGTTGTTCTTGTCATTTTGAAGCATAAATTTGTGGTGTTCTCCTTTGAATGTTTTATTTGGTTGACTTGGCGCATGCTCACACCATGTTTATGACTACAGACCAGTCACTTATAGCCTATATGATAATTTAGGTTTTGAACTTGTAGTACCACTTATGCTTTGATTAATGATGTTTTTGTCGCTATGCATGATTATGGCCATTATTGCTCTCTTGATTTGTCGCTCCCAGCCTTTTGCTAGCTTCCACCTGTACTGAGTATGAGCTCTACTCGTGCATCCAACTCCCAAAAACCAAAGTTTGCCAAATGTGTCCACCATACCTACCTACATATGGTATTTAACTGCCACTCCAAAGTAAATTGCTCATGTGTTACCTTTAAAACCTTCAAAAACTCATGTTTTGTGCTCCTGTTTTAGCTCATGAGGACGTAAATAGAGAATATTTATCTCACTTGTTGATTGGACTTTCACACCCTGGACTAGTTGCTTCATCCGCTTATCCAATTGATAGAAGAGCTGGCAGTGGGGTGCCCAGCCCCAAAGTGATACAACAAATTCTCTTCATTATTTTTGCCCCTGATTTATCGGTCAAAGCATAATTGTGTAAACAAAAGAGAAAGAGGGATTACCTACTACCCAGATGCGTCCTTCCATGGGAGCCTCTCATAATTGTGAAGTCTAATTGGCTTGTGACGTACTATATTTTCTGTTGACTATTCGTTGACGTAAGCATACACCTCTCTTAAAAAAGTTTTCAATACCTTTGTTTAGCAAACTAAAAAGCTCTAGCACATGAGTGATCCATGGTTCCCTCTGTGAAGGGAATTTATTTTACTTTTATGTTGAGTCTCCATCTTCTAACTTTATGCACAATTGAGAGAGTTGCCATTCTGAGTTTAATGTGCATTTGTCCTAGAAACATTATTAATTAATTCATGATGTGTTATTTTCTGTTCTCAAATTATTTGTTCTAGTCTTCCTCATGAACTTTGAAGGTGTCCTGGCATTTATGTTTTTCCCCACTCTTAAGGACAAGCTAAATATCACTTTGCCATGATAACTCTATGCTTGAAACGAACGTATAGCTTTTGATTTCATTATTATTCATGATCTTTTGTTTATGTTACTTTTCATGATGCAAGGGATTGCTATGCTTTATTGTTAGAATTATATTTATCATTCTTGTGTTAAAGCTCTATGATCTCAGCTATCCTTATGCTTTTAAAATTTAGATGATCAAGTTTATGTTGGTAGCATGTCACCTTAGAAATTATGTGTTTTTATCGTTTACCTACTCGAGGACGAGTAGGAACTAAGCTTGGGGATGTTGATACGTCATAAACGTATCCTTAATTTCTGATGTTCCATGTTGTTTTCATGCCATATGCTACATGTTTTCCTTACACTTTATGTCATTTTTATCGATTTCCCGGACTAACCTATTGACAAGATGCCATAGAGCCAATTCCCTGTTTTGTGTTGTTCTTAGTTTCAGAAAAGTTGTTCTGGAAATATTCTCGGAATTGGAAAATTCGAAGCCCAGAAGTCTTAGAATTCCCGAAGGTTCCACGGAGTCCCGAAGAGCCCCGGAGGGGGGCCACACCATAGGGCGGCGCCCCCGGGCCGCGCCTGGGGGTGTGGACCCTCGGGAATCCACCGCCATCGCTCTTTCGCCTATTTATTCCCCCCGATACGTCAACCCTAAAAATATACCACTTCATCCCGAGAAACAGCCGAGGCCGCCGTCATCGTTAACCCGAGATCGGGAGGGTTCTGGAGCTCTTCCCGGCACCCTGCTGGGAGGGAAATTCATCACCGGAGGGGTCTACACCACCATGCCCGCCTCCGGAGTGATGCGTGAGTAGTTCATCCCTGGACTACGGGTCCATAGAAGTAGCTAGATGGTTGTATTGTCCGCCTTATGCCTCATATTTAGATCTCGTGAGCTGACTCACATGATCGAGATCATCTATTTGTAATGCTACATGTTGTGTCTGCTGGGATCCGATGATTATTGAATGCTATGTCTGTTGATTATCAATCTATCATGTGTATGTTATTTATGATCTTGCATGCTCTCCGTTGTTAGTAGATGCTCTAGCCAAGTAGATGCTAGTGACTCCAAGAGGGATTATTTATGCTTGATAGTGGGTTCATGCCTCCTTTGCATCTGTGCTCGAGTGACCGAAACGTGACGGATGGAGGATGTGGTGTTGCCATTAGGAATAAAACAACTATGTTTACTTTGTTTAAATTGTTTACATTACACACTTTGCTTACTGCAATTATCTGTTGCTTGCAACTTAATACCCAACGTTTGTTCAGTTGATATTCGAAGGGTGGATTATCAGTCATAGATGCAGTTCATGACGATCTATGTATTTTGTTGTAATGACCGCATGAGTCTCATAGTAATCTTTATGTCATGCATATTATTTATCCGTCAATTTCCCAGCTGTAATTTTTTCACCACGCATGTTAGCTATCTTTTATGGAGAGACTCCTCTAGTGAATTGTGGACCCCTGTCCATTTTCGAATACTAATAATACACATACTGCTTCTACTTATTTCACACTGCTTCCACTGTTTTCACACTGTTGCTACTGTTTCAATATAGTTCTCATACTTTTTTCCGCACCATACATTTAACCTCTTTGTCATTAGCAAAATCTATGAGATTGACAACCTCACTGCTTCGTTGGGGCAAAGTGAATTGTTTGTGTTGTGTAGGTTCCACGTTCCTACTGAACCGGTAGTGCGCCCTGCCACCTCAGCTGCATCAACCTTCTGAAGTTACTCCTTCCTCCTACTGGTCGATTCAACCTTGGTTTCTTTCTGAGGGAAAACTTGCTGTTGTGCTCATCAAACCTTCCTCTTGGGGTCTCCCAGCGAGTGCAATTCATGCACCATAAATCGCCTACAACCCCGTTCTTCACTCCTAGACGAAGCACATTGAGATCCGTCATCAGTTTATTCGGGGTCATGTTGAGAAGGGCGATATTGATCTCTCATATGTATCAACCAAGGATCAACTTGCGGATATCTTCACGAAGGCCCTTGATTAACCAAGATTTCGAGCTTTGAGGAATAAACTAAATGTCATTGATTCGTCTAACTTCACTTGAGACCTTGCATAAGTACCTTCACTATACGTGTTATTAGGTTTGGATGTAGGCATGAACATAGGGGGAGCGTCACTCAGCTCATGAGTAAACACTCCTCTTATTATGCGCAAATCAATTCTTCATTGCATATCTAGTCATTTTGTGACTTATTGTGCTTCATTGTGAGTTGTACTTTTGGACCCAAGATACATCTTCGCGGTGCCAAAGTACACACTCAAACATGGTGGCTTCAGCCACCGACCTCCTACTTATGGAGTTGGTTTCATTCGGTTCTTCAACATGCATATTATTATCCCTCTCAGCAAATTGAGCAAGTTTGGCTTTTTCTCATTGCATCTTGCGAACTTTTGTCTAATATTGCATCTCATATGACAGTTACAACTTTTCAACCCAAGCCTCCTTTCCCTAAAAGACCAATTCCATCTTGATGCCCCTGTTTTTCTGTTCTTGACGCGCATATTTTGGGTCCAGCGGAACCTCCGGTGAAACCACCGGAACCTCCGCTATGGCGTCGATACTACCTGTGCTTCAACGGTACTACCGCTGGTGCAGAATTTTCGCCCAGCGGGTCAGTATCGTGCTGCACCGCGTGTACAGGGAGCGGTAGCTCCGGTGTTTTCACCGGTAGTACCGCTGTGGTTTTCGCGTGGATAACCCTAGGACGAGTGGGGGAAGGGATCTTTTAGTTCTCGCTTTCCCCATTCGCCCCCATCTCTCAACCCCAAACCGCTGCCACCCCCAACCTCTCCGCCGCCAGGAAGAGCTCCTCCATCGCCGGGAGGCTCCCTCCTTGCCTTGGGCCGCTCCGTGAACCTACCCTCTCCTTCGATCTACGCCATGGATACGGGTATTTTGCTCCCTCTCTCTCCCATCTTGTTGATAGATGGAGATGCACTAGGAGCACCACTATTCTTTGTATTTAGGCGTATGGAGTAGGGATTCGCGAGTACAAACCCTAGAAATTTAGATTGTGACTACTAGGCACGAACTACTTCGATTACTAGGTTGGCTCTATGTATATATGCCCCGATCCCATTGTTGTTCCTCTCTAGTTTTCACTACTCTTGATTTCTTTGATTTGTGCGTATTAAATTCTTGGGCGTCCTCTCTTCACCATGCTTTTCCTTCTATTTCTCTTTTGTAGATGCTAGTGGTTCAAGGGTAGGTCGTTCCAAGAAGATAGCAGGTCACAAGACACCGCACGTGGATGATATTGAAGAAACCCTGGATCCCTCTCAACCCAAGAGAAATCCAAGATTCCCTGCTCCGGAGAAGACTCTCCCTCGGAAAGAGAAAACTGCATCTCAAGTGTCCGAGAGTGTTTTCCTTGCTACTCGTTGTGAGAACCCATATATCATTGAACAGGACCGCCTGATGCCACAGTTTCAGGGATGGGACACTTGCTTTCACACCGTCTTCCAAGCACAGATTTACAAGGAGATCCTCATGAGGAAGCCAAAGGACAATTTGGCCCCTCAACACGCCATTTGTCTTGATCATATGGAGAGAAAGCCGAATTATTTTGGGGGAAGCTCTTGAGATTGTTGATGCTTTTGGTATTCATCCTATCATGCAAGTGCAGCAAGACTATGACGAAGGGCTAGTTTGTGAGTTCTTGGCTACACTTCATCTTGCCAATGAAACAGAGCGCCACCTCATTTGGATGACAAAGGGGGAAAAGTTCACTCTCAAGTGGTCCGATGAGGGTATCCTTCTTGGTGGCTATCCGGATCATGGCCCTTTCGGTGGTGGCCTTGAGTATGATAAGGAGTGGTTCCTTGTTCGCTTCTCCAACGGGTCGACAATTAGCAAGGATCAACTCTCTCCCCTCTATCATTGGAAGAATTATGCAATAGGGTTCACCAAGGTGATCTATCCCACTTATGACATCATGCTTCGTATCTATCGGGAGATAATCAATCCCAACGCCGGCAATGTGGATGAAATCCAAGGATATCTCAAGAATCTCATGCTCCTTACACATGAGAAGCGGCTCCATGGTCTAACTCAAAAGCTTGATGTGCTTGATTTCATTTGGAATGAGATGTGGCATGCCATTGTGCAAAGGAAGAATGCATGTTTTGGGCCCTTTATTATGAAAATCATCTTGCATGCTTGGGATGACAAGCACCCGGAGGACCCCATGGATGATGATGCTTGGGTCTCTCACAAGGAGAAACGGCTCCTCATCAAGGATCACTTCAATCCCGTTGAGCATCCCACTCTAGCTACTCGCAAGGGCAAGGCCAAGCCACGGGTCGTGATTGATGAGGAAGACGAAGAAGTCGGGCCCTCTCGCCCCTCCTTCTGACAATGCATTCTAGTGGATGGCTCGTTCTCTCAAGAAGGTCTTCCGTGTGAACAAGAAGATAGAGTAGCGTCAATGGGAAGCTCATTATGACAAGGAGCTTGATGGAAGCTGACGTTGGTAAACCACAAGAGAAAGGTTGTGAAGAGTGCAACAGCAAGTTTTCCTTCAGAAAAGATACCAAGGTTGAATCAAGCAGTAGGAGGACAAGCAACTTCTGAAGGTTGATGCAGTTGATGTGGTAGGGCGCACTACCGGTTCATCAGCAACGTGGAACCTACACAACACAATCAATTCACTTTGCCCCAACGAAGCAGTGAGGTTGTCAATCTCGCCGGTTTTGCTGATAACAAAGAAGTTAAATCTATGGTGTGGAAAAAAGTACGAGAACAATATGAAAATAGCAGTAGCAGTGTGAAAATAGTGGAAGAAGTGGTTATATTATCAGTATGATAAAATGGACCGGTGTCTACAGTTCACTAGTGATGTCTCTCCATAAAAGATAGGTAACATGCGTGGTGAACAAATTATAGCTAGGCAATTTATAGATAAATAAACATGCATGACATGATGATTACTATGAGATTCATGCGGGCATTACATCAAGATACATAGGCCGTCATCCAAGTTGGGCAATTAATAATCCACCCTCCGAATATCATCCGAACAAACGTTGGGTATTAAGTTGCAAGCAACATATAATCGCAGTAAGCAAAGTGTGTAATATAAACATCGTTGTTTTCTCCCTAATGGCAACAACACATCCTCCATCCGTCACGTTCCTGTCACTCGAGCATAGATGCAAAGGAGGCATGAACCCACTATCAAGCATAAATACTCCCTCTTGGAGTCACTAGAATCTACTTGGCCAGATCATCTACTAACAACGGAGAGCATGCACGATCATAAATAACATACACATGAAGAAAACATGATAGATTGATAATCAAAAGACATAGAATTCAATAATCCTCGGATCCCACCAAACACAACATGTATCATTACAATAAGGTGATCTCGATCATGTACGACAGCTCATGAGATTTAAACATGAGGCATAAAGAGGAGAGGACAACCATCTAGCTACTGCTATGGACCCGTAGTCCAAGGACGAACTACTCACGCATCACTCCGGAGGCGGGCATGGTGGTGTAGAGTCCTCCGGTGATGATTTTCCCTCCCGACAGAGTGCCGGGGAGAACTCCAGAACCCTCCCGATCTCGGGTTGACCATGACGGCGGCCTCGGGTGTTTTTCGTGGAGAAGTGGTATATCGTGGAAAAGTAGCATATGGCATGAAAACAATATGGAACATCAGAAATTAAGGACACATTTATGACATATCAGAGCTCAAGCACCGCAGGGCTGATCAGGCAGCTAGGCAGCTTCGCCATGATGCCGGGGAGTCCACGGATTATCCTATTGAGGATAACATCACTACTTGGGGCAAGTGCCAGACCAAAGATTCCAAGGTCAAGATCATTGAGTGGTCTGATGAGGAACCTAGAGAAGAGGTCACTAGCTCTTGTCGCCGCGCTCGTCCTCCAAGCATGGAAGACCTCTCCGAGTGAGCCATGGGACACTAGTGTCAGTCTTTCCCCCTTTTCGTATCTTGATGCCAAAGGGGGGGACATATCTATATTTAGGAGCATTTGGTTATTTGCATCGGTTCCTCGCAAGCACTTCTATTTATGATATTTCCTCGTGCTTGTGAGAGTTGGTTATTTGTGAACCTCGATGTTTTATTCCTCTTCATGCATGGTGTAAGATATGTGAACCTCATTGTTTTTTAATTCATCGCACTTGTTTGGTTCACTATTATGTTTGTGAGCAAGTTTGCTTCCCTTCTACCATATCTATCTTGCTCGGTTCATTCGTCATGAAGGGAGCATATCTCTAGGGGGAGCTCCGTCCATGATTTTTTAGACCTAGTGTTGCAAATGGTTGTGTTGTCATCAATTACCAAAAAGGGGGAGAATGAAAGATCATCTTCCATTTTGATAATTGATGACAACACAACTTAAGGACTAATAATTGTTTAAGTATATGCAGAGTCGATTTGTACCACTCGTGAAGTGCCCGATATTTCCTATATTATCTTTAGGGGCATCACGATAATTCTCCAAAGGAAAAGAGCTCTCAAGACCAAGCCTGTGAAGCAGTATTTCCAGGTGGCGGTAGTACCGGTGAAACCACCGGTAGTACCACACCCTGGTGTTTCCCAGCACAGCCCCTGGCGGGGGCACCCGGTGGTGGTACCGGTGGTACCTCCACCAAAATGCCCTTCGGGTGGCATACAGCGGAACCTCCGGCGGAGGCCACCGGTGGTACCGGTGGGCGGAACCTCCGGTGTTCCCACCGATATCTCCGCCCCCTCAATAGGCCTACAGCGAGCGGATTGCCACCGATGGAGCTATCAGTGGTGGTTCCTCTAAAATGACGTCCGGGTGCCATATCGCGGAGGCCATGGTGGAACCCCTAGGTAGTATCGGTGGGCGGTACCTCCGGCGGAGCCACCGGTACCCCCGAGCCAGAGGAACCAGCTAATGAGAAAAGGAGCCGCGCGGGCTCCGGATAAGAAGACCACCGGTAGTACCGGTGGAAACACCCGGTACCTCCGGTCCTGCGTGGAACTGCCCAACGACCAGATTTGGGGAAGGGGTATTTAAAGCCCTTCCCCTACCTCTTAAATGCTAAGATTCACACACACACACACACTCTCTCTTAGCCATTAATGCGAGCTTCAACCTCCTAGATCTCCCTCTCCAACCACCCAAACACTCCGTAACTTTGTGGAGAGATAGAGGAGACCTAGACTCGTGATTCCACCAAAGGAATTACAAATCCATCCACCCCATCGTAGTAGATATAGAATCCTACTTGAGGCCTAGAAACCTTAGGAGATCTTGTGCTTGGAGCTTCCACCTTGTTGCAAGAAGCTTCGGACTGGTTGAGAGCCTCCATCCATCTTGTGGAGTGTCCTCAACCTTGTGTAAAGGTTTGGTCAACATCTTCAAGTCGTTTGGGTGCCATATCGCGGAGGCCAGGGCGGAACCCACTGGTAGTACCGGCGGGCGGTACCTCTGGTGGAGCCAACGGTACCTCCGGGCTAGAGGAACCAGATAAGGAGAAAAGGAGCCGCGCGTGCTCCGGATAAGAAGACCACGGGTAGTACCTGTGGAAATACCGATACCTCCGGTGCTGCTTGGAACTGCCCAACTGCCAGATTTGGGGAAGGGGTATTTAAAGCCCTTCCCCTACCTCTTAAATGCTAAGCTTCACACACTCTCTCTCTCTCTTAGCTATTAATGCGAGGTTCAACCTTCGAGATCTCCCTCTCCAACCACCCAAACAGTCGGTAACTTTGTGGAGACCTAGATCCGTGATTCCACCAATGGAATTAAAAATCCATCCACCACATCCTAGTAGATATAGAATCCTACTTTAGGCCTAGAAACCTTAGTAGATCTCATGCTTGGAGCTTCCACCTTGTTGCAATAAGCTTCGGGTTGATTGAGAGCCTCCATCCATCTTGTGGAATGTCCTCAACCTTGTGTAAAGTTTTGGTCAACGCCGTCAAGTCGACCTCATAGTGGAAACGCGAATCTCCCTCACCGGAGAAACTCAAGGAGAATAAGGTGTGCACATCCGTGCTATTGAGGAGTGCCTAGGTGGCTCCCCACCTCTCTAACGTACACGTACTTCTCTCGAGAAAGAACTACGGGAAACATATCCTTGTCTTCTTGTTTACACTTGTGGTTTATCTTGTTACCTTACATATCTCTTCCGTTGCGTATTGTATCTTTGTACCACATAGGTTTATCATCTAGTTGCACATCTAGAGAACCTTGTATTACTTGTTTGGCCAAACTAAAAAGGAAAAGAAGAAAACTTGATAGTCAACATATTCAACCCCCTCTAGTTAACCATAGTGCACTTTCACCATGGAGATGCTCTCAACAAATATGGTCACGGGAAGGTAAAATGAATTATAACCTAGTGACTGAAAAACTACAAGAATAGAAAGTTTGGACCATATTGGATAAAGGTGAAGAACATCAAAATATCATGACAATTTCACCGGAAGACCATGAAATATATGTTAGAATTTATTTACAGTAATCATTTACAATCAGGTCAATTAAAGAAAGATATTAGCAAATTTATCTCATCCCTATTGTCCAAGGTAATTTGGCCGATTAGAAAAATTGGCAAAGAATATTCATGCAAATTAACAAGAGTGCAAAATATCAAGTAGTGGTAACTCACCATAAGACTAAGATGTCAGAAATGAAATTACTATCTGTTGGTGAAAGATTGGATCTCATTAATTTGGTACTAGGTAATATGGTTATGTATATCATATCGTTCTTCCAATTGGCAAAGGATTTTTTTTTCATATAGCGGATTACTTACGATCAAGATTCTTTTGGCAAGGTGATAGTGAGAAAAAATAAATATATCCCTGAAAGATCAAGATGAGTCTTGGTATTCATGTCCTTCACGTTAAAAAAACAACCCTATTTGGTATATGTTGTATAAACTTTTTTTCACGACCCCGGACCCAGAGATATACATACCGTTATGTGCTCCTAGACATGGACTCACAAGGGCTTCACGGTTACCAGCCCCGGCCGCAACAAACAACGGCAGGCAGACTGGATTCATCGGCACGTAGTCCGGATCCCCAGTCTACTACTCCTTGTATCCATGCTAGTCATAACCAACTATGCATATCAAAGCGTCCACGAATCGAATGAAACTGAAGGAAACGGGACCAATTCTATACAGAGATGCTATGTGTCCAGAAAGTGCGACAACAATCGAGGGTTACTGGGGTTACCTCGCCCCAGGCCGATCACATCGACAGGCGGGCTCGGACATGGATCATCGGCTCCACAACCCCTCGACTGCGACAACTATGCAGGCATAGCCAAAACTGTATAACAATGAGCTCGAAACCAACAACCGATCAAAGCAGCACTCTAGACATGAAACTTGTATTAACAGATGTTACTAGAGTATAGCTTACAAGCAGAGGTCACATGACCCAACATTACATCAGACAACGGATGGCAATTATGTTGCTAATCAACAAGAACCAAAAAGGCCTTAGAGGCCTTAACATAAGGCGACGTCCCAGCCCATAGATTCCAGGCTGCTACCTGGGAACCCCAAACTACGCGTCGATGTCCACGTTGAATCACCACCGATGGAGTTCTTCTCCTGAACCAAAATAAGCAAACCTGAGTACGGGAGGTACTCAACAAGACTTAGTTAACCTATTATATATCTGCTATTTTCTGAAAGGGTTTTATGGAAGGCTGATTTGCGTAAAGCAATCTTTGTTTTCCAAATCGAAGAGGAATAGCACGTCTTGTAGAAGGTTTTCAAAACAGATGAGAAACTCACTACTGTGATCATCATCTTTTCATCCACCAACATCATTTCCCAGCACCTCACATGCTACAAGGATCACCCCTCCCGGCATCTCCGGGGAGGCACCCTCCAAACATTACCTCCATGCTTTGTCAACATCTTTTACGTCACGTTAAGGTTATCTATGGTCTTTGCCTTCACCAAGTCGTCCTTAACCGTGGACACGGCTTTTCGAAAAGATTGCCCTGCAGGGATGCACACTTTACCCACACGTACCATCCGACTCTTAGCGCCACATGTACGTTCTTCCATGGAACGGGGCAGAGGGTGGCTGGCCACGACCTTTACCTTACCCGACCCTATCCATGAGTCAACTCAAGACAGGGCCACCCCGTCAACAGGGAGTTGGCCATCCTCCTGACGGCACCTGCCTCTGTGAGGCGGGGTCAAGATCCGTGTACGTCCATCACTTGGCCCCGGTCACGCCCTAGCGGAGCATTTTGTTTTCAAAACCGTTTAAAAGGTTTTACTTGCGGTGCCGAATGGAAATCTCAAACTACGTGACTCATGGATCTGGCCAAACAAGTTAGTTGGTCGAGCGCGGTTACTTAGACCCCGCGTGTGGTTGCACGCTCAGTCTTGGCTTCCGCTCGAGACCGTAATCCTAGAGTTGGCGAGTATAGGACGAACAACCACTTCCCAAGTGGCCTCCCATACCAGCCTTAGTCAAGTTATCCACACAAAGCTCATCTCACCACGTCATCATATCATACTAGATTATCGTAGCTCTGATTCATCAACCGGATGGAGCAGAGGTAACAAACATATGAAACTAAGCGGTAGCAGATATGAGGCTTTGGCGATGCGCACAAGCAAATCTATGGCGGCTAGGAGCAGTGGATCAGGATATTGAGGCAAATGCAGTATATAAGTGAACTATGTCTACTAGCATCAAATAGTTTGGAATCGAATGCAAAGTACGAGATTCAAATGTTGTTCGAAAGCATATATGAGCAGATAAGAGGTTATGCTTGCCTTGGTTATAAGAAAACCAGATAAAGTCTTCAGAGATAAGTGCTTGACTTGTCGGTTAAGATCAAGTATTCGCCATTGGACTGTTGGCCTTCTCTTCGGAGTCACGTTCTACCGAGGGGGAAACAAACACCGAAAGAGAAATAACAATCAACACATGGCATCGATGCAATGCGCAATATGTATGCATGAGCAGGTTAATGCATTGAAATAAAGCCCTAAACATGTTTGATGGGTTGCTAGGGTTTGTATGACAATTAGGCAATTTTACTGAAATTAGCCCGAAATAGGCCCCGGAGGGGGTTTCGGGCGATTCTGAAAGTGGGTACCATTTTAAAAGCTCAAATGGGTTTGAAAACATCATAACTAGATTGTACTTGTCATTTTGAGCAAATTGGTATATAACTTTTAATTTTCTAATTTTATTGAATAAAAACTTGTTTTTCCATTTTTAAATGAATTAAACCACATTAAATAAAGCCATAAAATGAAGTGTGTCAAACATGGATGAAAGTGACATTTTTGGAAAGATTACATTTTCCTGATCTCTCTCATATCTTTATTATATTTTTCTGATTAATAATTTAGGAGATATTAAAGTTACCATTTTAAGTCATTTCTGGAATTTTCCTCAAATAGATAAAAAGGGAAATATGATGTCAGGATGACATCATCCCTGCATCAGCAATGGCCACAGGAGCTATGTTGCGAAAGAAATTGATCAAATTCGTGTGCCATTCGGAAATTGAGTTGTACCACGAGAGAGAGGAGGGTCTGGGGAGTTGAGGGGTGGTGGCGGAAGACCATTTGGTCGCCGGAAAGCTCGCCGGCGGCGACCTTCCGCGGCGGCGGCGACACGGTCACGGCGAGGACAAGCTACGGAGGGGTAGGGGCCAAGGGGAGGGCACTTCGAGGTTCAGGAGCTCACCACAGTGACGATTGTGAGGTCGGGGAAGGCAGGGGAGGCCGGAATCCGCGGCGGTGCGAGGAGGAGGCCGGCGGCCGGACGGAAGAACGACGACGGAATTCGTCCTTGTGAGGCCATCCCGGCAAGCGAGCTTGGAGGGGAAGGTAAAGGAGGTCGAGGAGCTCCTCCTGGTGGTCTCCGTTCGGCCGGGGATGGCCGGAGATGGGCGCACGGCGGCGGCCATGGGGGCGGTTAGGGTTTGGGTTCTAAGGGCAGAGAGACAGAGTGAGAGGGATTCGAGGGGACAGGGGAGTGAGAGGGCGCCGAGAGCTTCCTCCAGAACCTGGCCACGCAAGCAAGGAGCAGCAGGTGCGTGGCAGCATCTCCGGCGAGCTGCCTGCTTATCCTCCTGGCAAGAGGTTGAAGAAGACAGAAAGAATTTTCCAAGAAAACCCCCTGGAAGTTTTTCGGAATTACAGAGAAGCCCTTTTCTCTTTAAAACCAGGACAAGAACCAAGTTTTGGGGGCCTTTTTGTAACCAGAAAATTTGGCAAAAATAAGATTTGGAAAGCTTATGAAATTTCCAACCTCACCATGTATTGCTTTGGTGAAATTGAAATAATTTTCAGAACAAAGTTTTGGAAACCAAAATAGGTACCATTTGTGATATTTTCTAAAACCATTTGAATTCATAATTTGGATTGGTTTCAAACATGATTAAAAATTTTGTTTGATGCATGCATGAGATGAACACACACCACACACCCTAATGTAGCAAACTTTGGGATGTTACAAATCTACCCCCCTTACAAGAATCTCGTCCCGAGATTCCCGAAGGAGAAGAGAGAAGGAACACCGGTTTTGAACGATCTTCTCGAACCTTACGGTTCTTTTCTCGAAGAGGTTGACCCGTAGCATCTGGAAGTATTGAACGGATACACCTTAGGTAAGAGGGAAACTCTTAGGAAATGATCTTCACGAAGATCGAGTATCTCATGTGTAACTCATAACAGGGATGTTCATAAAGAACTGTTGAGTTACAAGCATGAAACACATCAAGATAACGGAGGGAATAGAAGATGGTTTCAAGTTTACGGACGATTGTTCTTGAAAGGATTTGGAATATGAGCTTTGTACAAGACTTTAAATCCTTTTGGAAAAGAAAGGTTGGACAACTGATGAAATCAAGGTTTCTTAAAAATAGATTACCAAGATGGGAAGGGTTGTCTTGGATACCAGAACATAATATCCACAGACGAGGGAAAACACGATAAAACACTGTAATTCGTGCGTCCGAGATTTTTTTTTTGATACAGAATCATGTTCACTCTTCGGAGTGGACACGGAAGATAACGGAACTTTCAACCATTCCATAACAGTTTTCTTGAAATCCTTGTCAGAGATCGGGATGTTGCTTCACGACAGAATATGAGTAACCAAAAGAAGTTGAGGCACCGTAATTAGGGAGGAATTCTTGATCACACCATAAGGATGGGTAACCAACGAGGGTTGAAACACCGGTAGAAATAGGGAATCTCTTTCCTATTGTGGTTTGGACGTAGCAATACATCTACCACATAGTTAAGATCCCATGGCTGAAGTAACTGACAAATTCACACAATGTGTGAGATGAACAGAAATTCAAGTACAAACAACTTGAGGAAGGAAACTCAACAAAGGTGGTTACAGAGCACCAAGTGATGTTCTCCTGATGAACTTGTTTCCACCAGAACAGAGGTGTTGGAGGTTCAACGGGAAGATATTGGAAAGATCAACTTCCAACTTATCCTTGATGTTCTAAATACGATAGCAGGCTCACGACAAGCCTTCTATAGGTCATCAAGTGAAAGTAAAACTCCGGTTTGGAAGATCGGGGAGGAAAACTTGTTGAAAACGAGCCACACAAGAATTCTCCTGGAGAGTGGTTGTTCTTACGGACTCAAAGAGATATGACATTAGGCCTTCCGGATAATTGTGTCAACCACAACATCAACCATGCCGGATTTTGAAAAGACCTGATTCAATACTCTTGAGGAAACACCAACCATCGTTGCTGCTTGAGATTCAGCTCTAGTTAGTGGATTGATAAACAAGACTGGGTATGTTTGAACGAAGAGATTGCTCCGGTTACAATTGAGATACATTTACTAGATTCTCAAGATATGGACTATGATGTCACACTCAAGAGGATGAGTGAGATTGTAGAACTCATGTATTAGCAACTTGCGAAAGACGGTTGCACCTACATGACTACTTGCAAAAGAATACATCAGAGTCCTTGTTGGGGAAACGATACAAAGATAACGAAGTTTTTAGACTTCTTCTCTTTTGCGAACAACCAGTCAGGGGCTTAGTGTGGATCCAAACTTATTCAAGTAAATGGAGGTAACAACCAACCATCTCAAGAACACCCCACACGTGCATGACCGACTGGGATTATTCCCGAGGGAACAAGAGAACTCTACTCGCGTCCATGGCGACAACTTTCACCAAAAGCACACGAACCCGAGAAGTCACTTCGAACATCGATAACACAACTTCGTGATGACACAAAGATGGTTCTCGAGAGTTTCCAACATTAGTGCCGATTGTTCAACATGAGCCGCTCGCAACTTGGAGAAAATAGGAATGTCATCGATGGGCTCGAAAACACACTTATCAACACACTCCAAGAAGAGGGATTCATATGCTATATGAACAAGGCAGAATATTGGTCAGACCATAGGACATGAAGATGTACTCGACAAAACACCATGAGTAGAAGCACCATCAAGATAATCCTTGGATCTTTTCTCGATTTGACGATAGCCCAAATCAAATCAAGAGGTGGAGTGATAGCTTTTCCACAAAGGATGCAATATCCTGCTTCAACACGAAGGAAACTAGACATCCCTTAACGAAGGGTCAAGTTAGGATGAGCTTTTGTCTTTCAACTCTCCAAGTTGTTGTTTAAGCTCGACCAACTAGTCCAGGATATCCAGCGCTGTTTCTTGGAGAAAAGAGTAGTTCAAACTACCCCTCGTTTAGACATCACGGTCAGGTAACAAACCTAGTGATACTTCTAGAAAGACAACCAGAATATCACAACCCACCGATATGTCTTGGAGTTCGAAAGGGAGTATGCTTTTCAAAGCAACCGATATGGTCTGGAGAACTTTGGCATGAACCTAACTCTCTGACCGAGGATGTGCACCGGCATGAACGGATTTGGAACACCTTCAACTTCAAAAAGAGGCTGGGTGACCAGTAGTGCTAAGAAGGATACAGATGTTTCTTAGATCTTTCGAAGCAATGGAAATTGCTAGGAACATCTGATGCACACCTCAATGCACACCCAACATTCTTGAGCATTCCAGCTTGGAGTGAAGGTGGTTAAAGATATGTAAGAGCATCACTTCATCAACAAGGCCATGAAACTTAACACGACCTCTTGATATAAAGGAGTGTGATACTGGAAGGTGGAACAGAACAAAAGCTGATGAAACTTCTCTAATCTGCGAATTACAAAACTTCGACCTAGTCCTAGAGATGAACGAGGTACTGGAGTTTGTTTCTCCTGACATTCCAAGGTGGAATGTTTTGATGGAAAACAAGAGCAAATGCATTATAAGAATCCAATACACATAAGCAACTTGGTTTCCAAATAACGGACGAAGTTCGGAAAGCAACTAAAGAGTAGGAACGTGCTCTGGAAAATCCTGAGACCACGTTGGATGCACAAGGTCATACTCATTTGTAGAACCCATGCTAAAACGAGAAGTATAACAGAGTCAAGAACAGGGATATGGGAATCATAAAGAACACTCTTGTTGTGATCCCTTTTGATTCCTAGAGAAAACCTATGGCTATTGGAGCTGAGATTACCTAGCCATCCCGAGGTAGAACAGATTCTTCAAGATCCAAGGAAACAGAACTTGGGTTAAAGGTCAGCATCCTGTACTGGTAGAGTGAGCATCACATGATTAAGAAACCACATGGTTCAACCCACCACAATTCAGCACATTCAGGGACCTTCGGTTCAAGTCCAAGGTTAAAAACACACGAAAGGAGTAACTACTATATGAGTGCCACAAAGGACACTACAATTAGCAATCACGGAATGTCTTTCAAAAGACACACATAACTCCGAAAGAATTTGAGCAGAGGATAACGGATACATTCGAGATGAAAAGCAGATCTCGAGGTTCAGGATTTAAGACTTTGAAACATGTAAGAATGTGGAATCCATACAACTTTGAGAGATTAGGACGGAAAGGAAATCTCCCAGTTTAAGAGAAAACGGAACATGGAACACACACGACTCTAGAACTTAACACTAGGTCAACTTGGGTAAAAACGTCCTTGCCAGAGGAGGCACCTGAGTTTTGAATGACTAGAAGAGATAGCAAAACCTTTTTCAAATCAAAACAGGTAAGATGACCCAGAGTTAGAGCGATACCAGATAAGGAGCAAAAGGAATCCTAAGAAGGTTTTTCACAATCCATTTGAGTTTTCAAAGTAGTTTTCACAAACACTAAACTCGACATCGACCAAGCAGTAAGGTTTTCCTACAGGCAGTCCTGCTCTGATACCATGAACTGTCACGACCCCCGACCCAGAGATATACATACCGTTATGTGCTCCTAGACATGGACTCACAAGGGCTTCAGGGTTACCAGCCCCGGCCGCAACAAACAACGGCAGGCAGACTGGATTCATCGGCACGTAGTCCGGATCCCCAGTCTACTACTCCTTGTATCCATGCTAGTCATAACCAACTATGCATATCAAAGCGTCCACGAATCGAATGAAACTGAAGGAAACGGGACCAATGCTATACAGAGATGCTATGTGTCCAGAAAGTGCGACAACAATCGAGGGTTACTGGGGTTACCTCGCCCCAGGCCGATCACATCGACAGGCGGGCTCGGACATGGATCATCGGCTCCACAACCCCTCGACCGCGACAACTATGCAGGCATAGCCAAAACTATATAACAATGAGCTCGAAACCAACAACCGATCAAAGCAGCACTCTAGACATGAAACTTGTATTAACAGATGTTACTAGAGTATAGCTTACAAGCAGAGGTCACATGACCCAACATTACATCAGACAACAGAAGGCAATTATGTTGCTAATCAACAAGAACCAAAAAGGCCTAAGAGGCCGCAACATAAGCGACGTCCCAGCCCATAGATTCCAGGCTGCTACCTGGGAACCCCAAACTACGCGTCGATGTCCATGTTGAATCACCACCGATGGAGTTTCTCTCCTCAACCAAAATAAGCAAACCTGAGTACGGGAGGTACTCAACAAGACTTAGTTAACCTATTATATATCTGCTATTTTCTGAAAGGGTTTTATGGAAGGTTGATTTGCGTAAAGCAATCTTTGTTTTCCAAATCGAAGAGGAATAGCACGTCTTGTAGAAGGTTTTCAAAACAGATGAGAAACTCACTACTGTGATCATCATCTTTTCATCCACCAACATCATTTCCCAGCACCTCACATGCTACAAGGATCACCCCTCCCGGCATCTCCGGGGAGGCACCCTCCAAACATTACCTCCATGCTTTGTCAACATCTTTTACGTCACGTTAAGATTATCTATGGTCTTTGCCTTCACCAAGTCGTCCTTAACCGTGGACACGGCTTTTCGAAAAGATTGCCCTGCAGGGATGCACACTTTACCCACACGTACCATCCGACTCTTAGCGCCACATGTACGTTCTTCCATGGAACGCGGCAGAGGGTGGCTGGCCACGACCTTTACCTTACCCGACCCTATCCATGAGTCAACTCAAGACAGGGCCACCCCGTCAACAGGGAGTTGGCCATCCTCCTGACGGCACCTGCCTCTGTGAGGCGGGGTCAAGATCCGTGTACATCCATCACTTGGCCCCGGTCACGCCCTAGCGGAGCATTTTGTTTTCAAAACCGTTTAAAAGGTTTTACTTGCGGTGCCGAATGGAAATCTCAAACTACGTGACTCCTGGATCTGGCCAAACAAGTTAGTTGGTCGAGCGCGGTTACTTAGACCCCGCGTGTGGTTGCACGCTCAGTCTTGGCTTCCGCTCGAGACCGTAATCCTAGAGTTGGCGAGTATAGGACGAACAACCACTTCCCAAGTGGCCTCCCATACCAGCCTTAGTCAAGTTATCCACACAAAGCTCATCTCACCACGTCATCATATCATACTAGATTATCGTAGCTCTGATTCATCAACCGGATGGAGCAGAGGTAACAAACATATGAAACTAAGCGGTAGCAGATATGAGGCTTTGGCGATGCGCACAAGCAAATCTATGGCGGCTAGGAGCAGTGGATCAGGATATTGAGGCAAATGCAGTATATAAGTGAACTATGTCTACTAGCATCAAATAGTTTGGAATCGAATGCAAAGTACGAGATTCAAATGTTGTTCGAAAGCATATATGAGCAGATAAGAGGTTATGCTTGCCTTGGTTATAAGAAAACCAGATAAAGTCTTCAGGGATAAGTGCTTGACTTGTCGGTTAAGATCAAGTATTCGCCATTGGACTGTTGGCCTTCTCTTCGGAGTCACGTTCTACCGAGGGGGAAACAAACACCGAAAGAGAAATAACAATCAACACATGGCATCGATGCAATGCGCAATATGTATGCATGAGCAGGTTAATGCACTGAAATAAAGCCCTAAACATGTTTGATGGGTTGCTAGGGTTTGTATGACAATTAGGCAATTTTACTGAAATTAGCCCGAAATAGGCCCCGGAGGGGGTTTCGGGCGATTCTGAAAGTGGGTACCATTTTAAAAGCTCAAATGGGTTTGAAAACATCATAACTAGATTGTACTTGTCATTTTGAGCAAATTGATATATAACTTTTAATTTTCTAATTTTATTGAATAAAAACTTATTTTTCCATTTTTAAATGAATTAAACCACATTAAATAAAGCCATAAAATGAAGTGTGTCAAACATGGATGAAAGTGACATTTTTGGAAAGATTACATTTTCCTGATCTCTCTCATATCTTTATTATATTTTTCTGATTAATAATTTAGGAGATATTAAAGTTACCATTTTAAGTCATTTCTGGAATTTTCCTCAAATAGATAAAAAGGGAAATATTTTGTCAGGATGACATCATCCCTGCATCAGCAATGGCCACAGGAGCTATGTTGCGGAAGAAATTGATCAAATTCGTGTGCCATTCGGAAATTGAGTTGTACCACGAGAGAGAGGAGGGTATGGGGAGTTGAGGGGTGGTGGCGGAAGACCATTTGGTCGCCGGAAAGCTCGCCGGCGGCGACCTTCCGCGGCGGCGGCGACACGGTCACGGCGAGGACAAGCTACGGAGGGGTAGGGGCCAAGGGGAGGGCACTTCGAGGTTCAGGAGCTCACCACAGTGACGATTGCGAGGTCGGGGAAGGCAGGGGAGGCCGGAATCCGTGGCGGTGCGAGGAGGAGGCCGACGGCCGAACGGAAGAACGACGACGGAATTCGTCCTTGTGAGGCCATCCCGGCAAGCGAGCTTGGAGGGGGAGGTAAAGGAGGTCGAGGAGCTCCTCCTGGTGGTCTTCGTTCGGCCGGGGATGGCCAGAGATGGGCGCACGGCGGCGGCCATGGGGGCGGTTAGGGTTTGGGTTCTAAGGGCAGAGAGACAGAGTGAGAGGGATTCGAGGGGATAGGGGAGTGAGAGGGCGCCGAGAGCTTCCTCCAGAACCTGGCCACGCAAGCAAGGAGCAGCAGGTGCGTGGCAGCATCTCCGGCGAGCTGCCTGCTTATCCTCCTGGCAAGAGGTTGAAGAAGTCAAAAAGAATTTTCCAAGAAAACCCCCTGGAAGTTTTTCGGAATTACAGAGAAGCCCTTTTCTCTTTAAAACCAGGAGAAGAACCAAGTTTTGGGGGCCTTTTTGTAACCAGAAAATTTGGCAAAAATAAGATTTGGAAAGCTTATGAAATTTCCAACCTCACCATGTATTGCTTTGGTGAAATTGAAATAATTTTCAGAACAAAGTTTTGGAAACCAAAATAGGTACCATTTGTGAGATTTTCTGAAACCATTTGAATTCATAATTTGGATTGGTTTCAAACATGATTAAAAATTTTGTTTGATGCATGCATGAGATGAACACACACCACACACCCTAATGTAGCAAACTTTGGGATGTTACACTTTTGACCAAGAAAGGTGTCTCGCAAACTCTTTTGAGAAGAAAATATATAGACTCGAAGACATTCTCATAAGTTCACTGAAACCAAGGGACTCACGATTTTGAGTTGGTCTAATCGCGATGAAGATTTTTTCTGTTATGCATCATTTACTATCAAGAACGGCTCGGAAATCAGGTTCGGAGGGGGGGGGGGTACGTGACTAGAGAATGTCACCCTCTAGAAACAATATCGACTCTTCACAATATTATCATGTCATAAGAATGGTATAAGCGCTATGATTTTGGAGACATCTCTACCAACTGTGACGTCTATAAAAGCTTTACTTTCTCTTAGTCTCCTAGACTTACGGCATGGAGCATTCTTATTGGCCGGTATACAAATCTCATGTATTTATAGTTTTTTCTTGTTCCATACTTATTTCATACCATTGCTACCTTTTTATATTATTTTAGGGTATTTTTGAACTAACTTAGTAACAAGATGGCCAGTGACATTTCCCTTTTTTTTGTTTCTATTTTTATGTTTCAGACAATTTGTTCTGCAAAAGTCCACGAAAAGACACCAAAATTCACGCGGGCCAGTTTTTACCCGACACGAAGACGGATTACAAAGGAAGCCGGAAGCGAGCACCCATGGGAGGGAACGAGCACAGGCCTGGGCCAGGGTGGGGACGACGCCCTGGTCGCTTGCACCCTTCGGGGAATCCTTAAGTCAAGTCTTCACCTATTCAATCCCCCTTGACCTGAAAAACCAAGGGGCGGGTATTATTTTCCACGAAACGTCTATAGATCCACCGCCATCTTGAAACCCTAATTTGGGATTCCTAGAGTCCTGTTCTGGCACCTGCAAGAGAAGGAAATCGTCACTGGAGGTTTCTTCATCGCAATGATTGTCTTTGAGGTAATGCACGAGTAGTTCATCCTTGAACTATGGATTCATAGCGATAGCTAGATAGTTTTGTATTCTCCTTGTGCTACCATGCCATGGTCTTGTCAGCCGGCTAACATGATCAAGATCGTTCTTATATAATGAATTGTGAAGTTATAATCAGATTGTTCATATAATTTGTATGATCTTGTTACCCTCTGATCCATGTTGTCACTTTGGCCAAGTGATTGTTTGTATGTCCAAGAGAGGGTTGGGTGCTATATATTGGGTTTATGCCTCCTTTGTGTTTGGGCTCAAGTGACAACATTGAAGAAGATCAAGAATATGATGTTGCCTCTAAGGATAAAGTTTATGTCTATTTTATTGATTATATTATGTATGGCATTTAATGCAATTATCAATTTCTTTGCAACTTAATACCAACGGGAGGCAAGCATATAAGCGCTCAGAAAGTGGATTATCAGTAATAGATGCAGTTTGATTAACGGTCTATATATATTTGTCGTAATGCCTACATGAACTCTGCTTGTAAAAACAAATGTTGTTTCAATTCTATCAGTTGTCCAGCTATAATTCGTTTACCCAACATGTTTTTTTATTTATATTTTGGAGAGACAACAATAGTGAAACTATGACCGACGGTCCATTCTTTTATATTACTACCTCCGGTCCAGAAAAACTCTTCTATATTACTACCTCCGGTCCAGAAAACTGACGCGGAAAATGAACCTACGAAGTACGACTCATAGCTATGTTGGTGACATATATTTCGGATCGACGGGAGTACAATCTTGTTTAATTTTTGTTAATCACTACTTGATTGCCTTACTTGCTTTTAATGACTAATTGTTTGCTGGTCCGTTTCATTTTCATCACTATTGTTTTCACACCACGCGTTTAATTAATTTATTTTTAGCAAGTCGGAAAGCTTGACAACCTTTCTGAAATGTTAAGACAAAGTGAGGTTTGTGTGGTGTGTGTAAATCCACGCTAGTAAAATACGTGCCATACTTGTCTGGCGTTGTGCTGGAGATCTATAAGTCCTACAGGTTCGATACATATTGGTCTCAAAACTGAGAAAACATTTGGTACTATATTACATCATATTCTTTTGGGGATCTTCAATGGGTGGTGCCACTTTCACCGTATCAGACGACAATGGATTGATGAAACCCACAAGAATATAAATGAGACATCGATGAATTCTCTCTATAGAGAACTCTTAATTTGGAGACACTAGATAATAATAGAACACTAAGGTGGCTCAAAAAAAACAAAAAAATGTGTGGTATTTTCACAAAGATGTTATTTCTAGTAAGGAAAAGCGAAACATACATGTGATTCTAAAGTGTGTATTTTTTCACCATGTCAAGAAAATTGAGCATTTATTTTAAATATAAGTTTGCTCGTTCTATATGGCCATTCATTCACAATGACTCTAACTCATGTATATTAGATAGAAACGTTTGTCATAATATGTTCGTTGTAATTACGTAGAAATGACATGGTATTAACGGTAAGATTTCTTATTCTTTGCATATCATCTGGGTGTACCCATTTACTCAATTCGTGGTCATCCTTACATATGGAGAACATATGCATTTTAATGAAGGTGTGTACACGGTTGTAGGAGACCGTGAGGTATTTCTTTTATCCCACATGGTTTCTTCTGCAGGGTGTTGCAGGGTGGTTGGTATTTTTTTTAGAGTGAATTCCACTTTTTACCCTACACTTATGCATTTATGACAGTCTTTAACCCATTCAATCAAGGAAAATAAGAAATTCACCATCTATCAAAAAACAAATAACACTGTTTTACCCCATTTTTGCATTAGACATGATTTGTTAGGACAAAGTGGAATTTTCGGGCCACGTGATGCGTCAAAATAAGTAAATATCGGAGCACCGTGTGGACGATAATGTCCAACTTTCTCTTCACCATTTGTTCAATTCCTCGTAGTTGTCCTCATATTTTTTAGCCTCAACCATCACCTTACCCCTTGACCAGTAGAAATACATATGAAAAAGAGGGTGCAATTTTTCTTAATGGGCAATTTAGTTATGTTTTGTTAGATGGGGTAATTAGTGTCACAAATGCATAAATAAAGGGTAAAAAGTGGAATTCGCTTTCTTTTTTTATCCCACACGGTTTCTTCTGCAGCATCGTATTTTTTTCGCCTATGTGAATCCTAATTATCTGGAGACCGGGTGCAAACTCTTATGAATTATATCAGCGTAATCTTAACACATAAGTTTAATAAATCACCTTTTATAGAATAAAAACTATGTATTAAGATCTAAACTAGGGTTCAACAGGGGCAGCATAAAACAGGACCTCTGACGCTCTGACCCAATCAATGGAAAAACTTGTGACCCAACTTACTGATTCATGACTATTTTCGTATTCATGGAACCGTAACCACATACATTAGATGCAATGCAGTCACTGAGGCCCCACTCCATTGTTTCACTAAGTTAAAAGAGGGAACTTAAGCCATCAATTTTAAATGCTAAACATCTCACAGAAAATGACTAATAAACTTTATACGTATCATGCAAATATAGAGAGAAAAATCCATGACCCAAAAGATGGAAACGTAATCTTAGGCTTACAATGAAAAAATAATGATAGTGTTAATAGTGCAAGTTCATGATCAAACTGCTGTCCGCATAGGTAATGCCTCATCACTGCATACATACGGTGGTGATGATGAGATCTGTTTTTTTTTTCAGCTAGCTATCTTTTCGCATGTATAATCCTTCATGCATGTGATAAACCAAAGTAATCATCACCAATCAAACAATAATGTACCATGCAAACTCATTCAAAAAGAAGGCAAGTTTTGGTCGCATTTCTCGACGTGGTTATGATCAATCTGGGTTTGGGCAAAGCTACATAAAGAGTTGTACGATCCACGGCTCAGGTTACTGACTAGTATGCACAAATTTAAGCTATCAAATCAAACGAGATCGACCATGCATGAGACCACCACAATATAAACAAACAAAATACGCAGACAGCTGTACTAGCTCGCAGGGGTCTACGGCTGAAATCATGAAGCGCATGAAAGTTCTTCTGCTGCAACTTGCCGTGCATACATTTACAACAAACTTATTGGAACAAGCATTACAATAATGATAAAGATGCAGATGCATAGACGGAGGAAATGATAAGGCATGGAAAAGAAAACCACATCCCATCATTACTATCATCTGTCACAGCCTCACAGGCCCAAAACCCTAACCAAGGAGGAGAGAGAAGAACTCATGAATAGTACATTACCGTATTCTGGAGCTTGAATAGGTGATTGGTATTTTAACTAACACGTCAAATCGGAAGCAATCATAGCAAAGTTTGGCGACTTGCAGAACTTCTCATTGTCACATGCATGCTGGCATGTTGCAGAACACTGTTGATAAGGCCTCAACGAACAGCCCTGCTGGGGGAGAAAAGCAGCAAGGGTGGAAGAACATGGAAAGTAGGGAACAGGGAGAAAATACAGATCCAAAAGAAGGCCATGCTGATCTTCTCGACCCGACATGAGAAGTTATAGTAAGAGCGCGCACTTCGCTTGAGATGCAAACAAAAAAAAGGAGAAAAAATAGATCAAGAACTGGTATATGTCTGCAGATCAACTTACCTAAAGCATCAATAATGATTAACCATAACATCCACCAGGAAACCAAAAGGAAAGGAGAGCCTAAGACAAAAGACAAGAACCAAACTTGTAGAATTTCATCAAGATAGTCATCAAATCTGGCAATAACCACCGGCGAGAAGTCGGCATGATATGCGCCATATGGGTTTTACAAAGGGAGGCCTACACAGCTCCATTGGCAGTATGCCCACCTCCGAGCAACCCGCAAGCTCTACAGATCGCAAGATCTTCCTTGCAAGATTCACAAAGGAGGTGGACAGAATGCCAAAGAGCTCTCGGTAAGCGCCCCTTTGGCAAGCCCACATGACTAGTACTACTACTACCACTTCCTTGTTCCAAGCTCTCCAACTCCAACAATGGCTGCTAGCTACTCCATGGAGTAGTGCTCTCTCACTGTGATTGCGTAGTGGCCTTTACAGGGCGCGCTATTTATAGAGACTAGCAGCGGGCGACCGGGCGGCTAGGGTTAAGTTGTAGTAGATCGAGAGGAGGGGATTCTGGGGGCTTGGGTGGGTGATGGGCGGCAGATCTCGGCCGGATGGGATTGTGCTTCTTGGTCTTTACGTTTGTGTGCGAGGTAGTATGGGAGATCTGAGCGACGAGAGCTCCAGCCAGCTATGGCTATTCTAGTACTCCTATGGGAGTAGTAATAAATCGAATCCGATCTGATCTTACACGGCACAGGTAGTGTAGCCTTTGATTCTACGGCCAAAAGGAGGTAAAAAATCATGGTTCTTTTGGGAGCAAGAGTTGAGTGATAAAATACAGAACCACCAGTAGGATGATATAATGTGCTGTATTTTGTGGTGTCACACTGCATGAGTGTGGGGGCGGCCACGGCCAGAAAGTCACGTTTTGTGAGTGCAGCGTGTAGGCTTTGGCAGGATCCAGATTGTGAGACGAGTGATGGAGGAGGGTGGGTGCAGGGAAGTGCCCTTTGTAGGGTTGCAACAGGGAGCTCCGATGTGTCCAACGTGATGCCCTTGGATTAAAATTAAAAACAGATTGGTGTGGATGCGCTACTGCCACACGATTATATTGCTTCTCACTTTTCAATCACTTTTGCTGAAATACTCACTCATGCATGCCCTCCGTGTAGTGATCGAGTGCGAACTTGGGGGTCGTTTTCGTGCATTTTATCTTGGCCGAAAAGCTGGTCGATCGTTGACTGGCCGTATGTCTTGACCAGAACCATTAAGTCTGAGTCTGCACCGCTGCACATGCTCCGGTTTGTGCACCTGAAACCCGAGTAGTAAATCTTAGCCGAGTTCTCGGCGAATGCAATGCATGCAGTCTGATCGGGCACCGCTAGCCCCGTTTCACGTGTAAAAACGAAATATTGCTGACGCATGCTACTATTTTGTTCTTTCCATCTAAAATGAGATATCGATCTCCGATCATTTTTTATAAAAGTTCCGAGGCTTTTTTTTGGGCTGGAGAAATTTTGGGCAATCAAATCCATAGAAACTTTTCCTACCAGGGCGCTTAAGATCAAAGGATTCACAGCATTAAGATTTGTATGAATTCCATATCTACACTCTAAATTTAGGAATTCCATATCTACATTTTAATGCTTAGTTTTTGTGTGTGTGAATTCCTTTTAATGTCTAGTTAGGCGAGCTAATTGAGGAAATAATACAAAACGTTATTGCCAATATTCTCCAAGAGATTTGGGCCATAGCCCTCGCAGTCGCAATGAATCATCGCCACCTCTCAAAGCCCCCAGAGTTCTAGAGGACCTCACCACTAGATTTAGCTTGCAGGGAAGAACCAACCAAAATTGATGACGTCGATAGGGTAAAGATGATGACGGTTGCAGAAGGGAGGACAGTCGAGTTAGAGCAAGAACTTGAAACCTTGAAAAGAGATAAAGCTCGGAAGGGGCCTCGTCTCCCCGCGACTCGTTAGGGACGCACCGGAGCTCTAGATCCATATTGGAAATATGTTCTCTAGGCAATAACAAAATTGATATTATTCTATTTCCATGATGTTAATGGTTGGTTTTATGTTCTATGCTTTAAATTGTAATCTAAATATGAGATTAAGAGGAAAACCTAGGTACACAGTAGCAGGTCCGGGGATATTTTGAAGCTCGGACACACCTGCTAATTCAATGCTTAGGGGTGTTTTCTGTCAAATATCATCAAAATACAACACGTCCGCCGGCTGGAAGCCCGGGCAACCGCCAGGCAGTAGGGGCGATGGGTCCGCCGGTGTAATAAACACAAACCAAATCTCAAGTCATGCCTCTAGACTAGCTCAAGAATTATTGATGGTCCTATATTTCCTCACCGTTGGCATAAGTAAACTATTACGAGGATGTCAGTACTTATGAGGGCAAATTGTTAGTGTAACATCGTGATGGATAGTCCCACTTATAACCTGCGGGGTATGTCGGCAATTTCTTATTGTATGTATTCGCGATTACTGAACATCGTCATACCATGAGAGTATCCTAGATCAGGATACCGAAAGGTTTGCTTTCGGGACACCAAAAGTTGCGCCGACTGAGTGAACATAAAAACGTCCTTTAGATATGCTAAAAAAGTATGTTGCGGGATACATATATTAAGAATGGGATTCACTCATCTGGCAATTGGGAGATACACTCTAGGCCTACTTATGTCACATGGGAGAATTGAAAGTTCTATTCATACATCGAGTGTGCACCGTGTGTTTGGATATAATCAGGGAATTGCTGAATAGTCGGTTTCCATTGGGTGAACCCATGCAACTGTTTGGAGTCAGGATGATCTGTTTGGAGAGAAGGCTCGGAGAGATTTGGTTCCCAATTTCTCACGAGCAATTCTGTGACATTCTGCTAGGATCACTCCCACCGGCATATCATGGTTTTGTAAAGCTATATAAATCCATAGCAGAAGAGTGGCATGTTCAGATGTTGTTTTCCTTGCTAAAGGATGTATAAGTTGACATTAAGGGAGGTGATCATATGTGGTCTAGGAGAGGTATAAAGTTATATAAAACTGTCGACATAATTTCATAAATTATAATCATTAGTATGAGATACTAATTGAAACTCACACATGCACTAGTTGCAGGTACATTAGAAGGAGCTAATGTTGGAAATAATAGAAGTTCTAGAATGACGTTGCAAATGCACTTGGAGTGTAGTTGGTCATTCCATGAAATCCAATTCAATAATGAAGATCTACACTAGGACTGCGAAACAAGAGTTATTTTGAGTGCAATCGTTTTGTACTGAATATTTTAAGTTTCGTGAACCATGTTGAGTTCGAATTTCAAGATATGCGTAGGAATTCCGAACTTGGGAATTCAAAGTTATGATCTTCTTTATTATATTATGTTATTAAGTTTTGGTATCAGGTCTTGAAATATTTTGATTCGATTAATTACTTAAGTTTGAGTAATATTACTTATTAATTAATTTGGAGGTATGTCTTTCATTGGTTTTTATCAAGGCTTTAAGATTATCCCCAAGTTATTCAATAAATCTAAAATCCATAAAGTGCCATACACTTGTGAATTTCAGAATTCACATAAAGGATGGATATTTCCAAATTAATTATATTCCATTGAAGACGTAATTTGATAATTTGAATCATGTTGATGAAGTGGAATATATGAAATAATTGAATTTCTCAATGTTTCACAAAATTAAATGGGATTTTTAAAAAAAAAATGATAAGATACAGAAAGACTTAATAAATTAAAAAATTGAAAAATAAAGTTTTCCTAGTCATGTTACTCATGATTAATTTAGTAATTCAAAATTTTCATGATAATAAAATCTTTCGTGAGATGAAGAGTTAAGCATTGTTACAGAAAGAATGTCAAAGTGTCTTGTTGTAATGTGTAAAGTGTGAAACAAAATAATTCTCAACCCACTAAAATAAATTATTTTGCTTGTAATGCTTGGAACATCATCATTAATTAACTTAGATTTATTTTAATGAAAATTTCAAAAATTTATATTGCTCAAGTATGGTGCATATTGATTAAGAGGTTTTTCATAAAACCAATATGTTTATTGGTAGTGAATTTTCACTATTACTCCAAGTGTCTAACACGTTGGATTATGGAGAAAAATGTCTTCTCATAGTAGTGAGGTGAAAATAATATTAAGTTAAGATTGAGAATCTGTGGAGTAAAGCTAGAATGAAAGGGGTAGCATGCAAATATTTCCATATCATTACCTTATCCAGAAATTTATGTATGAGATGCATAAAGTTTAAACTTAGTATCATAAAATGATCATGTGAAGAATTTGATGTAATATTCACTTTGTGATATAATCATCAAAAGTCCAACACAATGATCAAGAAATGCAAAACAAAACAAACAGAATGCTAAAGCTCATAAATGACTATAAAATGTCACAGAGATATTCACCTAACTCCGATATTTTATCTTTAGAATAACTGGAGTGATATTAAATCATAGGGAAATGAATGTTTCTGAAAAAACCTATATAATATTCATAAACCTAGTCTTGATTAAAATTGTCTTATCAAGGATGAATAAATGATGATGGTAAGTTGAAAAACTTGTCATGTCAATTGCTTGGTGTTGTTAATGGATCAAAGTAGCAAAGGTTATTACTGAGAGTAATTAATTTTTGATGAAGGAGTAACTTGGAATATTACATTATGAGTGTTAAGTCAGTATTATTAATGAAATAAGAATTTATCATTGGTATCATGAAGTTATGTGGATAAGATTAATGAGTAACTAAAAGGTTCTCTTTCCCTCTCCGAAAGAGCATTTCTTGATACCTAGTGTTTTGTGTGTTAGTTAACAATACTAGTGATACTTTTAATCAGGTGTTAGTGATCTAGGTCCTTAAATCTATTCGTATGCATCAAACACCAAAAAGTGTGAGGGTATATCAGCTTTCTTAGTTTCAGAGGCTAACCAGAAATTTCCTTCCAACCGGAATATCTGGTTAGCTCCAGGACTCGAATAAAACGGCTAAGGACAGGAGGATTTCGGCACATAAGTGAGCCAGAAATTTCCAACCGGAAATTTCTTCGCTACCGGAATATCCGGCCAGGAAGAAGAGCTCGGAAAAATGGCTAAGTCCCAGAACCGGCCCGAGACAGAATTGAGACGAAAATTTCCAACCGGAAATTTCTGGCTACCGGAATATCCGGTTTGGTCAACCCCACGAAGATTCCAGATCTTAAGCTATCCAGGAAACCAGAATATCCAGTTCAAGTTTGAACCGGAAATTCCGGTTCATTCCTGCACTCCAACAACCACATTTATTGACGGGGTATAAATACCCCCTCCTTTTTCCCCAAGATCTCTAGTTCGTCCAAGCATTTAAGATCCATTTATTGAGCTCACCAAAAGCTATATTTCTCCCAATACCTCCACCCAAACTCGTTGATCTTTGGAGGATTAAAGGAGAAGGCCCCGATCTACAACTTCGTGAAGCCGTTCTTCATTTACCCCTCATTCACTTGAGGGATTGATATGTCCATTTTGCATCACTAATTTATATTATAATTTTCTGTTATTCATCGATATATTTCATATTATGATGCATTACTTATGTTATTTTATCTTATTTTGCATGTTTCATAATTATTCGGGATTAAACACCGGGACCAGAAATCCGATGAAAAAAGCACTGTCAAGATACCCTTTTTCAGAAGATCAGAAGAAGAAGGGGGGCATAGGGGAGGTCTTAGATGTCCAGAAGAGGGAGCTAGCCACGAGGAGACCCGGAAGGGGGCCACCAGGGGCCCACACCATGTCTGGGCGCCCCCCCTTGGTCGCGCCTGGGGTGGTGTGGCCACCCTAGCCCACCTCTGGCCGCCTCCTTTCGCGTACTTGACCCCCCGGGAACCCTAAGCCTCACAGAACCATCGAGAAAATATTCTGCCGCCTTCTCGGGGTGGAAAACAATAGAGAGATAAATGCTCTCCGGTAGGGAGAAATCTGCCGGGGAAACTCCTCACCGGAGAGGGGAAATCATCGCCATCGTCACCGTCATCGCTCCGGGCATCGTCAAGATCGTCATTGTCATCGTCATCATCACTAGCACCATCACCCTCACCATCCATCTCCGTCCCGCTGTAACGATTAGGGTTCTATACTGTTGTTTCCCACTAGATATCACTCCCGGTGTGGATTACTTGTTAGTAGTTGATGCTTACGAGATTTATCGGTGTTTGAACTTTATGACCAGATTGTTATTCATCATTATATCACCTCTGATCATGGTCCATATGATGTCTTGTGAGTAGTTCATTTAGTTCTTGAGGACATAGGAGAAGTCAATATGTTAGTAGTGGAATTATGTTGAAGTAATATCTAGTGGTTCGATATTTAAGTTGTGGTGTTATTCTTCTAGTGGTGTCATGTGAACGTCGACTACATGACATTTCACCTTTACGGCCCTAGGAGGATGCATGTGTGTATTTGGCTACTAATTGTGGGGTTGCCGGAGTGACAAAAACTTCAACCCCCGTTAGGAAACTGATGCACGAGGGAGTGTAGGATCCCAGAGTTTAAAGTTGTGGTTAGATTTATCTTAATTACTTTCTTGTTGAAGGGAATATGCCCGAGAGGCAATAATAAAGTGGTTATTATCTTATTCCTTGTTTATGATAAAGTGTTATTGTGTTCATTGTCGTATCGAACCAAACATTCAAGATTTATTTTAAGAACTTAATAAGTTGTTATTTTGTTCTGGTCTTTTGTGAGAACAAATGAGATTATTCAAACTACGACTATATTCCATAATTGATGGGTGAGTTAATATAAATCATGTTGGTAAAGTAAATATCTATAAAACTAAATGTTAAACGTTGCAACACATAAAAGAATTTCACTTAAATTGTGACACCACCATTTTAGTTCATATCGGAAAGGAAAACATGAAGGAACTCCATATTGATGGACTTCCGGAGTCATTTTGTTTTGAATAAATTGACGCTTGTGAGACCTCTTCCAAAAGATGACTAGAATTCTGTTCATAGGCCAAAGTAGAATGGACGACTAATTTAATGGAGATTGTACATGTTGATGTATATAGTCCATTATGTATAGTCATGTGTGGTGGATTAATTTTACTTCATAAAATTCCATCGATGAATTGAGTAGATATCTGAGTATATCTATTTAAAGAGAACGGAGTTTGACATTTTTTAATTTGTTCAAATTATTATTAGTATGAAGTAAAAATCATTGTAACAAGATAATCAAGTATTTATGATTGGATCATAAAGGATAAAGTTTGAGTTACAAGTTTAGCAAAAAATCTGAGGAGTTGCAGAATTGTTCTACAACTTATACTTATCGAATACCCCACATTAGTTTGGAGTATTCAAAAGACAAAATCAAACCTTGTTGGACATGGTAAGATTAATAAAAATTCCATTATAATTTTGTAGTTTATACATTAGTGACAACTGCTTTTTCACTGAAAAGAGCACCATCATAATCCTTTGAAATTGACAACATATAAGATATGGTTTGGGTAGTGACCCGAATTGTCATTTTCTTAAGTTTTGGTATGCATAGCATGTGTAAAATATTTACAACCAAAACAAGATAAATATATATATTTATAAGGTTATCCCAAATAAAACATTGGGTATTTCTCCTATCACCGAACCAAAAGACAAATGGTGTTTGTCAGAAAGGGTTGATTTCTCGAGAAAGTAGTTCTTGCGAAACAAGTGAGTGGGAGGACAGTACAAACTCAACGAGATTAGAGAATCTTTGTTATCATGTCAAGAGTAGCGCAGCACTGGAAGTTGTTCCGGGGTTTCCTATTTTGACTAAGTAGAACAGACTACAAATATTGTAGATACTTCAAATGAGTTTGCGAATTGAACCACAAAAGTCCAAAAACTTTGTACTTAGACCAACTTATGGTTTAAGAGTAAAGTGTTGTTTAGACAACAAAAAGACCTGGACCTTATAAAGGAAGCAAATGATGGGCCCTGACTTCGTAAAATTGGCTATGAGTCATTATATCCGCGATAGTATTCCTATATGATTATCAAGTATGTGACTTGGTAGTCTTTTCGATAGGCATGATGCCTAACGATAGC
Source organism: Alopecurus myosuroides (assembly GCA_028641055.1). Lineage (NCBI taxonomy): Eukaryota > Viridiplantae > Streptophyta > Magnoliopsida > Poales > Poaceae > Alopecurus > Alopecurus myosuroides. Next base: position 107,998,740 of record CM054060.1, read on the forward strand.
AAACGGGTCTATATAGCAACAAAGACATGGATTCTTACATCCTTTGAAAGTTGTACTTGTCAAAAAGATGTTTTCGACAAAGTTCAAAAGGTTGGCTACTGCAAGATTTTGATCATCAGTAGTGATGCTTTAGTCTTTGCGGATTGTTCTAGCAAAACTTACATATTATGATATGGCAGTTGAATAACAAAAACCAACTTTCCTCTCGAGGAAGTTTTATCGAGGATGTGTACTTGACATTGTCTGAGAGTTTTGTAGAATTCAAAAGGTTGTTGGAAAGGTATGAACACTTCAATGGTTGAAGTGAGCATAACGAAGTTGGAATCTTTACCTTAATGAAGTTATCAAAAAAGTTTGATTCCATCATGAACGATAAAGATGCTTGTAGAGTTACAATAAATTAAGTGGGAGCGCTATGACATATTTCCAATGCTTTATATAGTTGACATATGGTTGATTGGAAAATATGTATTTTAAATTAACACGGTTAAGATTTTTATATTGATGAAAGGCTTAGAAGATATTGGGCATCGATATGTATAAAATATGGATTGAAGCGCCTGATATGATTGAAGCCAAATTACATAGATGAAATATTGAAGTAAGTCAATATCGAAATGACAAGAAGTAGTTCTTGCCACATGGAAAACAATTGAGCAATATTCAAGTGTTTTGACACATGATGAGCATAATGAAACGGAGATTTCTAAGTTACATGTTCCATGCTATATACACAACCAGATGAGTCCTATGCTATAAAATATTATAGCAGGATAATTCATATGATGATTAGACAACAGTGGGAGAGATCCTTATGCCATTTTAGAAATGCTAAGGATGTGTTTTCCTATATAGTAATGACAAACTATTTGTTGTAATATGTTAGACTAATAGTCTTGTCATATATTCAAATAATTTTATCTCAATTAAAATATGTGACGAAGGGTAGCACAAATAGGCTGGAATAAAGTTCTATGATGTATTTGAAAGAGTTTCAAAATTAAAGTATTTTGACGGATACTACAACAAAGGCTAAGTATATCGTTGTATTGACAACAAATAATAGGAGTATTTTGTGTCAAGGAGTTCTTTATAAAACTTGGTGAATTTCCAAGAGTGCTGACACTATGAAGCTACATTTTCACAATGTTAGTAACATTGGTTTAAGCTGAGGAATTAAGGTTTCACCGGTTGACCAAATATATACAAAGCCATCTCATTAAAGAATGAGTGATGCGTGTAGACGCAAAGAACATGCAAATACAATAGGAGCTGAACAGTTTAGATATTTTTGATGATGTTTACCACATGAGAAGCATGGTAATAACATTGGAACGACATATGTGTTAAGTGCTTACAGACTAGATTGTTGACTCTAGTGCAAGTGGGAGACTGAAGGGAATATGCCCGAGAGGCAATAATAAATTGGTTATTATCTTATTCCTTGTTTATGATAAATGTTTATTTCTCATGCTATAATTGTATTAACCGGAAACGTTGATACATGTGTGTTTAATAAACAAACAAAGGTTCCTAGTAAAGCCTCTCTTTTAACTAGCTCGTTGATTAATAGATGATCAAGGTTTCCTGATCATGAACATTGGATGTTGTTAATAACGGGGTATTGTCATAAGAAGAATGATGTGATGAACATATACCTAAAGTGAATATAGCAATGCGATCAATTCATGAAGTTACATTGTTATATCACACATAAGGAGTAACTTATTCCTTAGACCATGAGATCATGTCAATCCCTGATACCGGAAGGGTGCTTTGATGTCATCAAACGTCACACCGTAACAGGGTGACTATAAAGGTGTTGTTGGGTATTCGGAAAGTATTAGTTGAGGTTCATGGATCAAGAGTGGGATTTGTCCATCCAAATGACGGAGAGATATACTCTGGGCCCTCTCGGTGATATCACATCGACAACGCTTGCAAGCACGTGACTAGGTCACAAGGATATCATATCACGGAACGAGTAAAAGAGTACTTGTCGGTAATGAGATCGAACTAGGTATGGTTGATACCAATGATCGGATCTCGGACAAGTAAAATATCGCGAGACAAAGGGAATAGTTACGATGTTGATGGTTCACACGATCACGAGAGTCATCGTTGAATATATAGGAGTCATCACGGATCTCCAGATCCCACTGTTGATTATTGATCGGAGAGGTGTCTCGATCATGCCTATCTTATTCACGAACCGTAGGGTGACACACTTAAGGTTCGATAACGCATTTGTGAGGATACGGAATACCGGAGAAAAGTTTGGACAACACCGAAGTTGTTTCGGGGAATATTGAAATAGTCACCGGAATTGTTTCGGGGAATATTGAAATAGTTCAAGGTGGTATATGTTAATGTTTGATTAACAAAATAGTTTAAGGGGGTAAGTGTTAATGTTTGTTAATAGGATTAACAAATATTAAAATAAATAAATGAAATTGTTTTATTTATTTATTAAAGAAAACCCTTAGAATTTTGAGTGGGAATTGATGAGAGAATGAGTGGTTTGAGTGGAGACTCCAGCCACATGATGAGGGGAGAGGTGGAGGAACCAAAAATTCGTGGCTGCCTCCCCCTCCTATATAAAGAGGAGTTGGACCTCCCTCTCCACACACAACTTGGTGTCATATCCATCTCCATCCTCCCGCTGATCAACCTCATGTTCATGCGCTTGGCGAAGCCCTGAACGAAGTTTTATCCACCACACCACGCCGTCGTGCTGCTGCTTTCCGAGGGATCCTCTACTTCCGCCTCCCTGCTGGATCGAGGGAACGGAGGTCGTCATCAACCGTACGTGTGACCGATCACGGAGGCACCGCCGGATTGCGGTGCACATCTTCTCGCTCTCGGGATCGGTGTGAGTACGACTACGCCAACAACGAGATTTGATCTCGTAACGCTTTGTGTCTTCGAGGGTATGTTCTTCTTAAGACTCTCTCTATGCCCGTTGCTTTCATCTCCTAGATTAGATCTTGGCCTTTCGGGTGTCTCTCGCGTAGGATTTTTTTTTGTTTTCTATGTAACGACCCCTTCACTTGTATCTGCGGATGCTTGCAGGGGGTTTAATCACAAGTATGTATTAGTTCTAGTTGGGCGGTGCATTAGCATAGGTTCACCCACACAACACCTATCAAAACAATAAATATTAATCAACTGTATGAAACGAAAGCGCTTGACGAAATTCGCATGTGTCCTCGAAAACGTTTGGTAATCATAAGTAGAACAACCAGTTTGTCCTTTTCTCTCAAAAGGATTGGGCCACTCGCTGCAATTATATTTATTGTCTTTTATTTACTCGTACTTTATTTATCTGCTATATCAAAAGTCACCAAAAACTTGTTTGCTAGTGTTTACAGTGAATCCTCTATCCAACCTGCTTGTCAACACCTTCTGCTCCTCGTTGGGTTCGACACTCTTATTTATCGAAAGTACTACGATACACCCCCTATACTTGTGGGTCATCAGGGATTCAAGTCTTGGTTTTCCTTGTGGAAAACCTAGACTCCATTCTTGCTCACTTGTTGATTGTAGCAAGATTGTTGGTGTTCTTGGGAGCCCCTAATTCGTTTGTGGATGTGTGTCTCAAGCTCATTGTAAAGGCACTAATTTCCGCCTCGAAGGGAATCAATAGTGGAAGGTGAAGTAGGCCTTTGTGGCGAAGTTCATCGGAGAATAGGGTGAGGCCTTTGTGGAGTTGAGAAGGCCTTTGAGGCAAAACTCACACCCCTCCAATGAGACGTACTCCCCTCAAAGGGAGGAACTCGGGATTACATCCTTGTCTCCGCGTGCTTCTGTTATCAGTTACTTCTATCCTTTACCTTTATTTTTTGTTTGTATCTTGCTTATTGTTGCTCTTGATATAAAGGTAAATTCACTGTAGTTGCATATCTATATAATTTACCTTTGTGTCAAGCCTAAATCGAAAAACAATAAAAATTTGGAATTAGCACCTATTCACACCCACTCTAGGTGCACATACTATCCATTCAATTGGTATCAGAGCCTTGACTCTTATTTTGGGTTTAACCGCCTAAGAGTATAGTATGGCCATCAGAGAGGAACCCACAACATCCGCGACACCGGACACCATGGACGATCTCAAGGAAATGCAAGCTTCCTTGACCTCATCCATGGATGCCCAAATGAAGGAGTTGTGTGAAATTATGGTGCAACTCTTGAAAGCCAAAGCCCCGGCATCCGCATCTTCGATTCCTCCGGTAGAAATTTTGGATGATAAGAATGATGACGGTGAGGGTGAAGAATCTAAAAGTAATGCTCCCTCCTCTAAGAAAACTTCATCTTCTAAGGGAAAGGATGAAAAGGAAGATTACCACCATGTCCCCGGACGGGTGCGGCCATGGGGACAATCAGCCCCCTCCGGCACTTTCTCCTTCTTGGTTTTTGCCCGAAACTCTTCTAGAACCATGTGATCTCAATAGATAAAGTCATCGACCTTATTATCTGACATCTCATGTCCTTCATTTTATCTCATATAATTTTTTTTCTTTCATCGACATTATTTCTCTCTCATAGCAACTTCCCCAAAACCCCTTCGATTGACACATGACTTGTTTCTGTGACATCGTATCGATATCTAACATTCATAAAAACATTATCAACAACTTTATTCTCTCAATTAAAGGTTGGAATGGCTTAAGCGTGTGACCCTTAAAGGCTCAATAACACACATACATGTTCAAAAACTTACTGAACAATAACCAACATCGGAATCGTGGATGCCCATGATGGATCCTGTTTGTACATCAAGAACGAGGGAACCTTCAAGTTACTCATTGCACTTATTCCCTTAACTTCACGATACCAAAGCTATCACCAGGTGAGACTATGTGCTCTAGTCTGATCAAACCATTTGATCATAACATATATAAAACTAATACTGATATCATTCTCTTTTCTCATCCATATCCCCGATGTCCTTGTGATAAATCACACTATGTCTGGCCAGAAGAATTGTTGACATCGGTGATACTGAGAGGGCCCAGAACATGTATATCACTATCGTCTGGAGGAGTTAAGTACTATTCTTGAATGATCTCAGTTCCATTGCACGCTCTAGATTATACCCAAGTGTCAACGTTATGATCCTCTGTTATGGTGGACGGTTGAAGACATCCAAAATATAACCGTCGATTGTGCGGTCACTAGATATTCTCGTAGTATAGGAATTCTAGTCAATGACAACTCCATATGTACTTTTCTAAATACATTACAATTGTTTAGTCTCTTTAGAAAGATCATATACTTGGGTTGGTTCAGTACTATTGTTACCCTAATAATAAACTCTTATGTTTGCTAGACTTTGTCATAGTCCATGATCAGGAAAACATGATCATCTCACAAACCATAAGATAATATTAGAGACAAGATTAGGAACTCTTGTTTGGTTATGTCTTCACGCCCGCATAAAGGTTTTCATTTGAAAACTCACTTTTCAATTACTATAGCGGTTATAGCACGATGACATAAACTTAATTCTGAACTTGGAGATAGAATAATAATTATATTGTCTCTAGGTCATATCTCCAACAAGTGGTCATGAAAGAAAATGCCCTACTGATGGAGTATGAGAACATCCAACCCCGATAAATAGAAAAAGGAATAAATAAACCTTTGTCATGATCAAATTTTGGCTCAAAAGAGAATGACGGGAAGTTTTATAAATGGATACATGGGAGGTGCTAACATGGGAGGCTTGAGTACTACAATTGGTGGCATGAGTGTCATGAGTTTCATGGGAAGAATGGGAACAGCTCCGGGTATCTATGGAGGCATGTGTCTATGAAGGCATGGGTTTCATGGGAGCACCTCCGTGTGGCTATGAAGGAATGGGTTGTCGGAGTTTACCTCCAAGTGGATATGGAGGCATTTGGAGGAACTTCAAGTGGATATGGAGGCTTGGGTGGGATGAGTGCACCTCCGTCCTACAATGGAGGCATGGGTGGGATTGCGGGCATGGTGGCATGGGAGTACCTCCGAGTGGCATTGGAGGCATGAATGAAATGAAAGCTCCATCGGTTTCCATAAGTGGCATTGGAGGTATGGTGGTATTGAAGGCATGTGTGGCATGGTAGCACCTCCGAATAGATTCATGGCTTCCATGGTATCCCCCATGCCTTCTGTATGGCTTTGGAGATTCCATGGTCCATGCCACTAATCCAAACACCATTCAAGTTTTCAATAAAGATGAAGCGCGAGATGGAGATGTCGAAGAGAAAGATGATGAAGCATGAATATTGATGTTTCCTATCTTTGCGTGAACCTTATTTGTCATGATTTTTCTCGTGTCTAATTGCTTTTGAACTATGCCATGGATTTGAAATATGCTATGTTGGTCAAGTCATGATTTTAAATTTTATATGTTATGTTTTCAATTATTTATCAATTATTTGATATTGCCTATTTGAGACGTCACACTAAGCTGCAAAGGAGAGGCAGAAGCTCCACTGCCATACCCTCTAAGGCGTTGTCTCGGCCCTCGACCTCAAGGGAACCCGGAGGTGGCATGGGAGTTCCTTTTTCTCTGTTTTGAGGTCATGTTTGGCCTCAAGATTAACTTCGACAAGAGTGAAGTCGTGGTTCTCGGCTTTCCCCTGGATGAACAACAGAGGATCGCGGAAAACCTCAACTGCAAGTTGTCCTCCTCCCTGGTTAATTATCTCGGGGTACCGCTTAGTGACTCTAGGATCCTAATCAAGGACCTGGAAGGGATACATGCCTCAGGTGACAAAGAATTGTCCCAATTCTTCTGTCGAGATGCCAAAGGAAAGCAAAAATACCATATGGTGAAGTGGGCGGACGTGTGTGCCCCAAAAGATACGGGGCGCATAGGGATTGTGGCATCTCGCAAAATGAACCGCGCTCATTCTTAGATGGGTTTGGCGCATCCTTAGGGGTGAGGGGGGCTGTGACTTCAGCTTCTTAAAGCCAAATACTTGCAGGGTCGCCCGCTCCTCGCCTGCATTAGACAAGATGGATCTCTATTTTGGAGATCTATCCATTCCATCAAGCAGGATATCAGGAAAAGAATCTGGTTCACTATTGGAGCTGGACGGGCGTCCTTTTCTGGCTTGACCCCTGATTACGCGAGAGACCCCTCCAGTTAGAGTTCCCGATGCTCTTTGCGATATGCTCAGACCATTTCCATGCGGTGGCTTCGTCGGCCCAGAGTGGGACTTGTAACATCTCGTTCCGATGAACATTTGGGCTGGCGGAGGCCATGGATTGGGAAGAGCTCCGGCGAGCCCTCCCTGAAGCTTTGTTAGGAGGTCCTGATCAGGTGTCTTGGACCTTAGCCCCCTCGGGGACTTTCATGGTCAAGTCTGTATACCGGGCCCAGTTTACTGGGTCGTCTAGTTCTTGGGCCGCTTCTTTCTGGATAGCCCCCTTACCGTTGAAGATTAAGATCTTTGTGTGGCAGTTGCTCCGGGACAGCCTTCCTTATGGAATCGAGGTGGCCATGCTCCACGGCCCGGTGGACGGCTTGTGCCCCCTTTGTAGGATCCCTGAGTCGAGTATCCACATCTTGTTTGCGTGTCCCGCTGCCCGGTTCCTGTGGAACTTTGTCAGGGAGGCTCTGGAGCCTGCGTGGTAAGCCTCAGACCTTGGTGAATTCCTAGACACCCAGGCGCACCTGGCCAGGAGAGGTAGACGCCTCTTTTGGCTGGTGTTCGCAGCGATGGTGTGGTCCCTCTGGACCATACTCAATAAGATTGAGAAGATTTTTCCGAGGCGTGTGTCTGACTCTGTTTTCAAATTTCTGGCTTTCTTGCAGCAGTGGCATCCGCTGTGTAGGCAGCGGAACATGGCTCGGTTAGACGACTCCATCGACATACTTCTAGTGGCCGCTCACCGTATTGCCACTCAAGCACCATGATGAGGACCCCTACTCTGTATCTGGCGTCTCTTCTATCCACTCCACCCCCTCGCCTCTTTCTCCCACCTAGTTTCTCGTTTTATTTTCAGTTGGGCTTTGTTGTGTAGTTTCCCTAGCGAACTTGTTATGTGTGGGTCTTGTAGTTGATAATTTCTATGATTGTTGTGGTGGTTTCTTTATTTATAAAGGGGGACGAAAAGTCTGTTTCGAAGCTATTTGAGACGTGTTTATTCGATGTTTCGCGAGTAACAACCGGTCGCGCGCGCTGGAACAGCAACCGGTGAAGCTCTTAGAGCATCTCCACCGGCGCCCTCCAAACGGCCCCCAAAGGTCCAATTGGGGCTCGGACCAAAAAAAAAAACGCCGCAGCAGCACCACCAAAGGTGTCCACCCACCAAATTTATGTCCGGCACCTCGAGCCCACCCGCCAAACTTGGGGGCCTGCCTGGGAGAGCCGGACATCGTCCGGTCACCCCACCCGACAGGTGCCCCCTGCCCGTCATTGAGAGAATCCCGCACCGGGGCGTGAGTTAATGCGCCGTGCAGGCGGCCGGTCCGTATTAATATCGCTCACCAGTTTTCAATGCGACGGGACACCGGCCTGCAGCACGCCTAGGAGTTACACCGGCGACGCGATGCTTCCAAGGACGGCATTGCGCCTTCCCCACGCGAAGCATTTATGGTGTCGCCGCTGTTCGGCCAAGGATAAAAGGCGAAGCCTTTTGCCTCGTCGTGCACATCCTTCTCCCCCTCGACTCCCGCCCAAATCCTCTCGCCGTAGCCGCCATGGACAACAACTGGGAGGTCGGGTCGTCCTCCAGCTCCAAGCTCACGAGAGGGCGAACGATCAACACAGAGGACGCCAAGGAGTTGTACCGGTACGGGCTCTTCGCCCCGCCAGATTGCCGCATTCCGAAGGAGTGGCACATCTACGACGGCGGCCTCATCGTGCCAGCGATGGCCCCAACGGCGGAGCAAGTCCGCCGTTACATTGCTCGTCGACGCAGTTCTATGGCGTCCGCAGAGCGTCGCCTCCCCGAGAACGACGACGGCTAGCACAACCGGGGAAGATGGCTCGATCGGTTCGAGCAGGAGCGGCCGGCCGTCATCGAGCTCGTCGACAGCCCGGACGTGCTCCTATCGCGGCACAACACCATCGGGCGCCGCCGCTGGTGGGATCGGACTGGCCACACCGTGTCCAGCGCGATCGAAGCCGCGAGGCGGCACGCCGCGACGGGGAACGTCCTCCCGCTCCGGTTGTTGCCTCTGCCGCCGCCGCCCCCCATCCGCGACGAGCCACGCCGCCGCACCCCTCCCCGCCGTCACTCCCCACCTCGTGGCCGCCTGTTCCTCCGCCCCCGCCGCCCGGGGCCGTAGCCGCGTGCCACCGTCAAGGAGGAGCAGCAGGTCGACAACCTGTACAACATCACGTCGCCGCCGCGCGACCGGATGGACGGCGAGTGCCCCAGCCTCCTCGCAGGCATGGCCAATTCGGGGGCCAAGTTGGAGCAGGAGGCACTGGGGTGGCTGACGACGATGCACTCCATGGCGGTGGAGACATCCGGGAGCCGCAACGGTTGCAGCAGCGCCGCCATGGCCACCTCCAGCACCTGCAACACTCGTGCCGTCCCCTCCTCCAGCCATGCCGTCGCCTCCTCCTCCTCCTCCAAAGTCGTCGTTCTCGACGAAAGCGAGGATGACGACGACTCGTTCGATTGGAGCGGCGACGACGAGTAGCTAGGGTTACATTCAAATTATGTAAAATAGTTTTCAATTTGATTGCAATTTGCAAATTATCAATAAATTTTCGTGTTCAAGTTTTTTTTTTGTCTCAAATTCACGCACACAGGTCTGACGTCCTAAAGGGGGTCCAATTGGGGGTGCCGGACACAATTTAAATGGGTGCCGTGCAGATGCTATTAGGAATTTAGGATGCCGATACAACAGCCGATGCATTGCTCTTGATGATGTGCAAGAAGGGCGCCTAGCCATCGTGGAATAGCAGCAGGTGAAAGAGGGAGAAAGCCAGAGAGGAGAGGAAGCGCCAAAAAGATGGGGCTCGCTCGCTGTGGGCATGCAGTGGCCAGTGGGCACGGCAGCGAGCCGATTCTGCTCCAAATTCTTCCCTTTTGTCCCCCGACCTGCCGTCACCGATGATGCTTCCCGCCCCACCCATATGGCTCATAAATTCCTCCTTCCACGCCAATGTCACTGTTATCTCTTCCCCATCAGACCCTGCTGAAACCAGAATAGTAAAACTCCAGCAGCACCCAAGTGCAGGCTGAAATCGGCATTGAATTTGCCCCAGGCCCATCTCACCAACCTATCATCAACTTCATCCCGCCCCACCACTGCCAGATGAGAGGAGATCCGAATTTAACGTGGATTTTTCCGTAGATTGGGGAGTCTATCCACCGACACATTACGCCGCGTTTGTTTCTTGAATGATGATACACCGACTTATTTCCTGCCTGCCTTCAAGTGCAGGTTAAACCTAGACCGCTGGAGAATTCTCAGCACCTGTACATAACTCGTGGCCAAAATTTATGCATGTGTCGGTTTTGGGTCACTACTACTCCTGTGTACTCAAATCCACATAACTCGCTGCAAAAATTCAGATCGATTATTTAAATAAAGGCTTCACAAGAGCATGCGTTGCTATAGTATCCTCCCTTAAACTTGATGATGACACCTATTAACCCATGTTTCGTGTAACCGAAGAAATCAGCCAGCGATGTCTTCTTGATGGTCTATTGCCCGTTCCTAAATGCCTAAAATCCTAAATGTAAGATGTTTAGCCCCTTTTCCACATTCACACATGTTTACACATGGTACAACATCTTGTATTTAAGAACGGAGGAAGTACTTTTTACGGCATATGACTTGCATTTTATTGTAAAATTTTGATTCAGAATTTGACTGAAAATATGAAATGACATTGTATTGAAAGACGGGGCAATATGTGATTTGCCGCCGCTGCATCAGCAAGAATTGACCGTCAGTTAGGAACGTAACAGGTCGAGGAGTGCACTTGCACACTGTCAACACTCATTAGTGCGCACAAACGTTTAAAAGCTGAAAATCCATGCAGAAAAGACCAAAAAGGTAATCTTCCCCTGGAGGCTACTAAACGCTATCAATACTAGTGGAGTGCTTTACCTTCAGCTAACCCAATCATAGAAGCATGCTCCTACACGCTGCTCTCGATCGATCGATTGCCTTTACACAGCGCAAAGTACGTACGTTGAAGAAAAGGTGCGCGTATAGAGCTCGAGCTAGGCTCTGCGAGTTCAGAAAGGCAGCCCGGCCGTAGGCCGTAGCGATGAAAACCATCAACCAACGGGAAGCGATATTCTTCTCCTCCCCTGTACAAAATATTTGCTCTGGAAGAAGAAGAGCTAGCCTTGATGAGTCATCAGTCATGACATCGTACGTAAAGGGCCTAACCAGCTCAGCGTATGCAATGCATCCATCATTTTCGATGGAGGGCGAGATGGCAGCCCATCGATCCCGTCGTGCGCGTCCATCCCAGCGGTGATCATGCGTCGATGCATGCCGGTGCGCGCGGTGCCTTTGCCCCTGGCAGCCGAGCTGTGGCCTGTAGCCCAGCACAGCCTGCCCAATACTGGCGCGCGCGTGCGTGCCGCTCCGGCGTACGCGCTGATCGAGCGAGATCCGCCGATCGATCATTGCGGTGCCGCTCGCCTCTGCGCGCTTGCATGCCGCGCTCCTGCCTCCGCTTTGACCGTAGGCGTATCTGGTTTGAACGGATCGAGTAGCCATTCCACCATAGTACTCCCTCCGTCCAACTGTCCAAGTCACAACTCCAACGCGCCGATCCATTTGAGATTCGCGCGTGATCAGTTTTTCTTCATTTGGGACAGGATTCAGATGATCATCCTTCTCATGTCCGGACTCTGCACACGAGTGAACCCAATACGCCGACCCATTTGGTCCGCCCCTGCCAGGTTTTTTCGATCATTCCCCGACGAGCATCAAAATACAGACCAAATAGGTGAATTAAAACAAACATATCAAGAAAAATAGATGCAACTGTTCCATAGTACCTAAAAGAATAGAATGACCATTGACATTCTACATATTGCCCAAAAGAATTATGCCGTGCAAGGTCTCATGTGTGCCCCAGCCAATGTTCATGCACTACACAAAATAGGATTGAGGAGATGATCAAACATCCCTCTCCATGTAGTACCAATGCTTATTCTTGATCCAGGCCCTCCTCCTTGGGGTCAAGGTCGTCAAGTCAGCGGTCATGATCGCGGCCTCGACCTCTTGTACCTTGAGCTCGGCCTCGACTACCCTTGTCTTGGCGTTGGTCAGCTCCACCTCGACCTTCTTCTCATCGAGCTCGACCTTCTTATTTAGGAGCTCGTGGAAGTTCTTGTCCCTCTCCTCCCTTTCTCGACGCTTCTCTTTGTCCCTCTCGTCCTTCTTCTCGGTGCTCTTCACCTTTTGGGTGATGAACACCTTCAAGGTGTCTTGCAAGACGATCGTTGAAGCATCTCGCTTCATCTCCATCTTGGTGCTCTTGTTCCCCCTTGGCCTCTTCGCCAATGCGGGATCAAGATCGACCACCTCAGTCCCACCTTTTCGGAGTTGGATTACAAGGTCCTTCCACTTTTGATTATCCTTAAGCTCTTGCCAACGGTCAAGGTGAATGCCTTCTCCCCATGTTGGGCCTTGAAGGTCTCGAGTGCTTGACGTACCTACATTATACATTGTCATAAAGCAAGAAATGTGCATATCAGGAACTAGACATGTGCATACGAGAAGGGAGGATAGATCATACCATGTCCTTCACCCCAATGCCACTCACGGGCCAAGCATAAACATGATCACAGGAGCCACAAAATTTGTTCACCTCCGATTGAATGAAACTCCATCTTTTGGATAGAGAGATTTCATTCCGGTCACTTTCAAATGGTTTTTTCGCAAATGAGTCATTCTTCGTGGAAATATGTGTGGCAACTCTTCCAAAAGACAGTCCCTTTCTGCTTATCCCCGATTATTGGACATGTGCCCAACTCTTTCCATGCTTTGCAGAGGACAACGTTGAAAGTAAAGTATGGTCAACTAGAGGGGGGAGGGGGGGTGAATAGGTGACCAACAAATTTTAGTTCTTTTTCACTTTTATATAGGCTTTAGCAAGTAAAAGACAAGGTTGTCTAGATGTGCAACTTGGTGAACACCCTAGGTGACAAGAAACAAGTATGCAACGGAAGTAATATGCAAAGCACAAGATAACCACAAGTTTAAACAAGGAGACAAGGATATGTTTCCCGTAGTTCCTTCTCAAGAGAAGTACGTCTACATTGGAGAGGTGGGGCGCCACCTAGGCGCTCCCCAATAGCACGGATGTGCACACGTTGTTCTCCTTGAGCTTCTCCGGTGAGGGAGACTCTCGTTTCCACTATGAGGTCGACTTGAAGGCGTTGATTAAACCTTTACACGTGGTTGGGGCCACTCCACAAGTGAGATGGAGGCTCTCAACGATCCAAAACTTCTTGCAACAAGGTGGAAGCTACATGCACTAGGGTTTCTCTAGGATGACAAGGCAACCAAGAGATTTACAAGATCCCAAGGGGTAGAGTAAGGGAAAATGATTTATGGCTTGGTAAAGATGTAGATCTAGGCCTGCTCCATCAAATCCTTGAAGGGCATCGAGTTTGGTTGGATGAGGAGGGAGATCTAGGCGTTTTGAGCTCACAAACAATGGACTAGAGAGAGGAATGGACGAACTAGCTGTCTAGAGGAAGAAGACAGGTATTTATAGCCTCCTCCAAAATCTAGCCGTTGTTGTCTTCCAGAGCCGGAATATTCCGGTATTAGTACCGAAAATTTCGGGGGTAGAGGTCCGGATATTTCCAAATGTCCAAGGGGCGGATTTTACAATAATCTGGTGGCCAGAAATTTCCGGCCAAATTTCCGCCCCCATACCCGAGAGCGGGCAGCAACGACGCATCCTTTTTCTTCTAAGCAAACAGGGGCCGGAAATTTCCACCGGAATATTCTGGGCAAATGTCCACCCCCGCGTCCAAGAGCGGGCACTTTGGACGCTCAAATCTTCAGCAGCTGATCTTCGCGTAGGCCGGATATTCCGGGGCCAGGGCCGGAAATTCCGGGCTTATATCCTAAAATATCGGGCTTCATATAACAATAACCAGTTCCAGAATTTCCCGTGCGAATCTTTTCGTAGAGATTTCTGCTCTTGTTGATAGAGACTATAATACCAGCTGTGAACACTTAAACACCAAGTTAGTAGATATACCCGTGTTGTTATCACCACCAAAATCATTAGAGGAGACATGAATTTCAATCTCCCCCTTTTTGGTGAGGTGATGACAACACGGGTATTTGCATAGAGATAATCATACGATAGGAACTAAACATCACAGATGAGCATAACTAGGAGACATGCCTCCCAATAATATAGGTTCACAAATATAAATCCACAAATAAAAGTTCACGAATGAAACAAAGTCAAAAAGCACAAGAGAGATATCGAATAGAAAACATAAAAAATTGCCCACCCTAGCAAATCCCCGATCTCTAGATTTTCTCCCCCTTTGGTATCAGGATACCAAAAAGGTAGAAGAATGAACTACGTCCCATGGAATAAGCTTTAGTCTGTGGCACCATCATCCTCGGGATCCTCCTCGGAGCCGTCGTCCTCACTACAAGTCTCTAGATCATAATCATCAGGATACCGAGATCCCGATTGTTCTAGTTGCGGTAAGGAATCTGAGCACGGAGAGGAGCAGGGACATCTACCATGTTGAGGGCAGTCATGATAGCACGCTGATTCTCAAGAATTGTGCGACGCTCAACATAGGCATTGTAGTTCTCCTTGTGGATGCATACATTCATGCACAGGACTTTCTCAATGGCACAAACGACCCAAGAGCGCTTCTTGTTACCTCTCCTAGCAGCAGTTTGTCTCATGCGAGGATCACGGTGTCCCTGGCCTGTAGCACCAACATCATGTGCAGCTTGCTGAGTATGAGCGCTCTTCTTGTATAGTTTCACGTCCTTGTGAGCCTCACAGTCCAACTCAAGACCCTCACGCTCGTTAGCAGGATATCTGGACTTGATGAGCTTCATGATGTAGGGTGCATAGGGAGGCACCTTGTGGTGGAAAAGAGGAAAGTGAATCTCGTGAAAGATAAAATCCATCACGTCAATCTTGTGGGTGTCGGTATCCTATAGATAACCTTCTGTGAATGTCAGGTAGGCATGATGCATGAGGTTCACCAAACCGCCACGAATATCATCATTATTTCCACCGCTAGGAGCAATGGTCTCCCTGAACATGTGCAGAAGAATATCATAGATAGCAAAGAGGCTCTTCGCGGACCCCACAACACCTTGAGCCCCATACAACTCAGCCAGGTTGTTCTCGTCATATTCCACGCCGTGGACATGCATCCGAGCACCTTAGGAACTGAGAGGCCAGCAAACGGATACCCTAACTCAGAAGCAAAGTCATGGAAGGTGGATGTGAGCTTGTATGGTCCAGACATCCATGTCATCCCAATCTCCTCAGAATTATCAAATAGCAGGGTAGCAAAGAACTATTGGATGATAGTGCTATTGTAGGAGCATTGGGTCTCCATGAGATAACACAAACCAAGGAGCTCAGCAAGATGGACAGAGTTGTTAAAATAATCAGGGATTGATGACATGTGCTGAAAATTGATATGCTTCATGGGGCAGACAAGTTTGCTCATGACAGAATACACCTTCTTGTACAGAGTCTCGGGTTCCACGTGCCAGAAACAGGAATCAACGGTGGTGTCCTGAGGGCCAGCTGTGAACCAGTCTTTGTTGCGCCAAGTCTTGAATTCAGCCACGGACATAGTTGCCAGGTTCAAAGAGGTATTGCCTTGTTGTTTGCTGGCAAGGCGAGCAACCCTATCTGCGTTGCGCTGACGCTCATATTCGCGCTTTTCCTCGCACTCACGCTAACGGATGATAGTCTCATCTACATACACTCCTTCATCGTTCGGGATGAAACAACAGAATCTCTTGCGAATGCTGGTGCCTTTGGGCCGAGAGCTTGAGCCATCTGCGAGAAAAGGCAAAGACGAGCACAAAGAAAAACACAAGAAAATACAACAATGGGGCTCATGTTTTGTCGAGTGGAATAGAAAACATGGGGATGGATTCTTAGTACAGAGTCAACTGCAAGATTCATTGCAGGCCGGAAATTCCAGCTCTGGCTGAAATTCCCGGAGAGCGGAAATTCCGGTGGGGGACTAGGACAAAAACACGGTGTGCCAGTGAGCAAACCCTAGAATCAAAATAGTTAAAAAAGACACGAGGTCCATAGATCTAGGAGAAAACGTGACCACGTACCAGGATCCATGGAGGATACGGGAGGTGGCAGCCTCTTGATCCAAGAGGAGAGGCCGGAGGGAGAGGGGAGGAGGCGCAGGAGCTTCCGGGGAGCCTCTGTGGAAGCAGCGGCAGTTGGAGGCGATGAGGAGTGGGCGATGGGGAGGGGAAATGTCACGACCCCGGACCCAGAGATATACATACTGTTATGTGCTCCTAGCCATGGACTCACAAGGGCTTCAGGGTTACCAGCCCCGGCCGCAACAAACAATGGCAGGCAGACTGGATTCATCGGCACGTAGTCCGGATCCCCAGTCTACTACTCCTTGTATCCATGCTAGTCATAACCAACTATGCATATCAAAGCGTCCACGAATCGAATGAAACTGAAGGAAACGGGACCAAAGCTATATAGAGATGCTATGTGTCCAGAAAGTGCAACAACAATCGAGGGTTACTGGGGTTACCTCGCCCCAGGCCGATCACATCGACAGGCGGGCTCGGACATGGATCATCGGCTCCACAACCCCTCGATTGCGAAAAACTATACAGGCATAGCCAAAACTGTATAACAATGAGTTCGAAACCATCAACCGATCAAAGCAGTACTCTAGACGTGAAGTTGTATTCAACAGGTATTACCAGAGTATAGCTTACAAGCAGAGGTCACATGACCCAACATTACATCAGACAACGGAAGGCAAATTATGTTGCTAATCAACAAGAACCAAAAAGGCCTAAGAGGCCGCAACATAAGGCGACGTCCCAGCCCATAGATTCCAGGCTGCTACCTGGGAACCCCAAACTACTCGTCGATGTCCACGTTGAACCACCACTGAAGTGACGAACTCCACCTGAACCAAATTAAGCAAACCTGAGTACGGGAGGTACTCAACAAGACTTAGTTAACCTATTATATATCTGCTATCTTCAGAAAGGGTTTTATGAAGGCCGATTTGCGTAAAGCAATCTTTGTTTTCCAAATTGAGGAAGGAATAGCATGTCTCATAAAATATTTTGAAAACAGATGAGAAAACTACTCAACTACTGATATCATCATCTTCTTGTATTCCACCAAGTCCTTCTCATTCCCACACTATCTTATGCTACAAGGATCACCCCTCTCGGCATCTCCGAGGAGGCACCCTTCAATCATGGTTGGCATGTTTTAGTCATTCCGTTGAAGTTATCTATGATCACAGAATCCGTTGCCAAGTCGTCCGTAACCGTGGACACGGCTTCTCGAGGAGATTTATCCCTGCAGGGGGTACACTTTACCCACACGTACCATCCGACTCTTAACGCCACATGTACGCTCGTCCATGGAGCGCGGCAGAGGGTGGCTGGCCACGACCTTTACCTTGCTCGACCCTATCCATGAGTCAACCCAAACAGGGCCACCCCGTCAACAGAGAGTTGGCCACCTCCTGACGGCACCTGTTCTGTGAGTCGGGAACAAGATCCGAGTACGTCCATCACTTGTCCCGGTCACGCCCTAAGTTTTCTCCAAATCGTTTTGTGACTCACACGCAGATGGAAAGATCAAACTACGTGACTCATGGACGTGGACAAACAAGTTAGTTGGTCGAGCGCGGTCTGTTAGGCCCCGCGTGTGGTTGCACGCTCAGTCTTGGCTTCGAAGGCGAGAACTCGCTCCTAGGGGCATGAACAGGATAAAACGCCACAACCCATTGTGGCCTCACATCCATGCCGTTATTTAGTCAAGTTATCGAAAATAATACAATTCACAACAACCTGACATAAATGATTCACGTATTGACCAGATTCATCAACCGGATGGATCAGATCACAACTAAGCATGGCTAAGCAAGACTCACAGGGTTTAGCGGAGCGCGCACAAACAAACCTATAGCTGCTAGGTGCAGTGGATCAGGATATCTAGGTTATGTAGTAAGTATAGGAGAACTCTATCTAAGACCATAAATACTTTGAACCGCATGCAATATACGAGATCCAAAACACTTCGAAAACTATATATGAGCAGATAAGAGGTTATGCTTGCCTTGGTTATAAGAAAACCAGATAAAGATCTTATGGAATAAGTGCTTGACTTGTCGGTTAAGATCAAGTATTCGTCGTTGGATTGCTGGCCTTCTCTTCGGAGTCACGTTCTACCGGAGGGGGAAACAACACCGAAAGAGAAATAACAATCAACCACGGCATCGATGCAATGCACAACATGTATGCATGAGCAAGTTAATGCACTGCAATAAAGCCCTAAGCATGATCGTTGGGTTGCTAGGGTTCGTATGTCAGTTAAACATTTTTACTGAATTTATCCCGAAATAGACCCCGGAGGGGGTTTCGGGCGATTATGGAAGTGAGTACCATTTTAATTGCTCAGATGGGTTTGAAAACATCATAACTAGGTTGCATTTGTCATTTTGAGCAATTTGGTATATAACTTTTAATTTTCTAGTTTTAGTGAATAAAAACTTAATTTTCTATTTTTAAATGATTAAACAGCATTAAATAGTACTCATTTTTCAACTTGGTCAAACACATATGAAAATGGCATATTCATGTAGAGTACATTTTTCTGAACAAAACCATGTATTCACTTTATTTTTCTGGTCAATATTTTATTAGTTATTGATGTTCCAAAATCAATTCATTTTCTGGAAATAAAAAAAACAGGGATATATGACGTCGTGCTGACGTCACTGTGACGTCAGCCATGGCCGGAATCCCTCTGCTGCCAAACGATCTTGCGATTGGGCGCGAATTGGGCGAAGTGGTTTGGGGCATTTGGGAGAGGGGAGCACGGTGAGCATTTAGGTGGCGGTGCCGCTGCTTTTGCGCCACCGGAGCACGGCCGGCGACGAGCATCTGCGGCGGTCCGGTACGGTCGACGGCGGGAACGCAGAAGAAGGCACCAAACAGCGAGGGGAAGGGGTTGGGAGGGAGCAGAGCTCACCACGAGGACGTTGCTGTGGTCGGGGAAGAAAATGGTGGCCGGAGGCGGCCGGGATCGACCTCGACGGCCGGCGGCCATGGAGGAAACGGCGGCCCGATTGGAGCTCTACCGGGGCTCCCTGCTGCTGCTTGAGCTTGAGGAGGACCAGGAGGAGACGACGGAGGCGGTGAGGTGCTCCACAGCGCTCGGGAGCGGCCGTATCGACGGCGGCAAGCGGCGTCTATGGCCGGAGCTAGGGTTTGCTCTCGGGAGAGAGATACAGAGAGGGAGCGTGCGAGTGAGAGGGACCGGAAGAGAGAGGAAGTCACGGGGCTCTCCTTGCCCCTATCCACGCCACGAGGGAAGCAGGACGTGGCGCGGGGGAAGCCGTCGGCGAGCTTCTGTCCTCCTGGCTGGAGGAAGAAGAAGACAAAAGGCATCTTGCGAAAAACCCCAAATATTACTGAATTTTACAAAGAAGCCCCTGCGGTTTTGAAAACAGAACTTAAAAAGATGTTTTGGGGACCTTTTTGCAAACAGAAAATTTGGCAAAAATAACTTTTGGAAAGCTTATAAAATTTCCAACCTCACCATGTATTGCTTTGGTGAAATTGAAATACTTTTCAGTACAAAATTTTGGAACCCCTTTTAAGTACTTTTTGAGGGATTTTTGTCAAACCATTTGAATTCACAATTTAAATTGGTTAAAACATGATTTAAATTTTTGTTTCATGCATGTATGAGATGAACACAACACCACACACTTTTGTTAGCAAAATTGGGGTGTTACAAATCTACCCCCCTTACGAGAATCTCGTCCCGAGATTCCCGAAGGAGAAGAAAGAAGGAACACCAGTTTTGAACGATCTTCTCGAACCTTACGGTTCTCTTCTCGAAGAGGTTGATCCATAGCACTTGCGAAGATCTCCAGAGGCTACACCTTAGGTAAGAGGGAAACTCTTAGGAAATGATCTTCACGAAGATCGAGTATCTCATGGCTAACTCATGACCAGAATGTTCGTAAAGAACTTTTGAGTTAACAGGCATGAAACACATCAAGATAACAGAGGGAATAGAAGATGGTTTCAAGTGTTCGGACGATTGGTCTTGAAAGGATTTAGAATATGAGCTTTGCACAAGACTTTAAATCCTTTTGGAAAAGAAAGGTTGGACAACTTATGATATCGAGGTTTCTTCAAACAGATAACCAAGATGAAAAGGATGGTCTTGGATACCATGACATACTATCCGTAGACGAGGGAAATCACGAGAAAACACTGTAATCGTGAGTCGGAGAGAATTTGATACATGATCATGTTCACTCTTCGGAGTGGACACGGGAGATAACGGAACTTTCATCCATTAAAGTTTGTCGAAAACTTTGTCAAAGATCGGGATGTTACTTCACAACAGAAGCTGAGTAACCGAAAGATGTGGAAACACCGTAACAAAGGAGGAATTCTTGATCACACCATAAGGATGGGTAACCAATGAGGGTTGAAACACCGAAAGGAATAAGGGATCTCTTTCCTATTGTGGTTTGGACGTAGCAATACGTCTACTACATGGTTAAGATCCCAGGGCTGAAGTAACTGACAAATTCACACAATGTGTGAGATTAACAGAACTTCAAGTACAAACAACTTGAAAAGGGAACTGATCAAAGGAGGTTACAAAACACCACGAGATGGTTCTCACGATGAACTTGTTTCCACTGAAAGAAAGGTTTTGGAAGTTCAACGGAGAGATCTTGGAAAGATCAACTTCCAGGTTCTCCTGGATGTTCTAGATACCGACAGCAGGCTCACGACAAGCCTTCTATAGGTTATCAAGTGGAAGGGAAACTTTGGTTTGGAAGGACGGTGAGGAAAACTTGTGCAGAACGAGCCACACAGGAATTCTCAAGGAGAGTGGTTGTTCTTAAGGATTCAAGGGGATATGACATTAGGTCTTCCGGCTAATTGTGTCAACCACAACATCAACCATGACGGATTTTCAAATGGACCTGGTTCAACACCCTTGAGGAAACACCAACCATTCTTGCTGCTTGAGATTCAGCTCTGGTTAGTGGGTTGATAACTCAGACTCAATATGTTTGATAAGAGGTTGCACCGGTTACAATTGAGATACATTTAGAGGATTCTCAAGATATGGACTATGATGTCAAGCTCGAGAAGATGAGCAGGATTATAGAACTCATGTATTAGCAACTTGCGAAAGACGGTTGTACCTACATGGTTTACTTGCAAAAGAACACATCGGAGTCCTTGTTGGGAAGACGGTCACAAAGATAACGAAATTCTAGGACTTCTTCTCTTTCAAGGTTAATCAGTCAGTGGTTTGGTGTGGATGCAAATTTCCTCAAGTAAAAGGAGGTAACAACCAACCATCTCAAGAATAGTCCACACATGCATGACCAACTTGGGATTATTCCCGAAGGAACAAGGAAACTATACTCAGATCCATGTCGCCAACTTTCACCATAAGCACATGGACTGGAGTAAGCCACTTCGAACATCCAGAACACAACTTCATGATGACACGAAGATGGTTCTCGAAAGTTTCCAACATTAGTGCCAAGCGTTCAACATGAACCTCTTGCAACTTGGAGAAAATAGGGATGTCATCGATGGGCTCGACAATACCCTTATCATAACACTCCAAGAAGAGGGTTCATATGATACATGAACGAGGCAAGGTATTGGTCAGACCAAAGGACATGAAGGTGTACTCGGGCAAAACACCATAAAGATAGTCCTTGGATCTTTTCTCGATTTGACGATAGCCCAAATCAAATCAAGGTAGAATGACAGCATTTCCGCAAAGGGTATACTATCCTGCTTCAACACGAGGAAAACTAGATATCCCTTAACAAAAGAACAAGTTAGGATGAGCTTTTGTCTTTCAACTCTCCAAGTTATTGTTTAAGCTCAACCGACTAGTCCAGGATATCCAGCGAAGTTTTCTTGGAGAAGGGAGTAATTCAAACTACTCCTGGTTTAGACATCACGGTCAGGTAAAACCTGGTGATACTTCTAGAAAGACAACCAAAATATCACAACCTACCGTTAGGTCTAGGAATTTGGAAGGAGGCTTGCTTTTCAAAGCAACTGATATGAACATGAGAGCTTGGCATGAACCTAACTCTCTTACCGAGGATATGCACCGGAATGAATGGATTTGATAACACGATCAACTTTATATAGAGACCGGGTGACCAATAGTGCTAAGAAGGATACATATGTTTTCTTAGATTTTCGAAGCAATAAGAATTGCTAAGAATGGCAGATACACATGACGATGAACAGACCCATCATTCTCAAGCATTCAAGCTCGGAAGAAGGGGGAGTGAAGATGTGTAAGAGCATCACTTCATCAATAAGGCCATGAAACTCAACACAACCTCTGGATATATAAGAGTGTGATACTCGAAGGTAGAACAGAACAGAAGCTAATGAAACTTCTTTATTCTGAGGATTACAAAACTTTGACCTGGTTCTGGAGGTGAACAAGGTACTGGAGTTTGTTTCTCCTGACATTCCAAGGTGGAATGTTTAGACGGGACAAGATCAAATGCATTGGAAGAATCCAACACACACAAGCAACTTGGTTTTCGAACAATGGACGAAGTTCGAAAAGCAACTAAAGATTAGAACGTGCTCTGGAAAATACGGAGATCACGTTGGATGCACGGGGTAATACTCATTTGTAAAACCCATGCAAAAGAGTTGGTATAACTGAAATAAGAACGAAGATGTGGAATTCAGGATGATCACTCCTGTTGCGATCCTTCTGATTCCAAGAGGAAACCTATGGCTATTGGAGTTGAGATTACCTAGCCAACCCGAGGTAGAAAATGTTCCTCGGGATCTAAAGGAACAGAACTTGGGTTAAAGGTCAGCATCCTGTACTGATAGCGTGGGCATTACATGGTTATGAAACCACATGACTCAACTCACCGCAATTCAGCACATTCCGGGACCTTCGGTTCAAGTCCAAGGGTTTAAAAACACGACGAAAGGAGTAACTACTATATGAGTGCCACAAAAGACACTACAATTAGCAATCACGAGGTATCTTTCAAAAGACAAACATAGCTCCGGAAGAACTTGAGCAGAGGATAACGGATATATTCGAGATGAAAAGGAAATCTCGAGGTTCAGGATTTTGAGACTTTAGAACATGTAAGAATGTGGAATCCGGACAACTCTGAGAGGTTGGAATGGAAAGGAAATCTCCCAGTTTAAGAGATAACGGAACATAGAACACACACGACTCTTGAAACTTTTTAACACTAAGTCAACTTGGGTAACAACGTCCTTGCCAAAGGAGGCACCTAGGTTTTGAATGACTAAAAGAGATAGCAAAACCTTTTCAAATCCAAAACAGATAAGGAGACCCAGAGTTAGAGCGATACCAGGTAAGGAATAAAAAGAATCCTAAGAAGGTTTTTTCACAATCCATTTGAAGTTTCAAAATAGTTTTCACAAACACTAGACTCAACATCGACCAAGCAGTAAGGTTTTCCTACAGGCAGTCCTGCTCTGATACCAAGACTTGTCACGACCCCGGACCCAGAGATATACATACTGTTATGTGCTCCTAGCCATGGACTCACAAGGGCTTCAGGGTTACCAGCCCCGGCCGCAACAAACAATGGCAGGCAGACTGGATTCATCGGCACGTAGTCCGGATCCCCAGTCTACTACTCCTTGTATCCATGCTAGTCATAACCAACTATGCATATCAAAGCGTCCACGAATCGAATGAAACTGAAGGAAACGGGACCAAAGCTATATAGAGATGCTATGTGTCCAGAAAGTGCAACAACAATCGAGGGTTACTGGGGTTACCTCGCCCCAGGCCGATCACATCGACAGGCGGGCTCGGACATGGATCATAGGCTCCACAACCCCTCGATTGCGAAAACTATACAGGCATAGCCAAAACTGTATAACAATGAGTTCGAAACCATCAACCGATCAAAGCAGTACTCTAGACGTGAAGTTGTATTCAACAGGTATTACCAGAGTATAGCTTACAAGCAGAGGTCACATGACCCAACATTACATCAGACAACGGAAGGCAAATTATGTTGCTAATCAACAAGAACCAAAAAGGCCTAAGAGGCCGCAACATAAGGCGACGTCCCAGCCCATAGATTCCAGGCTGCTACCTGGGAACCCCAAACTACTCGTCGATGTCCACGTTGAACCACCACTGAAGTGACGAACTCCACCTGAACCAAATTAAGCAAACCTGAGTACGGGAGGTACTCAACAAGACTTAGTTAACCTATTATATATCTGCTATCTTCAGAAAGGGTTTTATGAAGGCCGATTTGCGTAAAGCAATCTTTGTTTTCCAAATTGAGGAAGGAATAGCACGTCTCATAAAATATTTTGAAAACAGATGAGAAAACTACTCAACTACTGATATCATCATCTTCTTGTATTCCACCAAGTCCTTCTCATTCCCACACTATCTTATGCTACAAGGATCACCCCTCTCGGCATCTCCGAGGAGGCACCCTTCAATCATGGTTGGCATGTTTTAGTCATTCCGTTGAAGTTATCTATGATCACAGAATCCGTTGCCAAGTCGTCCGTAACCGTGGACACGGCTTCTCGAGGAGATTTATCCCTGCAGGGGGTACACTTTACCCACACGTACCATCCGACTCTTAACGCCACATGTACGCTCGTCCATGGAGCGCGGCAGAGGGTGGCTGGCCACGACCTTTACCTTGCTCGACCCTATCCATGAGTCAACCCAAACAGGGCCACCCCGTCAACAGAGAGTTGGCCACCTCCTGACGGCACCTGTTCTGTGAGTCGGGAACAAGATCCGAGTACGTCCATCACTTGTCCCGGTCACGCCCTAAGTTTTCTCCAAATCGTTTTGTGACTCACACGCAGATGGAAAGATCAAACTACGTGACTCATGGACGTGGCCAAACAAGTTAGTTGGTCGAGCGCGGTCTGTTAGGCCCCGCGTGTGGTTGCACGCTCAGTCTTGGCTTCGAAGGCGAGAACTCGCTCCTAGGGGCATGAACAGGACAAAACGCCACAACCCATTGTGGCCTCACATCCATGCCGTTATTTAGTCAAGTTATCGAAAATAATACAATTCACAACAACCTGACATAAATGATTCACGTATTGACCAGATTCATCAACCGGATGGATCAGATCACAACTAAGCATGGCTAAGCAAGACTCACAGGGTTTAGCGGAGCGCGCACAAACAAACCTATAGCTGCTAGGTGCAGTGGATCAGGATATCTAGGTTATGTAGTAAGTATAGGAGAACTCTATCTAAGACCATAAATACTTTGAACCGCATGCAATATACGAGATCCAAAACACTTCGAAAACTATATATGAGCAGATAAGAGGTTATGCTTGCCTTGGTTATAAGAAAACCAGATAAAGATCTTATGGAATAAGTGCTTGACTTGTCGGTTAAGATCAAGTATTCGTCGTTGGATTGCTGGCCTTCTCTTCGGAGTCACGTTCTACCGGAGGGGGAAACAACACCGAAAGAGAAATAACAATCAACCACGGCATCGATGCAATGCACAACATGTATGCATGAGCAAGTTAATGCACTGCAATAAAGCCCTAAGCATGATCGTTGGGTTGCTAGGGTTCGTATGTCAGTTAAACATTTTTACTGAATTTATCCCGAAATAGACCCCGGAGGGGGTTTCGGGCGATTATGGAAGTGAGTACCATTTTAATTGCTCAGATGGGTTTGAAAACATCATAACTAGGTTGCATTTGTCATTTTGAGCAATTTGGTATATAACTTTTAATTTTCTAGTTTTAGTGAATAAAAACTTATTTTTCTATTTTTAAATGATTAAACAACATTAAATAGTACTCATTTTTCAACTTGGTCAAACACATATGAAAATGGCATATTCATGTAGAGTACATTTTTCTGAACAAAACCATGTATTCACTTTATTTTTCTGGTCAATATTTTATGAGTTATTGATGTTCCAAAATCAATTCATTTTTTGGAAATAAAAAAAACATGGATATATGACGTCGTGCTGACGTCACTGTGACGTCAGCCATGGCCGGAATCCCTCTGCTGCCAAACGATCTTGCGATTGGGCGCGAATTGGGTGAAGTGGTTTGGGGCATTTGGGAGAGGGGAGCACGGTGACCATTTAGGTGGCGGCGCCGCTCCTTTTGCGCCACCGGAGCACGGCCGGCGATGAGCATCTGCGGCGGTCCGGTACGGTCGACGGCGGGAACGCAGAAGAAGGCACCAAACAGCGAGGGGAAGGGGTTGGGAGGGAGCAGAGCTCACCACGAGGACGTTGCTGTGGTCGGGGAAGAAAATGGTGGCCGGAGGCGGCCGGGATCGACCTCGACGGCCGGCGGCCATGGAGGAAACGGCGGCCCGATTGGAGCTCTACCAGGGCTCCCTGCTGCTGCTTGAGCTTGAGGAGGACCAGGAGGAGACGACGGAGGCGGTGAGGTGCTCCACAGCGCTCGGGAGCGGCCGTATCGACGGCGACAAGCGGCGTCTATGGCCGGAGCTAGGGTTTGCTCTCGGGAGAGAGATATAGAGAGGGAGCTTGCGAGTGAGAGGGACCGGAAGAGAGAGGAAGTCACGGGGCTCTCCTTGCCCCTATCCACGCCACGAGGGAAGCAGGACGTGGCGCGGGGGAAGCTGTCGGCGAGCTTCTGTCCTCCTGGCTGGAGGAAGAAGAAGACAAAAGGCATCTTGCAAAAACCCCCAAATATTACTGAATTTTACAAAGAAGCCCCTGCAGTTTTGAAAACAGAACTTAAACAGATGTTTTGGGGACCTTTTTGCAAACAGAAAATTTGGCAAAAATAACTTTTGGAAAGCTTATAAAATTTCCAACTTCACCATGTATTGCTTTGGTGAAATTGAAATACTTTTCAGTACAAAATTTTGGAACCCCTTTTAAGTACTTTTTGAGGGATTTTTGTCAAACCATTTGAATTCACAATTTTAATTGGTTAAAACATGATTTAAATTTTTGTTTCATGCATGTATGAGATGAACACAACACCACACACTTTTGTTAGCAAAATTGGGGTGTTACAGGAAAAGGATGAGACTGCCCACCCCGTCGCCTATTTATAGGCTCCAACTGCTTACCCCGGAATATTCTAGTATGGGGGCCGGAAATTTCCGGGGGCACCGGATATTTGGCCGGAAATTTCGCCCCAAAATTCCGGTTGTGTCCAGAGAGGGGGAACAAGGGAACGTTGGTCGAATTTCTGGGCAAATATCAAACGCCGGAAATTTCCGGGTCCAGGACACGGAATATTCCGGCCGCCGGATATTTGTCCCGGAAAATTCCGCCCTAAATTTCTGGCCGTGTCCAGAGAGCGGGCACAGAGGAAATGGGGGAAGTTGCGGGGACAAGAATTAGGTGACCGAAAATTTCCGGGCCCTAGGCCGAAATTTTCGGGCTCCCAAACACATGTTTTCACAAAGAGTTTTTGTTTGAGAACAAGAAATGAGCCACCAAAACACAAAAAACAAAAAACTATGGAAATGAAAACACAAACACAAACACAAACGAAGGAAGAACAAGAAATCCAATCAACACATGGAAGAGAAAATGTTGGTGGCCATAGCCAGCGTGTTTGAGTATATGCCAAGGAGCCACGAAGATATATCTTGGGCCCAAAAGCATGACTCACGTTGAAGCACAATAAGCTACAAAATGACTAGATACGCATGAAGTTTTGATTGATTTGAACATGATAGGAGGAGGGTTGGTTCATTAATTGAAATACGCTCCCCCTATGTCCATGCCTACACCCAAACCTAGATAGCACGTGTG
This sequence comes from Alopecurus myosuroides, assembly GCA_028641055.1. NCBI lineage: Eukaryota > Viridiplantae > Streptophyta > Magnoliopsida > Poales > Poaceae > Alopecurus > Alopecurus myosuroides. Next base: position 108,026,763 of record CM054060.1, read on the forward strand.
ATGAAGGTATATATGCAAGGTATCAAGTGAAGTTAGACGCATCAATGACATTTAGTTTATTCCTCAAACCCCGAAATCTTGGTTCATCAAGGGCCTTTGTGAAGATATCCACAAGTTGATCCTTGGTCGACACATAAGAGAGATCAATATCGCCCTTCTCAACGTGATCCCAAATGAAATGATGTCGGATCTCAATGTGCTTCGTCTTGGAGTGAAGGAAGGGGTTGTATGCGATCTTGAGGGCACTCATTGTCGCACAAGAGAGGTACCTTGTTGAATTCGATACCATAATCTCGCAAAGTTTGCCGGATCCACAGAAATTGAGCACAACAATGTCGCACCCGGACTTCTAAAGGATACTCGCCGTTCCGTTGAACAGTAGTAGATTGGATTACGGGGCTTACCGGCACCCCCGTCCTCTTACGAGTAGGCCAACACACGTATGTGTGACAACCAACCCCTATCTGTTCAGCGTCGACGTAAACTATCCCATAGAAATCAGGACACTTCCGTTGACGTACTTCAAAACATACACACATGTTACGTCAACGGCGTTGAACAACTGATATCACAACAGATCTCTACGACACAAAAGATTGAAATAAGTTGCAAATGGCTCTCATTAGAGCAGAGATAGAAAATACAATCATTCAGAGGGCACATGCCCCAACCATACATCATTACATCACAGCGGAAGCATTCAAAATGTCCGAGTACAGACAAGAACCAAATAGGCCTAAGAGGCAGGAAACGAAAAGACGGAGCCCATCCACGAAGTCTCGGATCCTGCCCGGGTCCGCTATCTACTCGTCAGCAGTCTCGTCATACTCCACGTAGTAGCCACCATGTAGATCCTCGGAAACGTAGGTCTGCGGAAACCACAGCCCCAAAGGGGTCAGTACATAAACGTACTGGCAAGCAAGACTCACAGTTCACCAAAGTGTAACCCGTCAACACCCAGCACAGATGCTTTGGGTTCAACGGAAGGAAGGGGAATATAACAGATGCTGCAACTGGCTGCACTAACCAACTACAGAGATTCTACCATTTCCGGCTAACAGAAAGGAGATAAGATCGAGGATTGTAACCAACTGAAAGATAACTTCAAACAAACCCATCCTGGATCTCGCCCCTTATCCAAAGAAGCAATCCGAGGATAACTCACACAGTTGAAATAATGATGGTTCAAATTATTGTGTCAATAAGCCTATTACTAGTCAAGTTATTAATCATTGGGTGTAAAGTTGTTAATCATTAGGTTTAAGTTGTCCTGAGTACTTGTTAGCCAGTACTTTCACCAAGTAATCCATAACCGCGGAAAACACGGCTTCTCGAGAAGATTATCCCTGCACGCAAGAATATCCCGCCAGACGGGAATCAAACCCACCAAGCGAGGTACTCTACACAACTCGACTCTTCTTCGCATCAAGCCCAAAGAACCTTGGGCGCACGGCTAATCAAGCCCCAAAGAAAAGGGACCCTCATAGCACTCTAAGACCGTGTCCCCCTATATGCCGACTACAAAAGTTCCACCCTGGCCTGGGCTCGCAAAAACATGCATGCGGCAAATGGAAAACACGAACTAAGTGAGGCGATTTGGACGAGATGCGAATCGAATCAAATTGAGGGGGGCGCCCATACTCGCTTCCCACATGCGGTTAGTGCGCTCATCATGGATCAGTAGACAAGACCCTTTTCCTATTAGGGTCGACACTAGCAGGCCTCAAAACCACACAGGGCCTCCTGCCGGTGCCTTATCATCAAATTTATTATTAATAGTAACATTAGCATGATTGATTGATTAAACATCGAGCCCCCACAACGTAATAGAAATAGTAACATAAAGTAACGGGTAACAGACTCGAGCAAAACAACCTAAGCATGCTAGTAAGACACTGGCTCAACCAAGGGGTGATAGGAGTGGAGGTGAGGCAATATCGAGGTTAAGGGATTCATGTGATGTGTTCGTAACAGAAACAACTCTACTAAGGCTAGCAGAAAAGAACAACGGAAAGTATCGGTAATCAATGTTGAAAGGAACACGATGGTTCATGTGAGTGATAACTTCCTGCAAAACCCAGTAGCCTGGTACTGAGCTAAATCCTTAGAAGGGATGTCGTAAGTATCGTCGGTCTCAACGTCGTCGTTTAACCGAGAAGAAGCAAACAAACAAGGCAAAAAGATAAACAATCAATATCATGGCATAGTGCACAAACATGGGATGATGCATGACCATTTATTTGATGCATCAAAATAAACTAGTTGACAAGATAGAAACAGGATTAAATGGACCCACATGCAATTGGATTGCATCTGGAAAGCCCATGAATTATGGTTGAATTAATTGTTTTACAACTACTCATCATATGAAAGTGGATTAGCATGATGCATGGATGAGGAAAACAGCAAAATAACAACAATAGAATCAAATGGAAATAAGGGTTACCAAGTTTAGAAATTCATTTATTAAGTTAGGACATTTTGGTTACTTAAAGATGTCACACAAGCATTTGTTGTTTTCATCAAGTTAAATTGTTCAAAATAGATAACAAAGTTCATATTTGAAAAGAAAACAAGATTTTAGTTGGAATACATGTTTCACTTGCTGAAAAAGGATTTCAAATAAATTATTTAGGAATTAAACAAGTTAAACAAGAATTAAATTGGAATTAATTCAAGTGTGGATGTTAATTGAATTTTATTTGATCAAAACATTAAACCAAGTTCATATTTGAAAAGGTTATGCTTTGATGGTTTGAAAACATATTTTGCATGTTCAAAAATATTTTATTTTGAGCAAGTTATGATTTTAGCAATTTTAATTGAATTAAACAAGGTTTAAATGGTTTAGGCAATTTTAATTATTCAAACCAGGAAACAAAAATTATATTTGCAAAGGTGAGGTGAAATGGTATGGAAAACATATTTTATTTGCATTTATTGGTTTAATAAAGAATTAGTTATTGAATTTAGAAATTTGCATTTGAATTATTCAAATTTGAATTTTTAAATGCATTTGTAATTGTCAAAACAGTACACAAATAGGTTATTTGGAAAGATTAGGAAATTTGGAACAGAAAACATATATAACTTTTATTTATTGGAGTTTTATATTAAAAGTTATTAAAGTTTTTATTTTAGGGATTAGTTCTGCCATTTAAATGATTTTGGAAATAAAAACAGGGCGTGCAACCATTTGTTACCGTGCAGTGGCCTAGCCACAGCCACTGCACGTGGGCCTGGGGGGCCAGCGTGGACGCTGCGCGCTGGCGTGGCAGAGGGAGCCACTGCCAGGTGGGGCCAGGATGTCAGCGCGCGAAGTGAAAATAAGAGAAAAAGTGGGTGCGCCCCGGGGGATCGAACCCAGGACCCCTCGCAGCGCACAAAGGAACCAAGCCAGTGCGCTATCGTTTGTTTCGTGACAGGGTAAGCGACGCTGTGAAGGTATTCTTCAGAACCCGGCTTAACTGAAACTGGACGCGTTTGTCTCTGAATTTCGTCAGGCAGCGGAGCTCGCCGGCGGGTATCCACAGCTCGTGCTCGAATTGGAGGCTTGCGAGTGCATAGATGACGGAGGCGATGCTTGCGCAGCACAGAGAGGAAGGAGGGAAGGGGGGAATGACCGTGTGCTCACCGTGAAGAAACGGAGGTGAAGCAGCTCGGCGGTGCAGATGCCGGTGGCGACGGCGTGGACGGCGGCGCCGCTACGGGCCCCCTCGAGCTCGATGAAGGGGTGAGTGACGAAGAGGGACCGGTGGCGGTTCGATCCACGCCGCCAGCGAGAGGGAAGGAGCACGGCAACTGCGGCGGCATACTCGGTTGCAGTCGACGGCGAGGTGGAGCCGCGGACAGTGGCGAGGACGGCGGCGTCGAGGGAGATGCCCGCTGGCGTCGTGCAGGTGTCGAGGAGGACGAGCAGACGACGGAGACTCGATTCCCGCGAGCAGAAAACACCGCGGGGCACCGGAGACGGCGATCGCCGGAGGAATTTCAGAGCGTGGGCTCGGTGGGAAGTTCAGAGAGGAGAAAAAGGCCGTGAGGAAGAGGAGTTGGCGGCGATTCCGAAAGGAAGAGGGAGTAGGTTTAGGAATAGGGCTGCGCGGCGCTTCCATAGGGGGTCTTATAGGGCTCAGACGTCGAGGGAGCCGTCGGTGGGCAGGTGCTGCCGCCGTGGCACGCCCCGATGCTCTGCCGTACGCGGGGCAGACGACGGGGGCGGCCACGAAGGGGTATTGGGCTGCTGCGCGCGCTGTAGAGTGCTTAGGTGGGCTGGGCCGGGATAGATTCGTTAGCTGCCGCTCATTTACTTTTTATTATTTCTGTTTCTTCTAAATTTTTTTTGCTGAAACCAAAAATGGAAGAAAAGGAGGGTTTGTGGGTTAGTAAAAATTCCAGGAAAATTAGGGTGTGATTGTGATGTTAATTTCAAACAGTTAGCAAAGATGGATTTCAAAAATGTTTAAGTTTTTGTGCTGTTTGGAAAATAGATCAATTTATATGATTTTTGAGTATTTAAAATGATTATTAAAACCAACACTTTAATAGATTGATCCAAAAGTTTTAATTGGAAACAAGAGTATAAAAATGTTTTGGTTATTATTTTTATAATTTCAAATTGGGTTCTGTTTTGAATGTTTTGGTTTGAATTGAGCAATTTAGAAATTAATAGATTAATATTGAAAACAAGGATTTTAATAGGGGAACCCTATTGATCAAAGTGATTAAATTAGTTGATTGGCTTGTTAAAGTTTATAAGTTCAAAAGTGTTCTGTTTGATGCATTTGATTTGAATTTGAAAGTGATTTGAATTAATTGATTGAATTAATTGTTTGATTAAACCCAACCAATTAAGGAGTGATCAACATGAAATAAAATGGAACAATTGGTTGTTTTTATTTGTGATTTTTATTCCAAAAGTTGTAACAGAACAAGTATGAAAACAAAGCAGTTGAAATTGTTTGATTTTCATTGTGAAAACAAAGAATAACAGATGCAAAACAAAAGAAACAAATGCAACAATATGATGACATGATGCAATACCTTAATAACAAGAAATCAAACATTCTAAATGGTAGGTTTTCATACTTGGGCTGTTACAAACAACTCGCCACGGAGATGTACTCGGCCTCGATGGTAGAGAGAGCGATACAATTTTGCTTCTTGGAAGACCAACATACCAAAGAGCGACCAAAAAATTGGAAACCCCCCGGATGTAGACTTCCTATCCGTCTTGTCTCCCGCATAATCCGCATCTGAGTACCCAATAAGCTGAAAGCTTGAACCCTTGGGATACCAAAGAACAAAGTTTGGGCTATGAACTAAATAGCGAAATATTCGTTTAACCGCTTCAAAATGACTTTTCCTCGGAGAGGATTGAAACTTTGCACATTTACCTAAACTATACATGATATCGGGTCTAGATGCACAAAGGTAGAGCAAAGAGCCAATCATAGAGCGGTATACCTTTGATCTACGTCTTTACCATTCGGATCGGGTTTCAAGTCAAGGGTTGTGGACATGGGGTTTTTCATAGGCTTGGCATCATCATGTTGAATCGTTTGAGCATATCTTGTGTTTACTTGGCTTGCTTGATGAAAGTTCCTTTGGGGTGTTGCTTGATCTCAAAGCCAAGGAAGTACTCCAACTCTCCCATCATAGACATCACAAACCTATCCGTCATAAGCTTGCAAAACTCTTCATTGAACTTGGTGTTAGTAGACCCAAAAATGACATCATCCATGATGGAGGGATGATAACCCGGTAGGCTAACGTCAAGGTGTAACTCGGCCCAAAGGGAGCTGCGTAAGACCCGGCTTAAGGAGTTTCTAGAAGGCCCAAGAGTGTAGGCCTCGTAACCCGGATTGTGGGTTTCGATAAGGAAACTTAGGGTTTGTAAGTGGTGCCCAGGTAGGACTCCAAGTATACCTTGGATAGGAGGCCATGGGGGCTGGATATTATATAAGCCGACCCCTAGGGTTAGGTTAGACACGAGTTTTACTAGCTATTCGAGTATCCCCTGTAATACCAGAGTTGAGATAATAAACCTAGATCGGAGACTCGACGACTTGATTGCCGGCTACCAGATCGTTTATCGCCATGATTTCCCCTGAGCAAAACCCTCTCCCAAACACCAGAGTCGAATTGCCCCAAGATAAGTTACCCCCGGTAACGTCTGCCGTGATTATCCCACGACAGTTGGCGCCCACCGTGGGGCCTACGTCCAAAGGTGTTTACATCACGGGAGAAGCTCGGGAGAACATGAAGAACCTCGTCATCGGCGAGATCTACACCAACCCCGAAGGAAAGAAGATGGTGGACGATTTTGGCTGGGGGGCAGAGTCGGATCTGCTCGAATCCGGATCTGTCGTCACAATCGGCCGGGTCAACGTCTTCGTCGGCATGGTACGTACGTCCGGTTGAATCCCTGATGATTTTGGATGTGATTCTGTGTCTGGAGAAGCAACCTGCGTTCAGTCGGATGGAGAAGAATCGGTCGGAACGGTGGATCCGATAGAAGAGCCCACCACAAAGAGGGAACAGCCGGAGGAGCCGGCATGGACCCCGCGTGGCCGGGTCATGAGAGAAGATGATACCGAGTCTATCTTGCACTTGCTGGTGGACCGGTACGAGGAGGATAGCTGTGATGAGGAGGAATACGAGTCTTCACCAGGCATCGCGCGCCAGGTCGCGGTCTACACGGCCCCTGCAACCAATTTCAATCAGGGAGACGTGACTACGGCCGCGGTTGGAGCGGCACGAGCGCTGGCCCAGCAGCAAAATCCGGTTGACAGAAACCCGGTTCTGACCCGGGTCGACGGAGAATCGGCTTCGATCACTAGCCGAGCGGTGGATAGCGAGCTGCAGGCGAATATGTTTGGGTTCATGGCGAACAGGACGCCAGGGGCGGGTCCTTCAAACCCACAACACCCGGCTCTGTTCAGTAACAATCTAATCTTGGATCCCACGGTGCTAGCTACCGTGATAACCCCGGAAAACGCCGCGGCACGCGCCAGGGATCTGGATGTAGCACGCCGTGCATTGGAACAGCAAAGGAGAGATGTGGAAGCAGAGAAGCAAGGAGTAGCCACGCGCCAACGTGAGCTGGAAGCATTGGAGAACCGGCTCCGGGTTGAGACGACTAGGATGCATCAGAGATACCAAACTAGACTACCGACAACGGGTGGAGTTCTAAACCTCAACCAATTCCGGCTGTGAATCAGGAGACTGTACATCAGCCCGCGACTGGTGGGGGACAACCGGCAAATGTACAAGTCGGGTTACCCACGTTGCAGACAGGGGTTGCCGCTGGCAATACAGCGCCACCACCACCACCATCACGATTTCGTACGCCACCAGGTCACTTCAACAACCCCATGGATAATGTATATGCAGCGACATTGGCATTGGATTGAATCCCCGTAAGACAGTCACCCCATGCGGAGGAGACCCGACGGGCGATAGATTTATTGCGCACGACAGTGGCTCAGCAAGTCAATTACCCGGATAATAGGAGCGGAATGCATGGAACGCCGTATATAAGCCGGCATAATGGAAACACCGGTAATATCCAGACAAGCTCAGCACGGCGGAGGGCAGAGCAGCAGCAAATGCCGCCTCCTCCCCGTAGACCAGCAACACCTGCAGTATCACCCGCGCAAGCTATCGTGGACAGTTCTAGAGCCAGGCGCGCAGCAGCCGGGTCTGCGGTATGAGGGCCGGTAGCGGTTGCACCCCCCGCCGCACCCGTCGCCGGATCGCATGTTTCCCGGGTAAGGCCAGTACCAGCGGTTTTAGCCGGACCCAAGTGTTTATCAGACGCCATCAGAGCCGAGCCCTACCCGGATAAGTTCAAGGAACCGGGTAAAGTGGTAAACTATGAGGCGACTATGGATCCAGAAACCTGGTTGAGCAGTTATGAGATGGCCATGTCGATTCGCAATGCGTCTGAAAATCTTCAAGCCAAGTTCATGTACCTAATGATGTCAGAGGGAGCAGCAAAGTTATGGTTCAACAATTTACCGGAAAAATCTATCAATTCGTGGGATGAGCTGAAAGTTGCGTTTGTCAAGCACTTCCATGGGACGTGCAGGAAGTTATTCACAATCGATGATCTAGAACGATGCGTCCAGAAGAAGGGAGAGTCGGCGCGCAGTTGGGTGCGCCGGGTTATGGAGATACTTCACTCATCCACGGATATCCAACCAAAGGATGCGTTACAAGCTATGGCAAAGACATGCAAGTATATACCCTTAGTACAAAAGCTAACACACATGAAATCTAGTCGGAATGCTTCAGAGGTTACAATGGGAGAGTTGATGGACGCGTGCAACAAGCACGCTGCTACGGATACAACAGAAGAGGATGTTGATGACAAGAAAACCAAAGCCAACGCAAACAACAGTGGAAGACCCGGCAATGGATCTGCGCCGGGTAACAATGGAGGAAATAACGGAAACAACCAGAATAAACACCCGTACGAGGGAAATTCCGAGTTTGTCGCCAACACAGAAGCCGGGTTTGCAAGACCCAGGGCAGAAGGAAATTTCAACGGAGGAAACTTTAATGGTGGAAATTACCAAGGACCGCCAAGGCTGGCTAACCGTATAGAGGCCTTCAGGATGCCCTGTCCGCGCCACGGCAGGAACGGTAGGCCGGCAAATCATTCACTGGAACAATGCGTAGATTTACAAAGATGGAAGAACGAGGAAATACAGAAAACAATGCGAGGCGCAGGCCGGGGAGCAGGACCGGGTCCGGGTGGTAACCCGGGCAACGGCCCACCCCCAGCAGGCAACCCGGGAGGCGGTAACCCGGGTAACAATCAGGGAGGAGCCAGAGGTTTCCAGGCCAACCCCAAGAAATTGGGTCAGTACCATGTTCACACCACGGGAACTTCCAACAAGGATAGAAAGATACTGAAAAAGGCAGTAAACTCGGTTTCCTCGGCTGTTCCGAGATACCTGAGGTGGTCAGATCAAGAGGTGACATGGAGCTGAAGGGATCACCCGGAAAGAATAGAACACCCGGGAGTCTTAGCATTGGTGGTCGCGCCACATGTTAATGGTTATGAGCTGAAAAAGGTCTTAATGGACTGTGGAAGCAGCATCAACATCTTATATTGGGAAACTTTCTTACGCATGGGTCTCAAGGAGTCTCAGCTACAGAAAAGTTCAACAGTTTTTCACGGGATTGTGCCAGGTCACTCGGCGTGCCCTGAGGGAAAGATTACCTTGGAGGTTGCTTTTGGAGAATCAAAGGATAATTTTCGGGTAGAGTGGCTCACGTTTGAGGTGGTAAAGTTGCGCAGCCCTTATCATGCGCTATTTGGAAGGCCGGCTTACGCCAAGTTCATGGCCAGGCCGTGTTACGTATACTTACAGCTAAAAATCCCGGGTCCCAAGCATACCATCACCATCCATGGTAGCCGGGTTATAGCGGCTGAGTGTGACGAAGGAGACGCGGCAATGGCGGAACAAGCTTGTAGAAAGGAAGAGCTCAAATATTATCGGTATCAAGTAGACCCGGATGACAGAACAGCGTTAAAAAGGCCGAATACGGAGGATGAGAGAGCAAAGTTCAAAGCAGCACAAGATACCAAGATGGTAGCTTTTGTCGAGGGCGATCCCTCGAAGCAATTTGCCATAGGATCTAACCTGGACAGTCAGCAGGAAAAAGCACTCGTGGAGTTTATTCGTTCAAATCAAGATGTTTTTGCTTGGACTCCTAGCGATATGCCGGGTATCCCCACCGAGTTAGCGGAGCACAGCTTGCACGTTGACCCCAAATCTAGGCCCGTGAAGCAGGGCCTGAGGAAAATGAATGAGGAAAGAAGAAAAGATATAGGAGAAGAAATTGCCCGGCTATTGGCAGCTGGCTTCATCATGGAGGTATTTCACCCGGACTGGCTGGCAAATCCGGTTCTAGTACTGAAAAAGAGTAATGAGTGGAGGATGTGCATAGATTACACGAGTCTCAACAAGCACTGCCCAAAGGACCCGTTTGCCCTTCCAAGGATTGATCAGATCATAGATGCAGTGGCTGGAAGTGACCTATTATGTTTCCTGGATGCATATTCCGGGTATCATCAGATCAAGCTCAAGAAGGAAGATTGGGAGAAAACATCGTTCATAACCCCCTTTGGGGCTTTCTGTTACAAAACCATGACTTTTGGGTTAAAGAATGCTGGTGCAACTTATCAGAGATGCATACAGAAGTGCTTTGAGGACCAGATTGGGCGCAATGTTCAAGCCTATGTGGATAATGTGGTGATCAAGACCAGGAAAGCGGAAACGTTCATTGATGATCTAAAGGAAACATTCAAGAATTTGAGAAGGTACCAGATGAAACTTAACCCTACAAAGTGCGTGTTTGGAGTTCCAGCAGGAAAGTTACTCGGGTTCATTGTTTCCGAGAGAGGAATCGAGGCAAACCCGGACAAAATCAAGGCTATCCAGAGTCTGAAAAAGCCGGAAAACCTAAAGCATGTTCAGAAGCTTACAGGGTGCGTAGCAGCGCTGAGCCGGTTCATATCCAGACTCGGAGAGAAGGCAATACCGCTGTACCGGCTCTTGAGGAAATCTGATAAGTTTGTTTGGGATGAAGAGGCGGATGAGGCGTTCGAGGCATTAAAGAAGCAGTTATCTGAGGCACCAGTCTTAGCAGCCCCGGGTCCCAAAGAGCCCATGCTACTATACATTTCGGCCGGGCCTCGGGCGGTTAGTGCAGTGGTTGTCGTTGAGCGCAAAGAGGATGAGAAGGATCACCCGGTTCAAAGGACGGTTTATTACGCCAGCGAGGTGTTGTCAGAGGCAAAGCAGCGCTACCCACATTGGCAGAAGTTGGTTTTCGGGGTCTTCATGGCCAGCCGGAAATTGAAACCCTATTTTCAGGAACACCCCATAACAGTGGTTAGCTCTATACCAATGTCGGATATCATCAGAAACTCGGATGCAACAGGTAGAATAGCCAAGTGGGCCATCGAGATGGGAGATTATCACATCAACTACGAGCCTATGTCAGCAATCAAATCTCAAGCTTTAGTTGATTTCATTAATGATTGGACTCACACTAGCATGCCCACAATGACACCAAGTTCCGAGTCTTGGGTAATGCACTTTGATGGTTCCAAGCAGTACGAGGGGCCAGGAGCTGGAGTGGTACTTACATCACCTAAAGGAGATAAACTGAGCTACATGTTGCAAATTCACTTCGATTGCTCCAACAACGTGGCCGAGTATGAGGCATTATTACACGGATTGAGGATATCCAAGGAGATGAACATCAGGCGGATACGATGCTATGGAGATTCAGATCTTGTGGTGCAGCAGGTCTCAGGAACCTGGGATAGGAAGGATGCAACTATGGCAGCATATCGCAGAGAGGTGGACAGGGTTGCCGGGTGTTTTTCCGGGTATGAGGTGGAGCATATTGACAGGAGAAAGAACGAGGCAGCAGACGCACTCGCAAGACTCGGCTCGCGTAGAGAGCCGGTTCCACCCAATGTTTTCCTGGACGAGCTATGGCGGCCATCAGTTAAAACCGAGTCCGAGGAAGAAGTGGCTAACCAATACCCGGATTTGGAGCTCGTGGCCACAGTACGAGCTATTCTCGAGTGGACAGAGCCGTTTCTGGCTTACCTATCACGGGGCGAGTTACCACAGCAGGAAGTATTAGCAAGGAAAATTCTGAGGCGAGCAAAAGGCTATTCCATCATCAATGGGGAGTTATATAAAAGGAGTGCTGCAGGAGTATTTTTGCGCTGTGTAGCACCAGAAGAAGGCCGGCAGATCCTGAAAGAGATCCACGAAGGCGACTGTGGGCATCACGCATCCACAAGATCCCTTGTGGCCAAAGCATATAGGCACGGTTTCTTCTGGCTCACAGCCTTGGCAGACGCGGAACGCCTGGTGGCAAGGTGCGATGGATGTCAAAGGTACGCTCGCCAAATCCATGTGCCGCCTATGGAGTTGCAAACAATCCCGTTAACCTGGCCGTTCGCTGTTTGGGGCATGGACATGGTGGGCCCCTTCCACATGTCACCCTGCAAAAAGACCCACCTCTTGGTGGCTATTGATAAATTTACCAAGTGGGTTGAAGTTATGCCAGTTACCAATTGTGAAGCAATTACAGCAGTCAAGTTCTTCAAAAGAATCATCTACAGGTTTGGGTATCCTCACAACATAATAACAGATAATGGAACTAACATGTCCCTTGGTGAGATGGAGAAATTCTGTGGGAACAATGGAATCCGGCTTGACATAGCTTCAGTAGCCCATCCACAAGCCAATAGACAAGTGGAAAGGGCAAATCAGGAGTTACTTCGTGGATTAAAACCACGGCTACGAGTCCCATGCATCAGAGCTGCTGGCGCATGGGTTGAGGAGTTACCATCAGTGGTTTGGGGAATCAACACCAAACCTAACAGATCTACTCAGATGACACCGTTCTTTATGGTTTATGGTGCAGAGGCAGTATTGCCGAGTGATATCATTCATGATTCGCCTCGAGTGTCGGCTTACGTCGAGGTGGAGAACGAGAAGACCCGGCAGGACGCCGTGGATATGTTAGAAGAACACAGGGAACAAGCTTTGGAAAGATCAGCCATATACCAGCAGGACCTGAGGAGATATCATAGCCGGCGGGTCAAAACCCAGGTCTTCCAGGAAGGAGACCTGGTTTTGCGCCTGGTACAGTCAAAGGAAGGAAAACACAAGCTATCCCCACCATGGGAAGGATCGTTTATTATAAGCCGGAATCTGCACAATGGATCGTATTACTTGGTAGATGCAAGGGAAGAGTCGGCTACTGTCAATGACACCGCTCATACAACTTCATCTATGCAAGAAAGAGAAAGACCATGGAACGTGGCTCAGCTGCGTCCCTACTACACTTAGAATAGACTAGATTCACAAGTGGAATTACACGATGTATCAGGCAGCAAGTTTCAGACGCACTCTTTTCCTATCCAGGGTACCTAAGGGGACTGGAAGGTTTTTAATGAGGCGGCTTGCTGACCTAACTTTTCTCATATCAATAAAGAGATGGTTAAACAAAATATTCTTCCCTGTGTGTTCTTTGTCAAGTTTTTATATTTCTGTTATTTTCTGTTTCTTTTCCAGGTAAGTATTATTTATTGTTCTTAATATGTTAGTTTTTCTAGTAAATTGCATATATCTAGGTCTTGGGGGCTGATTGCTTGAATAGCACAGTTTCAAACTCAAAGACCCGGCCACGATGCCATTAGGTTATAAGGGCCGATTACTTGTAATAAGTACGGCTGCAAGCTTATAACCGGACAATAGAGCCAAACTTTCTTGACTTTTCTTGCTTAAGCTTGATGTGACTCGCACGAAAGTGGCATGTGTTGCTAGCGCATAATTACAATCAGTCATGATGCCCAAAGGGACTTGCCTGACCCTGTCTTTATGCAGCTATAGCAGCATTGATCATCCACGCAAAAGCCGGCTTATAGTAGAAGAAAGTCAAAAGGGTCATCCAAACCACAAGTTATGCAGAGTACAAGGCTAACAGCCGGAAACTCAAGATATATTAAGCATAACTTCAAACCTATGCGAATGGCTCTAGGTTTTGGGCCTTAGCAGAAACAATTTGTTCTTTTGGAAAAGTCCAAAACCCCAGACTCGGAAATTCGGGCCTTGGGGACTTGGGAATTTGAAAAAAGAAACAAATTATCTAGCTATTCAGCTCAAAATCCGAGTCTTGGGGACTTGGGGACTTAGAAAAAGTCCACTTGTCAAAACCCATGAGACCCGGAAACCGAGTCTCGCAAAAGGAACCATAGCGAAAGTCGGAAAACCAGAAATGAAAAAGCTCAAAGTTAAGAAATATCAAATTCACGCAAAGGCCAGAAGGGCCATGAAAGATATTAAGGTTTTAAACGTGTTACAATCCAGGATAGTAGTATCAAAAAGTGCACAGGCGCACTATCAAAAGAATAATTGTTTTAAAGGCCCATTGGCCGAATGAAGTGTTTGAGACGGTAGCGGATAAAAGTTTACTCGGCCTCCTGGGTCGAGTCGTCAACCTTGTCCTTGGCAGCCGGGTCTTGGTCTTTGACTTGCTCTTCGACGGTCTTCGCGGCAGCAGCGTCCGGGTCAGCAGCAGTACCGGCGCGCGCGGGAGGAGGAACAACCGGCGTAGAGGTTGTAGGCGCAGTATCGGCCTCAGCCTTCTTCTTCGCGGCCTCTTCCCTCAGTTGAGCAGCTTCCGCCTTCCACTGGGCTAGCATGTCATAAGGCTTCGGAAGATCCGACTGAATTGGCTTATCCTCAGCGTCGTATGGTGGAACAATCAGACTGACATCCAGACTATCGGCAATCTGACTAGCTGAGTGACGAACCTCTTTTTGGATAGCTTTGTAGTTCTTGGCTGAAAACTTGGAGCCATCATTGTTGAACTCTGGAAACCCGCCAACGAGCTTTGCCGGCTCAAGCTTGGAAAAGTACGCTTTAGCCAGAGCAAGCCCCCTTGTTACTCCAACCCGGCATGACGAGCGTTTCCAGTGCTCGATCCACTCGGGGATGGTGGAGCACGCATCAAGCAGTGTGCTCAAACCACCGCGTCCAGTACCCAGCCACTTCAAAGCTTGCAGAACCCATTTGGTGCCGGCACAGAGTTGCCGGATTGTGCTCTTTATGGTCTTCAGCTTCGCTATGTCATCTTCATCCGGAATCTCATCATCCGGCCCTACAAAAAAAAGGTGCAAAATAAGGAATTCCGAGTGTTTATCAGAATGAAAAGCCGGGTTACGATTAGTGGGTTGGGAATCATTATCAATCAAAGCACGGTGAGTATCGGCAATCTGAGCAGATAGCTTGGTCAGTTCATTTTCCGCAGCATGGGATCTCTTTCTATACTTTCTCGCAAGTTTCCCTAGTTTCTTGGCATCAGCTTCAACTGATTCACGCTGCTTCGTCTCCACCTCGAGGAGTTTGGTGGTTTTAGCCAACACTTCCTCAGAGTGGGTTACGTATGCCTGCGTGGAAACACAAGGAAGTGTTAGTCGGACAAAAAAGAACTATCAGTCGGATATGCTATGAAAGTTCCAAGTAAATTATGCATAAGTTCACTCGGAACTTGGGGACTAGACAAATATACGGGCAGTATTAGTTGAATTTACCTCGTGCTTGGCTATCAAGGCTTCTAGAATGCCTTCTTCGCCAGCTCTCAGGGTATGCAGAGCGTCAAGCATCTCGGCGAAGCTCATATCATCGGGTTTTGTACCGGAAGAGCCGGGGCCGGGTTACTTGGAGGTGGAGTCCTTTCCTGCCTCGGGGGGGGGGGGGATACCCGGGTTGCCTGGGTGTCAGGATGGGGATCACCCATCCTCGCGCCCACAACCTCGACGTTGTCATCCCCGGGTCCATCTAATGGATTGGGAGACTCGGCCTCCTGCCTGGCCGGGTCCGTCAGCGGGTCTCTTCCTTGGTCTTCTTCTTCAGCGCCGCCAGTCGCGGCGTTCACATTATCAACTGGATCCTCAGTTCCCCGGTTATCCAAGTCCATGTCGTCCGGGTCACTAAGTGTGACCTGGGCACTAAGGAAAGTAAAAGAAATGGTTAGTACTAATGAGTAAAAGTTATCGAAAGAGCCAGTATATCGGATAGCAGGAAATGTAACTTACCCAGTATTCACCATGAAGTCTGGTGGAAGCTCGTTGCTAGACCCGGACGAGGCTGATAAGGATTGAGAAAGTGAGACTCGGAGTTGTCCTGCTAGGGGGTGATTGGGAGAAGGATATCTTTGAGGTGAATTGAAAGAATGAGATCGGGAAGTACCGGCACGGCGAATTGGGGACGTGGGGATACCCGGGTTGAGGGGATCCTCACCCGGGGAGTTCCGGGTCACCCTGCGCTTGACCTTAGGGGGCTCCTTCAATGGTGAGTCGGACAATTGTTGATTAAGCTCGCGCATGTTAGCAAATGAATACGGTTTGGACGATATGGAGGAATATGGAACCTTGAAAGCGACCCCTCGGGGTTTCCTCTTGGCCCCAACTTCAGCTTCCGGTTCTGCCTCGCTTTCGTCACTTTCGGTCTCCTCCGGGTCTTCCTTATCTTCTTTGTCCTCCTTATCCTCCATTCCTGAGAAGCACAGTACACAGTCGGAAAAAGAGAAAGTATGGAAAGGCAAGTTAGCAGAAATTAAGGTGGGTGAGACCCGGATGGTACCTTCTTCTGAGTCAGCCGGCTCCTCTTCCTCTTCCGGGTTTTTGGAGGTAGGGGGAGTCTCGATGTTCCAGAAGGCGCTGCCCTCCTGAGGTAAAGGTATAGAGATGAAAGTTAGTAGTTGCATCAGGTAAAAGCACAAGTACAAAAGAACCAAGGCCGGATCTTACCGCTGGAGCCGCGGGTATATGGCTCTAAGCCGGCTATAGTCCGGATCACTTCTGCTTTCTCAGTCAAGAAACTTTTGATAATCTTATTTGTATCAGCATCCGGATAATTCCTCAAAGATTACCGGAGCGAATCCGTGACGTGACCAGAATACTCGGACATCAGCTTAGGCCGGATGGCGTTAGGTTGGATTCGTAAGTTCACCCAGGTTTTAACTAAATTAAGCCCAAGGAGACCCTGGACGGAAAGGACAACGAGTTTGGCTAAGAGGGGTTGGATGGACTCCCTATCCGACTCAGAAGCAAAAGCATTGAAAGTGTCGGATAGATCGAGGAGGCCCTCGGAGAAACCCGGCAATCTCTTTTCGCCGGGTGGGGAGGTGTCCCGGCAATAGAAGAAGGACTTCTGCCAGTGCTTAACATGAGAGTTGAGGCTCAGAGTCGGCATCGGCGAATTCTTCCGCCTCTGGATTGACACTCCGCCGCAAGCCAGGAGGGCCCCGTCACCGCTTTCGCGGCACGGTTTGCATTGGAACAACTCAAGGAACAAAGCAAGGTTTGGGGGGACGCATAGATAAGATTCGCAGAGAACGATAAAGTGGGTGATGTTTAACATAGAATTGGACCCTATGTCAAAGACTCGGAGGCCATAGTGGCTAAGAAGTTCACGGAAAAAGGAGTGACCCGGGGGACGGAATCCCCGGATCACGTGCTCAACGAAACAGATTACCTCATTAGGACCGGGGGTGGGCCGAGTCTCATCACCCGGGACTCGCCAGTGAATCTCCTCTTGGGAAGGGAGGACGCCCGACTCAGCGAGCTCATCTAGTTTAGCCTTGGTCACGGTGGACCTTGCCCAGTTGGCAGAGATGGACTGGGTCGGCCTCGCATTCACCGGCTGTTTTCCCTTATTCTTGGGTGCCATGGGTGCAGTCTACAAAACAGGAGATAAAAGGTGCAGAGTGTAAGTAATTAAGACCCGGAAATGACTGAATGTCCGGTAAACCAAAGAGCAACTAAAAGATCCGGAAATTATAGATTATCCGACTATCAAAGAGCATTACAGAGAATCTTGACAGATTGGATCTAAGCTTAGAAATTTACGGAAAAATTGGTAACCGCAAGTGAAGGAGATATGTTATTGACCTAGTTTACACATTGGTTGAGAAGGAACCCAACATGGGCTATCCAATCATTGCGGAACAAGAAAATTATCTAAAGAGCGGATTGGATCTAACCTAGTTCGAGTGAGCTTGGAGGAAAAATCCATGGCGGAAGAAGACTCACCGGCGGGGTTTGAAGGAGAGCACGACGGCGGTAGATGGCACAGTTGCGGTGGCCCTCTGGATCTCCCGGTGTGCAGCTCGAGGGCGCAGCAGCGGTGGTCGACGGCGGCACGGCGCGGGCGGAAGCAGAGCGCAGGCGGCGGCGGCGGCGGCTCGCTTCCGGCTGCTCCCCCGTGGGCTCCGTGGCGGCGCGGCGTCGAGGTAGAGAACAGGAGCACCGAGCGAGGTTGAAGGTGAAGGAGAGAGGAAGGAGGTGAAGAAATGGAACGTTAGGTTTAGGTTATCCCCTAAGGCCCTTATTTATAGGTGCGGGTGGGAAAACCTAGGCTGGTGAGTGGGAGCCGAAAATTTCGGAGAGGGATAGCCGCCCGGATTTTTTGGGATAAGTGGTTAAATGTGTGGGCGTGATATCCGGAAAAGATCAGAGTGAATCGTTTCCGTGATATCCGGACTAATTAACGAACAAAGTGAGCCGGGTCTTCTGTGTTTTCCTCGGAGTGTTGACCCGGGAAAATGAAGATGGATTCGGAGAAAACCGGGTTGTTATATGGACCACTAGTGGAGTTAGGCCTAGCTGTTTATCAAAGAAACCTAACCCGGCCTTTTGTGAACTTGTATGTTTGTTATTTTTGCAGGGAATAGCATGCGCTTCAAGGAGGATCCCGCGAAGCCCAAGCTATTCTGGGGACTACTGATGGAGGGATGATAACCCGGTAGGCTAACGTCAAGGTGTAACTCGGCCCAAAGGGAGCTGCGCAAGACCCGGCTTAAGGAGTTTCTAGAAGGCCCAAGAGTGTAGGCCGCGTAACCCGAATTGTGGGTTTCGATAAGGAAACTTAGGGTTTGTAAGTGGTGCCCAGGTAGGACTCCAAGTATGCCTTGGATAGGAGGCCATGGGGGATGAATATTATATAAGCCGACCCCTAGGGTTAGGTTAGACACGAGTTTTACTAGTTGTTCGAGTATCCCCTGTAATACCAGAGTTGAGATAATAAACCTAGATCGGAGACTCGGCGACTTGATTGCCGGCTACCAGATCGTTTATCGCCATGATTTCCCCTGAGCAAAACCCTCTCCCAAACACCAGAGTCGAATTGCCCCAAGATAAGTTACCCCCGGTAACGTCTGCCGTGATTATCCCACGACAATCCACATAGAGTTGGCATATGAACAAGTCACCTCCAACCTTCTTGGTAAAAAGGGTGGGATCGATTAAACCAACATTGAACCCACGATCCACTTGAAACTCTTTAAGGTGCTCGTACCACACACGTGGAGCTTGTTTAAGTCCATAGAGCGCCTTATCGAGTTTGTAGACATAATCGGGGTGGTTGGGATCCTCGAAACCCTGAGGTTTCTTGACATATACTAACTCATTAATGGGACCATTTAGGAAAGCACTTTTAATATCCATTTGTTGTAATTTGAAATTATGATGTGAAGCATATGCAAGCAATATACAAATTAATTCAAGACGAGCTACGGGAGCGAAAGTTTCACCGAAATCGACGCATTCGACTTGAGAGAATCCTTGAACCACCAATCTTTCCTTGTTGTGAATGATGATGCCATCTTTATCTTGCTTGTTCTTGAAAACCCATTTGGTGCCAATGACGTTCTTGCAATCCTTGGGCCTTGGTACTAACTTCCATACTTTGTTGCACTCGAAGTTGTTGAGTTTATCATGCATAGCTTCAAGCCAATCTTGATCTTCAAGAGCTTCATAGACTTTCTTGGGCTAAATGTGAGAGACGAAAGCATGTTCCTTGCTAAAGTCCGCCAATTGTCTCCTTGTTACTACCATTCCTCTAACTTGTCCAAGAATCATGTCCTCCATGTGGCCGGCACGCTCAAGATTTTCTAGCATTCTCTTTGCTCTACGCGCTAGCATCTCCTCCAAAGTCTCCTTGGATATGGCTTGAGAATCACCTTCATCATCGGAGACATGTCCATCTTGATCTTGGTCTTGTTCATCGATGGGAGATGGATCACTTATTTGTTGAGTTCTTTCACCAACATGAGAGTCTTATCCTTCTCCTTCATTGTTAGCTTGGCCTTGATTGATAGCTTGTCCTTGATCATTAGCTTGGCCTTGATTGATAGAGCGATATTGATCATTAGCTTGGCCTTGATTAGTAGCTTGAGGTCTTGGTGCATCTTGTTGGGTAGCTTGTGTATAAATGGGTCTAGTCAATGGCTCCACTTGAGTAGTGCATAGTCCTTCTCCCTCCGTCATCCGGTAACCCTCGGTGGGTTTCATTTCACCAATCCCCATTCTTCTTATGACGATGAGAGGAATTGCATCTCCTACAACAACATGATCTATACGACCCCCTTGGGACCTGTTATCCTCATCAAACACCACGTCTATAGCTTCTTCAACTTGTCCGGTGGACTTGTTGTAGACTCTATAGGCGTGAGCATTTGTGGCATAACCAACAAAGATACCCTCATATGATTAGGTCTCGAATTTTGACAAGCGTTTACCTCTCTTATGAATGAAGCATTTGCATCCAAAGACCTTGAAATATGATACATACGGCTTCTTTCCCGTGAGAATCTAATAGGGAATATTGTTCAAGTTCTTGCGGAGATACAACTGGTTTCTAGCATGACAACCGGTGGAGACGGCCTCGGCGCAAAAATGGTAAGGAGAAGAGAAATCCGCAATCATGGTCCTTGCTGCATCCATTAGTGTCCGGTTCTTCCTCTCCGCCATACCATTTTGTTGAGGGGTATAGAGAGTGGAATATTGATGAGAAATCCCCTCTTCACTAAGAAATCCCTCCATGGTGTAGTTCTTGAATTCGAAGCCATTATCACTCTGGATTACCATGATGCTTGTATTGTGTTGGCGCTCCACCAATGTGATGAACTCGATGACTCTCTTTTGAGTCTCACTCTCCCTCTTGTAGAAATACACCCAACAATATCTTGAATAGTCATCCACAATCACCATGCAATACTTCTTTCCTCCAAGACTATCATAACATAATGGACCAAAAAGTTCCAAATGAATAAGCTCGAGGACTCTTGAGGTGGTGATGGTGGTCTTGGTGGGGTGAGATTCTCCATGTAACTTTCCAAGCACGCAAGAGCTACACACATGATCTTTGGCAAACTTAGCATTCGTTAGTCCTAGAACATGATTGCCACTTTGAAGGTCATGCAAGATCCTCATATTGGTGTGGGCTAACCGGCGATGTCATAGCAAACCCACATCAACTTTAGCCATTAGGCATGTCGCGACACACGTTTCTCCTTTAGAGAAGTCCACTACATACATGCCGTTCTTGACATGCCCAACAAAGGCTACTTTAAGAGTCGTCTCCCAAGTGACAATCACATTCTCCTTATTAAAGAATAGGTAAAGCCACAATTTGCAAGTTGAAGGACCGACATGAGATTGTAACCAAGGGACTCAACAAGGAGAACATTCTCAATTTATATATCATTTAGATAGCCACCTTGCCTCGCCCCAATACCTTTAGCTCGGATTTATCACTAATAGTGACGCAATTGAGATGAGGTGAAGGAGGATTAAGGTCACTCATTGCGTCCTTGCTTCCGGTCATATGTTGGGATGCACCACTATCCACCGTCCATTTCCCTGACCCGGAAGCACTTCCCTATAATAGATTATTGTCTTGATTTAGGTACCCATCGTTGAATGTGTCCTCTTTTGTTAGCAACAAGGGTCTTTGGAACCCAAATAGTCCAATGATAATCATCACCATAAGAATTACCAACATATTTAACATACACATGACCATATCTAGATTTCATAAGAACATAAGATGGGTTATATTTTCCGGAAAGTCATTATGAGTGGCGCTCCCCCTAGAGGTATAACTACCCACAATGGTGTTTGTTTCCTTCTCTTTGATCACCTCTCCTTCTTTCACAAAGTTTACTTCTTATGAAGGAGAAGTGACCTTCTTCTTGTTCTTCTTGTACTTCTTCCTTGACTTACCAACATAGCCAAGTCCCTCCTTTCCATTCTTGACTTTTTGAGGGATCATTACCTCATTGAGAGTCTTCTCACTTCCTACAAGATTAGTTGCACCACAAGAGTTGCTAGGAAAAGTACTAATGCTAGTAGATGAATAGGACATAACTTTCTTATTAGATTGTTGAGCTAGAAGATTGTCACAAGATTTGGTTAGCTTGTCATGAATTTCTTTAAGAGACATGAACTCCTTTTCTAGTTTTTCATGACGAGCAACAAGTTCCTCGTGAGCAATTCCTAGCTTAAACTATTCATTTTCAAGGGTTTTAACAAGATAAAGAGATTGTTCATTATCCTTCCTAAGCTTAGAGACACTCATAGCAAAAGTCTCTTGAAGACTAGATAATTTTTCTCCTCAAGAGAAGCTCTAATGGAGTGCTCGTTTTCAAGAGCCCTTTTAAGCTCTTTGTCATTGCAAGAGTGACCTCAATGGCTTTACAAGGTCATGATAATTTCTTCCTTTTCATCTACAAGAGAGTTAGCATCATCAATTTGCCGCAAAAGGGCATTCACTTTCTCTTTAGTCTCGCCTTTGAGGCTAGCCAACCAAATGCCTAGTTCTTTTGCCTCACTATCTTCCTCACAAGCATTTTCAACACAATACAATAATAAAGAAGGATTAGTGAATATGGTTTTGGAGTTGGGAGAGCATACCAAAGTGGCTTTTTCCATAAGACATGTAGGTCGGATATGCGCATTCTCATTGGGGATTCAAATAGAGAGACCGATGGAGATGATGCGGTAGCTATGGCAACATGGGCCACTCCTACCACTTCATATTCTCCTTCATCTCCGAAAATATAGGTTTCCAACACCGCCCCTTCTTGAACATAAAGAGCCCTTGGAACTCTTCTAGCAAAGTTCTTGTTTTGTGGAGCCTTGGCCTTTTTTGCAAACAAGCTTGCCTTCATTTTCTTCTCTTGGCTCAAAAGGGAACTCCTTCACAAAGTGATTTGCACGTCCACAATTGTAGCATTTGCTTGGTCACTCCCCCTTCTTCTTGTAGTTCTTGTTTCTAGGGCGTCTTGGAGAGCCAGCCTTGTGAGCTTCCCATCTCTTCCAATATCCGTGCATGGCAAGAGCAATGCACTTACGAGAACCCGTCTAAGTGTCCTCATAGTCCTCCTCCTCCTCCTCATCATCCTGTTCAACTTCTTCAATTCGAGCAAACCGCCTTGGACTTCAAAGCTAGGTTGGGTGACTTTCCCATTTCTCTAGAGCGGGCAAGAGCATCATCCGCACTCTTGTGTGATAGGGATATGGCGATGAACTCACTAAGAACACCAATGGAGTTAAGGGAATTGTAGTCCTCTCTTGTCCGGGTGCTAGTGGAGAGGTTCTTCTCAAAGGGTGTAAATGCTTTGATGAACTTCCTCTTTATCCACTCATCAGAGATGTCTTCTTTTCCAAAGTCCCTCAATTGATTGGCAAGAGTGACAACTCTTCTATATAGCTTCTCGGGGGACTCATTCACTTGCATAACACAGTTCTCGAACTTGTCAATGGAAACATCATACTTGGATGATTGGATGCTAGCATTCCCTTGAAACAAAGTGTCAAACTTGTACCAAGCTTCCTTGGCGGTCTTGCAACCATGAATGTGAGTGAGATGCTCCCTTGGAAGAGCCTTTTGAATGATGCAAGGGCGGTCTTGTTGATTTGGGATTCCACATCCCCCCTAGGAGTCAAGTTGCTTGGGTCATGGGGATGGAACCCATGGACCAAACTTCTCCACAAGGTGGTGCACGAGCCAAAAATATGTGACTCCGTTTCAAACTTCCAAGAAGAGAATTCATTAGTGTTAAGAATGGGAGAAAGTCCAACATTAAGAATGTGTGGCATGGAAATAATTGGATGAATGGAGTCATAATTTTGATGTGGAGGAACTTTCGAGTTGGACCCCGAACCGTTAGCCGTTTGAGACTTGGAGCCTCCAGAATTCTCCTTTGCCTTAGCCTTTTGTGCGGCTTTCTCCTTAGCTTTGGCAATGTTATATTCGATTTCGGTATAGTCCGGAATAGTTTCCTCTTACGAACTTTCCTCATCGGAAACATGGGGAGAATTCACGTGCTCCTTAGGTTTACCCATCATGTTCTCCAACATCTTCTTGATGGAGGAAACCTCCGATCCAACACTAGAGCTAACCTTGGACAATTGGGTTTGGATGGTTCCAACCGTTATCTCTAGGTCAGCTATAGTCTCAGCCATTTTGGAGAGCTCCTCCTTAGAAGATTCAGGATCATCTCTGTTGGCCATAATACTCTTAGGCGGTTAAGCCCGATATAAGAGTTGAGGCTCTGATACCAGTTGAAAGTACACTGTGGTTAACTAGAGGGGGGGGTGAATAGGTGACCTACAAATTTTAATTCCTTTTCACTTTTAGATAGGCTTTAGAAAGTAAAAGACAAGGTTGTCTAGATGTGAAACTAGGTGAACACCCTAGGTGGCGAGAAAAAAGTATGCAACAGAAGTAATATGCAAAACACAAGATAACCACAAGTGTAAACAAGGAGACAAGGATATGTTTCCCATAGTTCCTTCTCAAGAGAAGTACGTCTATGTTGGAGAGGTGGTAAGCCACCTGGGCGCTCCTCAATAGCATGGATGTGTGCACCTTGTTCTCGTTGAGCTTCTCCGGTGTGGGAGACTCTCGTTTCCACTATGAGGTTGACTTGAAGGCGTTGACCAAACCTTTACACGTGGTTAAAGCTACTCCACAAGTGAGCTAGAGGCTCTCAACGATCCGAAGCTTCTTGCAACAAGGTGGAAACTACAAGCACCAGGGTTTCTCTAGGATGACAAGGCAACCAAGAAATTTACAAGATCCCAAGGGGTAGACTAAGGGAAAACGATTTATGGCTTGGTAAAGAGGTAGATCTAGGCCTCCTCCATCAAATCCTTGAAGGGCATTGAGTTTGGTTGGATCAGGAGGGAAATCTAGGTGTTTTGACTTCTCAAACAATGAAGGAGAGAGAGGAATGGACGAAATAGCTGTCTAGAGGAAGAAGACAGGTATTTATAGCCTCCTTTGAAATCTAGCCGTTGCTGTCTTCAAGGGCCGGAATATTCCGGTATTAGTACCAGAAATTTTCGGGGTAGAGGTCCGGATATTTCCAAATATCCGGGGGCGGATTTTACAATAATCCGGTGGCCGGAAATTTTTGGCCAAATTTTCGCCCCCATATCCGAGAGCGGGCAGCAACGGCGTGTCCTTTTTCTTCTAAGGAAACAGGGGCGGAAAATTTCCCTCGGAATATTCCGGGAAAATTTTCGCCTCCGCATCCGAGAGCGGGCACTTTGGACGCTCAAATCTTCAGCAGTTGATCTTCGCGCAGGCCGGAATATTCCGGGGCCAGGGCCGGAAATTCCGCCCTTTAGGCATCAGAAATTTCGGGCTTATATCCTGAAAAATTCGGCTTCAGATAACAATAACTAGTTCCAGAATTTCCTGTGCGAATCTTTTCGTGGAGATTTCTACTATTCTTGATAGAGACTATAATGCCAGCTGTGAACACTTAAACACCAAGTTAGTAGATATACCCGTGTTGTTATCACCACCAAAATCATTAGAGGAGACATGAGCTTTCAAACGTCCTCGGCCTTGGTGAACCCCTTGGCTCTCTGGGAGAACCCCTTGGTGGCAGGAGCAGCGGCACCACACTTGTACCTCCTCTGTGCAGATGCTTTGCGATTGAGCTCCTTCTCGAACAATGGCACGGCCTCGATGCCCATCACATCTTGGCTCTCCTTCGTATCTTTCCCGTACCCAACCTCATCGGACGCTTCAGCGAGGATACTGCCCAAGAAATCAGCTCAGTGTCATCTAGGTCCTCACCCTGTCCTTGGCCTTCCTCGAAGTACCTGTAATCCCCCGCCCCATTTCACCGACCAGTTTCGCACGCTCGGGAGATCGGCCTCCGGGATCACCAGCGACGGCTTCCTCCCCGCCACGCCGATCACCCTGGGGGAGTCAGTGGACAATGGATCTGCGTTGAGGACAAGGGGAGGCAAGACCGTTGGCGACCGTCCCAGCCGGCTCCCTGCAAGTTGTGTGCCGCCGGAAAAATATCCATAGGAGGGCGGGGATGGCCACATGCTCGGTGTCCTTGGAGGTTTGTGAACCGATGAGACCGAGCTAGCAGCCATGGCGTTGGTGGCCGCCGCCGCAACAGCTTCCAGCTCAGTGACAATGCGTAGCATGCAGAGGGTTGCGAGGGCACCAACTTGCAAAGCTTTGAAGGAGATGGCCTCTTCCTCCGCTCGCCGCACGGGCCCGACAGCTGCTTCAATGGCCTGAGAAGCCTTCGAAGCGACCTGCCTCCTCCTCTGGTCGCCGCGCTTCTAGGACTCTGACGTCCTCTGTGCCGGGTGAGCTGTTTTTTTGGCTTCTTTTTGGACGCGGCGGGGCCGTCGTCCGACGGATCGGACGCGGCGGGACGGGTGGGGACCTGATCGGCTGCATCGGCTTCGGTGACGGCGGCGGCAGCGAGGGCATCCATGGGGTTTTTGAGCTGGGAGGCGGGAGCGAAAGCGTCAGAGTGCCGCAGACATGCGGGCCAGGATAGAACAAGGGAATGAATTGGAGGGACATCGAAATCATCCACGCGCGTCGGCGTCGACGCATTTCCGTCTCAAATATGGGCTAGGAATGGGTCGAAACGGACGAGAAACCAGGCATGTGTCTGAATTCATTAAATGGGTCGCGCGCGTTGGGCCGCGGTTTTGCCCCGCATGGATGGATACGGACGCGAACGGACCAAATGGGTCGGCGCGTTGGAGTTTCTCTTAGAGCATCTCCACCGACACCACCACCCAAACGCCCCCCCCAAAGGCCCAATGGGGGTCCGGACTAAATAAAACGACGCAGCGGCACCCCCCAAAGGTGTAAAGGTCACCCACCTGACACGCGTCCCCGCCCGTCATACCCACACAAAAAACTTATAAAATTTTGTTCATAATTTAACAGTAGAGGCATATGCTTTTTTGTATATATAAATAGAACGAAATTTAAAAACACGACGCGACGCCCGCGAAGAACTAATCCTCGTCCTCGTCGTCCGAGGGTGGCGACGGCGGAGTGCCTAACTCCTGCTCCGTTGTCGGCGGTGGGGGTGTTCCGGGAACGGCACCGTAGGAGCCGCGGGAACTGCCGGTGGCGGTGCAAGGAACCGCGGGTCTGCACCGCGTCGGGCGTCCTCCTATGACGGCCAAGGGTCCCAACGGGCTTCAGCCGCGTCTGGCCCCGGCCACGGTTCCTGATCCACCTCCGCCATGTCGTCGTCCTCCGGCAGCGGCTCCTCCTCCTCCAACGGCTCCTCCGGCAGAGGCTCCTCCGGCAGCACATTCTATGGAAGCGCCATTGTTGTGGGTGTGCAACCGGCGCAGCAGATCGTGGGCGTGCACCCGACGTGGCAGATCGTGGGAGTTCAACCGTCGTGGCTGCGCTTAAAAAGAGGTCTTTGCGCCGTATCCCGAGGCGAGGCGGCTGCAGGCAGGCGAGGCGACACGACGGGACGTGAGGCGGCTGCAGGCAGGCGAGGCGACGCGACCGGACGCGAGGCGGCTGCAGGCAGGCGACACGACGCGATGCGGCTCGAGGCGCGCCTTCCCAATGCGCACGTACCCACTACGACCGCCACTTCCCCCACTACGCGCACGTCCCCACGACCGAGGAGCCTGCTCACGACAGGTATAAAAGCCCCTCTCTCCGGAGAGGGGGTGATTCCTGCCCCATCCCCATCTCTCTGCGGCGATCATCCACCACTTCTCCGGCGATGGCGAGATCTCCAAGAGTCGGTCGCGTGGCCATGGAGGGAGAGGAGGCCATGGGGGGCAGGTGGTCACTCTGCCCGAGCAGGTCGTACCGCCCGTGGAGGTCGAACAGGAGTCCGACAGCGACGGCGACGACGCTGGTGGAGATGCCCTCCCCTAGTTCTTCATCATACTCCGGTAGCCATTGGGCTACTCTTTGAGGCTACCAGATAGGATCGGCGTCCTGCTCGAAGGCAGGGAGCCGGACTCCTATACCCTCCAGCTGGAAGGGTGCCCTCATCGCTACGTGGTCATCGTGTTCAGGCACCACGACCACCTGTTACTCGGCAACGGCTGGGCTGCATTCACCCGTATGCACCAGCTGCGGCAGGGTTGGATGCTCATCTTCCTCTACGCTGGGGCAGGGAAGTTGCGCATCAAGATATACGATGCCACTTGCGCCCGCAACCCCTGCTGCATGAACGGCGAGGAGGAGGTCCACTCCAACGGCGAAGAGGAGGGCCACTCCAACGGCGAGGAGGAGGGCCCTGCTGGTTAGGGCCCTGAAAACATGGACCAAGGGTGTTGGGGGAAAGATAACCTGGTACCCCTAAGGACGAAGAAAATATGACCAGCCAGAAGCGAGACCCGGCCAGGAGGCAAAGCCTGGTCTGGGGGTAACTCAGCTTTGGAAGATGCTATAGAAGGAAGATTCTGGAAGACCCGGAAACCTTGTACAAGTTGGAGACTCAAGACTTGGAGGTCACGCAGGGGACCTAGATTAGGACTCTTAATATGGTGTGACCCAGTTTTTACCTTGTACGACCAGGAGACCAGCCGCCCATATAAGCAGGCTCCTAGGTCATAGAGAGAGAGAGATTTCGGGTAGAAACCCTAAATTCCAGGTCTCGGCGAGAGTCGGCCAAATTCCAGGTCTCGGCGAGAGTCAGCACGAGCCAAATTCCAGGTCTCGGCGAGAGTCGTCCAAATTCCAGGTCTCGGCGAGAGTCAGCACGAGCCAAATTCCAGGTCTCGGCGAGAGTCAGCACGAGCCAAATTCCAGGTCTCGGCGAGAGTCGGCCAAATTCCAGGTCTCGGCGAGAGTCAGCACGAGCCAAATTCCAGGTCTCGGCGAGAGTCAGCACGAGCCAAATTCCAGGTCTCGGCGAGAGTCGGCCAAATTCCAGGTCTCGGCGAGAGTCAGCACGAGCCAAATTCCAGGTCTCGGCGAGAGTCAGCACGAGCCAAATTCCAGGTCTCGGCGAGAGTCGGCCAAATTCCAGGTCTCGGCGAGAGTCGGCCAAATTCCAGGTCTCGGCGAGAGTCAGCCCGAGCTAAATTCCAGGTCTCGGAGACATTGCAGTCCGAGCCTCTAGATCGATTGCTAATAAGATCCCAGCTGGAAGTAAGCTATTATCTCCCATGGAGAGGTCGAACCAGGATAATCCTTGTGTACAAGACAAAGAGACCTAAGAACCCTAGCAACATCGTGCGATATCGAGCATCAAGTGTAATCCCAGAGTTGAGTTATTATATCAAGATCGGAGACTCGGCGACTTTGATTGCCGGCTACCAGATCGAATTGCACCATGTTTTCCTCTGGGCTAAACCCTCTCCCAAATACCTGTGTCGTCTTGCCCCAAGATCAGTTACCCCCGGTAACATCTGCCGTGATTATCCCACGACAGTTGGCGCCCACCGTGGGGCCTGCGTCCAAAGGTGTTTACATCACGGGAGAAGCTCGGGAGAACATGAAGAACCTCATCATCGGCGAGATCTACATCAACCCCGAAGGAGAGAAGATGGTGGACGATTTTGGCTGGGGGGCCAGAGTCGGATCTGCTCGAATCCGGATCTGTCATCACAATCGGCCGGGTCAACATCCTCATCGGCATGGTACGTACGTCCGGTTCAATCCCCGATGATTTTGAGTATGATTCTATATCAGCTTAGCCCAAGAGTGCTGCGCAACTTCGGTTAGCATGGCCCGGAGCGCTTCGCAAAAATTTATATCAGCTTAGCCCAAGAGTGTTGCGCAACTTCGGTTAGCATGGCCCGGAGCGCTTCGCAAAAATTTATATCAGCTTAGCCCAAGAGTGCTGCGCAACTTCGGTTAGCATGGCCCGGAGCGCTTCGCAAAAATTTATATCAGCTTAGCCCAAGAGTGCTGCGCAACTTCGGTTAGCATGGCCCGGAGCGCTTCGCAAAAATTTATATCAGCTTAGCCCAAGAGTGCTGCGCAACTTCGGTTAGCATGGCCCGGAGCGCTTCGCAAAAATTTATATCAGCTTAGCCCAAGAGTGCTGCGCAACTTCGGTTAGCATGGCCCGGAGCGCTTCGCAAAAATTTATATCAGCTTAGCCCAAGAGTGTTGTGCAACTTCGGTTAGGCCCGGAGCGCTTCGCAAAAATTTATATTAGCTTGACCCGAGAGTGCTTCGCAATATTGTAAAATATTCTATTAATATTACCTTAGCCCAAGAGTGCTGCGCAACTTCGGTTAGCATGGCCCGGAGCGCTTCGCAAAAATTTATATTAGCTTGGCCCGAGAGTGCTTCGCAATATTGAGAAATATCCTATTAGTATAAGCTTAGTCCAAGAGTGCTTCACAACTTCGGTTAGTGTTGCCCAAAGAGTTCTTGGCAACAGTATGTGGATCAATGTGGTAATGTTGCACAATTAAGCTTTTACTTTATAAACATTGATCCGGGTCTTGGGGGCTCTTACTTGAATAGTTTGTAGCTGCAATCCTAAGACCTGGCTTTTATGCCGCCAGTATAATCCTTGCCTATCTTGCTTAAGCTCGATGTGACTCGCACTTATATGGCTTGTTTGCTCTCCTGTAATCTCAATCAGTTATGATGCCCATGGGGACTTAACTGACCCTGTTTTTCAGAGTGAGTTCAGCAGTGATAATCCATGCGAAAGCCGGCTTACAGTTAAAGGTTTGCAAAAGAGTCATCTAAACCATCGACATATTGAGAGGACCCACCTCGGTAACCTGGAGGCATAAGAACCCAGGAAGAAACATGATTTATGGGATGTTATTGAGATAAACCTGGAGGCGTATGAACCCAGGAAGAATAACCGGGTTTTATCCTTTTATATATTATTTGTCTTATTTCGGGAGTTTAACCTGGATGATCGAGCTTGCTGCTTCACCTGAAACATGACGCCTAAAATCAAGATCATGAAGGAGAACAAGACCAGCTCGAATCCAGCTTAAACTTGGGGGCTACTGTTGGGGGAAAGATAACCTGGTACCCCTAAGGACGAAGAAAATATGACCAGCCAGAAGCGAGACCCGGCCAGGAGGCAAAGCCTGGTCTGGGGGTAACTCAGCTTTGGAAGATGCTATAGAAGGAAGATTCTGGAAGACCCGGAAACCTTGTACAAGTTGGAGACTCAAGACTTGGAGGTCACGCAGGGGACCTAGATTAGGACTCTTAATATGGTATGACCCAGTTTTTACCTTGTACGACCAGGAGACCAGCCGCCCATATAAGCAGGCTCCTAGGTCATAGAGAGAGAGATTTCGGGTAGAAACCCTAAATTCCAGGTCTCGGCGAGAGTCGGCCAAATTCCAGGTCTCGGCGAGAGTCAGCACGAGCCAAATTCCAGGTCTCGGCGAGAGTCGGCCAAATTCCAGGTCTCGGCGAGAGTCAGCACGAGCCAAATTCCAGGTCTCGGCGAGAGTCAGCACGAGCCAAATTCCAGGTCTCGGCGAGAGTCGGCCAAATTCCAGGTCTCGGCGAGAGTCAGCACGAGCCAAATTCCAGGTCTCGGCGAGAGTCAGCACGAGCCAAATTCCAGGTCTCGGCGAGAGTCGGCCAAATTCCAGGTCTCGGCGAGAGTCAGCACGAGCCAAATTCCAGGTCTCGGCGAGAGTCAGCACGAGCCAAATTCCAGGTCTCGGCGAGAGTCGGCCAAATTCCAGGTCTCGGCGAGAGTCGGCCAAATTCCAGGTCTCGGCGAGAGTTAGCCCGAGCTAAATTCCAGGTCTCGGCGACATTGCAGTCCGAGCCTCTAGATCGATTGCTAATAAGATCCCAGCTGGAAGTAAGCTATTATCTCCCATGGAGAGGTCGAACCAGGATAATCCTTGTGTACAAGACAAAGAGACCTAAGAACCCTAGCAACATCGTGCGATATCGAGCATCAAGTGTAATCCCAGAGTTGAGTTATTATATCAAGATCGGAGACTCGGCGACTTTGATTGCCGGCTACCAGATCGAATTGCACCATGTTTTCCTCTGGGCTAAACCCTCTCCCAAATACCTGTGTCGTCTTGCCCCAAGATCAGTTACCCCCGGTAACATCTGCCGTGATTATCCCACGACAAAGGGAGTACTCTCTCAGTTAATGAATAGTTAATTTTAGATTCTTACTCTCAGTTAAGATTTTGTAAGTTTGACCCTTTTTTATCAAAAATTTGTAGCAATATTTACAACATTAAATTAGTATATTATTCCTCTCTTCACAATTACATTGTGTTCCGAGTTTAGTCAAAGCCAAACTTTTTAAAAAGTTTGATAAAATATATACAAAATATATAGTCATTTATAATATCAATTTAATAGTATTATAATTATTATAAACTATATTTTACATATTATACATTTGATATTATGATGTTGATATTTTCTCAAATATATTTGGTCAAAATTTTAAAGTTTCACTTTAAAAAACCCCGAACGCGATGTAAATAAAAACAGAGAGGCTATGACACTACATTTAGAGAAACAGGGAGGGTTTAGGAAGCGCCACACTTGGGGTGATCTCGTGTTGATCAATACATATGGTACAAGTCTTGGCTTGCAAGGAAAATCAATAAAGATCTAGAACCGAATTTGTTAGTCCTAGGTATTCTATACATGGTACATACGTATACAAGGTATACTCTAACATCCCCCCTCGGTGTGTGCGTCGGATGGAAGAACGCTCAAGCTACACCCAAATTTAGTAAACAGGTGTGTTGGTAACCCCTTTGTCATTATGTCGGCGAACTAACGAGAAGACGACACATGAACGCATACCTGTCCAAGCGAGACCTTCTCCCTGACAAAGTGAATGTCAATGTCGATGTGCTTGCTGCGACGATGCTGGACTGGGTTCGAGGCCATGTAGATGGCGCTGACATCATCACAAAAAACAACCGTGGCAGCCGAAAGGGGATGATGGAGTTCTCCAAGAAGCTGGCGGATCCAGCAACACTCGGCGACAACATGTGCAACCGCCCTGTACTCGGCCTCGGTACTGGAACGGGAGACAGTTGTCTGCCGTTTGGACGACCATGAGATCACGTTGTCGCCAAGGAACACACAATAACCAGAGGTGGAACACCGAGTATCTGGGCAACCGGCCCAATCAGCGTCAGAGTACGCGGTGAGTGAGGTCGACTGAGAACTGGAGAGATGCATACCGAGATCAATAGTACCCTTGCTATATCGTAGAATCCGCTTCACCAAGTTCATGTGAGGCATGCTTGCTGGACAACATGAGAGATGTCAGGACGCGTTAGCGTCAAGTACTGGAGTGCACCGGCATAGCTCCTGTACTCCATAGGATCATCGAGAAGAGCACCATCAGTAGCGGACAATTTGCACACTTTGTGTCAATGGGGGTTGCGCATGGGTTGCAGTCTGTCATGCCAGCGCGTTGGAGCAGCTCGGTGGCTGATACGTCATAAACGTATCTACAATTTCTGTTGTTTCATGTTGTTTTCATGCCATATGCTACATGTTTTTCTTACACATTATATCATTTTTATTGATTTCCTGGGACTAACCTATTGACAAGATGAAATAGAACTAGTTCCCTGTTTTCTGATCTTTTTAGTTTCAGAAAAGTTGTTCTCGAAATATTCTCGGAATTGGAAAATTCGAAGCCCAAAAGTCTTAGAATTTCTGAAGGTTCCACGGAGTCCAGAAAAGGCCCGGAGGGGGTCCACACCATGAGGCGGCCCCCTCCCCCTGGCCGCGCCTTGGGGTAGTGTGGGCCCCTCGGGCGTCCACCGCCATCGCCCTTTCGCATATTTATTCCCCCCGATACGTCAACCCTAAGAGGAGACCACTTTTCCTCGAAAAACACCCGAGGCTGCCGTCATCGTCAACCCGAGATCGGGAGGGTTCTGGAGCTCTCCCCGGCACCCTGCCGGGAGGGAAAATCATCGCCGGAGGGGTCTACACCACCATGCCCGCCTCCGGAGTGATGCGTGAGTAGTTCATTCATGGACTACGGGTCCAGAGCAATAGCTAGATGGTTGTCCTCTCCACTTTATGCCTCATGTTAGAATCTTGTGAGCTTCCTCACGTGATCGATATCATCTTATTGTAATGCTACATTTTGTGTTTGCTGGGATCCGATGATTATTGAATGCTATGTCTTTTGATTATCAATCTATCATGTTATTTTCATGTGTAATTTATTTATGATCTTGCATGCTCTCCATTGTTAGTAGATGCTCTGGCCAAATAGAGGCTAGTTACTCCAAGAGGGAGTATTTATGCTCGATAGTGGGTTCATGCCTCCTTTGCATCTGTGCTCAAGTAACAGAAACGTGACGGATGGAGGATGTTCTGTTGCCATTAGGGAGAAAACAACGATGTTTACTTCGTTTACATTGTTTACATTACACACTTTGCTTACTGCGATTATCCGTTGCTTGCAACTTAATACACAACGTATGTTCGGATGATATTCGGAGGGTGGATTATTAGTCATAGATGGAGTTGGATGACGGTCTATGTATTTTGTTGAATGCCCGCATGAATCTCATAGTAATCTTTATGTTATGCATGTTTAATTATCTATCAATTGCCCACCTGTCGTGGTGGTGTCACGGCAGATGCCATAGGATGGCTAAAGATGTGGGAACGATGGACGCTGGAGGTGTCCGGGGAGGGATCACGCGACGAGTAGCCGCGTGAGGTAAGATCCACACAACACAAACAACACGATGTACCCAGGTTCAGGGCCCTCGTGAGGAGGTAAAACCCCTACTCCTGCCTTTCTCTATGTATTGCTATATGTCACCGAGTAGCTCACAGTACAAGGAATGATGTTCACCGAGTAGCCTCTCTATGCTCCCGAGTAGAGCTAGGTCAAGAACTTAGGGTTTCTAGGGTTTCCTCTCAATGTCTCCCAGCGTGCCTCGCGCAGGAGGCGGCGGGGCACCTTATATACACGGTGCCCAGCCGGATACGTCCAAATCCTAGACAAGTGTCGACATAGTGTTCACATGTCCTTTCTCCGAGTACGGCCTGACAGCTTTGGTCGTTGGTCTTGGCCGCTTCTGTAAAGTCGTTGGGCAAAACTAGGGGACAGACTGGTATCACTGTACCTAGTCACAGAGCAGGCCCCCCTTATCCTGCCACCGACTGCTTCCATGCTGTCACTGTCAGGCAGGCCGTCCCCACGTGAACAGTAGTTCGAATGCTGCCAAGTACGGACCCAGGATACGCGGGATCCTGTGTCAGAACGGCTCTTTTGACTTCCTGCCCGAGTAGTTTCCCGCCAAAGGTTCCCGCCAATTGTACTCGGGCCAAAGTTTCTACTCGACAGGGTAGAAACTGATTGATATCTCCGTCTGGCCATCTCGAGGTGAGACCGGGTAGCAGACTACCGGGTAGCGAGTACTCGGTAGTCGGATACTCGACCAAACCTTTCTTCTGTACGCGGCCTTTATCATCTGTCTTTACCCTACTCGGGGGTAACCCCCCGACAGCAGTCCCCGAAGCTGGTTGAGTCTTGCGAACTTGTTCACTAGGCTCTGCCAGCTTAAAACCAGCCTTTGCATCTTACCCATCGAACCTCAAGATGCCGAGTAGGTCCTCCGAGTAGCTATCTGGAAAGTATCTTGAGTCTCCTCTTTTCCGAGTAGCACTCGCTTTCTACTCTGTATCCGAGTAAAAAGACTTAGCGAAATTTCGCAAACTGAGCCTCTGCAGCGCAGAGCAACATCCAGCCCTTCACGCAGGCACTGCCTACGTGTCAAGCATCCACGACCTTGTCGTTTGGTTGCCCAGGACACGACGCCACGTGTCCAGTTTTCACGCCGTGGGCCCACCGGCCGTCGTGTCCCATCAAGCGCAATTACTGGCCACGATCTGAAGGTGGGATCAAATGCGGCCGTTACGCGCGCAGCCTGCGCTTGTGCGCGTTTCTATTCGGCCACAGGACCCACCACACGCCACAATCGATCCCACTCCCGCAGCGGTAACGGTAATCTCGCCGAGGGGGTATAAATACCCCCGCGGTAACTTCCTTTTCCCCTTCCCTGCTCATTTCCTCTTCTTCCTCCCGTTCTTCTTCGCCACCGAGCGCTCCGCCGCCGCGCTAGCCTCTGCGCCGCCGCGGACTCGCTCCACCACCAAACCCATTTGATTTCCGATTCCTCCACTCGCAACCATGGCCAAGTCCTGCTGGGCCGGTTCCTCCATCACCCAAGCCAACCTCGCCTGGCTTGTGAATGAGAGAAGGGTTCCCCCCGGCGTGGAGTGCCGGGCGCCCGACGACGAGACCGTGCCCAAGCCCAGGGACGGAGAGCGCGTGGTGTTCATGTCCCACTTCGAGCGCGGGTTCGGGCTGCCAGCGTCGGACTTCATGCGTAAGTTCCTGAACCACTTCGGGCTGCAGATGCACCATCTGCCGCCCAATGCAGTTGTTTTCCTCGCATACCACGCCGTGGTGTGCGAGGCTTTTCTCGGCATCAGGCCCACCGTGGAGACGTGGCTCCGCTACTTCCACCTCCGCCAACAATCTGCCGGGAAGAAGGACAGCGCGGGCGTTCCTCGCGCCACCGACGTCGGCTGTGCCATGATGGTGCAGCGGAACGGCACGAACCACCCCCGTATCCAGGGGCTGGATTCCTGCCGAATGTGGCAGCAAACGTTCTTCTACGTGAGGAACGTTGCCGCCGCTGATGGAGCCCCCGTCGACGATCGGATCAATCTGCCCCCTTGGAGCAAGCGTGCTCCACTCGGGTCGAATTGGAAGGAGAAGCCCGTCAACGACGAGATCGCCACCGAGATAGAGACGCAACTCGGCTGGCTGAAGACGCATGGCCTCCGGAATGACGATCCAGTGGCGTGCTGGATCAAACGCCGGGTGCTCCCTCTGCAGGAGCGATGCCACCTCATGTGTTACATGGGAGGGCCTCGCGATTGCACCAGGACTACCACCGTCGAGATCGACGACGCTGACGTTCCCCGGCTTGCCAGGAACATTCTGAAGACCGGCCTCAACGAGAAGTGGCGGTACGGGTTCGTTCCGTTCAGCCGCAGGACTCCAATCTTACGGGTACGTCTCCCTTACTCTGTTTTCGTCTCTGCCTTCCGAGTAGATAGCTTATCTTTTCGCCTCGACTAGCAATCACCTTGTGCACCGAGTAGGACACTTAGCTAAATCGCCTTAGGCTTAATGTGCTTTGTGCTTGCACGCCTCGTCGAGTAGGAAACTTAGAAAAAAGCCTGGGCTTAGTGTGCTTCGTGGGTGCACGCCTACCCGAGTAGAGTTCTATTCTGGTACTCGGCTAACTCGTGATCCTTCTCTGCCTTTCAGACTCTTACTCGCCAGCTCACTGAAAGCAGCGAGGTCCTCGAGGAGAACTGGTCCAAGGATCGCGAGGAGGATGATCTACCTCCCTCTGATGACGCGGAGCAGAGCAGCCCCGTTCCCGAGAAGCGCGACGTCCTCAACACTTGGTCGGATGAAGGCTCTCACGGTACTGTTATCTTTATCCCGTTTGTTTCTGAAGAACATCAACCTCTTGCGTTGCTGTTTCTGATTCTTCCTTCTTCTCCCTTGAATTTCTCAGACGAGGCCGCTGCGGAGGAGGACGACGAGGATGAGGACGAGAACAAGGGCGATGCGCCCCTTGTCGTCAAGCCTCTGTCGGTTGCCCCCCCCGAAACTCGCAAACGGACAGGCGGCGAAGCACGAGCGCCCCCTGCCAAGAAGAAGAAGAAGCCCGCCGAGGAGGGAGAGACCCCCGAGAAGAAGAAACCCACCAAGCTCACCACGAAAAGAAAGAGGAAACAGCTCTCTTCCACTACCGCGTAAGCTTCCTTCCCAGTCGTCTTACTTCTCGCGCAGTACCATTTTCCCCATTTTCTTCCGCTTCCTGATTCCCTTCTCCTCTTTCCACAGAGCTCCCCTGGACGTGAACGCCGCTTGCGCGTCCGGCCAAGCCAAGGAAACCCCAATTCCTCTGATCAACGTCGATGACGACGAGGAGGACAACACTGCCCACGCTGCTGCTGCCAACGCACCGATCACTTCTGCTCAGGGAGCAGGATCCGAAGCGGCAGCTCAGGACGCTGCCGTCCACCCCGAAAGATCACCTTCTCCTCCGGCTAGCAATGCCGAGGAGATCCGAGACCATGATATGCAAGACACTGCCGCCCCCGAGCGGCCTGAAGCAGAACCAGAGCAAACCAGCACAGAGGCTGGTGCACGAGACAATCTTGCTGTCGAGCAGCAAGTAGGAGACAACGCCGCTGCGGATGCCACCGTCACGGATGCTTATCCGTTGCCAGGCGGCGCTCCGAGTAGCGCCCAGCTAGAGACTGCGCTGGGTGACGGGTCTGCAGCGCCACCAACTGTGCAAGACCCTACACCGCCGACATCTTCCTTGTCGCCACAGGGTAAGAACACACCCAGCCCTCCTGGGCGAGTAACCAGGCAACGGGCCCTTGATGCTCTGAGGGATTACTGCTCCGAGAAGGGCCCTTCTGAGAAGGAGGCTGCCGATAAGGTGGCTGCTGAGGAGGCCAAGGCCAAGGAGAAGGCCGCCGAGAAGGCCAAAGCCGAGAAAGAAACTGCTGAGAGAGCCAAGGCCGAGCAGAAGAAGCTCAGGGCTGAACAGAAGAAAGCCGAGAAGCGAGCTGCCGAGGAAGCAGTCGCCGAGAAGGCAAAGGCCAAAACTGAGGGGAAGAAACCCGAGGACCCCGAGAAGCAGAAGATCGAGAAGGAGCAGAGGAAGGAAAGGGCCAGAGAGCAAGGCGCATCTGCAGGCGGAGCACTCGTGATCCGCGACTCCGGCCCAATTCCTGCTGCGCTCTCTGCGGGCGCTCGCGCTGCTGGTCAGCCCTGCTACCCGGAATACATGATTGAGGTTAGCCACCAACATAGCATTGGTTTCCCTCCCCAAGATAAAGCTGTAGCTATTCAGAAGGGGAGGAAAGCTGTAGCCAGGATCACTCCTCCCTTCGATCCAGCCCAGAACAAGCCCATCAATATTGCTTCTCGGGGAGTCCAAGACAAGCCAATAACCTCCAAGGGTCTTGAGCAGGTACTGGACACTGTCGGCTACATCAGCGCCAAGTGGGACAGCGCTGTTCTTGGAGAGGAGAAGTGGCACGGCTTGACTCTTGGCTCCGTCGACCACTACCGCGTGGAGTGGAACAAGATCGACTTGGGACACCAGCCCATGTCCGTCTCCACCGATACCGCCACCCTCGCAGCCAAGATGTTCTTGCATCGCAAGAATGCCGAGGATATCGAACAGAGCTACGCAGTAAGTCTTTTGGCCTTTTCCGAGTTGAATTTTCTTCTCTTCTACTCGCCTTTCTTCTTTCTCACCATCACTCCCAGTCCCCGAGATTTGGGGCGAGTAGGTGGATACTCTCCGAGTAGCCTCCTACTCGGGCCAAATCTTCTCTGCTTTGCCTAACTCATTTTCTTCTCGGTTTTCAGGATACCGTTCTCAAGCGGACCAACTTGTACCGCATCCTTCTCTGGAACCACTCCATCGCCAGGAGGCGCATCACCGCACTGGAGAAAGAGAAGGCAGATGCCGAGGCCGCAAGCAAGAACGCCAAAGAGAGCAGCCAGCAGCTGGCTGAAGTGCAGGGTAGGCCTTTTAGCTACGCGGTTTCTGCGTTTTATTTTTACGCCCGCTCCTGCTTTCTTTGGCCCTAACCTTTCCTTCTCTGCAGCTAACCTGAAAGCCCTAGTCGACGAGCACGAGAAGTGCCGTGCTTTTGTGGCAGACGCCGAGGCCACCATAAAGAGACTTGAAGGTGAGCTTGCTGTTTACTCGGTTCTGTATTAAGTCTGTTTCCTGTTTTACTTCTCGGCTAACCTTATCAATCTCTTCGCAGAAGATCACAAGTCATTTGCTGAGGCGCACCAAGATTGCATCAAGCCAGCAGAGGTGGAGAAACAGCTGTCTGACCAGACCATCGCTCTGGTGAAGGACCACACCACCGAGATGGAATCCCTGCAGCTCCGACTTCAGCAAGCACTCCAGGACGCTGTGAAGATTGGCGCCGAGAGGGACGCGGCCATCGCCGAGAAAGCCAAGGCCGAGACCACTTTCAAGGCCAAGGAGAGGGCCCTCGAGTCTGAATGCGAAACTCTGAAGAAAACCAATGCCAATCTCTTCGCTCAGATGACCACTCTTCGCGGAATCCAAGACAAACGTATTGGCAACGAGGAGTCCTGGAAATCCAAGCTGCAGCAGCTGTGCCGCCAATTGAGGGGTAAGTTTTCTTCTTCCCTGCATCCTCTCTTCTCGGTCTTTCTCTTCTCGGTTTCCCTTTTCTTGGTTTTTGAAGTTGCCATTTGCTATTTCAGATATCTGGCCTGCTCTCGATTCCACATCTGCGCCTACTCTGGCCACAAACCGAGCGCTTCGCCTTTCGAAGGGCGAGGAGGCAGATACTAGTTCTGAGATCGAGGACGTCTTGCTGGTGCTCAAAAGCTTCTTCGATCAGCTAGTCGGTCTTGGAACCGACTTGGTGCACGTGGGCTTTGAGCTTCACAGGTTGTTCTGGCCTCATGACCCCCAGCCAAGAAAGATGCGGGATCTCGCCCACAAGCTGGAGGCAGCGAAGGCCGAGCTGAAGAAGTGGCGAGCCTCTGCAGCCCGTGCTGGTGCAGATGTGATGCTTCTCTGCATGGCGTCTTGGTACGAGAACCTTGACATGCAGCGCATCCGCGGGAAGCGCAGTAACTCCAAGTGGGAAAACGATGCCGCTAGCGTGGCCTTGCGCAAGCAGATCGCTTATGAAGTTGCCGAGTATGCCGAGACGGAGGTCTACATCGACGGCCCCCCCGAGCCGGACACTGATTATGAAGATGAGGAGGAAGCCGACTTGGAGGACGACGAGGACGACGATGAGGAAGAACTTGTGGACTACTTCGAATCTCCCAAGGGCAAGGCCGGGAAGGGCAAGGCCACCGTCGTCGCGAGTAGCGATGAGGAAGAGCATGCCCACATCGACAGCGAGCCACTCAACTTCGGCACCTCCTCGGGTGCTGCTCTCGACGACACGGTGCCACCTCCTAGCCACACCGCTGGCTCCTCTTCGGCTCCAGGCCCCATCTCGGTGGCCACAGCTACATCCGAGCAGACGGCCACCCAGAATGATGTTGAGATGGAGGAGTCCGCCGCCGTACAGACGGAAACGGACGCCACCAACAACGAAGAAGCTGCCGAGAAAGCCACCGCTGAAGAAACTGCTACCAAGACAGCCGTCGAGGAAGCAACTGCCCATGCCAGCGCCGAGAACACTGCCTCCTCAACCTGAGGCCACCTGCAACTTTTTTAACTTGAACATTTATCAGATCCCCGGGATGCCGGGAGCATATGTATCAGACAATATTTGTTTTCGCTTGCTACTCAGTTTTTATGCCCACTCAGTTTACGTTGACATTAATCAATTTGAACGACAATGGCTCAATGCCGAGTTGTGTTTCCATGCGAGTCCCCGAGTAGCTTTTCTTATTCACCCTGTCTTTTCATCTCTGCTCTACCTGCGACTTGTCGCTTGTTTGGTATTCGAGTCACAAGAATTAAAGAACAAGGCTGTAAATACTTAGCCGCTAGAGAACAATCATGATAACGCAGCCCACCATTTAGCCGAGAAGACGAAAACGAGGAACAAAAAGTAACCGACAATCTACTCGGTTCCTGCACTTTTTCTTCCTTAGCGATTTTCGTGTGCTCATTGACCTTTTGCTTGTTCTCTTGCTTGCCATGAAGCCGGGTTTCGGACAGCAGCGAAGTCGAAGAGTTGGCATGTAGGTTTAAACACAGTACTCAATGCACTTTTGAGTTCTGAAGTGAAGCAACCGAATAGACAGAGGAACAAACCGAGTAAAAACACTTGGAGCAATTTTGGACGAGGGCAGTCCCCGAGAACAATTTTAGATTGCAGAGTAGAATTTCAACTCGGATGAAAGAGTACATACACATCTTTGCTTACGAATGAAAACGACGAAGTAGAGCTACATTCCAGGGACGCTTGGTTTCCTCTCCAGCTTTATCTGCCCTGTTCGCCTGCGATGGGCGCATATCTACAAGATAGTACGCGTCATTGTGCAGCGCTTTGCTGACAATGAAAGGCCCTTCCCATGGAGGAGACAACTTGTGCATCCCGGCTGTGCGCTGCACAAGCCTAAGGACCATGTCTCCTTCTCGGAAAACCCTTGGGTTCACCTTTCGGCTATGATAGCGCCGCAGGTTTTGCTGGTAGACAGCCGAACGTGACAGAGTCAGCTCTCTTGCTTCTTCAAGCAGGTCAACGTCGTCTTCTCGAGCTTCTCTCGCCTCCACCTCAGTGTAGAGGGCTACTCGGGGGGAGTCATGCTCTAAGTCTATTGGCAACACGGCCTCAGCCCCGTATACCAAGAAGAATGGCGTGTAGCCGGTTGACCGGTTAGGGGTAGTCCTTAGACTCCACAACACCGCTGGCAACTCTTCTAGCCAACACCCAGGTGTTTTCAGCAATGGCTCAATCAGCCTCGGCTTGATGCCTGCCAGTACCATCCCATTTGCTCTCTCAACTTGCCCATTGGAGGCAGGGTGCGCGACTGACGCAACGTCCAGTCGGATATGCTTATCTCTGCAGAATCGCACCATTGCCCCCTCTGCAAAGTTGGTACCGTTGTCGGTGATGATACTGTGTGGGTAGCCATATCTCATGATCACATCTTTCACGAACTTCACAGCTGTGACTCCATCACACTTCCGAATAGGCTTCACCTCGATCCACTTGGTGAACTTGTCCACCATGACCAAGATATGTGTCATATTGCCCTTAGCCGGCTTGAAAGGACCAACCATATCCAAGCACCAAACAGCAAACGGCCATGTGATAGGAATTGTTTTCAACTCGGATGCTGGCACGTGAATCTTACTTGCGAACATCTGGCAGCCGGCGCACTTCCTCACAATGTCCTCAGCTTGCTGCAATGCAGTGAGCCAGTAGAAGCCATGCCGAAAAGCTTTCTTGACTAAGGCCCGAGAAGAGGCATGATGCCCACATTCTCCTTGATGTATCTCCACCAGGATTTCTTCTCCTTCCTCTGGGCTCACACAACGTTGCAGCACACCAGTGGCACTTCTCTTGTGCAGCACATCTCGGACTAAGGCGTAGCCCTTGGATCTTCTCTGAATCTGCCTCGCGGTCACCTCATCTTCAGGTAAAGTACCGTCCCTTAGAAAGGATAATATGGGCATTGCCCAACTCGGTGTCTCCCGCACGGGAAACACTGGTTCGTCCATTTCCATTGGGACAGGCTCTGGTGGTTGCACAGGAGGAGTAGGAGCGCTTCTTTGCAGCCCAGATCGATTGGCGAGAACTTCTTCAATGAATGCAACAGCTTCTGGGTTGAGGACGGCAGTCCCCGAGTAAGGAGTGGCAGTCCCCGGGTAAGGAGTGGCAGTCCCCGAGTAAGGAGTGGCAGTCCCCGAGTAAGGAATGGCAGTCCCCGAGTAAGGAATGGCAGTCCCCGAGTAGGGAATGGCAGCCCCCGAGTAGGGAGTGGCAGTCCCCGGGTAAGGAGTGGCAGTCCCCGGGTTCCCTGCAGCACTCTCCCAGTCGATCTCCATTGGGTCAGATTCTTCACTCGGCAGAGAGGGAACAAAGATGGATTCCGAGTTGGGGGAAGGCTTGATGGACGGCTTCCTCAAATGCTCCAAGGCAATCCCTGCCGGGATAGACTGCCGAGAAGATCCCAACTTGGACAGCTCATCCGCTGCTTCGTTTTCTGCTCGGTGGATGTGCTGGAACTCACAGCCTTCGAAAAACCCAGTCATTGACTGCACCAGGAAACGATACGACGCCATGTTGGCATCCAAGGCATCCCAGGCGCCAACACGCGCTCACCCACACGGTCATGGATGTCATAACCGGCCATCTCCATAGCCGAGTAGCCATCATCATACCTATCCGGCTGCATAGCTGCGGGCTGCTCCACCGGGTTGACGACTGGTGCCACTGGACGCGGCTGTAGCCTCTGCCGAGTAGGCGGAGCTGCGGGTTGCCGAGAAGTACCCGGACGTGCGGCTTCTCGGACACGGCTTTGAGCTTGATGGGCTTGAGAGCCTGCTCTTGCAGCGTTGTGTTCCCGCCCGGGCTGCTGCGGCACAGCAACCTGTTTCGCGGCAGCAGCCGGGTCATACACCTGCATTTGCCTGTCTCTACCCGTACGCCCGCTGCGGCTCTTCTCGCGGCTAGGATGCGGAGATGAGGCTTGATCGTTAGATCTTGCCGCGTGCGAATGAACCACTTGCGAAGCTCCAGCTCCCGGGTTGGCCTTCCGGAACTCCTCGTTCTGCCTGGCGGCCTCCAGCACCAGTTCGCCTAGCCTCTCCTGCTGCCTGCGACGCGCCTCTCCCTCTAGGCGCGGCAACTCGGCAGCCACAGCCTCCGCAGCCCGCAGCGTCTTGGCGGGCGTGCTGTACCTTGGCCTTGTGAAGGTGTTCGCGGTGGCGGACTGAGCGGGCTCCTCCGCAACAGTCGCCATCTCGGCGCCTAGGTTGCGCCGCGTTGCGCCTACCCTGCTGGGCCTCCTGGCAACCGGCGTGAAGCCGTGAGCCTTGTTGTACTCGAGCTGGTCCAGGCTCAGCTCCAATCTGATCTTCTCCAACTCCGCCTGCTCGGCGAGCAGCTCCTGGCGTTGCCGCTCGAGCTGCTCCCGCGTGGCTAGGAGCTCGACGTCGGTGGGCATGGGCATGCCGGTCCGCGCTGCAGACGCGGGGATGACCGTAGAGGTGGAAGGCGGCAAGTTGCATTGCTTCTCGTAGGGCCGATGATCTCTGCCACCAGCAGGCGGGTCGTCAACCTCCTCGACGACGGCCGCAGCGCCAGTAGCGGCTGCGCCAACGTTTGCCGCCACGCCCGTCACCATCACCTCAGCGCAGCACGCAGAGCTGCATGCAGGCCTTCCACGAGCAGCAACAACCGCGGGAGGATCCTCCGCGTCGTGCACCAGCTCGGGGTAGGCGTCGTTGGCGACGGTGGCGACGTAGACGAGATGCGAGCCGAAGGAGATCACCGAGCCGCCCTCCGGCATGGCCTTACCGCCGAAACAGCCGGCGTTGTCAGTGACGAAGTCGAAGGAGCCGAATCTGTGGACAAGGCCACAAACCACTCGCTCCGCAGATGAAGATCCCGTCCGAACAGTAACTCCAGCCAGCGCCGCTGATTGCCCCACGGTGGGCGCCAACTGTCGTGGTGGTGTCACGGCAGATGCCATAGGATGGCTAAAGATGTGGGAACGATGGACGCT
The DNA here is from genome assembly GCA_028641055.1 of Alopecurus myosuroides. Taxonomy (NCBI): domain Eukaryota; kingdom Viridiplantae; phylum Streptophyta; class Magnoliopsida; order Poales; family Poaceae; genus Alopecurus; species Alopecurus myosuroides. The sequence goes on from CM054060.1 coordinate 108,071,685, forward strand.
GGAGGTGTCCGGGGAGGGATCACGCGACGAGTAGCCGCGTGAGGTAAGATCCACACAACACAAACAACACGATGTACCCAGGTTCAGGGCCCTCGTGAGGAGGTAAAACCCCTACTCCTGCCTTTCTCTATGTATTGCTATATGTCACCGAGTAGCTCACAGTACAAGGAATGATGTTCACCGAGTAGCCTCTCTATGCTCCCGAGTAGAGCTAGGTCAAGAACTTAGGGTTTCTAGGGTTTCCTCTCAATGTCTCCCAGCGTGCCTCGCGCAGGAGGCGGCGGGGCACCTTATATACACGGTGCCCAGCCGGATACGTCCAAATCCTAGACAAGTGTCGACATAGTGTTCACATGTCCTTTCTCCGAGTACGGCCTGACAGCTTTGGTCGTTGGTCTTGGCCGCTTCTGTAAAGTCGTTGGGCAAAACTAGGGGACAGACTGGTATCACTGTACCTAGTCACAGAGCAGGCCCCCCTTATCCTGCCACCGACTGCTTCCATGCTGTCACTGTCAGGCAGGCCGTCCCCACGTGAACAGTAGTTCGAATGCTGCCAAGTACGGACCCAGGATACGCGGGATCCTGTGTCAGAACGGCTCTTTTGACTTCCTGCCCGAGTAGTTTCCCGCCAAAGGTTCCCGCCAATTGTACTCGGGCCAAAGTTTCTACTCGACAGGGTAGAAACTGATTGATATCTCCGTCTGGCCATCTCGAGGTGAGACCGGGTAGCAGACTACCGGGTAGCGAGTACTCGGTAGTCGGATACTCGACCAAACCTTTCTTCTGTACGCGGCCTTTATCATCTGTCTTTACCCTACTCGGGGGTAACCCCCCGACACCACCCGTAATTTATTCACCACGCATGTTAGCAATCTTTTATGAAGAGACACCTCTAGTGAAATGTGGAACCCGGTTCATTTTCTCATACTGATAATACAACCACTATTTTCACACTGCTACCACTGTTTCATATTGTTCTCATACTGTTTTCCGTACCATACATTTAACCTCTTTGTTATCAGCAAAACCGGTGATATTGACAACCTCACTGCTATGTTGGGGCAAAGTGAATTGATTGTGTTGTGTAGGTTCCACGTTACTGCTGAACCGATAGTGCGCCCTGCCATCTCAGCTGCATCAACCTTCAGAAGTGCTTCTTTCTCCTACTGGTTGATTCAACCTTGGTTTCTTTTCTGAGGGAAAACTTGCTGCTGCACTCTTCACACCTTGCGCTTGGGGTCTCCCAACGAGCGTGTGTCTACACTCCATCAGTGGCATACTAACGCTGAGAGAGAACCATGTCGGCAGTTGTCCGTGTGTCAGAGATCCCAAGGAAGAACGAGTGATTCCCCAGGTTCGTCATGGCAAACTCGGAGTGAAGCAGTTGAGTGAGGTGGCGGAGAAATCGGTCGGTGGAGGCAGTGATGACGATGTCGTTGACATATAGTAGGATATAGGAGACCTCGCTGTCATGACGGTAGATGAAGAGCGACACATCAGACTTCGATGCGACAAAGCCGAGTCGGTGTTTGTAGAGAGTGAAGGCGTTGGTACAAGGACCGGGGAGCCTGCTTGAGGCTGTACAGGGATTTGTAGAGCTGACAGACGTAGTCGGGGTAGCAGGCGTCGACGAAACCGGGAGGTTGCTAGGAGTAGACCTCCTCGTCAAGATTCCCATGGAGGAAGGTGTTCTTGACGTCAAGCTGGTGGATCGGCCATGAGCGTGACAATGCAGATGCTCAAGACGAGGCAGATCATGGTGGGCTTGACAATGGGGCTGAAAGTCTCGTCGAAGTCGATCTCGGCTTGCTGAGAAAATCCTCGCACCACCCAACGAGCCTTGTAGCGAGCAAGGCGACCATCCGAGTGGAACTTGTGCTTGAATATTCATTTACCTGAAACAACATTAGAACGACCAGGTTTGGGCACACGAGATCATGTGTTATTTGTAACCAAAGCCTCGTACTCATCATGCATGGCACGATGTCAATATGGATCATGAAGGGCACTCCTGTAGGGCTTTGGTATTGGTGAGGGGGAGGCGTGGGAGACATATAAGTTGAGACAGTCGATGTGCTGAAAGATCCCTCGGTTGGCACGAGTGGCCATGGGGTGTGCGTTGGAGGGAGATGGGGGACGGTGCACCACGACCGGCGGAGATGTGGTGTCGTCGTCGAGGACAGGAGACAGAGGCAGTGATCCTGCTGGACTCAGAGTGGGTGAGGCAGGGGATGGGCTGTGCGTGGAGCCAGGGGAGATTGGCAGGGTAGATGGGCCGGTAGTCGGCCTGGCCGAGGCTGGAGTGCACGGCGAGGATGGACTGGCCGAGGCTGGCGTGCGGGGCAAGCTAGGGCCAGGCGAGGGTGCATGCATGGAGGATGAGGTTACGTGGTGTTGAGACGCGATTAGGTCGATAAGAAAGTCGAGCGACGTCGCGGTGTAGTGGGGACGATCATGTGCGTGCGCGAAGGGGAAGATTGTTTCATCGAACACCACATGGCGCGAGACAATGACGCGACATGTGTCGAGATCGAGACACAGGTAGCCCTTGTGATTACTAGGGTAGCCGAGGAAAAACAGAGCGAGGGGAGAGCTTGTGCTGCGCCGTGGTAGACTAGTTGGGATAGCAAAGGCACTCGAACACCCGGAAAGCATGGTAATCCGGGTTCGTGTTGTAAAGGCATTGGTAGGGTGTAGCGAAGGAGATCGCTTGGGAGGGGCGAATATTTACGAGATGTGTGGCCGTGGCTAGTGCCTCATCCCAGTATGGGGGTGGCATATGTGATTGGAAGAGCAGGGTTCGCGTGATATCATTGACGGTGCAAATAGCGCATTTGGCCTTGCGGTTTTGCGGAGATGTATTCGGACATGAGAGACGAAGGCGAATGCCCTGTTGGGTGAAAAAGTTGGTGACGGTGGAGTTGATAAACTCGGTACCGTTGTCGGCCTGCATAGCAACGAGGGGGCGGGAGAATTGCGTGCGAGCATAGGAAACAAAATTTAGCGTGTTAGCGGTTTCCGATTTTTGACAAAGAGGAGAAGTCCACATGAAGTGAGAAAAATCATCAACAACAATAAGAAAATACTTAAAACCAGAAATACTTAACACGCGAGGTGTCCAAAGATCACTGTGGATTAATTGAAAAGGTGCAACACTTAAGGAAGTAGACCTAACGAATGGCAAGAGCACGTGTTTGCCAAGCTGACAAACATGACAAATGGGCAAGGCTGCCTTATTACTTGGTAATTTAGAATGTCTAGATAATTGTGATGATGCATCACGTCCTGGATGTCCTAATCGACGATGCCAAATTGTTGTTGAGGTGGAGGTGGCAAGGAGTCCGTAGATGGAGTGGGGGCGTTTGATGGATGGTGGTGTGAAGAGATAGAACTCGCGGTGGCGGTTACATCGCAGGATCACACCCTTGGTGAGGAAATCCTTAATGGAAAAACCAAAAGGGTCAAATTCAACAGAACATAAATTGTCAATGGTAAACCGTCTAGTAGAAATAAGATTTTTAACAAGATTAGGGACGACAAGGACATTACAAAGTGAGAGTGTGCGAGTAGAAGTGGGAAAAGAGACATGCCATGTGTGAGAGATCGACATGGTGGAGCCATTACCGAAGGTGGCAGAGGAGGGAAAGAGGTGAGAACGAAGGTGGGAGAGCATACCGAGGTCGAAAGGTCAAATGAGCAGTGGCTCCCCAGTCCATGGACCACTCACCACCAACAGTCGAAGGGGTGGCGGCATTGTTCAGTGCGTCCAACGGCACTGAGGTGTCCCAAGTCGGAGTCGGGGCTCCCATGTGACCGGGGATGGGCAGCGGGTTGGTGCCGAACACCTGGCCATGGGTCGGCACGAGGGAGCTGAACACCTGGGCCAGTGCGAGGGCTGCAGGCCTTTGTCCAAGGATGCTAGGGCAAGGACCGCCGGCGGGCCGTCAGCCGGAGGGGGCCTTCCACTGTTGACCCTGCCCCGTGGAGGGGTTGAAGCAAACCTAGGGGCAATGCTGGGGCATTGATGGTGCAGGGCTTGCACTTGTTGGGAGACCCCAAGAGGAAGGTACGAAGAGCACAACAACAAGTTTTCCCTCGGAAAGAAACCAAGGTTGTATCGACCAGTAGGAGAAAGAAATCACTTCCGAAGGTTGATGCAGCTGATGTTGGCAGGGCGCACTACCGGTTCAGAAGCAACGTGAAACTTACTAATATGTCATAAATGTATCCTTAATTTCTGATGTTCCATGTTGTTTTCATGCCATATGCTACATGTTTTCCTTACACTTTATGTCATTTTTTTATCGATTTCCCAGGACTAACCTATTGACAAGATGCCACAGAGCCAATTCCTGTTTTCTGCTGTTTTTAGTTTCAGAAAAGTTGTCTAGAAATATTCTCAGAATTGGACAGTTCAAAGGCCAGAAGTCTTAGAAGTCCCGGTGGGTCAAGAAAGTCTGAAGGATACCCAAAGGGGGGCCCTGGAGCCCCCACACTATGCCTGGGGAAGGATACCCAAAGGGGGGCCCTGGAGCCCCCACACCATGCCTGGGCGCGGGTGGCCCCCTGGCCGCGCCTAGGGGTGGTGTAGGCCCCTCGGGCGCCCACCGCCATCGCCCTTTCGCCTATATATGCCCCCCGATGCATCAACCCTAGATATATCAGCCTTTTCCACCAAAAACATCCGTAGCTCCTCTGCCGCCGCCGAGAAGTTTCGGGGGACAAAAATCTCTGTTCCGGCAACCTGTCGGGACTTGGAAGTGCCCCCGGAGCCATCTCCATCGACTCCACCGCCATCTTCATCGTTGTTGCTATCTCCTATGATGAGGAGGGAGTAGTTCTCCCCCGGGGTTGAGGGCTCTACTGGTAGCTATGTGTTCCATATCTCTCTCTCATGGTGTGATCTTTATGTGATCATGAGCTTTGTACACTAGTTGAATAAGTAGATGTTACTCTTGATCTGTCATGCTACTCGAGTGGTTTTGTTATTGAGATCTTTGTAAACACTTTGATCACGGTGTAAAGGTGACAGTGTGTGCACCGTGTGGTTTAGCATGATATTTATATCTTGTGTTGGACGACCCTATGAAATTGTGGTGTTTGTCTAGTACCTTCTAGGGCGCTCATAGTGACAGCGTGGGGTTAACTAGACATGGAAATGCGACTTTGAGTAGTGCTGTTACAGCCCTACGCAATGGATTGGTGTTTGTTACTCGACCGGTGAGTGGTTCGGAGTAGCATAGTGAAGAGATGATATTTATGCATTCAGTTATGTTATCATTGTTGAGAGTGTCCACTAGTGAAAGTAGGATCCCTAGGCCTTGTTTCTAAGCAATGAAATACCACTTACAACCTGTTCTGCTACATGTTTGCTTGCTGCAATTTTTATTCCAGATTGCAATTACTACTTATAATCATCCATACTACTTGTACTTTATTCTCTCTTCGCCGAACTAGTGCACCTATACAACTGACAATCGTATTAAGTGTGTTGGGGACACAAAAGACTTCTTGTATCGTAATTGCAGGGTTGCTTGAGAAGGATACCTTTGACCTCTTCCTCCCCGAGTTCGATAAACCTTGGGTAATCCACTTAAGGGAAACTTGTTGCTGTTCTAGAAACCTCTGCAGTTGGAGGCCCAACACTGTCTACAAGAATAGAAGCGTGTGTAGACATCAAGCTCTTTTGGCGCCGTTGCTAGGGAGGTAAGGTAAAAGGTACTCACATCCTCTATGACTTCTCGAAGTTATTTCATTTCGATTCTGCAATTATATCTTTTTGTTTCTTCTCTTTATTTTCACTAATTAGGCTTATTTTTACTTGTTGCTTGCTTTTATTTTTACTTGTTAGTCTTAGTGGAAAACAACAAAAATATGAGAGAGCTTTATTTGCATGCTAGTAGAAATGTTATTAGCATTAATTCTTTGGATACCATCATTTGTAATACTATGGAAAAGTCTAAGCTTGGGGAACCTAGTTTTTATAAACTTTTTGGTTGCCCAGTTTTAGAGGAGAAATTTTTCTCTGATGATACTTTATCTCCCATATGTGATAAATCTAATGATGCATGTGATATTTTAAATCCTCCCGCTGAAAGTGTTCCTTTTAAAATACATATTAAAATTGTTGAATGTGTCACAAATAACTGCTATTTTGGAGATGGAAATGTCCATCCTCGTGATCATTTACTCTTTATACATGAATTATGCGGGTTGTTCAAGTGTGCAAGTATTTCAATGGACCAAGTTAAGAGGAGGACATTCTATTTGTCACTTAGGGACAAAGAAATGGAGTGGTATGAGCTACTAGATGATCCTCGTCATTTGGAGTGGAAGAATCTTGAATCTCTATTTTATTATATATTTTATTCTTCTCATGAACTGTATTTAGATAGGAATTAGATTTATAATTTTTGGTCTCGACATGGAGAAAAAATTGCTCAAGATTGGGGAAGACCGAAAACATTAATACTCAAATCACCTAACCATGATCTTCCTATGGAAATTATTGTTACTAATTTTTATGCAAGGCTTTCAGTACATTACAGGGATTATCAAGATGCATGTTCAGAGGGTTCTTTCTCAAGTAAGAAGGTTGAAGCTAAATGTGATCTTCTTGAATTAATTCAAACCAATAATTAAGGTTGGAATAATGACAAAGGTAAAGAATCAGGTATAAACTGCGAGTATGATTGCATTAAATCTTTCGCTGAAACTCCTGATTTTCGAGAGCTTAGTGCTAAATATGGTCTTGATCCTCAAATGATTGTTGGTTGGTATAGATCCTTTGCTTATTATATTAATGTTCATAAAGCAAATGGGGACATATATCATGAACCTTTTAAAGACACTTGCATGAAAAATGAAACTGTTATTAATGATTGCAATGAACATGCTCAAACTTCTGAAAGTACTATTTCTTATAAGCATGTTAATTTTTGTGGAGCACTTAGACCTTGTGAAAAGAATCAAATCAAATAAGAATAATGCATCCATCATAGGAATGGAAAAACTAGAAAGTGGGACATAACTTTATATGATTTTGGTAAAAAAGTTTGTGCCCTCTATCCTTTTATTTGTGAACTTTGTTGTAAAGTGGGTCATTTCAATTTTCAATGCTCAAGCTGTAATAGCTATTCGAATACTGCAAGTTTGTATTGTGATGACATGATCACTCCTAATCAGTATGATGAACTTACATTATTTTTGGGGTGTGAAGAGTTATCAAGAAAAACTTCTTTGGTAGATATGAGTGCTCTTGATATGAATAGTGACCTGCATTGTTGTCATCTTTATTGTGTCAATAATTGTCATGCAAATACTTACATACAAAATATTATAAAAGAGGATACTTCACCAAAATATGACAGGGCTAATATTTGTTTTCATCTTATTAATGAAGAGGAGGAATCCTCCAAGGTTTTTTCTATTGTTTCTGACAATAAACCCGGGTATGTAGAGAAGCTTCCTTTCAAGCCTCTCCCTCCTATAGAGAGGAAGGAGAAGAAGATGAGTAAAAGGAGATAGTTAACGGTATCTCCCCCTAAGCATGTTGCTCCTCTCATGGTTATTCCTAGTGAGTATGATTCGAATTTTAATATTGAAGATGATATACATGATTATTATATTGGTTATTATTGTGATGTTAAGTCTGTAGGAACTATTGAAGATGATTATTTATGCCTACTACTTAATTTGATGATCATGAGTGGGACAATGATGATACTACTTATAGTGTTGAAACTATCTTTGGTACCAATTCTGAAAATGATGATAATTGATGTACTATTAGTAACATCCATGTTCCTTCCAATGATGATATAGAAAGCTCTCAGCTTGTGGATGATGTGTTTGAAAATCATTTTTCTACTGATGATTATATGCTTGATACATCTCTTTCTAGTAAAAATTATGATATGTTTACAAATAAATGCACTTTGGAAGATAACTATCCTATTGCCTATGATGATACTATGCCTCCAGTCTTTGATAAATATTATAAAAGTTGTTATAACATAGGCTATGATTACAATTATCCTTATGAAACTTTTCATAGTTATGGAGGGATTACCCAAAACCATCTCCCTAATATACAACTTGTCTATCATGTTGGAGTTCTTTATGATGATTACAATGATAAATATGATATTTTCAGTCCACCTACTATTGAGGAGAAAGTTAATTATGGTTATAATATGCCTCCTATATTTGATGATTATGGTGATGAGAATAATAATGATAGCTATTTTGTTGAATTTGCTCCCGCTGCTATTAATAAGAATGACTATGCTTATGCGGAGAGTATTAATTCTTTTATGCATGTGGCTCATGATAAGAATATTTTATGTGATAGTTATATTGTTAATTTTATTCATGATGCTACTGAAATTTATTACAAAAAAATTTTATGCATCTCAACAATATCAAGTTTCCCCTCTTTATGTTGAAATTTCTGAAGTTGCACTTATTTTGTCTTCTCATGCTAGTTACTTTGTACTTTATTGACTTGTTTTTCTACAAGATTATGTTTCATAGGAAGTGGTTTAGACTTAAATTTATTTTACATTTTCTTATTGATTCTCTGTTTTTCTTCAATTAATATTTCTCATGTGAGCATCTTCTCAAATTATCATGCCTAGCTGAAAAGGCTTTAAAGAAAAGCACTTCTTGGGGGATAACCCATGTATTTTATTTTTGCTTTGTTTTTTCTATGTTTTCTTTGAGTCAAGGGGTTGTATACTTCTATAGAAACTCCTTTGTATCTTTGTTTTTATGTTTTAGTTGTGCCAAGTAAAGTTTATGACGAGAGTTGGAGTTGGTTTTGGATTTCTGCGCAGGAAGCAGATTTCTGATGTCCACTGTAAAAAATCGTATAATTCACAGAAAATTCAAAACGAACTGAAATTTTTTGTGCTTATTCCTCAGCTAATTCCGCAACTGTTTTGTTCTGTAAGGTTTTTTATTTTAGAAAATTAAGTGACCCTAAAAAATTCGTCTTTACATACTGTTCTGGTTTTGGCAGATTCTGCCATTTTTCTTGCATTTGCTCTTTTACGATGTCAAGTGGATTTGTTTGCTTCCCGAAACATCAGTGGCTGTAGATAATGTTTAAAATTATAAATGTCACTTGTTGTCATACAGAACCCATGGATTTTTTATTTTTTCACTAACCCTCTAATGCGTATTACTCCTTGAGTGTGGTGTGAAGGAAGTTTTCAAGGGTCAAGAGAAGAGGATGATATAATGTGATCAAGAAGAGTGCAAGGTCAACGCTTGGGGATGCCCCCAAGGTTCATCCCAGAAACTTATAAGAAGACTCAAGCATCTAAGCTTGGGGATACCCAATGCATCCCCTTCTTCATCAACAATTTATCAGGTCACTTCTAGTGAAACTATATTTTTATTCGGTTACATCATATGAAGTTTACTTGGAGCGTCTTTTATTTTATGTTCTGTTTTTTATGCAATAAACATCACTAGAACCTATCATACTTGTGTGGGAGATATACATGCTCCATTTTCATTGCTTATAACACTCTACTTTTCAATCTTATTGTTCTGTAAGTGTTCACTTTTTGCAAGCACTGCGTTTAGCCCTTGTTTTCATGCATCTCTGATAAAGAGCTGTTAGTTTTAGTAGAATTATGTTAGTACTCTCTTGTTTCATTGTTGTATCTCTTGGAGAGTTTTTTTAATTATGAAATGCTTGGTGTTGGAAAGCAGCAGTACAGTTTTCGTGCTTATAATGGTGCAAATAGAAGCGTGTATAGACCGTGGCTAGAATTTTTCATGTCATGCTAGATGTTATTTTAATTATAAATCCTAGTGGTTATTTTTGTAGCATGATTTGTCTCAAATAGATGAGAGTGTTTAATGTGCCTTAGAAAGAATCATGAGTTGTTCTTGTCATTTTGAAGCATAAATTTGTGGTGTTCTCCTTTGAATGTTTTATTTGGTTGACTTGGCGCACGCTTACACCATGTTTATGACTACAAACCAGTCACTTATAGCCTCTACGGTCATTTATTTTTTGAACTTTTAGTACCACTTATTCTTTGATTAATGATGTTTTTTATCGCTATGCATGATTATGGCCATTATTGCTCTCTTGAGTTTTCGCTCCCAGTCTTTTGCTAGCCTTCACCTGAACTAAGTATGAGCTCTACTCGTGCATCCAACTCCCAAAAACCAAATTATGCCAAATGTGTCCACCATACCTACCTATATGTGGTATTTAACTGCAACTCCAAAGTAAATTGCTCATGTGTTACCTTTAAAACTTTCAAAATTGCTCCTGTTTTGTGTTCATGTTTTAGCTCATGAGGACGGAAATGGAGAATCTTTATCTCACTTGTTTATTGGACTTTCACACCCTGGACTAGTGGCTTAATCCGCTTATCCAATTCATAGAAGAGCTGGCAGCAGGGTGCCCAGCCCCAAATTAATACAAACAAATTCTCTTCACTATTTTCGCCCCTGATTTATCAGTCAGAGCATAATTGTGTAAACAAAAGAGAAAGAGGATGACCTTCTACACCAGTTGCGTCCTTCAATGGGAGCCGCTCTTGTGAAGTCTAGTTGTCTTGTGAAGTACTATATTTTCTGTTTACCATTCGTTGACATAAGCATACACCTCTCTAAAAAATAGACACTCCTCCACGGTATGTGATTGTTGGTAGGCACCCGAGGATTCGATTAGCCATGGTTGGTGTAAGATGGATGGGAGGAGTGTCAGACATTTTATACCTCTGCTTAATAAAATAAAAATCTCTAGCACATGAGTGATCCATGCTTCCCTCTACGAAGGGCCTTTCTTTTACTTTTATGTTGAGTCTCCATCTTCTAACTTTATGCAAAGTTGAGAGAGCATAGTTGCCATTCTTAGTTTAATGTGTATTTGTCCCAGAAACATTATTAATTGATTCATGATGTGTTACTGTTTGTTCTCAAATTATTTTTTCTAGTATTCCTCATAAACATTGAAGGTGTCCTGGCATTTATGTTTTCCCCCACTCTTAAGGACTAGCGAAATATCACTTTGCCATGCTTTCTCTATACTTGAAACAAACGTATAACTTTCGATGCATTGCTATTCATGATATTTTATTGTGTTACTTCTCATGATGCAAGGTGATTTCTATGCTTTATTGTTAAAATTTTATTCATCATGATTGTGTTGAAGTTCTATTATCTCAGCTTACATATGCTTTTACAACTTAGATGATCAAGTTCATGTTGGTAGCTTGTCACCTCAGAAATTATGTGTTTTTATCGTTTACCTACTCGAGGATGAATAGGAACTAAGCTTGGGGATGTTGATACGTCATAAACGTATCCTTAATTTCTGATGTTACATGTTGTTTTCATGCCATATGCTACATGTTTTCCTTAAACTTTATGTCATTTTTATCGATTTCCCGGGACTAACTAATTGAAAAGATGCCACAGAGCTAGTTCTTATTTTCTGCTGTTTTTAGTTTCAGAAAAGTTGCTCTGGAAATATTATCGGAATTGTACGATTCAAAAGCCAGAAGTCTTAGAAGTCCCGGATGGTCAAGAAAGTCCGAAGGAGACCCGGAGGGGGGCCCTGGATCCCCCACACCATGCCTGGGCGCAAGTGGCCCCCTGGCCGCTCCTAGGGGCGGTGGGGGCCCCTCGGGCGCCCACCGCCATCTCCCTTTCGCCTATATATGCCCCTGATGCATCAACCCTAGATATATCGGCCTTTTCCACCAAAAACATCCGTAGCTCCGCCGCCGCCACCGACAAGTTTCGGGGGACATAAATTTGTGTTCCGGCACCCTGCCGGGACGGGGAAGTGCCCCCGGAGCCATCTCCATCGACTCCACAACCATCTTCATCGCCGTTGTTGTCTCCTATGATGAGGAGGGATTAGTTCTCCCCTGGGGCTGAGGGCTCTGCCGGTAGCTATGTGTTCCATCTCTCTCTCCCATGGTGTTATCTTTATGTGATCATGAGCTTTGTAATCTAGTTGAATAAGTATATGTTACTCTTCATCTGTTATGTTACTCGAGTGGTTTTGTTATTGAGATGTCTGTAAACACTTTGATCATGGTGTAAAGGTGCGAGTGTGTGCACCATGTGGTTTAGCATGATATTTATATCATGTGTTGGATGACCCTATAAAATTGTGGTATTTGTCTAGTACTTCAAGGGCGCTCATAGTGACAGTGTGGGTTAACTAGACATGGAAATGTGACTTTGAGGAGTGCTATTACAACCCTACGCAATGGATTGGTGTTTGTTATTCGACCGAAGAGTGGTTCAGAGTAGCATAGTGAAGATGATATTTATGCATTCAATTATGTTATCATTGTTGAGAGTGTCCACTAGTGAATGTAGGATCCCTAGGCCTTGTTTCTAAGCATTGAAATACCGTTTACAACCTGTACATGTTTGGTTTCTTCCATTTTTATTTCAGATTGCAATTACTACCTATAATCATCCATACTACTTGTATTTTACTCTCCCTTCGCCGAACTAGTGCACCTATACAACTGACACTTGTATTAGGTGTGTTTGGGACACAAGAGACTTCTTGTATCGTAATTGCAGGGTTGCTTGAGAGAGATACCTTTGACCTCTTCCTCCCTGAGCTCGACAATCCTTGGGTAATCCAGTTAAGGGAAACTTGCTGCTGTTCTACAAACCTCTGCACTTGGAGGCCCAACACTGTCTACAACAATTGAAGCGTGCGTACACATCACCTACACAACACAATCAAATCACTTTGCCCAAACGAAGCAATGCGATTGTCAATCTCACCGGAATTGCTGAAAACAAAGAGGTTAAACGTATGGCGTGGAAAACGGTAATTGTTTGCGGTAGATGAAAAGAGAACAACGATGGCAGTAAGAAAACACTAGGAACAGTATGAGAGCAGTGATTGCAGTGGTTGTATTATCAGTATAGAGGAAATGGACCGGGGTCCACAGTTCACTACTGGTGTCTCTTCAAAACAGATAGATATCCTATTGGGTAAACAAATTACAGCTGGGCAATTGACATATATAAAGGCTGCAACGTATTGCATATGCATGACATGATGATTACTATGTGATTCATGCGGGCATTACAACAAGATACAAATACCGTTATCCAACTACATCTATGACTAATAATCCACCCTCAGAGTGCCATCCGAGCAAACCTTGGGTATTCAGTTGCAAGCAACAGATAATTGCATGAAGCAAAGTGTGTAATGTAAACAATGTAAACATCATTGTTTTTTCCCTAATGGCAACACCACATCCCCCACCCGTTTACGTTTCTACCACTCGAGCGTGAGTGAAAGGGAGGCATGAACCCACTATAGAGCACAAATACTCCCTCTTGGAGTTACAAGCATCTACTTGGCCAGAGCGTCTACTAGCAAGATCATAAATAACATACACATGAAAAGAACTTGATAGATTGATAATCATTGGACAAAGCATTCAATGTTCATCGGATCCCAGCAAACACAACATGTAGCATTACAATAAGATGATCTTGATCATGTTAGGTAGCTCACTAGATCTAAACATGAGGCATAAAGAGGAGAGAACAATCATCTAGCTACTGCTATGGACCCGTAGTCCAAGGATGAACTACTCACATATCACTCGGGAGGCAGGCATGGTGGTGTAGAGCCCTCCGGTGATGATTCCCCCTACCGGCAGGGTGCCGAGGAGAGCTTCAGAACCCTCCCAAACTAGGGTTGATGATGACGGCGGCTGTAGATATTTTTGGTGGAAAAGGCTCGAGTACTTAGGGTTAACCTCCCGAGAGGTATAAATAGGCGAGATGGCAACGTTGGTGGGCGGCCAGGGGGCCCACACCACCCCAGGCGTGGACAGAGGGGGGCGCTGCCCTATGGTGTGCGGCACTTGTGGCCCCCCTCCGGGTGCCCTCCGGACTCCATGTGCGCGATAGATTTCTAAGACTTCCGGGCTTCGAATCATACGATTCCGATTCCGGGCTTCGAATCGTCCGATATTTCCAGAACAACTTTTTTGAAACTAAAAACAGCAGAAAATAGGAACTGGCTCTGTGGCATCTTGTCAATAGGTTAGTCCTAGAAAATCGATAAAAATAGCATAAAGTGTAAGGGAAACATGTATCATATAGTATGAAAACAACCTGGAACATCAAAACTTATGGATACATTTATGACGTGTCAACATCCCCAAGCTTAGTTCCTACTCGTCCTCGAGTAGGTAAACGATAAAAAAAATCCGAGGTGACATGCTACCAATATAAATTTGATCATCTAAATTGTAGAAGAATATGTAAGCTAAGATCATAGTACCTCAAACACATGCATGATAGATATAATTTTAACAATGAAACTTAGCAATCACCTTGCATCATGAAAAGTAACACAAATAAAAGATCATGAATAGTAATGCACTTGAAAGTTATATGTTTGTTTCGAGCATAAAGAAAACATAGCAAAGTGATATTTCGCTTGTCCTTAAGAGTGGGAAAAAACATAAAAGCCAGGACACCTTCAAAGTTCAAGTGGATGACTAGAACAGATAATTTGAGAGCAAGTAACAACACATCATGAATCAATCAATAGTAGTATTTGGGACCAATGCACATTAAACTCAGAATGGCAACTACACTCTCTCAACTATGCATAAAGTTAGAAGATAGAGACTCAACATAAAAGTAAAAGAAAGGCCCTTCGCAGAGGGAAGCAGGGATTAACTCATGTGCTAGATCTTTTTATTTTATTAAACAAAGGTATTGAAAACATTTTTCTTAGAGAGGTGTATTCTTATGTCAACGAATGGTAAACAGAAAATACAGTACGTCACAAGCCAACTAGACTTCACAAGAGCAACTTCCATTCAAGGACGCATCTGGTATAGAAGGCTATCCCTCTTTCTCTTTTGTTTACACAATTATGCTTTGACTGATAAATCAGGGGAAAAATAGTGAAGAGAATTTTATAGTAACCAATTTTGGGGCTGGGAACCTCGCTGCCAGCTCTTCTATCATTTGGATAAGCGGATGAAGCCACTAGTCCATATGCGTAAATTCCAATCAATAAGTGAGATAAAGATTCTCCATTTACGTCCTCATGAGCTAAAATAGAGGCACAAAAAAGGAATAATTTTGAATGTTTTAAACGTAGCACATGAGAAATTTACTTGGAGTGGCGGTTAAATACCACATTTAGGTAGGTATGGTGGACACATTTGGCAAACTTTGGTTTTTGGGAGTTGGATGCACGAGTAGAGCTCAAACTCAGTACAGGTGGAGGCTAGCAAAAGAATGGGAGCGACAAATCAAGAGAGCAATAATGGCCATAATCATGCATAACGACAAAAAATTATTAATCAAGGCATAAAGGGTATTACAAGTCAAAAACTAAATGACCATAGAGGCTATAAGTGACTATTTGTAGTCATAAACATGGTGTAAGCATGCGCCAAGTCAACAAAATAAATCATTCGAAGGAGAACACCACGTATTCATGCTTCAATATGACAAAAACAACTCATGATTCTTTCAATGGCACATTAAGCACTCTCAGCTATTTGAGACAAGTGATACTACAATAACAACCACTAAGCATAGAATTAAAATAACATCTAGCATGACATGAAAAAGTCTAGCCACAGTCTATACAAGCTTCTATTTGCACCGTTATAAGCACGAAAATTGTACTACTGCTTTCCAACACCAATTATTTTATACTAAACAAAAACTCTTCAAGAGATATAGCAATGAAACAAGAGAGTACTAACATAAATCTACTAGAACTAACAGATCTGAATAATAGATGCATGAAAAACATGAGCTAAAATGATTTGCAGCAGTTAGAAGAAAAACTAAGAATACGAGCATGGAAGAAAACGAGTATTCATATGAAAAAGCGGAGCGGGTCTCTCTGCCACACAAAGAATGCTGGGTGCCAAACATGTTTATTGCAGCAAAGAAAACAAAACAAAAAACAAACAGACGCTCGAAGTAAAATGCAAATGATGTGACCGAATAAAAATATAGTTTCACTAGAAGTGACCTGATAAATTGTTGATGAAGAAGGGGATGCCGTGGGCGTCCCCAAGCTTAGACGCTTGAGTCTTCTTGGAATTTGCTGGGATGAACCACGGGGGCATCCCCAAGCTTTGGCATTGCACTCTTCTTGATCACATTGTATCACCCTCTTCTCTTGACCCTTGAAAACTTCCGTCACACCAAACTCAATGTAATTCGCATTAGAGGGTTAGTGCACAATCAAAAATTCACATGTTTTGCATGGACACAAGCATTATTAATACTTTTTAAACATTAGCTGATGTTTTGTGGAGCAAAGAAATCCACTCGACATAGTAAAAGAGAGAATGCAAGTAAAAATGCAGAATCTGTCGAAACCAGAACAGTCTGTAAAGACGAATTTTTTAGGGGCACTTAAGTTGCTCAAATCGAAAAACATAAATAAATCGGAATTAGCTGAGGAAGAAGCACAAAAATTTCCAAGTCATTTTGATCTTTCTGAGAATTATGTGTTTTTTACAGTGGACAGCAGAAATTTGTTTCCTCCGCAAAAATCCAAAACTAACCTCAACTTTCACTAGAGACTTTACTTGGCACAACAAATACGAGAAAATAAAGATAGAAAGGAGTTGCTACAGAAGTATACAACACCTTGACTCAAAGAAAACAGAGAAATACAAAGCAAAAATAAAACCATGGGTTATCTCCCAAGAAGTGTTTTTCCTTAACGCCTTTTAGCTAGGCCTAGAAAACTAGAATCAAGTATTTTCAAGTGAATAAGCATCCAAATCAATAATATCCTCCAAAACACCACTTGTAGCAATTGTTACTTTAGGTACCCCTGAAGATGATTCAACATGCAAATCACTTTTAGTTTCACTAAAAGTTTTATCAGTTTTAAGCACATTAGGTTTTTTTTGGTTTAAGCACCTTGGGGACATACATAAATTTTTGCTCTTTTCCCATAAAAGTTTTCTCCCTCTTAAACTTAGGAAGAAAAGGTTGAAATTAAAGTTTCCATGGCCTCCTCTAGTTTACCAATCCTAGTGTTTTGATGATCATGGATATTTCTAGCCTCTAAAACAGTTTTTCTTTTATTGATACGTACTATGGATACATTAACTTTGCTAGCATTATCAAAGAAATTTGGCAAATTTTTCTCCATAGTGTTTAACTTTTTTATAATATCATCTAAAGTGATCTCAGTTTTAACAACTTTAGTAGGTGGTGTTCCAACTAAACTTTCAATTAAATTACAGGCTTCCAAAGAAGGAGTTCCCAGAAGATTACCACCTGTAAGAGTGTCTAGAACATACCTACTCCAGCTAGTAATACGAACATAAAAATTCCTAAGAAGGATTAGGGTAGAATATTTCTTAGTACATCTATGATGAGCATGAATTATTCTATACCAAGCATCTTCCAAACTTTCTCCCCCTTGTTACTTAAAAGAACGAACCTCAACTTCATGAACACTCATTTTAGCAAGATTAAAAATATGATAAAAATAACAACTGGAATAAGAACTATTTTTTGTGTGTTTTCAATAAAGAGAAGCAAACAAGACAAAATAAAATAAACTAAGCAAAACAAAAACAAAGTAAAGAGATTGGAGGTGAGAGACTCCCCTTTGCAGAAATCCTCTTTCTCCCCGGCAACAGCGCCAACAAAAGCTTGATGGTATAGGGCTTGCACTCATTGGGAGACCCCAAGAGGAAGGTATGAAGAGCACAACAGGATGTTTTCCCTCAGAAAGAAACCAAGGTTGAATCGACCAGTAGGAGAAAGAAATCACTTCCGAAGGTTGATGCAGCTGATGTTGGCAGGCCGCACTACCGGTTCAGAAGCAACGTGGAACCTACACACCAGAATCAAATCACTTTGCCCCAACGAAGCAGTGAGGTTGTCAACTCACTGGTTTTGCTGAAAACAAAGAGGTTAAACGTATGGTGTGGAAAACAATACTTGTTTGCAGTAGATGAAAAGAGAACAGTGATGGCAGTAGGAAAATTATAAGATCAGTGATTGCAGTGGTTGTATTATCACTATAGAGGAAGTGGACTGGGGTCCACAGTTCACTAGTGGTGTCTCTCCAAAATAGATAGATAACATGCTGGGTAAACAAATTACAGCTAGGCAATTGACAGATATAAAGGCTGCACCGTAGTGCATATGCATGGCATGATGATTACTATGTGATTCATGCGGGCATTACAACAAGATATATAGACCGTTATCCAACTACATTTATGACTAATAATCCACCCTCGGAGTGTCACCCGAGCAATCGTTGGGTATTCAGTTGCAAGCAATAGATAATTGCATTATGCAAAGTGTGTAATGTAAACAATGTAAACATCGTTGTTTTCTCCCTAATGGCAACACCACATCCCCCACCCGTTTACGTTTCGGTCACTCGAGTGTGAGTGAAAGGGAGGCACGAACCCACTATCGAGCATAAATACTCCCTCTTGGAGTTACAAGCATCTACTTGGCCAGAGCATCTACTAGCAACGAAGATCATGCAAGATCATAAATAACATACACATGAAAAGAAAATCATAGATTGATAATCATTGGACATAACATTCAATATTCATCAGACCCAGCAAAAACAACATGTTGCATTACAATAAGATGATCTTGATCATGTTAGGCAGCTCACAAGATCTAAACAAGAGGCGTAAAGAGGAGAGAACAACCATCTAGATACTGCTATGGACCCGTAGACAAAGGATGGACTACTCACCCATCACTCTGGAGGCAGTCATGGTGGTGTAGAGCCCTCTGGTGATGATTCCCCCTCCCGGAGGATGCCGGGGAGAGCTTCAGCACCCTCCCAAACTAGGGTTGACGATGACGGCGGCTACAGATGTTTTTGGTGGAAAAGGCTCGGGTACTTAGGGTTAACCTCCCAAGGGTTATAAATAGGCGAGAGGGCAACATCGGT
Organism: Alopecurus myosuroides; assembly: GCA_028641055.1. Lineage (NCBI taxonomy): Eukaryota > Viridiplantae > Streptophyta > Magnoliopsida > Poales > Poaceae > Alopecurus > Alopecurus myosuroides. Next base: position 108,090,646 of record CM054060.1, read on the forward strand.
GGGTGGCCAGGGGGCGCACACCACCCCCAGGCGTGAACAGGGGGCGCCCTATGGTGTGGGGCCCCTGTGCTCCCCCTCCGGTCCCCCTCTAGACTCTGTGTGCGCGTAGATTTCTAAGACTTCCGGGCTTCAAATCATCCAATTCCGAGAATATTTCTAGAACAACTTTTCTAAAACTAAAAAGGCAGAAAACATGAATTGTCTCTGTGGCATCTGGTCAATAGGTTAGTCCCAAAAAATACATAAAAATGGCATAAAGTGTAAGGGAACCACGTAGCATATAGTATGAAAACAACATGGAACATCAGAAATTATGGATACATTTATGAAGTATCAAGCATCACGGTCACCACTGTTGCGGTTTCTGCCGCCGGTCTTCTTTCTCTTGCCGTAGTAGTTGCCGCCATCGTTCTTTCCGCTAGAGGATCCCCTGCCAGAGCCAGCTTCGCTGTTGTTCTTGCTGCCAAAACCACCCTGAAAATGCAAATCCTTCTAAATATTTTTGTATGTGTTTGTTAACAACATTAGTATTATTTTAACGTGTGTTGATTTTTGTAGGGGCCATTATTAAATGTTTAATGAAGGTGGTTTTGTTTCCCAAAAAGGAACAAAATATAATTTGAAATGCTAGAGGTGTTGGGATTTTCTTCTCGACCGGAGTCTCCGGGGTGTCAGACCGGATTCTCCGAACTCGAGGTTTCCCAGCGAAGAAGAACCTTGGTGTCACTCTCTAGAACCTTACCGGATGTCCGGAGTCTTCCCGGAGTTTCCGGCTCAGCCGGAGTCTCCGGTGTGTAGGGGACGGAGTCTGCGTACTCTTGGTGTTTCCCTGCACAAGAAGCAAACGGTGACACCCTCTGTACTCTGGAGAGAAAAAAACGTGTGGAGACTTTGTGGAGTCTCCGTCCAGACCGGAGTCTCCGGCCTATAAAGACCGGAGTCTCCACCCTTGAAGCTTTACCAACACGAAGTCAAAGTGGTGTCAGCAATTGGATGTGGTATGGGGAGTGCCCTGATGTCTACGCACGCTTAAATTCTTGTAGACAATGTTGGGACTCCAAGTGCATAGGTTTGAAGAACAGCAGCAAGTTTCCCTTAACTGGATTACCCAAGGTTTATCAAACTCAGGAAGGAAGAGGTCAAAGGTATCCCTCTCAAGCAACCCCGCAATTATGATACAAGAAGTCTCTTGTGTCCCCAACACACCTAATACAATTGTCAGTTGTATAGGTGCACTAGTTCGGCGAAGAGAGAGTAAAATACAAGTAATATGGATGGTTATAAGTGATAATGACAACCTAAAATAAAAATGGAAGCAAGCAAACATGTAGCAGAACTGATGGTAAACAGTGTTTCAATGCTTAGAAACGAGGCCTAGGGATCATATTTTCACTAGTGGACACTCTCAACAATGATACTCCCTCCGATCCATATTAATGGTCGCTAAATCGGATGTATCTAGACATATTTTAGTGCTAGATACATCCGATTTAGCGACCATTAATATGGATCGGAGGGAGTAACATAATTGAATGCATAAATATCATCTCTTCACTATGCTACTCCGAACCACTCTCCGGTTGAATAACGAACACCAATTCATTGCGCAGGGGTACAAAGCACACCTCAAAGTCGCATTCCCGTATCTAGTTAACCCCACGTTGTCACTATGATCTCCCTAGAAGGTACTAGACAAGCACCACAATTTCATAGGGTCATGCAACACAATATAAATATCATGCTGAACCAGACGGTGCACACACTGTCACCTTTATAATGTGGTCAAAGTGTTTATTGAGATCTCATAACAGAACCATCTGAGTAGCATAACAGATGAACAGTACATCTACTTATTCAACTAGATTACAAAGCTCAAGATCACATAAAGATCGCACCATGGGAGAGAGAGATGAAGCACATAGCTACCGGTGGAGCCCTCACCCCGAGGATGAACTGCTCCCTTCTCATCATAGGAAACAGCAATGGCGATAAAAATGGTGGTGGAGTTGATGGAGATGGCTCCGGGGGCACTTCCCCATCCCGACAGGGTGCCGGAAAAGAGATTTCTATCTCCCAAAACTTTTCGTGGAAAAAGGATGCTATCTTTAGGGTTTATGCATCGGGGGAAAATATAGGCGAAAGGGCGATGGCGGTGGGTGCCCGAGGGGCCCACACCACCCCCGGCGCGGCCAGGGGTCCACACACGCCCATGCATGGTGTGGGGGCTCCGGGGCCCCCTCCAAGTCTCCTTCGGACTTCCTTGACCCTCCGGGACTACTAAGACTTCTGGCTTTTGAATTGTCCAATTCCGAGAATATTTCCACAACAAATTTTCTAAAACTAAAAACAATAGAAAACAGGAACTGGCTCTGTGGCATCTTGTCAATAGGTTAGTCCGGGGAAATCGATAAAAATGACATAAAGTGTAGGGAAAACATGTAGGAAATAACATGAAAACAACATGGAACATCAGAAATTAAGGATACGTTTGTGACGTATCAATATCCCCAAGCTTAGTTCCTACTCGTCCTCAAGTAGGTAAACGATAAAAAACACATAATTTCTTAGGTGACATGCTTCCAACATGAACTTGATCATCATAGTAATGTAAAACATGTAAACTAGGATCAAATGTATAAAGGCTGTGGTTTATAGTTGATATCAAATAGAATAATGTATAAACCATTAGGAAGAACAAAGAAAAACTTTTCAATGAATCAATACTAAAAGACAATCAACCATGCAATGGTTTATTAAATATGATTTAAGCTTCAAGAGCAACAATATAATCATCCAAGGCATCAAACTCTCACAACAAATCATGTTAGGATCAAGTCAAGTGACAACAATATGCACGTAGGAAAACCATTCAATTCATTGTGCACCCAAAACAAGCAAGCGTTCTATATTGGTCCCTAGCACCAGGATGTTGTGGCTAAAAGAACTTTATGGGGGGGGTGGGGTTGGATGGTCAATGGAAGAAATTCTCACACAAGTGATCATTAGACAAGAGGAAGTCTTATAATCAAAGTTATGCAAGGAATAGTGGTTGCCACACAACGGATGCACATAGAGCTATAAATGTATGAAATCTCTCCAATGGAACTAGTGGGGGTGCATCCAACTTGATTTCTCATGAAGACCTAGATCTCTTTTGAGGAGGCTCATCATTGGAATATACAAGCCAAGTTCTATAATGTAAGTTCCCCACATAGTTATGCAAGTCATAATATGAAAACTCTTTCCAAACTGAAGCAATGATGCTAACCAAGCACAAGTGTGGAATAAATGATAGTAGTGTTGCCCCCTCTCTCTTTATTATCTCTCTTTTGCCCTTTTTCCTTTTTTCTCTTTGGGATTTTTCTCTTTTTATTTGATATATAACCTCACTCGTAGGGGCAACACTCTATTTTACAATGAATCATCACACTTTTAGTACTCATAACTGAAACTGAAATATCTCTGATGTATAGAAAACTAAATGCTCCTGCTAGTGTACCAGTATGCAAAATAAAAATGAAGCATGGCATCAAGTAACATAATGAGGATGGATGTTGTATGAAAATATATCTTGGAATGGCTATGGAAATGCCATGGTAGGTAGGTTTGGTGGATGTTTTGAGGAAGATAATTTTTGGCTTATGTGTAGAAGAACAAAGTTCTCCCGCGGGATTTGGATGCACTGGAGAAGTTTGCACCAACTCTTAGTGTGAGAATGAGCAATGCACAATACCGAAGAGGCTAGCAAATATGGATGGTGGAAGTTCTAGAAAGCCGCAACATAGAACTCACAAGTTAAAAGATTCCAAATAAAATCATGATCTCACAAGGCATAATCAAAATCACTCCAAGAGGGTCCGTGGCAGTGACAAGTCACTGTTAGCTCCCCCGGTCGTAGCGCGTAACAAAAAGCCATTACGATTGCTATCAACAAAGGAAGTCATATTTGATTATCCTATCATCTGGTTATTTGAGTGTGGCACGGTTTCAAGATTTTAGACCAACCATTAATTGTTTTTACTTTACTCAACCATCAAGTCTACCATTAAGCATATTAATATCTCAAAACAACAACAAATAATCAAGTGATACAGTTTAGTGATCTACAAGAATATGCAAGCTTTTTCGTTATACCATCTACCACATGTAGCATTTTCTATTTCCATCAAGTACCAAACAACAAAAACTCTCCAAATAATAGAGAAATGAAAAAAGAGAGTACTAACATAACTCTACTAGAATTAACAGCTCTGAAAAAGAGATGCAGGAAAACAGGGGCTAAACGCGGTACTATCAAAAAGTGAACACTCACAGAACAATAATAATGAAAACTAGAGTGTTCTAAGCAATGAAAACGGAGCGTGTCTCTCTCCAAAACAAGTATGATAGGATCCAACCATAAACTACAGAAAAGAAACTAAACAAACTGAAAGCAAAAATAACTGATGCTCCAAGTAAAATTCATATGATGTGACCGAATAAAAATATAGTTTCACTAGAAGTGACCTGATAAATTGTTGATGAAGAAGGGGATGCCTTGGGAATCCCCAAGCTTAGACGATTGAGTCTTCTTAGAATTTGCTGGGATGAACCACGGGGGCATCCCCAAGCTTTGACCTTGCACTCTTCTTGATCACATTATATCACCCTCTTCTCTTGACTCTTGAAAACTTCCTTCACACCACTATCAAAGAGTAATTCATATTAGAGGGTTAGTGCAACAATAAAAAATTCATGGGTTCTGTATGGGCACAAGTTCTATTGACAACTTTTAAGATTAGCTATATCCACTGATGTTTCGTGAAGAAAAAAAATCCACTTGACATCGTAAAAGAGAAAATGCAAGAAAAATGGCAGAATCGGCCAAAACGAGAACAGTTTGTAAAGACGAATTTATTAGGGGCACTTACGTTGCTCAAATCGAAAAACTTACATAACAAAAAAAATCGTAATTAGCTGTGGAAAAAGCACAAAAAGATTTAGGTAATTTTGATCTTTCTGTGAATTATACGATTTTTTACGGTGGACAACAGAATCTGTTTTCTACGCAGAAATACAAAACTAACTCCACTTTTCGCTAGAAACTTTACTTGGCACAACTAATACATAAAAATAAACTTACAAAGGAGTTTCTACAGAATTATACAGCCCCTTGAATCAAAGAAAACAGAGAAAAACAAAGCAAACATAAAACCATGGGTTATCTCCCAAGAAGTGCTTTTCTTTAACGCATTTTAGCTAGGTATGATAATTTGAGAAGATGCTCACATGAGAAATATGAATTTAAGAAAAGAGAGAATCAAGAAGAAAATGTAAAAATAAATTTAATTCTAACACACTTCCTATGAAAAAGAATCTTGTATAAGAACAAGTCAATAAAGCACAACGTTGCTAGCATAAGAAGACAAGATAAGTACAACTTCAAAAATTTCAACATAAAGAGGGAAAACTTGATATTGTTGAGATGCATAAAACTATGTTTCCCTCTTTCATAATAACTTTCAGTAGCATCATGAATGAAATTAACAATATAACTATCACATATAACATTCTTATCGTGAGCCACATGCATAAAAGAATTAATACTCTCCACATAAGCATAGTCATTCTCATTAATAGTAGTGGGAGCAAATTCGACAAAATAGCTATCATTATTATTCTCATCACCATAATCATCAAATATAGGAGGCATATTTTAATCATAATTAATTTTCTCCTCAATAGTAGGTGGAACGAGAATACCAAAATCATTAGAATCTTCATATATTGGAGGGAAAGTATCATCAAATAAAATTTCCTCCTCAAAACTTGGGGGACTAAATATATCATATTCATCAAAACCAGCTTCCCCAAGCTTAGACTTTTCCATAGCATTAGAAATAATGGTGTTCAAAGAATTCATACTAATAACATTTCTACTAGCATGCAAATAAAGCTCCATAGGTTTTTTAATTTTCTCTTCAAACACTTCATGTCCTAACTCAAGATAAATATTATAAAGCTCTCTCATATATTTGTTGTTTTCCATTAAGACTAACTATTGAAAATAAAAACAAGGAACAAGTTAAAACAAGCCTAACCAGTGAAAATAAAAACAAGAAACAAAAAGATATAATTGCAGAATTTAAACGAAATAACTTCGAGCACTCACACCCGAGGATATGAGAACCTTTTACCTTACCTCCCCGGCAGCGGCGCCAGAAAAGAGCTGGTGCGAGAGTTGACGAGGGAGTGGTTGCTTCTTGATGACTTTGAAATCCCCGGCAACAGCGCTAGAAAAGAGCTTGATGTTTACGCACGCTTCTATTTTTGTAGACAGTGTTGGCCCTCGAAGTGCAGAGGTTTGTAGAACAACAGCAAGTTTCCCTTAATTGGATTACCCAAGGTTTATCGAACTCAGGGAGGAAGAGGTCAAAGGTATCCCTCTAAAGCAACCCTGCAATTACGATACAAGAAGTCGCTTGTATCCTCAACACACCTAATACAATTGTCAGTTGTATATGTGCACTTGTTCGGCGAAGAGAGAGTAAAATACAAGTAATATGGATGGTTATAAGTGATAATAACAATCTGAAATAAAAATAGCAACAAGCAAACATGTAGCAGAACTGATGGTAAACGGTGTTTCAATGCTTAGAAACAAGGCCTAGGGATCATACTTTCACTAGTGGACACTCTCAACGATGATAACATAATGGAATGAATAAATATCATCTCTTCACTATGCTACTCCGAACCACTCTCCGGTTAAATAACGAACACCAATTCATTGCGTAGGGGTACAAAGCACACCTCAAAGTCACATTCCCGTATCTAGTTAACCCTACACTGTCACTATGAGCGCCCTTGAAGATATTAGACAAACACCACAATTTCATAGGACCATCCAACACAAGATATAAATATCATGCTAAACCACATGGTGCACACACTATCTCCTTTACACCGTGATCAAAGTGTTTACCGAGATCTCATAACAGAACCACTTGAGTAGCATAACAAATGAAGAGTACATCTACTTATTCAACTAGATTACAAAGCTCATGATCACATAAAGATCACACCATGGGAGAGAGAGAGAGAGAGAGAGATGAAGCACATAGCTATCAGTAGATCCCTTATCCCCGGGGGTGAACTACTCCCTCCTCATCACAGGAGACAACAACGGCGATGAACATGGTGGTGGAGTCGAAAGAGATGGCTCTGGGGGCACTTCGCCGTCCCGGCAGGGTGCCAAAACAGAGATTTCTGTCCCCCGCAACTTGTCAGCGGCGGTGGCGGAGCTACGGAACTTTTCATGGAAAAGGCTGATATCTTTAGGGTTTATGCATCGGGGGGCATATAGGCGAAAGGGAGATGGTGGTGGGCGCCTGAGGGGCCCACACCACCTCCAGACGCGGCCATGGGTTTACCCGCGCCTAGGCATGGTGTGGGGGCTCCGGGGCCCCCCTCTGGGTCTCCTTCGGACTTCCTTGAACCTCCGGGACTTCTAAGACTTCTGGCTTTAGAATTGTCCAATTCCGAGAATATTTCTAGAACAACTTTTCTGAAACTAAAAACAACAGAAAATAGGAACTGGCTCTTTGTCATCTTGTCAATAGGTTAGTCCTGCGAAATCTTTACCTAATAATAAAGACATTAGTTTTTCTGCCAAAATTTTCGTCCAACATAAAAAGGCGGTTATACCCTTCCACCAAATCCCATATTACATCCAGTTGCCACCGTACCGATTCATCCAGAAAATTACAAAGTTTGCCACGCATAGCAAAACCCCACACCAGCAGTACCTGCTATCTCTTCCTTCTCAATGGCGACATCCCGATGCGGCCACGACACCTAGGGTTTCGGCCTAGCCCCGGCTAGCCGCCGGCCGCGGAACTCCAAGATTTATGCCGCCGGATTCCCTCACGCCTTGAGCTGCCCGTCCTCTCCCTTGAAAGAGCGGCGTCGCCTAGGGTTTAGTCCCGCCACCACATCTTCGACGCGGTCGACAGTGGCATGCCGGTGCCCTCCTTCACCTGGCGCTATCTGCATCCATGTTGTGATATATGAATCCATCTTGTGCACTCCGCAGTAGCCATGCACAGATGGCAGCTCGTCTTTCTATTCTGGTTCCTCTGCATCGCTATAAAGCTTCTTCTCGGCGCGTCAGACAATCCATTGTTGCAGCTGAAACGTTGTTGCTGGTAGGTGTCAGTTCCTCACCCAGTCAAGCTGTGCTTTCTAGAGCTTTGTCGGTGGACATCATGCTCCAGACCAATCACCCCATTCAACATGAACAATGTATGCAGAGCTTCCAATTCATGGTTCAGTATGACATGTGGTCATTTTTGTTCAGTCTGCTGGTACATTATATTCACGCGCTTAAAATAATTCGTGCCTGTTTTTTCTTGGTGCAGAGATCATGATGCTCAGGCCAATAGTGGTAAAGTATTGGTCGTACCTTTAGTGTCGTGATTCGTCCATGTGCTGCAGCGGAAGGGGTCCATTACGGGTACATGAGGTTGGTGACTTGGCATTTTGAGATATGATCATAGGGAATAGAAAAATCACTTGCATTCTTCTATTTATGTTTGTGCATGTGGTGATGTATCTGAATTTACTAACAGAAGAAATTCGGCTGTCAAAACACAAGTAAAGTTCAGAGCTCTATCCTGCGGTAGCCTGAATTGTCCTTGGATATTTTAGTGTAATCTTTGGTTGCTTAGACTGGATGAACCCTTTTAATTCCAAATTTACAAGTGAGTGGTGGGAGGGTAACAAAACTCAATGTGGTACACAAGTTATGTTATACTTAAGATTAACTTGGTTACCTAAACCCAATGTGGTACATTGAGCTGAGTAGGTGTGATGTGCTGGTGGTGGAGATGGATACATAAGGAGCAGGGTCCGGGGCGGGACTGATTGTGGAGGTGATGAGGCGCTGCTAAGTTTCGATCTGGGAGGGGATAAACTGCTGGTGTGTTTTGGTCAATGAATGTATGAACTCTTATTGCGTCTTGGTATTTTGTTCAGAACATAAATACAATTCTCGTTGTAGAGTATACATAGATGCAAGGAAAAAGGATGGAATCAAACATTAATTAAATACGGATTAATCCTGCTTAGCGTAAAGAATTATAATGGATTATGAGAAATTCATTTTCTTGTTGCGAAAATTGAATTAGTGCATGGGGAAAGTTTTTTTTCGGTCCTCATATTAAATCTCCACTGCTCACATTGTGTAAAAAGGGAAAAAATCAAAGGCCGGCATATGGAGGATTTCTTGACAAAATTTTGGTATTCATTGCTTTTCCCCGACCATGAGACTTTACAGAGTGTGTGAGGTGGCGATGACAAGAATGACTGATCTGATGCGGCGAGCGGAGGAAGGCGGACACCCTAGAACAGGTTGGAGCTGACTCTGTGTGCATCTTCGCGACATAAATTTTGTCTTCCCTAGCAACCCACGGTCATATTTGCTAGTCGATAAAAATGACATAAAGTGTAATAAAAACATGTAGGAAATAACATGAAAACAACATGGAACATCAGAAATTAAGGATACGTTTATGACGTATCATGCCCGGAGTCTCCGGTGTTCTGCAAAGTTTCTGGCCCTCCTGAATGTTGTCGGAGACTTTATTAGACCGGAGTCTCCCATGTGACTTTGTCAGAAAGGTGTCTAACAGCTAGAGTTTGGGTATTGGGTCTAAATACCCCCTCCCCTTCTTCCTCCAGCCAGCTCCTCCATAATTGATTACTCCATTAATTGAGCTCACCCACCAAGCTAAATCTCCCAATACCTCCACCCAAACTCGTTGATCTTTGGAGGACTGAAGGAGAAGACACCGATCTACATCTTCACCAACCCATTCTTCATTCCCCGTCATTCACTTGAGGGAATCAATTCTAGGGTTTTCTTGTGGAAAACTAGACCCCATTGCTACTCACTTGTTGATTGTTGGTGATTCTTGGGAGCCCCCAATTTGGTTGTGGATGTGTGCCTCAAGATCATTGTAAAGGACTCGATTTCCACCTCAAAGGGAATCAATAGTGGAAGGTGAACTAAGCCTTTGTGGCGAGGTTCGTCGGAGAATAGGGAGAGGCCTTTGTGACGTTGAGTAGGCCTTCGTGGCGAAATTCACACCCCTCCAACGAGACAAGGAACTCTGGATTACATCCTTGTCTCCGCATGCTTCCGTTATCGGTTACCTCGTTCCCTATCCTTTACTTTGTGTTTGTATCTTGATTATTCTTTTTCTTGTCATATAGGTAAATTTACCGTAGTTGCATATTTAGAGAATTTACCTTTGCGTCAAGCCTGAATTGAAAAAGAATTAAAATTGGTCGTAGCAACTATTCACCCCCCTTCTAGGTGCCCATACTATCCGTTCAATTGGTATCAGAGCCTCGTCTCTTATTGTTGGCTTAACCGCCTAAGAGTTATAGTATGGTCAATAGAGGGAATGCCGCCGAGCCCACGACACAAGTCACTATGGATGATCTCAAGGAATTGAAATATTCCTTGACCTCATCCTTGGATTCCAAAGCGACGGAGTTGTGTGATTTTATGACGTAACTTTTGAGAGCCAAGGGCCCGGAAACTTCTACTTCGTCTCCTCTAGAATAAATTCCGAATGATAAGTAGGATGAGGATAAGGGTGGAGAAACTAAAACTGAATCCTCTAAGACCAAAACTTCTAAGGGAAAGAATGAGAAGAAAGAGTACCACAATGTCGAAGGACGGTACTCTCCTGGTCCTCCTATCCCACATCCTCATATTAACCCTAGAGGCGAACCTCCTAAAATTGATGCACATTTGTTTAGCAAATGGCAATATTACATGAAAAATCACTTGAACTCTTCTTGTATTGAGCTTTGGAGGGTCGTTCAAGATGGATACACGCCTCATGACACCAAGAGCTTGACAAGAAGAGAAGTGGTGCCAACTCAATCCACTTTGTCAATGATTTAACAAGTCGTGGGTCCAAACCACATGCCTCATCTTCAACAATACTCTACCGCCAAAGAAATATGGGGGTGCTCTTGACACCATGTTTGAGGGCAATTAAAGCATGAAGAGGAATAGGTCTGATACCTTGAGCAGTGAGGCCGAAGGGTTCTATATGCTTGATGGTGAGAGCCATGAGGACATGTACCGGAGACTCAAGACCCTTGCCACTACCTTTAGTTTTCTTGGTGCCACTCATGTGGATGATGCTTGGATCAAGAGAAAGTACGTGAGTGCCGTCATGACATTTGAGCCCGTGGACTTGAAGAGCCTTCAAGGAAGACACAACTATCACCTCATGACCTCAACCGAGGGGATGCAAGAGATGACCTCCTTCCAAGTTCAAACAAAACTTGCTCATGACAATTGTGCTCGTGCTATTGGAATGCACAAAGGGTCCTTCGTTTCTTTGAAGGCCAAGGTTGTGACCAAGGTGGTGTATCAACAAGAAGAGGTTGCTTTGGTATAAAACTTGTCTCTGCTAAATGATTAAGAATATGATCCCATGCTTAAGGACTACATTGCTCTTGCGGTGCAATTTTTTTGGAAGAACCCTCCCAAGGCCAAGGTATATATTGAAGATAAGACCAAGTCAAGATATGGCAATGAAGGGACTCAAAACGTGAGGTCTTGTTTCAATTGTCAAGACAAGTATCACTTTGTTGCCGAGTACCCCTTCAAGAATAGAGAAAGCCGTGGAGGAAAATTTGTTCTCAAGGATAAGTCAAATCTCCCAAACAAGAAGCCTCATTTCAAGAAGAAACCCTTCAACAAGAAACCATCATCAAGATATGTGCTAGTGACTTCAAAAGAGTATAATTCCAGTGATGAAGAAGAAGAATCCACAATTGAAGTGGATGCTATTTCTATTGCGTTTTCTTCATCCCCATCTCTCTTTGAATCCCCCAATGAGAATCTTCCTGAACCTTCCGCAAAGTGCTTCATGTCAAAGGCCACCGAGGTATCATGTTCCTCCAACTCTATGACTCAAAGTGAAAAGAATAACCTTGCTAGTCTTTGTGTTGAAGATGAAATTGCCTCTTTGGGTCTATTTATGACTAACTTTTAACGTGAGACCAAGAGGTGCTTTGATCTTCTTATGATTCAATTGGTAGATGCCCAATAGGCTCCTGAGAAGAAATATGAAACCGAGAGGGAAGATTTCATTGAAAAGGGTTCCCTCTCAAATGCTCCTGGGGAGGAACATGACCTTCGAGTATCTCTTCAGGAGAAACTTGAAACTATTGAAGAGTCGCATAATGAGTTAATTTATAAGCTAACTAAAGAACGTGAACATGCAATTGATAAGTATAAAATAGATCAAAAGAAGAAGGTTGAGTTTGGGATTGGTCATGAAAAACTAACCGAGGAGCTAGAGAAGCTCACCGAGGCTCACAAGGCCTTCGAGAGTTAACACTCTACCCTCAACAAGTCTCGTTAACAACTTCAAACTCAACTTGATCAATTCAATATGCCTAGTACTTCTAGTTCTTCTTGTGATCATGCAAATGTTATTGAGGAGAATTCTAGGTTAAAGGAAGAGCTAGCAAGAATCAAGGGCAAGTGCCCTAGTGTTGAGAAGGTTGTGTCTCCCAAGCCACAAGTAGTTTCAAGCAAGGTCTTAGCTATGTTGCCAAGAGCAAGAACAACAACAACAACAACAACAATAATAATAATAATAATAATAATAATAATAATAATAATAATAATAATAAGAAGAAGAAGAAGAAGAAGAATAATAATAACAAGGCCAATCCCGCACAAGCAAAAAATGAATGTTGGTGCGAGTGGTATTGTCATTAGGGACAACACTACTCATAGCAACTCCGCGGGAACTAACAGTCCACACAGTTTCTTATTTGTTGATTATTATGTTGTTGTGCAAGCTAAATATGTTAGTCCTATTAAGGGTTACATTGATTACTCTATTTGGGTTCCAAAGAACCTTGTTTCTAACATGACATGACTCTCCTCAGGTCCTAACCAGAGTCAATTATTTCTTGTAGGACTATTCTTCCGGTGGGTCAAAATGGATACTTGATAGTGGGTGTACAAATCATATGACCAGAAGCAAGGCACTTATATATGCCGGAGATGAGACCAAAATCAAATGAAGCAACCGTCACTATGGAGATAAGTCAAAATCTGAGGTAAAAAGGTTTTGGCAAGGTGGTTGTTGCTCCTAATATCACCCTTGAAAATATCATGCTTGTCGAATCCATTGGTTTCAGCTTGATTTTAGTTCGTGCTTTAGGGAAGATGGTTTTGCCTGTCTTCTTTGATCCTAACAAGGTGGTCGTCATGTGGATAAAGTCTCTCAATGTTGCTTACGTTGGGTACATCGAAAATGAGTTGTATGTGGTAGACTTTCGGAGTCAACCAACACTCAAACGATGTCTCTTTGGTAAGGCCGACGTGGGGTGGTTGTGGCATCGCCGCTTATCCATGTCAACATGAGAACTTTGTAAAGACTTCACAAGCGTGTCCACATCCTCGGACTAAAAGAAAATGTTTCCGTTGCCAAAGATCGTGTGTGTAGGGCTTGTGTTGAAGGCAAGATACATGATTCTTAGCATCCACGCAAGACAATTATTTCATCAAAGAGGATCTTGGATCTTCTCCATGTTGATCTCTTTGGTGCCATGCCCAAGGCAAGTCTTGGAGGCAAGAAGTATTGCTTGGTGATTATGGATGACTATTCAAGATACACATGGGTCTATTTTTTCAAGTTGAAGAGTGAGACTCAACAAGCCGTCATCAACTTTTATGACCAAGTGCAACATCAACACAATCTTCCTATCTTGGCTATTAAGAGTGATAATGGATCCAAGTTCAAGAACTACACCCTTAATGAGTTCCTTGCTCAATCATATGACAGAAGTTGAAAACTGAAATAATGTGCATAGAAAGTAAATGATAAAACGTCTCATTAATATTTCAAACCGACAACTCACACCAACGGATAAAATGATAACCAACTAGGGAGAGAAACTTCCATACATCAAACCATCCTATATGATAACCTCTCTACTCATGATATGACTCTACTGAAAAAGTAAAAAGATGAAAGATAGTGATGTGATACCGCGGCACTCCCCCCAAGCTTGGAACAAACCGAGGGGATGCCAAACCCAATGACGAATCAATTCTATGGTGGTGAAGGTGGATTCACTCAGAGAGGAGTCAGAAAGCCTTTGATGATGCGACAAAGCTCAATGTTTTCGGCTTCAAGAATTGCTACCTCGGCCTTGAGAATATGATATTCTTCGCAGAATTGGTCGGCAACCCGGTGTGCTTCAGCTATCATAGGGAACACGTGTTGGGGTCTTGATCATGAGGCACGGTCCCCTGCACATTATGAGAGTAGCGACGCTGAGGGTTAATGGATCCCACAAAGGCGGGGTTCCTCGTTGGTGCTGGTGCAGCCCTCCGGATCTCCTCCCTCAAACTGTTGATCATGTCTTCCCTCCTTGCAACTATCTCTTCCTATGTCGCCCATCCCGCGAAAGCACTCTCATGGATGTATTTCTGGGTTTGTCGAAGACGACGTGCAGCATAATCCTCAATGCTAGAGCTGAAGGAGGACATGTTGACCTAGAAACTCCGAACTCTTGCCAGGAAAACAACTCGAAACAGAACACGACGAGAAAATGATATACGGACCTCGGGGGGTCTGGGGATTATATAGCAAAAAGTTTCATAACGAAAGGTGTCGTGGGATAATCACGGCAGACGTTACCGGGGGTAACTTATCTTGGGGCAATTCGACTCTGGTGTTTGGGAGAGGGTTTAGCTCAAGGGAAAACATGATGATATGCGATCTGGTAGCCGGCAATCAAGTTGCCGAGTCTCCGATCTAGATATATTAACTCAACTCTCGTATTACACTGGATACTCGATACCTAGCGATATTGCTCAAACTCTTGGATCTCTCCCTGTCTAACCCTAGGGGCCGGCTTATATAATATCCGGACCCCCTGGCCTACTCTCCAAGGCGTACTCTGAATCCTACCCGGACACTGCTTATAAACCCTAAACTTCCTTATCGTAACCCACAATCCGGGTTACGAGGCCTACGTTCCTGGGCCTTCTAGAAACTCCTTTATCTTAAGCCGGGTCTTGCGCAGCGTCCTTTGGGCCGAGTTACTCCCTGGCGTTGGCCTACCGGGTTATCATCCCTCCATCAGTAGTCCCCAGAATAGCTTGGGCTTCATGAGATCCTCCTTGAAGCGCACGCTATTCCCTGCAAAAATAACAAACACACAAGTTCATAGAGGCCGGGTTAAGTTGCTTTGATAAACAGCTAGGCCTAACTCCATGGTGGCCACATAGTAACCCGGCTTTCTCCAAGTCCAGTGTTTACTTTTCCGGGTCAACGCCCCTGATGCAAACGCCAAAGATCCGGCTTATTTACTTGTTTAATCAGTCCAGGTATCGCGGAGAAGATTTGTTTCTTATCCATTCTGGATATCTCGTCCAGCACTTAAAGCATATCTCAGAAAATCCGGGCGGGTATCCCTTATCCCGAAATTTCCGGTTCCCGCCCGTTGGACTAGGTTTATCCGCCCGTACCTTATAAATAGGTACCTAGGGGATAACCTAACCCCCAACGGTCCATTCCAACTCTTCTTCCTCCCCATCTCTCGCGCTTGCGCAACACCACCACGGGAACCTCGAGCTCACCGCCGGAGCAAAGCCGCCGCCGGCCACGTTCGTCCTCGAACCGTTCCGCGCCGCCGCCAAGCTCCGCCGCTGCGCCCTCATCTTTCCCGCCGGGAATCGCAAAGGGACATTCAGATTGCGCCATCTGCCGCCGTCGTGCTCTACTCCAATCTCCTCCGGTAAGCTTCTTGCTCCCGTCGAATTAGCCTCGCAATTTCTTGATTCGTTCTAGATTGGATCTAGGTCAACCGCGGGTCATTTCTTACCCCACGCCGGCTTAGGTCGCATAAAATCATACTAGCTCATCCAATGGCTTGAATATAGGCTCCACTTCATTCTCCTATCGCTTGTAGTCATTAATTTCACCACGAATTTGAAGGTGAAATTTCCAATCTAGGATCGGGCCGCCCAAATTTTCCGCACTTGCCATTGATACCCGGAAAGTCCGCCTCTTCCGGTTCATTTACTTGCAGTAGATACATGGGCAATCAACCTTCTTCCGCAAATGATCATCAATACGTAAGTCCCCCATAATTTCTGTATTGCTACTCGATACCCGGATAACCTGTAATTTTCACCCCGTCCAGTGATACCCAAATAATTCTTAGTCCTCATGCCTTCTTTGATACTGCTTGCATATATCCGGATAACCCATGACTTCCGAGTCTTATGTCTTGCACCTTTTTTGTCTTGTGCTTTGTAGACTGAACCCATGGCTCCCAAGAAGCAAGGGAAGCAGCAAGCCAAGACAAGGACGACCCAATCAATATCCGCCAACTGGGCGCGATCAACAGTCACCAAGGCCAAGCTGGAAGAGCTGGCCGAGTTAGGGGTCCTCCCCCCTCAGGAAGATATCCATTGGAGAGCGCCGGGTGATGAGACCCGGCCTACACCTGCTGCCGGTGAGGTAATCTGCTTCATTGAACATGTGACCCGGGGGTTTCGCCCTCCGGGTCACCCTTTTTTCCGCGAGGTCTTGAGCCACTATGGCCTCCGGGTGCTCGACATAGGGCCTAACTCTATGTTGAACATAACCCATTTTATCGTCCTTTCCGAGTCATATTTGTGCATTCCGCCAAATTTGGCTCTCTTCATTGAACTCTTCCAGTGCAAACCGTGCCGCGAAAGCGGTGACGGGGCACTTCTTGCTTGCGGCGGGGTTTCCATCCAGCGCCG
Organism: Alopecurus myosuroides; assembly: GCA_028641055.1. Lineage (NCBI taxonomy): Eukaryota > Viridiplantae > Streptophyta > Magnoliopsida > Poales > Poaceae > Alopecurus > Alopecurus myosuroides. The sequence continues at coordinate 108,107,477 of CM054060.1, forward strand.
TAAGAATTCCCCAATGCCGACTCTTAACCTGAATTCTCACGTTAAGCATTGGCAACTTTCCTTCTTTTACTGCCGAGACACCTCCCCACCCGGCGAAAGGAAACTACCGGGTTACTCGGAGGGCCTTCTAGATATCTCCGAATCTTTCAACGCCTTTGCCCCTGAGTCGGACAGGGAGGCCATCCAACCACTCCTCTCAAAAATAGCCGCCCTTTCCGCCCAAGGTCTCCTTGGGCTCAACCTAGTCAAAAATTGGGTGAACTTTCGCATACAACCCAATTCCATCCGCCCAAAACTGATGTGCGAGTATTCGGGGCACTCTACGGATTCCCTCCGATACTCTTCCAAGAACTACCCGGCCGGTGATACCAACAAGACCATCAAGAGCTTCTTGACGGAGAAATTGGAGGTAATCCGGAACATAGCCGGGTTGGAACCATTTACTCGCGAGAACCCAGCTCCTGAGGTAAAATCCGGTTCTCATACTTTTACCTTCACACCTTTCTCTCGATACAACTACCGATCCTTACCCTCGTGCCTTTGTCTTAGGCTGATAACGTCTTTTGGAACATCGAAACGCCCCCTAACTCCGAGAGTCCAGAGGAGGAAGAGGACGTAGTCAACTCGGAGGAAGGTACATTCCGGGTCTCACTTAGATTATGCAAGCTCATTGCTGTTCATTCTCTGTTTTTCCGACAATATACCTTGGCAACTTTCAGAGCCAGAGGACAAGGACGAAGAAGAAGAAGAAGAAGCGGAAGGCAAGGTGGAAACAGCAAGCGATGAAGATGAAGCTGAGCCGACAGTCAAGGTCGGAGCAAAGAGGAAACCCCGAGGGGTCGTCTTTAAGGTGCCATACCGTTCCCTTGCTTCTAAACCGTACTCCTTTGCTAACATGTGCGAGCTAAACCGAGAGTTGTCTAACTGGCCGTACTTGAAGGATCCGCCCGTGACCAAGCGCAGAATGACCCGGAACTTTCTGAGTGAATCCGCACTTAATCCGGGTATTCCATCGTCCCCTCCTCGATGCGTTGGTATCTTTCAATCCTTTCCCAAATATCGAATTCTTTTTCTTTTCGAATCATCCTTTAATAGGGCAGTTCCATGCTTTATTCTCTTGATATTTATCAGCTTCATCCGGGTCCAGCAGCGCGTTTCCCTCGGATTTCGCGGTGAATCCCGGGTAAGGTTCTTTTCCTGATGTTCTATCACTTGACCATAATTTTCTCCGGTTGTATGCTGACCGCTTACTTATATGGTCCACAGAGCCACGGTCACTGTCAGTGACCAGGAAAATATGGAGACCGATGATCCGGGTAAGGAGAACCCGATTGACGACATGATGGCTGCAGCTGGAGGCGAAGAGGAACAACAAGCGCCACCAACACACCCGGCTGATCAGGAAGCCGAATACCCGATAGCCTCACACGCACGCGAGGAGGAAGAGGCCGCCGACCTGGGCATGGGAGGAGGCGACCCGAGCTCCGATATCCGGACGACTCGAGTGCCTTCCCCTGCCAAGGAGAAAAACTCCAATCCGAGTTATCAAGACCCCGGGTCTTCCAACTTGGGCAACCATTCCTTCGACCAAATGATGAGCGCCCTCCTCGCCATGAAGGCCTCAGAGAGCAGCATGTTGGAGCGCATGGCCGTGGAGCATCAGGTACGTTAGTTGATATCTCATAGTGTCCACCTAGTCCCCAAGTTCCGAGTCTAACTTGTCAAAGTTACACTCGGTACTCCTTGCAATACTCGGCTGATTGTGATATCCGACTAATGTTTAACCTTCCATTCTTTTAGGCGCAGGCGTCTCGGTCCGAGGAGATTTTGGCCAAGACCAAGCAGCTCCTGGACACCGAGATAAAGCTAAGGGAAGCACTTGAGTCCGAGGTGGCAGCCTTGGAGAAAGATGTCACGAAATACAAAGAGAAATACACCACTGCTCAAGCTGCGCTGAAGAAGCTATCAGCCCAAGTGGCCGACACTTATCGTGTCCTCGTTGGTGAGATTTCGCTACTTACTGGTTCGTGCCTTGGTTTCTTGTTTTCTTGATACATGATACCCGGAATACTTTGATGTAACCTTTGTTGTTCATATTGCAGCTTCCAACCTTGCGCCTTCAGAAGAAGATGATATCGAAAAGGTAAAGAGATTGAAGAATGTCCTCCGGAGGTTCTGTGCCGGCACCAAGTGGATACTAGACGCCATTCAGTGGCCGACTGAACTCTATCCGGGTATGGAGACCCTAATCCATGCATGCTCTACTGTCCCTGCATGGATTGAGCTCTGGAAACGCTCAGCATGCCGGGTTGGGATGACCCGGGGACTTATGCTGGCGAAAGCTTATTTTCCTAAGCTTGAGCCGGCAACAGTGGTGGCCGGATTTCCAGAATTCAAGGCAGATGGCTCGAGATTTTCCCCCAAGGATTTCAAAGCCGTGCAATCCGAGGTACGTCACTCGGCAACTGCTCTTGCCGACAGTATGGACATGAGTAGGTTTATGTCTCCATACGATGCTAAGGACAAGGCTGTGAAGGAAGATACGCCCGTGCCTTTCGAAATTTTAGAAAAGTGGAATGCTGACTCGGCCAAGAGGAGGGAGGAAGCTGCAAAGAGGGAAGCCGAATTGCAATCAGCACCAACTTCCTCTACGCCAGATGTCCGTCCACCTGTTCGTCCTGATGCTGAAAAACCGGATGATGATGCTGGGAACTCTTCTAAGGAAACCCAAGAACAAGACCCAGAGGGAAAGGGTAAGGGTGTGGACCCGACTCTGGAGGCCGAGTGAATTATTACCTGATGCCATCCTAACACCTTGTTCGCTCGATGCCCTTGTAAAGACATATATTCTTTTGATAGTGCATATGTGCACTTTTGATACTATCATCGCATCATGTAAATACATTATGAAGCTTTAATAGCTTTCCTGGCCCTTCCGGCCTTTGGATGAATTTGATATCTATCTGCCTTTGAGCTTATTTACTCTTGATACTCCGACTTTCTTTATGGTTCCTTTTGCGAGACTCAGTTTCCGAGTTTGGTGGGTTTTGACAGGTGGACTTTTCTCTAAGTCCCCAAGTCCCCAAGACTCGGTTTTTGGGTTTTTGAGCTTGCTAGCTAAGCAACTTTCTCCTTTTCAAAATCCCCAGTCCCCAAGGCCCGAAATTCCGAGTCTGGGGTGTGAGGTTTCTCAAAGAAAACAGGTTGTTTCTGCTAAGCCCAAAACCTAGAACCGTTTCACGTAGGTTTTGAAGTTATGCTTAATAGACTTTGAGTTTCCGGTTATTAACCCCGTACTCTGCATAACTTGTGGTTTAGATGACCCTTTTGACTCTCTTGTACTGTAAGCCGGCTTTCGCGTGGATACCATGTTGTTACATCTGGACGAAAACAGGGTCAGGCAAGTCCCATTGGGCATCATGGTTGATTGTAATCGTAAGCGAGCAAATCATTCCACTTTAGTGCGAGTCACATCGAGCTTAAGTAAGAAAAGTCAAGAAATTTGGCTCCATTGTCCGGTTATAAGATTGCAGCCGTACTCGTTTGCGAGTAATCGGCCCTTATAACTCATAGGCATCGTGGCCGGGTCTTTGAGTTTGTAACTGTGCTATTCAAGCAATCAGCCCCCAAGACCTAAATACATGCAACATACTGAAGAAACTAATGTACTAAGAAAACAATAAATAATACTTACCTGGAGGAAACATAACAGAAAAAATAAAACTTGATAAAACATGTGAAAAAGACATACTGCTTAACCATCTCTTTATTGATATGAGAAAGTTAGGTCAGCAAGCCGCCTCATTAAAAACCCTCCAGTCCCCTTAGGTACCCTGGATAGGAAAAGAGTGCGCCTGAAACCTGCTGCCTGTTACATCGTGTAATTCCACTTGTGAGTCTGGTCTATACTAGGTATAGTAGGGACGCAGCTGAGCTACGCTCCATGGTCTTTCTCTCTCTTGCATAGATGAGGTGGTGTGAGCGGTGTCGTTAACCGTAGCCGACTCTTCCCTTGCATCTATCAAGTAATACGATCCATTGTGCAGATTCCGGCTTATGATAAACGGTCCTTCCCATGGCGGTGCTAACTTATGTTTTCCTTCCTTTGACTGTGCCAGGCGCAGAACCAGGTCTCCTTCCTGGAAGACCCGGGTTTTAACGCGCCGGCTATGATATCTCCGCAGATCCTGCTGATATATGGCTGATCTTTCCAGTGCTTGTTCCCTTTCTTCTTCTAGCATGTCCACGGCATCCTGCCGGGTCTTCTCGTTCTCTACCTCGACATAAGCCGACACTCGAGGCGAGTCATGGATGATATCACTCGGCAACACCGCCTCTGCACCATAAACCATGAAAAACGGTGTCATCTGAGTGGATCTGTTAGGCGTTGTGTTGATACCCCAAACCACTGCAGGTAATTCTTCGACCCATGCACCAGCAGCTCTGATACACGAAACTCGCAATCGTGGCTTTAATCCACGAAGCAACTCTTGATTTGCCCTCTCCACTTGTCCATTAGCCTGTGGATGGGCCACGGAAGCTATGTCAAGCCGGATTCCATTGTTACCACAAAATTTCTCCATCTCGCCAAGGGACATATTGGTTCCATTGTCGGTAATTATGCTATGGGGATACCCGAACCGATAGATAATCCTTTTCAGGAACTTGACTGCTGTAATTGCTTCACAGTTGGTAACTGGCATAACCTCAACCCACTTGGTAAACTTGTCAATGGCCACCAAGAGGTGTGTCTTTTTGCAAGGTGACATGTGAAAGGGGCCAACCATATCCATACCCCAAACAGCAAATGGCCAAGTTAACGGGATAGTCCGTAATTCCATAGCCGGCACATGGGTTTGGCGAGCGTACCTTTGACATCCGTCACACCTTGCCACCAAGCGCTTCGCGTCCGTGAGCCAGAAAAAACCATGTCGATAAGCTTTGGCCACCAGGGATCTTGTGGATGCATGATGCCCACAATCACCTTCATGGATTTCCTTGATGATCTGTCGGCCTTCTTCTGGTGCTACACGGCGCAAAAAGACTCCTGCTGCACTTCTCTTGTATAGCTCTCCATTGATGATAGAATATCCTTTTGCTCGCCTCAGAATTTGTCTTGCTAATACTTCCTGCTGTGGTAAATCGCCCCGTGATAGGTAGGCCAAGAACGGCTCTGTCCACTCGGGAACAACACGTACTGCGGCCACGAGCTCCAAATCCGGGTCTTGATTTCCCAGTTCTTCCTCAGACTCGGTTTTAACTGATGGTCGCCATAGTTCATCCAGGAAAACATTAGGTGGAACCGGCTCTCTGCGCGAGCCGAGTCTGGCGAGTGCATCTGCTGCCTCGTTTTTTCTTCTGTCTATGTGCTCCACCTCGTACCCGGAGAAACACCCGGCAACTCTATCAACCTCTCTGCGGTATGCTGCCATAGTTGCATCTTTTCTATCCCAAGTTCCTGAGACCTGTTGTACTACAAGGTCCGAATCTCCAAAGCATCGTATCCTCTTAATATTCATCTCCTTGGCTACCTTTAAGCCGTGCAATAAGGCCTCATACTCGGCCACGTTGTTGGAACAATCAAAGTGAATCTGCAGCACGTAGCTCAACTTGTCTCCTTTGGGTGATGTTAGCACCACTCCAGCTCCTGACCCCTCGTATTGCTTGGAGCCATCAAAGTGCATGATCCAAGACTCGGAGTTTGGAGCCATGGTAGGCATGCCTGTGTGTGTCCAATCATTAATAAAATCGACTAGAGCTTGAGATTTAATTGCTGACCTTGGCTCGTAATTGATATGATAATCCCCCATCTCGATCGCCCACTTGGCTATTCTACCTGTTGCATCCGAGTTTCTGATGATATCCGACATTGGTATAGAACTAACCACTGTTATGGGGTGTTCCTGAAAATATGGCTTCAATTTCCGGCTGGCCATGAAGACCCCGAAAACCAGCTTTTGCCAATGTGGATAGCGCTGTTTTGCCTCTGATAATACCTCACTGACGTAGTAAACCGGCCTCTGGACCGGGTATTCTTTTCCATCTTCTTTTCGCTCGACAACAACCACTGCGCTAACCGCCCGGGGCCCTGCTGCAACGTATAATAACATAGGCTCTTTAGGACCCGGAGCTGCTAGGACTGGTGCCTCAGATAGCTGCTTTTTTAGTGCCTCGAACGCCTCGTCCGCCTCTTGATGCCATACGAATTTGTCAGATTTTTTCAAGAGCCGGTACAAGGGTATCGCCTTTTCTCCGAGTCTGGATATAAACCGGCTGAGCGCTGCCACGCACCCTGTGAGCTTCTGAACATGTTTCAAATTTTCGGCTTTTTCAGGCTCTGGATAGCTTTGATTTTGTCCGGGTTTGCTTCAATTCCTCTCTCAGAAACGATAAAGCCGAGTAATTTCCCGGCTGGAACTCCAAAAACGCACTTTGTCGGGTTGAGTTTCATCTGATACCTTCTCAAGTTCTTGAACGTTTCCTTTAGATCATCAATAAATGTCTCCGCCTTTCTGGTCTTGATCACCACATCGTCTACATAAGCATGTACGTTGCGTCCAATTTGGTCCTCGAAGCACTTCTGAATACACCGTTGATAGGTTGCGCCAGCGTTCTTTAGTCCAAATGTCATTGTCTTGTAACAAAAGGCCCCAAAAGGGGTTATGAACGATGTTTTCTCCCAATCCTCCTTCTTGAGCTTGATTTGATGATACCCGGAATAAGCGTCCAGGAAACATAATAGGTCGCTTCCAGCTACTGCGTCTATAATCTGATCTATCCTTGGTAGTGCAAACGGATCCTTTGGGCAATGCTTGTTGAGACTCGTGTAATCAATGCACATCCTCCACTCATTGGTCTTTTTCATCACGAGAACCGGATTTGCTAACCAGTCCGGGTGAAACACTTCCATAATAAAGCCGGCTGTCAGCAGCCGAGCAATTTCTTCCCCTATAGCTTTCCTTCTTTCCTCATTCATCTTTCTCAAGCCCTGTTTCACGGGTCTGGACTTGGGATCGACGTGCAAACTGTGCTCTGCCAACTCTGTGGGGATACCCGGCATATCGCTAGGCGTCCAGGCGAACACATCCTGATTTGAACGAATGAACTCCACAAGTGCTTTCTCCTGCTCGCTGTCCAAGTTAGATCCTATAGCAAATTGCTTAGAGGGATCACCCTCGACAAAAGCTACCATCTTGGTGTCCTGTGCTGCCTTGAATTTTGCTCTCTCATCTTCAGTATTTGGTCTTTTTAACGCTGTTCTGTCATCCGGGTCTACTTGAGACCGGTAATACTTGAGTTCCTATTTTCTGCAAGCTTGCTCCGCCATGGCTGCGTCTCCTTCATCGCACTCAGCTGCTATATCCCGGCTCCCGTGTATGGTGATGGTCTGCTTGGGCCCCGGGATTTTTAGTTGTAGATACACATAACACGGCCTGGCCATGAACTTGGCATAAGCCGGCCTTCCGAATAGCGCGTGATAAGGACTGCGCAACTTAACCACCTCGAAAGTAAGCCACTCGACTCGATAATTATCCTTTGATTCTCCAAAAGCTACCTCCAATGTGATCTTTCCCTCGGGGCACGCTGAGTGACCCGGCACAATCCCGTGAAAAACCGTTGAACTCTTCTGTAGCTGAGACTCCTTGAGACCCATGCGTAGAAAGGTTTCCCAATACAAGATATTGATGCTACTTCCACCGTCCATTAGGACCTTTTTCAACTCATAACCATTAACTTGTGGTGCCACCACCAATGCTAAGACTCCCGGGTGTTCTATCCTTTCCGGGTGATCTCTTCTGCTCCAAGTTACGTCCTGCTCTGACCATCTCAGGTACCTCGGAACAGCCGAAGAAACCGAGTTTACCGCCTGTTTCAGTATCTTTTTATCCTTGTTAGAAATTCCCGTGGTATGCACGTGATATTGTCCCAGTTGCTTGGGGTTAGCTTGGAAACCTCCAGCTCCCCCTTGATTGTTACCCGGATTTCCGCCTGCCGGGTTGCCGGCTGGGGGTGGGCCGTTGCCCGGGTTTCCACCCGGACCCGGTCCTCCTCCCCGACCTGCACCTCGCATAGCCTTGTTTATCTCCTCATTCTTCCATCTCTGTAGGTCCGCGCACTGCTCCAACGAGTGGTTAGCCGGCCTACCGTTCCTGCTGTGCTTTGGACACGCCATTCTTAAGATATCCCAATTGTTACCCGGCCTCGGCGGTCCTTGATAATTTCCTCCGTTGTGGTTTCCAGCATTGAAATTTCCTTCTGCCCTAGGTCTCGAAGACCCGGCTTCTGTGCTAGCGACAAACTCGGAGCCTCCCTCAAACGGGCGCTTGTTCTGGTTGTTCCCATTGTTACCTCCATTGTTACCCGGCGTTGATCCATTGCCGGTTCTTCCACTATTATTTGTATTTGCTTTTGCTTTCTTGTCATCGACATCCTCTTCTGTAGTATCCGTTGCAGCGTGTTTGTTGCATGCATCCATTAGCTCTCCCGTCGTAACCTCTGAAGCATTTCGACTAGATTTCATGTGTGTTAACTTTTGCACTAAAGGTATGTACTTGCACGTCTTCGCCATAGCTTGTAGCGCATCTTTGGGCTGAATATCCGTAGATGAGTGAAGTATCTCCATAACCCGGCGCACCCAGCTGCGCGCCGATTCTCCTTTCTTTTGTACACATCGCTCTAAGTCATCAATAGTAAATAGCTTTCTGCACGTCCCATGAAAGTGCTTGATAAACGCAGTTTCAACTCCTCCCACGACTTGATAGATCCTTCCGGTAAATTATTGAACAATAACTTTGCTGCTCCTTCTGACATCATCAAGTACATGAACTTGGCTTGAAGATTTTCTGATGCATTGCGAATCGACATAGCCATCTCATAACTGCTCAACCATGTTTCTGGATCCATAGTCGGCTCATAATTCACAACTTTACCCGGTTCCTTGAACTTATCCGGGTAAGGCTCAGCTTTGATGTTATCCGATAGACACTTAGGCCCAGCGAGATTAGTCGGAACTGGTCTCACCCGGGAAACATGTGATCCCGCGGGAGGTGCAGCTGGACGCGGTACGGCTGGGGGCCCATGCACCGCAGACCCGGCCGCGGCCCTCCTGGCTCTGGAACTGTCCACGATAGCTTGTGCTGCTGATGCTGCTGGTACTGCCTGAACGCGGGGAGGAGGCGGAATTTGCTGCTGCTCTTCCCTCCGCCGCGCTGAACTTGTCTGGATATTGCCGGTATTGCCTCGTTGCTGGCTGATATATGGTGTCCCATGCATTCCACTTCTGTGATCCGGGTAATTAACTTGCTGCGCTACCGCAGTGCGCAATAGATCTATCGCCCGCCGGGTCTCCTCTGCGTGGGGTGACTCTCTCACGGGGATTTGATTCAATGCGAGCGTTGCTGCGTACACATTATCCATGGGGTTGTTGTAATGACCTGCTGGTGTGCGAAATCGCGATGGTGGCGGTGGTGGTAATGTATTGCCGGCAGTGGCTCCAGTCTGCAATGTGGGTAACCCGGCTTGTATGTTTGCCGGCTGTGCTCCTCCAGTTGCAGGTTGCTGTACGGTTCCTTGGTTTGCTGCCGGAATCGGTTGATCCTGAGGTGTGATAAATAGGTTGGTCGGGTTTATAACTCCACCCGTTGCTGGTAACATGGTTTGATGCCTTTGACGCACCCTGGTTGTCTCTTCTCGGAGCCGGGTTTCCAATGCATCCAGCTCACGTTGGCGGGTGGCCATCCCCTGCCTTTCTGCTTCTACTTGCCTTCTCTGTTGCTCCAATGCACGGCGGGCTACGTCCAGATCTCTGACACGTTCCGCCGCGTTTTCCGGAGTAATAACTGTAGCTAAAACGGTTGGATCCAGAATCAAGTTGTTGTTGAATAGGGCCGGGTGTTGCGGGTTTGAAGGATCCGCCCCTAGCGTCCGGTTTGCCAGATATCCGAACATGTTTGCCTGCAACTCGCTGTCCGCCGCGTGGCTGGTAACCGATGCCGATTCTCCGTCAACTCGGGTGAGAACCGGGTTTCCGTCAACCGGACCTTGCTGCTGGGCCACTGCTGGTGCTGTTCCGACTGTGGCCGCGGTCACGTTTCCCTGATTAAGATTGATCGCCGGGGCCGTGTAAACCGCAACCTGGCGCGTAATGCTTGGCGCAGATTCGTATTCTTCCTCTTCGCTGCTATTTTCCTCGTACCGGTTCTCCAGCAGATGCAGGATGGACTCGGTATCATCTTCTCTCATGACCCGGCCACGCGGGGTCCATGCCGGCTCCTCCGGCTGTTCCCTCTTCGTGGGGGGGCTCTTCTGTCGGATCTACCGTCCCGACCGATTCTTCCCCATCTGATTGGACGCAGGTGGCTTCCCCTGACACAGAATCAAATCCGAAATCGTCAGGGATTGAACCGGACGTACGTACCATGCCGATGAAGACGTTGATCTGGCCGATTGTCACGACAGATCCGGATTCGAGCAGATCCGACTCTGGCCCCCAGCCGGAATCGTCCACCATCTTCTCTCCTTGGCGGTCGGTGTAGATCTCGCCGATGACAAGGTTCTCCATGTTCTTCCGAGCTTCTCCCGTGATGTAAACACCCTTGGACGTAGGCCCCACGGTGGGCGCCAACTGTCGTGGGATAATCACGGCAGACGTTACCGGGGGTAACTTATCTTGGGGCAATTCGACTCTGGTGTTTGGGAGAGAGTTTAGCTCAAGGGAAAACATGATGATATGCGATCTGGTAGCCGGCAATCAAGTCCCCGAGTCTCCGATCTAGATATATTAACTCAACTCTCGTATTACACTGGATACTCGATACCTAGCGATATTGCTCAAACTCTTGGATCTCTCCCTGTCTAACCCTAGGGGCCGTCTTATATAATATCCGGACCCCCTGGCCTACTCTCCAAGGCGTACTCTGAATCCTACCCGGACACTGCTTATAAACCCTAAACTTCCTTATCGTAACCCACAATCCGGGTTACGAGGCCTACGTTCCTGGGCCTTCTAGAAACTCCTTTATCTTAAGCCGGGTCTTGCGCAGCGTACTTTGGGCCGAGTTACTCCCTGGCGTTGGCCTACCGGGTTATCATCCCTGCATCAAAAGGAAAGTCCAGGTCGAAAACGAGTCGGAGAGGGGCTCCGGGGCGCCCACACCATGGGCTGGCGCGGCCAGATGTGGGTCCGCGCCACCCTATGGTGTGGAGCCTCCGGGCTCCATCTCCCTCTCGTTGAAAGATGTTTCGCGAACATTTTCTTACCAAAACTGTTACCTATTCGAAAACTGACTCTGCAGTTTCTGAAATATGCTTCTTAATAAACTCCTCCGGGATCATGACTTGAATACAATCAACATTTTCACTATAAGGATCTCCGAAGATATAATGCTTGAGTCTTTGGCAATTCACCACTTGTGAAGAGTTGTCTTCAAAGGAAACAATTTTAATTGCCCCCGAACGATATACCTCTTCGATAACAAAAGGTCCTTCCCATCTCGAGAGTAATTTTCCTGCAAAAAATCTGAGACGAGACCTATACAATAGCACTTTCTCACCAACATGAAATTATCTTTTAATAATTCTCTTATCATGCCACCTTTTAGCATTTTCATATGCTTCACTCCTCCATTCATCCAAAGAACTTAAGTCAAGCAGCCTTTTCTCACCAGCAAGTTTAAAATCTCTATTTAGGTCTTTCACTGCCCAATAAGCTTTGTGTTCTAATTCTAGGGGCAAGTGACAAGCTTTTCCATAAACCATTTTATAAGGAGACATGCCCATGGGATTTTTGTAAGCAGTTCTATAAGCCCACAAAGCATCATTTAATTTCTTAGCCCAATTTTTCCTAGATTTGTTAACAGTCTTTTGCAAGATAGATTTGATTTCTCTATTTGATAATTCTACTTGCCCACTAGTTTGAGGATGATAGGGTGAAGCAATTCTATGATTGACATCATATTTAGCAAGGGTTTTTCTAAAACCACCATGAATAAAATGATAACCACCATCAGTCATAAGATATCTAGGCACACCAAACCTAGGGGAAATAATATCTTTAAGCATTTTTATTGAGGTTTCACCAGCAAAACTTTTAGTAGGTATAGCTTCTACCCATTTAGTAACATAATCCACAACAACAAGAATATGAGTGTAGCCTTTTGAAGGAGGGAAAGGACCCATAAAGTCAAAACCCCAACAATCAAACGGTTCAATAACAAGAGAATAACTCATAGGCATTTCATTACGTCTAGAAATATTTCCAACCCTTTGACATTGATCACAAGATAAAACAAATTTTCTAGCATCTTTAAAGAGACTAGGCCAATAAAAACCTGATTGAAGAACTTTATGTGCAGTTTTATCTCCAGCGTGATGTCCTCCATAAGCACTACTATGACATTTTTTCAATATCTCATGTTGTTCATTTTCAGGAACACATCTTCTCATAATACCCTCAACACCTTCTTTGTATAAGTGTGGATCATCCCAAAAATAATGCCTCAAATCATAGAAGAATTTTCTTCTTTGTCGGGCTGTAAAGGTAGGAGGAAAATACTTCGAAAAAATAAAGTTAGCATAATCAGCATACCATGGACTCTCTTGAGAGCTCACTTTTTGCAGCTAACTGTTCATTAGGAAAACTATCATTAACAGGAATAGGGTCATCAGGGATATTTTCTAATCTAGACAGGTTATCAGCAACAGGATTTTCAACACCCTTCCTATCCACAATATGTAAATCAAACTCTTGTAAAAGAAGCACCCATCTAATAAGCCTAGGCTTAGCATCTTTCTTTTCCATAAGGTACTTAATAGCAGCATGATCAGTATGAATAGTAACTTTAGAATCAACAATACACTGCCTAAATTTATCACAAGCAAAAACTACAGCTAGGAATTACTTCTCAGTGGTAGCATAATTCTTTTGAGCAGCATCAAGAGTTTTACTAGCAGGATACTTAGTTTTACCACATAAGACCTCCACATCTCTAACAATACCAATTGGAGAAATAGTTTCCCTATTAGCAAGTTGAATAATCACATCAATGTCTTCAAGTTCACAAGAACCAATTTCATGCATAATTTCTTTATAAAGCTCATCAGGAATAGCACTAGAACTAGCACCAGTATCACATAAACCATAATAGCAATGATCACCTATCCTAACAGATAGCACAGGAACACTAGGTTTCCTAGATTTACTAGGATGAGAGACAATATTAGAAGCATCTTCACAAAATATAATGTGTCCCTCTTCTACATTTTTCAGAAAAAACGTTCCTTTACATTGCTACTGTAGGTTCTACAGTTATTTGTTCCTCAGGTTCTACAGTTTTCCTTGCACTGTTATTAACCACACTAGCTAACATAGGATGTTCTTTTACCTTAGCAGGGAAAGTCATTTTCTCAATATAAGGTTCAGGCACAATAGAATCAACAGTATGAACTTCTATATCTCTAGCAGGAACACAATTAATAGTATCTTTATAAGGAGCATGGTACTTGTCCCATTCCTTTTTAGGAATATCAAAATAAGAAGCAAAAGCCTTATATAAGTTTGCAACAACTTGAGAATCAAGACCATAAGAAACACTAACATTATGAAAATCCTCGGACGGCATAAAGGTTTTAATGCATCCATAGTCATAATTTATGCCTGACTTTCTACCTTTGTCATTCTCCCATGCTTCAGTGTTTTCTTGAATACGTTCAAGAAGATCCTATTTAGCTTCATCCTTTGTACGTGTAAATGATCCAGAACAAGAAGCATCCAATAAATCCTTATCATGAAGAGGAAGCCTTGCATAGAAATTATTAATAACGATATTACCGGGGAGCTCATGAATGGGGCATTTGAGCATTAGTAACTTCAATCTCCCCCATGCCTGGGCGATACTCTCTCCGTCATGAGGCCAAAAATTATATATATATAATTCCAATCTCTATGGATTTCACTTGGAGGATAAAATTTAGAATAAAAGAGAGGTACAATTTCCTCCCATTCAATAGTCTGGCTATTTTTCAGCAGTTTGAACCATTCAAAGGCTTGGCCTGTCAACGATATAGAGAATGATTTCCTCTTGACTTGGATCATTGTAATACCTGCACACTTGAACAACTCGCATAATTCATGTAAAAACAGCAAATGATCACCATGATGGACATTTCCATCACCTGAATAGCAGTTATCCATAACATGTTTAACAATCTTTATAGGTATTTTATAAGGATCCAAATCATCATGAAGTGGGTCACTTACTACCCTAGTAGTGGCAGCAGTGCCTGCAAATAAGGACTAAAAAGGAGTTCCAAACATAGTGTAATAAAGCAGTATACAGAAATAAAAAAAAGAATTAAAAATAGCACTTACAGCAGAAGCTTCCTTTATCAATTCCACTTCCCAATAGCGCTTCACTCCCCGGCAACGGCGCCAGAAAATTTTCTTGATGACCCACAAGTATAGGGGGTGCATCGTAGTACTTTTTATAAATAAGATTGTCAAACCCAACGAGGAGCATAAGGTATTGACAAGCAGTTTCGATGAAGGAATAACTGTAAAAACTGGAAAACATATTTGTAGGGTTTTTTGATATTGTAGATAAATAAAGTGCGTGTAAATAAAATGAAGTAGTAATAATTGCAGAAAGTGGCTCAATCCTTTCTTCAGCAAAGGACAAGCCGGTGAGTTTACTTATGATTAACAAACGTTCTCGAAGACACACGGGAGGTTCTGTCAAGTGCTTTTGTTCCATGCAGCTGAATAATGTTTGCTGTTTTGATAAGTGTTGTGTGGGTGAACCTATGCTAATGTACCATCCCATCCAAGACTAATACATACTTGTGGTTATATCCCTTGCAAGCATCCGCAACTACAAGAAAGTAATTAAGAAATAAATCTAACCACAACTTTAAACTCGGGGATCCTACGCTCCCTCGTGTAATGGTTTCCTAACGGGGGTTTTGGTTTCTGTCACTCCGGCAACCCCACAATTAGTAGCCAAATACACGATGCATTCCCCTAGGCCCATAATTGGTGAAGTATCATGTAGTCGACGTTCACATGACACCACTAGAAGAATAACACCACAATTTAAATATCAAACATTAAATATTATTCAACATTTCTTCACTACTAACAACTTGATTTCTCCCATGTCCTCAAGAACAACACGAACTACTCACAACACATCATATGGATCATAATCATAGGTGATATAATGGATGATAACAATCTGGTCATAAAGTGCAAACAACGATAAATCTCACAAGCATCAACTACTAACAAGTAATCCACACCGAGAGAGAGATCTAATGCAAAACAACGATAGAAGCCCCTAATTGTTACAGCGGGATGAAGGTGGATGATGAGGGTGATGGTGCTGGTGATGATGACGATGATGATGACGTTCCTGATGATGTCCGGAGCGATGACGGTGATGATGGCGGTGATTTCCCCTCTCTGGAGAGGAATTTCCCCGGCAGATTTCTCCCTGCCAGGAAGCTTTTCTCTCTCGGGTGTTTTCCGCCCCGTAGCGGCGGCGGAATAATTCTTCGAGGATGGAATGAGGCTTAGGGTTCCCTCGGGGTCAGGGGGCCAAAGATGACCCCCCAGAGGTAGGCCAGGGTGGCCACACCCCTAGGTGGCGCGGCCAGGGGGCGCGCCACCCCTAGGTGTGGGCCCCTGGTGGGCCTCCTCCGGTTCTCCTTCTGGCTGAGTTCCTCCTCTGGAATTTTAGGAACCCCCGGATGTCCCCCTTCTTCTTCTGATCTTCTGAAATGTGGTATCTAGACGGTGCTTTTTCCATCAGATTTCTGGTCCCGGTGTTTATTCTCCAAAAATTATAATACATGAAAAATAAGATAAAATAACATAAGAGATGCATCATAACATGAAATATATCGATGAATAACAGAAAATTATGATATAAAATAGTGATGCAAAATGGACGTATCATTGAGCATACTCGGCATCTCCCTTTGCAGCTTCTGCCACAGCATGCTGCCATGTCGGCAGCCTTGGGCGAACCAGGCAATAGCCTGTGACTCATTCACACCCTCGCAGGTGTTCCTCAGAGTACTCCACCGAGTAAGATACTCTCGGTCTGTCTCCTCTTCCCTCTGCTTGCACACCGAGAGCTGTTGTGGCCGGTTTGGCCTCTTGTAGGTGCTTGTGAAGTTGCTGATGAAAGCCTCCAAGAAATCAAGCCAGCAATTGATGCTGTCTCTCGGCAGGTTATTGAGCCAGATCCGGGATGGGCCCTCCAACATCTAAGGTACATATCTCACCGCCCACCTGCGGTTGCCACCGGCAATGTGCATGGTAGTGACATAGTCATTCAGCCAGTCCTCTGGCTTGGTGCTCCCATCATAGGTCTTCCTTCCTCTTGCCAGCTGCAACTTTTGCACAGTAGGATCATTCATGATCCTGGGACCAAAACAGAGTGGTCCCGGCGGGCCTGCCCGCTCCATCTCCTCGGACTGATAGATCTTGTCCAGCTTGTACCTTGCGTCACTCGGCTGCAGCACACGCGCCCCAACCGAGATCCATTTCGTCCATCATCATACCTCTCATTCCTCTTGTACCCGGCTTGCTCCATTGCCGAGTACCCATCATTGTATATGTCCGGTCGCGCGGCACCGGGTTGGGGAACCGGGTTGACCACAGCGGCAACGGCTTGCGGCTGAACAGTAGGACCTCGCCGGGTTGAGGCTGAACCGGGTTGGATACTGGGTGCCGAGATGGACCATCTCGGTTGCCTCCTTGCCCCTCTCGGTGAACTCGGGCAGTAGCATGGTCACCACCTTGCACAATGTGTTCTTGGCCGGGCTGCCGCTGTCGGGGGGTTACCCCCGAGTAGGGTAAAGGCAAGTGGTAAAGGCAACAATCAGAAGAGAAGTTTGGTTGAGTAGCCGCCTACCCGGTACTTGCTACCCGGTCGACTGCTACTCGGTCCTACAGAAAGATGACCAGAAGGAGATATCAAGCAAGTTATATCTGTTCGAGTAGAAGAGCTGGTCCGAGTAAGATTGGCGGGAACCTACTCGGGCCAGAAGTCAAAGGAGCCGTTCTGACAACGGATCCCGCGTATCCCGGGTCCGTACTTGGCACTGTTCACATCACTGTTCATCTGGGGACGGCGTGCCTGACAGCGACAGTGTGTCAGCAGGGCGTTGCAGGATAGGGGGGACCTACCCTGTGTTCGCACAGTGATAACAGACTGGTTACTTGGTTTTGCCCAACGACTTTCTGCATCAGGACAAGCTTAGAAGCCAAAGCTGTCAGCGGGAACTCGGAAGAAGGACGGTGTGCACACAATGTCGACACTTGTTTGTATTTGGCTGTATCCGGCAGGGCACCGGGTATATAAGGTGCCCAGCCGCCTCCTGCGCGAGGCACGACAACACACGTAGAGATTCTTGACCTAATTCTACCCGGAGAGAGAAGAGTGGCTACTCGGTAGCAAGAAAATTTGTACTGTGGCTACTCGGTGAGACACCAGAATACAAAGAGAAAGGCAGGAGTAGGGGTTTTACCTCCTCACGAGGGCCCTGAACCTGGGTAGATCGTGTTGTTTGCAGTGTTTGATTTTCACCTCACGCGTCTACTCGTCGCGTGATCCCTCCCCGAGCGCCTCCAGCGTCCTTCGTCCCCACATCTTTAGCCATCCTATGGCATCTGCCGTGACACCACCACGACAGTTGGCGCCCACCGTGGGGCAACCAGCGGCGCTGGCTAGAGTTTCCGTTCGGACGGGATCGATTTCTGCTACCGGAGAGCGCGTGGTCTGTGGCCTTGTCCACAGATTCGGCTCCTTCGACTTCGTCACCGACAACGCCGGCGATTTCGGCGGCAAGGCTATGCCGGAGGGCGGATCGGTGATATCCTTCGGCTCTCACCTCGTCTACGTCGCCACCGTTGTCGACCGCGAGTATCCTGAGGTGGTGCATGTCGCGGAGGATCCTCCTGCCGTCATCGCTGCACGCGGAAGGCCGCTGGGCCGTTCTGCGCACAGCGTGGAGGAGATGGTGGCTGGCCTGGCTGCACACGCCGGCACGGGTGCTGCTGGCGCCGCGGTCGTCGTCGAGGATCTTGCTGGCTCGAGCGCTGGTGGCAGGACCCACAGGCCTTACGAGAAGGACTGCAACCTCCCTCCCTCCACTACTCCGACTATCCCTGCGTCTGCTGCGCGGACGGGCATGCCGCCTCCCACCGACCTCGAGCTCCTGACCATGAAGGCGCAGCTCGACCGGCAGCGCCAAGAGCTGCTCGCCGAGCAGGCGGAGTTGGACAAGATCAGGCTAGAGCTTAGCTTAGATCAGCTAGAGTACAACAAGGCTCACGTCTTCACGCCAGTCACTAGGAGAGCTAGCAGAGTAGGCGCCACGCGGCGTAACCTAGGTGCCGAGATGGCAACGGTTGTAGAGGCTCCCGCTCAGTCCGCCACCGAAAACACCACCACTAGGCCTAGGTATAGCACACCCGCCAAGACACTTAGAGCTGCAGAGGCCGTGGCCGCCGAGTTACCTCATCTCGACGGTGACGCGCTCGTTAGGCAGCAGGAGAGGCTCAACGAGTTGGTGTTGGAGGCCGCCAGGCAGAACGAGGAGTTCCGAAAAGCCAACCCGGGTGCCGGAGCTTCTCAGGTGGTGCATTCGCACGCGGCTAGATCTAACGATCAGGCCTCATCTCCGCACCCCAGCCGCGAGAAGAGCCGCAGCGGACGTTCTAGCGGAGATAGGCAAATGCAGGTGTACGACCCGACTGCTGCCGCGAAACAGCTCGCTGTGCCGCAGCAGCCCGGTCAGAAACACAACGCTGCAGGAGCAGGCTCTCAAGCCCATAAAGCTCAAAGCCAGGTCCGAGCTGGAGAGCGCCCAGGACCTTCTCGGCGTCCCGCCGCTCAGCCTACCCGGCAGAGGCAGCAGCCGCGCGCAGTTGCGCCAGTCGCCAACCCGGTGGAGCAGCCTGCAGCGGTGCAGGTGGACAGATATGATGATGGCTACTCGGCCATGGAGATGGCTGGCTATGATATCCTGGACCGTGTTGGCGAGCGCGTGTTGGCGCCTGGAGATGCAAGGCATCAGCTGGACCGGATCAGCTTGTCAGCCCGGCTGGAGAACACGGGTCCTCCTGGCCCCGAGTGCTTTGGCCCGCGCATCATGAACGAGCCGTCCGTGAAGAATTTCCAGCTTGCAAGAGGCACCAAGAGTTACAACGGCAGCACCAAGCCGGAGGATTGGCTCAATGACTATGTCACCGCGGTTCATATCGCGCACGGCAACCGGAGATGGGCGGTGCGGTACGTCCCGCAGATGCTAGAGGGTCCAGCTCGCACTTGGCTCAACAACTTGCCCAAGAACAGCATCAATATTGCTGGCTGGATTTCTCGGACGCCTTCATCAGCAACTTCACAAGCACTTACAAGAGGCCGAATAGGCCACATCAGCTGTCCGCTTGCAGGCAGCGAGAAGACGAGACGGACCGCGAGTACCTTACTCGGTGGAGCACATTGAGGAATACCTGTGAAGGTGTGAATGAAGCCCAGGCCATCACTTGGTTCGCGCAGGGTTGCAGACATGGCAGTATGCTGTGGCAAAGGTTGCAGAGGGAGATGCCAAACACTCTGGCAGAGACCATCAAGATTGCGGATCAGTACGCACTCGGTGATCCTACCCAGCCCCTGATGGACTCCTCTGAGCCGAGAAGAAACTTCAGCAACAGCAAGCGCAATGAGTTCCGCAACAAGCGCAGGGGTGACCGAATAGATACTCGGTATGACCCTGAAGAGGTGAATGCAGTGGCTGTTGGAGCTGGGGGTAGCCAAAGGCAGAAACCTGCTGGAGCCTACGGGCAGAACCAGAACCAGGGCCAAGGCAACAAGAAACCATTCCGTGCTCCTCAGTCGGGTAGCGGTAACTCCGAGCAGCCGAGGAAGTTCGTCTTTGACGACATGAAGGATGGCCCATGCAGCTTTCACACTCAGCACCCCTCAAGGCCAGCTAATCATACTACCCGGCAGTGCGAGTGGTGGGATCTGATCAAGAATGAAGGCTTGCCTCCTCCTCCTCCTCTGCCAGCGGCCAATGCTAATGTGCAGCCTGCTCGCGCACCCGCAGCTCGGCCGCCAGTGTTTCCGAGAAGGGAAAATGTGAACCAAGTGGATTTAGGAGCCAACCGTCACTTCAACAATGAGGGCTACCGCAACAACAACAGAGGCAACAACAACTACCAGGGGAACAACAACAACGGCAACAATGGGGGCGGAGGCTCCAACCAGTACCAAGAGCACCACGAGAGCTACATGATCTTCACCTCAGAGCCAGTCGACAAGCAATCACAGCACAGGCGTGCTATGGAGGTCAATGCAGTGATTCCTGCTGTCCCTCACTACATGTATCGGTGTGACCAAGAGATCAGGTGGTCCCGAGTAGATCATCCCAAGGTGATGCCCAACCCGGGTAGCTACGCCTTGGTGTTGGATCCTACCTTCCTGGGTCCTGAGAAGAATGTGAGGTTCAGCAAGGTGCTAATCGACAACGGCAGCAGCATCAACATCGTGTACAGAGACACACTCGAGAAGCTTGGCCTGGCCGAGAACATGCTGCTACCTAGCAAGACCACCTTCCATGGCATTGTGCCGGGAGTCTCGTGCAACCCGATTGGCCGAGTGTGGATAGATGTGCTATTCGGTACAAGGGAGAACTGCCGCACAGAGCGCCTGCAGTTCGAGGTGGTTGATCATAAGAGCCCTTACCATGCTCTACTCGGCAGGCCTGCTCTGAGCAAGTTCATGGCTTCTACCCACACGGCATATCTGAAGATGAAGATCCCTGGTCCCAATGGTGTGATTACCATTGCTGGTGATTACAAGAAGTCCATGGAGTGTGCCTCTGCTGGTTCCCAATTGGCGGAGTCGATGGTGATTGCTGCCGAGAAGAAGAAGATGTATGAGGTGGTGGCCATGGCGCAATCCGCGCAAGCTGGCGCGCAGGGCGTACCGAGTACGCAACACGGGACCGCGTTCCAGGCATCTCAGGAAACCAAGAAGGTCCAGGTCTACCCCGAGTTCCCCGACCGCGTATCCATCATTGGCTCCGGGTTGGCGGAGAAATAGGAAAGCGAGCTCATCCACTTCCTCCGTGAGAATCGGGACGTGTTCGCCTGGTCCAATGAAGATCTACCAGGAGTCCCGAGGGAGTTGGTTGAGCACTCATTACATGTGCGTCCTGACGCCAAGCCAGTGAAGCAGGCTATGCGCCGCTTCGGGGATGAGGGAAGGAAGGCCATTGGTGACCAGATCACCAAGTTGCTGATAAGTAATTTCATCATGGAGGTGCTGCATCCGGACTGGCTAGCCAACCCGGTCATGGTCGAGAAGAAGAAGGAGGATCCCAAGGCCGCCACTGCATGGCGCATGTGTGTCGATTACACCGACTTGAACAAGGCATGCCCCAAGGATCCCTTCCCGCTACCTCGCATCGATCAGGTGATCGATTCCACTGCTGGTTGTGAACTGCTGTCTTTCATAGATGCCTACTCTGGTTTCCACCAGATTGCACTCAATCCTGCTGATCGAATAAAGACTGCTTTCATTACCCCGTACGGGGCTTATTGCTATCGTGTCATGTGTTTTGGCTTGAGGAATGCGGGTGCAACCTATCAGAGATGCATGCAGAAATGCTTGCACGACCAGCTCGGCAAGAATGTGCAGGTGTACGTAGATGACATTGTCATCAAAATGAATAAAACACATACTCTGCTTGCCGACCTGGAGGAAACCTTTGCTAACCTACGCAAGTATAAAATGAAGCTGAACCCGAGTAAATGCACCTTTGGTGTCCCGGCTGGCAAGCTACTCGGCTTCCTGGTGTCTAGTCGGGGCATTGAAGCCAATCCTTCAAAGATAAAAGCTATTGAGAGCATGTCTTTGCCGAGATCCCTGAAAGACGTGCAGAAATTCACTGGTTGCTTGGCATCTCTGAGCCGCTTTCTGGGCCGAATGGGAGAGAAGGCCCTGCCTCTATACCAACTGATGAAGAAAAGTGACAAGTTTGTCTGGACTCCGCAAGCGGATGTGGCATTCAATGAGCTGAAGGCAATACTGGGTAGCGCTCCCATCTTGGCTAGTCCGCTACCCAAAGAGCCAATGCTGCTATACATTGCCTCCACTAACCGAGTAGTCAGTGTGGTGATTGTGGTGGAGCGAGAAGAAGAAGGCAAGAGTGTGCAGCGCCCAGTGTACTATCTCAGTGAAGTGCTGTCTAGCTCCAAGCAAAACTACCCGCACTACCAGAAGATGACCTACGGCGTGTACCTGGGCGCCAAGAAGCTAAAGCATTACTTCCAAGAGCATCCTATCACGGTTGTGAGCTCTGCGCCCATCTCGGATATCATGGGCAACAAGGAAGCGAGTGGCAGAGTAGCCAAGTGGGCAATCGAGTTGGCCGCGTATGCACCCGCGTATGCGAGAAGAGAAGCTATCAAGTCTCAGATTCTGGCGGAGTTTCTGGTGGATTGGGCCGAGGTGCAGTATGAACCTCCTGCTCCAGTTTCTAATTACTGGAAGATGCACTTTGATGGCTCGAAGGTGAAGGAAGGCCTTGGTGCTGGCGTGGTGCTTACGTCACCCAAGCGAGATCAACTCAAGTATGTGCTGCAGATTCATTTCAAGGCGTCCAACAATGTAGCAGAGTACGAGGCAGTGGTGCATGGTTTGCGAGTAGCCAAGGAGGTTGGCGTGCAGCGCATCATATGCTATGGAGATTCAGATCTGGTGGTGCAGCAGGTCTCTGGCACTTGGGATGCTCTAGATGCCAACATGGCATCATATCGCTTCCTGGTACAGTCTATGACTGGATTCTTCGAAGGCTGCGAGTTCCAGCACATTCACCGAGCAGAGAACGAAGCGGCAGACGAGCTGTCCAAGTTGGGGTTTTCTCGGCAGTCCATCCCGGGGGGGATTGCCTTGGAGCACTTGAGGAAGCCATCCATCAAGCCATCTCCCAACTCGGAATCCATATTTGTCCCTTCTCTGCCAAGCGAGGAATCTGATCCCATGGAGATTGACTGGGAGAATGCTACAGGAAACCCGGGGACTGCTGCTCCCAACTCGGGGACTGCCGTTCTCTACTCGGGGACTGCCACTCCTTACTCGGGGACTGCCACTCCCTACTCGGGGACTGCCACTCCCTACTCGGGGACTGCCACTCCTTACTCGGGGACTGCCACTCCATACTCGGGGACTGCTGTCCTTAACCCGGGGACTGTCGCATTCATTGAGGAAGTCCTTGCCAATCGATCAGGGCTCCAGAGAAGTGCTCCCAACCCTAAAGAGCAACCAGAGGTGCCTGTCCCAATGGAAGTGGACGAACCAGTGTTTCCCACACGGGAGACACCGAGTTGGGCCATGCCCATATTATCCTCTCTAAGGGACTGTACTCTGCTAGAGGATGAGGTGGCCGCAAGACAGATTCAGAGAAGATCCAAGGGCTACACTATATTCCAAGATGGGCTGCACAAAAGAAGTGCCACCGGCGTGCTGCAACGTTGTGTGGACCCAGAAGAAGGAGGAGAGATTCTGCTGGAAATACATCAAGGAGAATGCGGGCACCACGCCTCTTCTCGGGCGTTGGTCAAGAAAGCCTTTCGGCATGGCTTCTACTGGCTCACAGCTCTGCAGCAAGCTGAAGATATCGTGAGGAAGTGCAACGGCTGCCAGATGTTCGCGAGTAAGATTCACATGCCCGCTTCCGAGCTGAAGACAATTCCTATCACATGGCCGTTTGCCGTTTGGTGCCTGGATATGGTTGGGCCATTCAAGCTGGCTAAAGGCAACATGACACACATCTTGGTCATGGTGGACAAGTTCACCAAGTGGATTGAAGTGAAGCCTATTCGGAAGTGCGATGGGGCCACAGCTGTGAAATTCTTGAAGGATGTGATCCTGAGATACGGCTACCCGCACAACATCATCACCGACAACGGCACAAACTTCGCAGAGGGAGCAATGGTGCGGTTCTGCAGAGATAAGCACATCCGACTAGATGTTGCATCTGCTGCGCATCCCGCTTCCAATGGGCAAGTGGAAAGAGAAAACGGCATGGTACTGGCAGGCATAAAGCCAAGGCTGATTGAGCCACTGCTGAAAACACCTGGGTGTTGGCTAGACGAGTTGCCAGCGGTGTTGTGGAGTCTAAGGACTACCCCTAACCGGTCAACCGGCTACATGTCATTCTTCTTGGTATATGGGGCTGAGGCCGTATTGCCAATAGACCTAGAGCATGACTCCCCTCGAGTAACCCTCTACACTGAGGTGGAGGCGAGAGAAGCTCGAGAAGACGACGTTAACCTGCTTGAAGAAGCAAGAGAGCTGACTCTGTCACGTTCAGCTATCTACCAGCAAAACCTGCGGCGTTATCATAGCCGAAAGGTGAACCCAAGGGTTTTCCGAGAAGGAGACATGGTCCTTAGGCTTGTGCAGCGCACAGCCGGGATGCACAAGTTGTCTCCTCCATGGGAAGGGCCCTTCATTGTGAGCAAAGCGCTGCACAACGATGCATACTACCTTGTAGATGTGCGCCCATCACAGGCGAACAGGGCAGATAAAGCTGGAGAGGAATCTAAGCGTCCCTGGAATGTAGCTCTACTTCGTCGCTTTCATTCATGAGCAAAGATGCGTATGTACTCTCTTATCCGAGTTAAAATTCTACCCTGCAATCTGAAATTCAGCTCGGGGACTGCCCTCGCCCAAAACTTGTTCTGTGTGTTCCTACTCGGCTTTACTTTTTGCCTATTCGGTTGCTCTACTTCAAAATTCAAAAGTACATTGAGTATTGTGTTTAAACCTACATGCCAACTCTTCGACTCTGCTGCTGTCCGAAACCCGGCTTCATGGCAAGCAAGAGAACAAGCAAAAGGTCAATGGGCACAAGAAAAATTGCTAAGGAAGAAAGGAGTGCAGGAACCGAGTAGGGTGCATTTACTAGTGTTCTTTGTCTTGTCTTTTCGGCTAAGTGGTGGGCTGCGTTACTATGATTGTTTCTAAGCGGCTAAGTATTTGCAGCTCTACTCTTTGACTCTTGTGACTCGAATACCAAAAAAGCAACAAGTTGCGGGTAGAGCTGAGACAAAAAGAGAGAGTGAATAAGAAATGCAACTCGGGGACTCGCATGATAACGCAACCCGGCATCGAGCCAAAGCGGAACGAATTGATTAAGTTGAAGATAACGGGGATGAATAAAAATGAGTAGCAAACGGCATAAGTAGTCTGATACATTTGCACCCGGCATCCCGGGGATCTGATAAGTGTTTGAGGAATGAGCTGCAGGACGGATTCAGGTCGAGGCGGCATTCTCAGTGGCGGCCTTGGCTGCTTCATCTTCAGTATTGACCATGGTAGCGTCTGCTTCAGAGCTGGCGTCAACGGTCTTCGCAGTTTCATCCTCGGTGCTGGCCTTGGCAGCATCTGCTTCCGAGTTGGCGGTATCGGACCTCATTGCGTCTGTGTTCGCCTCGGTGGCTACCCGATCTGGAGTGGCCGTGGTCGCTGAGGTGGAGCCACCGGCTTGGGCGCGAAGGCTAATCGTGTCGTCGAGGGCAGCTCCTGACGAGGTGCCGAACTCGAGCGCGGAGGTGTCAATCGACATCTTCTCGTTCTCGTCCTCCTCATCGCTACCCGCGACGACCGCGGCCTTCCCCTTCCCGGCCTTGCCACCAGGGGACTCGAAGCAGCTCAGGTCCAGCTCCTCTGTGTCCGTCTCTTCGTCTTCGTCCTCCTCCTCACCTCCGTCCACCTCGGTGTCGGGCTCGATGAGGCCGTCGATGAAGGTTGCAGTATCAGCATACTGAGCGACCTCGTGAGCGACCAGCTGGCGGATAGCCACGCAGTCGGGGTTCTTCTCCCACTTGGAGTCCTGGCGCATCTCGCGGACAATCTGCAGATTAAGGTTTTCATACCAGCTGGTGATAAACAGAAGCATCATGTCCGCGCCTGCCCGAGCTCCCGATGCGCGCCATTTCTTCAGCTCGGCTTTCACGCGGTGCAGCTTCAAGGCAAGTCCGCAGATTGTCGTGGGCGCAGAGTCCTGAGGCCAGAAGAGGTTGTGGATCTGGAAGGCGACGCGCACCAACTCGGTGCCCACGCCCGCTAGCCGCGGGAACTGCCCTTGCATAATCAGGATGCTCTCCTCAATTTCTGCTCTCGTGTCCAAAGGCTCGCCCTTCTCAGCGCGAGCTGCTCGGACCTTTGCCAGGGCAGGCACGCAAGAAGACTCGAGGTCGGGGAAGACTCCTGCAAGAGCTATCGAGAAGATCAGAAACAATAACAGAGTAGAGATACGAAACGAGTAGCAGAGGAACAAGAGGAAGCAGTGAAGCAAAGAAAAGAGAGCACTTACTGTTCAAATCATAGCGCAGCCCTTGCAGCTGGTTCTTCCATGTTTCCTCGTTGGCTAGGTGCCTCTCTTCAATCAGGCGGAGCCCGTTCAGCTGAGCAAAGAGATCAGCATTGCTTTTCTACAGCACCTCGCACTCCTGCTCGAGGGCTTTCTCCTTGGCCTTGGCTGCTGTTTCGCTCTTTGCCTTCTCGGCGATTATTCTATCCCTTTCGGCAGCAATGTTGATAGCATCCTGGAGCGCAGTGCGCAGCTGGACTTGGAGATTCTCCATCTCGGTAGCATGTTCTTTCTGTAGCTCGACAGCCTGGCTGGACAACTGCTGCTGCACCTCAGCAGGTTTGAGGCAATCTTGATGTTCCTCAGCAAACTTCTTATGATCTTCTGAGAAGAGCAAAGCACGGTCAGCAGAGTAGCGAAGAAAGAAACACAAAGACAAGCCGAGAAGACGGCAACGTACCTTCTAGTCTTTTAATCGTGGCTTGGCCACTCTCGACAAAGGCGCGGCAGGTTGAGTGCTCCTCCGCCAGGGCCTTTAACTTCCCTGCAGAGTAGAAGTGGTTAGCGCAAAAAGCAGAAGCGGGCGTAAACACCAAACGCAAGAACCGCGTAGCTAAAAGCGTACCTTCAACTTCAGAAAGTTTCAATGTGCTGTTCATCACATCCTTCTCGGCTGCCTCGCCGTCTGCGCGTTCTCTTTCCAGAGCCTCAATGCGTCTCTTGGCAATGGCATGGTTCCAGAGTAGCTGACGGTGCAGGCCGGTCCGCTTCAGTAAGCTATTCTGAGAAGCAAAAGGAAGAAGAATCAGACAAAGTAATAAAGATTCAACCCGAGAAGGCGGCAACTCGGGAGTGTATCCGCCTACTCGGCCAGAATCTCGGGGACTGGGTGATGGATAAGGAAAAGAAGAAGAGTAGAAGAAAAGTGAAACGCAACTCGGGGAGGATGAGTAGAAGCTTACCGCGTAAGATTGCTCGAGGTCCTCTGCATTCTTGCGGTGGACGAACATCTTGGCGGCAAGCATGCTGGAATTGGATGAGATAGTCATGGGTTTGTAACCCAAGTCTGCCTTGTTCCAATCGACACGCATATGGTCCAAGTCGCCCAAATCCATGCCATCCCAGTTCGAGTTGCCAAGGACCTTGCTGTCCCACTTGGCATCGATGAAGCCAACCAAATCGAGCACTTGCTCAAGGCCCTGGGACGTCACCGCCTTGTCCTGAACCTCGCGCGAAGAAATGGAGAGGGACTTGTCCTGATTTGGGGCCGGGGGTCTGGAGTCCACTGCCACGGTTTTCTTCCCTTTCCGAAGAGCAAGCTTCCTCTCCGCGGGGGTTAAGCCAACCTCGTGCTGCTGGCTGACCTTCACCATATAAGGTGGGAAGCTAGGCGGATCCGAGACACGGGATGCGCCAACGGCGTCAGCAGCCGCGCCAGGCTCGCGGATAGCCAGCTGAGTGGACTTGGTGATTGACGTAGGCGGCGGCATCGCGGATGCATCTTGACCAGCGCCACGCGCCGGGTTCCTGCGGACAGTGCCTTCTGCCGGGCCTGCTGACTTCTCGGCAGCCCGCTTCTTCGAAATTTCCTTCTGGGCGGTTGGCTTCTCGGTGGTCTTCTTCTCGGTGGCCCTCTCCTCGGCGGCTTTCTTCTCGGCAGCTTCCTAAGCATTCTTCCTCGTAACAGGCTTGGCTGGAGGGCTGGCTGCAGCCTTGGTTTTCTGCACCAAGGAGGAGTCTGGTGCAGTGGAGGAGGTGCCCTGCAGGGTAGGCGGCGCCAGGGGCGCGCTACTCGGCGCGGCGTCTGGCTAAGCGCTACCCTGCGCGGCGCCTGGTTGCGCGTCGCTGAGAGGGTATTGTTCCGCCTCGTCGACTACTTCTACCCGCTGCTCGGCAGCGGGATCTGGCTGTGAGGCATCTGTTTCTTCTACCCGCGGCTGGGCCGCGGGGTCTTCTTGTTCAGCAGCTCCTGTTGCGGGCTGCTCTTCTTCTTCTTCCTGCCGCTCAAGGGCGGCGTTTTCATGCATCTCGTGGTCTGGATCTTGGTTCACTTCGGCCCTGGTGGCTGGAGGGGAAGATGGCATCTCGTGGTGAGCAGCATCCTGCGCCTCCTGCTCGGCGCGGGGCTGCTGCTCCGGCTCGACATTCTGGGCGTCGGAGTCCTCTTCGTGGGCTGTGGCGGCTTCATTCTCATCGCCGTCGAGGTTGATGAGCTTATCAACGTCAATGGCGGCTTTTTTCTTGGTCTTCGTGGGCGCACGAGCGGCATCCGCATCCAAGGGGGCTCTGAAGAGAAAATTGCATTCAGAAATAAGAAGAGGGCAGAGGAAACTGAGAGGAAACAGCGAAGTAAAAGGATTGAGAATCAATCGAGAAGGAACTTACCCCTTGCGGGTAGGGATCTCTGGTCGTTTCCTCGTCATGACCTTCTTGGTCGCCTTCTCGGTCGGTTTCTTCTTCTTGGCGGGAGGCTCTTGGGCGCCGCTACCCGTGCGCTTGCGGGTAAGAGGAGCGGCAACTGAAAGAGGATCGACGACCAGGGCTTCCTTGTCCTCGTCCTCATCCTCGATTTCGTCCTCAGCATCGGCACCATCTGTGAAATAGAAAGGAAGAAAGGCAATTCAGAAGCAGGAGGCAGTTAGTTGGTGCTGCTCGCGATCAGACGGGATAAAATCAGTTACCTTCATCTTCGTCCTCGGACCAGTCACGAAGAGACGCGTCCATGCGATGCTTACTCGTCTGGGCGGCTTCGGGAGGATCAAGCTTGTCCGCGGTCTCGAAGGAGACCTCATCATCTTCCTCTCGGTCATCTGACCAGTTGCCCTCGAAGCGCTCACTGCTCTCAGCGAGCTGGCGATCAAGGACCTGAAGAATAGAGAAACATCGCAAGTTAGCCGAGTAGCATGAAGGCATTCTACCCGACTAGGCGTGCAAACAACAAGCACATTAAGCCTAAGCGATTCGGCTAAGTGTCCTACTCGGCAAGGCGTGCAAACATCAAGCACATTAAGCCTAGATGTTTCTCCTAAGTGTCCTACTCGGCAAGGCGTGCAAACATCAAGCACATGAAGCCTAAATGTTTCTCCTAAGTGTTGTCGTGGGATAATCACGGCAGATGTTACCTGGGGTAACTGATCTTGGGGCAAGTCGACACAGGTATTCGGGAGAGGGTTTAGCTCAAAGGAAGACATGGCGAAAGCGATCTAAGAACCGGAGAATAACTCGCCGGATCTCGATATCAATAATGCTGGATACTCGATAACAGGTGTTACAACTATGGCCTGAATCTCTCTGAGGCTAAGCCTAGGGGTTGGTTTATATAGCACTCATACCCCCCTTGGCTTGCCTTTACAAAGCGCCTCCTGAGTCCTACTCGAACTCTATACACAAACCCTAACTTTCCTTACCGCAACCCACAATCCGGGTCACGAACGTTACATGCCCTGGGCCTTCCAGAAGTTTCTTTGTCTTTAGCCGGATTTGGTCCAGCCGCCGTTTGGGCCGGGTCACACCTGGGAGTTGGGATACCGGGTTACTATCCCCTCATCAGTAGTCCCCAGGATAGCGCGGGCTTCACGGATTCATCCTCCGAGCGCTCGCTATTCCCTGAAAAAGATGTGAAATGCCCAAGCCTATGGGAACCGGGTTAAGTTGCTTTAACAGATGACCAGGCACAGCTCCATGTCTGTCATGTGATAGCTCGATCCTTCCTTGAATG
This sequence comes from Alopecurus myosuroides, assembly GCA_028641055.1. Lineage (NCBI taxonomy): Eukaryota > Viridiplantae > Streptophyta > Magnoliopsida > Poales > Poaceae > Alopecurus > Alopecurus myosuroides. The sequence goes on from CM054060.1 coordinate 108,137,586, forward strand.
CTTAACTGGCCTTTCCAATTTTAAACCCTAAAATGTCAGGGCCCTACTCGATAAAGATCCCTGATATCTCGGGGCAAGCTGCACTTCCCCCATCAGCGGGATATTTTGCCTAATTCCGAATGCATATGCCGCCAGATCCGTACGGATAATTACTGTTCCGTAATTTCCGGCTTTCGGGCCGTAGGTGAGCTCACCACCTCCCTTATAAATATCAACCGATGGTAACCCTAAGCCATTCATCTCGTTTCATCATCCCTTTCCTCCACGCTCCCTCGCAATTTCTGCCACCGGGCTCGCACGCTCCAAGAAAGATAAGGCCACCACCGGCCGCACTCATCCTCGAGCTATCCAGCACCGCCATTAAGCATCGCTGTCACACCCGCGCTCCCTCATCGAGGGCCGTGACGTGACACTCAAGCCGCGCCACGCACCACCCTCACTTCGGACCTCAACTCCTTTGGTAAGCCTTTCTCACCCATTCAATCGAAACTCACAACCTTTTCAATCTGACCAAGATTGGATCTGGGTCAACCCGTAAGCTAATTTTCTGATATCATCAAATTGAACCGCTTCGATAGACCTTAGTTCCTTTAATCACCTGATGCGTAGTCGCAGCTCATCCCCGCGCCTTTATTGGCCATCCAACTTTGCATAAGATCACTTGCAAGCTTTTCGATCTAGATCCATTCCACCTTGTTCTTTCCGCCTGTCGCATTAACACCCGGAAAATCCTCTTTTTCCAGCTAATCCCTCCACAATAAAGGTATGGGCAACCATCCATGTTCACCCAATTCACCTCAACGCGTAAGTAATTAACAATTTACTCAACCTCATCTGACACCCGGAAAATCTTCCGCATTTAACATCGTAGTGCGTTATCCGGGTCTCATTTTAGCCTTCAACGTCTTGACGTCTCCGGACTCGAATGATTTGATGTTCCGAATCTTACTCCATACATTCCCTGTCCTTTGCAGGTCAACTCCATGGCTCCTAAAAGACAAGGAAAACACCCGGCTTCTGCAAAGGCCTCTCAAACCACTTCTGCCAACTGGGGTCGGTCTTCAACGACAAAGGCCAAGCTAGATGGGATGGCCGAGTTAGGAATCCTTCCTTCTCAAAAGGAAATACACTGGAGGGCTCCTGGCGATGAGACCCGTCCCACTCCCATCGAGAACGAGGTAATTTGTTTTACCGAGCATGTGACCCGGGGATTCCGTCCTCCGGGTCACCCTTTTTTCCGGGAAGTCTTGAGCCACTACGGCCTCCGGGTGTTCGACATAGGGCCTAACTCTATGCTGAACATCACCCACTTCATAGTTTTGTCCGAGTCGTACTTATGCACTCCACCAAACCTTGCTCTTTTTACCGAATTATTCCAATGCGAACCATGTTATGAGAGCGGTGACAGAACGCTTCTTACCTGCGGCGGGGTATCCATCCAGCGCCGCAAACACTCATTGATGCCACCTCTTAACCTGAACTCCAACGCCAAAAACTGGCAATTATCCTTCTTTTATTGCCACGACACTTCTCCGGGTGGTGAGAGGAAACTACCGGGTTATTCGGAGAGCCTTCTCGAGCCCTCCGAGTCTTTCAGTGCTTTTGCATCTGACCTTGATAGGGAAGCGATTCAGCCCCTTCTGGCCAAACTAGCAGCTCTCTCAGCCCACGGCCTTCTTGGGCTCAATCTAATAAAGACTTGGGTAGACTTCCGGGTTCAGCCCAACTCGATTCGCCCGAAGCTGTTACACGAATATTCGGGTCACGTCACAGATTCCCTCCGCTACTCCACCAAGAACTTCCCTGCCGGTAACACCAACAAGACCATCAAGGGCTTCCTGATGGAGAGACTAGATGTTATAAAGAACACTGCCGGGTTACCCCCGTTTACTCGGGAAAATCCCGCCCCAGCGGTAAGACCTGACTCCTTTTTCTTATTTCAGTACTTTCGTCCGTTATAGTCTCTAACCACCACTTGTGTTTATTTGTTCACAGGCTGACGATCCCTTCTGGAAAGTCGAAAACCCTCCTCCTTCTCAAGACCCCGAAGAGGAAACCGAATCTGTTGATGATGATGAGGGTACTCTCCCATACCATTTACACCTGCCCTTCATCTGTGTTATTTCTCTTATCTGATACTTACTCGGCTTTCAGGGTCGGGAGATGAAGAGGAGGAAGAAGAAAATGACCCGGAAGCCACCGAGTCTGACCAGGAGCCCCCAGTTGGGAACAAAAGGAAGGCTAGAGGGGTAGTTGAAAAGGTTCCCTTCTCTTCTATGTCTCGTGCGCCTTACTCCTTTGCTGCTATGCATGAACTTAACGAGCGATTATCACATTCACCCTTCTTGAAGGACCCTCTCCCGACTAAACGTAGGGTGACCCGGAATTCTCCGGGGGATGATCCCCTTAACCCGGGTATCTCCACTTCACCCACTCATCGAGCCAGTACCCCTCCAGCTCAACCTTCCCAATCTCCTCAACGTCATCCGTCTCCTAATCATCCACTTGCCGGGCAATTTCGCGTACCGCAGCCAGTGCTCTTACCAACGTCATCCGCCTCCAGCGGCGAGCTTCCCCCGGATTATGCCGTGAACACCGGGTAAACTACCTTTACTTCCATTTTCTCGTACCGGTTACCTTTCTTTTTTCCGTATATTCCATTGATCAATGTCTCCCTTCTTTTCTTCAGCGCCACAGTTACGCTGAGCGACCCGGATATCCCTGAATCAGAAGAGCAGGGAGAAGAAAAGCCGAGTGATGACATGGACGTTGAGGTTGAGGACGAGGCCGAGGACGGAAATGGAGAAGATCCTTTTAAGGACCCAATTCCACCAAAGACTGCATCACCCCAGCCCTCTGAAGAAGTGGACGAAGACATCATTGTGGAGACCAAGTCGGGCTCTCCTATCCCGGACGTTCAAACAATCCGGGTTTCGACCCCCAAACCCGGAACAACTCCTCCACAAGAGGGCCAATCCTCCGGCCCTTCTCAACTTCGCCCTGAAGACATGACCTTTGCTCAAATGCTAGATGCCCTCCATACCTTGAAGGGCGACGAAGAAAACATACTAGATGCCTTAATAACCAAGCACGAGGTAATCCCGACTAATCATCAATTGTTTCCATACATAGTCCCCAAGTTCCGAGTAAATTACTAGGTAACTTGCTTGGAACTTTGTATAATGTTTCTGGCTGATCATTCTTCATGCTTCTTTACAGGACTATGTTTCACAGTTGGAGAAGAAGCTGGCCAAGTCCACCAAGCGTATTGAAAAAGAAACGGCCCTTCGTGAAGCTGCTGAGACTGAGGCTCGCAGGTGCCAAAAGATGACGAAAAAGTACAGGAAGAGAGCTCACAGGGCTAAGGACAAACTTACAACTCTTTCTGCTCAAATTGCTGATGTTCACCGTACTGCGACTGGTAAGATTTTTAAATTTCACCTTTTTATGACTCGGATTGAACAACTGCACTTGCTTGCCTACTATCTTTGCTCCTTTTGCCTTTTTTAGCAGGCCCACGTGATGCTGCCCCCGAAGAAGATGATGCTGCCAAACTTAAAACCATCAAGAATACTCTTCGCCAACTTTGCGGCGGAGTTAGCTGGATACTTGATGAGTTGCGACTGCCGGATGTCAAGCCAGATAATATGAAGAGATTACTGGAATTCTGCTCCACGATCCCCGAGTGGATTTGGCACTGGAAACGGTCCTCCTGCCGATTTGGGGTAACCCGGGGGCTCGCGTTGGCTAAAGCCTACGCCCCCAAGCTACAACTTGCCAAACTTATGAGTGGATTTCCGGAATTCAACTTGGATGGGTCCAAGTTTTTGCCAAAGGACTTCAAGGCTATTCAGAAAGAAGTCCGCCATCCGGCTAGCGTTATTGCTGACAGCTTAGAGATTGATGAGATTCTCCCTGCTTATGATGCTAATGACAAGGTTGTCAAGGCGAACCGCCCCCAGCCGTTCGATATGCTTGCCCGTTGGAGGGAGGAGGCGCTCAAGATAAGGGACGAAGCTGCCAAGAAGGCCGCTGCCGACTCTGCTCCTGCAGCTTCGCAACCCGGAACTGCTACTAATCCGGGTGGCGCCGCCACCACCAGCGGCAACAAGGGCAAGGCCAAGATGGATCCTGCAGCTTGAAGTAATGAATGTCTCCTGTCATTCCATATGCATTAGTCGGCAAAGCGTCGTCAAAACAGCTTTATTACTTGTTTTAAGCGGAGCGCCTGTGCTCTTTTGACACTTTAAGGTTTTTGTAACACTTTTGCTTATACTCCCGATGCATTTGCGCCCCTTTGGGCTTTTGATGAATGTGTCTTTGCATTTGCTTGTTCTTGATATCCACTTGCTTTATTCTCGATACCTTATACTTTTTTTTTTTTATACTTTCCTTAGCAAGACCCGTCCACCGGGTGTCGTTGGCGTCTAGGGAACGGTTTTACACCTGAATCCCTAAGCTCCTGAGACCCGGATGCGTGGCTCGTTGTAATTTTATCGGATGGATGATGCTGTTTCTTCCTTAGAGCTCATAAGTCCCCAGTCCGGGTTTCCGCGTCTAGGACACATGATTGTTTTCTTTCAAGGAAACGAATCGCCTGTCGCTGAATGCCCAAGACTTCAGGACAGCTTTTTATGAAGTTTGAAGTTATGCTTGATAATCGTTGAGTTTCCGGCTGTCGGCCTTATACTCTGCATAACTTGTGGTTTAGATGACCCTTTCGACTATCTTGTACTATAAGCCGGCTTTCGCGTGGATACCATGTTGTTACATCAATACGAAAACGGGGTCAAGCAAGTCCCGTTTGGGTCTCATGACTGACGGTAATCGTAGGCGAACAAGTCATGCCACTTTGTTGCGAGTCACATCGAGCTTAAGTAAGAATAGCCGAGAAATTTGGACTTCTTTGTCCGGTTATAAGATTGTAGCCGCACTCGTTTTTTCGAGTAGCCGACCCCTATAACTCATTGGCATCAAGGCCGGGTCTCTTTTGAGTTTGCAGCTGTGCTTGTAGGAGCAACCAGCCCTCAAGACCTGAATATGCACACCGTATAAATAACAATTGCCTCTTTTCTTGATAATCCCCTTTTTATTTGATATGAGAAAATTAGGCCAGCAAGCCGCCTCATTAAAAACCCATCCAGTCCCCAAGGGTGCCCCGGATAGGAAAAGAGTGCGTCTGAAACCTGCTGCCTGTTACATCGTTTTCTGCTAAGTATAGTACGGACGTAGCTGAGCCACGTTCCATGGTCTATCTCTTTCTTGCATAGGTGCAGTAGTGTGGGCAGTATCGTTGACTGTAGCCGATTCTTCTCTTGCATCTATCAAGTAATATGACCCATTATGCAGGCTCCGGCTTACGATGAAAGGTCCTTCCCATGGTGGCGATAGTTTGTGCCTTCCCTCGTTTGTCTGAACCAAGCGCAAGACCAAGTCTCCCTCCTGAAAGACCCGGCTTTTCACCCGCCGGCTATGATATCTTCGCAAATCCTGCTGATATATGGCTGACCTTTCTAAGGCTTGCTCTCTTTGTTCTTCTAACATATCCACGGCGTCTTGCCGGTTCTTCTCGTTCTCTACTTCCACATAAGCTGTCACTCTTGGTGAATCATGAATGATGTCGCTTGGTAATACCGCTTCTGCGCCGTAGACCATGAAGAAAGGTGTCATCTGGGTGGATCGGTTGGGTGTAGTGTTAATACCCCAGACCACGGAAGGAAGTTCTTCAACCCATGCCCCAGCGGCCCTGATACAGGGAACCCTCAGTCTTGGCTTCAATCCACGAAGTAGTTCTTGGTTCGCCCTCTCCACTTGCCCGTTGGCTTGCGGATGTGCTACTGATGCTATATCAAGCCTGATTCCATTGCTGCCACAAAATTTTTCCATCTCTCCAAGGGACATGTTGGTTCCATTGTCGGTAATTATGCTGTGGGGGTACCCGAACCGGTATATAATTCTTTTCAGGAATTTGACTGCTGTGGCCGCTTCGCAATTGGTGACCGGCATAACCTCCACCCATTTGGTAAACTTATCAACAGCAACTAAAAGGTGCGTCTTCTTGCAAGGTGACATATGGAAGGGGCCAACCATGTCCATACCCCAAACAGCGAATGGCCAAGTTAATGGAATGGTCCGTAACTCCATAGCCGGCACATGAGTTTGACGAGCGTACCTTTGACATCCGTCGCACCTTGCCACTATCCGTTCCGCGTCTGCTAGAGCTGTGAGCCAGAAGAACCCATGTCGATAGGCCTTGGCCACAAGAGACCTTGTGGACGCATGATGCCCGCAATCACCTTCATGGATCTCCTTAAGAATCTGTCGGCCTTCTTCTGGTGTCACACAGCGCAAAAAGACTCCTGCCGCACTTCTCTTGTACAACTCTCCATTGATAATAGCGTATCCTTTTGCCCGCCTCACGATTTGTCTTGCTAGTACCTCCTGTTCTGGTAGTTCGCCCCGTGATAAGTATGCCAGATATGGCTCCGTCCATTCGGGGACGCCGCGTATCGTAGCCACGAGCTCCACGTCCGGGTCTCGATTTGCTAATTCTTCTTCAGACTCGGATTTAACTGACGGCCGCCATAGCTCGTCCACGAAAACATTAGGTGGAACCGGCTCCCTGCGCGAGCCGAGTCTGGCGAGTGCGTCCGCCGCCTCGTTCTTTCTTCTGTCTATGTGCTCCACTTCATACCCGGAGAAACACCCGGCAACCCTATCAACCTCCCTGCGATACGCTGCCATAGTGGCGTCCTTCCTGTCCCAGGTTCCTGACACCTGCTGCACCACGAGATCCGAGTCTCCAAAGCATCGTATCCTTCTAATGTTCATCTCCTTGGCTACCTTCAAGCCATGCAACAGAGCCTCATACTCGGCCACGTTGTTTGAGCAATCAAAATGAATCTGTAGCACGTAACTTAGTTTATCCCCCTTTGGCGATGTCAGCACCACTCCGGCTCCTGACCCCTCGTACTGCTTTGATCCATCGAAGTGCATGGTCCATGACTCGGAACTTGGAACGGAGGTAACCATTCCAGTGTGCGTCCAGTCGTTAACGAAATCAACCAAGGCCTGGGACTTGATTGCCGATCTGGGCTCGTAACTGATATGATAATCTCCCATCTCTATTGCCCATTTGGCTATTCTGCCCGTTGCATCCGAGTTTCTGATGATATCCGACATTGGTATTGAACTAACCACTGTTATGGGATGTTCTTAGAAATATGGCTTCAACTTCCGGCTGGCCATAAAGACCCCAAACACCAATTTTTGCCAATGCGGGTAACGCTGCTTCGCTTCCGATAACACTTCACTGACATAGTAAACCGGCCTCTGGACCGGGTAACCTTTCCCATCTTCTTTGCGTTCCACGACAACCACTGCGCTGACGGCTCGGGGACCGGCTGCCACGTATAATAACATAGGCTCTTTGGGACCCGGCGCCGCTAGTACTGGCGCTTCAGATAACTGCTTCTTTAGTGCTTCAAACGCCTCATCTGCCTCCTGATCCCATACGAACTTATCTGATTTCCGCAAAAGCCGGTACAAGGGTATTGCCTTTTCTCCAAGCCTGGATATGAACCGGCTCAGGGCTGCCACGCAGCCCGTGAGTTTTTGAACGTGCTTCAAATTTTCCGGTTTCTTCAAATTCTGTATGGCCTTGATTTTATCCGGGTTTGCCTCAATTCCTCTCTCGGAGACTATAAAGCCAAGTAACTTCCCGGCCGGGACTCCGAATACACACTTCGTTGGGTTAAGCTTCATCTGATACCTCCTCAAGTTTTTAAACGTTTCTTTTAAATCATCAATAAATGTTTCTGCCTTCCGGGTCTTAATAACCACATCATCCACATATGCGTGCACGTTACGCCCAATTTGATCCTCGAAGCACTTCTGAATACACCGCTGATAAGTTGCGCCCGCATTTTTCAATCCAAACGTCATGGTTTTGTAGCAAAAGGCCCCAAAAGGGGTTATAAATGAGGTTTTTTCCCAATCCTCCCTTTTGAGTTTAATCTGGTGGTATCCCGAATATGCGTCCAAGAAACATAGGAAGTCGCTTCCGGCTACCGCGTCTATGATTTGGTCTATCCTTGGCAGCGCGAACGGATCCTTTGGGCAATGCTTGTTGAGGCTCGTGAAATCGATGCACATCCTCCATTCATTTGTCTTTTTCATCACAAGAACCGGGTTTGCTAACCAGTCGGGGTGAAATACTTCCATGATGAAGCCTGCGGTTAATAGTCGCGCGATTTCCTCCCCTATAGCTCTTCTCCTTTCCTCATTCATTTTTCTCATACCTTGCTTCACAGGCCTAGCCTTGGGATCCACATGCAAACTGTGCTCTGCCAACTCGGTGGGGATACCCGGCATGTCGCTGGGTGTCCAGGCAAATACATCCGCATTTGAACGGATGAACTCCACTAGAGCCTTTTCTTGCGCATCCTCTAAATTGGACCCTATAGTGAACTGCTTGGTGGGGTCTCCTTCCATAAAATCTACTTTCTTGGTATCTTGAGCCGCCTTAAACTTTACTCTTTCGTCTTCAGCGTCTGGTCTTCTCAATGCTGTTCCATCATCCGGATCCACCTGAGACCGGTAATACTGGAGTTCTTCCTTCCTGCAGGCTTGTTCAGCCATTACTGAATCTCCCTCATCGCATTCGGCTGCTATGTCCCGGTTTCCATGGATAGTGATGGTCTGCTTAGGGCCTGGAATCTTTAGCTGCAGATATACATAGCACGGCCTAGCCATGAATTTAGCGTAAGCCGGCCTTCCGAACAACGCGTGGTAGGGGCTATGCAACTTGACTACTTCAAACGTGAGCCACTCCACCCGATAGTTATCTACCGATTCTCCAAAGGCTACTTCCAATGCGATTTTTCCTTCGGGGCGTGCTGAATGACCCGGTACGATCCCATGGAACACCGTCGAACTTTTTTGTAGCTGGGACTCCTTGAGGTTCATGCGCAAGAAGGTTTCCCAATATAAGATGTTGATGCTGCTCCCTCCGTCCATCAATACCTTTCTCAATTCGTAACCATTGACCTGTGGCGAAACCACTAACGCCAAAGTTCCGGGGTGCTCTACTCCTTCTGGATGATCTCTTCTGCTCCACGTTATCTCTTGCTCTGCCCACCTCAAGTATCCCGGAGTGGCCGAGGAGGATAGACTCGCTGTTTGCTTTAACGCCCTTTTGTCCCTGCTGGAAGTCCCTGTAACATGCACATGATATTGTCCTTTCAAATTGAGCGTACGTACCATGCCGATGAAGATACTGATTTGGCCGATTGACACCACGGATCCGGATTCGTAGCGATCCGGCTCCAACTCCCACCCGGAACTGTCCACTATCCTTTCTCCTTCATCATTGGAGTAGATCTCGCCGACGACAAAGTTCTCCATGTTCTTCCGAGCTTCTCCCGTGATGTAAACACCTTTGGACGCAGGCCCCACGGTGGGCGCCAACTGTCGTGGGATAATCACGGCAGATGTTACCTGGGGTAACTGATCTTGGGGCAAGTCGACACAGGTATTCGGGAGAGGGTTTAGCTCAAAGGAAGACATGGCGAAAGCGATCTAAGAACCGGAGAATAACTCGCCGGATCTCGATATCAATAATGCTGGATACTCGATAACAGGTGTTACAACTATGGCCTGAATCTCTCTGAGGCTAAGCCTAGGGGTTGGTTTATATAGCACTCATACCCCCCTTGGCTTGCCTTTACAAAGCGCCTCCTGAGTCCTACTCGAACTCTATACACAAACCCTAACTTTCCTTACCGCAACCCACAATCCGGGTCACGAACGTTACATGCCCTGGGCCTTCCAGAAGTTTCTTTGTCTTTAGCCGGATTTGGTCCAGCCGCCGTGATGAGGGGATAGTAACCCGGTATGCCAACCCCAGGTGTAATCCGGCCCAAACGGCATATGGACCAAATCCGGCTAAGGACGCAGAAGCTTCTGGAAGGCCCAGGGCTTGTAAGGATCGTAACCCGGATTGTGGGTTACGATAAGGAAAGCTAGGATACGTATGTAGAATTCGAGTAGGACTCAAGGAGCGCTTTGTATGGCAAGCCAAAGGGGGTATGAGTACTATATAAACCAACCCCTAGGCTTCGCCTGAGGGAGATTCAAGTCATAACTGTAACACCTATTATCGAGTATCCAGTGTAATCATATCGAGATCCGGCGAGTTGTTTTCCGGCTCTTAGATTGCTTTTCGCCATGTCTTCCTTCGAGCTAAACCCTCTCCCAAATACCTGTGTCGACTTGCCCCTAGATCAGTTACCCCCGGTAACATCTGCCGTGATTATCCCACGACAGTTGGCGCCCACCGTGGGGCCTGCGTCCAAAGGTGTTTACATCACGGGAGAAGCTCGGAAGAGCATGAAGAACCTCATCGTCGGAGAAATCTACGTCAACAGCAAAGGAGAGAAGATGGTAGACGATTCTGGCTGGGGGCCAGAGTCGGATCACCTCGAAACCGGATCCATCGTGACAGTCGGCAGCATCAACGTCTTCATCGGTATGGTATGTACTTCCAGCTCGAATTGTGATAATATCGGATCTGATTCTGTGTCAGGGGAAGACGCGTATGTCCGATCGGAAAAAGAAGAATCGATTGGAACAACGGGTCAGATAGAGAGGGAGGATGATACCGAGTCTATCCGGGATTTGTCGGAGGATCGATATGAAAGGGAAACCAGCGAGGAAGAACAGTACGAATCTACACCGGGCATCATGCGCCGGGTTGCGGTTTATGCGGCTCCTGCGACCAATCTCAATCAAGAAAACGCGGCCGCGGCACCAGCTGGGGGGGTTCAGGCAGCGGCTCAGCAGCAAGGACCAGTTGACCCGGTCTTGGCCCAAGTCGATGGAGAGTCGGCGTCTGTCACCAGTCGCCCAGCGGACGAGGAGCGACACGCAAATATGTTCGGGTTCCAAGCAAACCGGACACCGGGGGCGGGCCCCTCAAACCCGCGTCACCCGGCTCTGTTTGATAATAACTTGATTTTGGACCCCACAGTTTTGGCCACAGTTATTACCCCGGAAAACGCAGCAGAACGTGTAAGAGACCTGGACGTAGCTCGTCGTGCATTGGAGCAGCAGAGAAGGCAAGTGGAAGCAGAAAGGCAGGGGATGGCCGCGCGGCAGCGCGAATTGGATGACCGAGAGACCCGGCTCCGGGAGGAAACGACGAGGATTCACCAAAGGCATCGAACTATGTTACCGGCAATGGGCGGGGTTATCAACCCAACTGCCCTGGTGTTCACGCCTCAAGATCAGCCAATCCCACCGGCGAACCAAGGGACCATACCGCAACCAGCAACGGGAGTACAGCCAGTAAACGCGCCAGCCGGATTACCCTTGCCTCGGACGGGGGCGACAGCCGGCAACACCATGCCGCCTCCACCATCGCGATTCCGCACCCCAGCAGGTCACTACAACAACCCCATGGACAACGTGTATGCAGCAACACTCGCGTTAAACCAGATTCCTGTGGGAAACTCGCCTCATGCGGAAGGAACCCGACGAGCAATCGATCTGCTACACACTGCGGTAGCACAGCAAGCCAATTATCCGGATCATAGAAGCGGGATGCATGGGACGCCGTACGTCAGTCAGCAACAGGGCAATGTCCAAACAAGTGCGGCACGACGAAGGGAAGAGCAGCAGCAGATGCCGCCCCCACCGCGCGTCCAGACGGTACCGGCCGTATCAGCAGCACAGGCAGTGGTGGACAGCTCCAGGGCCAGAAGAGCCGGGGCCGGGTCTGCAGCGCACGAGTTACCGGTGGTGCCGCACCCCGTGGCACCCCCAGCCGGGTCACGTGTTTCCCGGGTAAGACCAGCCACAACCACCCTTGCGGGACCCAAGTGCCTCTCGGACGATATCAGAGCGGAACCTTACCCGGAAAAGTTCAAAGAACCGGGGAAAGTAGTGAACTACGAGCCAACAATGGATCCGGAAACGTGGCTGAGCAGCTACGAGATGGCAATGTCAATTCGCAATGCGTCCGAGAATCTTCAAGCCAAGTTCATGTACTTAATGATGTCAGAGGGAGCAGCAAAGTTATGGTTCACCAATCTACCGGAAAAATCGATCAAATCGTGGGAGGAGCTAAAGACCGCATTTATCAAGCACTTTCATGGGACATGCCGGAAGTTATTTACTATTGATGATTTAGAAAGATGTGTTCAGAAGAAAGGAGAGTCCGCACGCAGCTGGGTACGCCGGGTTATGGAGATACTCCACTCGTCCACGGATATCCAGCCTAAGGACGCGCTGCAAGCTATGGCAAAAACATGTAAGTACGTTCCTTTAGTGCAAAAGCTAACTCGTATGAAGTCTAGTAGGAATGCAGCGGAGATTACAATGGGAGAGTTAATGGATGCGTGCAACAAACACGCTGCAACGGATACCACAGAGGAGGAAGTTGATGACAAGAAAGCAAAAGCAAACGCAAGTAGCAGTGGGAAAACCGGCAATGGGTCGGCGCCAAACAATAATGGAAGTAGCCAAAACAAGCGGCCGTTTGAAGGGAATTCCGAGCTTGTAGCCAACACGGAGGCCGGGTCTTCAAGACCCAGATCCGAAGGAAATTTTAATATTGGAAATCACAATGGGGGACACTACCAAGGACCTCCAAGACCAGGCAACAGTTGGGACATATTTAGGATGGCATGCCCGAAGCATAGCAGGAACGGCAAGCCGGCCAATCATTCATTGGAGCAATGTGCCGACTTACAAAGGTGGAAGAACGAGGAAGTGAACAGAGCTATGCGAGGCGCAGGCCGAGGAGGAGGTCCGGGTCTAGGTGGAAACTTGGGTAACGGACCGCTCCCAGCCGGCAATCCGCCAGCTGGAAATCAAGGTAACAATCAAAATGGAGCAGGAGGTTTTCAAGCTAACCCCAAACAGCTGGGTCAGTATCATGTGCACACTACTGGAGGTTCTAGCAAGGACAAGAAGATATTGAAACAAGCAGTTAATTCAGTCTCCTCCGCTGTTCCAAGATATTTGAGGTGGTCAGAGCAAGAGGTAACATGGAGCAGAAGAGATCACCCGGATAGGATTGATCACCCAGGGGTCTTGGCTTTGGTAGTGGCGCCACAGGTCAATGGTTACGAGCTGAAGAAAGTCTTGATGGATGGAGGGAGTAGTATCAATATCCTATACTGGGAAACTTTTCTGCGCATGGGCTTAAAGGAATCACAGTTGCAAAAAAGCACAACAGTTTTTCACGGGATAGTGCCGGGTCATTCGGCATGCCCCGAAGGAAAAGTGGCATTGGAGGTAGCTTTCGGGGAGTCAAAGGACAATTATCGAATCGAGTGGCTTACCTTTGAGGTAGTAAAGTTGCGCAGTCCTTATCATGCATTGTTTGGAAGGCCGGCTTATGCCAAGTTCATGGCAAGGCCGTGTTATGTGTACCTACAGCTGAAGATCCCGGGTCCCAAGAAGACCATCACCATATATGGAAATCGAGATATAGCAGCTGAATGTGACGAGGGAGATGCGGCAATGGCCGAGCAAGCTTGCAGGAAGGAAGAGCTCAAACATTACCGTTCCAAGGTGGACCTAGAAGAGAGGACGACGACAAAAAAGCCAACTCCTGAAGGGGACAAGGCAAACATTAGGGCAGAAAAGGACCTTAAGATGGTAGGTTTCATCAGGGGCGAGCTTTCCAAATCCCCTAACAGAGAAGAAGAAGTACTGCTACACGCAGCCGATCACGTTTCAAGGACGGTATACCCGGATTGGCTACCAAATCCCATATTCATTATGAAAAGGTCTGGCGAATGGAGAATATGTATCGGTCACACCAGTGTGAGGCCGATTCCCGAGAATAACTAAAGCAGTGTAATCGACGGCAGGTTTCAGACGCGCTCTTTTCCTTACCAGGGTACCTAAGGGGACTGGAAGGTTTTTAATGAGGCGGCCTGCTGATTCAAAAAAGAAATGTTTATCAATAAAAGAAGATGCTTTCGGGTCTTATCATGGTCTTTTGCTTCAGTTACAAGTAAGTAACGTTGTTATTATCAGTACATCAATATCATCGAAATACGTTGCGTGAATTTAGGTCTCTGGGGGTTGATCTACTTCAGTAAGTAATCACAAACCCGGAGACCCGGCCATGATGCCTATGAGTTATGGGGGCTGATCACCCGTAGAAACGGGTGCGGCTACAATCCTATAACTGGACGAAGGAGCCAAATTTCTTGATTATTCTTACTTAAGCTCGATGTGACTCGCACCAAAGTGGCATGATCTGTTCACTTACGATTACAATCAAACTATGCAGCCCAATGGAGCGTGCTTGATTTTGTTTTTCGTATAGATGCAACGACATGGTATCCACGCGAAAGCCGGCTTACAGTACAAGGTAATCAAAAGGGTCATCTAAACCACAAGTCCATGCAGAGTGTAAGGCTAACATAGCCGGAAACTCAACAAATATTAAGCATGACTTCAGTATTTATGAGAACAGCTATTGGTCTTCAGCTTGGTAAACAGCAGTATGTCATCTGAGAAAGCCCACGCCCCCATAGCTCGTACTTTGGGTCATGGGGACTGGGGACTTCGAAACAGAAACAAACTGTTTAACTACCAAGGTCTGTAAACCTTAGTTGCCGAGTATTGGGGACTTAAAGAAAAGTCCATCTATCAAAACCTACGATACTCGGTTAACCGAGTCTCAAAAGGAAATTGAAAGCAAGAGTTCAAAGTATCGAGAATAAGCTTATACGTAACACAAGTATCGAGATTATCAAAAGCCAGGGAAGGCAAAGAGTTATCATGAATTAACAAGCGTACAGGCGTAGTATCAGCATCAGTGGCGCACAGGCGCACCACAAAAATCATATCAGTCTTAAGAAAACGAAAAGCACTAGTAGCATCCTACTCGGCATCCTGAGAGCGATCTTCCGGGTCTAGATCTTGGACTTGCTCCTTGGCCTTGTCAGCAGTCTTGCTCGGGCTCTTCACATCTGGACGGACAGGCGGAGGCACGGCCGGTGTAGAGGTGGACGGCTTTGCGCCTAGCTCTGCTTCTCTCTTTGCGGCCTCTTCTTTCCTCCTGGCCAGGTCAGTCGACCATCTTTCCACCATATCAAAAGGAGGAGGTGCATCCACCAAAATAACTTTGCCCTCAGCGTCATAAGAACTCATGATTTTGTCCAGTTCCATTTTGTCGGCCAAGGTAGTGGCTGAGGAGCGTACAGCACGTTGAATATCTTTGAAGTCCTTGGGCTCAAACTTGGACCCGTCAGCTTTGAATTCTGGAAACCCGGATGTTACCTTGGCCGGGTCAAGCTTAGGAAAATAAGCCTTCGCCAGTGTAAGGGCCCGGGTCATTCCAATCCGGCAAGCTGAGCGCTTCATTATCTCAATCCACCCAGGCACCGTTGAGAAGGCCTGCATAAGATTATCTTCTCCCGGGTATACCTCAGAAGGCCACTTGATAGCATCAAGTAAAAGTTTAGTGCCGGCAAAAAATGTCCGAAGCACAGTCTTCAAAGTCTTAGCCTGAGTAATGGCATTCTCCTCCGGAGTAGCAAGGTTGGCACCTAAAATCGAACAACACAAAGGCATATCAGTAATCTTGATTATTACAACGGCATGGTAGAAATACGCAAGTTAAACGGCAAATAAAAACTTACTCAGTAAGATGCGGTAAGTGTCCGTGATCTGAGCCGACAAGTTATTCAGCGAAGATTGGGCAGCGTTGTACTTCTTCTTGTAAGTGGAGACATCTTTTTTCAGAGTCTTTACCTCCGCTTCAAGGGTCTCCCTACGCTCTACTTCAGCCTGTAAGAGCTGCTCAGCCTTAAGTAACGCTTCATCTGACTGAGTAATCTCTGCCTGCAAAGACCGGGCAAAGCGGTAAGCCGGATATCACGAGAGCATTTCCTCCGAGAAAATGATTACCGAAAAAATATTATGCGAAGTACCGAGAATAATTGCAAAAATTATACTCGGAACTTGGGGACTAGTTGTATAATAAGGAGTATCAAGTGAAAGTTACCTGATGTGCTGCAGCTATACGTTCTAAAACAGTCCCTTCTGAAGCTTTCATGGAGAGAAGAGCGCTCATCAGCTGGTTAAAGTCAGCGTTATCCGAGTTAGATGGCTCGGGTACCTGAAAAGTGGAAAAAGGAGCATTTCTTGTAACAGGAGGTGGCACCCGGGTTATCCGAATATCGGAGTTTGGTCCCCCTCCTGCGCTCGAAGCTGCTCCCGTTCCTTCCTCGCCTGCGTGCGAAGCAATGGGATACCCGGCATCATGCTTAGCCAGCTCCGGCGGCGACGCTTGCTCGTCACCAGCGTCGCTAGCCGGCCTATTCTCGACTCGGACCTCAGTTTCCGTGCCCTCATCGTCGCTAATGACAACTGTGGCTCTGCAGAAGGTGCAAGGATGCAGTTAGTCTTTGGTTGTGAAAAAAGTGGTAAAAGTTTGGCATAATGACAAGGAAAGAAGTTTACCCGGTGTTCACCGGGAAGTCCGAGGGGGAGCCGCCGCTAGACCCGGAAGAGACTGAAAAAAGGCAGGAAAGGTTTGGGGTTACGTTGCAAAGGTTAACCCGGAAAGAAATTGTGTTTACGATGAGTACCAGGGTGTTGAACCGGGGGCGGCGAAGCGACCGGGTTAAGGGTCTCGCTACCCGGATGGTTCCGGGTTATGCGGCGCCTAGTCGTGGGTGGCTCCTTCAGTTATGATCAAAGGGGGAGAAAACGGGGTTAGCCCCGGAGTAAGGTTATGGGAACAAAAAAAACAAGGAGTAGGGAGATGAAATAAAAACCTGGAGGGCTATCCTTCGAGATTTCCTCTTTGTTCCGGCTTTGGGGGTCGGTTCCGGCTCTTCCTCCTCGCTGGCGGACTTGTCCCTGCTGTCTTCTTCTTCTTCGTTTTGGCCTTCTCGTTCTGAAAAGTATCCGAGTTATGGCATAAGGAAGAAGAAAAGGTGGGATTTAATACGTGTAAGGGATTGAATATGCACCTTCATCCGAGTTGGCGGCATCATCTTCCTCCTCCATATCTTCGGAACTAGGAGAGGTGTCGACCTTCCAAAAGTCATCATCGGCCTGAGGAGAAGACGCCAGGATAGTGATTAATATCGAGCCAAGAGAAGCAAATAAGAGTAAGCTGCTGGAAGTCAAAATCGAAAGATAGAAAGACTCACTGCGGGGGCTGGATTCTCGAGGGTGAAAGGTTCTAATCCGGCTATGCCCCGGATCACCTCGAGCTTCTCCGTTAAAAAACCTTTGATCATCTTGTTCATATCGCTAGGAGCAAGGGTGTTAGGGGAGTATCGGATGGGGTCCGTGGTTTGACCCGAGTATTCACACATCAGCTTCTCACGAATGGAGTTCGGCTGAATGCGGAAGCTAACCCAGGCCTTCACCAGGTTTAGCCCGACGAGGCCTCGGGCGGACAAGATGGAGATCCTAGCTAACGAAGGCAAAATCGCCTCCCTGTCCGAGTCACAGGCGAAGGCGTTGAAAGACTCGGAGATGTCAAGTTGACCCTCCGAGTAACCCGGCAACTTCTTTTCGCCGGGTGGAGAGGTATCTTGGCAGTAGAAGTAAGAAAGCTGCCAGTGCTTTACGTGAGAATTGAGAGAAATGGGGGGCATGAGGGAGTTCTTGCGGCGCTGGATAGAAACCCCGCCGCAAGTAAGAAGTGCGCCGTCGCCGCTTTCGCGACACGGCTTGCACTGGAAAAGTTCAACAAAAAGAGCCAGGCTTGGCGGAGTGCACAAGTAAGACTCGGAAAGAACGATAAAATGGGAGATGTTTAAAATGGAGTTCGGGCCTATATCAAAGATACGGAGTTTGTAGTGGTCTAAGACGTCACGGAAGAAGGGGTGACCCGGAGGCCTGAAGCCCCGGGTCACGTGTTCAACGAAGCATATTACCTCATCCGTGGCTGGAGAAGGCCGGGTTTCGTTGCCAGGTGCTCTCCAGCGGATGGATTCCTGTGGAGGTAGGATTCCAAGCTCTACCAATTCCTCCAGTTTGGTCTTGGTGACGGAGGACTTCCCCCAGTTGGCTGAAATGGCGTTTGTGGATTTAGCCTTAGCCGGCTGTTTCCCCTGCCTCTTGGGTGCCATGGGATTGACCTGGTAAAACATTGAAGAAAAGGACGTAAGAAACAAAAACTTGGAAGTTAGCAGGTAAGCAGCTATCGGCAATTTAAACATAATCCGGTTATTGCCTCGCCGGGTCAAGTATGGTTTGTCCGGGTGTCAAGTGACTCTACAAAACCCAAAGAGCTTTCCGCAAAAGCAAATGTTTGGAGAAGCTAGGGGGATACTTATACGCA
Organism: Alopecurus myosuroides; assembly: GCA_028641055.1. Classification (NCBI taxonomy): domain Eukaryota; kingdom Viridiplantae; phylum Streptophyta; class Magnoliopsida; order Poales; family Poaceae; genus Alopecurus; species Alopecurus myosuroides. Next base: position 108,155,914 of record CM054060.1, read on the forward strand.
TACTATCTGCGAATGAGCCGGAGAAGTAAGATTTTCTGAGGAGGGAGAACAAAGGCGGAAACTCTAGATGGCCCGAGCCTAAACTGGGGATCTTATTTCTAAATTTGTGACCAAATTAGTGATTACCGGAGTTAGGGGAGCAATACAAGCTATAAATCCTATCTATGGGAGTGGTTATAGTGGAAACCGGTGAGTTAATCTGGCGCAGCCCGAGAAATCGCGGACCGCTCGATTCAGATCCAATCTGAGGAAGAACTAAGAAACTGCGGGAATAAGCTGGAGGATGTAAGGAACTTACCGAAGAGGATTGGAGTAAGGCCTTGCGGAGACAGATAGCGCAAGATTCGTGCCCTTTCGCGACCGTTGGCCGGCGAATCGGAGGCTTGACGGCGGATTCGGGAGCTGGAGCGGTTCGTGCGGTGGCGGAGCGCAAACGAAGTCGGATGGGCTCCGGCGAGATGCGTGGGGTTCCCGTGGTGGCACTCTGCGAGCTCGAGCTTGGGAAGAAGTGGAATGGGGGAAATGAGCCGTTAAGAGTTGGACTTGCTCATTGGTCTTTATTTATAACCGTCCGGGTGGAAAGGCTTGGCCTAACGGTCGAGACCCGGGGAATACGGAGTATTTGGTGATTTCGAAATTTGAAAGGCACATTTTATGCGCAGGCCAATATGATCCAGAGAAAAAGGAAGGGGAAATTGCCTTCCCTGTATCAGCGGTAGTTATCAAGAAGGATGTGGAATCATGGAGTTTCCTATTGAGATTTAAGTTTGAGAGATTAAGGAAGAACCTAAAAAGAAGAGCCGGGTTTTCGCCTGGCTTCCTTGGCGCCAGTCGCGGCTATTCATAGACGCGCTGCGTCTTAATCCTCATGTGTTTGCATCTAATATTTCTGTAGGGAATAGCCAGCGCTTCGAAGAGTAAATCTTGGAAGCCCAAGCTATTCTGGGGACTACTGATGAGGGGATAGTAACCCGGTATGCCAACCCCAGGTGTAATCCGGCCCAAACGGCATATGGACCAAATCCGGCTAAGGACGCAGAAGCTTCTGGAAGGCCCAGGGCTTGTAAGGATCGTAACCCGGATTGTGGGTTACGATAAGGAAAGCTAGGATACGTATGTAGAATTCGAGTAGGACTCAAGGAGCGCTTTGTATGGCAAGCCAAAGGGGGTATGAGTACTATATAAACCAACCCCTAGGCTTCGCCTGAGGGAGATTCAAGTCATAACTGTAACACCTATTATCGAGTATCCAGTGTAATCATATCGAGATCCGGCGAGTTGTTTTCCGGCTCTTAGATTGCTTTTCGCCATGTCTTCCTTCGAGCTAAACCCTCTCCCAAATACCTGTGTCGACTTGCCCCTAGATCAGTTACCCCCGGTAACATCTGCCGTGATTATCCCACGACACGCCGTTTGGGCCGGGTCACACCTGGGAGTTGGGATACCGGGTTACTATCCCCTCATCAAGTGTGCTACCCGACAAGGCGTGCAAACAACAAGCACACTAAGCCTGAGCAGTTCCGCTAAACGCCCTACTCGGCGCAGAATGCGAATGATAGTCGCAGTGAGGAGAGGAAGCTACCTACTCGGATTGCATACAAAAGAAGCAGATTAAGGAGGACATACCCGTGGAATCGGCTTTGTGCGGCTGTAGGGGATGAAGCCGTACTGCCAGTTGTCCCGAAGGCCAGTGGTCAAGATGGACCGAGCGTAAGCGGCGACATCCGCGTTGCTGAGCTCGAAAGTAGTCGTCCGAGTACAGTCACGAGGGCCGCCCATGTAGCACATGGGGTGGGAGCGGCGTTGCAGAGGCAGCACGCGGTTGCGAATCCAGCAGGCGACTGGATCGTCGCTCTTGAGCCCTTCTCCGATCAGATGGGCGAGCCGCTCCTCCATCTGCACCAAAGTCCTGCTGTTGGATGGCTTGCTTTTCCAATTCTGCCCGGTAGGAGCTCGGTTGCTCCAAGGGGGAAGTTTGATGCGGTCCTCGATCTTGGCCTCCTTCGTGGCGGGGATGTTCTTCACGTACAAGAAGGACTTCTGCCACTTGCGGACAGAATCTAGGCCCTTGATGCGAGGATGATTGGTGCCCGGGCGCTGCACCATCATGGCGCTGCCGGTCTCGGTTACCCGGCTGCTGGTGTCCGCGCCATCCTTCTTGCCCTGGCTCTGTTGGCGGAAGAAGAAGTACTTCGACCACGTCTCCGTCGTGGGGCGAACGCCGAGAAAAGCTTCGCACACCACTGCATGGTAGGAGAGGAAGACAACCGCGTTGGGAGGAAGATGGTGCATCTGCAGACCATAATGATCCAGGAAAGAACGGAGGAAATTGGATCCAGGAAGGCCGAATCCTCGCGCGAAGTGCGCGAGGAAGACGACGTGCTCTCCCTCCTCTGGAGCCGGAACGATCTCGCCGTTAGACGGCCGGCAGCGGACACCGGGAGGAACCCTCCGGGTGTTCACGAGCCGCTGGCAGTCCTCGGCGGTGACGTCGGAACCGGCCCAGCAGGCGCGAGCACTATCACCGCGAGCCATGGCGGCAAGCAGGAAGTTGGGAGAAGATTGGAAGGAATTGGTGGAGTGGACGAGCCCGCGGCGGCGCAAAGAGTTGCGCGGCGGCGGAGAGCTCAGAGACGGCGGAGGTTCGAGGAGGCAGAAGGGGAAAGTGAAGCGGAAGGAGAAGAGGAAGTTACCGAGGGGTATTTATACCGCACCTCGGGTTACCGTTACGAATTGGAGTAGTGGGATCGATCGTGGCAATAAATCGTGCGGCGTGGGGTCTGTGGCCGGTTGGAAACGCACGCAGCGCGGAACGCGCGCGTAACGGCCGTATTAGATCCCACGACGAGATCGTGGGCGATTACTGCGCGTGATGCGACATTACGAGCCAGTGGGCCCACTCCGTGAAAACTGGGCGCGTGGCCTGTCAGGTCCTGGGCAGCGAGGCGTCGCAGTCCTGGATGCGTGACACGTGCCCAGTTGCAGCACGAAAAGCCGGATTGTGCTCTGCGCTGCAGAGATTCGATTGAAGAAATTCCCTAAGTCTTTTTACTCGGTTACGGAGAAGGAAGCTAGCCCTATTCGGAAGGGAGGAAACTCAAGGTACTTTTCAAAGTGCTACTCGGAGGTTTTACTCGGCATATTGAGGTTCAAGGGCAAGGTTGCCAAGCTTGGTTTTAATCTGGCAGGGCCCAGTGAACGAGTTCGCAGGGCTCTACCAGCTTCGGGGACTGCTGTCGGGGGGTTACCCCCGAGTAGGGTAAAGGCAAGTGGTAAAGGCAACAATCAGAAGAGAAGTTTGGTCGAGTAGCCGCCTACCCGGTACTTGCTACCCGGTCGACTGCTACTCGGTCCTACAGAAAGATGACCAGAAGGAGATATCAAGCAAGTTATATCTGTTCGAGTAGAAGAACTGGTCCGAGTAAGATTGGCGGGAACCTACTCGGGCCAGAAGTCAAAGGAGCCGTTCTGACAACGGATCCCGCGTATCCCGGGTCCGTACTTGGCACTGTTCACAGCACTGTTCATCTGGGGACGGCGTGCCTGACAGCGACAGTGTGTCAGCAGGGCGTCGCAGGATAGGGGGACCTACCCTGTGTTCGCACAGTGATAACAGACTGGTTACTTGGTTTTGCCCAACGACTTTCTGCATCAGGACAAGCTTAGAAGCCAAAGCTGTCAGCGGGAACTCGGAAGAAGGACGGTGTGCACACAATGTCGACACTTGTTTGTATTTGGCTGTATCCGGCAGGGCACCGGGTATATAAGGTGCCCAGCCGCCTCCTGCGCGAGGCACGACAACACACGTAGAGATTCTTGACCTAATTCTACCCGGAGAGAGAAGAGTGGCTACTCGGTAGCAAGAACATTTGTACTGTGGCTACTCGGTGAGACACCAGAATACAAAGAGAAAGGCAGGAGTAGGGGTTTTACCTCCTCACGAGGGCCCTGAACCTGGGTAGATCGTGTTGTTTGCAGTGTTTGATCTTCACCTCACGCGTCTACTCGTCGCGTGATCCCTCCCCGAGCGCCTCCAGCGTCCTTCGTCCCCACATCTTTAGCCATCCTATGGCATCTGCCGTGACACCACCACGACAGCCGCTCTACATCGTGTTGTTTTCCGGCGACAGCTGGGTCGTACACCTGCATTTGCTTATATTTCCCGGAGTTCACACTCGGAGATCTCCTACCACCGGGAAGAGGCGAGGAGGCCTAGCCTCCGGATTTCATCCCATGCGACTGGACAACATGAGAGGCACCAGCTCCCGGATTCGCCTTCCGGAATGCCTCATTCTGCCTCCAGCTTCAAGAACGAGCTCATTGAGCCGGTCCTGCTGCCTAATGCGGGCTTGACCAGTTAAGTGCAGCAACTCGGCAGCCACTGCTTCTGCCGCCCTAAGCGTCTTAGCAGGAGTACTATACTTAGGCCTGTCGTGGTGGTGTCACGGCAGATGCCATAGGATGGCTAAATATGTGGGGACGAAGGACGCTGGAGGCGCTCGGGGAGGGATCACGCGACGAACAGACGCGTGAAGGATGAAACTAGCACTGCAAACAACACGATCTACCCAGGTTCAGGGCCCTCGTGAGGAGGTAAAACCCCTACTCCTGCATTTCTCTATGTATTCTGGTGTCTCACCGAGTAGCCACAGTACAATGGTTCTTGCTACCGAGTAGCCACTCTTCTCTCTCCGGGTAGAACTAGGTCAAGAATCTCTACGTATGATCCAGCCTTAGCATCGTTCCTCTCGCAGGAGGCGGCGGGGCACCTTATATACTCGGTGCCCAGCCGGATACAACCAAATACAAACAAGTGTCGACATTGTGTGCACACCGTCCTTCTTCCGAGTTCCCGCTGACAGCTTTGGCTTCTAAGCTTGTCCTGATGCGGAAAGTCGTTGGGCAAAACCAAGTAACTAGTCTGTTATCACTGTGCGAACACAGAGTAGGTCCCTCCTATCCTGCGACGCCCTGCTGACACACTGTCGCTGTCAGGCACGCCGTCCCCAGATGAACCGTGCCGTGAACAGTGCCAAGTACAGACCCGGGATACGCGGGATTCGGTGTCAGAACGGCTCCTTTGACTTCTGGCCCGAGTAGGTTCCCGCCATTTCTACTCGGACCAGCTCTTCTGTTCGGAGGAGCACAACTCTCTTGATTTATTCTTCTGGCTGTCTAGGTGTGAGACCGGGTAGCAGTCGACCGGGTAGCGAGTACCAGGTAGCCGGCTAGTCGGCCAAACACCCCTTCTGATCTTGCCTTTGGCACTTGCCTTTACCCTACTCGGGGGTAACCCCCCGACAGCAGTCCCCGAAGCTGGTAGAGCCCTGCGAACTCGTTCACTGGGCCCTGCCAGCTTAAAAACCAATCTTGACAATCTTGCCCTTGAGCTTTAAGATACCGAGTGAAAACCTCCGAGTAGCCCTTGGTCTTGTTTCCTCTCTTCCGAGTAGAGCCACTTCTCTTCTCTGTGCCGAGTAAAATGACTTGGTGAAATCTCGAAACAGAATCTCTGCGTGTCAGAGCACAATCCGGCTTTCCGCGCTGCAACTGGGCACGCGTCACGCGGACACGACTTCGTCGCCTCGGTGCCTGGTAACTGACAGGCCACGCGCCCAGTTTTCACGGGGTGGGCCCACCAGCTCGTAACGTCCCATCACGCGCAGTAATCGCCCACGATCTCGTCGTGGGATCTAATGCGGCCGTTACGCGCGCGTTCTGCGCTGTGTGCGTTTCTAACCGGCCCACAGACCCCACGCCGCACGATTACTGCCACGATCGATCCCACTTCCTCAATTCGTAACGGTAACTCGAGGAGCGGTATAAGTACCCCCTTGGTAACTCCTTCTTCTTCTTCCTCTCGCACTTTCCCCTTCTGCCTTCTCGTTTCTCCGCCGCCGCAGAGCTCCTCGCTGCCGCGCAACTCACTGCGCCGCCGCGAGCTTCTCCACACCCCAAAGCCTCAATCTTTTTTCCCCAATTTCTTTCTCTCCGCCATGGCCCGCGGCGACAACACTCGCGCCGGCTGGGCGGGGTCCGAGGTCACCGCCGAGGACTGCCAATGGCTGGTGAACACTCGGAGGGTTCCTCCCGGTGTTCGCTGCCGGCAGCCTGACGGCGAGCTCGTTCCGGCTCCGGAAGAGGGAGAGCACGTCGTCTTCCTCGCGCACTTCGCGCGAGGATTCGGGCTCCCCGCATCGAACTTTCTCCGCTCCTTCCTCGACCACTACGGCCTCCAGATGCACCAGCTTCCTCCGAACGCCGTCGTCTTCCTCTCCTACCACGCCGTGGTGTGCGAAGCCTTCCTCGGCGTTTGCCCCACGACGGAGACGTGGTCCAGGTACTTTTTCTTCCGCCAACAGAGCAAGGGCAAGAAGGACGGCGCGGACACCAGCAGCCGGATAACGGAGACCGGCAGCGCCATGATGGTGCAGCGCCCTGGAACCAATCATCCGCGCATCAAGGGATTGGACTCCGTCCGCAAGTGGCAGAGGACGTTCCTGTACGTGAAGAACATGCCCGCCAAGAAGGGAGCCAAGGTGGAGGACAGAATCAATCTGCCTCCGTGGAGCAACCGAGCTCCTACCGGGCAGAACTGGAAGACCAGGCCGTCCGTCGACATGAACCTGACGCAGATGGAGGAGCGCCTGGCCCATCTGATCGGAGAAGGGCTCAAGAGCGACGATCCAGTTGCCTGCTGGATCTCTAGGCGGGTGCTGCCGCTGCAGCAACGCGCCCACCCCATGTGCTACATGGGCAGCCTCCGCGATTCTACCCGGACAACCACGTTCGAGCTTAGCAATGCGGACGTCGCCGCTCATGCGCGGTCCATCCTGACCACCAGCCTCAGAGACAATTGGCAGTATGGCTTCATCCCATACAGCCGTACGAAGCCGATTGAACGGGTATGTACTTCTTACTCTGCTTCTTGCATACGCAATCCGAATAGATAGCCTTCTCTCCTTGCTGCGACTAGCATTTTCACTCTGCGCCGAATAGGACGTTTAACGGAACTGCTCAGGCTTAGTGTGCTTGGTGTTTGCACGCCTTGTCGGGTAGCACACTTAGGAGAATTGCTTAGGCTTAATGTGCTTGGTGTTTGCACGCCTTGCCGAGTAGGACACTTAGGAGAATTGCTTAGGCTTAATGTGCTTGGTGTTTGCACGCCTTGCCGAGTAGGACACCTAGCAAGTTTCCCTAGGCTTAGTGTGCTTTGTGTTTGCACGCCTAGTCGGGCAGGGTGCCTTTATGCTACTCGACTAACTTGTGATGTTTCTCTATTCTTCAGGTCCTTGCTCGCCAGCTCGCTGAGAGCATGGAACGCTTCGAGGACAACTGGTCTGAGGACCGAGAGGAGGACGACGAGGTCTCCTTCGAGACCGCGGATAGGCTCAACCTCCCCCGTGCTCAGACGGAGAAGCATCACGTGGATGCGTCCGTCCGTGATTGGTCCGAGGACGAAGACGAAGGTAATTGAGCTCATCTTGTCTGGTCGCAAGCCGCGCTACCCAATTTCCTCTTGTTTCAGAGCTGTTTTTCTTCTTCCGAACTTCACAGGCGGCGCTGATGGTGAGGAGGAGGACGAGGAGGAAAACGAGGAAGCCCTTGTCGTCAAGCCGCTCTCAATCGCTGCTCCTCTTACCCGCAACCGGACGGGTAGCGGTGCTCAGGAGCCCCCCGCCAAGAAGAAGAAGACGGCCGGGAAGACGACCAAGAAGACCGCGACGAGAGGAGGACGGACAATCCCTACCCGCAAAGGGTAAGCGCTTTCTCCTTAGTCGCTTCTCCTCGATTTCCTCTGCCCTTCTCTTTTTTCTGAACATGTTTGTTTCTTCAGGGCCCCGTTGAACGCTGACGCCGCTCTCGCGCCCACCAAGACTAAGAAGAAATCCGCCATTGACGTCGATAACCTCATCAACCTCGACGACGAGACTGAAACCGCAGCGCAGGCCGGAGCGCGTGCGTCCTCTCCCGTCAAAGGGGACGACTCCGACGACGCTCGATACATGGACAGCGACATCCACAACGCCGAGCAGGAGCAGCAGTCCCGCGCAGATCAAGAAGTGCAGGACGCTGATTGCGACGCAAGGCCACCTTCTCCTCCGGCCGCCACGGTCGAGGAGAACCTGGATCAAGACCCCGAGAAGCGTGATGACGATGCCGCCCTTGAGCGGCGAGAAGAAGACCAAGAGCAGCAGGCGACAAGGGCTGCTGAGCAAGACGACCCCGCGGCCCAGCCGCGGGTAGAAGAACAAGACGCCACACAGGAAGACCCCGCTGCCGGGCAGCGGGCTGAGACACTTAATGAGATGGAGCAGTATCCTCTGAGCGACGCACAACCAGACGCCGCGCAGGGTAGCGCTCAGCCGGATGCTGTGCCGGATAGCGCACCCTTGGCGTCGCCTACCCAGCAGGGTACTTCCTCCAGCGCGCCAACCTCTCCACCAACAAAGAAAACCAAGACAACATCCAGCTCTCCGGCCAAGCAGCTTATCAAGAATATCAAGCAGGAAGCCGTTGACAAGAAGGCCGCCGAGAAGAAGGCTGCCGAGAAGCAGACCTCTGGGAACCAGGCCGCCGAGAAGCCAGCTGGCCAGTCAGAGGGCGCAGTCCGCAGGAATCCTTCGCGTAGCGGTACGCGTGGTGCTGCCACGATGCCGCCGCCAAGACCAACTGCCAGGCCCGGCCAGCTCACCATCCGCGAACCTGAAGCGGCTGCTGATACCGCCGCAGGGTCCAACTTCCCGGATCCACCCAGCTTCCCACCTTATATGGTGAAGGTGAGCCAGCAGCACAGCATCCCATTGACCCAAGTCGAGAAGAAGCTTGCTATCAGGAGGGGAAAACAGGCCGCACCGGTGAACTCCAAGCCTCCAGCCAGGAACCAGGACCGATCCGTCTCGATCCACTCGCGCGAGGTTGCGGAAACCGAGATAACATCCATGGGCCTCGAGCAGATATTCGACCGGGTTGGATTTATCGATGCTGAATGGGACAGCGACGTCCTCGGCAACACGAACTGGCACGGCACATCTCTGGGCGATCTGGACCACATGCGCGTCGACTGGAACAAGGCAGACATGGGTTATAAACCCATGACTATTGCGTCCAACACCAGCACGCTCGCCGCCAAGCTCTTCGTCCATCGCAAGGCCGCGGAGGACATTGAACAGACTTACGCGGTAAGCTTTGCTCATCCGTTCCGAGTTGCATTTTCCTTTTCTTCTATTCTACTGCTTCCTCTTATCCATCCCCCAGTCCCCGAGATTCTGGCCGAGTAGGCGGGTGCTCAACCGAGTTGCCGCCTACTCGGGTTGAATCTTCACGATTTTGTCTGATTCTTTTCCTTTCTTCCTCTCAGAACTGCCTTCTGAAAAGAACCAACTTGTACCGGCGACTGCTATGGAACCACAACATCGCTAGGAGGCGCCTCGAGGCCCTGGAAAAGGAGATCAAGTCCGCTGAGGCATCGGATAAGGAGGACATGGACAGCGCCCTCAAGCTTTCCGAGATCGAGAGTGAGCTTTTAGCTACGCGGTTTCCGCGTTTTATGTTTACGCACGCTATTGCTTTCTGCTCTGACCAACTCCTTTCTGCAGGCAAGTTCAAGACCCTGGCCGAGGAGCACTCCACTGCCGCGCCTTCGTCAAGAGCGGCCAAACCACAATCAAGAGGCTGGAAGGTGAGTTGATGTTCTTCTCGGCTTGTTTTCTTGCTTTCATCTGTGCTACTCTGCTGACCGTGCTTCGCTTTTCACAGAAGATCATAAGAAGTTTGTCGAGAGCATCTCGACTGCCTCAAGCCTGCTGAGGTGCAGGCGCAGTGTGCAAGCCTTGAGGTAGAATTCAAGAAACGGCACCTCGACGAAATGGAACCATTGCAGGTCCAGCTGCGAACTGCTCTCCAAAAAGCCATTGATCTAGCTGGCGAGAGAGATAAGGCAGTGGCCGAGAAGAAGAAGATCGAAGCAGCAGCTGCGGCCAAGCAAAGGGCCCTCGAGCAGGAATGCGAGGTGTTGAAGAAGAGCAATGCTGATCTCTTTGCTCAACTGTCCGGGCTCCGCTTACTTGAAGAGAGGCATGTAGCTGACGAGGAGTTGTGGAAGGACAAGCTGCAGGGGCTACTCTATGATCTGAACAGTAAGTGCCCTCTTTTCTGCGTCTCTGCTATTCGGTTCATTTCCTACTCTGCTTCTTTCTCTGATCTTCTCAATAGCTCTCTCAGAAATCTTCCCCGATCTCGAGTCTTCTTGCAAACCCGCCTTGGCAAAGGCCCGAGCAGCTCGTGCCGAGAAGGGCGAACCCACCGATACCAAGGCAGAGATCGAGGAGAGCCTTTTAATCTTGCAGGGGCAGTTTCAGCGTATGGCGGGCGTGGGCACCGAGCTGGTGCGCACCGCCTTCAAACTCCATGAGCTGTTCTGGCCGCAGGACTCCGCGCCACCAACTATTCGCGGGCTCGCCTTGAAGCTAAACAGCGTGAAGGCCGAGCTGAAGAAGTGGCGGGCTTCCGGAGCTCGGGCAGGCGCCGACATGATGCTGCTATTCATCACCAGCTGGTATGAGAATCTCAACCTGCAAGTCATCCGCGAGATGCGCGAGGACTCCAAGTGGGAGACGGATACCGACTGCGTGGCTCTCCGCCAGCTCGTTGCGCACGAGGTCGCCCAGTACGCAGACACCGCGCACTTCATCGACGGTCCCACCGAGCCCGACACCGAGGTGGACGAAGGCGATGAGGAGGGCGAAGGCGAAGAAACGGATGAGGAGGAGCTGGATCTGAGCTGCTTCGAGACTCCGGAAAGCGAGACCGGGAAGGGGAAGGCCGCGCTCGTCGCGGGCAGCGATGATGAGGCCGAGAGCGAAGGGATGACAATCGACACCGCCGCGCTCGAGTTCGGCACCTCGTCAGGAGCTGCCCTTGACGACAGGCCTCGCCTCCGTGCCCAAGCGACTGCCTCCACCTCGGCGGCCATAGCCACTTCCGAGCAGGCTGCTACTGAGCCGGATGCTGATGCCACGAAGACTGACGCCGCCAGCTCGGAGGCTGATGCTGCTAAGACCAGCGCTGAGGCTGAAGCCGCCAAGGCCAGCGCTGTCACTGAGGCCACCAAGACCAGCGCCGAGAACACTGCCGCTTCCAGTTGATTACTTCCTGCAACTCATTCTCTAAACTTTTATCAGATCCCCGGGATGCCGGGTGCAGATGTATCGAAACAATTATCCTTGTCGTTTGCTACTCAGTTTTATTCATGTTTGATGTTTAACTTAGCCAATTTGAGCGACTTTGGCTCGAATGCCGGGTTGCGTTATCATGCGAGTCCCCGAGTTGCATTTCTTATTCGCTCTTCCTTTTTATCTCAGCTCTTACCCGCAACTTGTTGCTTTTTTGGTATTCGAGTCACAAGAATTCAAAGTTGGAGTTGCAAATACTTAGCCACTTAGAAATACTCATAGTAACGCAGCCCACCACTTAGCCGAGAAGTAGTTAACAAGAAACAACAGTAAAAAACATCCTACTCGGTTCCTGCACTTTTTCTTTCCTTAGTAATTTTTCTTGTGCTCACTGACCTTTTGCTTGTTCTCTTGCTTGCCATGAAGCCGGGTTTCGGACAGCAGCAGAGTCGAAGAGTTGGCATGTAGGTTTAAACACAGTACTAGATGTACTCGTGAAATTGTAAGCAAAGCAACCGAGTGGACAAAAGTAATGCCGGGTAGGAACACACAGAGCAAGTTCAGGCGAGGGCAGTCCCCGAGTTCAATTTCAGATTGCAGGGTAGAATTTTAACTCGGATAAGAGAGTACATACACATCTTTGCTCACGAATGAAAGCGACGAAGTAGGGCTACATTCCAAGGGCGTTTGGATTCCTCTCCAGCTTTATCTGCCCTGTTCGCCTGTGATGGACGCATGTCCACGAGATAATAGGCATCATTGTGCAGCGCTTTGCTCACAATGAAGGGCCCTTCCCATGGAGGAGACAATTTGTGCATCCCGGCTGTGCGTTGCACAAGCCTGAGGACCATGTCTCCTTCTCGGAAAACCCTTGGGTTCACCTTTCGGCTATGATAACGCCGCAGGTTTTGCTGGTAGATAGCCGAACGTGACAGAGTAAGCTCTCTTGCTTCTTCGAGCAGGTCAACGTCGTCTTCTCGAGCTTCTCTCGCCTCTACCTCAGTGTAGAGGGTTACTCGAGGAGAGTCATGCTCTAAGTCTATTGGCAACACGGCCTCAGCCCCGTATACCAAGAAGAATGGCGTGTAGCCGGTTGATCGGTTAGGGGTAGTCCTTAGACTCCACAACACTGCTGGCAACTCGTCTAGCCAACACCCAGGTGTTTTCAGCAACGGCTCAATTAGCCTTGGCTTTATGCCTGCCAGTACCATTCCGTTTGCTCTTTCCACTTTCCCATTGGAAGCGGGGTGCGCAACAGATGCAACATCTAGTCGGATGTGCTTATCTCTGCAGAACCGCACCATTGCCCCCTCTGCGAAATTTGTGCCGTTGTCGGTGATGATGCTGTGCGGGTAGCCGTATCTCAGGATCACATCCTTTAAGAATCTCACGGCTGTAGCTCTATCGCACTTCCGAATAGGCTTCACTTCAATCCACTTGGTGAACTTGTCCACCATGACCAAGATGTGTGTCATGTTGCCTTTAGCCGGCTTGAAGGGGCCAACCATACCCAGGCACCATACGGCAAACGACCATGTGATAGGAATTGTCTTCAACTTGGAAGCAGGCATGTGAATCTTACTCGCGAACATCTGGCAGCCATTGCACTTCCTTACGATGTCTTCAGCTTGCTGCAGCGCTGTGAGCCAGTAGAAGCCATGCCGAAAAGATTTCTTGACCAATGCCCGAGAAGAGGCGTGGTGCCCGCATTCTCCTTGGTGTATTTCTAACAGAATTTCTCCTCCTTCTTCTGGGCCCACACAACGTTGCAGCACGCCGGTGGCACTTCTCTTGTGCAGCACATCTCTGAATATGGTGTAGCCCTTGGATCTTCTCTGGATCTGCCTTGCGACCACCTCATCTTCTGGAAGCGTACCCTCCCTTAGAAAGGATAATATGGGCATGGCCCAACTCGGTGTCTCCCGTGTGGGAAACACTGGTTCGTCCACTTCCATTGGGACAGGCATCTCTGGCTGCTCTTTAGGGTTGGGAGCACTTCTCTGGAGCCCAGAACGATTAGCAAGGACCTCCTCAATGAATGCGACAGTCCCCGGGTTAAGGACAGCAGTCCCCGAGTAGGGAGCGGTAGTCCCCGGGTAGGGAGCGGCAGTCCCCGGGTTCTCTGTTGCATTCTCCCAGTCAATCTCCATTGGAACGGATTCTTCACTTGGCAGAGAAGGAACAAATATGGATTCCGAGTTGGGAGAAGGCTTGATGGATGGCTTCCTCAAGTGCTCCAAGGCAACCCCTGCCGGGATGGATTGCCAAGAAGATCCCAACTTGGACAGCTCGTCTGCCGCTTCGTTCTCTGCTCGGTGAATGTGCTGGAACTCGCAGCCTTTGAAGAATCCAGTCATAGACTGTACCAGGAAGCGATATGATGCCATGTTGGCATCTAGAGCATCCCAAGTGCCTGAGACTTGCTGCACCACCAGATCTGAATCGCCATAGCATATAATGCGCTGCACGCCAACCTCCTTGGCTACTCGCAAGCCGTGCACCACTGCCTCGTACTCTGCTACGTTGTTGGACGCCTTGAAATGAATCTGCAGCACGTACTTGAGTTGATCTCGCTTGGGTGACGTAAGCACTACGCCAGCGCCAAGGCCTTCCTTCACCTTCGAGCCATCAAAGTGCATCTTCCAGTAATTGCAAACTGGAGTAGGAGGTTCGTACTGCACCTCGGCCCAATCCACCAGAAACTCCGCCAGAATCTGAGACTTGATGGCTTCTCTTCTCGCATACGCGGGAGCGTACGCGGCTAGCTCAATCGCCCACTTGGCTACTCTGCCACTCGCCTCCTTGTTGCCCATGATATCCGAGATGGGAGCAGAGCTCACAACCGTGATAGGATGCTCTTGGAAGTAATGTTTTAGCTTCTTGGCGCCTAGGTACACGCCGTAGGTCATCTTCTGGTAATGCGGGTAGTTTTGCTTGGAGCTAGACAACACTTCACTGAGGTAGTACACTGGACGCTGCACACTCTTGCCTTCTTCTTCTCGCTCCACCACAATCACCACACTGACTACTCGGTTAGTGGCAGCAATGTATAACAGCATTGGCTCCTTGGGTAGCGGACTAGCCAAGATGGGAGAGCTAGCCAGCATTGCCTTCAGCTCATTGAATGCCATATCCGCTTGCGGAGTCCAGACAAACTTGTCACTTTTCTTCATCAGCTGGTACAGAGGCAGGGCCTTCTCGCCCATTCGGCCCAGGAAACGGCTCAGAGACGCCAAGCAACCAGTGAATTTTTGCACATCCTTCAGGGATCTCGGCAAAGACATGCTCTCAATAGCTTTTATCTTTGAAGGATTGGCTTCAATGCCCCGACTAGATACCAAGAAGCCGAGTAGCTTGCCAGCCGGGACACCAAAGGTACACTTACTCGGATTCAGCTTCATTTTGTACTTGCGCAGGTTAGCAAAGGTTTCCTCAAGATCGGCAAGCAGAGTATGTGTTTTATTCGTTTTGATGACAATGTCATCTACGTACACCTGCACATTCTTGCCGAGCTGATCGTGCAAGCATTTATGCATGCATCTCTGATAGGTTGCACCCGCATTCCTCAAGCCAAAACACATGACACGATAGCAATAAGCCCCGTACGGGGTAATGAAGGCAGTCTTTATTTGATCAGCAGGATTAAGAGCTATCTGGTGGAAACCAGAGTAGGCATCTATGAAAGACAGCAGTTCACAAACAGCAGTGGAATCGATCACCTGATCGATGCGAGGTAGCGGGAAGGGATCCTTGGGGCATGCCTTGTTCAAGTCGGTGTAGTCGACACACATGCGCCATGCAGTAGCGGCCTTGGGATCCTCCTTCTTCTTCTCGACCATGACTGGGTTGGCTAGCCAATCCGGATGCAGCACCTCCATGATGAAATTGCTTATCAGCAACTTGGTGATCTGGTCACCAATGGCCTTCCTTCTCTCATCTCCGAAGCGGCACATAGCCTGCTTCACTGGTTTGGCGTCAGGACGCACATGTAATGAGTGCTCGACCAACTCCCTCGGGACCCCTGGTAAATCTTCATTGGACCAGGCGAACACATCCCGATTCTCACGGAGGAAGTGGATGAGCTCGCTTTCCTATTTCTCCGCCAACCCGGAGCCAATGATGGCTACGCGGTCGGGGAACTCGGGGTCGACCTGGACCTTCTTGGTCTCTTGGGACGCCTGGAACGCGGTCCCGTGCTGGGTACTCGGCACGCCCTGCGCACCAGCCTGCGCGGATTGCGCCATAGCCACCACCTCATACATCTTTTTCTTCTCGGCAGCAATCACCATGGACTCCGCCAGCTGAGAACCAGCAGAGGCACACTCCATGGACTTCTTGTAATCACCAGAGATGGTAATTATGCCATTGGGGCCAGGGATCTTCATCTTCAAATATGTCGTGTGGGTAGAGGCCATGAACTTGCTCAGAGCAGGCCTGCCGAGTAGAGCGTGATAGGGGCTCTGATGATCAACCACCTCGAACTGCAGGCGCTCTGTGCGGCAATTCTCCCTTGTGCCGAATAGCACATCTATCCACACTCGACCAATCGGGTTGCACGAGACTCCCGGCACAATGCCATGGAAGGTGGTCTTGCTAGGTAGCAGCATGTTCTCGGCCAGCCCAAGCTTCTCGAGTGTGTCTTTGTACACAATGTTGATGCTGCTGCCGTTGTCGATCAGTACCTTGCTGAACCTCACGTTCTTCTCGGTACCCAAGAAGGTAGGATCCACCACCAAGGCGTAGCTACCCGGGTTGGGCATCACCTTGGGATGATCTACTCGGGACAATTTGATCTCTTGGTTGCACCAATGCATATAGTGAGGAACTGCTGGGATCACGGCATTGACCTCCATGGCACGCCTGTGCTGTGACTGCTTGTCGACGGGCTCTGAAGTGAAGATCATGTAGCTCTCATGGTGCTCTTGGTACTGGTTGGAGCCTCCGCCCCCATTGTTGCCGTTGTTGTTGCCCTGGTCGCCGTTGTTGCCTCTGTTGTTGTTGCGGTTGTAGTTGTTGTTGTTGTTGCGGTAGCCCTCATTGTTGAAGTGACGGTTGGCTCCTAAAGCCACTTGGTTCACGTTTTCTCTTCTCGGAAACACTGGCGGCCGAGCTGCGGGTGCGCGAGCAGGCTGTATATTGGCATGCAGCTGGCAGAGGAGGAGGAGGAGGAAAGCCTTCATTCTTGATCAGATCCCACCACTCGCACTGTCGGGTAGTGTGGTTAGCGGGCCTTGAGGGGTGCTGAGTGTGGAAACTGCATGGGCCATCCTTCATGTCGTCAAAGACGAACTTCCTCGGCTGCTCCGAGTTGCCGCTACCCGACTGAGGAGCACGGAAAGGTTTCTTGTTGCCTTGGCCCTGGTTCTGGTTCTGCCCGTAGGCTCCAGCAGGTTTCTGCCTCTGGCTACCCCCAGCTCCAACAGTCACTGCGTTCACCTCCTCGGGGTCATACCGAACATCTATTCGGTCACCCCTGCGCTTGTTGCGGAACTCGTTGCGCTTGTTGCTGTTGAAGTTTCTTCTCGGCTCGGAGGAATCCATCAGAGGCTGAGTAGGATCACCAAGTGCGTACTGATCTGCAATCTTGATGGTCTCCGCCAGAGTGTTCGGCATCTCAACCTTTGCCACAACATACTGCCGTGTCTGCAACCCTGCGCAAACCAAGTGATGGCTTGCGCCTCGTTCACACCTTCACAGGTGTTTCCTCAATGTGCTCCACCGAGTAAGGTACTCGCGGTCCGTCTCGTCTTCTCGCTGCCTGCAAGCGGACAGCTGCTGCGGCCTATTCGGCCTCTTGTAAGTGCTGGTGAAGTTGCTGACGAAGGCATCCGAGAAATCCAGCCAGCAATTTATGCTGTGCTTGGGCAAGTTGTTGAGCCAAGTGCGAGCTGGACCCTCTAGCATCTGCGGTACATACCGCACTGCCCATCTCCTGTTGCCGCCCGCGATGTGGACCGCGGTGACATAGTCATTGAGCCAATCTTCCGGCTTGGTGCTGCCGTTGTAGCTCTTGGTGCCCCTTGCGAGCTGGAAGTTCTTCACGGACGGCTCGTTCATGATGCGCGGGCCAAAGCACTCGGGGCCAGGGGGACCCGTGTTCTCAAGCCGCGCCGACAAGCTGATCCGGTCCAGCTGATGCCTTGCGTCTCCAGGCGCCAACACGCGCTCGCCAACACGATCCAGAATATCATAGCCAGCCATCTCCATGGCCGAGTAGCCGTCATCATACCGTTCCATCTGCACAGCTGCAGGCTGCTCCACCGGGTTGGTGGCTGGCACCACTGCACGCGGCTGCTGCCTCTGCCGAGTAGGCTGAGCGACGGGATGCTGAGAAGGACCTGGGCGCTCTCCATCTCGGACCTGGCTTTGAGCTTTATGGGCTTGAAAGCCTGCTCCTGCAGCGTTGTGTTTCTGACCGGACTGTCGCGGCACAGCGAGCTGTTTCGCGGCGACAGCCGGGTCGTACACCTGCATTTGCATATCCTTGCCGGAATGCCCACTCCGGCTCTTCTCACGGCTAGGATGCGGAGATGAAGCCTGATCGTTAGATATGGCCACATGCGAGTGCACCACCTGAGAAGCTCCAGCGCCCGGGTTGGCATTCCGGAACTCCTCGTTCTGCCTAGCCGCCTCTAGCACCAACTCGTTCAGCCTCTCCTGCTGCCTAACGCGTGCGTCGCCTACTAGATGCGGCAACTCGGCAGCTACGGCCTCAGCAACTCTAAGTGTCTTGGCGGGTGTGCTGTATCTGGGTCGGGTGGAGGTGTTTGCGGTGGCGGACTGACTGGGAGCCTCTACAACTGTCGCCATCTCGGCACCTAAGTTGCGACGCATAGCACCTACTTTGCTAGCTCTCCTAACAACTGGTGTGAAACCGTGAGCCTTGTTGTACTCTAGCTGATCTAAGCTAAGCTCTAGCCTGATCTTGTCCAACTCCGCCTGCTCTGCGAGCAGCTCCTGGCGCTGCCGGTCGAGCTGCGCCTTCATGGTCAGGATCACGAGGTCGGTGGGAGGCGGCATGCCCGTCCGCGCAGCAGACGCAGGGATCGTCGGAGTAGTGGAGAGCGGAAGGTTGCACTCCTTCTCGTAAGGCTTGTGCGTCTTCCCGCCAGCACTAGAGCCAGCGAGATCCTCGACGACGACCGCAGCGATAGCAGCCTTGCCCTTCCCGGCATCAGCAGCAGGGCCGGTCACCATCACTTCCGCAACGTTCGCAGAACGGCCCAGCAGCCTCCCGCGCGCGGCGATAACGGCAGGTGGATCCTCCGCGTCATGCACCAGCTCGGGATATTCGCGGTCGATGACGGTGGCGACGTAGACGAGGTGCGCGCCGAAAGAAAGCACCGTGCCGCCCTCCGGCATGGCCCTGCCGCCGAAATCGCCGGTGTTGTCGGTGACGAAGTCGAAGGAGCCGAATCTGTGGACAAGGCCACAGACCACGCGCTCTCCGGTAGCGGAAATCGATCCCGTCCGAACGGAAACTCCAGCCAGCGCCGTTGGTTGCCCCACGGTGGGCGCCAACTGTCGTGGTGGTGTCACGGCAGATGCCATAGGATGGCTAAAGATGTGGGGACGAAGGACGCTGGAGGCGCTCGGGCAGGGATCACGCGACGAACAGACGCGTGAAGGATGAAACTAGCACTGCAAACAACACGATCTACCCAGGTTCAGGGCCCTCGTGAGGAGGTAAAACCCCTACTCCTGCCTTTCTCTATGTATTCTGGTGTCTCACCGAGTAGCCACAGTACAATGGTTCTTGCTACCGAGTAGCCACTCTTCTATCTCCGGGTAGAACTAGGTCAAGAATCTCTACGTATGATCCAGCCTTAGCGTCGTTCCTCGCGCAGGAGGCGGCGGGGCACCTTATATACTCGGTGCCCAGCCGGATGCAGCCAAATACAAACAAGTGTCGACATTGTGTGCACACCGTCCTTCTTCCGAGTTCCCGCTGACAGCTTTGGCTTCTAAGCTTGTCCTGATGCGGAAAGTCGTTGGGCAAAACCAAGTAACCAGTCTGTTATCACTGTGCGAACACAGAGTAGGTCCCCCCTATCCTGCGACGCCCTGCTGAAACACTGTCGTTGTCAGGCACGCCGTCCCCAGATGAACAGTGCCGTGAACAGTGCCAAGTACGGACCCGGGATACGCGGGATTCGGTGTCAGAACGGCTCCTTTGACTTCTGGCCCGAGTAGGTTCCCGCCATTTCTACTCGGACCAGCTCTTCTGTTCGGAGGAGCACAACTCTCTTGATTTATTCTTCTGGCTGTCTAGGTGTGAGACCGGGTAGCAGTCGACCGGGTAGCGAGTACCAGGTAGACGGCTACTCAGCCAAACACCCCTTCTGATCTTGCCTTTGGCACTTGCCTTTACCCTACTCGGGGGTAACCCCCCGACAAGGCCTATCAGCCGAGGTCAAACTAGAGGATTTGCTAGCAGCTGTACCATCTCTAGCCAACTCGGCACCTAAGTTGCGCAGAATAACTCCTATCCGGCTAGGGTTCTTTTCAATCGGAGTGAAGCCATGAGCCCTATTGTACTCATTCTGGTCAAGACTGAATTCGAGCCTAACCTTTGCCATCTCACAGGCTTCCAGGAGCATGGCCTGGCGCTGTTCCTCGAGCTGCACCCTCAACACCGCCGGATCTGTATCCGCGGCTAAGGGCATGCCCAGCTTCTCAATGACAATAGCTAGAGGAGCCAGTATCGCCGTCGATGTAGAAGGAGCATTGTAGCCCGGTTTGTTTTGGGGCTTGTCGTATGGCTTGCGGCTCGGCCAAGCAGTTGGCTCGTCAACAACTTCACGCGCAGCAGGCGCGCTGTGACGCCCCGAGATCGGGCACTATGCAGATTTCAGCATTTCCGCCAAATCCGCATAATAACCGATTCCAGGTTGCCATTTATGATAACATTACAATAGTTCACGAATATTCCACAATTACAACAGAAACAGATAGATACAAGATGACTCAAACGAGTCAGGGATACCACTGATACAACACAAAGATCCAAATAACAGCGGAAGAAACAACACATCGTCCGTCTACGGACAAGATACAAATTGGACTAAGAGTCCTGAAGATAGCCGAGAGCGTCCAATCCCTGCCCAGGCCAAGACGGAGGGATTCCCAAGCTAACGTCGTCAGACTTCAAACCTGTTGACTGCAATGTTGAATATGCAGCCACGAAAATGAATTCGTGGGTCAGTACGGTTAAGTACTGGCAAGGGGATAAAACCCATACTCACAAGATACCGGCGTAACCAGTCATCGCAAGATACAAATACTTTGGGTACAACGGAAAGGAAGGAATTATTGCAAAGAAGCGGCAGCGGGCTGCACTAACCAACTACAGAGAGATACTACAACTTCCGGCTAACAGAAAGAAGATAAGATCGAGTACTGTAACCAACTGAAAGTAACTTCAAACAAACCCATCCTGGATCTCGCCCCTTATCCGAAGAAGCAATCCGAGGATAACTCACACAGTTGGATTAATGATGGTTCAGATTATTGCGTCCATAAGCCTATTACTAGTCAAGTTGTTAATCATTGGGTGAAAGGTTGTTAATCATTAGGTTTAAGTTGTCCTGAGTACTTGTTAGCCAGTACTTTCACCAAGTAATCCATAACCGCGGAAAACACGGCTTCTCGAGAAGATTATCCCTGCAGGGTTGCACCAATTTGGCCGTACACGCAAGAATAACCCGCCAGATGGGGAGCTAACCCACCAAGCGAGGTACTCTACACAACTCAACTCTTCTTCGCATCAAGCCCAAAGCACCTTAGGCGCACGGCTAATCGAGCCCAGAAGAAAATGGACCCTCATAGCACTCTAAGAACATGTCCTCCTATATGCCGACTACGAAAGTTCCACCCGGGATCCAAGGGCTCGCAAGATCATGCATGCAGCAAATGGAAAGCCCGAACTAAATGAGGCGATTTGGACGAGATGCGAATCGAATCAAATTGAGGGGGGCGCCCATACTCGCTTCCCACATGCGGGTAGTGCGCTCATCATGGATCAGTAGACAAGACCCTTTTCCTATTAGGGTCGACACTAGCAGGCCTCAAAACCACAAGGGCCTCCTGCCGGTGCCTTATCATCAAATTATTATTAATAGTAACATTAGCAGGATTGATTGATTAAACATCGAGCCCCCAGAACATAATGAAGTAATAACAGAAAGTAACGGGTAACAGACTCGAGCAAAACAACCCTAAGCATGCTAGTAATACACGGGCTCAAACAACGGGGTTATAGGAGGGGAGGTGAGGCAATATCAGTGTTAAGGGATTCATGTGATGGGTTCGTAACAGAAACATCTACTACTAAGGCTAGCAGAAATAGACAACGGAAAGAATCGGTAACAAGTGATGAAAGGCAGCCATTTGGCAGCAAGTGAGTATACTTGCCTGAGATCCCGCAAGGTAGCAGAACTTGTCGTTGCTCACATCATCTCAACGTCCTATCCGGAAGAAGCAACGAACCTCGAACAAACACCGGATGCAACAATTACTACTACGGCAAAAGATCCAGCATGATCAAGATATGGATGCATGACAGGTTTAAAGATGCATCAAGGTAAACTAGTTGACAAGATAAACAGATTTAAATGGACCCATATGCAATGTGAATTGCATATGGATGCAAATGGTTTAGGTTGAAGCAATGAGCTACATTTGATTAACAAGTGTAAGTAGTTAAATATGATGCATGCATGATGAGGAACAATAAGATAACAATTTAAATGCAATTGTAATGATAGTTAACCATTTTAGAAAACATTAATAAGTTTGGAAATTATTGGTACTTAATGGTGTTAAACAAGTAGTGGTTGTTTTCATCAAGTTAAAGTGTTCAAAACAATTAGCAAAGTTTAAATTTGAAAAGTACATCAAATTTTAGTTGGATTACATGTTTCACATTTTGAAATTGGACTTTGGTTTATTTAATTATGAATTAAACAATTTTTAATTGATTTAAACAAGATTTAAATTGTTTAGGCAATTTTAATTATTCAAAACAGAAAACAAAAATTATATTTGAAAAGGTTATTCAAAATGGTATGGAAAACATATTTTATTTGCATTATTTGGAATTAGTATGAATTAGTTATGGATTTTAGCAAATTACAATAGGATTATTTGAATTCAAATTGAAATTGCATTTTGAAAATTCAAAACAGGAAACAAAAGGTACCAAAAGATAGATAATTTAATTTGGATCAGTGTACATATTTTACTTTTAATTTTTGGAGTTATAATTTGAAAGTTATTTGCATATTGAATTAGAGGACCAATCTGTCATTTTTGAGGGACTTTGATTAGATAAAAAACGTGCAGGAAACGGTGTTACTGCGCTGCAGGCCAGCCCGTGCCACTGACCTGCGGGCCAGGCCCAACGTGGCAGCCACGCGGGCGTGTGCGTGGTGAGGTGGCCACAGGTGTGACTGACCCGTGGGCCCCTGCCCCTTGCGCGCGGAAGGAATCGCAAAAGGGAAAAATTTTGCGCCCGCGGGATTCGACCCCGGGACGCGCTGCTCGCGCGGATGGAACAGCACCAGTGGGGTGCTCGTGTGTTTGTGATGCAATGGAAGACTAACGAAACAAGAGGTGTCGTTCCAGGTGTTAACTGAATGTTGGATTCAGAAGACCGAATCTCGTCAGGTTACAGAGAGGAGGTTCGATTCGACGGCGGGCCTCCGGTGGAGCACGACGGGGACTAGCCCTCGCGGTGGGCGTGCGGTGCATGGCTGTGTGAGCGTGGAGAGAGGGCACGGTGGGGAGAGGAAAGAGGCGCTCACCACGGATGTTGTCGTCGAGGCGAGGTGGCTGCCGATGCTGTCGGCTGACAGTGGCGAGGTAGACAGTCCGGCGACGGTGGCGGACTCCACCGAGTCTCCCAGCAAGCGGCGAGTGCATGGGGAGGGGCAGGAGGAGGCCGCGGCTCCATTTTCCTCCTCGGAGGCTCCTCGAGGTGATCACGGCGAGGGGAGCTGGTGGAAGGCAGTGGTGGTGAGGACGTTTTTCGGTTCAGAAACAGGAGAACGACAGAGGAGCAGGGTTCAGAGGATGAAGAACTAGCAGAGAGGAGAATGGCGGCGATGGGAAGGAGGGGCTAGCTAGGGTTTGCAGCTGAGGGGGTAGGGGGTAGGTTCTTAAGGAGGAGGAAGCCATGTACGGCAAGCATCTGGAGGGGGGAAGGATGATCGGATGGCTTGATAGCTGTTCGTACAGGGGTGACAGCGACAGGAAGGAAGAAGACAGAAAAGAGAGGGGTATTGGGCTAGGAGGTTGGTGGGCTTAGGGGAAGAAAAGGAGAGGATGGGGTGGGCTGGTTCTTCTCCTTGGGATTTCCTTTTTATTATTTTTTTTTGTAAAAAGAAATAAAAGGGAGAGAGGGAAAGGATTTGGGGGGTGTTGGGGTGGTTTATTTCATTGAATATTTTTATTATTTTTTTTTCCAAAACAGGAAATGAAAGCAAGGTTGGCATTATTTTCACAAGGTGGAAACTTTAATTGGATTAAAGTTGTTTATTTGAAAATTTCCAAATAGGGTTTGAGGTTTGTATTTTGATAATTAATTTTATTAAGCTGCAAAACAATAATCAAAGCAAAGGTTAGTTAATGATTTCAAAATTGGTTTATTAGTTTGATGTTTAAGTGGTTAGTGGAATTTCAAATAAGGTTTGATTTGGGGAGTTTTGGAAATAAGCAAATTTTATTTAATAAGCAACAAGCAATGATACAAACCTTATGGAAATTAGTTTGTTTGCCAAATTTTAATTTTCAAACCCATATTGAAATATGATAAATAAGATTGATTTGATTTGAATGCTTGGAATTGTCCATTAGGGTTTTTAACAATAGGGAAGAAATTTTATTAACAGGCAATTGATTAAAACAGATTCAACCATTGAAAAAAAACAATGGAGGGGTTTTGGTTGCAAGTTTGAAATTGGAAGTTTTGAGCAAGGGTGGAAGTTTAAATTGTTTTGAAATTTCAGTGGTGATTCAAACATGGTGCAGTGCAATGTGATGCTTATGATGCAAGCAAAACAAACAGGTAACACCCCAGGTGTTACAGACGACACCACTAACAAGGGATTGCGCCCTCGCAATCCACCTGCTAACCCGGGAGGGGAAAGAAGTTCGACTATCGATTCTTCGTGCTTCCAGTTGATCTCCTCGACACCACTAACAAGGCTTCTCGACACCACTAACAAGAGGTTCTTGCTCGGGCTGACGACGATGTTCTCCCACCAGGAATCTTCCGATGATCGAACCTATTAGGTTAAAGGTTCAGAAAACGTCCACCCACGTAGGATCCTAACACTTTGAAAGATTGAGTACGAGCGTAGACTCCAAAACAAATAAGATGGGAGGGGAAACAGAATATGGATAAGGAGAAAACAAGAATCCTATTGAGATGTTTTTCCAAAATAGTTTAGCAGAAATAGTTTTTGACATTCTAGAAACAACGACCGTTAGCTAGGTTAACCTACAGGCTTTGCGGACCCGTTGCTTCGATAACCATTCGTATCGAAACAATCTCGGGAATCGGAACCAAGGCTCTGATACCATTTGTGACGCCCCGAGATCGGGCACTATGCAGATTTCAGCATTTCCGCCAAATCCGCATAATAACCGATTCCAGGTTGCCATTTATGATAACATTACAATAGTTCACGAATATTCCACAATTACAACAGAAACAGATAGATACAAGATGACTCAAACGAGTCAGGGATACCACTGATACAACACAAAGATCCAAATAATAGCGGAAGAAACAACACATCGTCCGTCTACGGACAAGATACAAATTGGACTAAGAGTCCTGAAGATAGCCGAGAGCGTCCAATCCCTGCCCAGGCCAAGCCGGAGGGATTCCCAAGCTAACGTCGTCAGACTTCAAACCTGTTGACTGCAATGTTGAATATGCAGCCACGAAAATGAATTCGTGGGTCAGTACGGTTAAGTACTGGCAAGGGGATAAAACCCATACTCACAAGATACCGGTGTAACCAGTCATCACAAGATACAAATACTTTGGGTACAACGGAAAGGAAGGAATTATTGCAAAGAAGCGGCAGCGGGCTG
Source organism: Alopecurus myosuroides (assembly GCA_028641055.1). Classification (NCBI taxonomy): domain Eukaryota; kingdom Viridiplantae; phylum Streptophyta; class Magnoliopsida; order Poales; family Poaceae; genus Alopecurus; species Alopecurus myosuroides. Next base: position 108,181,191 of record CM054060.1, read on the forward strand.
CACTAACCAACTACAGAGAGATACTACAACTTCCGGCTAACAGAAAGAAGATAAGATCGAGTATTGTAACCAACTGAAAGTAACTTCAAACAAACCCATCCTGGATCTCGCCCCTTATCCGAAGAAGCAATCCGAGGATAACTCACACAGTTGGATTAATGATGGTTCAGATTATTGCGTCCATAAGCCTATTACTAGTCAAGTTGTTAATCATTGGGTGAAAGGTTGTTAATCATTAGGTTTAAGTTGTCCTGAGTACTTGTTAGCCAGTACTTTCACCAAGTAATCCATAACCGCGGAAAACACGGCTTCTCGAGAAGATTATCCCTGCAGGGTTGCACCAATTTGGCCGTACACGCAAGAATAACCCGCCAGATGGGGAGCTAACCCACCAAGCGAGGTACTCTACACAACTCAACTCTTCTTCGCATCAAGCCCAAAGCACCTTAGGCGCACGGCTAATCGAGCCCAGAAGAAAATTGACCCTCATAGCACTCTAAGAACGTGTCCTCCTATATGCCGACTACGAAAGTTCCACCCGGGATCCAAGGGCTCGCAAGATCATGCATGCAGCAAATGGAAAGCCCGAACTAAATGAGGCGATTTGGACGAGATGCGAATCGAATCAAATTGAGGGGGGCGCCCATACTCGCTTCCCATATGCGGGTAGTGCGCTCATCATGGATCAGTAGACAAGACCCTTTTCCTATTAGGGTCGACACTAGCAGGCCTCAAAACCACAAGGGCCTCCTGCCGGTGCCTTATCATCAAATTATTATTAATAGTAACATTAGCAGGATTGATTGATTAAACATCGAGCCCCCAGAACATAATGAAGTAATAACAGAAAGTAACGGGTAACAGACTCGAGCAAAACAACCCTAAGCATGCAAGTAAGACACGGGCTCAAACAACGGGGTTATAGGAGGGGAGGTGAGGCAATATCAGTGTTAAGGGATTCATGTGATGGGTTCGTAACAGAAACATCTACTACTAAGGCTAGCAGAAATAGACAACGGAAAGAATCGGTAACAAGTGATGAAAGGCAGCCATTTGGCAGCAAGTGAGTATACTTGCCTGAGATCCCGCAAGGTAGCAGAACTTGTCGTTGCTCACAACATCTCAACGTCCTATCCGGAAGAAGCAACGAACCTCGAACAAACACCGGATGCAACAATTACTACTACGGCAAAAGATCCAGCATGATCAAGATATGGATGCATGACAGGTTTAAAGATGCATCAAGGTAAACTAGTTGACAAGATAAACAGATTTAAATGGACCCATATGCAATGTGAATTGCATATGGATGCAAATGGTTTAGGTTGAAGCAATGAGCTACATTTGATTAACAAGTGTAAGTAGTTAAATATGATGCATGCATGATGAGGAACAATAAGATAACAATTTAAATGCAATTGGAATGATAGTTAACCATTTTAGAAAACATTAATAAGTTTGGAAATTATTGGTACTTAATGGTGTTAAACAAGTAGTGGTTGTTTTCATCAAGTTAAAGTGTTCAAAACAATTAGCAAAGTTTAAATTTGAAAAGTACATCAAATTTTAGTTGGATTACATGTTTCACATTTTGAAATTGGACTTTGGTTTATTTAATTATGAATTAAACAATTTTTAATTGATTTAAACAAGATTTAAATTGTTTAGGCAATTTTAATTATTCAAAACAGAAAACAAAAATTATATTTGAAAAGGTTATTCAAAATGGTATGGAAAACATATTTTATTTGCATTATTTGGAATTAGTATGAATTAGTTATGGATTTTAGCAAATTACAATTGGATTATTTGAATTCAAATTGAAATTGCATTTTGAAAATTCAAAACAGGAAACAAAAGGTACCAAAAGATAGATAATTTAATTTGGATCAGTGTACATATTTTACTTTTAATTTTTGGAGTTATAATTTGAAAGTTATTTGCATATTGAATTAGAGGACCAATCTGTCATTTTTGAGGGACTTTGATTAGATAAAAAACGTGCAGGAAACGGTGTTACTGCGCTGCAGGCCAGCCCGTGCCACTGACCTGCGGGCCAGGCCCAGCGTGGCAGCCACGCGGGCGTGTGCGTGGTGAGGTGGCCACAGGTGTGACTGACCCGTGGGCCCCTGCCCCTTGCGCGCGGAAGGAATCGCAAAAGGGAAAATTTTTGCGCCCGCGGGATTCGACCCCGGGACGCGCTGCTCGCGCGGATGGAACAGCACCAGTGGGGTGCTCGTGTGTTTGTGATGCAATGGAAGACTGACGAAACAAGAGGTGTCGTTCTAGGTGTTAACTGAATGTTGGATTCAGAAGACCGAATCTCGTCAGGTTACAGAGAGGAGGTTCGATTCGACGGCGGGCCTCCGGTGGAGCACGACGGGGACTAGCCCTCGCGGTGGGCGTGCGGTGCGTGGCTGTGTGAGCGCGGAGAGAGGGCACGGTGGGGAGAGGAAAGAGGCGCTCACCACGGATGTTGTCGTCGAGGCGAGGTGGCTGCCGATGCTGTCGGCTGACAGTGGCGAGGTAGACAGTCCGGCGACGGTGGCGGACTCCACCGAGTCTCCCAGCAAGCGGCGAGTGCATGGGGAGGGGCAGGAGGAGGCCGCGGCTCCATTTTCCTCCTCGGAGGCTCCTCGAGGTGATCACGGCGAGGGGAGCTGGTGGAAGGCAGTGGTGGTGAGGACGTTTTTCGGTTCAGAAACAGGAGAACGACAGAGGAGCAGGGTTCAGAGGATGAAGAACTAGCAGAGAGGAGAATGGCGGCGATGGGAAGGAGGGGCTAGCTAGGGTTTGCAGCTGAGGGGGTAGGGGGTAGGTTCTTAAGGAGGAGGAAGCCCTGTACGGCAAGCATCTGGAGGGGGGGAAGGATGATCGGATGGCTTGATAGCTGTTCGTACAGGGGTGACAGCGACAGGAAGGAAGAAGACAGAAAAGAGAGGGGTATTGGGCTAGGAGGTTGGTGGGCTTAGGGGAAGAAAAGGAGAGGATGGGGTGGGCTGGTTCTTCTCCTTGGGATTTCCTTTTTATTATTTTTTTTTTGTAAAAAGAAATAAAAGGGAGAGAGGGAAAGGATTTGGGGGGTGTTGGGGTGGTTTATTTCATTGAATATTTTTATTATTTTTTTTTCCAAAACAGGAAATGAAAGCAAGGTTGGCATTATTTTCACAAGGTGGAAACTTTAATTGGATTAAAGTTGTTTAGTTGAAAATTTCCAAATAGGGTTTGAGGTTTGTATTTTGATAATTAATTTTATTAAGTTGCAAAACAATAATCAAAGCAAAGGTTAGTTAATGATTTCAAAATTGGTTTATTAGTTTGATGTTTAAGTGGTTAGTGGAATTTCAAATAAGGTTTGATTTGGTGAGTTTTGGAAATAAGCAAATTTTATTTAATAAGCAACAAGCAATGATACAAACATTATGGAAATTAGTTTGTTTGCCAAATTTTAATTTTCAAACCCATATTGAAATATGATAAATAAGATTGATTTGATTTGAATGCTTGGAATTTGCCATTAGGGTTTTTAACAATAGGGAAGAAATTTTATTAACAGGCAATTGATTAAAACAGATTCAACCATTGAAAAAAAACAATGGAGGGGTTTTGGTTGCAAGTTTGAAATTGGAAGTTTTGAGCAAGGGTGGAAGTTTAAATTGTTTTGAAATTTCAGTGGTGATGCAAACATGGTGCAATGCAATGTGATGCTTATGATGCAAGCAAAACAAACAGGTAACACCCCAGGTGTTACACGCGCCTTTCCAGGTAGCAAGGACCGGGCCAGTCATCATCACCTCCACGCTACCCGCAGAGCTGCCGGTTGGCTGCCCGCAGACGGCAAGAATGACAGGAGGGTCCGCAGAAACGAGCACCACCTCGGGGTACTCGCGGATGACGGTGGTGGCGACGTAAACCAGATGCGCGCCTAAGCTGACGACGAAGCCGCCTGCGGTCACGGGCCTTCCGCATAAATCGCCCGCATTGTCGCTGACGAAGTCGAGGGAGCCGAATCTGTGGACAAGGCCACAAACAACACGCTCCCCCGAACGAGAAACGGGTCCCGTCCGGATAGAAACCCCAGCCAGCGCCGCTGCTGGCCCCACGGTGGGCGCCAACTGTCGTGGATAAATAAAGACATATGCCATAGGATGGCTTAAGGTTGGGTCCGATTGATGCTGTAGGTATCCGGGGAGGGATCACACGCCTAGTCGGTGCGCTCACAATACTGCAAACACCACAATCTAACCAGGTTCAGGGCCCTCATGTGGAGGTAACACCCCTACTCCTGCCTCTCTCTCTCTGTATATGTGTCTGCCGAGTATAAGAGTTCCTCAAGCTGAAGGAGCTAGAGGAATAAGAACCTCTCTGCTACTTCTCTCTCATGAGTGGTAATGCCTCTAGAATCAATCAACTGAGCGACCCTCACGCAGGAGGGGAGAGGCCACCCTATATACTGGTGGCCACCTACTACCTCTATGTATGCAAGTGCTGATTAGGTGACTACACACCGTGCTACATCGCACGCCTCCGTGGTAGGGAGGCTGACATGTCCTCTCCCCCTTGTCGGTGACATGACATGGCCTCACCCATATCGCACACTGTACCCATGTATGGATACACATCATCACGCGCCTAGTAAGTTGAACCGCACGCCTGTACTGCCTCTGGATACGAGGGATTCACCAACGACTTCATTGACTTTGCCTCCGAGTAGAGCAACACCATCTTCTGTCCGGATCCTCCAAGTGCTACTCGGATTATCCAGATAGTCACTGGAATCTTCACTTTGGTCTCTCGTTCTTCTTACCGGATAGCATCCTACCCGGCTAGGTACCATCCTATCCGGCCCGTACCCACTCGGTACAGCCGAACTCGGTAACTAGTACCTTGAATCTCCATTTCTCACCAGCCTTACCCCTACTCGGGGGTAGCCCCCCAACATGCATCATTTTGTTACTTCTGATTCCGGGAAAATTAATTTGTAGGATGTTTTTCACTGACGGGGATGAGAGGGAAATCCCCATGCCACAACTTGGTTTGTTAAGTATTGACAGGGGATTATGGTCTCACACCAAGGAGGTGCTGGACGAGCAGCTGCAGTTGCTTGGTTTCCACGAGCAGCACGACCCCGAGGAGCAGGAGGGCGACGAGCCGCCCCATGAGAACTACACCGCGCATTATCCAGACGCATCGAGCTTGTACCAGGGAGGAGGCCCCTCATCGTCACACCTTGGAGACGTCACTTCATGGCGGGGCTGGAATTGAGCCCCACTTAGGCCAAAAGCCTAAGCTTGGGGGGAGGTATACCGACATCACACTCATATATATATATCGTAATCAGTCGGTTCTTTGTACATTCATATTTTCTGTTTCTCTCTCTTTCTTTTGTTATCGTTGTTTTGTTTTCGCTTTCCAAAACACAAAAAGACCAAAAATATTTCTGGTGTTTCTCTCTATTTGTTTCTTTAGTCGGTTTGCTTTATCCTTTAGTTGCAGTTTAATATTCAAAAACCCAAAAATATTTGTTTTGTTTGTTTGCTTTCTTTTATTCTTGTTTCATTTCAAAAAATCCAAAAATATTTTGCTTTGTTTGCTTGTTCTCTTTTGCTCGTGCTTTAATTGAAAAACCCAAAAATATTTTTTGTTCTTCTTTAGTTTTGTAAAGTTTGCTGCAGAGTTCAACAATCGTCCGTGACTCCATTGGAGTTTGGTTTTCATTATATATTATTCGAGCCACAAGTGAAGAGCAATAATGACGATCTATGACAATTCAAGTTGTGGTGAGAGGCTGATATGAACTCTATTTGTTTTCATTTTTGTACATATACCCATCCATGTGAGCATGCTTATCTTGTTCGTATAAGATATATGTGATTTAATGGCTGCTTAATAGTTTGTGCTCTCTCATGATCTGTTCCAATTTATTAATAGTAAATGACTTGTCGTATAAATATTTATTCGCGTTGTTCTATTCGTAGAAGGGTATGACATTGTGGTAGCCTCCTCTGACTATTTCATTTGAATCGACTTGGCAGATGCTCACGAATGCTAAGACTGAAAACAAAAAGTTAATAAGCCTCGATGATTTATTTTGCCCCAGAGTTCTAGTATCAATTTTATTCCTTGGTTAATTTTACTTTGTCGCAAACATGATTATGGTAATTATTTCTCTCTTGATTGTCGCTTCCTAGTCTATTGCTAGCCTTCACTTGCACTGAGTATGAGCTCTACTCGTGCCTCCAAATCTCTGAAAACCAAGTTATTCCACAGAGTCCACTATAAATTCCTATGCATGGTATTTCCTGTCATTCCAAGTAAATTTGCATGTGCTACCTTTAAAACCTTCAAAATACTTCTCATTTTGTGACACTGTTTTAGCTCATGAGGAAGTAGTATTGTGTTTGTTATCTTCCATGCTAAATTAAGCACCCACCTGACTTGCATGCTTTATCTTCTCGTCATTAATATTGCAAAGAGCTGGTTAGACCACTATAACAGAAAAATATTGAAAAATAGGCACTCCCCCATGGTATGTGAAAGTTGGAAGGCACCCGAGGATTGGGTTAGCCATGGTTTGTGAAAGCAAAGGTTGGGGGGAGTGTCAAGCTATATATATGTGCATGATATAATTTCCTAATTCGGAACCGCTCTCACTTGTTTAGTATAGAAGATAATAAGCACTCTATTGCCATTTGTTGACATAAACAACCACCTCTCAAAATTGTTTTACTTCCGTTTCATGAAAAATGAAAAGCTCTAGCGCATGTGAATCCCTGCTTCCCTCCGCGAATGGCCAATCCTTTACTTATAGGAAGAGTCTCCACCATATTCTTTGAGCACCTTCTTGAGAGCATAATTGTCATTCTTAGTGTGATGTGTTTGTCCCAAAGCACGGTTGATTCCGATATAATCTTGATACTTGCATCTTTTGATATCTTTACTTCTAGTCTTCCCATGAACTTCAGAGGTGCCCTGGAATTTATGTTTTGCCCCACACATAAGGGCAAGTGAGATACCACTTTATCAGATCCTATTATGAATATTACAATCTTGCAAATAGTTATGCTTCATGTTGTTAATTATTAATATGTTGTTATCTCTTCATGTTTTGCATAGATATTAAGTGAAAGTATCTTGCATGTATCTTATCATGAGCATAATTAAGTATTTGATCATATAGTGGGTAAATTTACATCATATGAAGCAAATGTGTTCGTAAAAGTTCTTTTATCGCACTCAGTTGTTAACTGAATTGCTTGAGGACAAGCAATAAGCTAAGCTTGGGGGGAGTTGATACGTCAAAAACGTATCTACTTTTCTGAACACTTTGCTGATGTTTTCCCTCTAAACTTGTGTGTTTTAAATGCAACTAACACGGACTAACGTTGTTTTCAGAAGAATTACTTTGGTGTCTCGTTTTTGCGCACAAAATCAACTTTTAGGAAAATACCCGGAAACGAAGGGAAAGTCCATATTTTACCCGAAGACTCCTTGAGCCGGAAGATGAGTCGGAGAGGGGCAAGGGGGTGCCCTCACCACCCCCAGGCGCGGCCAAGGTGGGCCCGCGCCTGGGCATGGTAAGCCCACCTCGTGCACCCCCTCGGACTCCCCTTTTGACTACATATGCCCCAATACCTAAAAGACCCGATGGGGTTCGATCGTTTTCCAGAAAGATGTCCGTAGCTCCGCTGCCATCGCGGATCCTTTTTTGGGGTTCAGAAACTCTGTTCTGGCACCCTGCCGGGACGGGGAATTGGAGGAGATCATCACCATCGTCATGACCAACGCCTCTCCATCGACCATCCATGTTTCCCCCATCCATGTGTGACTAATTCCCCCGTTGTAGGCTGAAGGGGATGGTAGGGATTGGATGAGAGTGTTCATGTAATAATGTCGTGATTGTTAGGGCATAGTGCCTAGTATCCTCTATTAGTGCTATTGACATTGTTGCAAGTTAGTATGCTTAATGCTTGTCACTTTGGGCCCGAGTGCCATGATCTCGGATCTGAACATGTTATTGAATCACGATGGTAATTATTGTTTCTTGATCATACCTGCAAGTTGTTTACACATATCGTTGTTCGGAACCTGAGCCCCCGAAGTGACAGAAATTGGGACAACCGGAGGGGATGGCTGTGATGTGAGGATCACATGTGTTCACGGAGTGTTAATGCTTTTCTCCGGTGTTCTGTTAAAATGAACACCTTAATTACCAGTAGTTCCCTTGAGTCCCCGCTGAAAACGGGCTGGTAGGACAAAAGATGTTGTGCAAGTTCTCATTCCGAGCACGTATGACTATTTACGGAACACATGCCTATGATTACTTAGTGCTTGGATGCTTTATCTTATTTATCTGCAATGCCCATGTCTTGATTATTATATGAACTATCTTATCCATGCAACACCCGTTCATCTATCCCTATGCCTATTTAATCCCGTTGTTTACTTCAAACACTATTGCTGCTGTTTTCATTTCACTGCTGCTATTATTTCACTACTGCTTCTACTATAAAACTGTTACTACTGATAAACCACTACGAACAAGTCCACTTTAAGGTGCAGGTGAATTGACAACTCACTTGTTAAGGCTCACAAATATTCTTTGGCTCCCCTTGTGTTGAATCAATAAATTTGGATTTTACTTTCCTCGAAGATTGTTGCAATCCCCTATACTTGTGGGTTATCAGCCCTTTTGAGGCAACTTGATGATGCTAAATCTCTTGTAGATGAGAAGGAAGAGATCATCATAACCTTGGAAAGTTATGGTGGTGGCCACGATAACAATGACAAGGAGCTTGTAGAAGCTCTTGAGAAAGAGCGATCCATTAGAGCCTCTCTTGAAGAGAGACTATCTAGTCTTGAAGATACTTATGCGCTTAGTGTTTCTAAACTTAGGAAGGACAATGAACAATCTCTTGCTCTTGTTAAAACTTTTGAATAAGAAGAGTTGAAGCTAGGAATGTCTCATGAGAGACTTGTTGAGCGTCATGGAAAACTAAAAAAGGAGTTCACGTCTCTTAAAGAAATCCATGACAAACTCACCACGTCCCGTAATAAGCTTCTAGATCAACAATCTAATAAGCAAGTGATACCTTACTCTAATAGCATTGTTACCACGCCTACCTCTTGTGCTACTCCTAACATTGTAGGAAGACAGAAGATTATCAATGACGCCATAAGCTCTCAAGGAGCTAAGAATGGGAAGGAAGGGCTTGGCTTTGTTGCCAAGCCAAAGAAGAAGACCAAGAGTGTCACCTATCCTTCTCAAAAGTATTTTATTTGCGAAGGAGGGAGAGGTGACCAAGGAGAAGGAGACCAACTCCGTTTTGGGTGGTGATAACTCTAGGGGGAGCATCACTCACAATGAATTTGCCGGAAAAATATAACCCCTCTTATGTTCTTATGAAATCTAGAGATGGTCATGTTTATGCTAAATTCGTTGGTACTTCTTATGGTGATGATTATCATTGGACTATTTGGGTTCCTAAGACCCTTGTTACTAACAAAAGAATATTCATTGAAGGATGGGTACCTAAATCAAGAAATTGATCTCTTGTAGGGAAGTGCTTCCGAGTCGGGTAGAAGGACGGTGGATAGTGGTGCATCCCAACATATGACCAGAAGCAATGACGCAATAAGTAATCTTGAACCTACATCACCATATCTCAATTGCATCACTATTGGTGATAATTCTGAGCTTAAGGTATTGGGACGAGGCAAGGTGGCTATCTCAAATTATTTATAAATTGAGAATGTTCTCCTTGTTGAATCCCTTGGTTACAACTTGATGTCCGTTCTTCAAATTGAAAATTGTGGTTTTACCTCATTCTTTAATAAAGAGAATGTTATTTTCACTTGGGAAACAACTCTTAAAGTAGCATTCGTTGGGTTTGTCGAGAACAGCATGTATGTAGTGGACTTCTCTAAATAAGACACGTGTGTCGCGACATGCCTAATGGCTAAAGTTGATGTGGGTTGGCTTTGGCACCGCCGGTTAGCCCACACCAATAGGAGGATGTTGCATTACCTACAAAGTGGCAATCATGTTCTAGGACTAACCAAGGCTAAGTTTGTTAAAGATCGTGTGTGTAGCTCTTGCGCCTTTAGAAAGCAACATGGAGAACTCCACCCAACCAATACCACCATCTCCACCACAAGAATTCTCGAGCTCATTCATCTGGACTTATTTGGTCCACTATTCTATGTTAGTCTCGGAGGAAAGAAGTATTGCTTGGTGATTGTGGGTGACTACTCAAGATATTGTTGGGTGTATTTCTTCAAAAGGAATAGTGAGACTCAAAAGAGAGTCATCGAGTTCATCTCTTTGGTTCAGCGTCAACATAATGCTACCATCTTGGCCATCCAGAGTGATAATGGCTCGGAGTTCAAGAACTATACCATTGAGGGTTTTCTTAGTGAAGAGGGCATTTCCCATAAATATTTTACTCCCTATACCCCTCAAAAAATGGTGTAGCAGAGAGGAAGAACGGTACTTTTATGGATGCGGCTAGGACAATGATTGCAGAGTTTTCTTCTCCTTATAATTTTTAGGCCGAAGCCGTCTCCACCGTCATGCTACCAAGCAGTTATATATTCACAAGATCTTGAACAATGCTCCCTACGAGATTCTCACGGGAAAGAAGCCGAACGTATCTTACTTCAAAGTCTTCGGTTGCAAGTGCTTCATTCGCAAGAAAGGTAAACGTTTGTCGAAGTTTGAGACCAAATCTTATGAGGGCATCTTTTTTGGTTATGCCACAATGCTCACGCCTATAGAGTCTATAACAAGTCCACCGGACAAGTTGAAGAAGATATATACATGGTGTTTGATGAGGATAACGGCTCCCAAGGGGAGCGTATAGATCATGTTGTTGTAGGATATGCAATTCCTACAATCGTCATAAGAAGAATGGGGGATTGGTGAAATAATCCCCATTGAGGGTTACCAGATGACGGAAGGAGAAGGACTATGCTCTACTCAAGTGGAACCATTGACTACACCCATTGATACACAAGATACCCAACAAGATGCACCAAGCCCTCAATCTAATGATCATGGACAAGCAAGTCATCAAGGCCAAGCTAATGAACAAGGCCAAGCTACTACTCAAGGCCAAGATCAAGGTCCTATCATTGTTGAGAGAGCTCAACCTAGTGGTGATCCTTCATCCATTGATGATCAAGGCCAAGATGAAGATGGACATGACTCCAATGAAGAAGGTGATTCTGAAGAAATATCCAAGGAATCTTTTGAGGAGATGCTAGCTCTTAGAGCAAAGAGAAGGCTCAAAAGTCTTGAGCATTTGGGTCACATGAAGGACAAGATTCTTGGGAAAGTTCGTGGAAGGGTTGTCACTAGGAAGCAATTGACGGGTTTTAGCAAGGCTCATGCTTTTGTCTCTTTCATTGATCCCAAGAAAGTTTATGAAGCTCTCGAAGATCAATATTGGCATGAAGCCATTCATGATGAACTTAACAACTTTGAGCACAACAAGGTTTGGAAGTTAGTGCCAAGATCCAAGGATTGCAAGAACGTTATTGGAACCAAGTGGGTGTTCAAGAACAAGCAAGACAAAGATGGAATCATCATTCTAAACAAGGCAAGATTGGTGGCTCAAGGGTTTTATCAAGTTGAAGGTGTCGATTTCGGTGAAAGCTTTGCTCCCATAGCTCGTCTTGAGTCTATTCACATCTTACTTTCTTACGCATCTCGTCATAATTTGAAGTTACAACAAATGGATGTTAAGAGTGCTTTCCTAAATGGTCCCATTAATGAGTTGGTTTATGTCAATCAACCTCCGGACTTCGAGGATCACAACCACCCCGATTATGTCTATAAACTTGATAAGGCGCTCTATAGACTTAAACAAGCTCCACGTGCGTGGTACGAGTACCTTAACGAGTTTTTAGTGGATCGCAGGTTTAATGTTGGTTTAATCTATCCCACCCTCTTTACCAAGACGGTTGGAGGTGACTTGTTCATATGCCAACTCTATGTGGATGACATTATTTTTGGGTCTACTAACACCAAGTTCAATAAAGAGTTTTGCAAGCTTATGGCCGATAGGTTTGAGATGTCCATGATGGGAGAATTGGAGTATTTCCTTGGCTTTAAAGTCAATCAATACCATGAAGGAACCTTCATCAAACAATCCAAGTACATCCAAGACATGCTCAAGAGTTTAAATATGCATGATGCCAAGCCTATGAAGACTCCCATGTCCACGGCCCTTTACTTGAAACCCGATCCAAATGGTAAAGAGGTAGATCAAAAGGTATACCTCTCCATGCTTGGATCTTTGCTTTACATTAGTGCATCTAGACCGGATATCATGTATAGCGTAGGAAAATGTGCAAGGTTTCAAGCCTCTCCTAGGAAAAGTCATTTGGAAGCGGTTAAAGGGATCTTTCGATATCTAGTTCATACCCCAAATTTTTGTCTTTGGTATCCCAAGGGTTCAAGCTTTCAGTTCATTAGGTATTCGGATGTGGATTACGTAGGAGATAAGACGGATAGGAAGTCCACATCCGGGGGGTTGCCAATTCCTTGGTCACTCCTTGGTCTGTTGGTCTTCCAAGAAGCAAAATTGGTTTGCTCTCTCCACCATCAAGGACGATTACATCGCCGTGGCAAGTTGTTGTGCTCAATTGCTTCGGATGAGGCAAACCTTGAAGGATTATGGTGTCATGTTTGACAAAGTGCCTCTTCTTTGTGACAATGAGAGTGCAATCAAGATCATCTACAACCCCGTTCTTCATTCCAAGACGAAGCCATTGAGATTCTTCATCACTTTATTCGGAATCATGTTGAGAAGTGATGGAGGGATGATAACCCGGTATGCTAACACCAAGGTGTAATTCGGCCCAAAGGACACTGCACAAGACCCGGCTTAGGGAAAAGGAGCTTCTAGAAGGCCCAGGAGTGTAGGCCTCGTAACCCGGATTGTGGGTTCCGATAAGGAAGTTTAGGGTTTGTAAGCAGTGTCCGGGTAGGATTCCGAGCACTCCTTGGATAGTAAGCTAAGGGGTCCGGATACTATATAAGCCGGTCCCTAGGGTTAGATTAGACAAGATTACGAGATATCGAGTATCCATTCTAACACGAAAGTTGAGATAATATATTCAGATCGGAGACTCGGCGACTTGATTGACGGCTACCAGATCGCATGTCACCATGGTTTCCCTTGAGCTAAACCCTCTCCCAAACACCAGAGTCGATTTGCCCCAAGACAAGTTACCCCCGGTAACGTCTGCCGTGATTATCCCACGACAGTTGGCGCCCACCGTGGGGCCTACGTCCAAGGGTGTTTACATCACGGGAGAAGCTCGGGAGAACATGAAGAACCTCGTCGGCGGCGAGATCTACACCAACCCTGAAGGAGAGAAGATGGTGGACGATTTTGGCTGGGGGCCAGAGTCGGATCTGCTCGAATCCGGATCTGTCGTCACGATCGGCCGGGTCAACGTCTTCGTCGGCATGGTACGTGCGTTCGGTTCAATCCCTGACGATTTTGGACTTGATTCTGTGTCAGGAGAAGCCACCCACGTTGAGTCGGACGGAGAATAATCGGTCGGAACGGTGGATCCGATAGAAGAGCCCACCACGAAGAGGGAACAGCCGGAGGAGCCGGCATGGACCCCGCGTGGCCGGGTCATAAGAGAGGATGATACCGAGTCTATCTTGCACCTGCTGGAGGACCGGTACGAGGAAGATAGCAGCGATGAGGAGGAATATGAGTCTTCGCCAAGCATTGCGCGCCAGGTCGCGGTCTACACGACCCCTGCAACCAATCTCAATCAGGGGAACGTGACTACGACCGCGGTCGGAGTGGCGCAAGCGTTGGCCCAGCAGCAAAATCCGGCTGACGGAAATCCGGTTCTAACCCGGGTTGACGGAGAGTCGGCTTCGGTCACCAGCCGAGCGGCGGATAGCGAGCTGCAGGCAAATATGTTTGGGTTCCTGGCTAACAGGACGCCGGGGGCAGGTCCTTCGAATCCGCAACACCCGGCCCTGTTCAACAACAATATAGTCTTGGACCCAACAGTGTTAGCTACTGTGATAACCCCGGAAAACTCCGCGGCGCATGCCAGGTACTTGGAGGTAGCACGCCGCGCGCTAGAGCAACAAAGAAGCGATGTGGAAGCATAAAAGCAAGGGGTAGCCACGCGTCAACGCGAACTGGACGCGCTGGAAACAGTGGCGGAGCCAGCAAATCAACCCTGTGTAGTCAATACAAAGTTGTGCTGTCAAATACTAGTATTTCTACCATTTTTCTTATAATTTTGCAAGGCTTTTGCTTGTATTTCAAAAAAAGCTGTGTAGTCAATTGACTACACAGCTCTAACGTGGCTCCGCCACTGGCTGGAAAACCGGCTCCGGGCTGAGACAAGCAGGGTGCATCAGAGATACCAGACAAGATTACGGGCGATGGGTGGAGTCATAAACCCTAACGCACTATTCAAGGGGGGGCGTTTTGTAACATCCCAAGTATGAAAAACTCCCTTTAGAATGTTTGTTTCTTGTTATATTATTGTTTTGCATCATGTCATCATAGTCATTGCTTTTGTTTGCATTGTTTTGCATCTGTTTTCAATTTTTTTTCTATTTCAGATTCAAACCAATTTCCAACTCAAATTGTTCATACTTGTTATGTTACAATTTTCAAATAAAAAGTTCAACTAAAAAACAGCTAGTTGTTTCTATTTAAATAGAACTATTAACTTGTTATTTTATTTAATAACTCATTTAACTCAAATTCCATTCAAAAATTCAAATCACATTCACCAAAACAGCAACCATGTTGAATTTATGAGAATTACAAAACAATTCTAATCCTTTTGTTTCAATTAAAATATAAGGTCCAAAACTAATTAAATGTTTCCTTTTAATAAATCACTTAATCCCAAATTCATTCAAAATTCAATCAAATTGCAAACAGCAACTAAATTCAATTCTTTTGAAAACCAAAGGGTGTACTTGTTGCTATTACAATACTTAATCAATATAAATTATCCCAAAAATTTGCTAACCCCTAAAACCATCTGTTTTGCTCTCCTTTTCCAAATCTGCAAAAAAAAAAAACAGAAAAAGAATAAAAGAAAAGAGAGGGGGGGAGGGCAGTCAGCCCAATTGGGCCAGCCCAACTGCCCCAAGGCCCGTACGCCCCTCACGGTTTCTTCTACCTTCGTACGGCACCCCATCGGGGGTGCCCACGTCGACAGGTACCGGAGCAGACGGCGATCCGAGCTCCACCTCCCCTATAACCTAGCCTCGAGCAGCTCCCCCGTGCCCTAATTTCTTCCCCCCTCCTCTCTCCCTCGAGCGCCGCTCTTCTTCCTCTCTTCCTCCCTCTGATTTTTTTTCTTCTCTGTTCTGTACCGAAACCCTCCACCACCGCCGCCTAGCTCCGGCGATCGCCGCCGCCACGGTGCCCTACCGGCCAGTTTAGGGCCGGGAACGGAATCCCCGTTCCCCCCTCGTCCTCCTCGACCACTCGTCGGAGACGGAGGCTCACCGGAGCGCCGCCGCCATCCCCGACTTCGCCGCCGTCGCCACCACTGCACCGCCCCGTCTCCTTCCTCTCCCTGGCTGTGAGCATCGCCACCTCCCCCTCGTTTCCTTCCCTCTCCCTTCCCCTCTCTCTGCGCCCGCATCCGCGCCGCACGACCACCGCCCACCAGCCGCACACGCGCGCCACCGCGAGTCGCAGGCCGCCGGCCGCTCTGTTCCCTCCGTCGAGTTCAGTAACAGCACCTGCAACCAAAGAAATTCAGTCAACCACGCTACTGAACAATATACCCAAACCTGCTCCTTACCTGAAAACGATCGTAGCAGAGCCGCAGTGGCACAGCGCCTTGCTCGCTCGCCCAGGGGCGCGGGTTCGAGCCCCGCGGGAGGCAATTTTGCCTCCCAATTTTTTCCCTTGTGCGCACCCGCGCTGGGCCCGCGCGTCAGTGGCCCTGGAGGCCACGTCGACTCCCAGCCCTGCCACCTAAGCGCCACGCAGGCCCTGGCCCACTGGCAGTGGCCTGTGTGGGTCACTGCGTGGTGCAGTTAAATTTTTCTGCCCCTTTTATTTTAATATCAGTCCAAATTTTTACAGATTAGTCCCTAGAAACAAAACTCAAATACTTTTAAATGCCAACTCCAAATAAAACAAATAAAACATGCTTACTGCACCAAATTTAATTCTCTACCTTTCTAAACCATTTGTTTTCTGTTTTGAACATTTCAGATTGTTTCAAAATTCAAATTCAAACAATTCATTTCAAATTTTATTAACTGCATAACTAATTCAAACTTAATTCAAATAACACAAATAAAATATGTTTTCCATGCCATTTTGAACCACCTTTTCAAACATAAAATTTGTTTCATGTTTTGAGTAATTAAAATTGGTTAAATAATTTAAACCTTGTTTAAATCATTTAAATTTGCTAAATTCATAACTTGCTCAAATTAAATTATTTTTGAACATATAAAATATGTTTTCGAACCAGAAAAACATAATATTTTCAAATATGAATTTTTTTTAATGTTTTGAACAAATAAAATTCAATTAATATTAATAATTGAATTAAATTCATTTAAATCTTATTTAACTTGTTTAATTCATAAGTAATTCATTCTATTTCCTTTTTCAACAAATGAAACATGTATTCCAACTAGAATTTTGTGTTCTATTCAAATATGAGCTTTGTTATCTATTTTGAACAATTAAAATTGCTAAAAACAACAAATGCTTGTGTAACACCTTTAAGGAACCAAAATCCCATAACTTAATAAATAAAATTCCAAAATTGGTAAACCTTATTTCCAATTGATTCTATTGTTGTTATTTTTCTGTTTTCCTCATCCATGCATCATACTAATCCACTTTCACCTGTTGATTAGTTGTAAAACAATTATTTCAACCTTAATTCATGGGCTTTCCATATGCAATCCAAATTGCATGTGGGTCCATTTAATCGTGTTATGTTACCATGTCAACTAGTTTATTTTTGGTGCATAAATTAAATGGGCATGCATCATCCCATGATTGTGCACTATGCCATGTTATTGATTGTTTGTCTCTTTGCGTTGTTTGTTTGCTTCTTCTCGAATAGACGACGACGTTGAGACAGACGATCCTTACGACACCCCTTCTGAGGATCTAGCTCAGTACCAGGCTGCTGAGCTTGCAGGCAAGTATTCACTCACATGAACCATCGTGTTCCTTTCAACATTGGATACCGATACTTTCCGTTGTCTATTCTGCTAGCCCTATGTATCGTTGCTTGTGCTCTGAACCTATCACATGTTATCCTTAACCCTGATATAGCCTCACCTCCACACCTATAACCCCATTGGTTGTTGCCCGTGTCTTACTAGCATGCTTAGGGTTGTTTTTGCTCGAGTCTGTCGTCCGTTACTTCCTGTTATCATATTTCATTATGTTCCGGGGCTCGATGTTAAACAATCAACCTGTTAATGCTTGGGTAATAATTTGATGATAAGGCACCGGCAGGAGGCCCGGCGTGGTTTTGAGGCCTGCTAGTGTCGACCCTAATTAGGAAAAGGGTCTTGTCTACTGATCCATGATGAGCGTGCTCACCGCATCCGGGTGGTGGTATGGAACCCCCCTCGACTTTGATCTGATCCGCAGTTTGTCCGAAGAGCCACACTTAGTTCGGGTGTTCCATTTGGCTCATACGCATGAATGGGTCGCTCCCATGGTTACTGATGATGATGATGACGCACACATATAGGGTGAGGCCTGTATTGCCGGGGTGTTGCGTCCTGCGGGAGTTTTGCACACTTGCGCTGAGTATTCGGCTGCGTGGCTGGGACCTTATAGCTCTGTGGCTCCTAGGACAGGCTGTAGAGATGGTTCGAGTCGTGTCAAGCCAACCTGAGTTTTAGTTGGTGGCTTGAGTGTGTACGGGTACTGGAGCACACCCTGCAGGGATGAATCTTCTCGAGAAGCCGTGTTGTCCGCGGTTATGTGACGACTTGGTGAAAGTACTGGCTAACAAGTACTCAGACAACTTACACCTAACTATAATAACTTGACTAGTAATAGGTTTATTGACACAATAACCTGAACCATCATTAATCCAACTGTGTGAGTTATCCTCGGATTGCTTCTTTGGATAAGGGGCGAGATCCAGGATGGGTTTGTTTGGAGTTAGCTGGTAGTTGGTTACGATACGCTATCTTATCTCCTTTCTGTTAGCCGGAAGTTGTAATACGTTCTGTAGTTGGTTAGTGCAGCCAGCTGCCGCATCTTTTGTATTCCCCTTTCTTCCGTTGAACCCAAAGCATCTGTGCTTGATGTTGTGGGGTACACTTTGGTGAACTGTGAGTCTTGCTTGCCAGTACGTTTATGTACTGACTCCTTTGGGGCTGTGGTTTCCGCAGACTACGATTCCGAGGATCCCCATGGTGGCTACTACGTGGAGTATGACGAGGCTGTTGACGAGTAGATAGCGGACCCGGGCAGGATCCGAGACTTCGTGGATGGGCTCTGTTTTCCTTTCATTGCCGGCCTCTTAGGCCTATTTGGATTTGTCTGTACTCAGACCCTTTGAATGCTTCCGCTGTGATGTAATGATGTATTGTTGGGACATGTGTCCTCTCGATGATTGTATTTGCTATCTCTGCTCTAATGAGAGCTATTTGCAACTTATTTCCATCTTTTGTGTCTTAGAGATATGTTGTGTTATCACTTTGTTCAACACCGTTGACGTACCATGTGTGTATGGTATGAAGTACGTCAATGGTAGTATCCTGATTTCTATGGGATGGTTTACGTAGACGATGAACAGTAGGGGTTGGTTGTCACACATACGTGTGTTGGCCTACTTGTAAGAGATGCGGGTGCCGGTAAGCCCCGTAATCCAATCATCTACTGTTCAACGGAACTGCGAGTATCCTCTAGAAGTCCGGGTGCGACAAATGGTATCAGAGCCTGTCTGCCTGTAGGATCCCTTTTACTGGTCGCAGTTGAGTCTAGAAACTATTTTGTAGCTATATAGGAAAAATGAAACGTGAGAGTAGGAATTCTGCCATTTTATTTCTTTCCCCACCCACCCTCCCTTTTCTGGTAAGGAAGTGCAACGTTGTTTTTCCCTTCTCATCTAAACTTTCAAGTTAGGTTTTCACGTATTCTGGTTTCTCTAGGATGGTTATATCTACTAGACCATAGGAATGGAGGTGGTTGTGACATGATTTATCATGTTGCCTACTCACGATTGAGAACGGTGGCAAATAAGCCCCGGAAGCAGATCCTCTATTCCTTAAGCAGTAGATATTGATCCTTTAGAAGCCCGGATGGGTTTCTCCGTAGTACCTCAGGTGTTTGTGGTCTCCTGTTTCCCAGTTGTTGCTTCGATATCGTCCTTCATAAATCTTCTCTTCCGTTGTAACAACTCATCTGTTGATCCGTTGTTAACATCCATCCTTGTTCTGTGATGTCGACTTACCGGCTGAAGTAATCCTTTTAAGCACTTATATTGGATTTTGTTATCCGGTTAGTGTGTTAATCTTGGTATCCTCTTCAGGATGGAAAGTGGTGACGAAGAACACACACTGCCACCCGAGATGGGAAAAGTGATGTCTCAGATGACACAAGTTATAAAGCAGATGCAGCAGAACCAAGACCTTGGGAGTAATGGCAACGCCCGGGTGTCTATTCGGGAGTTCCTTGAGCTCAATCCGCGCACGTTTGATACCTCCTCCGAGCCATTGGATGCTGATGACTGGCTCCGTGAAATGAACCGTACTCTTGTGGTAGCTCATGTGGCTGACGAGGACCGTGTTCCTTACGTGACCTACCTTCTCCGTGGACAATCCATGTCTTGGTGGGAGAATTTCCAAGAAATGAGAGGTCCTAGTGTGGCAATCACATGGGAGGATTTCAAGCAAGCCTTCGTGCGCCATCACATTCCCGATGGGCTCATCGAGAGAATGCGTGAGGAATTCTATTCTTTCACACAAGGCAATTTGGACGTTCTTGAATACCAAAGAGAGTTCAATCGTCTGGCTCGCTACGCCGGAGATGAAGTCTCCACGGAAGCGAAAAAGATGGCAAAGTTCCGCAGGGGTCTCAACCCGGAACTCAAGTATGCTCTCACCAACGTCAAGGCCAAGAATTTTGAGGACCTCATCAACATCGCTCTAAATGAAGAGCATGGGCGCAAATTGGTTGAGGAATCTCGTAAACACTCTCGTGAACATGCTAATCTCTCAAAAGCTATCATGCCTCCACAAAAACGGAGAGTTTGGGTTCCATGTACCACTCCAACACCGCCCATCTGCTTGCCAAGCCCGGCAGGATTTCTTGCCCTCCCTCCCACCCCAGTGGTATCTTTAGGAGGTAATCCATCTCAGCCAAGTCCAACAGCTCCTCGTTCTGCTAGTACATGCTTCAAGTGCGGTCTACCAGGACACTACTCCTACAAGTGCCCGCAGAACAAGCTACCATCACTGCCTATCTCTAATGTCAATCATGTGATGGTACACACTTCTTCTCCTAGGCCCCGCAACAGGAACAAGTCTGTCTTGAGAACTGTGAGGGTGAACCATGTCAAGGCCCAGGGAGCAGAAGAATCTCCAGAGGTTGTAATGGGCACACTTCTTGTGAACTCGTTTCGTGCTAAAGTCTTGTTCGATTCTGGTGCTTCACACTCTTTCATCTCTCAAAACTTTGCAAACACCAGTAAAATTAACTTCGAACAGTTGTCTATCCCTCTCCTAGTGAAATCACCGGGATCTAGCTGGCAAAGCAATAAAGTTAGCCAGAACATCGAGATCACAATTGGAAACCTTCCATTCCAGGCATCTCTGATAGCTCTCCACTCTTCGGATATTGATGTCATTCTTGGGATGGATTGGCTGGTAGCCAACAAAGCAGTCATTGATTGTCCTGCTAAGTCTGTCAAAATCACACACCCTTCTGGCCAGATAGTCTACTTCCATGCTGAAAATCCAGTTGTTCAACTCTATACTCTCAATGCAAATCCTCTACCATCTATTGAAACTATTCCGGTGGTTTGCGAATTCCCTGACGTCTTTCCAGAATAATTGCCAGGAATGCCTCCTGACAGAGCAGTTGAGTTCGTGATCGAACTTGAACCAGGTACTGCTCCAATCTCTAAGCATACATACAAGATAGCTCCTCCGGAACTGAAGTTGTTGAAGGAGCAAATCGATATGTACATGGAGAAAGGTTACATTCAACCTAGTTCCTCGGCTTGGGGTTGCCCAACTCTGTTCGTTGCGAAGAAGGATCAAACAAAGAGACTCGTTGTTGACTATCGTCCTCTTAACGAGAAAACGATCAAAAACAAGTATCCAATTACTCGTATCGATGATCTTTTTGATCAACTTGCTGGAGCCTCAATATTCTCCAAGTTGGACTTGAGAATGGGTTACCATCAAATAAAGATCAGAAAGGAAGATATTCCAAAAACAACTTTCACCACTCGCTACGGTCTATATGAATACACCGTCATGTCCTTTGGTCTCACCAATGCACCGGCGACCTTCTCTCGACTCATGAATTTTGTCTTCCATGAATACCTCGACAAGTTCGTTGTGGTATATCTTGATGACATTCTTGTCTACTCAAAATCCGAGGAAGAGCATGGAGAACATCTTCGTCTCACTCTCATGAAACTTCGCGAGCATCGTCTATATGCCAAGTTCTCCAAATGTGAGTTCTGGATTCCAGAAGTTGCTTACCTTGGTCATGTCATGTCTGCCAAGGGCATAGCCATTGATCCAGAAAAGGTTAAGGCAATTGTTGATTGGAAACCTCCTAAGACGGTGAAGCAAGTCAGAAGTTTTCTTGGTTTGGCTAGCTATTGTCGTCGCTTCGTCCAAAACTTCTCCAAGATTGCCAAACCTCTCACTGACCTCACAAAGAAGGACAAGAAGTTCGTTTGGTCTCCACAATGTGATGAAAGTTTCAATCTCCTGAAGACTAAACTCACTTCTACACCAGTTCTGGTTGGCCCAGATACTACCAAACCTTTCCAGATATTCTGTGACGCTTCTCTCCAAGGTCTAGGAGCAGTTCTTATGCAAGAACGTCAAGTTGTGGCTTATACTTCACGTCAGTTGAACGCACATGAGCTCAATTATCCCACACATGACCTTGAACTTGCAGCAGTTGTGTTTGCCCTCAAGAAATGGAGACAATACTTGTTGGGTAATCGCACTGAAATCTTTTCCGATCATAAGAGTCTGAAATACATCTTCACTCAACCAGATCTAAACCTCAGGCAAAGGAGATGGATTGAAAAGATCAAAGACTTTGATCTTACCATTTCCTACACTCCAGGCAAGGCTAATGTTATGGCCGATGCTCTCAGTCGCAAGTCGTATTGCAATAATCTCATGATCATGGAAAAACAACCTCCTCTTCATGAAGAATTCTAGAAGCTGAACCTTGGTCTTGTTCCTCAAGGTTATCTTGCGAACTTGACAGCCGGTCCAACTCTCGAGGACAAGATTCGTTCTGAACAACTTCGTGATGCTGAGATCAAGAAGATCGCAGATAACATCAAAGTAGGCAATGTGAAGTATGAGTGCTTCTCAATTGATGACAAGGGAACTGTGTTCTTTGAAGGACGCATTGCAGTTCCTCAAATTCAAAGTCTCAAAGATGTTATTCTCAAGGAGGCTCATGAAACTCCTCTCTCCATACACCCTGGAAGTACAAAGATGTACCAGGACCTCAAGACACTGTATTGGTGGTCTGGCATGAAACGTGAAATTGCTCAATACGTTTCTGAATGCGACGTTTGTCAACGTGTTAAGGCAGTTCATCAGAAAACAGCCGGTCTTCTCCAACCTCTGAAAATTCCTGAGTGGAAGTGGGACATGATTGAAATGGACTTCGTCACTGGTTTTTCGAAGTCCAAGAAGGGCAACGATGCAATCTTCGTTGTTATTGATCGTCTCACTAAAGTAGCTCACTTCCTTGCTGTCAAAGAAACAATCTCAGCTAGCCAGTTAGCAGAGCTCTACACAACAAAGATTGTTCCTCTTCATGGTGTTCCATTGGAAATAAGCTCAGACCGTGGAAGCATATTCACTTCCCATTTCTGGAAAAGCTTTCAAGAAGCATTGGGCACCAAACTGCTGTTCAGCACAGCTTATCACCCTCAGTCTCAGGGGCAAGTCGAAAGAGTCAATCAGATTCTCAAGGATATGCTCAGAGCATGTGGTATCTCTTTTGGCATGAAATGGGAGGAATGTCTTCCATATGCTGAATTCTCCTACAACAACAGTTTCCAGGAAAGCCTAGGCATGGCACCATTTGAAGCTCTCTATGGCCGCAGATGCAGGAGTCCAATCAATTGGTCTGGAGCTGGTGAACGTTCACTCTTAGGCCCTGACATTGTTAAGGAAGCCGAAGAGAAGGTTCGCATCATTCGTGACAATCTCAAGATTGCTCAGTCTCGTCAGAAAAGCTACTATGACAGCAAGCACATGGATATGATCTATGCACCTGGTGACAAAGCATATCTCCGTGTAACTCCCCTCAGAGGCACTCATCGTTTTGGTGTCAAAGGAAAACTTGCACCAAGATACATTGGTCCGTTCAACATTCTCTCAAGGCGTGCGGAAAATGCCTATCGTCTTGAACTTCCAGAAAAACTATCCAAGGTGCACGATGTGTTTCACGTGTCACAGCTCAAGAGGTGTTTCAAAGATCCAGATCGTCCAGTTGATCATGATTCCATTGAACTGCAAGAATCTATCTTATGAGGAGCACCCTGTTCGAATTATCGATGAGACCGTTCGTAAGACTCGCAACAAGAGCACCAAGTTCTTGAAAGTGCAATGGTCGCATCATTCCGATAAAGAGGAAACGTGGGAGACCGAAGAGGATATTCGCAAGAAGTATCCGGACCTTTTCTCTTCTCAGTAGGAATCTCGGGGCGCGATTCCTTCAAGGGGGGGCGTTTTGTAACATCCCAAGTATGAAAAACTCCCTTTAGAATGTTTGTTTCTTGTTTTATTATTGTTTTGCATCATGTCATCATAGGCATTGCTTTTGTTTACATTGTTTTGCATCTGTTTTCAATTGTTTTCTATTTCAGATTCAAACCAATTTCCAACTCAAATTGTTCATACTTGTTATGTTACAATTTTCAAATAAAAAGTTCAACTAAAAAACAGCTAGTTGTTTCTATTTAAATAAAACTATTGACTTGTTATTTTATTTAATAACTCATTTAACTGAAATTCCATTCAAAAATTCAAATCACATTTTCCAAAACAGCAACCATGTTGAATTTATGAGAATTATAAAACAATTCTAATCCTTTTGTTTCAATTAAACTATAAGGTCCAAAACTAATTAAATGTTTCCTTTTAATAAATCACTTAATCCCAAATTCATTCAAAATCCAATCAAATTGCAAACAACAACTAAATTCAATTCTTTTGAAAACCAAAGGGTGTACTTGTTGCTATTACAATACTTAATCAATATAAATTATCCCAAACATTTGCTAACCCCTAAAACCATCTGTTTTGATCTCCTTTTCCAAATCTGCAAAAAAAAACAGAAAAAGAATAAAAGAAAAGAGAGGGGGGAAAGGGCAGTCAGCCCAACTGCCCCAAGGCCCGTACCCCCCTCACGGTTCTTCTACCTTCGTACGGCACCCCATCGGGGGTGCCCACGTCTACAGGTACCGGAGCAGACGGCGATCCGAGCTCCACCTCCCCTATAACCTAGCCTCGAGCAGCTCCCCCGTGCCCTAATTTCTTCCCCCCTCCTCTCTCCCTCGAGCGCCGCTCTTCTTCCTCTCTTCCTCCCTCTGGTTTTTTTCTTCTCTGTTATGTACCAAAACCCTCCACCACCGCCGCCTAGCTCCGGCGATCGCCGCCGCCACGGTGCGCTACCGGCCGGTTTAGGGCCGGGAACGGAATCCCCGTTCCCCCTCGTCCTCCTCGACCACTCGTCGGAGACGGAGGCTCACCGGAGCGCCGCCGCCATCCCCGACTTCGCCGCCGTCGCCACCACTGCACCGCCCCGTCTCCTTCCTCTCCCTGGCTGTGAGCATCGCCACCTCCCCCTCGTTTCCTTCCCTCTCCCTTCCCCTCTCTCTGCGCCCGCATCCGCGCCGCACGACCACCGCCCACCAGCCGCACACGCGCGCCACCGCGAGTCGCAGGCCGCCGGCCGCTCTGTTCCCTCCGTCGAGTTCAGTAACAGCACCTGCAACCAAAGAAATTCAGTCAACCACGCTACTGAACAATATACCCAAACCTGCTCCTTACCTGACAACGATCGTAGCAGAGCCGCAGTGGCACAGCGCCTCGCTCGCTCGCCCAGGGGCGCGGGTTCGAGCCACGCGGGAGGCAATTTTGCCTCCCAATTTTTTCCCTTGCGCGCACCCGCGCTGGGCCCGCGCGTCAGTGGCCCTGGAGGCCACCTCGACTCCCAGCCCTGCCACCTAAGCGCCACGCAGGCCCTGGCCCACTGGCAGTGGCCTGTGTGGGTCACTGCGCGGTGCAGTTAAATTTTTCTGCCCCTTTTATTTTAATATCAGTCCAAATTTTTACAGATTAGTCCCTAGAAACAAAACTCAAATAACTTTTAAATGCCAACTCCAAATAAAACAAATAAAATATGCTTACTGAACCAAATTTAATTCTCTACCTTTGTAAACCATTTGTTTTCTGTTTTGAACATTTCAAATTGTTTCAAAATTCAAATTCAAACAATTCATTTCAAATTTGATTAACTGCATAACTAATTCAAACTTAATTCAAATAACACAAATAAAATATGTTTTCCATGCCATTTTGAACCACCTTTTCAAATATAAAATTTGTTTCATGTTTTGAATAATTAAAATTGGTTAAATAATTTAAACCTTGTTTAAATCATTTAAATTTGCTAAATTCATAACTTGCTCAAATTAAATTATTTTTGAACATATAAAATATGTTTTCAAACCAGAAAAACATAATATTTTCAAATATGAATTTTGTTTAATGTTTTGAACAAATAAAATTCAATTAATATTAATAATTGAATTAAATTCATTTAAATCTTGTTTAACTTGTTTAATTCATAAGTAATTCATTCTATTTCCTTTTTCAACAAATGAAACATGTATTCCAACTAGAATTTTGTGTTCTATTCAAATATGAGCTTTGTTATCTATTTTGAACAATTAAAATTGCTGAAAACAACAAATTCTTGTGTAACACCTTTAAGGAACCAAAATCCCATAACTTAATAAATAAAATTCCAAAATTGGTAAACCTTATTTCCAATTGATTCTATTGTTGTTATTTTTCTGTTTTCCTCATCCATGCATCATACTAATCCACTTTCACCTGTTGATTAGTTGTAAAACAATTATTTCAACCTTAATTCATGGGCTTTCCATATGCAATCCAAATTGCATGTGGGTCCATTTAATCGTGTTATGTTACCATGTCAACTAGTTTATTTTTGGTGCATAAATTAAATGGTCATGCATCATACCATGATTGTGCACTATGCCATGTTATTGATTGTTTGTCTATTTGCGTTGTTTGTTTGCTTCTTCTCGAATAGACGACGACGTTGAGACAGACGATCCTTACGACACCCCTTCTGAGGATCTAGCTCAGTACCATGCTGCTGAGCTTGTAGGCAAGTATTCACTCACATGAACCATCGTGTTCCTTTCAACATTGGATACCGATACTTTCCGTTGTCTATTCTGCTAGCCCTATGTATCGTTGCTTGTGCTCTGAACCTATCACATGTTATCCTTAACCCTGATATAGCCTCACCTCCACACCTATAACCCCATTGGTTGTTGCCCGTGTCTTACTAGCATGCTTAGGGTTGTTTTTGCTCGAGTCTGTCGTCCGTTACTTCCTGTTATCATATTTCATTATGTTCCGGGGCTCGATGTTAAACAATCAACCTGTTAATGCTTGGGTAATAATTTGATGATAAGGCACCGGCAGGAGGCCCGGCGTGGTTTTGAGGCCTGCTAGTGTCGACCCTAATTAGGAAAAGGGTCTTGTCTACTGATCCATGATGAGCGTGCTCACCGCATCCGGGTGGTGGTATGGAACCCCCCTCGACTTTGATCTGATCCGCAGTTTGTCCGAAGAGCCACACTTAGTTCGGGTGTTCCATTTGGCTCATACGCATGAATGGGTCGCTCCCATGGTTACTGATGATGATGATGACGCACACATATAGGGCGAGGCCTGTATTGCCGGGGTGTTGCGTCCTGCGGGAGTTTTTCACACTTGCGCTGAGTATTCGGCTGCGTGGCTGGGACCTTATAGCTCCGTGGCTCCTAGGACAGGCTGTAGAGATGGTTCGAGTCGTGTCAAGCCAACCTGAGTTTTAGTTGGTGGCTTGAGTGTGTACGGGTACTGGAGCACACCCTGCAGGGATGAATCTTCTCGAGAAGCCGTGTTGTCCGCGGTTATGTGACGACTTGGTGAAAGTACTGGCTAACAAGTACTCAGACAACTTACACCTAACTATAATAACTTGACTAGTAATAGGTTTATTGACACAATAACCTGAACCATCATTAATCCAACTGTGTGAGTTATCCTCGGATTGCTTCTTTGGATAAGGGGCGAGATCCAGGATGGGTTTGTTTGGAGTTAGCTGGTAGTTGGTTACGATACGCTATCTTATCTCCTTTCTGTTAGCCGGAAGTTGTAATACGTTCTGTAGTTGGTTAGTGCAGCCAGCTGCCGCATCTTTTGTATTCCCCTTTCTTCCGTTGAACCCAAAGCATCTGTGCTTGATGTTGTGGGGTACACTTTGGTGAACTGTGAGTCTTGCTTGCCAGTACGTTTATGTACTGACCCCTTTGGGGCTGTGGTTTCCGCAGACTACGATTCCGAGGATCCCCATGGTGGCTACTACGTGGAGTATGACGAGGCTGTTGACGAGTAGATAGCGGACCCGGGCAGGATCCGAGACTTCGTGGATGGGCTCCGTTTTCCTTTCATTGCCGACCTCTTAGGCCTATTTGGATTTGTCTGTACTCAGACCCTTTGAATGCTTCCGCTGTGATGTAATGATGTATTGTTGGGACATGTGTCCTCTGGATGATTGTATTTGCTATCTCTGCTCTAATGAGAGCTATTTGCAACTTATTTCCATCTTTTGTGTCTTAGAGATATGTTGTGTTGTCACTTTGTTCAACACCGTTGACGTACCATGTGTGTATGGTATGAAGTACGTCAATGGTAGTATCCTGATTTCTATGGGATGGTTTACGTAGACGATGAACAGTAGGGGTTGGTTGTCACACATACGTGTGTTGGCCTACTCGTAAGAGATGCGGGTGCCGGTAAGCCCCGTAATCCAATCATCTACTGTTCAACGGAACTGCGAGTATCCTCTAGAAGTCCGGGTGCGACAAGATCCCCGTAAGAGAGTCACCCCATGCGGAGCAGACCCGACGGGCGATCGATTTGTTGCATACGGCAGTAGCTCAGCAGGTTAATTACCCGGATAATAGGAGTGGAATGCATGGAACACCTTATATCAGCCAGGAACATGGCAATGCCGGCAATATGCAAACAAGTTCAGCGCGACGGAGGGCAGAGCAGCAGCAAATGCCGCCTCCTCCCCGCGTTCAAGCAGCACCAGCAGTATCAGCAGCACAAGCTATTGTGGATAGTTCCAGGGCCAGGAGAGCCGCGGCCGGGTCTGCGCTGCACGGACGATCTAGAACGGTGTGTGCAAAAGAAGGGAGAGTCGGCGCGCAGCTGGGTGCGCCGGGTTATGGAGATATTGCATTCATCTACAGATATTCAGCCGAAGGACGCGTTGCAAGCTATGGCCAAGACATGCAAGTATACGCCTTTAGTGCAGAAGTTAACTCGCATGAAATCCAGTCGGAATGCTTCAGAAGTTACGATGGGAGAACTAATGGATGCGTGCAACAAACATGCTGCTACGGATACCACGGAAGAGGATGTTGATGACAAGAAAGCAAAAGCAAATACGGGTAATAATGGAAGAGCCGGTAATGGATCTACGCCGGGTAACCATGGAGGTAACAATGGGAACAACCAGAATAAGCGCCCGTTCGAGGGGAATTCCGAGTTTGTCGCCAGCACAGAAGCCGGGTCTTCAAGGCCCAGGGCAGAAGGAAATTTCAACGCAGGAAATCACAACGGAGGAAATTATCAAGGGCCACCAAGGCCGGGTAACAACTGGGATATCTTCAGAATGGCGTGCCCGAAACACAGCAGGAACGGAAGGCCGGCTAACCACTCATTGGAGCAATGTGCGGATTTGCAGAGATGGAAGAACGAGGAAGTGAACAAGGCTATGCGAGGTGCAGGCCGGGGAGGAGGACCGGGTCCGGGTGGAAACCCGGGCAACGGCCCACCCCCAGCAGGTAACCCGGGTGTTGGAAATCCGGGTAATAACCAGGGAGGAGCTGGAGGTTTCCAAGCCAACCCCGATCAATTGGGCCAATACCACGTTCACACCACAGGAACTTCTAACAAGGATAGAAAAATACTAAAGAAGGCGGTAAACTCGATTTCCTCGGCTGTCCCAAGATACCTGAGGTGGTCCGAGCAAGATGTAACGTGGAGCAGAAGAGATCACCCAGAAAGGATAGAACACCCGGGAGTCCTAGCATTGGTGGTTGCGCCACAGGTTAATGGTTATGATCTTAAAAAGGTCTTAATGGACGGTGGAAGCAGCATCAACATCCTATATTGGGAAACTTTCCTACGCATGGGTCTCAAGGAGTCTCAGCTACAGAAAAGTTCAACAGTTTTTCACGGGATCGTGCCGGGTCATTCAGCGTGCCCTGAAGGAAAGATCACTTTGGAGGTTGCTTTTGGAGAATCGAAGGACAATTTCCGGGTGGAGTGGCTCACGTTCGAAGTGGTGAAGTTGCGCAGTCCTTATCACGCGCTATTTGGGAGGCCGGCTTACGCCAAGTTCATGGCCAGGCCGTGTTACGTGTACCTACAGCTAAAAATCCCGGGTCCTAAGCAGACCATCACCATACATGGGAGCCGGGATATAGCGGCTGAGTGTGACGAAGGAGATGCGGCAATGGCAGAACAAGCCTGTAGAAAGGAGGAGCTCAAGTATTACCGGTCTCAAGTAGAACCGGATGACAGGACAGCGCTGAAGAGGCCAAACACCGAGGATGAGAGAGCAAAGTTCAAAGCAGCACAAGATACCAAGATGGTGGCCTTTGTCGAGGGTGATCCCTCTAAGCAATTTGCTATAGGATCTAACCTGGACGATGAGCAGGAAAAAGCACTTGTGGAGTTTATTCGTTCGAATCAGGATGTGTTTGCTTGGACGCCTAGCGATATGCCGGGTATCCCTAGAGAGCTGGCAGAGCACAGTTTGCACGTTGATCCCAAGTCTAGGCCTGTGAAGCAGGGCCTGAGGAAGATGAATGAGGAAAGAAGGAAAGCTATAGGGGAAGAAATTGCTCGGCTGCTGACAGCCGGCTTTATCATGGAAGTATTCCACCCAGAGTGGTTGGCAAATCTTCGTGATGAAAAAGACCAACGAGTGGAGGATGTGCATTGATTATACGAGTCTCAACAAGCATTGCCCAAAGGATCCGTTTGCACTTCCAAGGATAGATCAGATCATAGACGCAGTGGCTGGAAGTGACCTACTATGCTTCCTGGATGCATATTCCGGGTATCATCAGATCAAGCTCAAGAAGGAAGACTGGGAGAAAACATCGTTCATAACCCCTTTTGGGGCCTTTTGTTACAAAACCATGACCTTTGGATTGAAGAACGCCGGCGCAACCTATCAGCGGTGCATTCAGAAGTGCTTTGAGGACCAAATTGGACGCAACGTTCACGCTTACGTGGATGACGTGGTGATCAAGACCAGAAAAACAGAGACAATTATTGATGATCTGAAGGAAACATTCAAGAACCTGAGAAGATACCAGATGAAACTTAACCCGACAAAGTGTGTATTTGGAGTCCTAGCAGGGAAGTTACTCGGTTTTATTGTTTCGGAGAGAGGGATTGAAGCAAACCCGGATAAAATCAAAGCTATCCAGAGTCTGAAAAAGCCGGAAAACCTGAAGCATGTTCAGAAGCTTACGGGGTGCGTAGCAGCGCTGAGCCGGTTTATATCAAGACTCGGAGAGAAGGCAGTACCCTTGTACCGGCTCTTGAGGAAATCTGATAAATTCGTTTGGGACCAAGAGGCGGATGAGGCGTTCGAGGCACTAAAGAAGCAGCTATCTGAGGCACCAGTCCTAGCATCCCCGGGTCCTAAAGAGCCCATGTTGCTATACGTTGCAGCGGGGCCCCGGGCGGTTAGCGCAGTGGTTATCGTTGAGCGCAAGGATGATGGAAAGGATCACCCGGTTCAGAGGCCGGTTTATTATGTCAGCGAGGTGTTATCAGAAGCAAAGCAGCGCTACCCACATTGGTAGAAGCTGGTTTTCGGGGTCTTCATGGCCAGCCGGAAATTGAAGCCGTATTTTCAGGAACACCCCATAACAGTGGTTAGCTCTATACCAATGTCGGATATCATCAGAAACTCGGATGCAACAGGTAGAATAGCCAAGTGGGCGATTGAGATGGGAGATTATCACATCAACTACGAGCCCAGGTCAGCAATCAAATCTCAAGCTATAGTTGATTTCATTAATGATTGGACTCACACAGGCATGCCCACAATGACTCCAAGTTCCGAGTCTTGGATAATGCACTTTGATGGTTCCAAGAAATACGAGGGATCAGGAGCTGGAGTGGTGCTCACATCACCCAAAGGAGACAAGTTGAGCTACGTGTTGCAGATTCACTTTGATTGTTCCAACAACGTGGCCGAGTATGAGGCATTATTGCATGGATTGAAGATAGCCAAGGAGATGAACATTAAGAGGATACGGTGCTATGGAGATTCGGACCTTGTGGTACAGCAGGTCTCGGGAACTTGGGATAGAAAAGATGCAACTATGGCAGCATACCGCAGAGAGGTGGACCGGGTTGCCGGGTGTTTTTCCGGGTATGAGGTGGAGCATGTAGATAGAAGAAAAAACGAGGCATCAGATGCACTCGCCAGACTCGGCTCGCGCAGAGAGCCGGTTCCACCCAATGTGTTCCTGGACGAGCTATGGCGGCCGTCAGTTAAAACCGAGTCTGAGGAAGAACTGGCTAACAAAAACCCGGATTTGGAGCTCGTGGCCACAATACGCACTGTTCCCGAGTGGACAGGGCCGTTTCTGGCTTACCTATCACGGGGCGAGTTACCACAGCAAGAGGTACTAGCAAGGCAAATTCTGAGGCGAGCAAAATGTTATTCCATCATCAATGGGGAGTTATATAAAAGGAGCGCTGCAGGAGTATTTTTGCGCTGTGTAGCACCAGAAGAAGGCCGGCAAATCCTGAAAGAGATCCACGAAGGCGACTGTGGGCATCACGCATCCACAAGGTCCCTTGTGGCCAAAGCATATAGGCACGGTTTCTTCTGGCTCACAGCCTTAGCAGATGCGGAACGCTTGGTGGCAAGGTGCGACGGATGCCAAAGGTATGCCCGCCAAATCCATGTGCCGGCTATGGAGTTGCAAACAATTCCTCTGACCTGGCCTTTTGCCGTTTGGGGTATGGACATGGTTGGTCCCTTTCACATGTCACCTTGCAAAAAGACACATCTCTTGGTGGCTATCGATAAATTTACCAAGTGGGTTGAAGTTATGCCAGTTACTAATTGTGAAGCGATTGCGGCAGTTAAGTTCCTGAAAAGGATTATCTACCGGTTCGGGTATCCTCACAGTATAATTACCGACAATGGAACCAACATGTCCCTTGGCGAGATGGAGAAATTCTGTGGTAATAACGGAATCCGGCTTGATATAGCTTCCGTAGCTCATCCACAGGCCAATGGACAAGTGGAGAGGGAAAATCAGGAGTTACTTCGTGGATTAAAGCCACGATTGCGAGTCCCATGTATCAGAACTACTGGAGCATGGGTTGAGGAGTTACCTTCAGTAGTTTGGGGTATCAACACTACACCTAACAGATCTACTCAGATGACACCGTTTTTCATGGTTTATGGTGCAGAAGCGGTGCTGCCGAGTGATATCATCCATGACTCGCCTCGAGTATCGGTTTACGTTGAGGTGGAGAACGAGAAGACCCGGCAGGACGCCGTGGATATGTTAGAAGAACATAGGGAACATACTTTGGAGAGATCATCCATATACCAGCAGGACTTGAGGAGGTATCATAGCCGGAGAGTAAAAACCCGGGTCTTCCAGGAAGGAGACCTGGTTCTGCGCCTGGTACAGTCAAAGGAAGGAAAACACAAGTTATCCCCGCCATGGGAGGGACCGTTCATCATAAGTCCGAATCTGCACAACGGATCATATTACTTGGTAGATGCAAGGGAAGAGTCGGCTACTGTTAATGACACCGCTCATACCACTTCATCTATGCAAGAAAGAGAAAGACCATGGAACGTGGCTCAGCCGCGTCCCTACTATACTTAGTATAGGCTAGATTCACAAAGCGGAATTACACGATGTAACAGGCAGCAGGTTTCAGTTGCACTCTTTTCCTATCCAGGGTACCTAAGGGGACTGGAGGGTTTTTAATGAGGCGGCTTGCTGACCTAACTTTTCTCATATCAATAAAGAGATGGTTAAACAATATATTGTTTCCTTTTCATGTGTTTTTTATCAATTTTTTTACCTCTGTTGTGTTTTTATTTTTTCTTCCAGGTAAGTATTATTTATTGTTCTTAGTACATTAGTTTCTTTAGTAAATTGCATATATTTAGGTCTTGGGACCTGATTGCTTGAATAGCACAGTTACAAACTCAACGACCCGGCCACGATGCCTATGAGTTATAAGGGCCGATTACTTGCAAACAAGTACGACTGCAAGCTTATAACCGGACAAAGGAGCCAAACTTTCTTGACTTTTCTTACTTAAGCTCGATGTGACTCGCACTAAAGTGGCATGCTTCGCTAGCGTATGATTACAGTCAGTCATGATGCCCAATGGGACTTGCCTGACCCTGTCTTCGTACAGCTGTAGCATCATGATTATACACGCGAAAGCCGGCTTACAGTACAAGAGAGTCAAAAGGGTCATATAAACCACAAGTTATGCAGAGTACAAGGTTAATAACCGGAAACTCAAAGTTTATTAAGCATAACTACAAGGATATAAATGGCAAGACTAATACTACATGCTTATTTGGCTGAGTGGAGTTTTGGCTAAGTTTGCATAAAGCTAGTTTTCTCCTATCACTTTTGTAAAACAAACTTTTCTTTTCAAAAGGGTGGCAACATTGGATTAAGATCCAAGCACCACAATACTGTTCACTTGGTCAAATTTTACTTATTGAAATTGATGATGAGATTCTTCCGTCAATCCTTGTCCAGCTGCTCATAGTTGTCCATAACCGGGGACACGGCTAAGATCTTAGTTTGTTGACTCTGCAGAGTTTGTGCACTTTCACCTTCAGACTCAGATCAGCCCAAACATCCTATACACCCTGAGTGCATTAAGGAAAGGAGAAGATTGAGACGAGATCTTTCAGAAGAAATTCCACCACCGTTTGGCTTACCCGTGCCACCTATAATTATGCTACATCTGCTGGTAAGCCTAGTGAGTTCATTCAACTTAATTGATCAAGACAGAGCCCATATGACTAAAGGCTGCACGGGAAGCTACTAAACTTAGAAGGACATAGTAATCTCTTTGTTCCTGGGTGGCCATCCGCAAGTGACAACCTCAAGTGGAATAACCCTTTAGACAAGGGCCCTGAGGCAACACTCAACATAAACCAGTCTTACCACTTCCACCCAGGTGGTTCTTATTAGTTATACTTAGAATTTTCCCTCAAAATCTAGTAAAACAATTTGTAACATTGCATAGCATCTACTAAGTTTAAAGGATATCAAAATAATAAGGTATAAGGGATGGCTACACACTACTAGGATAATAGCATAGCATAATATAACTTATTAAAAAAAAATCCCTATCATGCATACTACTCAAAATTAACTAATGCATATAGAAAATAATGGGTAGTTGATGGTGTGTTACTTGCCTTGTTGAAGTTGGTGAAGATATCACACTCTCTTCACAAAAGATCGTTGCTCTCCATACAATCTATTCATTGAAAACACAATAACCAAATAAACAAGCATCCTAGCAAACAATCATACAAGTGTAGAAAATCAACTAACATATCAAAAGGGGCTTAACCAAGTTGGTTAGGACAAGGTCTAGGTTTGGAATATTTATTCTTTCTTGGTTCCATACTTGTTAAGGAAATTCCAATGGTTTACTTGGAAAGGACTAGGTTGAGTTTGATGTGACCTAACTTTATTATAACCATACTTGTCGAGGAAGTTCCAAGAGTTCACTAAGAATAAACATATTACTTCTTCAACTAAAGTAATGCATGCAAACACTTGGTCATATTCACCTTCAAAAATATTAAAGTGACTATGTTAGTATTTTCCATTGTGGTTAGGGTAGGTCTACTAACTTCATCATCAAAGGGAAAATATTACTAAGTCTTAGGTTTTCCATTTGGGTCAATGGTTGGATAAAAATAACTTGTTACTCTTCAACTTGGGTGGATTGCTTCTAGTCCTCATGTGATTGCCTTCTTGAAGATCATCATCATGCCATCTAAGTTGTTTCCTTCCTTGGTGTGGTGCTTCTCTTGGTTTTGATAGTCTTCATGGTTTTCACTTCACTAATTGGTTTGGGTATGGGATGGGCACAAATACCACTAAGTCAATTTGAAGGAAAATAGAAGAAGGATAGAAATAGAGAGGAAGATGTCTTCTTCTTCATTTATTCATACATTTGTACTTCATTGAGTTTCTTCTATTTGATGTGGAGTCTAAGTCCTTCCTTCAACTTCTTCAACGATATTCCTCATAGATCTTCATGTTGCCACCAAGTTGGTGCTGAAGTTTTCTTCTTGTGCTTGAGTCTTGATCTCCAATTTGCTAGCTTGATGATTTCTTGAAGCATGAAAGGGGAGTGGAGAAGTAGATACAAAACTAAATTTTCACTACTTGGTACTATATGTGATTGACACATTCTAAGGACTTGGCTTGGCTCCAAATAGACATAACATAAAGGAAAAACAGTTGAAAACAATTCCTAAGACATGGTAAAGATGGATGAATCACTAGGTTGGGTTTTTGGTCAAAAACACATGGTCATGGTCTAAGGATGTCCAAAATGGTTGGGCAAGGTTTTTCTGGTCCAAGGTTGTCAAATGGAACAATTTTGCAAAAGGAACTATATTGAAAATATTTATAGAAATTAATCTATGTCAAAAATACTCAAATAGACAACTAAATTCTAAATTCAATTTTAATTTGTTCAAACATTATTTTGGGACAGAGGTTATGAAAGTACACATCCTAAGGTTTCCAAATATATTTTATTTACAATTTTTGGATTTGTAGAATTTGAATTATGCCAAATTTCATCAAACAAGCATATTTGAATTTGAACAGTTTTAAGTTTGTCAAATTTAAATTTGGCCAATGCCAAAAGTTTCTAGATGTCATGGGCTTTTCAAAAAGTCCAATATTGCTAAAATTGCAATTATAGATTTAACGTTATTTACAAAGATCTACAAATAACAAGTGTGTGCACGTATCAAATTTCAATTTATTTGAATCTACTGTGTTCTACACATTGTGCTGATTTAAAAAAGTACAAAATCATCTAGTTTGGATCTGTGGTTCAAAAGTTATTGCAATTCTAAGATGGGGGGCTTTTCTGCAAATTTATAAGGGCTTCTCTGTTAAAAGAAAAATAGGACGATCCGAGGGAACCTAAACGGAGCGATCTGATTGGCTGGAAACGTTTCGCGTGGATTGCTGTTGTGAGCCGTGGGATTTAAGTGCCAAGGGACGACCCAGATTAAAAGTACCGGTTTACTTAAAGTTTCTAATCGCAGCCGTCCACACAGATCTAACGGCCACGGATGGGCTAGGGTTACCTCGCCGGTGGAGTTCGCCGGAAAATGGCAACGGGGCGGCCGGCGATGCAGTTTCCTCGACGGCGGCGAGGATCCAGTGGCTCCTGGGGCTCGGGAAGACGACGGGAAGACGCAGAGCAGCACCACGAGGTCGATGGTGACCACGGTGTGCTCGCACGCTTCCGGGATGGGCTGCGTCGAGTGGATGGTGGCGGGAGATCTCCGGTGAGCTTCGGTCGTCGTTGTCGTGGCCTCTTTGCTGCGGCAAAAATTGGCAAAAGGCATGAGGGAGGGGCGCGCGGACAAGGGAAACAAACGGAGGGGGTTCTCGGGCTCAAGGAAGGTCTCACCGTGCCGAAGGAGAAGAAATACGGCGGTGGCCTGGGACTATTCCGGTGAGAAATTTTGGGGGCCTGGGGGCGTCTCGGGCTGGGATTGCTTGGGGGAAATGAAGAGGGCACCTAGGAGATTTAAGGACGAGGCTAGGCGCATCAAATGCGAGGAAGAAACGCTCGAAATCAAGGAATTGATTTCTTCAGTTTCGGTAAGGAAGAGAAACGCAGGAGCTTGATGACGATGACGTCATCATGACGTCATCACCCCTTTTTCTTTTTCTTTTTATTTCTGTTTTCTTATTTAATTTATATCTTCTGTTTAAATAATCAAATCAACATGGAACAAAATTCTAAATTCATAATATTTGAAATACTTTCTAACAATACCATTTTTATAAACTTTTCAACATATTACATTTTTGAATTATGAAATTTGAATAATTCATTAAAAGTGACTTAATAGCATTTTTAATAGAAAATCAAATTTAATTTTGAGAAAGGGTTTTATAAAAATAAAGAGACATTATATAAGTCAAATATCATTTTTGAAAATCATTTACACTTGTTTTTCTATTTTATATTTTGAAATAAAAATGATTTCACTAATAACCTATTAATGCCATTTTATAAATATCAATTATATAAATGAAAATTATTGGTTGAATAAAATATCAGAGACAACAATGTGATCAAATGAAATTTTCCAAAATCATTTTTAATGGTTTTCATATTTTATGATTTTTAAAATATGAAGAAACAATGATAGTCACTTAATAGAAAACATTAATTTTTAAATGATTAAAACAATTTTTAGAAATATTTTCTATGGTTCAACTATTGTTTTCTAAGACCCTTTTAGGAACTTTCATAATTTATATATTCAACATATTAGTGAAACCACAATTAGTATCCTTTTGTTATATTTCAAACATAGAGAATTATTTAATAAATTTGGAAAATGGGGTTTAGTAAAAGCAGAAAGGTTTTCCCAAATGAAAACATTGTTTTCTCAAAGTATCTTACTTGTTTTCATAAACAATTTATTTCTATAGCACTATATTATTTTGTTGATTGACATAACACTTGGAAAACAAGGATCCAACTTATATCTATTTTGGGGTTATCAATAATAGTGAAACCCTTTTTAAAGACAAGAAGAAAATATTAGAGATAATAATTCTCTAGTTTTTATATATCAAAAATATTTTCAAGATCATAATTGGGTTGAAAACATATTTGGTGTAAGGGTTTGCTTAAGAAGAAATATTTTCTTTATGTAGAAATATTTATTTTGAAATGACTTTAGGGTTTATGGAATAGAGGTATATTGGATTTTCATTTCCAAAACATTAGAACATGTATTGTTTTGTTTTGTTTCTTGCATCTCATTTGGTTTTTGGTGACTTGCATAACATGAAAACAAAAAGTTTCAAATTTTTGTGATTTTTGCACTTTCCAAAAATCAGGGATGTTACAGACTACCACCCTTAAAAGAAATCTCGTCCCGAGATTTGGGAAGACTAGAAAGAAAGATTAGGTTTGGGTAAGTGGGTTCCAAGACAACTGGGTGGGCTACCACCCTTAAAAGAAACTTTTGTGGGTAGTCTAATTTCATTAGATTAGAGTGTAGATTGATTTGAGATTGGCTGGAGTAGAACTTTCCTTTGTGGTAGAGGTGTAGACTAACATAGTTATGTTGGACTACCTTTGACACTGAGGGGTCACTCTTTGGGTCAATCAAAAGATCAAGTTGAGAGGATTTCACAACATCATCTCATTATAATGGGAACACATTTCTCAGACATTCATTGTATTTTATTACATTGGAAGTTTCTTAAGGGAACATTTGTTTCTAAAGTAAAACTTTGCATAAGTCTCATTCTTGAAATGATACTTCTCGATGCTCATCATGTCTTCTTGAAGTATTGGCCTCCTTATAACTTCATGCTTCTCAAACTATCCTAACTTTGGGTTTTGGTGGCATGTTCTTCCTTTGTGGGCATTTGCTTGAATAATGCCCCATGTTTCTGCACTTATAACACTGTATATGGCTGAGGTTCTTCTCTTTAAGGCAATCATCTGTGAAGTGTCCAGTCTCTCTACAACGATGGCAAAATACCATAGACATGTCTCTTTCCCCTTTCATTGGTATGATCTTGGCCATCATATCTTCATACTGTTGTCCAGTATACTCAACTATGTTGGTTGAAGGTCTGGGTTTCTTGTTGGGACAATTTCTAGATAAATGTCCATCTTCTTCACAAGAATAGCAATTTTTGGTGGAGTGTTTGGATGAATATGGATGTTGTGTAGTCTTGGCTCTAGTATCCATCTTGACATGGTCCACCTGAATAGTATCCAGCTTGCGTTTTCCCTTCACATCTGGTTTTCCTAAGTTCTCTTGGATTGCACTAAGCATTTCCATTTTGGCTTGTTTTCCAACTTGTTGTACCATGGGGTAAAGTGGACATTGTGTTGGAACATGTGTTATTCCTTCACACAGAAAATAAGTAACTTGAGTGAAGTATCCTTCTGTTGAGTTGTTTGCATCACCATGGGGCCACTCATCAGGACAATCTTTGGAATAGTGTCCTATCTCTCCACAAGGTTTGCAGGCTTTGGGTGTTGAAAACATTTCTTCTTCCATCTCCTGGTTATCTCTAACTACCAAGGGTTGATTGTTTTCACTATTGGCCAAGTTTGGGACATCATCTTCCCTATCTGTGATTGAGTATCCAACACTTGTTGCATTCCTGGTGTTAACTTCATATTGGGGTTGCTTGCTTGGTTCTGGGTCATCAGTTGTATCAGCTGAGTTTGAGCTTCTAGTAGCATCTGCATTGTTATTGAGTTCTCCGGGTTGTTGGCATTATGGTTAGGCATCTGTTTTGAGGTTTTAGGGAAGATGAGTAAAGGTTAGAAAGGATCTAAGAAGGTTCCTATCCAAACACAGCAGATCAAGGAAACTCATCTTACAAACAACACATAACAAACAGAAAGCAACATATTCATCACACCAAACAACATAGTTTTTGAAAACAAACTAGTATTGTCATACCACACTCATTGGTATGATCAATACACTAACACGTTAACGTTGTTCTAACCAAGTAACTAGATTGGTGGTCTCATCTATATCTTCTTGAGCTTCTCTTCATATTCTTCTCTCCATGTCTTGAGGTGTTCTTGATTGTTGGGAAGTCTATGTTTTTCTTCAAATTCTTCAAAAATCTTGAGTGTAGGACTTCATGTGGTGAAAATACTCCTTGCACTTCTTGGTATGGTCATCAACAATCTTGCCTTGATGGTATTCAAGAAGTAGGTCATCTAGAAAATTTTGAAGGTGAATAGTAGATGAGAGGATATGAGAAAGATTAATATGATTGTTTTGTTTCTAGAAAGTTTGAACATAGAAAGTTTTCAATCCTAGGGTGATCAATGGGTTATTAACAACTTGTTGCAAATTGGATATTCACTATAGTGAGAGATACATGCACCCGCTAGCCAATCAGGGAACGGTCTCGTGTCCATGGACACGTAAAGTTGTCCGGGCCGCTTCATCTCACTA
Source organism: Alopecurus myosuroides (assembly GCA_028641055.1). Classification (NCBI taxonomy): domain Eukaryota; kingdom Viridiplantae; phylum Streptophyta; class Magnoliopsida; order Poales; family Poaceae; genus Alopecurus; species Alopecurus myosuroides. The sequence continues at coordinate 108,222,056 of CM054060.1, forward strand.
TGCCGCTAGGATCCAAAATAGTCTAAGGAGATAATAACATGATCAAAATGACTTCCAAACCTAAGGGTCTCGAATCCTACAGGCAACACAATGCTCTGATACCATTTTGTAGCATCCCAACTTTTAATAAAGATGGAATACCTGTGTTATTGTGCTAGTCCCTGGATCAATTGCTAGCACCACAGTACAAAATGAAATATCATGCAAATGCATCAAATTCTATTATATCGCATGATCCAGTCTTACAAAATAGTATTACAACTTGCATAGTCTTAGAAGACTAGCAGAGAACAAAGAAATACAGCGGAAAACATAGAACAACATTGAGCCCATCTTCTTCATGTGCCACAGGAACAACATGTTGGCGATAGTCTCGAGATCCTAAACGAAATCCTCACTCGTCTTCAGAAACATCTGCAATATGGAATATGCAGCCACAAGGGAGTCAATACAATTTAATGTATTGGCAAGTAACACTATGGTGGATATAAATGGCAAGACTAATACTACATGCTTATTTGGCTGAGTGGAGTTTTGGCTAAGTTTGCATAAAGCTAGTTTTCTCCTATCACTTTTGTAAAACAAACTTTTCTTTTCAAAAGGGTGGCAACATTGGATTAAGATCCAAGCACCACAATACTGTTCACTTGGTCAAATTTTACTTATTGAAATTGATGATGAGATTCTTCCGTTAATCCTTGTCCAGCTGCTCATAGTTGTCCATAACCGGGGACACGGCTAAGACCTTAGTTTGTTGACTCTGCAGAGTTTGTGCACTTTCACCTTCAGACTCAGATCAGCCCAAACATCCTATACACCCTGAGTGCATTAAGGAAAGGAGAAGATTGAGACAAGATCTTTCAGAAGAAATTCCACCACCGTTTGGCTTACCCGTGCCACCTATAATTATGCTACATCTGCTGGTAAGCCTAGTGAGTTCATTCAACTTAATTGATCAAGACAGAGCCCATATGACTAAAGGCTGCACGGGAAGCTACTAAACTTAGAAGGACATAGTAATCTCTTTGTTCCTGGGTGGCCATCCGCAAGTGACAACCTCAAGTGGAATAACCCTTTAGACAAGGGCCCTGAGGCAACACTCAACATAAACCAGTCTTACCACTTCCACCCAGGTGGTTCATTTATTAGTTATACTTAGAATTTTCCCTCAACATCTAGTAAAACAATTTGTAACATTGCATATCATCTACTAAGTTTAAAGGATATCAAAATAATAAGGTATAAGGGATGGCTACACACTACTAGGATAATAGCATAGCATAATATAACTTATTAAAAAAAATCCCTATCATGCTTACTACTCAAAATCAACTAATGCATATAGAAAATAATGGGTAGTTGATGGTGTGTTACTTGCCTTGTTGAAGTTGGTGAAGATATCACACTCTCTTCACAAAAGATCGTTGCTCTCCGTACAATCTATTCATTGAAAACACAATAACCAAATAAACAAGCATCCTAGCAAAAAAAACATACAAGTGTAGAAAAGAAACTAACATATCAAAAGGGGCTTAACCAAGTTGGTTAGGACAAGGTCTAGGTTTGGAATATTTATTCTTTCTTGGTTCCATACTTGTTAAGGAAATTCCAATGGTTTACTTGGAAAGGACTAGGTTGAGTTTGATGTGACCTAACTTTATTATAACCATACTTGTCGAGGAAGTTCCAAGAGTTCACTAAGAATAAACATATTACTTCTTCAACTAAAGTAATGCATGCAAACACTTGGTCATATTCACCTTCAAAAATATTAAAGTGACTATGTTAGTATTTTCCATTGTGGTTAGGGGTAGGTCTACTAACTTCATCATCAAAGGGAAAATATTACTAAGTCTTAGGTTTTCCATTTGGGTCAATGGTTGGACAAAAATAACTTGTTACTCTTCAACTTGGGTGGATTGCTTCTAGTCCTCATGTGATTGCCTTCTTGAAGATCATCATCATGCCATCTAAGTTGTTTCCTTCCTTGGTGTGGTGCTTCTCTTGGTTTTGATAGTCTTCATGGTTTTCACTTCACTAATTGGTTTGGGTATGGGATGGGCACAAATACCACTAAGTCAATTTGAAGGAAAATAGAAGAAGGATAGAAATAGAGAGGAAGATGTCTTCTTCTTCATTTCTTCATACATTTGTACTTCATTGAGTTTCGTCTATTTGCTGTGGAGTCTAAGTCCTTCATTCAACTTCTTCAACGATATTCCTCATAGATCTTCATGTTGCCACCAAGTTGGAGCTGAAGTTTTCTTCTTGTGCTTGAGTCTTGATCTCCAATTTGCTAGCTTGATGATTTCTTGAAGCATGAAAGGGGAGTGGAGAAGTAGATAGAAAACTAAATTTCCACTACTTCGTACTATATGTGATTGACACATTCTAAGGACTTGGCTTGGCTCCAAATAGACATAACATAAAGGAAAAACAATTGAAAACAATTCCTAAGACATGGTAAAGATGGATGAATCACTAGGTTGGGTTTTTGGTCAAAAACACATGGTCATGGTCCAAGGATGTCCAAAATGGTTGGGCAAGGTTTTTATGGTCCAAGGTTGTCAAATGGAACAATTTTGCAAAAGGAACTATATTGAAAATATTTATAGAAATTAATCTATGTCAAAAATACTCAAATAGACAACTAAATTCTAAATTCAATTTTAATTTGCTCAAATATTATTTTGGGACAGAGGTTATGAAAGAACACATCCTAAGGTTTCCAAATATATTTTATTTACAATTTTTGGATTTGTAGAATTTGAATTATGCCAAATTTCATCAAACAAGCATATTTGAATTTGAACAGTTTTAAGTTTGTCAAATTTAAATTTGGCCAGTGCCAAAAGTTTCTAGATGTCATGGGCTTTTCAAAAAGTACAATATTGCTAAATTTGCAATTATAGATCTAAAGTTATTTACAAAACAATATTTACAAAGATCTACAAATAACAAGTGTGTGCACGTATCAAATTTCAATTTATTTGAATCTACTGTGTTTTACACATTGTGCTGATTTCAAAAAGTACAAAATCATCTAGTTTGGATCTGTGGTTCAAAAGTTATTGCAATTCTAAGATGGGGGGCTTTTCTGCAAATTTATAAGGGCTTCTCTGTTAAAAGAAAAATAGGACGATCCGAGGGAACCTAAACGGAGCGATCTGATTGGCTGGAAACGTTTCGCGTGGATTGCTGTTGTGAGCCGTGGGATTTAAGTGCCAAGGGACGACCCAGATTAAAAGTACCGGTTTACTTAAAGTTTCTAATCGCAGCCGTCCACATAGATCTAACGGCCACGGATGGGCTAGGGTTACCTCGCCGGTGGAGTTCGCCGGAAAATGGCCACGGGGCGGCCGACGATGTAGTTTCCTCGACGGCGGCGAGGATCCAGTGGCTCCCGGGGCTCGGGAAGACGACGGGAAGACGCAGAGCAGCACCACGAGGTCGATGGTGACCACGGTGTGCTCGCACGCTTCCGGGATGGGCTGCGTCGAGTGGATGGTGGCGGGAGATCTCCGGTGAGCTTCGGTCGTCGTTGTCGTGGCCTCTTTGCTGCGGAAAAAATTGGCAAAAGGCATGAGGGAGGGGCGCGCGGACAAGGGAAAAAAACGGAGGGGGTTCTCGGGCTCAAGGAAGGTCTCACCGTGCCGAAGGAGAAGAAATACGGCGGTGGCCTGGGACTACTCCGGTGAGAAATTTTGGGGGCCTGGGGGCGTCTCGGGCTGGGATTGCTTGGGGGAAATGAAGAGGGCACCTAGGAGATTTAAGGACGAGGCTAGGCGCATCAAATGCGAGGAAGAAACGCTCGAAATCAAGGAATTGATTTCTTCAGTTTCGGTAAGGAAGAGAAACGCAGGAGCTTGATGACGATGACGTCATCATGACGTCATCACCCCTTTTTCTTTTTCTTTTTATTTTTGTTTTCTTATTTAATTTATATCTTCTGTTTAAATAATCAAATCAACATGGAACAAAATTCTAAATTCATAATATTTGAAATACTTTCTAACAATACCATTTTTATAAACTTTTCAACATATTACATTTTTGAATTATGAAATTTGAATAATTCATTAAAAGTGACTTAATAGCCTTTTTAATAGAAAATCAAATTTAATTTTGAGAAAGGGTTTTATAAAAATAAAGAGATATTATATAAGTCAAATATCATTTTTGAAAATCATTTACACTTGTTTTTCTATTTTAAGTTAATAACCTATTAATGCCATTTTAAAAATATCAATTATATAAATGAAAATTATTGGTTGAATAAAATATGAGAGACAACAATGTGATCAAATGAAATTTTCCAAAATCATTTTTAATGGCTTTCATATTTTATGATTTTTAAAATATGAAGAAACAATGATAGTCACTTAATAGAAAACATTAATTTTTATATGATTAAACAATTTTTAGAAATATTTTCTATGGTTCAACTATTGTTTTCTAAGACCCTTTTAGGAACTTTCATAATGTATATATTCAACATATTAGTGAAACCACAATTAGTATCCTTTTGTTATATTTCAAACATAGAGAATTATTTAATAAATTTGGAAAATGGGGTTTAGTAAAAGTAGAAAGGTTTTCCCAAATGAAAACATTGTTTTCTCAAAGTATCTTACTTGTTTTCATAAACAATTTATTTCTATAGCACTATATTATTTTGTTGATTGACATAACACTTGGAAAACAAGGATCCAACTTATATCTATTTTGGGGTTATCAATAATAGTGAAACCCTTTTTAAAGACAAGAAAAAAATATTAGAGATAACAATTCTCTAGTTTTTATATATCAAAAATATTTTCAAGATCATAATTGGGTTTAAAACATATTTGATGTAAGGGTTTGCTTAAGAAGAAATATTTTCTTTATGTAGAAATATTTATTTTGAAATGACTTTAGGGTTTATGGAATAGAGGTATATTGGATTTTCATTTCCAAAACATTAGAACATGTATTGTTTTGTTTTGTTTCTTGCATCTCATTTGGTTTTTGGTGACTTGCATAACATGAAAACAAAAAGTTTCAAATTTTTGTGATTTTTGCACTTTCCAAAAATCAGGGATGTTACAAACTACCACCCTTAAAAGAAATCTCGTCCTGAGATTTGGGAAGACTAGAAAGAAAGATTAGGTTTGGGTAAGTGGGTTCCAAGACAACTGGGTGGGCTACCACCCTTAAAAGAAACTTTTGTGGGTAGTCTAATTTCATTAGATTAGAGTGTAGATTGATTTGAGATTGGCTGGAGTAGAACTTTCCTTTGTGGTAGAGGTGTAGACTAACATAGGTATGTTGGACTACCTTTGACACTGAGGGGTCACTCTTTGGGTCAATCAAAAGATCAAGTTGGGAGTATTTCTCAACATCATCTCATTATAATGGGAACACATTTCTCAGACATTCATTGTATTTTATTACATTGGAAGTTTCTTAAGGGAACATTTGTTTCTAAAGTAAAACTTTGCATAAGTCTCATTCTTGAAATGATACTTCTCGATGCTCATCATGTCTTCTTGAAGTATTGGCCTCCTTATAACTTCATGCTTCTCAAACTATCCTAACTTTGGGTTTTGGTGGCATGTTCTTCCTTTGTGGGCATTTGCTTGAATAATTCCCCATGTTTCTGCACTTATAACACTGTATATGGCTGAGGTTCTTCTCTTTAAGGCAATCATCTGTGAAGTGTCCAGTCTCTCTACAACGATGGCAAAATACCATAGACATGTCTCTTTCCCCTTTCATTGGTATGATCTTGGCCATCATATCTTCATACTGTTGTCCAGTAAACTCAACTATGTTGGTTGAAGGTCTGGGTTTCTTGTTGGGACAATTTCTAGATAAATGTCCATCTTCTTCACAAGAATAGCAATTTTTGGTGGAGTGTTTGGATGAATATGGATGTGGTGTAGTCTTGGCTCCAGTATCCATCTTGACATGGTCCACCTGAATAGTATCCAGCTTGCGTTTTCCCTTCACATCTGGTTTTCCTAAGTTCTCTTGGATTGCACTAAGCATTTCCATTTTGGCTTGTTGTCCAACTTGTTGTTCCATGGGGTAAAGTGGACATTGTGTTGGAACATGTGTTGTTCCTTCACACAGAAAACAAGTAACTTGAGTGAAGTATCCTTCTGTTGAATTGTTTGCATCACCATGGGGCCACTCATCTGGACAATCTTTGGAATAGTGTCCTATCTCTCCACAAGGTTTGCAGGCTTTGGGTGTTGAAAATATTTCTTCTTCTATCTCCTGGTTATCTCTAACTACCAAGGGTTGATTGTTTTCACTATTGGCCAAGTTTTGGGACATCATCTTCACTATCTGTGATTGAGTATCCAACACTTGTTGCATTCCTGGTGTTAACTTCATATTGGGGTTGCTTGCTTGGTTCTGGGTCATCAGTTGTATCAGCTGAGTTTGAGCTTCTAGTAGCATATGCATTGTTATTGAGTTCTCCGGGTTGTTGGCATTATGGTTAGGCATCTGTTTTGAGGTTTTAGGGAAGATGAGTAAAGGTTAGAAAGGATCTAAGAAGGTTCCTATCCAAACACAGCAGATCAAGGAAACTCATCTTACAAACAACACATAACAAACAGAAAGCAACATATTCATCACACCAAACAACATAGTTTTTGAAAACAAACTAGTATTGTCATACCACACTCATTGGTATGATCAATACACTAACACGTTAACGTTGTTCTAACCAAGTAACTAGATTGGTGGTCTCATCTATATCTTCTTGAGCTTCTCTTCATATTCTTCTCTCCATGTCTTGAGGTGTTCTTGATTGTTGGGAAGTCTATGTTTTTCTTCAAATTCTTCAAAAATCTTGAGTGTAGGACTTCATGTGGTGAAAATACTCCTTGCACTTCTTGGTATGGTCATCAACAATCTTGCCTTGATGGTATTCAAGAAGTAGGTCATCTAGAAAATTTTGAAGGTGAATAGTAGATGAGAGGATATGAGAAAGATTAAGATGATTGTTTTGTTTCTAGAAAGTTTGAACATAGAAAGTTTTCAATCCTAGGGTGATCAATGGGTTATTAACAACTTGTTGCAAATTGGATATTCACTATAGTGAGAGATACATGCACCCGCTAGCCAATCAGGGAACGGTCTCGTGTCCATGGACACGTAAAGTTGTCCGGGCCGCTTCATCTCACTATGCCGCTAGGATCCAAAATAGTCTAAGGAGATAATAACATGATCCAAATGACTTCCAAACCTAAGGGTCTCGAATCCTACAGGCAACACAATGCTCTGATACCATTTTGTAGCATCCCAACTTTTAATAAAGATGGAATACCTGTGTTATTGTGCTAGTCCCTGGATCAATTGCTAGCACCACAGTACAAAATGAAATATCATGCAAATGCATCAAATTCTATTACATCGCATGATCCAGTCTTACAAAATAGTATTACAACTTGCATAGTCTTAGAAGACTAGCAGAGAACAAAGAAATACAGCGGAAAACATAGAACAACATTGAGCCCATCTTCTTCATGTGCCACAGGCAAAACATGTTGGCGATAGTCTCGAGATCCTAAACGAAATCATCACTCGTCTTCAGAAACATCTGCAATATGGAATATGCAGCCACAAGGGAGTCAATACAATTTAATGTATTGGCAAGTAACACTATGGTGGATATAAATGGCAAGACTAATACTACATGCTTATTTGGCTGAGTGGAGTTTTGGCTAAGTTTGCATAAAGCTAGTTTTCTCCTATCACTTTTGTAAAACAAACTTTTCTTTTCAAAAGGGTGGCAACATTGGATTAAGATCCAAGCACCACAATACTGTTCACTTGGTCAAATTTTACTTATTGAAATTGATGATGAGATTCTACCGTTAATCCTTGTCCAGCTGCTCATAGTTGTCCATAACCGGGGACACGGCTAAGATCTTAGTTTGTTGACTCTGCAGAGTTTGTGCACTTTCACCTTCAGACTCAGATCAGCCCAAACATCCTATACACCCTGAGTGCATTAAGGAAAGGAGAAGATTGAGACGAGATCTTTCAGAAGAAATTCCACCACCGTTTGGCTTACTCGTGCCACCTATAATTGTGCTACATCTGCTGGTAAGCCTAGTGAGTTCATTCAACTTAATTGATCAAGACAGAGCCCATATGACTAAAGGCTGCACGGGAAGCTACTAAACTTAGAAGGACATAGTAATCTCTTTGTTCCTGGGTAGCCATCCGCAAGTGACAACCTCAAGTGGAATAACCCTTTAGACAAGGGCCCTGAGGCAACACTCAACATAAACCAGTCTTACCACTTCCACCCAGGTGGTTCATTTATTAGTTATACTTAGAATTTTCCCTCAACATCTAGTAAAACAATTTGTAACATTGCATAGCATCTACTAAGTTTAAAGGATATCAAAATAATAAGGTATAAGGGATGGCTACACACTACTAGGATAATAGCATAGCATAATATAACTTATTAAAAAATCCCTATCATGCATACTACTCAAAATCAACTAATGCATATAGAAAATAATGGGTAGTTGATGGTGTGTTACTTGCCTTGTTGAAGTTGGTGAAGATATCACACTCTCTTCACAAAAGATCGTTGCTCTCCGTACAATCTATTCATTGAAAACACAATAACCAAATAAACAAGCATCCTAGCAAACAAACATACAAGTGTAGAAAAGCAACTAACATATCAAAAGGGGCTTAACCAAGTTGGTTAGGACAAGGTCTAGGTTTGGAATATTTATTCTTTCTTGGTTCCATACTTGTTAAGGAAATTCCAATGGTTTACTTGGAAAGGACTAGGTTGAGTTTGATGTGACCTAACTTTATTATAACCATACTTGTCGAGGAAGTTCCAAGAGTTCACTAAGAATAAACATATTACTTCTTCAACTAAAGTAATACATGCAAACACTTGGTCATATTCACCTTAAAAATATTAAAGTGACTATGTTAGTATTTTCCATTGTGGTTAGGGTAGGTCTAATAACTTCATCATCAAAGGGAAAATATTACTAAGTCTTAGGTTTTCCATTTGGGTCAATGGTTGGACAAAAATAACTTGTTACTCTGCAACTTGGGTGGATTGCTTCTAGTCCTCATGTGATTGCCTTCTTGAAGATCATCATCATGCCATCTAAGTTGTTTCCTTCCTTGGTGTGGTGCTTCTCTTGGTTTTGATAGTCTTCATGGTTTTCACTTCACTAATTGGTTTGGGTATGGGATGGGCACAAATACCACTAAGTCAATTTGAAGGAAAATAGAAGAAGGATAGAAATAGAGAGGAAGATGTCTTCTTCTTCATTTCTTCATACATTTGTACTTCATTGAGTTTCTTCTATTTTCTGTGGAGTCTAAGTCCTTCCTTCAACTTCTTCAACGATATTCCTCATAGATCTTCATGTTGCCACCAAGTTGCAGCTGAAGTTTTCTTCTTGTGCTTGAGTCTTGATCTCCAATTTGCTAGCTTGATGATTTCTTGAAGCATGAAAGGGGAGTGGAGAAGTACATAGAAAACTAAATTTTCACTACTTGGTACTATATGTGATTGACACATTCTAAGGACTTGGCTTGGCTCCAAATAGACATAACATAAAGGAAAAACAGTTGAAAACAATTCCTAAGACATGGTAAAGATGGATGAATCGCTAGGTTAGGTTTTTGGTCAAAAAACACATAATCATGGTCCAAGGATGTCCAAAATGGTTGGGCAAGGTTTTTCTGGTCCAAGGTTGTCAAATGGAATAATTTTGCAAAAGGAACTATATTGAAAATATTTATAGAAATTAATCTATGTCAAAAATACTCAAATAGACAACTAAATTCTAAATTCAATTTTAATTTGTTCAAATATTATTTTGGGACAGAGGTTATGAAAGTACACATCCTAAGGTTTCCAAATATATTTTATTTACAATTTTTGGATTTGTAGAATTTGAATTATGCCAAATTTCATCAAACAAGCATATTTGAATTTGAACAGTTTTAAGTTTGTCAAATTTAAATTTGGCCAGTGCCAAAAGTTTCTAGATGTCATGGGCTTTTCAAAAAGTCCAATATTGCTAAATTTGCAATTATAGATCTAAAGTTATTTACAAAACAATATTTACAAAGATCTACAAATAACAAGTGTGTGCACGTATCAAATTTCAATTTATTTGAATCTACTGTGTTCTACACATTGTGCTGATTTCAAAAAGTACAAAATCATCTAATTTGGATCTGTGGTTCAAAAGTTATTGCAATTCTAAGATGGGGGGCTTTTCTGCAAATTTATAAGGGCTTCTCTGTTAAAAGAAAAATAGGACGATCCGAGGGAACCTAAACGGAGCGATCTGATTGGCTGGAAACGTTTCGCGTGGATTGCTGTTGTGAGCCGTGGGATTTAAGTGCCAAGGGACGACCCAGATTAAAAGTACCGGTTTACTTAAAGTTTCTAATCGCAGCCGTCCACACAGATCTAACGGCCACGGATGGGCTAGGGTTACCTCGCCGGTGGAGTTCGCCGGAAAATGGCCACGGGGCGGCCGGCGATGCAGTTTCCTCGACGGCGGCGAGGATCCAGTGGCTCCCGGGGCTCGGGAAGACGACGAGAAGACGCAGAGCAGCACCACGAGGTCGATGGTGACCACGGTGTGCTCGCACGCTTCCGGGATGGGCTGCGTCGAGTGGATGGTGGCGGGAGATCTCCGGTGAGCTTCGGTCGTCGTTGTCGTGGCCTCTTTGCTGCGGCAAAAATTGGCAAAAGGCATGAGGGAGGGGCGCGCGGACAAGGGAAACAAACGGAGGGGGTTCTCGGGCTCAAGGAAGGTCTCACCGTGCCGGAGGAGAAGAAATACGACGCCGGCCTGGGACTACTCCGGTGAGAAATTTTGGGGGCCTGGGGGCGTCTCGGGCTGGGATTGCTTGGGGGAAATAAAGAGGGCACCTAGGAGATTTAAGGACGAGGCTAGGCGCATCAAATGCGAGGAAGAAACGCTCGAAATCAAGGAATTGATTTCTTCAGTTTCGGTAAGGAAGAGAAACGCAGGAGCTTGATGACGATGACGTCATCATGACGTCATCACCCCTTTTTCTTTTTCTTTTTATTTCTGTTTTCTTATTTAATTTATATCTTCTGTTTAAATAATCAAATCAACATGGAACAAAATTCTAAATTCATAATATTTGAAATACTTTCTAACAATACTATTTTTATAAACTTTTCAATATATTACATTTTTTAATTATGAAATTTGAATAATTCATTAAAAGTGACTTAATAGCATTTTTAATAGAAAATCAAATTTAATTTTGAGAAAGGGTTTTATAAAAATAAAGATACATTATATAAGTCAAATATCATTTTTGAAAATCATTTACACTTGTTTTGCTATTTTATATTTTGAAATAAAAATGATTTCACTAATAACCTATTAATGCCATTTTAAAAATATCAATTATATAAATGAAAATTATTGGTTGAATAAAATATCAGAGACAACAATGTGATCAAATGAAATTTTCCAAAATCATTTTTAATGGTTTTCACATTTTATGATTTTTAAAATATGAAGAAACAATGATAGTCACTTAATAGAAAACATTAATTTTTATATGATTAAAACAATTTTTAGAAATATTTTCTATGGTTCAACTATTGTTTTCTAAGACCCTTTTAGGAACTTTCATAATGTATATATTCAACATATTAGTGAAACCATAATTAGTATCCTTTTGTTATATTTCAAACATAGAGAATTATTTAATAAATTTGGAAAATGGGGTTTAGTAAAAGCAGAAAGGTTTTCCCAAATGAAAACATTGTTTTCTCAAAGTATCTTACTTGTTTTCATAAACAATTTATTTCTATAGCACTATATTATTTTGTTGATTGACATAACACTTGGAAAACAAGGATCCAACTTATATCTATTTTGGGGTTATCAATAATAGTGAAACCCTTTTTAAAGACAAGAAGAAAATATTAGAGATAACAATTCTCTAGTTTTTATATATCAAAAATATTTTCAAGATCATAATTGGGTTGAAAACATATTTGGTGTAAGGGTTTGCTTAAGAAGAAATATTTTCTTTATGTAGAAATATTTATTTTGAAATGACTTTAGGGTTTATGGAATAGAGGTATATTGGATTTTCATTTCCAAAACATTAGAACATGTATTGTTTTCTTTTGTTTCTTGCATCTCATTTGGTTTTTGGTGACTTGCATAACATGAAAACAAAAAGTTTCAAATTTTTGTGATTTTTGCACTTTCCAAAAATCAGGGATGTTACAAACTACCACCCTTAAAAGAAATCTCGTCCTGAGATTTGGGAAGACTAGAAAGAAAGATTAGGTTTGGGTAAGTGGGTTCCAAGACAACTGGGTGGGCTACCACCCTTAAAAGAAACTTTTGTGGGTAGTCTAATTTCATTAGATTAGAGTGTAGATTGATTTGAGATTGGCTGGAGTAGAACTTTCCTTTGTGGTAGAGGTGTAGACTAACATAGGTATGTTGGACTACCTTTGACACTGAGGGGTCACTCTTTGGGTCAATCAAAAGATCAAGTTGGGAGGATTTCTCAACATCATCTCATTATAATGGGAACACATTTCTCAGACATTCATTGTATTTTATTACATTGGAAGTTTCTTAAGGGAACATTTGTTTCTAAAGTAAAACTTTGCATAAGTCTCATTCTTGAAATGATACTTCTCGATGCTCATCATGTCTTCTTGAAGTATTGGCCTCCTTATAACTTCATGCTTCTCAAACTATCCTAACTTTGGGTTTTGGTGGCATGTTCTTCCTTTGTGGGCATTTGCTTGAATAATTCCCCATGTTTCTGCACTTATAACACTGTATATGGCTGAGGTTCTTCTCTTTAAGGCAATCATCTGTGAAGTGTCCAGTCTCTCTACAACGATGGCAAAATACCATAGACATGTCTCTTTCCCCTTTCATTGGTATGATCTTGGCCATCATATCTTCATACTGTTGTCCAGTATACTCAACTATGTTGGTTGAAGGTCTGGGTTTCTTGTTGGGACAATTTCTAGATAAATGTCCATCTTCTTCACAAGAATAGCAATTTTTGGTGGAGTGTTTGGATGAATATGGATGTGGTGTAGTCTTGGCTCCAGTATCCATCTTGACATGGTCCACCTGAATAGTATCCAGCTTGCGTTTTCCCTTCACATCTGGTTTTCCTAAGTTCTCTTGGATTGCACTAAGCATTTCCATTTTGGCTTGTTGTCCAACTTGTTGTTCCATGGGGTAAAGTGGACATTGTGTTGGAACATGTGTTGTTCCTTCACACAGAAAACAAGTAACTTGAGTGAAGTATCCTTCTGTTGAATTGTTTGCATCACCATGGGGCCACTCATCAGGACAATCTTTGGAATAGTGTCCTATCTCTCCACAAGGTTTGCAGGCTTTGGGTGTTGAAAATATTTCTTCTTCTATCTCCTGGTTATCTCTAACTACCAAGGGTTGATTGTTTTCACTATTGGCCAAGTTTTGGGACATCATCTTCACTATCTGTGATTGAGTATCCAACACTTGTTGCATTCCTGGTGTTAACTTCATATTGGGGTTGCTTGCTTGGTTCTGGGTCATCAGTTGTATCAGCTGAGTTTGAGCTTCTAGTAGCATATGCATTGTTATTGAGTTCTCCGGGTTGTTGGCATTATGGTTAGGCATCTGTTTTGAGGTTTTAGGGAAGATGAGTAAAGGTTAGAAAGGATCTAAGAAGGTTCCTATCCAAACACAGCAGATCAAGGAAACTCATCTTACAAACAACACATAACAAACACAAAGCAACATATTCATCACACCAAACAACATAGTTTTTGAAAACAAACTAGTATTGTCATACCACACTCATTGGTATGATCAATACACTAACACGTTAACGTTGTTCTAACCAAGTAACTAGATTGGTGGTCTCATCTATATCTTCTTGAGCTTCTCTTCATATTCTTCTCTCCATGTCTTGAGGTGTTCTTGATTGTTGGGAAGTCTATGTTTTTCTTCAAATTCTTCAAAAATCTTGAGTGTAGGACTTCATGTGGTGAAAATACTCCTTGCACTTCTTGGTATGGTCATCAACAATCTTGCCTTGATGGTATTCAAGAAGTAGGTCATCTAGAAAATTTTGAAGGTGAATAGTAGATGAGAGGATATGAGAAAGATTAAGATGATTGTTTTGTTTCTAGAAAGTTTGAACATAGAAAGTTTTCAATCCTAGGGTGATCAATGGGTTATTAACAACTTGTTGCAAATTGGATATTCACTATAGTGAGAGATACATGCACCCGCTAGCCAATCAGGGAACGGTCTCGTGTCCATGGACACGTAAAGTTGTCCGGGCCGCTTCATCTCACTATGCCGCTAGGATCCAAAATAGTCTAAGGAGATAATAACATGATCCAAATGACTTCCAAACCTAAGGGTCTCGAATCCTACAGGCAACACAATGCTCTGATACCATTTTGTAGCATCCCAACTTTTAATAAAGATGGAATACCTGTGTTATTGTGCTAGTCCCTGGATCAATTGCTAGCACCACAGTACAAAATGAAATATCATGCAAATGCATCAAATTCTATTACATCGCATGATCCAGTCTTACAAAATAGTATTACAACTTGCATAGTCTTAGAAGACTAGCAGAGAACAAAGAAATACAGCGGAAAACATAGAACAACATTGAGCCCATCTTCTTCATGTGCCACAGGCAAAACATGTTGGCGATAGTCTCGAGATCCTAAACGAAATCCTCACTCGTCTTCAGAAACATCTGCAATATGGAATATGCAGCCACAAGGGAGTCAATACAATTTAATGTATTGGCAAGTAACACTATGGTGGATATAAATGGCAAGACTAATACTACATGCTTATTTGGCTGAGTGGAGTTTTGGCTAAGTTTGCATAAAGCTAGTTTTCTCCTATCACTTTTGTAAAACAAACTTTTCTTTTCAAAAGGGTGGCAACATTGGATTAAGATCCAAGCACCACAATACTGTTCACTTGGTCAAATTTTACTTATTGAAATTGATGATGAGATTCTTCCGTTAATCCTTGTCCAGCTGCTCATAGTTGTCCATAACCGGGGACACGGCTAAGATCTTAGTTTGTTGACTCTGCAGAGTTTGTGCACTTTCACCTTCAGACTCAGATCAGCCCAAACATCCTATACACCCTGAGTGCATTAAGGAAAGGAGAAGATTGAGACGAGATCTTTCAGAAGAAATTCCACCACCGTTTGGCTTACCCGTGCCACCTATAATTGTGCTACATCTGCTGGTAAGCCTAGTGAGTTCATTCAACTTAATTGATCAAGACAGAGCCCATATGACTAAAGGCTGCACGGGAAGCTACTAAACTTAGAAGGACATAGTAATCTCTTTGTTCCTGGGTAGCCATCCGCAAGTGACAACCTCAAGTGGAATAACCCTTTAGACAAGGGCCCTGAGGCAACACTCAACATAAACCAGTCTTACCACTTCCACCCAGGTGGTTCATTTATTAGTTATACTTAGAATTTTCCCTTAACATCTAGTAAAACAATTTGTAACATTGCATAGCATCTACTAAGTTTAAAGGATATCAAAATAATAAGGTATAAGGGATGGCTACACACTACTAGGATAATAGCATAGCATAATATAACTTATTAAAAAAATCCCTATCATGCATACTACTCAAAATCAACTAATGCATATAGAAAATAATGGGTAGTTGATGGTGTGTTACTTGCCTTGTTGAAGTTGGTGAAGATATCACACTCTCTTCACAAAAGATCGTTGCTCTCCGTACAATCTATTCATTGAAAACACAATAACCAAATAAACAAGCATCCTAGCAAACAAACATACAAGTGTAGAAAAGCAACTAACATATCAAAAGGGGCTTAACCAAGTTGGTTAGGACAAGGTCTAGGTTTGGAATATTTATTCTTTCTTGGTTCCATACTTGTTAAGGAAATTCCAATGGTTTACTTGGAAAGGACTAGGTTGAGTTTGATGTGACCTAACTTTATTATAACCATACTTGTCGAGGAAGTTCCAAGAGTTCACTAAGAATAAACATATTACTTCTTCAACTAAAGTAATACATGCAAACACTTGGTCATATTCACCTTAAAAAATATTAAAGTGACTATGTTAGTATTTTCCATTGTGGTTAGGGTAGGTCTACTAACTTCATCATCAAAGGGAAAATATTACTAAGTCTTAGGTTTTCCATTTGGGTCAATGGTTGGACAAAAATAACTTGTTACTCTTCAACTTGGGTGGATTGCTTCTAGTCCTCATGTGATTGCCTTCTTGAAGATCATCATCATGCCATCTAAGTTGTTTCCTTCCTTGGTGTGGTGCTTCTCTTGGTTTTGATAGTCTTCATGGTTTTCACTTCACTAATTGGTTTGGGTATGGGATGGGCACAAATACCACTAAGTCAATTTGAAGGAAAATAGAAGAAGGATAGAAATAGAGAGGAAGATGTCTTCTTCTTCATTTCTTCATACATTTGTACTTCATTGAGTTTCTTCTATTTGCTGTGGAGTCTAAGTCCTTCCTTCAACTTCTTCAACGATATTCCTCATAGATCTTCATGTTGCCACCAAGTTGCAGCTGAAGTTTTCTTCTTGTGCTTGAGTCTTGATCTCCAATTTGCTAGCTTGATGATTTCTTGAAGCATGAAAGGGGAGTGGAGAAGTACATAGAAAACTAAATTTTCACTACTTGGTACTATATGTGATTGACACATTCTAAGGACTTGGCTTGGCTCCAAATAGACATAACATAAAGGAAAAACAGTTGAAAACAATTCCTAAGAGATGGTAAAGATGGATGAATCGCTAGGTTGGGTTTTTGGTCAAAAAACACATAATCATGGTCCAAGGATGTGCAAAATGGTTGGGCAAGGTTTTTCTGGTCCAAGGTTGTCAAATGGAATAATTTTGCAAAAGGAACTATATTGAAAATATTTATAGAAATTAATCTATGTCAAAAATACTCAAATAGACAACTAAATTCTAAATTCAATTTTAATTTGTTCAAATATTATTTTGGGACAGAGGTTATGAAAGTACACATCCTAAGGTTTCCAAATATATTTTATTTACAATTTTTGGATTTGTAGAATTTGAATTATGCCAAATTTCATCAAACAAGCATATTTGAATTTGAACAGTTTTAAGTTTGTCAAATTTAAATTTGGCCAGTGCCAAAAGTTTCTAGATGTCATGGGATTTTCAAAAAGTCCAATATTGCTAAATTTGCAATTATAGATCTAAAGTTATTTACAAAACAATATTTACAAAGATCTATCAATAACAAGTGTGTGCACGTATCAAATTTCAATTTATTTGAATCTACTGTGTTCTACACATTGTGCTGATTTCAAAAAGTACAAAATCATCTAATTTGGATCTGTGGTTCAAAAGTTATTGCAATTCTAAGATGGGGGGCTTTTCTGCAAATTTATAAGGGCTTCTCTGTTAAAAGAAAAATAGGACGATCCGAGGGAACCTAAACGGAGCGATCTGATTGGCTGGAAACGTTTCGCGTGGATTGCTGTTGTGAGCCGTGGGATTTAAGTGCCAAGGGACGACCCAGATTAAAAGTACCGGTTTACTTAAAGTTTCTAATCGCAGCCGTCCACACAGATCTAACGGCCACGGATGGGCTAGGGTTACCTCGCCGGTGGAGTTCGCCGGAAAATGGCCACGGGGCGGCCGGCGATGCAGTTTCCTCGACGGCGGCGAGGATCCAGTGGCTCCCGGGGCTCGGGAAGACGACGAGAAGACGCAGAGCAGCACCACGAGGTCGATGGTGACCACGGTGTGCTCGCACGCTTCCGGGATGGGCTGCGTCGAGTGGATGGTGGCGGGAGATCTCCGGTGAGCTTCGGTCGTCGTTGTCGTGGCCTCTTTGCTGCGGCAAAAATTGGCAAAAGGCATGAGGGAGGGGCGCGCGGACAAGGGAAACAAACGGAGGGGGTTCTCGGGCTCAAGGAAGGTCTCACCGTGCCGGAGGAGAAGAAATACGGCGGCGTCCTGGGACTACTCCGGTGAGAAATTTTGGGGGCCTGGGGGCGTCTCGGGCTGGGATTGCTTGGGGGAAATAAAGAGGGCACCTAGGAGATTTAAGGACGAGGCTAGGCGCATCAAATGCGAGGAAGAAACGCTCGAAATCAAGGAATTGATTTCTTCAGTTTCGGTAAGGAAGAGAAACGCAGGAGCTTGATGACGATGACGTCATCATGACGTCATCACCCCTTTTTCTTTTTCTTTTTATTTCTGTTTTCTTATTTAATTTATATCTTCTGTTTAAATAATCAAATCAACATGGAACAAAATTCTAAATTCATAATATTTGAAATACTTTCTAACAATACTATTTTTATAAACTTTTCAATATATTACATTTTTTAATTATGAAATTTGAATAATTCATTAAAAGTGACTTAATAGCATTTTTAATAGAAAATCAAATTTAATTTTGAGAAAGGGTTTTATAAAAATAAAGATACATTATATAAGTCAAATATCATTTTTGAAAATCATTTACACTTGTTTTGCTATTTTATATTTTGAAATAAAAATGATTTCACTAATAACCTATTAATGCCATTTTAAAAATATCAATTATATAAATGAAAATTATTGGTTGAATAAAATATCAGAGACAACAATGTGATCAAATGAAATTTTCCAAAATCATTTTTAATGGTTTTCACATTTTATGATTTTTAAAATATGAAGAAACAATGATAGTCACTTAATAGAAAACATTAATTTTTATATGATTAAAACAATTTTTAGAAATATTTTCTATGGTTCAACTATTGTTTTCTAAGACCCTTTTAGGAACTTTCATAATGTATATATTCAACATATTAGTGAAACCATAATTAGTATCCTTTTGTTATATTTCAAACATAGAGAATTATTTAATAAATTTGGAAAATATGGTTTAGTAAAAGCAGAAAGGTTTTCCCAAATGAAAACATTGTTTTCTCAAAGTATCTTACTTGTTTTCATAAACAATTTATTTCTATAGCACTATATTATTTTGTTGATTGACATAACACTTGGAAAACAAGGATCCAACTTATATCTATTTTGGGGTTATCAATAATAGTGAAACCCTTTTTAAAGACAAGAAGAAAATATTAGAGATAACAATTCTCTAGTTTCTATATATCAAAAATATTTTCAAGATCATAATTGGGTTGAAAACATATTTGGTGTAAGGGTTTGCTTAAGAAGAAATATTTTCTTTATGTAGAAATATTTATTTTGAAATGACTTTAGGGTTTATGGAATAGAGGTATATTGGATTTTCATTTCCAAAACATTAGAACATGTATTGTTTTCTTTTGTTTCTTGCATCTCATTTGGTTTTTGGTGACTTGCATAACATGAAAACAAAAAGTTTCAAATTTTTGTGATTTTTGCACTTTCCAAAAATCAGGGATGTTACACCCATTGGCCGAATAAAGTGCTTAAGACGGTAGCCGATAAAGAGTTCACTCGGCATCTTGAGCCGAGTCGTCCATCTTGCCCTTGCCCTTGGCAGCCGAGTCTTGCTCCTTGCCTTGTTCTTCAGCATTCTTGGTGGCAGCAGCACCCGTGTCAGCAGTAGTGTCGGCCCGTGCGGGAGGAGGAACGACCGGCGTGGAGGTAGCAGGCGCAGAGTCGGCCTCAGCCTTCTTCTTCGCGGCTTCTTCTCTCGCCTGAGCGGCCTCCGCGTTCCATCGGGCCAGCATATCATATGGCTTGGGAAGATCCGACTTAACTGCCTTATCATCAGCATCATATGATGGGATAATTGAACTGACATCCAAACTATCGGCGATTATGCTGGCCGAGTGACGAACCTCCTTCTGGATAGTCTTGAAGTTCTTCACTGAGAACCTGGAGCCGTCATGGTTGAACTCTGGAAACCCGCCCACAAGCTTGGCCGGCTCAAGTTTTGGAAAATATGCCTTAGCCAGCGCAATCCCCCGGGTCACTCCAACCCGGCAGGACGAGCGTTTCCAGTGCTCAATCCACTCGGGGATAGCGGAGCATGCGTCAAGCAGCGTCTTCAGGTTGCCATGCCCGACACCTGGCCACTTCAGATCCTGAAGAATCCATTTAGTTCCGGCATAGAGCTGTCGGATCATGCTCTTGATGGTTTTCAGCTTTGCGATACCATCTTCATCCGGAGTTACATCATCCGGACCTGCAGAAAATAGAAAAAAGCAGTGAGTAAGGAAATCCGACTATTTATCAGAATGAGAATCCGGGTTATAATTATTAAGTTACGAATAGTACCAGTCAAAGCACGATATGTGTCGGCAATCTGAACGGAAAGCTTGGTCAGTTCATCTTCTGCTGCATGAGCCCTCTTTCTATATTTCCTTGTGATTTTCCCTGTCCTCTTGGCATCAGCTTCAACCGACTCACGCAGAGTCGTCTCCTTCTCGAGGAGTTTGGTGGCCTTCGCCAATGCCTTCTCCGAGTGGGTCACAAAGGCCTGTGGGGAAACACAAGGAAGGGTTAGCCGGAGAAAAAGCAAGCTATCAGTCAGATATACTACGAAGTTCCAAGCAAATTATCAATAAGTTCACTTAGAACTTGGGGACTAGACAAGGATACAGGCAATATTATTCGGATTTACCTCATGTTTGGCTATCAAAGCTTCTAGGACATTTTCTTCGTCAGCCCTCAAGGTGTGCAGGGCGTCAAGCATCTGGGAAAAAGTCATATTCTCGGGCCTGATACCGGAAGAGCCGGCGGCCTGATCACTCGGAGGGCGAACCTTCTCCGACTTTGGGGTCGAGACCCGGGTTGCCTGGGTGTCCGGATTGGGAGAGCCCATCCTTGTGTCCAGGATCTCGACGTCATCGTCCTCAGCTTCTTCAGATGGCTTGGGAGACCCGGTTTCCTGCTGAGCCGAGTCAGTCAGGGGGTCTTGCTCCTGGTTCTCTTCACCACCACCGCCAGTCGCGGCGTCCATATCGTCAACCGGCCCCTCCGTCTCCCGGTTGTGTGTGTCCATATTATCCGGGTCACTGGTCGAGACCTGGGCGCTAAGGAAAGAAAAGATAAGTGATTAGCAGCAAAAATTAAAGGTTATCAAAAGGACTAGTATATTGCTTAGCTGGAAATATAACTTACCCGGCATTCACCACGAAATCTGCGGGAATTTCGCTGCTAGACGCGGACGAGGCTGTCACAGAATCCGAGAGTGAGACCCGGAGCTGTCCGGCTAATGGATGATTGGGGGAAGGGTGTCTTTGGGGTGAGTTGGAGGGATGAGGTGGAGAAGTACCAGTACGACGAGCCGGGGACGTGGGAATATACCCGGGTTGAGGGGATCATCACCCGGGGAATTCTGGGTTACCCTGCGCTTGGTCGGAGGCGGATCCTTCAAGTGTGGCGAATTGGATAACTGTCGGTTAAGTTCGCGCATATTATCAAAGGAATAGGGTTTGGAGGACATGGAAGAGTAAGGAACCTTGAAGACGACCCCTCGGGTTTTCCTCTTGGCCCCGACCTCAACTTCCGGCTCAGCCTCGCTTTTATCGCTCTCAGTCTCTTCTGGGTCACCCTGGTCGTCCTTGTCATCCTTATCATCCATCCCTGAAAGGCGCTAGTACATAGTTGGGAAAAGAGAAAAAATGGGAAAGCAAAGTAACAGAGGTTAAGGTGATTGAAATCCGGGTGATACCTTCGTCAGTGTCAGCCGGTTCTTCTTCTTCCTCCGGGTTCCCGGAGTTGGGAGGGGTCTCGATGTTCCAGAAAGCATTATCGGCCTGAGATAAAAGCATGAAAGTGAGAGTTAGTAGTTGTATCAAGTCAAAGTACGAGAATAAGTGGATAAGTATCGGATTTTACCGCTGGAGCCGGGTTATCCCGGGTGAACGGCGCTAACCCGGCTATATTCTTGATCACCTCCAGCTTCTCAGTCAGGAAGCTCTTGATGGTCTTGTTGGTATCGCCAGCCGGATAGTTCTTCGAGGAATAGCGGAGCGCGTCCGTGACGTGCCCCGAGTATTCGCACATTAGCTTTGAGCGGATAGAGTTGGGCTAAATGCGGAAATCTACCCAAGTCTTAACCAAGTTAAGCCCAGCAAGACCATGGGCGAAAAGGACGGCTATCTTGGCCAGGTGGGGCTGGATGGACTCTCTTTGCGATTCAGGGGCGAAAGCATTGAAAGTGTCGGAAAGATCTAAGAGACCCTCCGAGTACCCCGGCAATTTCCTCTCGCCGGGTGGGGAGGTGTCCCGGCAATAGAAGAAAGTTTGCTGCCAATGCTTAACGTGAGAGTTAAGACTGAGAGTCGGCATGGGTGGATTCTTACGGCGCTGGATAGAAACCCCGCCGCAGGCCAAGAGGGCCCCGTCACCGCTTTCGCGGCACGGTTTGCATTGGAAAAGTTCGATAAACAAAGCGAGATTGGGCGGGATGCACAAGTAAGATTCGCAAAGGACTATGAAATGGGTTATATTCAACATAGAGTTAGGCCCTATGTCGAATACCCGGAGGCCGTAATGGCTGAGGACCTCACGGAAAAAAGAGTGACCCGGGGGGCGAAACCCCCGGATCACGTGCTCAACGAAGCAGATTACCTCGTTGGGGTTGGGGGTAGGCCAGGTCTCGTCACCCGGTACTCTCTAGTGGATCTCCTTCTGAGGAGGGAGAACGCCAGACTCGGCGAGTTCTTCTAGCTTGGCCTGGGTCACGGAAGACCGTGCCCAGTTGGCGGAGATGGATTGGGTTGACCTTGGTTTTGCCGGCTGTTTGCCCTTGTGCTTTGGAGCCATTTGCTCGGTCTGCAAAATACAAAGCAAAGTGTACGAAACATTAAGACTCGGGAATTATGAGTTATCCGAGTACCCACAAGCAGTATCAGTAAGAAGCATAGAAACTGTGAGTTATCCGACTATCAACGAACGGTTATGGAAATTATGGGATATCCAAGTATCAGTGAGCAATTATGAAAAGAGGTTGATTGCCTGTTTATCTAGAGTATGAATAAAAGAACCGGAAGTGGTGGACTGTCCGGGTATCGAAGAGCAGTTGCGTAAGTTTTGGCGAACTACATCCAGATTGGAAAATTAATGATTGCAAGCGATAGGAGAGTGCTGTGGGGTCAACTATTGAGCAATTGAACAAACTAGAGTGGAGTTGCGCGATCTAATTCGGCGTGAAGCAAGAAACGGCCCGCGGGCAGACCTAGATCCAATCTAGGTCAAGCGGAGAAATTGGAAGCTAAAATCAATGGAGATAGAAAGCTTACCGGTGTGGATTGGAGAAAGGCACGACGGTGGCAGACGGCGCAGTCGTGGTGTCCCCTTGCGACTCCCGGCGTGCAGTTCGGGGGCGCGGCGGCGGAAACTGGCGGCGGCGCGGGGCGAACCGTGGATGAGTGCAGCTGACGGCGGCTCGGCTCCGGCAGCGTGCCCGAGGTCTCCGTGGCGGCGCTGTGCAAGCTCGGGTGAGAGAGCGCCGGTGAGGAAGAAGATGATGGAAGAAATGGAACGTTGGGGTATGTCACCCCCCTAGGGCACCTACTTATAGGTGCGGGTGGGGAAAACTAGGTCAAAGTGAGCGGGAGCCAAAATTTTCGGAAGAGATACCCGTCCGGAAATTTTGGGATACGCGTTAAGTGCCCATGCGCGATATCCGGAAATGATAGGAAGTAAATCCCCTCCGCGATATCCGGACCAATTAACGAGTGAAATAAGCCGGGTCTTCTGCATCTTCCTCGGAACATTGACCCGGAAAAGTAAAGATGGATTCAGAGAAAGCCGGGTTATTATATGGACCACCAATGGAGTTAGGCCTAGCTGTTTATTAAAGCAACCTAACCCGGCCTCTATGAACTTGTATGTTTGTTATTTTTGCAGGGAATAGCGTGCGCTTCAAGGAGGATCCCGTGAAGCCCAAGCTATTCTGGGACTACTGATGGAGGGATGATAACCCGGTATGCTAACACCAAGGTGTAATTCGGCCCAAAGGACGCTGCACAAGACCCGGCTTAGGGAAAAGGAGCTTCTAGAAGGCCCAGGAGTGTAGGCCTCGTAACCCGGATTGTGGGTTCCGATAAGGAAGTTTAGGGTTTGTAAGCAGTGTCCGGGTAGGATTCCGAGCACGCCTTGGATAGTAAGCTAAGGGGTCCGGATACTATATAAGTCGGCCCCTAGGGTTAGATTAGACAAGATTATGAGATATCGAGTATACATTGTAACACGGAAGTTGAGATAATATATTCAGATCGGAGACTCGGCGACTTGATTGTCGGCTACCAGATCGCATATCACCATGGTTTCCCTTGAGCTAAACCCTCTCCAAACACCAGAGTCGATTTGCCCCAAGACAAGTTACCCCCGGTAACGTCTTCCGTGATTATCCCACGACTAGAAGGGTGATATTGAACTCTCATATGTATCAACCAAGGATCAACTTGCATATATCTTCACGAAGTCCCTTGACGAACCAAGATTTCGAGCTTTGAGGAATGAACTAAATGTCATTGATTTGTCTAACTTCACTTGAGACCTTGCATAAGTTCCTCCACTATACGTTCTATTAGGTTTGAATGTAGGCATGTACATAGGGGGATCATCACTCAACTCATGAGTAAGCACTCCTCTTATTATGCGTAAATCAATTCTTCATTGCATATCTAGTCATTTTGTGACTTATTGTGCTTCATTGTGAGTAGTACTTTTGTACCCAAGATACATCTTCGTGGTGCCAAAGTACACACTCAAACATGGTGGCTACGGCCACCGACCTCCTCTTTAAGGAGTTGGTTTTATTTGGATATTTTACGTGCATATCCTTATCCCTCTCGGCGAATTGCGCAAGTTCGACCTCTCCTTGTTTCATCTTGCAAACTTGCGTACATGGTTGCCTCTCGTATGACAGTTACCACGTTCCAATCCCAAGCCTCCTCTCCCAAAAACCTTCATTCCATCTCAGTGCCCTTGTTTTTCTGATCTTGGCGCGCAGAAACTGGGCCCAGCGGAGCCTCCGGTGAAACCACCGGTACCCCGGTACTTCCGGTGGTGCGGAAATTGTGCCCAGCAGGCCCGTACCGCGCTACACCGCACGTACATGGAGCGGTACCTCCGGTGTTTCCACCGATAGTACCGCTCGCTGCGGTTTTTCGTGGGTAGCCCTAGGCCGAGCGGGGAGAAAGGGATCTATTAGATCTCGCCTTCCCCCACTCGCCCCAACATCTCCCCACTCTGAACCGCCGCCGCCCCCAACTTCTCCGCCGTCGGGAAGAGACGCTCCACCGCCGGGAGGCTCCCTCCTTGCCTCGGGGGGGGGGGGCTCCGTGAACCTTCTTCCTCCTCCGATATACATCATGGATCCGGGTATGTTGCTCCCTCTCTCTCTCTCTCTCTCTCATCTCGTTGACGGATGGATATGAACTAGTAGCACCATGATTCTTCATATTCGTGCGTATGGAGTGGATTTTCATGCGTACAAACCTTAGGTATTTTGATTGTGACTACTAGGAACAAACTATGTTGATTATTAGGATGGCTCTATGTACTCATGCCCCTATTTCGTCGTTGCTTCTTTATATTATTCACTATTCTTGATTCCTTTGTTTTGTGCACTTTAAAACTTTGGGCATCCTCTCTTCATTATGCTTTTTCTTTCTATTCTCATTCTTAGGTGCTAGTGGCTCACGAGGAGGTCGTACAAAGAAGAAGGTGGGTGGAAAGACACCGCGAGTTGATGAGATTGAAGAAACACTTGATCCTTCTCAACCAAAGCGCAAGCCAAGATTCCCTCCTCCGGAGAAGACTCTCCCTCGAAAAAAAATCTGCATCTCAAGTGTCCGAAGGTGTTTTCCTTGCTACTCGGCGTGAAAAACCCTATATCATTGAACGGGACCGCTTGATGCCTCAGTTTCAGGGGCGGGAAACCCGCTTTCACATAGTGTTCCAAGCACAAATATACGAGGAGAAACTCATGAGGAAGGCAAAGGACAACGTGGCCACTCAACATGCCATTTGTCTTGACCATATGGAGAGGAATCCAGACTATTTTGGCAAAGCCCTTGCCATTGTTGATGCTTTTGGTCTTCGTCCTATCATGAAGCTGCAACAGGACTATGATGAGGGGCTTGTATGTGAGTTCTTGGCTACCGTTCATCTTGCAAAAGAAACTGAGCGCCACATCATTTGGATGACAAAAGGGGAACAATTCACTCTCAAGTGGTCTGATGTGGGAATCCTTCTTGGTGGCTATCCAGATCATGGCCCTTTCGGTGGTGGCCCCGAGTATATAGTGAGTGGATTCGAGTTCACTCTGTCTCCGGGTCTACAAGTAACAAGGATCTACTCACTCCCCTCTATTTTGGAAGAAGTATGCCGTTGAATTCACCAAGGGCCTCAACCCACTTGTGATATCATGCTTCGCATCTATCGGGAGACAATCAATCCCAAGGCTGGCAATGTGGAAGAAATCCAAGGATATCTCAAGAATTTCATGCTTCTTACTCATGAGAAAAGGCTCCACGGTTTAACTCAGAAGCTTGATGTGCTTGAATTCATATGGAATGAGCTGTGGTCTGCCATTGTACTCTGGAAGAATGCTTGCTTTGGGTCTATTATTATGAAGATCATTTTGCATCCTTGGGATTCCAAGCACCCGGAGGACCCCATTGATGACTCCTCGTGGGTCTCTCACAAGGAGAAATGACTCCTTATCAAGGATCAAACTGATCCTGTTGAGCCTCCCTCTCCAGATACTCGCAAGGGCAAGGCCAAGCCTAGGGTCGTGATTGATGATGAAGAAGAAGAAGCCAGAACCTCTCGCCCCCTCCTTCTGACAATGCATTCAAGTGGATGGCTCGTGCTCTTAAGAAGGCGTTCCGGGTGAACAAGAAGATTGACCAGCATCAGTGGGAGGCACACTATGACAAAGAGCTCAAGCACCGCATGGCTACTCAGGCTGCTAGGCGGCTTCGTCGTGATGTCGGGGAGTTTGTGGATTCTTCTGTTGAAGACATCATTACTATGTGGGGAAAGTGGCAGACCAAAGACTCCAAGGGACGCAATATTGAGTGGACTGATGAGGAACCTGGAGAAGGGGTTACTAGCTCTCATCGCCGTGCCCGTCCTCCAAGCATGGATGACCTCTTCGAGTGAGCCGTGGAACGTTAGTATCAATATTTCACCTTTTTTGTATCTTGATGCCAAAGGGGGAGAGATATCTATTTAGGAACGTTTGGTTATTTGCATGGGTTCCTCACAACCATTTCTATTTATGTTATTTCCTCTTGCTTGTGAGAGTTAGCTATTTGTGAACTCTGATGTTTTATTCCTCGTGTTTGTGAACCCCGTCATGCATGGTGTAAGACATGTGAACCTCGATGTTTTTAATTCTATCGTACTTTTTTGGTTCACTATAGTGTTTGTGAGAAAGTTATCTTCCTTTCTATCATATCTATCTTTCTCGGTTCATTCGTCATGAAGGGAGTATAACTCTAGGGGGGAGCTCCGTCCATGTTGATTAGACCTAGTGTTGCAAATTGTTGTGTTGTCATCAATTACCAAAAAGGGGGAGAATGAAAGATCATCTTCCGTTTTGATAATTGATGACAACACAACTTAAGGACTAATATTTGTTTAAGTATACACGGGGTCCATTTGTACCACTCGCGAAGTGCCAGATATTCCCTAAAATATCCTTAGGGGCATCGCGACGATTTTCCCAAGGAAGAAAGCTCAAGAGACCAAGCCTGGGAAGCAGTTTCTCCAAGTGGCGATAGTACCGGTGAAACCACCGGCAGTACCGCTCCCTGGTGCTTCCCAGCACAGCCCCAGGCGGGGCATCCGGTGGTGGTACTGGTGCTACCTCGCCAAATTACCCTTCGGGTGGCATACATCAAAGATTACAGCGGAGGCCATCGGTAGTACCGGTGGGCGGAACCTCCGATGTTTCCACCGGTACCTCCGCTCTTTTGGCAGGCTCCTAGCACATGGATCGCCACCGGTGGCGGTACCGGTGGTGGCTCCGCTAAAATGGGGTTTTGTTGGCTCATCGCGGAGGCCAGGGCGGAGCCCACTGGTAGTACCGGTGGACGGTACCTCTGGTGTATCCACCGGTACCTCCGGTACTACGGGAGCAGCTAAGGAGCAGTGAGCCACGCTGGCTTTGGATAAGAAGACCCACCGGTAGTACCGGTGTAAACACTGGTATTGCCGGTGATGCGGGAAACAGCCTAACGGCCAGATTTGGGAAGGGGTATTTAAAGCCCTTCCCCTTCCTCATAGATGTTCAAGCTTTACACTCTCTCTCCCTTAGCCATTAATGCGAGCTTCAACTCCCAGATCTCCCTCTCCAACCACCCAAACACTCTGTAACTTTGTGGAGAGCTAGAGGAGACCTAGATCCGTGAATCCACCAAAGGAATTGCAAATCTATCCACCACATCCTAATACATCTAGAATCCTACTTGAGGCCTAGAAACCTTAGTAGATCTTATGCTTAGAGGTTTCACCTTGTTGCATGAAGCTTCAGATTGACTGAGAGCTTCCATCCATCTTGTGGAGTATCCTCAACTGTGTGTAAAGGTTTGGTCAACGCCTTCAAGTCGACCTCATTTTGGAAACGAGAATCTCCCTCAC
This sequence comes from Alopecurus myosuroides, assembly GCA_028641055.1. Classification (NCBI taxonomy): domain Eukaryota; kingdom Viridiplantae; phylum Streptophyta; class Magnoliopsida; order Poales; family Poaceae; genus Alopecurus; species Alopecurus myosuroides. The sequence goes on from CM054060.1 coordinate 108,250,709, forward strand.
CGGAGAAGCTCAAGGAGAATAAGGTGTGCACATCCGTGCTATTGAGGAGCTCCTAGGTGGCTCCCCACCTCTCCAACATAGACGTACTTCCCTTGGGAAGGAACTACGGGAAACATATTCTAGTCTCCTTGTTTACACTTTTGGTTTATCTTGTTAGCTTACATATTGCTTCCGTTGCGTATTGTATTTTTGTATCACATAGCTTGCTCACCTAGTTACACATCTAGACAACCTTGTATTACTTGTTTAGTCCAAACTAAAAAGAAAAAAAAGAAAAATTGGTAGCCAACCTATTCACCCCCTAGTTGACCATATTGCACTTTCAACCATACCTGACCAGTGCAACATATCTAGAATTAGCGTGCGTGTGTGTGTTATGGAATCTATTGGCATACTAACTGAACTGCGCATGAGATCAACAAATGAGACTTAGTAGGGCTGTAACTTAGCTACTCCTTGGTCATAGCCTATTGGAACTTAGAAGCGTGAATTTAATGTAGCGGCTAGTCTTAGTTTTTTGCACTTATTTTAGAAATCGTTCTACAAATTTAATATGTCATCTGTTCCAACTACTCTTTTTTCCACATTCCAATTTATGTCCATTTGAGCTGCCATTAGTTCATTATTTATGCCATTTTTTTCTTCCATCCATCGTTGGAGATCATGACCCTACCGGACAAACAGACGAATGTGAACCCGATTATTCTAATCTGACCCGATTCGGCCTCTTCTTGCCAAAAACCGTACCGAGCCCACTTGGAGTCCCACACGATTCTTATCAAATCCCTGTAACAGCTTGGAGCGCCATGGGGCTGCTACCGCCAGCGCCAGCTTCAGCTCAGGACTCGATCACGCAGACGGCAGGCAGGAACACTATGCCGGGCACCTTGCCCGACCTGTGCGCGGTTTGCCGCGGATCGTCAACACCACCCAGCTCCAAAACATGTTGATTCGAGAACAACTCCACCGACGGGAAGATAATCCGGTCCAGGTTTTACTGGATAAAGGGGAGATGCATGGGACCGCGTCGGAGCCATGTCGGGCGGCGAGTGAGGGGCCGCTGTGGCTGATCTACCATCCAACGACGTCCATGAGAGATCCGGCGACGAGTGCCAAGGATATGTTGGAGCTTGAGGATATGAAGGTTGGGGAGCGACGGATCATAGCAAGCAAAGCAGAAGAAGAAAGGGAAATAATACTTATCAGTCGGAGGATCCTCCTTTTCCTTCCTCCGCATGCTGAGCGTGGCACCTGTCCGGTACTTGGCGGAAGGTAACAGAAATATTTTTGTGTTCGGCCTAAACAAACCGACCTTATCCTCTGAAAGAGCATGGTGCCCCATGTGTGGTTTTGGTAATTGATGACAATAACTATGGACTAATTGTTGCATTGAGAAATACTTGTAGATTTTGTCCATAGGCAATGCTTGATGTCCATGTGTTGCATTCAAGATGATCAAGTGGTGACCAAGGTGCTATTCATGTGAATATCCCAAGTTTGGTCATGAGAGAGTTGAGCATATTGCAAGTATGTCTTGAAGAAGAATATTGTGCTAACATTCATCTTTACCTTCAAGACATCATTATTATGAAGATAGAAGAAAAGATACAAGGTTTATCAAGGCAAAGTGCTAAGCGATGATTAATATTGATCAACTCACAAAGCTAGAAGATGTACCATGTGGGATCATGGGATGATAATTAATTGTTCATATATCTTTGTGTTCTAACCCATTATATGTATGTGTTGTATATCTATGTGGGGTTAGGTATCTTTCTATCGGCTTGCATCAAAAGGAATATTTCATATAGTCCATGGTGGATGACGTCAAGTGGTGATCGTCATCAAGGTTCTAAAGTGCAAGTTAAAGAGGAGGGTATCAAATAGATCACATGCTTAGTGCTTGCCACCCTTTTGGAGATAATGGCCAATTGAAGATTGACTTAAGAGATCCTCTCCCATAGTGGAATATGGGGGAACAATCTACGTGTCTTCATCAAGCATCAAGAAAGATGTTCCATCGTGAGGAGGTCAAGATCTTCATCATCTATATCAAGTGGAATGCTCAAGGAAAAGGTATGATGTTGACATGTTTTCTATTTGACCGGTCTCATAGCATTAGTTGGGAGACCGTGTTATAGGATAGATAACCGTACTATCAAGAGGAGCTCTCATATTAGCAACTTGATTGCATAATTCGGAGAGAGCTCAAACCTTTGCATACTTGCCATCATCTTTATTGGTTCTTATTCGTTTTTTCTCCATGTGTGGTTTTAGATCTTGTAATGTGCTTCCATACAAACTCAAGTTCATCAAAAAACGGGTTTCGCATGAAAAACTTATTGTGTTTTTGATATTGGAGGTTTTACCGATTGTTCCTTTATTGAGAGGTCAAACCTTTCATCATTTACTTTCATCCTCCAATGATGTACTATGATGTTTATTTACATAATCTCGTAGTGCTTGTTTTTGTGATTTCAACGAGCCCAAGATCATTGAAAACGGAGTCTAGAGGCAAAAGATATCGCGTTTTTAGTGTTCTCCGGGTCGCGCAGAAAAACCAGCCCGTGAGGCCGGCCTGGCCGGGCTCCCAGGCCGGGTCGGTCTGTTAGGTGGCCGGCCTGAGCGCAGAGAGGCCAGCCTGTCCGGGCTGCCAGGCCGGGGAGGTTTATTAGGTGGCTGGCATGCGCGCAGAGTGGCCGGCCAGGCCGGGCTGCTAGGCCGGGTCGCCCAGAACTGCCCAACGGGCAGATTTTGGGGGGCTATTTAAGGGGTCTTTTTCCCCATTGGTTCCCCACTTATCAAGCATGTTTCTACCCACCATTGTTGACCTTTTAGAGCTTGCTTTATCTCTATTCCTCCATGATTCTTTCCTCCAACTAGAGGGAAAATAGAGAGGAGATCTATATCTATTATTCCACCAATCCATCTCTCCTCTTAGTAAGGGGAAATCATTGGATCTAGATCTTGTGGATTCATTTGTTGGGTTCTTCCTTGTTCGTCCTCTCTTCTCCCCCCATAGCATTTCTTGCTTTGGTGGGATTTGAGAGTGATAGATTTTGAGCATTTCTTGTGTTCTTGCCATTGAATCGGTTTGAGTTCTCCACGGTGATACGTTGAAGTTGAAGTTGAGAAGATTGTTACTCTTGGGTACTTGGAATGCCCTAGAGCTTGTCCCTCTTGGGTACTTGGAGTGCCCTAGACGGTTGTTGTTGTTGTTGTCTCGGAGCTTTGAAAGCTTTCGGGACCTTGTTGCTATCTCGGAGTTTTGGTAGCTCGCTGGATATTGTTGGGAGCCTCCAATTAAGTTGAGGAGATTGTCCCAACCTTGTAAGGGATCGGTGACCGCCCTAAAAGGTCCCCTAGTGGATCGTGGCACTCCGCATTGGTGGAGGCACGAGGAGAATAACGTGAGCCATTGGGCGCTTGGAGTCATTGTGACTCCACACCTCTCCAACGGAGATTAGCTTCCATTGGGAAGTGAACTTTGAGATAAATCATCGTCTCCACGTGTCTCGGTTATTTCTATACCCGATCTCTTTATTTATCCAATTTACTTTGTGATAGCCATCGAGTTTGAAGTAACATATCTTGCTATCACATAGTTGGTTCAACTGTTTAGCATAAATTGTTGGTGCACATAGGTGAACCTAGTTTGTTTCGGTTTTGGCTTGATAAATTAAACGCTCATTTTATTCCGCATTTATTCAAACCTTAACCGTAATTATTTTTAAATGTCTATTCACCCCCCCCCTCTAGGCGACATCCGTGTCCTTTCATCCTCCCCTAAAGCACTCCCGTCCACTCATTTTTTCCCCCCAAGCACTGCATGATCTCTTACCTCTCTCTTGGTGCATCCTCTTGCTCACAGCACCGGGAAATCCACCTCCCGCCTCGGTGATGCCCGTCGCCACCGACTCCACTCGTCGAAATCCAAATAATACCCTCAACCGGGTTCCCATCTCCGCCAACCTAATTTCCCCTTGCCGTCACTCCAATTCAGTGCTACCAGCCATGTCCGCCGATGCTCCCGGCAGCAGCGGCGACAGTGCTATCAGCGCTGCTGTCATAGGTGTACGCCCGTGCTACGAGCGGTGTACGTCCGTGCTATCGTCGGCGGCGGCGGTGCTAGCATGAGCACAGATGCTGCCAGAGGTGAGGCAGGGTGCTACCAATTCTTGGCGACGCCCAGAGATGCTCCCCTTGGTGGTCGGAGATGCTCCGTACGGCGCTCGGATATGTTCCGTACGACGCACGGAGATGCTCCCATCGCCGCAAGGCGATGCTCCCGACGGTGCCCAGAGATGCTCCCGACGGCGCCCGACATTGCTATAGACTGGTTGTCGGCGATGCTCCCGACGGGTGCTACTGATCGTGGGGTTGCTGCCGCCAGCGTTAGCTTTAGCTCAGGAGTGAGCCCGCTTGGAGTCCCACACAATTCTTATCAAATCCATGTAACGGCTTGGAGTGCCATGGGGTTGCTGCCACCAGCGTCAGCTTCATCTCCGGACTCGAGCACGCAGACGGCGGGCATGAACACTATACCGGGCACCCAGCCTGGCCTACGCGCAGTTCGCCGCGGGTCGTCAACACCACCCAGCTCCGAAACGTGTTGATTCAAGAACAACTCCACCGACGGGAAGATAATCCGGTCCAGGTTTTTCTGGATAAAGGGGAGATGCATGGGACCTAGTCAGAGCCATGTCGGGCGGTGCGTGAGGGGCCGCTGCGGCTGATCTACTGATGGCCGACGTTGGTAAACCCCAAGAGAAAGGTTGTAAAGAGTGCAGCGGAAAGTTTTTTCTTAGAAAAGAAACCAAGGTTGAATCGACCAATAGGAGGACAAGCAACTTCTGAAGGATGATGATGTTGATGTGGTAGCGCGCACTACCGGTTCAGCAGCAACGTGGAACCTACACAACACAATCAATTCACTTTGCCCCCAACGAAGCAGTGAGGTTGTCAATCTCACCAGTTTTGCTGATAACAAAGAGGTTAAATATATGGTGTAGAAAACAGTATGAGAACAATATGAAAACAGCAGTATCAGTGTGAAAACAGTGGAAGCAGTGATTGTATTATCAGTATGAGAAAATGGACCAGGGTCCACAGTTCACTAGAGGTGTCTCTCCATAAAAGATAGATAACAAGTGTGATGAACAAATTACAGCTGGGCAATTGATAGATAATGAAACATGCATGTCATGATGATTACTATGAGATTCATGCGGGCATTACAACAAGATACATAGACCGTCATCCAACTGCGTCTATGACTAATAATCCACGCTCCAAATATCATCCGAACAAACGTTGGGTATTAAGGTGCAAGCAACCGATAATCGTAGTAAGCAAAATGTGTAATGTAAACAAAGTAAACATCGTTGTTTTCTCCCTAATGGCAACAACACATCCTCCATCCGTCACGTTTATGTCACTCGAGCACAGATGCAAAATGTTGGCTTGCCCCATACGGTGCTCTTAGACTTGCCCCATACGGCAGGTTACCATTGGTGTCTCGAGGTCCCGGAGATTGCTATCCTCTGCATCCTTTCCGCCATGAAGAGAAGCAGAGAAATGTTGGCATATGCTATCTTTATTTCCTTGTGGTGAAGTTCCACTATGGTGTCACTTTTGTAAATTTTAAAGCTTTCATCCCATTTGCTGCACCATCAGAAGTCAAGTATATTTGGCAGTGGACCTGTAAAATTACTTAGACGGGTTTGTGTCTGGCACTTACGAAATTGGCATCCGTTAAATTGACGATGTTATCAAAATTGTTTAGGCCCTAAGAGAATAAGAGTCGAGAGTCGGGGAATGAGTGGTTGTCGAACAAATAAGAGTACCATAGAGATAAGGTTACCGAGTGTTGCTCACCTCACAAACACTATTGTTAGGTTTCACACGAAATATATTTTCACAAAAATAATGTTTTATATCTTTTCACTTACATGCTCATATGGAAAGTAATAAAGGCCAAATAAATATGGAGAGTGTGTCCATGTTTAAAACTTACTGGCTATGTTCTAAAATGTAAGAGTTATATTTCAGAACGGAGGAAGTGCCATTTAGAAAACAATTGGGACTGCCATTTTTTTTTTTTTTGAGAGCAGATGGGGGAGACGGAGTGGTGTTTGGTTCAGGAACTAAGATGTCTATTGCATGTGGTTCACAGTGATATTTTGTAAAGAATGGATTTTGTGATAGTTTGGCCAAACTATATGTGGTTGTTAAAACGCATCGAGATTTATGGTATTCATTATTTATGGCCAGAGCCAAGGGATGAAGGGACATCACGTAAACGTACTTGCCTGTTGCTAAATCCATAAGCAAGCTCCAAACGTGTAACTACGCTTATCGCAGGCCATGCCGGCCGGTTTACGGTTTTGGTCCCATACTCCCAGCTAATATGTCCTAAGCAGCACCAGCTGTGTGTGTCTGCCTGACTTCTCCATCGCGGTTCGTCATCTCAGTGCTCAGGACAGGGCACCGTTCGGCAGGCCAGGACTAGTTTAAGGACAATCTGAACCATATACTTTGTTTGATTATACTGCTGCATATTCTTAGTCTAAGACAGCTTTAACCACTTTGAAAGATGGATAATAAGGCCATAGAGTTGGCTGAAACTACAAGTTGCTAGCGCTCCAAATTAAGCAGCTAGCGTGCTCGCGGGCGAGATACTCGATGAGAACTCCTGGGGAATTCTGTTCCCTGGAACCTATACATACTTCATCTCATACTCTGAAACATGCAGCACCTGAACTGAAACAGAGGCCCGAGTACGAGTAGAGCAAGCAGCGCAGAGCCCCCAACATGGCCAACCAAACTACCTCGTACGTGCTCGTGGCTCTGTGTCTGCTTCTGCTCCTCGCGGTGAACCACGCCGAGGCGAGTGAGCAGAAACGGGTCGTCCCCGCGATGTTCGTGTTCGGTGACTCCACCGTCGACGTCGGGAACAACAACTTCCTGGGCACGCGCAAGGAGGGCAAAGCCAACTTCCCGCAGTACGGCGTCGACTTCCCGACCTCGAACCCCACCGGCCGGTTCAGCAATGGCTTCAACACGGCAGACCAGCTAGGTACGTGCGTGCATTGCACTTGCACATCAATTCAGAAGGGATAACTATTTCTTCAGCATAGGCTCGATCGGCAGTGCTTAACAAGTTGAAACTCTTGGTCGATGAACAGCCCAACTGCTTGGCTTCGCCATGAGCCCGCCGGCCTTCCTCTCTCTGACCGGGCGTAACCTCGGGTCTCACTCGTTTAACAAGGGCGTCAACTTTGCGTCAGGAGGGTCAGGACTTGGGGATAAGACTGGCCGTTTAATAGTAAGGAATTTTGAACCTTGCGAAAACATATCCTTTTTCTCAGCCATAAAGAACATTTCAATATAGAGCAGGACTGATTGATCTGAACTTTCATGTGCAGGCTGGTGAGGTGATCCCGATGAGCGTGCAGCTGAAATACTTCGCGACGGTTGTCGAGCATATATACCAGAGTGCAGGTTCCAAGAGAACAGCCAATTTCCTCTCAAAATCTATCTTTTTCATCAGTACCGGCAGCAACGACATGTTCGAGTACTCCTTCTCCCCTAGCAACGACAGGCAGTTCTTGCTGCGCCTTGTCGCCTCCTACAAGCATCATCTGAAGGTACCACCAATTAATATAAGTATCTTCCATTCCGTACACCTAACCAGCTTCAGATAAACCTTCAGAACTGAAACTCAACCTGTATATATAAATCCTGCACAGGCATTGTACCGGATGGGCGCGAGAAAGTTCAGCATTGTCAGCATCCCGCCTCTAGGATGCACTCCCTCACAGAGGCTGCGCCGGCTCGCAGAAACTGGCACCCAGGGCTGCTACGACTCACTCAACAACCTCTCGCTCCAGTCATACCCAATGTTGGCCGCGATGCTGCAGGACCTGGCTCACGAGCTGCCTGACATGGCCTACTCACTCGGAGACTCCTTCACGATGGTCTCCTTCATATTCGCCAACCCACAAACACAAGCCTGGAGTAAGTTACCATGGTTTATTGCATTGCATGTGCTGATGTGCAAAAAACCAACTCCATCTTTTCTCACTCTGGTTTCACCTGATTCTTGTAGGTTTCACGGAGCTGGTGGCGGCGTGCTGCGGCGAGGGGCCGTTTGGGGCGTCCGGGTGCAACGCGACGGTCACGTTGTGCGGCAACCGCAACGACCACCTCTTCTGGGACGCCAACCACCCGACACAGGCGGTATCTGCCATCGCCGCCAAGACGCTCTTCCTCGACAACGGGACGTTCGTCAACCCCATCAACGTCCTGCAGCTCACCCAGCTGTAAACGAGATTGTGCGCATGCAACCAATTTATATATTTTCTCTTCTTCCTCTAGCTACTAAATAAACAGCAGTCAGATACATAGGACTACAGGCTGAGACCGGTTATAGCTTACAGACATAAACGGCGGTAAATCTTATTCACCTGTGCATGGATCAGAAAATCTCTTCTATAAGGATTTGGTATTTGAGTTACATGTTCTGTAGTCAAGAAATTTAAGTTTTTTTCGTATAGGCGACACTGCTAAATCAGTATTTAAATTTTATAGGTGACACTGCTAAGTCAAGATATTTAAATTTTATTTTATCTATGAGATCACTTAGATTTCTTATACACATCATTTTTTTTTCTATATCATCATCCATTCAGATGCATCAATTTTCTTGTGGATCCAATTGAACATGAAGAAAATACACAACGTAAAATTAAAAGAAACAATTCAATGCTCGGAGAATTAACCTGCATAACAGAGATTTCATTTTGATAGAATCCACACACTGCACCACTCCACCATCTAATACACACATTAAACTAGAGACAAACACCACCCTGCATAACCTACAATTTTGATAACATCGTCAATTTAACGGATGTCAATCTTGTAAGTGTCAGACACAAACCCGTCTAAGTAATTTTAGAGGCCCACTGCAAAATATACTTGACTTCTCATGGTGCAGCAAATGGGATGGAAGTTTTAAAATTACAAAAGTGACACCATAGTGGAACTTCACAACAAGGAAGTAAAGATAGCATATGCCAACATTTCTCCGCTTCTCTTCATGGCGGAAAGGATGAAGAGGATAGCAATCTCCGGCTTTTTGGATGCAAGAATAATTAGGCCTAGAGAAAATCACATGAGCACAAAAGAAGATGTCAGAGGGTGTTCCTGAAAAACTAGCCAATAAAATAAACAATAAAAGTAGAATGAACTCATGTACAAGGAATCATGGATCAAATAACTAAAATAAACTTTGGGGGTAATGTTCGCTTGTTATTAATCTAGCAGAATTATCTAGCTTGTTTCCGCATAAGCTATATTTAAGATTGTGGACAATATCGGTTGGGTAGAGCGAAGGAAAGACTTCAAATTAAAATAAGACTCCTTCGTCCAATTAAAAATACACGATGTTCTAGAAAGCATGAAGTCAAAATTTTCAGTTTTTGATGGCCAACGAATAATAAGATAATATATTCGGGTCTGTTATATAAAAATTGTAACATGGGATTGTCAAGAAAATAGTTCTGTTTATACTACTACGGCTTTCATAATAACTTACATGTTCGTAAAAAAAATCACAGGTCAAGCTTCCCAATATATATTGTTATCCCGTCATAGGATGTACAGAAAGTGTCGCTAAATAAACGAGTATGGCTAGTGAGAATAATTTACCCCGTTTCGAAAGTTTTGTTTCACCTTCCATGTGAATGGATCATTATCTCGCCAATACATTAGCCCCTTGTTCCTACAAGTGAAGCATTGATGGTTAATAATGTGCGCATGACATGATAAATAGTTAATGATAATGATGTAGGCAAAACACATACCAGTATTGATGGTTGCAACATGTAAAGACATGTTGGGTAAGGCTACATGGTCCTTGTGCCAAGCCGCTCATGCTGCATTTGTCCGTTGCTAGCGACCAGGTGCCACTACCGAGGCAATATTGAGCAAAATGTCCCTTCCGTGGATGGCGATAGATGACGACGTCGCCCGAAATTGGAGGCAGTATCTTGGAAGCGACACACAATGTCCGTGCTCCCACGAAGATGGCTTTGTCTCCGATGCTTTCTACCGGGACATACCGTTCCGAAACAAGATCCGCCAGCTTGTGAACCGCCAAGTGCGTTAGCGACATGTCATTGTGCCCGACCACTAGGACCTCCGAGTCACACTCTACCAGATAGGCAGGATAGCTGAGTTTCTCCCATGGGAACGTGGCGATCAGCTTCGGTGGGTCGTGCAGGTGCGCCTCCGTTTGAAAAACCTGTAATACGTCGGTACCTCCAACAACGACAGTATCATGCAGCAGGTAGTGCTTGCCTCGCGACGACAGCGGTATGTAGTGAAACGGAACTCTCCAAGGAAGCACGGTCCACTTGGTATCTTCGGAGGTAGCAACAGCTGCCAACATCATATCCATCAAGATAACCATGACTCTCACGGCTCCGTCGGCCGCGACAGAAACGGAAGCAGAGACGCGTCTCAGTAGTTTCAGCTCGGCTGCCTCCGTATAAACGTTCCTAAATTGCATGGCAAGAGACGTGAGGTGTGGGAGCTCGACGATGTCGCCGGTGAAAGGATGGAGGAGGCGGATGGCGGTGTCCTCGTCTCGCTGGAGGACCAGAAGGCCCTCGACGGAGTCAAGAACACAGTGATCCATGAGCAGCGGGAGCCGGACGCGGACAAAGACCCCCGAGTCGAGGTTGAAGAAGCGGACGTGCTCTTCGTGGCCGGGGTAAAGTCCATGGCCCTCGGCGAACATCATCCAGCGGCGCGGGTGGAAGCGTGGGTCGATCACGCCTCGGCCTCGCGGGGACTCGGCGGAAGACCGCCAGCTGGTGCAGACGGCACGGAGGCGAACGTAGTCCGTCAGGTCGCCGCCGGCCAGCAGGCGCCACGCCACAAGACGAACCATATCTTCTGGCAGCGATGCCCATGGAGACTGGCCGGTGGCCGGCGGCGGCAAAGGTGACATATTGCTGTTACAGATTGATGATGACGATCCGAACCTGCAAGAAATTAAGTTTTGTTAGAAAAAACGGAGTTCACACCTCAACCATATGCAAAAATATAATGCATGGTATTTTTCTTTGAGAAACATATAATGCATGGTATTAGTACGTGCTTTAGGATGTAAACTTTACGGCGAAACCTTACCAGGAGTCTCACGGCTGGCTGCATAAGAATACACGCGACGATTAAAAAAGTTTAGGGGCCGATGCAATCCGATTCGATTCTCGTGGGATCATATGCTCATGTATATATATATGACTATACTAACCTTCAGATATGGAACGGTATATGGTTAGGTTTATGTACTCGTGCAAGTCGTGGTGACCGAAACAAGCCACGAATAGATTTCTGCCAGTTTCCAAAACGAGTCCAATTGGTGTGTATACCAATATGGCCGCACCCCTTTGTGTGTGGGGTCGGTTTGTATCCATATGTGTTAGGAAATAGGAGTCCTAGTAGAGTAGGAGAGGGATTGCTTGCGCAAGGAGCTTGTGGCCGCACCCCTCCCTCATATATAGCTACCACCTGCGTGTGGAATAGATTAGACTACGTTAAAACCAAAAACCCTAGACCTCTAGATTGAAACTGCTTGTAAGCCTTTCATCTGGAAGTTCATCTGCAAACTTTACGTGATACCTGCTGTTCCACTGGGAATAAGACGGTACAGAACCACTTGTAGTCGGTGGATTACTTGTGCAAGAGTGTGGAGTTGAGAATATCCATTGGGTTGCTATCTTTTGCATTGGCATCAGGGATCAGCCGGAGAGTTCTTAGTGGCGCACTAGTTATCAATTCAGAAGTTATCTGTGAGTTCACTGAGAAGATTGGGCCACCCCGTATCATCTTGGTATCAGATTTACAGGTTGCCTCGGTGAGCTATCATATTTCCCTTTAGTTTTGAGTGTTTTTATTACCTATCCAGAAAATTGCCCCACAAAAATAGTGTAGTTTGTGCCAGAGCCTAGATCAACACCAATTTGCATCTACTAGTTGCTGTTTCTTGTTGATTTGCGTTCCTGTTTTTCTTTTTCATCTTTTAGGGTTCATCGTGTTCTTCTTTTTGTTTAGATCTATACAGAAAATTCCACCAAAAATAGTTGTCCAACTCTCGCGCGCGGTTACGGTAGTTTCACGGATCTTCGGCTCCTTGTCGGATTCGCCCCGAGCGTGCGCCTTTGTCCCAATCATTGCAGCAGCAACCCACAGAAGCCGCGATTTCCTTTTCCTCTACCGGCCAAAATAGATCCGCGCGCGCTCCTGGTCAACAGCACCTGCCGGCCGCATAACTCGTGCGGGCCACACGCATAACGCGATCACCGCGCCGCCAGTTTCGTCGCTTTCCAACGAGCCGCACGCGCGCGTTTCAATCTTCCATCGGCAGCCACGCGTTTCCGCGGAATCCGCGCGCGCCAATCGCGTCGCTCCTGCCAAACGCGTGGGAGGCCGAGCGCCGTACGCGCATCTCGTGTCGGACGAGACCAGGTGCTGACAGCCGCCACGAGTTCGTTTGGCAACCGCGCAGCGCCCGCCGTTCTGTTTCCGTGTTTCGATCACCGACCACGCGCGCCGCCTGGTCCTCGAAGTCAGTACCGGCCACGCGCAGTCTCTGCTTGCGCGACCTAAAATTCACTGAGAAGAGCGCGCTGGTCCAATACGTGGTCTATTCCACTTGAGCCAACCACGCGTGAGTGTCAGAGCCGACAGCGCGCGCGAGGTCCAAAAAAGCAGCGCGCTCCTGAGAGTGTTTCCTGCTACTCGTGAGCCAAGCTGCTGTGCGCGTCACGTGAAGCCCACGCAATCCTTGTCCACTTGCGAGCTGCTGGTTCCATCCACCTGAACCGCACGCACTTTTGTCAGTTCATTGCGCGCTGTATCATCACGTTTTTATTGCTGCTCGCACACTCGACTACCGACCACAACAGCCACATCCACACACCGCGTGCAATTCCGTGGGCGCCTCCAAAACAGCAGAAAGTCTCCGTTTTCTTTGACAGTTTCGTTTTGATTCCACTCCATATCTTTGTTGAGCCTAGCCACAACCTATCTACAGCAAATTTTAGGTACCACGACCCAAAGACTAGCTATCTTTTGCTCGTTTTCAGGCTGCTCTTTATCACATACTTGTGTCACTTGATAGTATTGCTCCTAGTGTTGTTATTTGGCCAGTAAAAAGTTAAAAAAAAAAAGAGAAAAAGAGAGAGAAAAAGAGAAAAAAAAAAAGAGAAGCAAAAAAGGCCTTGAGATATATTGATATATTTGTGGAGCTGTTTTCATCATTGCTATATTGACACACCATTGAGCAATCTTGTGCCTGAATATTATTTGAGCTTGGCTAGTGTCTTTCCAGTGCATTGCAAAATTTCCTCCATATATTTGCATTGCCACATTTGTCTCCATACTTGGTGTGTGTTTCCTGTGCTTTTTTATATCACATTGGACAGCAAATAGGAATTGTTATTTTGGTGTTGTTAGGTATCCATACCAAGCCCCACCATATACCTTGTTTGTCTTGTGATTGTTAACACCCTGGGTATTCTCTTCTTCACATCAAAGCATATTAGTTGCCACTACTTGTTGGTAAGTATTTCTATTCACTTTGGAACGGTAAGATAATCTATTGTCTTGCTAGATTTTTGAGTGAGTTGTGAGAGAACACCACATCCCATTGTTATTTTGTTACTAACAAGTTAATCAATGGAGTTTTCTAGTTCTTCTTGGTGCAGTGATGCTTTCTGGGAGGAGGATTCTAGTGGAATACTTGCAGCAAATTTGTTCCACTTCAGAGGAGACATCAATGGTAGTACTGTTGCTATTACTCTTGATAAGCGTACATGGCGTAATTTTGTTAATATTGAGGTTGTTGAAGCATTCCAGTTGACAACTTATGCAACTCGCAGTCCATTTATGTTAAAAACTAATGATGCTCCACTTCACATTACTCATGTTACTTGGATTCCGTTAACTATTTATGATCATACAGTGCGCATTAGGTGTTATGTGCTTCCTAGAGCATTTACTTGTTGTCACCTTTTGTTGAGTGATTCTTGGTGCACTGTCTATAAGGTTAATTTTGATAGCCATTATCCTGATTTACAATTCTTTTGGAATAAAAAGAGAGATTGGATAATACATGAAAGTCCTACAACATTTAAAAGAATTAGACATCAACCATTGGTTATGAGATCTGTAGAGGTTAAGAAGACCTATGAGGCTGTTTCTACTAATGTAACTATGTCTACTTCTAGTGTTGTGTCTTGTGATGTGCAGGTTGCTTTTGAAGAAAGGGAGCCTATAGTACAACCTGCACCACCACCACCATCACCACAACCATTGGAGGAGCATGCCATTGTGCCTAGTTTTGTTTCTTGTGATATGCAGGTTACTTTTGAAGAAAGGGAGCCACAACAAGTAGAACCTGCATCACCACTTGAGATAGTTGAATTGGTGCCTAATTATTCTGAGGAGGATGCTATTGATAAAGGTGCTGATTTCGTATTACCCCTCTCAAGTATTGATTTATGTGATCCCACTAAATTGCTAGTTGATTCTTGTGAGTTAACAAGCATAGATAGTCCAACTACATGTGATAATGTGCTAATTTCGAAATTTAATCATGTGGTGTTGATTTCACATAAAGAAGTACTTGCTAAAATACCACCTAATGATATTGTGGATTACATCATGTTAAATGAATCAATTAATGTGCAAAGTGCTATGAAAAAGGTTGCTGAAATTTCATATGTAAATTCTAGCAATTATGTTGCTTCTTTCACTTTTAACTTGATTGGTGACTATAACATGAGTGGAATTTTTATGGTGGATCATATATGCATAACTTGTGATCATGTGGCCGAATTGAACATTGTTTTACCTTGGGTAAATAAGCTACAACTTCCTACATATGAGCATGATTTTACACATATGTTTGGTTTGCCACAATACTTGTCACATACATGTGCTAATAAATTGTTCTTCACTTATATTTGCAAATTAAGTTGCAATTTTCATGATGAAAATAATAAGCATGTTCCCACCTTTGAGTGTATTAAGAAACATAAATTTTATCATAGATCTTCTTTGAGAACACTTGAATTGATACTAAACAATAAAAATATATACACATATGATTCTCATTTTGATCATGATTTATTGAGCTTCACTTATATTTGCAATTGTGATTGCTATTTTATGGAGTGCTATGACAATTATGTGATGTTTTTAAGCAAAATTCGTGGTCACATGTCTAGGGCACAATTTTATGATATGCTAACAACCAATGCACCTCATTATAGATATTTGTATTGTGCATACACGTTGTTCTTTTTGTTTCTTCCACTTTCAGCTTACTACAAGCCGAGGACGGCTTGTCTTGAAGAAAGGGAGGATGATATGGACATAATAGAGGTCCATGAGGGTCATTTATGCTTGAGTTGGAAGGAAATACTAAGCCTCACTGATGTTCATTATAAGGTGAATTCTTTCCTAGTGATAAATAATGTTTGTGTTTGTGAGAACGTTATACTACCTAAGCCTATGATATGTATGATTAGGTTTATTGATAACACAAACATGGATGGAGAAGAGGAAGCAAGGAGCAAAAGAAGGAGGCATGGCAGAAGAAGGAGGCATGGAAAACAACTACAAGGAATTGATGTTTCAGTTCGGACTGCCAGGAGTCCCGAATTTGAAATAGTCATGGATTCTTCATACGGGCTCCAAATACAGCAAACGAGCACTCTACGGATAGAGAATTTGATGGGCTTTCCAATGGATCCGGCCCCATCAAGAAATTCGACTCGTGCAAGTCGTGGTGACCGAAACAAGCCACGAATAGATTTCTGCCAGTTTCCAAAACGAGTCCAATTGGTGTGTATACCAATATGGCCGCACCCCTTTGTGTGTGGGGTCGGTTTGTATCCATATGTGTTAGGAAATAGGAGTCCTAGTAGAGTAGGAGAGGGATTGCTTGCGCAAGGAGCTTGTGGCCGCACCCCTCCCTCATATATAGCTACCACCTGCGTGTGGAATAGATTAGACTACGTTAAAACCAAAAACCCTAGACCTCTAGATTGAAACTGCTTGTAAGCCTTTCATCTGGAAGTTCATCTGCAAACTTTACGTGATACCTGCTGTTCCACTGGGAATAAGACGGTACAGAACCACTTGTAGTCGGTGGATTACTTGTCAGTGAACTCACAGATAACTTCTGAATTGATAACTAGTGCGCCACTAAGAACTCTCCGGCTGATCCCTGATGCCAATGCAAAAGATAGCAACCCAATGGATATTCTCAACTCCACACTCTTGCACAAGTAATCCACCGACTACAAGTGGTTCTGTACCGTCTTATTCCCAGTGGAACAGCAGGTATCACGTAAAGTTTGCAGATGAACTTCCAGATGAAAGGCTTACAAGCAGTTTCAATCTAGAGGTCTAGGGTTTTTGGTTTTAACGTAGTCTCATCTATTCCACACGCAGGTGGTAGCTATATATGAGGGAGGGGTGCGGCCACAAGCTCCTTGCGCAAGCAAACCCTCTCCTACATGACTAGGACTCCTATTTCCTAACACATATAGATACAAACCGACCCCACACACAAAGGGGTGCGGCCATATTGGTATACACACCAATTGGACTCGTTTTGGAAACTGGCAGAAAACTATTCGTGGCTTGTTTCGGTCACCACGGCTTGCACGAGTCGAATTTCTTGATGGGGCCGGATCCATTGGAAAGCCCATCAAATTCCCTATCCGTAGAGTGCTTGTTTGCTGTATTTGGAGCCCGTATGAAGAATCCATGACTATTTCAAATTCGGGACTCCTGGCAGTCCGAACTGAAACATCAATTCCTTGTAGTTGTTTTCCATGCCTCCTTCTTCTGCTCCTTGCTTTCTCTTCTCCGTCCATGTTTGTGTTATCAATAAACCTAATCATACATATCATAGGCTTAGGTAGTATAACGTTCTCACAAACACAAACATTATTTATTAATAGGAAAGAATTCACCTTATAATAAACATCAGTGAGACTCAATATTTCCTTCCAACTCAAGCATGAATAAACCTCATGGACCTCTATTATGTCCATATCATCCTCCCTTTCTTCAAGACAAGCCGTCCTCGGCTTGTAGTAAGCTGAAAGTGGAAGAAACAAAAAGAACAACGTGTATGCACAATACAAATATCTATAATGAGGTGCATTAGTTGTTATCATATCATAAAATTGTGCCCTAGACATGTGACCACGAATTTTTCTTAAAAACATCACATAATTGTCATAGCACTCCATAAAATAGCAATCACAATTGCAAATATAAGTGAAGCTCAATAAATCATGATCAAAGGGAGAATCATATGTGTATATATTTTTATTGTTTAGTATCAATTCAAGTATTCTCACAGAAGATCTATGATCAAATTTATGTTTATTACTACACTCAAAGGTTGGAACATGCTTATTATTTTCATCATGAAAATTGCAACTCAATTTGCAAATATAAGTGAAGAGCAATTTATTAGCATATGTATGTGACAAGTATTGTGGCAAACCAAACATATGTGTAAAATCATGTTCATATGTAGGAAGTTCTAGCTTATTTACCCAAGGTAAAACAATGTTCAATTCGGCCACTTTATCACAAGTTATGCATATGTGATCCACCATAAAAATTTCACTCATGTTATAGTCACCAATCAAGTTAAAAGTGAAAGAAGAAACATAATTGCTAGAATTGACATATGAAATTTCAGCAACCTTTTTCATAGCACTTTGCACATTAATTGATTCATTTAACATGATGTAATCCACAATATTATTAGGTGGTATTTTAGCAAGTACTTCTTTATGTGAAATCAACACCACATGATCAAATTTCGAATTTAACACATTATCACATGTAGGTGGACTATCTATGCTTGTTAACTCACAAGAATCAACTAGCAATTTAGTGGGATCACATAAATCAATACTTGAGAGGGGTAATACGAAATCAGCACCTTTATCAATAGCAACCTCCTCAGAATTATTAGGTACCAATTCAACTATCTCAAGTGGAGATGCAGGTTCTACTTGTTGTGGCTCCCTTTCTTCAAAAGTAACCTGCATATCACAAGAAACAAAACTAGGCACAATGGCATGCTCCTCCAATGGTTGTGGTGATGGTGGTGGTGGTGCAGGTTGTACTATAGGCTCCCTTTCTTCAAAAGCAACCTGCACATCACAAGACACAACACTAGAAGTAGACATAGTTACATTAGTAGAAACAGCCTCATAGGTCTTCTTAACCTCTACAGATCTCATAACCAATGGTTGATGTCTAATTCTTTTAAATGTTGTAGGACTTTCATGTATTATCCAATCTCTCTTTTTATTCCAAAAGAATTGTAAATCAGGATAATGGCTATCAAAATTAACCTTATAGACAGTGCACCAAGAATCACTCAACAAAAGGTGACAACAAGTAAATGCTCTAGGAAGCACATAACACCTAATGCGCACTGTATGATCATAAATAGTTAACGGAATCCAAGTAACATGAGTAATGTGAAGTGGAGCATCATTAGTTTTTAACATAAATGGACTGCGAGTTGCATAAGTTGTCAACTGGAATGCTTCAACAACCTCAATATTAACAAAATTACGCCATGTACGCTTATCAAGAGTAATAGCAACAGTACTACCATTGATGTCTCCTCTGAAGTGGAACAAATTTGCTGCAAGTATTCCACTAGAATCCTCCTCCCAGAAAGCATCACTGCACCAAGAAGAACTAGAAAACTCCATTGATTAACTTGTTAGTAACAAAATAACAATGGGATGTGGTGTTCTCTCACAACTCACTCAAAAATCTAGCAAGACAATAGATTATCTTACCGTTCCAAAGTGAATAGAAATACTTACCAACAAGTAGTGGCAACTAATATGCTTTGATGTGAAGAAGAGAATACCCAGGGTGCTAACAATCACAAGACAAACAAGGTATATGGTGGGGCTTGGTATAGATACCTAACAACACCAAAATAACAATTCCTATTTGCTGTCCAATGTGATATAAAAAGCACAGGAAACACACACCAAGTATGGAGACAAATGTGGCAATGCAAATATATGGAGGAATTTTGCAATGCACTGGAAAGACACTAGCCAAGCTCAAATAATATTCAGGCACAAGATTGCTCAATGGTGTGTCAATATAGCAATGATGAAAAATAGCTCCACAAATATATCAAGATATCTCAAGGCCTTTTTGCTTTTTCTCAAATTTTTTTTTCTTTTCTCTTTTCCTTTTTTTTTTATACTTTTTACTGGCCAAATAACAACACTAGGAGCAATACTGTCAAGTGAGAACAATGCTATGAACAATGTGACAAAAATATGATATATAGAGCAGTCTGAAAACGAGCAAAATATAGCTAGTCTTATGGGTTGTGTACCTAAAATTTTGCTGTAGATAGGTTGTGGCTAAGTCTCACAAAGATATGGCGTATGACATCGATTTTGGTGGCAGCGATGCGAGCAGGAACGAAAGGCGCGCAGTGCAGATATATACTTCGCTCCGACACGGGACAGATATTTCGCGTAGAAACGCGTTATAGAACGGTGCTAGTCCAGGTGGAAACAACAGACCGTAACGCGCAGGCGGAGTCAGCGCGGTGCAGAATCCCTTGCGAACCGAGTCCAGCAGATATGAGAAAAGTGCGCGCGGATTTCGATGCGTTTTGTACCTATGCGCGGGGTGTGGGCAATGATGCGGTGTGTGGGAATCGGGAAGGTTAGTATCAATTGAACAAGAGATTGATAGCAATGGAGATGGTTTGAAAAAAACGGAAACCTAGCCGCCACCTCCCTCCCGAGCCGCCCCCTCCAGGCGACTCCGGGGGGCGCCCCCACCTCCCTCCCTCCCGAGCCCCTCCTACCCCCTAGACCCTGCCGTCGCTGCCGCCTGTCGCCGGCGGTGGTGGCGGCGCCCCCGTCCCCGACGGTGGGCAGGAGAGATGCTCCGCGGCGGCGCTCCATGGAGGCGGTGGAGAGCCGACGGTGGGCATGGGGCGGCGCGGCCTAGGGCCGGCGTTTGAGCCTCCCGGCGGGAAGGTGGTACGGCGGGGGTGCTGCGTCGCCGGCGGGCGCCTGGATCAGATCCGGGAATCGCTTGGGGACGCGGGGATTTGATGCCCGATGATCTTGGGTATCGGATTCGGCCTTGGCCGGCCGTGGTAGTCTGGCTACGACCTTGGTCTCGCCGGCGACCTAGTGTTGGACAATGGTCTACCCCTTCTATGATGCTTTCCTGCTGGGAGTGGCTTCGCGGTGTCGGGCCGCGAGGCTAAAGAATAATGGCGGTGGTCCTAGGGTTTCCTGTCGCGCGAAGATGAAGATCATGATGTAGGTCCTCTTTGATCAAGCCGGGGTGTCGACCGAAAGGCTCCGCCGGCGACTCCCATAGGCAACGCCTGGAGATTGCTGGATCGGTGGAATTTGGTCGCAATGCTCAGTCATCGAAGGCGAGATTGGAGGACTAGCAACGGTGTTCGGAGTCTTTGCATCGATGGGGAACTGGCTTGGAGTTACAAGATTCGTGGCATCTGTATGTCAGAGGGGGAGACAATATGCGTGGAGTCCAAAGTCCTACCTTTCAGGGTGAAAACCCAAGGTCTGGCCTTAATTGGTTGTACCTGGCACTGGTCTTCTTGGAGCCGTTGTTTTGAGAGCGAGGATTATCTTCAGGGTGAAAACCCAAGGTCTGGCCTTAATTGGTTGTGCCTGGCACCGTTCTTCTTGGAGACGTTGCTTTCGAAGAGTTGGACGTCAGCTGTTGTTTAGGTGGTGGTTGTGCGGATACCGCGAGGATTGTAACCCTGTAGCGGGATTTTTCTTCTTTTTTATTTCTTCTTTTTATTGTCTTTCGGTTGTGTGCATCCATTGCGTTGTTGCAGAGGCCGGGTGTAATTTGTATCTCCACGATATTAATATACTTCCATTTATCAAAAAAAAAAACGAAACGGACAAGAGTTCGGACAGATACTGCATAATCAAGTTCAAAGATGGACTCCCACTTCCCCGCGACTTATCAGCACTAGGGGCGCGGCTCCTAATCGGTCAGAAGTAGCCCACGCGTCCTAATCCCAGTCACGTGCAGACCAGATTTCTAATCACGGAGCGGCTCATACTGACTCAATTTCTCGTACGTACATGGTGATCTATTCAGGATATCCGCGGCAGTAGCATGTAAAGCAATTCAGTTATGCATATTTTAATCCGGTCTCTCATATGATATTCTATATATTTGACCCGAACAAGGGTTAATACACAATTTTGCATCGAGTTCCTTATATAGACACTATGAGGCCAACTGCTAAAGGGCCCAGAGCAGTGTAGCGAGGACAACGAAGCTAGCTACCGCAGCGGGAGACATTGCCGGAGAAGGCGATTATGAGTTACCACACTCTCATCCATACGTGGTGTCACTCGGGTGCGCCATGGCTGAGTTCCTTACAATTGAGATGCTTTGAAATATGCAAGGAGATCGTTTGCTAGAAAATTAAGTGCTGGACATTGCCGTGAGCTATTGAGATGCTTGATCGAATATGGTGCCAGGCCTACACTAGCTAGGTTCAATAAGACGACGGAGTCGGCATGGACTGAACGGTCCATCAGCTTGCACCGCTGCACGCGCCCCCCGCACGCGCGTAGAAAAGAACAAGGGAGAAAGAAATGGAACCTCGTGGGTGGTGGGCGTTCGTTCGGCCATACTAGGATTAGGTGTCTTTCATGGGGCCAATAGCTCCTGTGCGACGGGTTTCAGTTGTATTGGAAGCAATGCGACGTTTTTCGATGAAATAGCCTACGTGCGACGGATTGGAAGAAGAAAATAGCTCACGGCCAACATGGTTCTTAAGCGGAGCTGATCGGTTAGCTGTTAGGGTTATGCGACGCTTGGACCCACAACTTATCCACCTCAGCAGCGTGGGACCCACCTCACGATTCAAAAACAGAGATGCGCCTGTGCCCCACAACTTATCCACCTCAGAAGCGCGGGACCCACGACAGTGAATCTAAAACAGGGCTGCGCCCGTGCCCGAGCTGGTGTCTGTGCCATTTCTTTCCCTTTCCCCATTCTTCCTCGTCTCCGGCGACGGCGCACGGGATGTCCAGCTCCTCCACCACGCAGTCAAGATGGCCAGAGTACGGTGCAGTTCCGATGACAAGGTGCCCGGACTGCCCACGGCCAGAGGCTCTGAAGCGGAGGGTCAGTAAAACTGACGAGAATGGAAATATCGGGCGCCATTTTGTGTCCTGTTTGAGCATTCCCATGATGGGACGGGATGGCAAGGTAAGATCTTAAAACTGAGATGAGGAGGAGAGAGATGATAGGAGTATTTGGCATTCCAATTCGCGTTTTTTTCTCCTCAGTTTTGGGATCTAGATTCATGTCTACTGTTACAGATGCTGAAGAAATGTTCGCACTTTGAGTGGATCGATCAGTACGTTGCTAGGCTTGAATTTGAGGGCCACATTGAAGATCCAAATCTAGGTGGGTTTGCTCCCGATGTCAGCTCGGGCAGAGGAGGGCCGGCGGCGAGGATCACGCGCCCTATTGCTGGACTGCCCGTGGAGGCCGAAGTAAACGAGGAATTGAAGAAGATCAAGAAGTTTTTAAAGCAAATGGTGGATTTGCAGAAGCAAGCGAATCTCATGTCAGGAGCATTCTATTCTTGTATCATTGCTCTGTTTTTTGTTTACCTCTTGTTCATCCGTCGTTAGAATGGACTAGATTAATCTAGATTTTAGAGTTTGCTATGCAGAGGTAGCAATCTGTGCGCCGTGCTAGTTTCAGTGAAGTGTCTGATGTTAAATTTGAATATGCCCTTAGAGGTTGAAGTTCAGTTTCAGTGCAGTCACCAAAGTTCAGTTTCAGTAGAAAAAAACTTATTCGTTCTCATGCCGTAAGAGTAGTTGAAGAAAGGCCGAAAGAGTGTAGTTGGCCCAACAATTAGGCCCAAAGAGAAAACAAACCCACCTGCCTAGATTTGACTTTTTTAATTTGTAAAAACAATTGTTTTAATTGTTTTGCATGTCTTGGGTTCGTATTCATTTTTGTAGGCCCAAATAATTGGATTCGTTTTCATTTTTGTATTATTTACTTCATAAATATTTTGTTACGAGTTGTATGCATTGTTCACCGAAATATTTTGTAAAAACAATTGTTTTACTTGTTTTGCATGTCTTGGGTTCGTTTTCATTTTTGTAGGCCCAACAAATTGGATTCGTTTTCATTTTTGTATTATTTACTTCATAAATATTTTGTTACGAGTTGCATGTATTGTTCACCGAATATTTTTGTTACGAGTCTAGTCCATTCTAACACACTCGTTTTTGTTCACCGAATTTGAACTTATTCGCCGAATGTTTTTGTTACGACTCAAGTTGAACTTATTCGTTAGAACGGACGCTCGCAGTAACACACTCTGATCACACAAGTAAAACGAGGGAGACAATTGGTAGCAAACGATATATACTAGTAGTAGCACGGTTACATAGATTAAACTCGAACGACACGGGCACGGGCCCAACTAAACATAGATTAAAAGAAAAAAAAGAAAAAAAACGGTAGAAACTCGAACGACACTCTGAGCACCATCGAGATGGAGGGGAGAGCATCGTCTTCACTCCTCGTCGTCGGCGGCCGGCCCCAAGTTGTAGGGGAGGGTGTGCATCGCGGTGCGGCTGGGCCAGATGCGGTCGAGGTCGGTGAAGAAGTTGTACGCCGTGAAGCAGATGAACTCGCACCCCCCGTACCAGACCCGACCAAGGAGGTGGTACGCATCGTAGGGGTTGCGGAAGCGGACAAGGATGCCCGTTCCTCCCGGGCGGGCTTGGTCGATGGTGAACATGCGCGGAGTGCCCGGCGGCATGTGGCGATAGAGGGCGCGAAGGAAGACCTCCACCAGCTCCGATGCACCGCGCCAGCGAGACATGGCCCAGACGCGGAGCTGGTCCTCGACGACGACCCCTGCGGGGTACTGCCTCTCCCGCACGGTCCTTGGCGCGAGGAAGGTCTGGCCGGTGAACTGCATGCTTGCTTTTGCTTGAATGTGGTGCGTGGCTTGCTTGGATGTGATGCGAGTGGAGAATGGCGTGAGGAAGATGAAGGTTAGAGGAGGGATTAAATAGAAGGTAAGACATTAATGGATGCGTCCCTTCGTTCCCGTGCCCGCGTTTCTCTACTGGGTCAAGAGGTGTCTCGTCGATCACTGGAGCACGCTAGTCAGACTGCGTGGATCACCGCGTTCAGTGTGTTAATAGCTTAGACGCGACGCGTATGCATGCATGCAACGGGCAGGCGGCCCCGATCACACACGGAACGGAGAAACACACTAGGGAACACGTTCGTACGCCAGTTCCATGCACCGAACCAACGTCAGGCGCCGGATATTGTTGAACGGTCTAGATCGAATAGACGAGCCGATCCAAACCCCAGCCACTCAGCGCGCACGAATCCATCCATGCACAACGAGCCAATCAGCATCTAGAACGAGCGCACACGCGGATCGGGGGCGTGCGTCACGTGCACACGGTGGCGTCAGTGAGCTAGGGTTTAGCTGGGGTTTCCGGGGTTTTGGGGTTTCCGGGGTTTTGGGGTTTCCGGGGTTTAGGGTTTCAGTGAGCTAGGGTTTGACATAACTAATTTAAAAAAAATCAAAAAAATAAACGGCTTTCGCTCACTCTCTATTTATGTAACTATGTTGCTATAAAAAATTGTATTCTTGTTAGATCCACGATGCAATGAAAAATATTCATACAATTCATGCTATTGATGGAATGAGCTAGGGTTGAGCATAACTAATTCAAAAAAAATCAAAACTATGTACAGCCAGCGCACATGGTCTACTTATGCAACTAGGTTGCTATAAAAAATGGCGAAATTGTTACATCCAAATGTTAAAACCAAAAATCACACGTTGACGATATTGACAAAATGAGCTAGGGTTGAACATAAGTAATTCAAAAAAATTCAAAAAAAGAAATGCTTTTGGCCCTTAGTCTTATTATGTTGCATACAAATCAAAAAAAATTAAAAACTTTGATTTTGAGTCGGTCAACGTTTTTGTGAAAACGTTGACTTTTTTTAAAATGAGCACAAATAATTTAAAAAAAATCAAAAAAAGAAATGCTTTTGGCCCATAGTCTTATTATGTTGCATACAAACCAAAAAAAATTATAACCATGGTTTATATAGAATTGCATGAAAATGTCTTCAAGAATATGGGAAACTTGTACAGAGTAGTATGGATTTCGAAGATCGAAGTTGGTGTGTTCTAGATCATAACTAATTCAAAAAAAATCAAAAAAAAAATGCTTTCGCCCATAGTCGTATGATGTTGTATAGAAACCAAAAAAAATTATAAACATGGTTTACGTACAATTACATGAAAATGCCTTTGAGAATATGAGATTCTTGTACATGTACTATGGATTTCAAAGAGCAAATGTTGTGTGTTTTAGATCATAAGTAAATATGTATATGTTTTATTATGGATTTTAAGAAAACTTGAGCACATAGTATTATTATGTCGTGTAGGAACCAAAAATAAATATAAATAAGATTCAAAATATGTGTTTTTTAATTAAATAATGATTTTAGAAAAAATAAAAGAATAAAATACAAAATTAATTCAAAAAATAATGAGACTTCATATTTACACTATATAGGTACGAGAGAGGTGTGGGAATTTTATTTGGATGATTTAGAGAAGATGCAAAAATCAACCCTCTTAGAAAGGGGGGCGTTTACCCTACCTTATGAGGCCGTTTGAAACACATTTTTCATGACTATGAGTCTAACTTAACAAAAGAGCTCAGAATGATCAGATAAAAATCACATTTGAGTTGAGGTAGCATTGAAACATCAAAATATTATTACATGCCAAATAAGTTCAACTTGAGTCAAAATTTGATTACATGCCCATAGTCTTATTATGTTGCATACAAACCAAAAAAAATTATAACCATGGTTTATATAGAATTGCATGAAAATGTCTTCAAGAATATGGGAAACTTGTACAGAGTAGTATGGATTTCGAAGATCGAAGTTGGTGTGTTCTAGATCATAACTAATTCAAAAAAAATCAAAAAAAAAATGCTTTCGCCCATAGTCGTATGATGTTGTATAGAAACCAAAAAAAATTATAAACATGGTTTATGTACAATTACATGGAAATGCCTTTGAGAATATGAGATTCTTGTACATGTACTATGGATTTCAAAGAGCAAATGTTGTGTGTTTTAGATCATAAGTAAGTAAATATGTATATGTTTTATTATGGATTTTAAGAAAACTTGAGCACATAGTATTATTATGTCGTGTAGGAACCAAAAATAAATATAAATAAGATTCAAAATATGTGTTTTTTAATTAAATAATGATTTCGGAAAAAATAAAAAAATAAAATACAAAATTAATTCAAAAAATAATGAGACTTCATATTTACACTATATAGGTACGAGAGAGGTGTGGGAATTTTATTTGGATTATTTAGAGAAGATGCAAAAATCAACCCTCTTAGAAAGGGGGGCGTTTACCCTACCTTATGAGGCCGTTTGAAACACATTTTTCATGACTATGAGTCTAACTTAACAAAAGAGCTCAGAATGATCAGATAAAAATCACATTTGAGTTGAGGTAGCATTGAAACATCAAAATATTATTACATGCCAAATAAGTTCAACTTGAGTCAAAATTTGATTACATGCCCATAGTCTTATTATGTTGCATACAAACCAAAAAAAATTATAACCATGGTTTATATAGAATTGCATGAAAATGTCTTCAAGAATATGGGAAACTTGTACAGAGTAGTATGGATTTCGAAGATCGAAGTTGGTGTGTTCTAGATCATAACTAATTCAAAAAAAATCAAAAAAAAAATATGCTTTCGCCCATAGTCGTATGATGTTGTATAGAAACCAAAAAAAATTATAAACATGGTTTACGTACAATTACATGGAAATGCCTTTGAGAATATGAGATTCTTGTACATGTACTATGGATTTCAAAGAGCAAATGTTGTGTGTTTTAGATCATAAGTAAGTAAATATGTATATGTTTTATTATGGATTTTAAGAAAACTTGAGCACATAGTATTATTATGTCGTGTAGGAACCAAAAATAAATATAAATAAGATTCAAAATATGTGTTTTTTAATTAAATAATGATTTCAGAAAAAATAAAAAAATAAAATACAAAATTAATTCAAAAAATAATGAGACTTCATATTTACACTATATAGGTACGAGAGAGGTGTGGGAATTTTATTTGGATTATTTAGAGAAGATGCAAAAATCAACCCTCTTAGAAAGGGGGGCGTTTACCCTACCTTATGAGGCCGTTTGAAACACATTTTTCATGACTATGAGTCTAACTTAACAAAAGAGCTCAGAATGATCAGATAAAAATCACATTTGAGTTGAGGTAGCATTGATGGAAACATGTGCCCAACAAATGTTATTACATGCCATAAATTTGAAATGAATGGTAGGTGTTCAACCATGTACCATTCAACCATGTACCAAACTCCTCACATGTTTCCCCAATACTGAAACCTCTTGATCTGGACCCCAAAGCACTGTTTCCCCAATTTTTTTCACTAATTTCCTAACTGCATTCTCTTCCATCTCACGTAGCTCATTGGGATCAATCTCTGCACAATCAATCTATGAATGCTACCATCAACTAATTTTGCCGTCGATGGAAAGAAATTGATTACAAATTCGAAGGTTTCAGCAGCATCCCCTGCGGCAGTGTCAGACAGAGCAAGGATCGCATGAACAAAAGGGCGGGAGGGGCCGCATTACCTGTTCGAAGCTGAATCTGGCAGCTCCTTCTCGACCTGACCACGGGCTCCTCTCACCGCGCCGCCACCTCTCACCTTCTATCGGTTTGAACAAGCAAAACAGAGCTCAGATCTACATACAGGCACATGAAATTGGGACTAGATGCTTGCCTATACTATTCACTCACCACCATGGCCGCCGCCGCCGAAAGGGGAGCGGATCCGCTGCCGCCGAGAAGGGGGCTCCGCCGCCGCCGCCGCCGCCAGAGCTGTAGAAAAAAGCGCGGGCAGGACAGTTCAGTTCGAGCGCGAGCACTTTGAGGGGATGCGGTGCTAATTAATTTGGGGGCAAATTAGTTATGACATGTCTTAACGCAAATGGAACTAATTGACTAAGGTTTTAATGCCTGTTCGCCCGTGAGCTATTTTCTCCCTCCAATCCGTCGCACGTAGGCTATTTCATCGAAAAACGTCGCATTCCTTCCAATACAACTGAAACCCGTCGCACAGGAGCTATTGGCCCGTCTTTCATGCATCTCGACTCCCGTTGCCCAAACAGCCATGCCAGACAGCTAGGAGATGGATGTATCTCGATCCAATTTCGCGATTGTTAGTTTGCACACGAGTAAGAACAAGGTGAGCACACCGAAGCATTGAAGAACACGATAGCCTCCCATGCTGATATGGTCATCAGGTTCCAGGGGACGTTGATACATCGACTCCAAAATCAGCGATGGTGCTCTCTGTGCTCTTCCCTGGCCGGCATGATTCCCCACCAGTGCAAATTCGACGACAGTTCAATTATGTACATACGGGAATGGCTTAGAAATGGAAGCCTTGGCTCCAGCCTCTCATCAAAATGATGCACACGGCTGGTTTTTATTAATAGATAAAACGTCCAAGGTTGATCCTCTTACAACCACTTAAAGTGGCCATAAACACCAACCACGGAAACATTACAACGTTATGCATCTAAACGCCTCGTATTAAGCTACTCACATTGGCTGTAAATAGGCTGAACGACCGCTATCATTCGAGCATATCCTGTATCTAAAAGTCCTCGCTGCTCCGCAGGTAGAAGGGAGGACCATGTGTGGATAAAAGAAATCGTCATATTGATAACCTGCAAAAAAAATAAACACATTTTTTCTTATCAAACACAACATTGTTACAACAATTCTATATAGCCCAAAGAACAACAACAACGCCTATTCGTATACGTGCCTTTGTTTTTTATCAATTCTATTAAGCCAAGACCCAAACATATTTGCAATGCTATTAGGAGGATAGATACTAAACGTAAAATGAATTAGGCGCCAAATATCACGAGAAAAAGGAAAAGATATAAAGGTGATTAATGGTCTCATCGGTGTCGCAAAATACACACTTCTTATCCAACTTCGTTTAACTAAATTGTCTTTAGTAAGGATTATTTGCGATTGACAGACCATAAAAGTATTTTTATTTTTAAGGGCATTTTTAATCTCCACAAATACTTTCGTAAATAAGGTATAGCCCATGCATTATATCCGCATACATGGATCTAACCGAGAAGGTGCCCTTCACAGTTAGCCTCCACCGAAAATGATCGGAATCGTCTGACAACTCGAGATACATTAGACATTCCACTAAATGCAACCAAGGGGCCCATTTCTCCTCTAAGATGGTTTTTCTAAATGGGATGTCTAATGGGACATTAGATAACACGTTTGCTATCGTCACACCTTTATGTCTAGCAACATTATACAAAGATGGATATTGAAGAGATAGCGGTTTATCTCCTAGCCCCTATCCTCCCAAAACCGCACTTGATGGCCATTACCCAGGTCAAAAGAGCCACGAGCAAAGAAATCCTTCTTAATATTCATCAATCCTTTCCAAAAAGAAGAGTATGGAGGATTAGCTTCTACCTGAGATAACGGTTTATCTCCGAATTTTTTTTTTTGACAATAGTTCCTGCCAAACCCTTTCTTCATTCAACAACTTATGAAATCACTTACTTAACAGACACATATTCTTAATATCAAGCACCTCAATGCCCATCCCTCTCTGATCCTTCGGTCGGCACACTATATTTCATTTAGTTAAACGATATTTTTGTCTCTTATTATCACTTTGCCAAAAGAACCGAGACCGGTAAAAATCTAGCCTTTTCCGAATCCCAATAGGAAATTCAAAAACAAAATATAGAAGAAACATAGGTAAGTTGGTTAAGATGGAGTTTATCAAAATGAGGCAGTCCCCATATGACAACAGCTTTCTAGCTCATGAACTCATTTTTTTCTCAAAGCGATCCTCGACAGGCTTCCATTCCTTATTAAGTAACTTGTGATAATAAATTGCAATGCCTAGATACTTAAAAGGTAGACTACCTATATCAAAACTTAAAATGTGAGGTATTCCTCCTGAGCATCCAACACAGTACCAAAACAATAGATTTCACTCTTATGAAAATTAATCTTTAATCCCGACAATTGTTTGAACATTGCGAGAATAAGTTTCATATTAAGTTCCTTTTCAATATCGTATTCTAAAAAGATAATAGTGCCATCTGCATATTGTAGGATAGATACCCCACCTTTGACAATATGCGGTATTAATCCACCAACTTGACCATCCTCCTTGGCACGAGCAATGAGAATAGCCAACATATCAGCCACTAAATTTAAAAAGAATAGGAGACAACAGATCTCCTTGTCTTAAACCTTTTAATGTTTGAAAGTAGTGACCAATATTATCATTAACCTTTATTCCAACACTCCTTCACTGAACAAAACGAGCTACCCATTAGCACCACGAAGGTGAGACTCCTTTCATTCCTAATACTTGTTGCAAAAAAATACAGTTAACCTTGTCATATGCTTTTTCAAGATCGCTTTTGAAAAGCACTCCATTCATCTTCTTTTTCTTTAACTTGTGAATCGTTTCATGAAAAAAACAATCTCTTCTAAAATATTTCTTCCCGGCAGAAAAGCTGATTGTGTTGGTTTAATTACGCGACTAGCAATGGGTGTAACTCTATTAGTAACCACTTTTGTAAAACCTTAAAGCTCACATTTAAAAGACATAAGCGTCTATACTGTTCAATTCGGCATGCATCCTCCTTTTTTGGGTAGCAACGTAAATAGATCACCCTTATGAAACTGAGAGAACATGTCCATCAAATCGCTTTTGATAACATCCCAGAAGTGTTGATAAAATTCCGCCGGGAACGTCTCGGCGCCTTATTATGTTCCATTTGCATAATGGCCTCCTCACCTCCTTCTCCGTAAAAGGACTAATGAGAATTACATTTTATTCGTGTGAGATTTGGGGCATGTCATGATTCATATTCTCTACCAAAGAAACAAAGCTTGGATCAGGAGCACCAAATAGTTTTTTTATAATATTCCATATAAATATTTTCAAAAAAAATTCTCGAACAATCGTGCTCTAATTTAAAAATCCGTTTCTTTCGACGTTTACCATTCGCTATGATATGAAAATGTTTCATGTTACTACCCCCTCCTAGATATATTTGATCTTAGCCCTCTGTGCCCAATTTGATTCCTCATCGCGCCATAATTTAGCTAAGCTATCATCGGCCTCTTTCTTAGCAGCCCGCTCGGCCACACTTAGAAGATTTGATTCTGCCTTTATATCAAGCTGGTCTATCAATAAGATTAGTTACTCTTTCAAAATTTTGTACTACTCGCTAATATTCTTCGTCCATCCCCGTAAGAATTGATGCAGATGCCTGATTTTATTCTGCCATCGTTCCATCGGAGACGTACCCGATGTTACCGAAAGCCACTCTCGATGAACCAGTTCATAGAACCATCCTGGCGTATCCATGATAGTCCAAAATAAAAATGGCTCTTGTTACCTAAGTGAGCATGATCTCCTGAGTCCAATAGTAACATAGTATGATCGGACCCCGTTCTAGTTAATGCGTGGACTGAAACTAAAGGATTTTTTTCCCACTCAATACTTGTTTGAAAGCGATCCAACTTTTTGTACCGGTCTTCTACTTGCCCAAGTGTATTGGCGACCCGACATTCGTAACTCCTTAAGGTCTAGGCTTTCAATAATGGCATTAAAATGAAGGGACAACGAGCATTAAAATTGTCGTTTTTTTCCTCTTGTCTTCTAATGATGTTAAAATTTCCCCAAATAGCAAAGGAATATCTTCGTTCTCACAAATTCTTACTAATTCTGATAAAAACTCGGGTTTCTTTGAGTCTTGTGCAGCCCCGTAGACTACAACCAGACCCCACAAGAAACCATCAGCTTTTGTCTTAACATGAAATTTAATAGAGAACTCACCAGACACAAGGATTTGTGTCGCTAGCGTTGCATTATTGAAACCTACAAGCATACTTCCTAAACGAACATGAGGAGGTAAGCAATACTGAACGGATAGTATGGGCACCTAGAGGGGGGTGAATAGGTGCTACGACCTATTTTAATTTTTCTTCAAATTAAGGCTTGACACAAAGGTAAATTCTCTAGATTATGCAACTAAGGTGAATTTACCTATATGACAAGAACAACAATAAATACAATACAAAAACAAAGTAAAGGATAGGGAGTACGTGGTAACCGATAACGGAAGCACGCGGAGACATGATGTATTACCGAGTTCCTCCTTGTTAAGGGAGTACGTCTCATTGGAGGGATGTGAGTTTCGCCACGAAGTCCTACTCAATGCCACAAAGGCCTCACCCTATTCTCCGATGAAACCCGCCACAAAGGTGTAACATCCCAAGTATGAAAACCACCCCTAGAATGTTTGTTTCTTGCTTTATTATTGTTTTGCATCATGGCATCTTAATCATTGCATTTGTTTTCCTTTTGTTTGCATCTGTTTTCCTTTGTTTTCCCAATTGAAATTCAAACAATATTCAAATGTTTTGTTTCATACTTGTTATGTTACAATTTTTTTCCAAATAAAAAGTTCAAATAAAACATCCATTTGCTTCCATGAAAATGGGAAGGTCAAACTATTAATTTGTTCCTTTTAATAATTCCCTTAATTCAATTTGCTTTCAAATTCAATTACTTATTTCCAAACAGCAACCATGTTGAATTTATGAGAATTACAAAACAATTCTAATCCTTTTGTTTCAATTAAACTATAAGGTTCAAACTATTTAAATTTTGTTTTTAATAAATCACTTAATCTCAAAATTCATTCAAATTTCAATCAAATTACAAACAACATTTTATTTTGAACTTTTGGAAAACTAAACTTGGCAAGTTGTTGCTGTTACATAATTAAGCAATACCAAATTTTTTCTAAAATTTTCTAACATCAAAACCTAGCCCTCTTCTTCCTATTTCATTTTCAGCAAAAAAAAAGAGAAACAAAACGAGAGAGAGAGGGGCAGTGGGCTGTGCCCCACGCAGGCCCAGCCCACCATTTTCTTTCCCCACGGCCCGTACCCCTTCGCCCTTCTTCTCCCTGTACGGCGCGCCATCGGGCGCCTCCACGTCGACAGAGCGACGAGCAGACGGCCACCGTCGCCCCTACTCCGCTATTTAAGCTAAACCTAGCTAGCCTAGCCCTAGCTTGCCACTCCTCTCTCCCTCTCACCGCCGCGGCGCCATTCTTTTCCTCTCCACCCACCTCCTTTCCCTCTGTCACCACCTCTCTGCAACCACACCGGCGCCACCCCTTCTGAATCCATGGCGATCGCCGCCGTTGCCACGCTCCTCCTCCCTGGCTGACCACGGGGATCAGACCACCGTAGCCTCCTCGAGCCCTTCGACACCTCCCCGACGTCCAGGAGCTACCACATCGCCGCCGCCGCCCGTGCTGCTGTCGCCGGCAACGCCTCACCGAACCTCTGCTACGCCTCCCTCGCCGGTGAGCACCACGGCGTCCACCGTTCCCTTCCCTCTCCCTTCTCTGCACGATCGCGACCATCTCTACACGCTCAGCACACGCACCACGAGCCCACGCATCCACGGCAGCGCAGCGCAGCTCGCCGCCGGCCACCGTGCTCTCTTTGTTAGTTTCAGAAATTCAGTTTCAGTTAGCAGCGCTAACTGAACCTAATCCTCACTGCATCCCCTATACTGTCAAAGAACGAATCGCAGCGCAGTGGTAGCAGCCAGCACGCGCGCTCGGGAGACCAGGGTTCGATCCCTGCTCCCGCAAATAAAAACCCCACTTTTTGCGAGGAGCACTGACAGGAGGGCCCCCCCTGTCAGCTGCTGTGCACCACGCGGGCCACCGTGGCCCAGGGGTCCCCTCTGTCAGTGGCTGGGGGCTAGCCACTGCGGGGTGTAAAATGTTTTCTGCCCTTTTCTTTTTAAAAATAAACCCTTTTCTTTTACAGATTGGTCCCTAATTTTAAAATGCAAATAACTTTTATTTCCTAAATCCAAATAATGCAAATAAAATATGTTTGCTGAACCAAATTAAATTCTCTACCTATTCAAAGCATTTGTTTTATGTTTAGAACATTTCAAATGCATTCAAATTTCAAATTCAAACACTTCCTTTTAAATTTGATTAAATGCATAACTAATTCAAACTTAATTCAAATGCCACAAATAAAATATGTTTTCCATGCCATTTTGAACCATCTTTCCAAAATAAATTTTGTTTCATATTTTGAATAGTTGAAATTGCTTAAATAATTTAAACCTTGTTTAAATCATTTAAATTTGCTAAATTCATAACTTGCTCAAATTAAATTATTTTTGAACATATAAAATATGTTTTCAAACTAGAAAAGTATAAACTTTTCAAACATGAATTTGAACTAATGTGTTGAACAAATAAAAATTCAAATAAATTCATACTTGTTTTAAATTCATTTAAATCTTGTTTAAACTTGTTTAATTCATAATTAAATCATTGTAATTCCTTTTTCAATAATTGAAACATGTAATCCACCTAAAATTTTGTGCTCTTTTCAAATTTGAACTTTGTTATCTATTTTGAACAATTTAAATTGGTGGAAAACAACAAATGATTGTGTAACACCTTTAAGGAACCAAAATTCCATAACTTAATAAATAAATTCCAAACTTGGTAAACCTCATTTCAAATTGTTTCTATTGTTGTTATTTTTCTGTTTTCCTCATCCATGCATCATGCTAATCCACTTTCACCTGTTGATTAGTTGTGAAACAATTATCCCAACCTTAACTCATGGGATTTTCATATGCAACTCAAATTGCATGTGGGTCCATTTACTTATGTTATGTTACCATGTCAACTATTTTATTTTGATGCCTCAATTAAATTGACATGCATCATCCCATGATTGTGCATTATGCCATGTTATTGATTGTTTGTCTCTCTGCGCTGTTTGTTTGCTTCTTCTCGAATAGACGACGACGTTGAGACAGACGAGGCTTACGACACCCCTTCTGAGGATCTAGCTCAGTACCAGGCTGCTGAGTTTGCAAGCAAGTATTCACTCACATGAACCATTGTGTTCCTTCAACATTGGATACCGATACTTTCCGTTGTCTTTTCTGCTAGCCCTATGAATAGTTGTTTCTGTTACGAACCTATCACATGCTATCCTTTAACCCTGATATAGCCTCACCTCCACACCTATAACCCTTTTGTTTGTTGCCCGTGTCTTACTAGCATGCTTAGGGTTGTTTTGCTCGAGTCTGTTACCCGTTACTTTCTGTTAATATATTTCTATTATGTTCTGGGGCTCGATGTTAAACAACAACCTGTAAATTTTGAGGTAATAATAATTTGCTGATAAGGCACCGGCAGGAGGCCCGGCGTGGTTTTGAGGCCTGCTAGTGTCGACCCTAATTAGGAAAAGGGTCTTGTCTACTGATCCATGATGAGCGCACTAACCGCATGTGGGAAGCGTGTATGGGCGCCCCCCTCAATTTGATTCGATTCGCATCTCGTCCAAATCGCCACACTTAGTTCGGACTTTCCATTTGATGCACTCATATGCAGGTACGAACCCGAGGCCAGGGTGGAACTTTTTGTAGTCGGCATTTAGGTCGGCGTGGTCTTAGAGTGCTATGAGGGTCCCCTTTTCTTCGTGGGGCTCGATTAGCCGCGCACGCACAGCACGTGGTTCTTTGGGCTTGATGCGAAGAAGAGTTGAGTTGTGTAGAGTGCCTCGCTTGGTGGGTTTGATTCCCGTCTGGCGGGTTATTCTTACGTGTACGGCCAAATTGGTGCACCCCTGCAGGGATAAATCTTCTCGAGAAGCCGTGTTTTCCGCGGTTATGGTTAACTTGGTGAAAGTAATGGCTAACAAGTACTCAGAACAACTTACACCTAACTAATGATAATTTGACTAGTAATAGCCTTATTGTCACAATAACTTGATCCATCATTAATCCAACTGGGTGAGTTATCCTCGGATTGCTTCTTTGGATAAGGGGCGAGATCCAGGATGGGTTTGTTTGGTGGTTAGTTATAGTTGGTTACGATACGCTATCTTATCTCCTTTCTGTTAGCCGGAAGTTGTAGTATGTTCTGTAGTTGGTTAGTGCAGCCAGTTGCAGCATCTTTTGTACCACCCCTTTTCTTCCGTTGAACCCAAAGCATCTGTGCTTGGTGTTGATGGGTTACACTTTGGTGAACTGTGAGTCTTGCTTGCCAGTACGTTTATGTACTGACCCCTTTGGGGCTGTGGTTTCCGCAGACTACGCTTACGAGGATCCCCGCGACGGCTACTACGTGGAGTTTGACGAGGCTGTTGACGAGTAGATAGCGGACCTGGGCAGGATCCGAGGCATCGTGGATGGGCTCCGTCTTTTCGTTTCCGGCTTCTTAAGCCTATTTGGATTTTGTCTGTACTCAGACCCTTTGAATGCTTCCGCTGAGATGTAATGATGATATGTTGGGACATGTGTCCTCTGGATGATTGTATTTGCTATCTCTGCTCTAGTGAGAGCTATTTGCAACTTATTTCTATTTATTTGTGTCTTAGAGATCTGTTGTGTTATAATTTTGTTCAACGTCGTTGACGTACCATGTGTGTATGGTATGAAGTACGTCAATGGTAGTATCCTGATTTCTATGGGATGGTTTACGTAGACGATGAACAGATAGGGGTTGGTTGTCACACATACGTGTGTTGGCCTACTCGTAAGAGATGCGGGTGCCGGTAAGCCCCGTAATCCAACCAACTACTGTTCAACGGAACTACGAGTATCCTCTAGAAGTCCGGGTGCGACAAATGGTATCAGAGTCTGTCTGCCTGTAGGATCCCTTTTACTGGTCGCAGTTGAGTCTAGAAATTATTTTGTAGCTATATAGGAAAAATGAAACGTGAGAGTAGGAATTCTGTTCTTTTATTTCTTTCCCCACCCACCCTCCCTTTTCTGGTAAGGAAGTGCAACGTTGTTTTCTCTTCTCATCTAAACTTTCAAGTTAGGATTTCACGTATCCTGGTTTCTCTAGGATAGTTATATCTACTAGACCATAGGAATGGAGGTGGTTGTGACATGATTTATCATGTTGCCTACTCACGATTGAGAACGGACGCGTGTAAGCCCCGGAAGCAGATCCTCTATTCCTTAAGCAGTAGATATTGATCCTTTAGAAGCCCGGATGGGTTTTCCGTAGTACCTCAGGAGTGTTTTGGTCTCGTGTTTCCCGCATCTGGGTGCCAAATGGTGCTGTCACTCGGGCTCCATACGCCCAAGCTTCTCCAGGCTTCGCTCCCCGCCCACCCAACCCTGCTCAGATGCATGATCAGAGGGCTTCGATGGGGCAGCCAAGGCCAGGGCCTCCTCGTGTCGTCACTTGCTACAAGTGCAAGCAGACGGGGCACTACGCTGACAAGTGCACGCAGAGGCAGCTACCTCCACCACCACCTCGTCCCAACACAAACCAGGCAATGGTGCGTGCTCCCCCGCCTAAAGCCTTCAACTCCAACAACAGGCCTGTCGGGAGGACCGCAAGGGTGAATCATGTCAAGATCGACAAAGCTGAGGAGTCTCCTGACGTCGTTCTCGGTACATTCCCCGTAAACTCTTTTCCAGCTAAAGTGTTGTTTGATACCGGAGCATCACATTCTTTCGTGTCAAAGATCTTTGCGACAGCAGTTAAACTCCCTTTTGTTGGTTTGGGTTCCCCGCTAGTAGTAAACTCCCCTGGAGCAACTATGCAAACGTCTAAGATCAGTCACAGAAATCAAATTCTAATTGGAGGCCACATATTCCTTGCTTCTCTCATACTACTTGGCAGTTCTGACATTGATGTCATTCTGGGTATGGATTGGTTGAAGGCCAATAAAGCTACGATTGACTGTGCCCAGAAGTCAATAACTCTGTTCCACCCTTCTGGCCAGATAGTCTATTCCCCAAATGAATCAAGTTTTGTTCAGCTTTACACCCTCGATGCTAAACCTCTACCTCTACTTGAAAATGTTCCGGTGGTTTGTGAATTCCCTGACGTCTTTCCAGAAGAGTTGCCAGGGATGCCTCCGGACAGAGCAGTTGAGTTCGTGATCGAGCTTGAACCAGGTACTGCTCCAATCTCTAAGCATCCATACAAGATAGCTCCTCCTGAACTGAAACTGTTAAAGGAGCAAATCGATATGTACATGGAAAAAGGTTACATTCAACCTAGTTCCTCGGCTTGGGGTTGCCCAACTCTGTTCGTTGCGAAGAAGGATCAAACAAAGAGACTCGTTGTTGACTATCGTCCTCTTAACGAGAAAACCATCAAAAACAAGTATCCAATTCCTCGTATCGATGATCTTTTTGATCAACTTGCTGGAGCCTCAATATTCTCCAAGTTGGACTTGAGAATGGGTTACCATCAAATAAAGATCAGAAAAGAGGATATTCCAAAAACAGCTTTCACCACTCGGTACGGTCTATATGAATACACCGTCATGTCCTTTGGTCTCACCAATGCACCGGCGACATTCTCTCAACTCATGAATTCTGTCTTCCATGAGTACCTTGACAAGTTCGTTGTGGTATATCTTGATGACATTCTTGTCTACTCAAAATCCGAGGAAGAGCATGAAGAACATCTTCGTCTCACTATCATGAAACTTCGCGAGCATCGTCTATATGCCAAGTTCTCCAAATGTGAGTTCTGGATTCCAGAAGTTGCTTACCTTGGTCATATCATCTCTGCCAAGGGCATAGCAATTGATCCAGAAAAGGTTAAAGCAATTGTTGATTGGAAACCTCCTAAGACGGTAAAGCAAGTAAGAAGTTTTCTTGGCTTGGCTAGCTATTGTCGTCGTTTCGTCCAAAACTTCTCCAAGATTGCCAAACCTCTCACTGATCTCAAAAAGAAGGACAAGAAGTTCGTTTGGTCTCCACAATGTGATGAAAGTTTCAATCTCCTGAAGACTAAACTCACTTCTACCCCAGTTCTGGTTGGCCCAGATACTACCAAAGCTTTCCAGATATTCTGTGATGCATCTCTCCAAGGTCTAGGTGCAGTTCTTATGCAAGAACGTCAAGTTGTGGCTTATGCTTCACGTCAGTTGAATGCCCATGAGCAAAACTATCCCACACATGACCTTGAACTTGCAGCAGTTGTGTTTGCCCTCAAGAAATGGAGACAATACTTGTTGGGTAACCGCACTGAAATCTTTTCCGATCATAAGAGCCTGAAATATATCTTCACTCAACCAGATCTAAACCTCAGGCAAAGGAGATGGATTGAAAAGATTAAAGACTTTGATCTCACCATTTCTTACACTCCGGGCAAGGCTAATGTTATGGCCGATGCTCTCAGTCGCAAGTCGTATTGTAATAATCTCATGATCATGGAAAGCCAACCTCCTCTTCATGAAGAATTCCAGAAGCTGAATCTTGGTCTTGTTCCTCAAGGCTATCTTGCGAACTTGACAGCCAGTCCAACTCTCGAGGAAAAGATTCGTTCTGAACAACTTCGTGATGCTGAAATCAAGAAGATGGTAGAACACATCAAAGAAGGCAAGGAGAAATTTAATTCCTTCTCAATTGATGACAAGGGAACTGTGTTCTTCGAAGGACGCATTGCAGTTCCTCAAATTCAAAGTCTCAAAGATGTTATTCTCAAGGAGGCTCATGAAACTCCTCTCTCCATCCACCCTGGAAGTACAAAGATGTACCAGGATCTCAAGACGCTGTATTGGTGGCCTGGCATGAAACGTGAAATTGCTCAATACGTTTCTGAATGCGACGTTTGTCAACGTGTTAAGGCAGTTCATCAGAAAATAGCCGGTCTTCTCCAACCTCTGAAAATTCCTGAGTGGAAGTGGGACATGATTGAAATGGACTTCGTCACTGGTTTTCCAAAGTCCAAGAGGGGCAACGATGCAATCTTCGTTGTCATTGATCGTCTCACTAAAGTAGCTCACTTCTTTGCTGTCAAAGAAACAATCTCAGCTAGCCAGTTAGCAGAGCTCTACACAGCAAAGATCGTTCCTCTTCATGGTGTTCCATTGGAAATAAGCTCAGATCGTGGAAGCATATTCACTTCTCATTTCTGGAAAAGCTTTCAAGAAGCATTGGGCACCAAACTTCTGTTCAGCACAGCTTATCACCCTCAGTCTCAAGGGCAAGTCGAAAGAGTCAATCAGATTCTCGAGGATATGCTCAGAGCATGTGGTCTCTCCTTTGGCATGAAATGGGAGGATTGCCTTCCATATGCTGAATTCTCCTACAACAACAGCTTCCAGGCAAGCCTAGGCATGGCACCATTTGAAGCTCTCTATGGCCGCAGATGCAGGAGTCCAATCAATTGGTCTGGAGCTGGTGAACGTTCACTCTTAGGCCCTTATATTGTTAAGGAAGCCGAGGAGAAAGTTCGCATCATTCGTGGCAATCTCAAGATTGCTCAGTCTCGTCAGAAAAGCTACTATGACAGCAAGCACATGGATATGATCTATGCACCTGGTGACAAAGCATATCTCCGTGTAACTCCCCTCAGAGGCACTCATCGTTTTGGTGTGAAAGGAAAGCTTGCACCAAGATACATTGGTCCTTTCAACATTCTCTCAAGGCGTGCGGAAAATTCCTATCGTCTTGAACTTCCAGAAAAGCTATCCAAGGTGCACGATGTGTTTCACGTGTCACAGCTCAAGAGGTGTTTCAAAGATCCAGATCGTGTAGTTGATCATGATTCCATTGAACTGCAAGATGATCTATCTTATGAGGAGCACCCTATTCGTATTCTCGATGAGACCGAGCGTAAGACTCGCAACAAGAGCATCAAGTTCTTGAAAGTGCAGTGGTCCCATCATTCTGATAAAGAGGCAACGTGGGAGACCGAAGAGGATCTTCGCAAGAAGTATCCGGACCTTTTCTCTTCTCAGTAGGAATCTCGGGGCGCGATTCCTTCAAGGGGGGGCGTTTTGTAACATCCCAAGTATGAAAACCACCCCTAGAATGTTTGTTTCTTGCTTTATTATTGTTTTGCATCATGGCATCTTAATCATTGCATTTGTTTTCCTTTTGTTTGCATCTGTTTTCCTTTGTTTTCCCAATTGAAATTCAAACAATATTCAAATGTTTTGTTTCATACTTGTTATGTTACAATTCTTTTCCAAATAAAAAGTTCAAATAAAACATCCATTTGCTTCCATGAAAATGGGAAGGTCAAACTATTAATTTGTTCCTTTTAATAATTCCCTTAATTCAATTTGCTTTCAAATTCAATTACTTATTTCCAAACAGCAACCATGTTGAATTTATGAGAATTACAAAACAATTCTAATCCTTTTGTTTCAATTAAACTATAAGGTTCAAACTATTTAAATTTTGTTTTTAATAAATCACTTAATCTCAAAATTCATTCAAATTTCAATCAAATTACAAACAACATTTTATTTTGAACTTTTTGGAAAACTAAACTTGGCAAGTTGTTGCTGTTACATAATTAAGCAATACCAAATTTTTTCTAAAATTTTCTAACATCAAAACCTAGCCCTCTTCTTCCTATTTCATTTTCAGCAAAAAAAAAAGAGAAACAAAACGAGAGAGAGAGGGGCAGTGGGCTGTGCCCCACGCAGGCCCAGCCCACCATTTTCTTTCCCCACGGCCCGTACCCCTTCGCCCTTCTTCTCCCTGTACGGCGCGCCATCGGGCGCCTCCACGTCGACAGAGCGACGAGCAGACGGCCACCGTCGCCCCTACTCCTCTATTTAAGCTAAACCTAGCTAGCCTAGCCCTAGCTCGCCACTCCTCTCTCCCTCTCACCGCCGCGGCGCCATTCTTTTCCTCTCCACCCACCTCCTTCCCCTCTGTCACCACCTCTCTGCAACCACACTGGCGCCACCCCTTATGAATCCATGGCGATCGCCGCCGTTGCCACGCTCCTCCTCCCTGGCTGATCACGGGGATCAGACCACCGTAGCCTCCTCGAGCCCTTCGACACCTCCCCGACGTCCAGGAGCTACCACATTGCCGCCGCCGTCCGTGCTGCTGTCGCCGGCAACGCCTCACCGAACCTCTGCTATGCCTCCATCGCCGGTGAGCACCACGGCGTCCACCGTTCCCTTCCCTCTCCCTTCTCTGCACGATCGCGACCATCTCTACACGCTCAGCACACGCACCACGAGCCCACGCATCCACGGCAGCGCAGCGCAGCTCGCCGCCGGCCACCGTGCTCTCTCTGTCAGTTTCAGAAATTCAGTTTCAGTTAGCAGCGCTAACTGAACCTAATCCTCACTGCATCCCCTATACTGTCAAAGAACGAATCGCAGCGCAGTGGTAGCAGCCAGCACGCGCGCTCGGGAGACCAGGGTTCGATCCCTGCTCCCGCAAATAAAAACCCCACTTTTTGCGAGGAGCACTGACAGGAGGGCCCCTGTCAGCTGCTGTGCACCACGCGGGCCACCGTGGCCCAGGGGGACCCTCTGTCAGTGGCTGGGGGCTAGCCACTGCGGGGTGTAAAATGTTTTCTGCCCTTTTCTTTTTAAAAATAAACCCTTTTCTTTTACAGATTGGTCCCTAATTTTAAAATGCAAATAACTTTTATTTCCTAAATCCAAATAATGCAAATAAAATATGTTTGCTGAACCAAATTAAATTCTCTACCTATTCAAAGCATTTGTTTTATGTTTTGAACATTTCAAATGCAATCAAATTTCAAATTCAAACACTTCCTTTTAAATTTGATTAAATGCATAACTAATTCAAACTTAATTCAAATGCCACAAATAAAATATGTTTTCCATGCCATTTTGAACCATCTTTCCAAATATAAATTTTGTTTCATGTTTTGAATAGTTAAAATTGCTTAAATAATTTAAACCTTGTTTGAATCATTTAAATTTGCTAAATTCATAACTTTGCTAAAATTAAATTATTTTTTAACATATAAAATATGTTTTCAAACTAGAAAAGTATAAACTTTTCAAACATGAATTTGAACTAATGTGTTGAACAAATAAAAATTCAAATAAATTCATACTTGTTTTAAATTCATTTAAATCTTCTTTAATTCATAATTAAATCATTGTAATTCCTTTTTCAATAATTGAAACATGTAATCCACCTAAAATTTTGTGCTCTTTTCAAATTTGAACTTTGTTATCTTTTTTGAACAATTTAAATTGGTGAAAACAACAAATGATTGTGTAACACCTTTAAGGAACCAAAATTCCATAACTTAATAAATAAATTCCAAACTTGGTAAACCTCATTTCAAATTGTTTCTATTGTTGTTATTTTTCTGTTTTCCTCATCCATGCATCATGCTAATCCACTTTCACCTGTTGATTAGTTGTGAAACAATTATCCCAACCTTAACTCATGGGCTTTTCATATG
The DNA here is from genome assembly GCA_028641055.1 of Alopecurus myosuroides. NCBI lineage: Eukaryota > Viridiplantae > Streptophyta > Magnoliopsida > Poales > Poaceae > Alopecurus > Alopecurus myosuroides. Next base: position 108,294,305 of record CM054060.1, read on the forward strand.
CAACTCAAATTGCATGTGGCTCCATTTACTTATGTTATGTTACCATGTCAACTATTTTATTTTGATGCCTCAATTAAATTGACATGCATCATCCCATGATTGTGCATTATGCCATGTTATTGATTGTTTGTCTCTCTGCGCTGTTTGTTTGCTTCTTCTCGAATAGACGACGACGTTGAGACAGACGAGGCTTACGACACCCCTTCTGAGGATCTAGCTCAGTACCAGGCTGCTGAGTTTGCAAGCAAGTATTCACTCACATGAACCATTGTGTTCCTTTCAACATTGGATACCGATACTTTCCGTTGTCTTTTCTGCTAGCCCTATGAATAGTTGTTTCTGTTACGAACCTATCACATGCTATCCTTTAACCCTGATATAGCCTCACCTCCACACCTATAACCCTTTTGTTTGTTGCCCGTGTCTTACTAGCATGCTTAGGGTTGTTTTGCTCGAGTCTGTTACCCGTTACTTTCTGTTAATATATTTCTATTATGTTCTGGGGCTCGATGTTAAACAACAACCTGTAAATTTTGAGGTAATAATAATTTGCTGATAAGGCACCGGCAGGAGGCCCGGCGTGGTTTTGAGGCCTGCTAGTGTCGACCCTAATTAGGAAAAGGGTCTTGTCTACTGATCCATGATGAGCGCACTAACCGCATGTGGGAAGCGTGTATGGGCGCCCCCCTCAATTTGATTCTATTCGCATCTGTCCAAATCGCCACACTTAGTTCGGACTTTCCATTTGATGCACTCATATGTAGGTACGAACCCGAGGCCAGGGTGGAACTTTTTGTAGTCAGAATTTAGGGCGGCGTGGTCTTAGAGTGCTATGAGGGTCCCCTTTTCTTCGTGGGGCTCGATTAGCCGCGCACGCACAACACGTGGTTCTTTGGGCTTGATGCGAAGAAGAGTTGAGTTGTGTAGAGTGCCTCGCTTGGTGGGTTTGATTCCCGTCTGGCGGGTTATTCTTACGTGTACGGCCAAATTGGTGCACCCCTGCAGGGATAAATCTTCTCGAGAAGCCGTGTTTTCCGCGGTTATGGTTAACTTGGTGAAAGTACTGGCTAACAAGTACTAAGAACAACTTACACCTAATTAATGATAATTTGACTAGTAATAGCCTTATTGTCACAATAACTTGATCCATCATTAATCCAACTGGGTGAGTTATCCTCGGATTGCTTCTTTGGATAAGGGGCGAGATCCAGGATGGGTTTGTTTGGTGGTTAGTTATAGTTGGTTACGATACGCTATCTTATCTCCTTTCTGTTAGCCGGAAGTTGTAGTATGTTCTGTAGTTGGTTAGTGCAGCCAGTTGCAGCATCTTTTGTACCACCCCTTTTCTTCCGTTGAACCCAAAGCATCTGTGCTTGGTGTTGATGGGTTACACTTTGGTGAACTGTGAGTCTTGCTTGCCAGTACGTTTATGTACTGACCCCTTTGGGGCTGTGGTTTCCGCAGACTACGCTTACGAGGATCCCCGCGACGGCTACTACGTGGAGTTTGACGAGGCTGTTGACGAGTAGATAGCGGACCTGGGCAGGATCCGAGGCATCGTGGATGGGCTCCGTCTTTTCGTTTCCGGCTTCTTAAGCCTATTTGGATTTTGTCTGTACTCAGACCCTTTGAATGCTTCCGCTGAGATGTAATGATGATATGTTGGGACATGTGTCCTCTGGATGATTGTATTTGCTATCTCTGCTCTAGTGAGAGCTATTTGCAACTTATTTCTATTTATTTGTGTCTTAGAGATCTGTTGTGTTATCATTTTGTTCAACGTCGTTGACGTACCATGTGTGTATGGTATGAAGTACGTCAATGGTAGTATCCTGATTTCTATGGGATGGTTTACGTAGACGATGAACAGATAGGGGTTGGTTGTCACACATACGTGTGTTGGCCTACTCGTAAGAGATGCGGGTGCCGGTAAGCCCCGTAATCCAACCAACTACTGTTCAACGGAACTACGAGTATCCTCTAGAAGTCCGGGTGCGACAAATGGTATCAGAGCCTGTCTGCCTGTAGGATCCCTTTTACTGGTCGCAGTTGAGTCTAGAAATTATTTTGTAGCTATATAGGAAAAATGAAACGTGAGAGTAGGAATTCTGTTCTTTTATTTCTTTCCCCACCCACCCTCCCTTTTCTGGTAAGGAAGTGCAACGTTGTTTTCTCTTCTCATCTAAACTTTCAAGTTAGGATTTCACGTATCCTGGTTTCTCTAGGATAGTTATATCTACTAGACCATAGGAATGGAGGTGGTTGTGACATGATTTATCATGTTGCCTACTCACGATTGAGAACGGACGCGTGTAAGCCCCGGAAGCAGATCCTCTATTCCTTAAGCAGTAGATATTGATCCTTTAGAAGCCCGGATGGGTTTTCCGTAGTACCTCAGGAGTGTTTTGGTCTCGTGTTTCCCGCATCTGGGTGCCAAATGGTGCTGTCACTCGGGCTCCATACTCCCAAGCTTCTCCAGGCTTCGCTCCCCGCCCACCCAACCCTGCTCAGATGCATGATCAGAGGGCTTCGATGGGGCAGCCAAGGCCAGGGCCTCCTCGTGTCGTCACTTGCTACAAGTGCAAGCAGACGGGGCACTACGCTGACAAGTGCACGCAGAGGCAGCTACCTCCACCACCACCTCGTCCCAACACAAACCAGGCAATGGTGCGTGCTCCCCCGCCTAAAGCCTTCAACTCCAACAACAGGCCTGTCGGGAGGACCGCAAGGGTGAATCATGTCAAGATCGACAAAGCTGAGGAGTCTCCTGACGTCGTTCTCGGTACATTCCCCGTAAACTCTTTTCCAGCTAAAGTGTTGTTTGATACCGGAGCATCACATTCTTTCGTGTCAAAGATCTTTGCGACAGCAGTTAAACTCCCTTTTGTTGGTTTGGGTTCCCCGCTAGTAGTAAACTCCCCTGGAGCAACTACGCAAACGTCTAAGATCAGTCACAGAAATCAAATTCTAATTGGAGGCCACATATTCCTTGCTTCTCTCATACTGCTTGGCAGTTCTGACATTGATGTCATTCTGGGTATGGATTGGTTGAAGGCCAATAAAGCTACGATTGACTGTGCCCAGAAGTCAATAACTCTGTTCCACCCTTCTGGCCAGATAGTCTATTCCCCAAATGAATCAAGTTTTGTTCAGCTTTACACCCTCGATGCTAAACCTCTACCTCTACTTGAAAATGTTCCGGTGGTTTGTGAATTCCCTGACGTCTTTCCAGAAGAGTTGCCAGGGATGCCTCCGGACAGAGCAGTTGAGTTTGTGATCGAGCTTGAACCAGGTACTGCTCCAATCTCTAAGCATCCATACAAGATAGCTCCTCCTGAACTGAAACTGTTAAAGGAGCAAATCGATATGTACATGGAAAAAGGTTACATTCAACCTAGTTCCTCGGCTTGGGGTTGCCCAACTCTGTTCGTTGCGAAGAAGGATCAAACAAAGAGACTCGTTGTTGACTATCGTCCTCTTAACGAGAAAACCATCAAAAACAAGTATCCAATTCCTCGTATCGATGATCTTTTTGATCAACTTGCTGGAGCCTCAATATTCTCCAAGTTGGACTTGAGAATGGGTTACCATCAAATAAAGATCAGAAAAGAGGATATTCCAAAAACAGCTTTCACCACTCGGTACGGTCTATATGAATACACCGTCATGTCCTTTGGTCTCACCAATGCACCGGCGACATTCTCTCGACTCATGAATTCTGTCTTCCATGAGTACCTTGACAAGTTCGTTGTGGTATATCTTGATGACATTCTTGTCTACTCAAAATCCGAGGAAGAGCATGAAGAACATCTTCGTCTCACTCTCATGAAACTTCGCGAGCATCGTCTATATGCCAAGTTCTCCAAATGTGAGTTCTGGATTCCAGAAGTTGCTTACCTTGGTCATATCATCTCTGCCAAGGGCATAGCAATTGATCCAGAAAAGGTTAAAGCAATTGTTGATTGGAAACCTCCTAAGACGGTAAAGCAAGTAAGAAGTTTTCTTGGCTTGGCTAGCTATTTCCGTCGTTTCGTCCAAAACTTCTCCAAGATTGCCAAACCTCTCACTGATCTCACAAAGAAGGACAAGAAGTTCGTTTGGTCTCCACAATGTGAGGAAAGTTTCAATCTCCTGAAGACTAAACTCACTTCTACCCCAGTTCTGGTTGGCCCAGATACTACCAAAGCTTTCCAGATATTCTGCGATGCATCTCTCCAAGGTCTAGGTGCAGTTCTTATGCAAGAACGTCAAGTTGTGGCTTATGCTTCACGTCAGTTGAATGCCCATGAGCAAAACTATCCCACACATGACCTTGAACTTGCAGCAGTTGTGTTTGCCCTCAAGAAATGGAGACAATACTTGTTGGGTAACCGCACTGAAATCTTTTCCGATCATAAGAGCCTGAAATATATCTTCACTCAACCAGATCTAAACCTCAGGCAAAGGAGATGGATTGAAAAGATTAAAGACTTTGATCTCACCATTTCTTACACTCCGGGCAAGGCTAATGTTATGGCCGATGCTCTCAGTCGCAAGTCGTATTGCAATAATCTCATGATCATGGAAAGCCAACCTCCTCTTCATGAAGAATTCCAGAAGCTGAATCTTGGTCTTGTTCCTCAAGGCTATCTTGCGAACTTGACAGCCAGTCCAACTCTCGAGGAAAAGATTCGTTCTGAACAACTTCGTGATGCTGAAATCAAGAAGATGGTAGAACACATCAAAGAAGGCAAGGAGAAATTTAATTCCTTCTCAATTGATGACAAGGGAACTGTGTTCTTCGAAGGACGCATTGCAGTTCCTCAAATTCAAAGTCTCAAAGATGTTATTCTCAAGGAGGCTCATGAAACTCCTCTCTCCATCCACCCTGGAAGTACAAAGATGTACCAGGATCTCAAGAAGCTGTATTGGTGGCCTGGCATGAAACGTGAAATTGCTCAATACGTTTCTGAATGCGACGTTTGTCAACGTGGTAAGGCAGTTCATCAGAAAATAGCCGGTCTTCTCCAACCTCTGAAAATTCCTGAGTGGAAGTGGGACATGATTGAAATGGACTTCGTCACTGGTTTTCCAAAGTCCAAGAGGGGCAACGATGCAATCTTCGTTGTCATTGATCGTCTCACTAAAGTAGCTCACTTCTTTGCTGTCAAAGAAACAATCTCAGCTAGCCAGTTAGCAGAGCTCTACACAGCAAAGATCGTTCCTCTTCATGGTGTTCCATTGGAAATAAGCTCAGATCGTGGAAGCATATTCACTTCTCATTTCTGGAAAAGCTTTCAAGAAGCATTGGGCACCAAACTTCTGTTCAGCACAGCTTATCACCCTCAGTCTCAAGGGCAAGTCGAAAGAGTCAATCAGATTCTCGAGGATATGCTCAGAGCATGTGGTCTCTCCTTTGGCATGAAATGGGAGGATTGCCTTCCATATGCTGAATTCTCCTACAACAACAGCTTCCAGGCAAGCCTAGGCATGGCACCATTTGAAGCTCTCTATGGCCGCAGATGCAGGAGTCCAATCAATTGGTCTGGAGCTGGTGAACGTTCACTCTTAGGCCCTTACATTGTTAAGGAAGCCGAGGAGAAAGTTCGCAGCATTCGTGACAATCTCAAGATTGCTCAGTCTCGTCAGAAAAGCTACTATGACAGCAAGCACATGGATATGATCTATGCACCTGGTGACAAAGCATATCTCCGTGTAACTCCCCTCAGAGGCACTCATCGTTTTGGTGTGAAAGGAAAGCTTGCACCAAGATACATTGGTCCTTTCAACATTCTCTCAAGGCGTGCGGAAAATGCCTATCGTCTTGAACTTCCAGAAAAGCTATCCAAGGTGCACGATGTGTTTCACGTGTCACAGCTCAAGAGGTGTTTCAAAGATCCAGATCGTGTAGTTGATCATTATTCCATTGAACTGCAAGATGATCTATCTTATGAGGAGCACCCTATTCGTATTCTCGATGAGACCGAGCGTAAGACTCGCAACAAGAGCATCAAGTTCTTGAAAGTGCAGTGGTCCCATCATTCCGATAAAGAGGCAACGTGGGAGACCGAAGAGGATCTTCGCAAGAAGTATCCGGACCTTTTCTCTTCTCAGTAGGAATCTCGGGGCGCGATTCCTTCAAGGGGGGGCGTTTTGTAACATCCCAAGTATGAAAACCACCCCTAGAATGTTTGTTTCTTGCTTTATTATTGTTTTGCATCATGGCATCTTAATCATTGCATTTGTTTTCCTTTTGTTTGCATCTGTTTTCCTTTGTTTTCCCAATTGAAATTCAAACAATATTCAAATGTTTTCTTTCATACTTGTTATGTTACAATTTTTTTCCAAATAAAAAGTTCAAATGAAACATCCATTTGCTTCCATGAAAATGGGAAGGTCAAACTATTAATTTGTTCCTTTTAATAATTCCCTTAATTCAATTTGCTTTCAAATTCAATTACTTATTTCCAAACAGCAACCATGTTGAATTTATGAGAATTACAAAACAATTCTAATCCTTTTGTTTCAATTAAACTATAAGGTTCAAACTATTTAAATTTTGTTTTTAATAAATCACTTAATCTCAAAATTCATTCAAATTTCAATCAAATTACAAACAGCATTTTATTTTGAACTTTTTGGAAAACTAAACTTGGCAAGTTGTTGCTGTTACATAATTAAGCAATACCAAATTTTTTCTAAAATTTTCTAACATCAAAACCTAGCCCTCTTCTTCCTATTTCATTTTCAGCAAAAAAAAAGAGAAACAAAACAAGAGAGAGAGGGGCAGTGGGCTGTGCCCCACGCAGGCCCAGCCCACCATTTTCTTTCCCCACGGCCCGTACCCCTTCGCCCTTCTTCTCCCTGTACGGCGCGCCATCGGGCGCCTCCACGTCGACAGAGCGACGAGCAGACGGCCACCGTCGCCCCTACTCCTCTATTTAAGCTAAACCTAGCTAGCCTAGCCCTAGCTCGCCACTCCTCTCTCCCTCTCACCGCCGCGGCGCCATTCTTTTCCTCTCCACCCACCTCCTTCCCCTCTGTCACCACCTCTCTGCAACCACACCGGCGCCACCCCTTCTGAATCCATGGCGATCGCCGCCGTTGCCACGCTCCTCCTCCCTGGCTGATCACGGGGATCAGACCACTGTAGCCTCCTCGAGCCCTTCGACACCTCCCCGACGTCCAGGAGCTACCACATTGCCGCCGCCGTCCGTGCTGCTGTCGCCGGCAACGCCTCACCGAACCTCTGCTACACCTCCATCGCCGGTGAGCACCACGGCGTCCACCGTTCCCTTCCCTCTCCCTTCTCTGCACGATCGTGACCATCTCTACACGCTCAGCACACGCACCACGAGCCCACGCATCCACGGCAGCGCAGCTCGCCGCCGGCCACCGTGCTCTCTCTGTCAGTTTCAGAAATTCAGTTTCAGTTAGCAGCGCTAACTGAACCTAATCCTCACTGCATCCCCTATACTGTCAAAGAACGAATCGCAGCGCAGTGGTAGCAGCCAGCACGCGCGCTCGGGAGACCAGGGTTCGATCCCTCCTCCGGCAAATAAAAACCCCACTTTTTGCGAGGAGCACTGACAGGAGGGCCCCCTGTCAGCTGCTGTGCACCACGCGGGCCACCGTGGCCCAGGGGGACCCTCTGTCAGTGGCTGGGGGCTAGCCACTGCGGGGTGTAAAATGTTTTCTTCCCTTTTCTTTTTAAAAATAAACCCTTTTCTTTTACAGATTGGTCCCTAATTTTAAAATGCAAATAACTTTTATTTCCTAAATCCAAATAATGCAAATAAAATATGTTTGCTGAACCAAATTAAATTCTCTACCTATTCAAAGCATTTGTTTTATGTTTTGAACATTTCAAATGCATTCAAATTTCAAATTCAAACACTTCCTTTTAAATTTGATTAAATGCATAACTAATTCAAACTTAATTCAAATGCCACAAATAAAATATGTTTTCCATGCCATTTTGAACCATCTTTCCAAATATAAATTTTGTTTCATGTATTGAATAGTTAAAATTGCTTAAATAATTTAAACCTTGTTTAAATCATTTAAATTTGCTAAATTCATAACTTGCTCAAATTAAATTATTTTTGAACATATAAAATATGTTTTCAAACTAGAAAAGTATAAACTTTTCAAACATGAATTTGAACTAATGTGTTGAACAAATAAAAATTCAAATAAATTCATACTTGTTTTAAATTCATTTAAATCTTGTTTAAACTTGTTTAATTCATAATTAAATCATTGTAATTCCTTTTTCAATAATTGAAACATGTAATCCACCTAAAATTTTGTGCTCTTTTCAAATTTGAACTTTGTTATCTATTTTGAACAATTTAAATTGGTGAAAACAAAAAATGATTGTGTAACACCTTTAAGGAACCAAAATTCCATAACTTAATAAATAAATTCCAAACTTGGTAAACCTCATTTCAAATTGTTTCTATTGTTGTTATTTTTCTGTTTTCCTCATCCATGCATCATGCTAATCCACTTTCACCTGTTGATTAGTTGTGAAACAATTATCCCAACCTTAACTCATGGGCTTTTCATATGCAACTCAAATTGCATGTGGGTCCATTTACTTATGTTATGTTACCATGTCAACTATTTTATTTTGATGCCTCAATTAAATTGACATGCATCATCCCATGATTGTGCATTATGCCATGTTATTGATTGTTTGTCTCTCTGCGCTGTTTGTTTGCTTCTTCTCGAATAGACGACGACGTTGAGACAGACGAGGCTTACGACACCCCTTCTGAGGATCTAGCTCAGTACCAGGCTGCTGAGTTTGCAAGCAAGTATTCACTCACATGAACCATTGTGTTCCTTTCAACATTGGATACCGATACTTTCCGTTGTCTTTTCTGCTAGCCCTATGAATAGTTGTTTCTGTTACGAACCTATCACATGCTATCCTTTAACCCTGATATAGCCTCACCTCCACACCTATAACCCTTTTGTTTGTTGCCCGTGTCTTACTAGCATGCTTAGGGTTGTTTTGCTCGAGTCTGTTACCCGTTACTTTCTGTTAATATATTTCTATTATGTTCTGGGGCTCGATGTTAAACAACAACCTGTAAATTTTGAGGTAATAATAATTTGCTGATAAGGCACCGGCAGGAGGCCCGGCGTGGTTTTGAGGCCTGCTAGTGTCGACCCTAATTAGGAAAAGGGTCTTGTCTACTGATCCATGATGAGCGCACTAACCGCATGTGGGAAGCGTGTATGGGCGCCCCCCTCAATTTGATTCGATTCGCATCTCGTCCAAATCGCCACACTTAGTTCGGGCTTTCCATTTGATGCACTCATATGCAGGTACGAACCCGAGGCCAGGGTGGAACTTTTTGTAGTCGGCATTTAGGGCGGCGTGGTCTTAGAGTGCTATGAGGGTCCCCTTTTCTTCGTGGGGCTCGATTAGCCGCGCACGCACAACATGTGGTTCTTTGGGCTTGATGCGAAGAAGAGTTGAGTTGTGTAGAGTGCCTCGCTTGGTGGGTTTGATTCCCGTCTGGCGGGTTATTCTTACGTGTACGGCCAAATTGGTGCACCCCTGCAGGGATAAATCTTCTCGAGAAGCCGTGTTTTCCGCGGTTATGGTTAACTTGGTGAAAGTACTGGCTAACAAGTACTAAGAACAACTTACACCTAACTAATGATAATTTGACTAGTAATAGCCTTATTGTCACAATAACTTGATCCATCATTAATCCAACTGGGTGAGTTATCCTCGGATTGCTTCTTTGGATAAGGGGCGAGATCCAGGATGGGTTTGTTTGGTGGTTAGTTATAGTTGGTTACGATACGCTATCTTATCTCCTTTCTGTTAGCCGGAAGTTGTAGTATGTTCTGTAGTTGGTTAGTGCAGCCAGTTGCAGCATCTTTTGTACCACCCCTTTTCTTCCGTTGAACCCAAAGCATCTGTGCTTGGTGTTGACGGGTTACACTTTCGTGAACTGTGAGTCTTGCTTGCCAGTACGTTTATGTACTGGCCCCTTTGGGGCTGTGGTTTCCGCAGACTACGCTTACGAGGATCCCCGCGACGGCTACTGTGTGGAGTTTGACGAGGCTGCTGACGAGTAGATAGCGGACCTGGGCAGGATCCGAGGCATCGTGGATGGGCTCCGTCTTTTTGTTTCCGGCTTCTTAAGCCTATTTGGATTTTGTCTGTACTCAGACCCTTTGAATGCTTCCGCTGAGATGTAATGATGATATGTTGGGACATGTGTCCTCTGGATGATTGTATTTGCTATCTCTGCTCTAGTGAGAGCTATTTGCAACTTATTTCTATTTATTTGTGTCTTAGAGATCTGTTGTGTTATCATTTTGTTCAACGCTGTTGACGTACCATGTGTGTATGGTATGAAGTACGTCAATGGTATTATCTTGATTTCTATGGGATGGTTTACGTAGATGATGAACAGATAGGGGTTGGTTGTCACACATACGTGTGTTGGCCTACTCGTAAGAGATGCGGGTGCCGGTAAGCCCCGTAATCCAACCAACTACTGTTCAACGGAACTGCGAGTATCCTCTAGAAGTCCGGGTGCGACAAAAGGTCTAGTCCACCTTCCACTATTGATCTCCTTTTAGGTGGGAATCGTGTCCTTTACAACAAGCTTAGGGCACACACCCACAACCAAATTGGGGGCTCCCAAGAATCACCAAGAGTAGCAATGAGATCTAGGTTTTCCACACAAAGAAACCCTAGACTAGTTCCCCTCAAGTGAATGAGGGGGAAAATGAAAACCGGTTGGTGAAGACGTAGATCCGGGTCTTATTCTTCAATCCGCCAAGTTTCAACAAGTTTGGGTGGAGGAAATGGGAGATCTAGCTTGGAGAGTGATCTCAAACAATGGAGGAAGAAATTCTGGACAAGCTAACTCTTTGGAGAAAAAGAGGTTTTCTATTTATAGCTCCACTTTAAAAAACTGGTCATTTTTGTGTTGTCGACGTGCAATCTGAATGATTCTAGAAAAAATCGGAATGAATCCGGCCACTCGGAATGTTCCGGGGCAATCTGGATGCTAACAGAGGATTTCACATTCATGTCAGAATGAATCCTACTACCCGGAATGATTCGAATTGTAACAAAGATTTTCATGGCAAAGTCGGAATGAATCCGGAAAGAACAGACTCCCGGAATCACCCAGAATGAGTCCGGATCCTAATAAAGGTTTTTGCGTCTAATCCGGAATCATTCCGGAAATTCCGGATGCCAATAGAAACCTCTTCTTAGCAGGAAAAAACAGCGCTCGATCTTTTTCTCCTTCACCATAACTTCGACACCGCTTTGTGCTGGTAATATATGTACCTTAAACATTCAGCACACGGTTAGATATCATTTATGTTGTTAACAAACACTCAAAAATTAAGGGATTAGGAAATGCTCTTTTAATCTCCCCATTTTTGGTGTTTGATGATGAAATAAAGATTCACGGAGATTTCACGGTGAACAACATTTAGTGGTTTCAAAAAAATAGACGGGCTCCCCCTAGATATGTGTACCGGAGAGGCACACGCCACTTAGGCTCTGACCCCCCTATGTTTTAGAAACCAAGCAATCTAAGCAAATTCAGACAATTCCATATCGGGTACAACAATAATAAGCATGCAAGCATATAGTTCTAAAGATAATAATTTAACACTAGCAAGGGCGAGACACACGAGTCACCAAGGTTCCACACACAACATAAAGAAAATGTTCTCAACGAAGAAAGTAAACTGGAGCACAAGCCTATAAGATCAAATCGAAAAGGCAAGAAACTTGTGCCCCCACCCTTGCAAATCCTGTGATAACCTAATAGGGAACTACTTCTCCCCCTTTGGCATCAAAGATGCCAAAAAGGATTAAAAAAAAGTTCAACTAGCGTCCCAAGAGATCACTCGAGGTCCTCTTCATCATCGCCTTGCTCCTCATCATCAACTTCTTCATCGTGCTCATTTCTACCTCGGTTAAAGTCATCCTCATCATCAGACTCTTCATCCTCGTCCCCATCAGCCGGAGGCACCCCAAAGTGTAAGTCATCATCACAGATCGCATGCATCTCTATGGGAACAAGATCAGCAACACGAAAAGAGGAAGGATCAGCAGGCACATCAATCCCAACAATCCTCCTGTCAACGTCTGAATATGCCTAGTCTCCTTAGCTAGCTCCCTAGCCCCATGAGAAATGGCTCTAGTATCACTTCACATGTTGAACATAGTCTTGAAGAACTTTGCAATGCCACTAGAGGACTGGCGCTGAGAACCACCACTTGAGGAACCAGAAGGAGTATACAGCACCTTGGCCTTGGCTTTGGCAAATTCAGGAATCTTTGGACCACGGATGAGAGGGAATAATCTTCTTTGGCCTAACACTCGGGTAGAGCTCCATGATCTCTTCACCAACCTTTGAGTTGATGAACCTCTGAATATATGGACCATAAGTCGGCTTCCTCGTTTCCATAATTACCAAGCAAATATCCCGATAGAGAAAGTCCATCACATGAATCTTCCGTTGGTTCTTAGGCTTGGTGATGACCATGAGGTTGACCATGAAAGCCCTAATAATTGAGTAATCTCCAGCTTTGACCATGAGAGTGGAATGGAAAATCTTGGACAACACATTGTAGTATGGATACATGAGAGAGTTGAAGGGAAAGTTCTTGTTTGGGAGATCAGGAGTATAGCAAAACTCCAAAATGGAGTTATCATACTCAGAAGCATCATAAACATGGTAACCATGACTTCCCCAAGTGGCCTTCCACGAATAACCCAGAGCAGCAACAAACTCAGACAGATTATTGCTTATGTTCTGATCACCACTCATCCATGTCATGGAGCAAAGGGAATCACCCTGGCAGTGAACTGGGCAGTAAAACGAAGAGATAAGATCTGCACAATACTCATGCTCAATCTCCATAAGGCCTTGTTCGGTTACCAGGGGGACAATCCCCACAGGGAACTGACCACCACGGGGTTTGGGTGATCCCGTGATGTCACCCAAATCCCCCCGTCAATCCCTTGGTCACTAATCGCTGCACAGTGATTCGTTCGGTTACTCCCCTTACTTTGAGGAACACAGGACACACAGACTCTTACCCTAATATTACATGCTCTCAATAGTAAATCTCGTACAGCTACCAAAAAAATCAATATATATATATCTGTTGATAAATACGAAGCCATTTTTCCATACCCTTAATATTCAATTTTGCATAATTACAAATACAATGAGCTAGACTTTTACAACACAAAAATAGCTGCACTCTAAGCTGAAAACTGAAGGTGGATAGACGGACAATATTTTGCACATAACAATGACATCTTGACATGATATAAATCAACATTATCTCGTACGCTTCAAGGATTGTTTCTGGGAGAACCATGGACAATAAGCACCAAGGCAAGGCATCTCTTGCTGGATGCTACAATGAAGAAGAACAACAAAATACGTCAAAAAAATAAAGACAACTTGACAAGTAACTTTGATTTGCAAGTTAAGACAGTTTGACAGATTATAGCACAAGATTGGATTCGTCATGCTCAACTGTAGATGACCTTGAATAAGTCCAAATTTTGGAGTGGACGTGCCCCGATAATTTCAGTAGTTCACAGAGCATCCAAACACTTCAGAAAATATGTTACAGAAAACATGAACTTTGCACTCATAAGCATATATATATAAAATGTACTAGAATACAGCTTCACTGCTAAAGATGATCTGAACCATATAATAATTGGAGAGAAATTACCAATATAACTACTGAACTAACAAGTCACGAAGTTCAGATTTTTCCATGGAAATTACCAATACAACTACTAAACCAGCTATTTAAGTAACCTTGAATGAAAAAGGCAAGAAATTTCAGTCCATCACAACCAGATTCGTCCTACCCAAATTGATGTGCAGTGACTACTACCTCATGTTGTAATTTGTGAGAAATATGAACGAGAACAAGAAAAACTAGGATAACAGTACCACATTGAATAACTATAACAATTCTTAACTGACCTAATACTTTTTTTTAGCTTGATGAACTTGTTCAGCTAACAAACTAACGCTCAAGAGAAGATCAGTGCCACTAGCAGATTCAATATTGTTTTCCACAAGAAGAGCAGACTTGAGATAACCTGTAAAATATACAGTGAACCAAATGAGCTGAGATGGCAAACTGAACTACAAATTAGGTGCTAGAACATTCAAGGAATAACATGGAACCAGAAAATTTTAGTGATTCACTACAAGGCACCAAACTAAATCTAACACATCCAAGGAAGTAACATGGAACCAGAATGTTTTAATCACACCCATTTCATGACTAGAAGTTACTATATTTGTAAGGCTATCATCTGGTTAACTTAATGAAAGATGAAACATTCCACCACACTGAATGGTATAAATTAATTTATCCAAGTGCAAAAACTACATTGCGAAGACGAAAAATGCAATAGTAAGAACAAGGTATCACGGGATTACTACTGAAGCATGACAAAAATAGGAGGGGTGTCACATCATTTGGGAGTTTTACATATGCAAAACTATAAAAACAGCTCACGACTTCTGCGTCACGAACAGGAATCACGACTCACTAGGCCAATCTGAATTACTTTACGGTTTCTCACAAGCAAGTAGGAAGCCCCAAGCACCAAACCAGCTCACTAACCTACTGGTGCCTTTAATAAAATGAAAAGCTCGCTGGACCTTATGATTGAAAGATTAAATACAGCTACAACGTACAGCAATGCAGGATAAGCGATAACTATTAATAAGCTCCGTCAACTGATATAAGCAGCCAAGACAAGGAACGTCGGTGATGATGCTATCTCAGAAAATCTATGAGCTAAATTAGTGGCTTTACATCACATAGGAAGCACAGAGAAATGTGCATGAGCTGATGAACTATTGTTGAGACTGAAACTACACACAGAACTTGCTGCAAGGCAAAGGCAAATAGCATACATTAGCTATCCATCAGTAAGAAGTGGAAAGCAAACAGTGACACAGATCTTACTCCCAATTGATTTATGTGTTGGGGCAAGCAGTGTGAACAATAATGCAACTAGCAGGAGCTAAGTGATTAAATATCCAGTATTAACAAGTTCAAATGAGCAGGAGCTATGTGCGCAAGATCACCCTGCCATTGCTTCAACTGAGCGGAGTGAATTTAACAAACTGATTATTCAGCTTGCTTACCGATGTACATCCAAATCTCAGCTTGGATAAAGAGGAGGACGGGAGGAGCTTACCTTATAGCAGCTGTCGTCGGGTGAGGATGGAGGAGATGCACGATATACCGACGCCCGGAGCCATGGTACCGTGGCGTGGTACCATGGTACCGTGGCTACCATGGTGCGGGCACCGAGAGGATGCCGGCGGCTCTACCATGGCTCCATGAGCATCACCGAGAGGACGATGGATGCAGGCATCTCCTGCTTCTCTAATTACCTTCAAAGACATCACCTGCTTCTCTAGGATTTAATTAGCCTTAACCGCCTTCTCGTACTTCTCCTGAAAAACAAGGACTGACTTAGTGCACCAAAACAAACAAATGAGTGACTTAGTGCACCAAAACAAGCAAAAAGTAACTTCAATATTCTACTAACGGAGGGGATCTTATAACAAGCATAACTAGGAGAAGGTTGCATGAAAAGATAAAACTTCATGCAACCTTCTGTGCCTGGGTGTCCAACTCTATATCTCAAAGATGTAGATATGTCGCACCCGGACTTCTAAAGGATACTCGCCGTTCCGTTGAACAGTAGTAGATTGGATTACGGGGCTTACCGGCACCCGCGTCCTCTTACGAGTAGGCCAACACACGTATGTGTGACAACCAACCCCTATCGGTTCATCGTCGACGTAAACTATCCCATAGAAATCAGGATACTTCCATTGACGTACTTCAAACATACACACATGGTACGTCAACGGCATTGGAACAAGTGATATCACAACAGATCTCTACGACACAAAATATTGAAATAAGGTGCAAATAGCTCTCATTAGAGCAGAGATAGCAAATACAATCATTCAGAGGGCACATGCCCCAACATATCATCATTACATCACAGCGGAAGCATTCAACATGTCTGAGTACAGACAAGAACCAAATAGGCCTAAGAGGCCGGAAACGAACAGACGGAGCCCATCCACGAAGTCTCGGATCCTGCCCTTGTCCGCTATCTACTCGTCAGCAGTCTCGTCATACTCCACGTAGTAGCCACCATGTAGATCCTCGGAAACGTAGGTCTGCGGAAACCACAGCCCCAAAGGGGTCAGTACATAAACGTACTGGCAAGCAAGACTCACAGTTCACCAAAGTGTAACCCGTCAACACCAAGCACAGATGCTTTGGGTTCAACGGAAGAAAGGGTGATATAAAAGATGCTGCAACTGGCTGCGCTAACCAACTACAGAGGACTACAACTTCCAACTAACAGAAAGGGGATAAGATCGAGTATCGTAACCAACCTATCAACTAATTTCAAACAAACCCATCCTGGATCTCGCCCCTTATCCAAAGAAGCAATCCGAGGATAACTCACACGGTTGGATTAATGATGGTTCAGATTATTGTGTCAATAAGCCTATTACTAGTCAAGTTGTTAATCATTGGGTGAAAGGTGGTTAATCATTAGGTTTAAGTTGTCCTGAGTACTTGTTAGCCAGTACTTTCACCAAGTAATCCATAACCGCGGAAAACACGGCTTCTCGAGAAGATTATCCCTGCAGGGTTGCACCAATTTGGCCGTACACGTATGAATAACCCGCCAGATGGAAAGGCCCTTCCACCAAGCGGGGCACTCAACACAACTCAACTCTTCTTCGCATCAAGCCCAAAGAACCTTGGGCGCACGGCTAATCGAGCCCCGAAGAAAAGGGACCCTCATAGCACTCTAAGACCGTGTCCCCCTATATGCCGACTACGAAAGTTTCCACCCGGGATCCAAGGGCTCGCAAGATCATGCATGCAGCAAATGGAAAACCCGAACTAAATGAGGCGATTTGGACGAGATGCGAATCGAGTCAAGTTGAGGGGGGCGCCCATACTTGCTTCCCACATGCGGTTATTGCGCTCATCATGGATCAGTAGACAAGACCCTTTTCCTATTAGGGTCGACACTAGCAGGCCTCAAAACCACAAGGGGCCTCCTGCCGGTGCCTTATCATCAAATTATTATTAACGATAACATTAGCATGATTGATTGATTAAACAACGAGCCCCAGAACATAATGAAGTAATAACAGAAAGTAACGGGTAACAGACTCGAGCAAAACAACCTAAGCATGCTAGTAAGACACTGGCTCAATCAATGGGGTTGTAGGAGTGGTGGTGAGGCAATATCAGGGTTAAGGGATTCATGTGATAGGTTCGTAACAGAAACAACTACTACTAAGGCTAGCAGAAATAGACAACGGAAAGTATCGGTAACCAATGTTGAAAGGAACACAATGGTTCATGTGAGTGATAACTTGCCTGCAAACCCAGTAGCCTGGTACTGAGCTAACTCCTTAGAAGGGGTGTCGTAAGTATCGTCGGTCTCAACGTCCTCGTTTATCCGAGAAGAAGCAAACAAACAAGGCAGAAATATAAACAATCATTATCATGGCATTGTGCACAATCAAGATGATGCATGGCAAGTTAATGGTTGCATCAAATAAACTAAGTGACAGGTAACACAATTAAGATGGACCCCTATGCAATTTTGAGTTGCATATGAAAAAGGGTCCATGAATTAAGTGGAACAAATGATTTGCAATTAATTATTATGTGAAAGTTGTTAGCATGATGCATGCATGATGGTAACAACAAAATAACAGCAAATAACAATAATAGATGTGTCGGATATATACTGAATAGGGGTATAGAAGATGGTAGACAAAAGAGCCGGACTACCAGGGTGGCCTGCATGGTAATGGGCTTGGGTCCATTGGGCGGCCCAGTAGTCCGACGCGCAGGAGCCGGATTCTAGAAGAACCCGGATCACGGCCCACGTGATCTGGCTTGGAGGAGAAGACGGATTCCTTACTTTCCAAGTTACAAGTTAAACGTAGTCTTCTAGGTTTCTTGTTCTGTAAGCCCTAATCCGGCTATTATATAAAGCCGGACGGGAGATAGATTAGATAGGTTCAAGTTTCACAAGCTAAAGCTCTACGCAACTCGCCGAGAAGTTCATCCTCGTCGAGTAGCTAGATCTATTCCCTCACACTGTAACCCTGTTATACGGGCTTTAGTCCCAATTAGTGAGAAGTGCAGGAGTAGGTACGCCGTACTGTCGTGACGTACCGAACCTGGGTAAAATCCCGTGTTCTGTGTTTCTACGCTATCCCGTTACCCCACGTCTCTACCGTAGTCTCATGGCACCCCAATCTATGAAAACTACTACGATGTCTCGACAGTTGGCGCCCACCGTGGGGCAAACGACGTCAGGCGTGAAATTCCGATCTGGGATACTCGGCGGAATTGGAAGATCGATCACTGTCGGAAGCTTGGAATTCGACGACGACGTCGGGCGCTTCCTCGACAACGGATCCTACATACCGGCGCAAAACCACCTGGTAAGTGCCTGCGTGTTACCGATTGGATCTGCTAACATCTTTATCGGACTAACCGCAGAGGCAATGGGGTTTTGCGGTGGAAGCAAATTTATCCCACCCGCCCTATACCCAGTCGAAGACGACTATGATGCCGGATTCTGCTCAGATCGCCGACAAAACAGTGATACGCACTTTATCGGCATGGTGCAATCCGAAATCGCTGAAAACACGGATGACGGAAATCCCGTGCAAGAGGCAGATAACAACCTACCCGTCATAGAGACGGAAGAACCAATACCCGTCACAGAGACGGAAGATCCGACATCCGTCAACCAGACGATGAACTCGGAAGCAGAGTCCGTGCTTGCCGCCATTGAGGCGAGATTAGAGTCGGAAACCGGATCGGATAACTTCGACTCCGAAGACAAAGACGAGGATGCCTTCGTAAGAAAAGTTAAGTCCTTTCAAGAGGGATTCCATGAAGTGCTAATGGCAAAACCAGCTGATACAACGGGTGCCGACAGCCAGGAAAGCCCTAAAACCCCTCCGCCAGTGGAAGAGAGAGAAGACGGAGAAACTTCTCCGATATTCCCTAATGTCAAGGAGATGACAGAAGATGAACCTGTCAAAAAACCTCCTTCTTCCAAGAAAAAGCACCGTGCTTCTAAAAAACTCCAGTACAAACTCCGGAAGAAAAAGTCAGCTGATCTCGCTGATGAAAACCTGGAAGTTGGGGATATTAGTGGCACAAAGCCCGCGGAAAAGAAATCTAAGGAAATCACTGCTCCGCCAATGACAGAACTGGAAGAGCAAGAACTATTACAAACACCAGTGGGACCAGATGAACCCCCTGAGATGCTGGAAGCCAGGAGACAAGCTTTCCAACGGCAACAGCAACATCTGCTTAGATCTCGGCAACATCTCCAACAAACCCATAATGACATCAAAGTCATGAAGGAAGAAATAGAGGAGTACGAGAGAAAGCATAGATCTGCCTTAAAACCTACTAGGTTACCCGGAATCGCAAAACCGGAAGAACTGCCGCCAAAAGAAAGGTTTTATAACCCATCTTGGCAAAAGCAGTTAAACGGCAAAGATGCCAAGGGCGAACCAATATACAAAACCGCAGCGGAAAACGCGGAAGCAGCGTTCGCCATCTTAAACAACGATCTGTACTCCAACGGGGAAAAACTCCAAGGGGTGTATGCTTTCCTAGGAAAAGCATTACAGCAGCAACAGCGAGGCCAAGAGCGATCAGGGAGGCTGCATGATAATTCCGCCCTCTGCAAAACAGTTACTTGCGCTGCTGGAGCACCTGGACCGGAAGAACCTGGAGATTCGGATAAAAAAGAGGATCCGAGAAAAGACAAGAAAAACCCCGACAACCGAGACGCAGCGTCTAGAACCGGACCTCATCTCCCGAAAGATGGATATAAACCACACGATCGGGAAGACAAACACCGGAATGACGGCAAAATAATGCCACCTCCGAGAAACCCAGCTGAAAAAGCTGGAAGATACGATACACCTCACATACGAGAAAGATCTCGGACACCGCCTAAAGATAAGGAAAGGTACAGGAGCAGGACTCCACCTAATCCCAGGGGGCGTGACAACGGAAGAGATAGAGATAACCTCGGAAAAGCGCGTTCGCGCAACAATGGAAAAGAAAGGAGCAGATCCCCTTCTGTCCATTCAGCCGGGAGATATTCTGCACATATTGATAGAGCAGAAAAGGATGATCTATACTTTGGTCCTAAGTGTTTTACTGACAGGATCCGAAGGATAACCCTGCATTCTGGCTTCTCCAAAGTTGGTCCAACCTACCAAAAGTATACCGGCAGTACAAACCCGGATACCTGGCTCTCAGATTATTACACAGCCGTCCAAATCAACAACGGGACAGACCTGGAAGCTGTCAAGTTTCTCCCCCTAATGTTGCTAGACGGAGCCAGAGATTGGATCAATGGTTTACCATCAAGAACTGTCGACAGTTGGGATGATATGGCGAGAGTATTTACTCAGCATTTTCGGGGAACATACAAACGCCCAAATAGCATCAACCAGCTGAACCGTTGCACCCAATTTGAAGACGAACCATACGTGGATTTCATCTCCAGATGGACTGCAATGAAGAATAGTTGCTCTGGAGTAACTGACGTACAAGCAATGCATGCCTTCGTCAATGGCCTAAAACCCGGACTTGTACCGTTCATGGTTGGTTCTAAAAAGCACAAAGATCTCGGATCTATGCTTACAACCGCTAACGAGCATGCTGCAGCCGAAGATGATATCAGAGCAAGAGGAGGCAATATTGAGTCACTGATACTGGCCAAGAAAACCCCTCGTTCTGATAAAAAAGGAACTCCGGAGTCAACAACAAAGCCCAAAGAGGTCAACATAGCCTTTGGAGGAGAAAAGGTGAACAAGTGGAAAGGCCGCAGTCCAGATCCAATCAATTACACTCCCGAAGAATGGGAGAGAATTAAGTCGGAACCCTGCGTCCACCACTCTTAGTTTGGGAAACCAACCCACACAAACGCGCAATGCCGGCTAAACAAGCATATGAAAGGCAATGCAGGATCCGGAAATAAAGGGAAGGGTTCCAAGAGGAAACCTGCCAAACAAAAGCCAGAAGCTGAAAAAGAAGACAGTGAATCGGACACTGATGACAAAATCCAGGAACAGCAGCGAAAAGGCGAACCCAAATTTCCGAGAGTTGACGGAGAAGCAATGTTAACTTTCCTAGCAACCCCGTCAGCAAAGGTGGCCAAAAGAACACTTCGAGAAATAAACGCGGTTGTTCCTGCGACCCCAAAATTCTTGAAGTACTCCAACACACCGATAATCTGGGATCAGTTCATCCCGGAAATATCCCTGAACCCGGCACACAAGCTCTTGTTGTAAGCCCTATTGTTCAAAACACTAGGCTAAGAAGAGTGCTGATGGACGGAGGATCCAGCATCAATATAATGTACCTGGATACACTGAAGCACTTGAAGATCTCCGAGTCCCAGCTCAACTACAGCAATATACGCTTCCACGGCATTGTTCCTGGCAGGCAATCACGATCCCTAGGAGAAATTTCCCTAGATGTCACCTTCGGAGATAAAGATCACTTCCGGCAGGAAAAAGTATCCTTCGAAGTAGTGCCGTTCGAAAGCGTGTATCACGCAATACTCGGACGTCCGGCTTTCGCCAAATTTATGGCAAGATCTTGCTATATCTACAACAAGCTGAAGATGCCAGGACCCAAAGGAGGAGTAATCACCATTGCCGGTGATTTCAAGCTGGCAAACGAGTTGGAGAAAGAAAACGCCCTTTGCGCTCAGAGAGTTATAGCAAAGGAGGAACTGAAGGAATTAGCCAAGGAGGTATCGCCGAAAGAAATGCCGGCAGGAAAAGAAACTCGGAAGCCAACAGATAGCTTCAAGGCGTCCGAGAATACAAGACAGGTAATCCTAGATCCCAAAGATCCGACAAAATTTGTCGTCGTAGGGACTGGGATGACCGACAAATAGGAAGGCGAGCTCATCAAGTTCCTCCGTGAGAACTGGGATATTTTTGCCTGGTGTCCAGCTGACATGCCAGGCGTACCCAGGGAACTTGCTGAGCACCAACTCAAGGTTATTCCCGGATCAAAACCCGTCAAACAAGGTCTCCGTCGATTTGACGGAAGAAGACGGAAGGCTATTGGCAAGGAAATTATCCGGCTTTTAGCAGCGGATTTCATCAAGGAAGTAATCCATACTGATTGGTCCGCAAATCCGGTATTAGTGCCGAAGAAAGACACCACTGCTCTTAGAATGTGTATAGATTACACAGGATTGAACAAGTTGTGTCCGAAAGATAGGTTCGCGTTACCGCGAATCGATCAAATAATAGATGCCACTGCAGGCTCTGAGCTTTTATGCTTTTTGGATGCATACTCCGGGTACCACCAAATACGCATGAAAAAGGAAGATCAAATCAAGACTTCTTTTATAACCCCGTATGGGACGTACTATTACGTAACCATGCCTTTTGGCCTGAAGAACTCAGGTGCAACCTACCAGCGTTGCATGCAACGCTGTTTGCATAGTCAAATTGGCAGAAACGTCCATGTTTACGTGGACGATATTGCTGTCGTAACCAAGGAAAAAGATACACTCCTTGAGGATTTGCGAGAAACCTTCGAAAACTTGCGCACTTACAAGATGAAGTTGAATCCATCTAAGTGCGTATTCGGGGTTCCCTCAGGAAAACTTCTGGGTTTCATTGTTTCTCACAGAGGAATAGAAGTTAACCCGGAAAAGATCAAGGCAATCTTGAATATCTCAAAGCCTACATGCGTAAAAGATGTCCAAAGATTGACGGGTTCCGCTGCAGCCGTCAGCAGATTTATTAGTTGGCTGGGGGCTAAAACCTCACCACTCCACAAGCTGCTGAAAAAATTCGACAAAGTCAAGTGGATTGCGGAAGCCTGGGAACGTCTAGAAAGTTATGTACCTTTTCGTATTTAGTTCAATTCTATGTAAACATCTTTTGAGATCATGAAATAAAGTTGTCGGAATGCTGTCATCCATATTCTTTATAAGTGCAAAGTGTTTCCGCCTGATCTATTTCCCAATGATCTTACAAATTTCTCAACGTTAACCCGAATTGTGCTTGCGTACTCGGCGTTACAAAACTGAATGATTTTTCAGCCTGTTAACGGCTAAGGGAAACTTGAATTGCCTGTGTGCCCAAGTTTCACTTAAAAAACTTTCCTTAAAAATTCTCTAAGTCTTATCTGATTGTGTGTGTGTTGGGTTATTGGAACTAGTTAGTAAAAATGCCTTTAGCATGATCCATGTTTCCGAGTTTTAAAAACTGCTTGGTTCGTCCCCAGTTACTCGGCATGAAGATTCATATTGCTATTTGAGCCATTTCAAACACTAAGGACAGTTAAAGCATACACACCAGAGAACCTAGAAGATAAAGGAATGATAAAACCCAAAAAACTTGCAAAAAATTTCATAATTTAAACTGCAACAGATGGAAGTTTCATTCATACAAAAAGAAGCATTACATTTTTGGATTACATTAAAAGAATAGTAATGCTCCTATTGTCTACTTTTTCTATCCAGGTTCCAGGTGACCCTTCAAGCATCTGACTCCTCCTCGCTGCTTTCATCTTGAGGATTGGAGGGATCTCTGCCTCTGGATAGTTGATGGAGAGATTTACCATGGAGGCAATCTGGGTGGCGTGGCCCTTGACTTCACCAAAGATGGTGTTTCGCTGCATATCCGTGTATCCTTGAGGGACACCGGACGCCACGCGCCAGGATTTAGCACTAGGGTAGTGCATGCGCATGAGGCCAAGAGCCATGCGCGCACCACCCCGTGCAGCGGAGCGAAGGAAAGATTCCTTAGACTCCACCACCTCCATGATGGCACCCGGAAGTTTTTCAACCTCCGAGCATTCCCCAGATTTTTCGGGAAGAAACTTGTCTACTAGCTGCGTTGCAGCAGCCTTCATCAAATTCCATGTCTCCCCGAAAGCTCGGATGCCTGCAGCCCGAGTGCCATCTGGGGTATCTCCTGGTTTTTTCCAATAAAACAACCAAAAGGGTTAGACAGAAAACCAGAGAAAGTAAAGCATGGAAAGATGGTACATAAGTTAGAAATTTACCGATAAGCTTGTCGATCTCGGAAACTTCCTCCAGGCGAAGGTTCAGAGCATCGGTCAAATCCCGGATGGTGGATTTGTCCTTCTCCGCCTGCTCGGAAGCCTTGGAATTGGAAACTCCAAGGGCCAGGTTGCTGGCTTCCAAGTCTTGTTGAGCTTTCACAAGGTTCTTGTGAAGCTCAACATTCTCCTTGCGGAGAATTTCGGCATTGCCAGAATCTTCTGCTGCTTGCTTAGCCTCAGCTAATGCAGCTGAAAAGCAAGGAAAAAAATCCGAGTTAGCTAGCTTTTTGGAAAAAACTTAGGCAAGTGACTGAATCGGAAATTTCAGAAGGAAAATGTTTACCTTGTGTTTCCGACAATGCGAGCTTAGCTGATTCCAGCTCTGCTTCCCTTTCTTCAAGAATAGAGAGAAGACTTCTAACTTCTTTATTCTTGATGGTAAGCTTCCGGAAAACTTCCCTGTTGATGGCTTCCGAGGTTTGCTGAAACATGGCAAGGAGAAGAATGAGTACAAAAAGCATCAAAGCAAAAAGCACGCATTTTAATTAATGCTTGGGGGCTAGAGTTATATACCTGGCTCATGCGCTGCAAACCTGCCAAGTTTTCTTTGAACTCTTTCGCGTATTCCGCGAAGAGATTTCCGGCTGCGTCCAAGCCGTCATTGATAGCTTTGAAATCCTTGTCAAAGGTGGGAATTTCCTCGTCGAAAGTCCGAGTTAATTTTACCACCTCTGGGGCCGCCCTTTCCCTCGTGTCCGGGTCGGACACAATGAGCTGGCTGGGCTCTGGGGGCTTGGTGGTGGGGGCTGCAGTAGGCTCCTTCGCCCTCGTGCTTGGCGTCTCCGGGGCGACGGCAGGAGAAGGTTGGCTGCCTCGGCTGGAAGAAACTTTGAGTTTCTTCAGCTTCTTCGGCTTCAGGTTGGAGGGGGGCAGGCTAAAAACCAAAACCCGGAAAAGGTTAAAACACCAAAGATGGACGAAAAAGATCCCATAAAAGAAAAACCCAGAAGAAAATAACCTGGAAGTGGCGACGGGGATTCCGTCAAGATCGATAATTTCATCCGAGGAAATTATCTTCTTGCGCTTGCGCCCACCTGTAGCGGCGGTGCGTAGCGCATCCAGCTCGGCCTCGGAGGCTAACTCCGAGTCTGGAAGATCCGCAAGCTGTCGGAAGAACCAATCAGAATCAAAAAGATAGATTATCCGAGAATTGAGATTGTACCCAAATGACGGAAAATTTACCTTGGGAGCTGGGTTGTCGGCCGTGTACATTGGCCGACTAGCTTCATATTGGTCGCGAGATGCGACCAACTGGTTGATGCGCCGTCGAAGCTCCTTTTGAGGCCAATCCTTGTCGGTTGTCCGCATAGGATCTTTGGCTCCCGTATACTCGCACAGAAGGCAACCTCCGTGGTTTGCTAATGGCTGGATCCGCCTATCCAGCCAGCAAAAGACCGTATCCATACCGGTCAAAGGAGGTTTGGAGGAGGTGAGCTTGGCGATGCGCCTCTTGATCCTTAACAAATCTGGCGGCAGAACTTGGACGGCTTCTGTTCCCCAGTTATCCTGGGGAACGGCGGCAGAGTTCACAAAAGGTGGAACCCCGACGGCCTTTTTAGGAAAAGGCACGTCGGGATGATAGAAGAAAGAACCCGTCCAAAATTTGACGGATTCTGAGGTCTTAATCTTGGGGAACCAATCCTCTCGGAATCTCCGAAGAGTAAAGGATATGGTCCCGCAAGTTGGGAGTGCGCCCTCCGAAGAGTTCCGCTTAACCCCAAAGCAGTACATCCAGAAGTCTAGCCTAGGTTCTATCCCTAAGTAGCCTTCAAACAGGGCCTGAAAGCCGGCCATGTAAAGAATGGAATTGGGGGGAAGATTGTGGGGCTGGATGTCGTAATGGGAAAGAACTTGGAGGAAGAAAGAAGAAGGTGGAAGCCCCATACCTCGCAGGAGGTGGGAAGCGAGAAGTACCCGTTCGCCGTTCTGCGGCGTTGGCTCGGTCTCTTCCTCCGGAAGCCGCCATTTCTTCTTAAGTACCAGGCCCTCCTTCTCCAGGTTTGGAAGGAGAGCCGGAGGAATACTGCAGGCAATCCAGTTGCCTGCAGATTCAGCTTCCTCGTCCGCTCCGGCGGTGGCGGCGGCGGCGGCCTCCGCGGCGGCGAGCTCGTCACCGAGGAGCTTGATCTTTTCTTCCACCGTTTCGGTTGCAAACGGTGGGGTTGTCGCGGCGCTTGATGATGCTATGTCCGCGGCGGCGGAAGTGTTTTCTCCGCCCGCCGCGGAAGCCGTGGTCTTCTCCGGCTCACCGCCGGTGGGCTTTTGCGCTCCCGATTGCGGATCTAGGTCGTTGACGAGCTCGTCGATGGCGGCGCGGGTCGGTGAAGGCGGCGAGGATGCCATCCTTTGGTGGCGCGTTTTGGTGCGTTCTGCGTGCTTGGAAGCTAAGTGCGCTTGGGGCAGGAAACTTGCTCTCGAGCTCGCGTCAATGGCGTGGGCAGTGTGGGAGTGAGGAAAGTTTCGGAGGAGGACGATGATGGCTATTTATAGCCAGATATCCGTTTAGATACGTGCCAACGGCTCTTTTGACCGTTGGATGTTCGACGCGTGTCGCTCGCCGGTAAATCCGGGAAACGAAACGATAGGGGAATGATGGCTATCTCCTCGTTTCTCGTGAGAATCTGTCAGAGATACGTTGCAGGGTTTCCCGCGTGAAACCAAGCGGCGCTTGCGTCAGCATGATTGAGGCGCTGATGTCATAAGTTCCTTTTCCGCGAAGGATCGCGAGAAGAAAAGCCGGATTTTCATAGTTCCGAGTTTTATGTTACCATCTCCTTCAAAAGGAAAGAAGAAAGAATCAAGACTGCTGAATCGAGTTTTCCCGGACAAAATGTATTTGACGAAAGACGGAGAATCAGAGTTTTGATCCTTCCTGGGGGCTACTGTCGGATATATACTGAATAGGGGTATAGAAGATGGTAGACAAAAGAGCCGGACTACCAGGGTGGCCTGCATGGTAATGGGCTTGGGTCCATTGGGCGGCCCAGTAGTCCGACGCGCAGGAGCCGGATTCTAGAAGAACCCGGATCACGTCCCACGTGATCTGGCTTGGAGGAGAAGACGGATTCCTTACTTTCCAAGTTACAAGTTAAACGTAGTCTTCTAGGTTTCTTGTTCTGTAAGCCCTAATCCGGCTATTATATAAAGCCGGACGGGAGATAGATTAGATAGGTTCAAGTTTCACAAGCTAAAGCTCTACGCAACTCGCCGAGAAGTTCATCCTCGTCGAGTAGCTAGATCTATTCCCTCACACCGTAACCCTGATATACGGGCTTTAGTCCCAATTAGTGAGAAGTGCAGGAGTAGGTACGCCGTACTGTCGCGACGTACCGAACCTGGGTAAAATCCCGTGTTCTGTGTTTCTACGCTATCCCGTTACCCCACGTCTCTACCGTAGTCTCATGGCACCCCAATCTATGAAAACTATTACGATGTCTCGACAAGATGCAAGTGATAAAAGGATTCAACAAGTTTTTGGAAATCATTTAGTAAGTTTAGAAATTTTGGGTTACTTAAACATGTCACACAAACAATTATTGTTTTCATCAATTTAAAGTGTGCAAAACAATTAACAAAATTTATATTTGAAAAGAACATCAAATTTTAGTTGGATTACATTTTCAAATATTGAAATTTGAATTAGGATGAATTTATTATGAATTAAACAATATTAAACAGGTTTTAATTGAATTTAAAACAAGTTTGAATATTATTTGAATTTTATTTGTTCAAATCATAAATTCAAATTCACATTTGAAAAGTTCACACTTTGATAGTTTGAAAACATATCTTGCATGTTCAAAATATTTTATATTGTTCAAGTTATTATTTTATCAAATTTAATTGAATTAAACAAGGATTAAATTATTTAGGCCATTTTAACTATTCAAACCATGAAACAAAATTTATATTTGAATAGATTATTCAAAATGGTATGAAAAACATATTTTATTTGTATTTATTGGATTAATAATGAATTAGTTATTGATTTTAGCAATTTGCATTGGAATTATTTGAATTTGAAATTTAAATGCATTGGGAAATTTCAAAAAAGTAAACAAATGGATTATTTGGATAGGTAATTAAATTTAGAACAACACACATATTTAGAGTTTATTATTTGGTGTTATAGTTTAAAAGTTATTCAAGTTTTAAATTTAGGGTTCAAATGGCAATTTAAAAAGGATTATTTTGGAAACAGAAATGTGCAGAAAACATTTGGTACCGCGTACTACTCTACCCACAGCCACTGCCCGTGGGCCACTGGCCAGCATGGCGTGCGCGTGGAGAAGAGCAAAAAAAGTGGGGGGATTTCGCCTTCCCCAGGGTTCGAACCCGTAACCTGAAGCGAGCTCACAAGGAACGGTACCAGTGCGGTGATCGTGTGCTTCTGTCAGATAACAGGATGGGAACAGGTTGAGGTTCAGTTCGTTTCTGAACTTAACTGTCGAACGAAACCTTGCCTGAACCTGACGGCGACAGACAGCGGCCGGCGGCGATCACTGACGTGCCCGTGCTCGAGTTGATTGTGCGCTACCGCGATGAGGTACTGGATGCGTTGGGTGCGTGCACGCAGAGGGGGACAGAGAGGAGAGGAAGACGGTGAGCTCACCACCGTTGTTGTGGTTGCAGCGGCGCGGTGACGTACGGCTGACGGCGGTGATGCGGACGGCGGCGTGGCTCCCGTGTGTCTCCGGCACGGTGGCGGTGTTGCAAGGTCGAGGGGGAATCGGCGAGTCGATCCCCGTGGTTGGCGCGGGTGATGGAGGGCCGCAGCAGCGCCGGCGTGCACGGGTTCAGAGGAGGACACCACGGTGGCCGGCGGCGATGTTGGTGATGGCGGCGACGAAACCGTGGGGCTCCGTGCTAGCTAGGGTGTCGAAAAGAAAGAGGAGGTGGTGGAGTTTCGATTTTGGGGGCTAGGAGGAAGAGTGGTGCTGCGAGGAGACGGCGATCGTCGAAATTCAGACAACGGCGTCTCCGGCGAGGGATGGCAGAGAGGTTCAGAAGGCGATCGTCGTCGGGAGAGAGCGAGAACAGCGGCGGCGCGAGGGGACAGAGGTCCCTAGGGTTCTGGGCTAGGGCTGCGGGGTCTAGGAGGGGATCTTATAGGGGCTAGGGGTGCGAGATCACCGTCGAGCTGTCCCTGTGCCGCCGTGGCGTGTCCCGATGGGCGGCCGTACAGGAGAGTGACGACGGCGCGATTAGATCGAACCGGTACGCGCGTAGTTGGGCTGGCTGCGCGCGCTGTTAGCTGCTTAGGTGGGCTGGGCCAGGTAGGTAGGTTAGCTGCCGCTCGTTTCCCTTTTTTTTTCTTTTTGTTATTTGCCTTTTCTGTTTTACTGTTTTTTTGTAGCAAAAAGAAAAGGAAACATTTTATAGTTTTTTGAGTGGATAAAATCTTGGAAAAATTCCAGTGGGCTGGTAGGTTCAAACTCTACCACCTTACCACTTAAGTTTTTGGAAAACCAGATTTTGGTTGCTGTTTGCCAACTGATTTGAAATTTGAATAATTTGCAACTAATTGATTTAATATTGGAGAACATTCATTTTAATAGGGTAACCCTATTATTAACTTGGATTAACTTATTGGAATGGTTTGTTAGTTTTCATGAATTGGAAATTTTGGTGCTGTTTGGGAAAATAAACCAAAATGTGAGTGATTTTTGAATATTAAAAGGATTATTAAAACCAACACTTTCATAAGGTGACCCAAATTGCTTTAATTGGAAAATAACAGGGTAAACAAAATGTTTTGGTTATCCTTTTCATACTTTCAATTTGGGTTCTGTTTGAAATGCATTTGGTTTGAATTTGAAGGTGATTTGAATTAATTGATTGAATTAATTGTTTGATTAAACCCAACAAATTAAGGAGTGATCAACATGGAATAAAAATGGAACAAATTGGTTGTTATTATTTGTGATTTTTATTTCAAAGGTTGTAACAGAGCAAGTATGAAAACAAAGCATTTGAAATTGTTTGAGTTTCATTGTGAAAACAAATAAAAACAGGTGCAAACAAATAGTAAACAAATGCAAACAAGGGAGTAAAATGATGCCATGATGCAATACTTTAATCAAACAGGAAATCAAACATTCTAAATGGTAGGTTTTCATACTTGGGCTGTTACAAAACGCCCCCCCTTGAAGGAATCGCGCCCCGAGATTCCTACTGAGAAAAGAAAAGGTCCGGATATTTCTTGCGAAGATTCTCTTGAGCTGTGACACGTGAAACACATCGTGCACATTGGATAGTTTTTCTGGAATTTCAAGACGATAGGAATTCCTGGCAACTCTTCTGGAAAGACATCAAAGAATTTGGAAACCACCGGAACATTTTCAAGTAAAGGGATTAGGTTTTTGCATGGAGGGTGTATATCTGGATAGAACTTGATTCATTTGGAGAATAGACTATATGGAATGTGGTGCTTCAGGAATTCTTCCTCGAAACAACCCCAGGTGATAGGAATGCCAGCTCTCATAGCCTGGAAGTTTTCGAAACAACAACAACCTTTCTGGCCAGATAGACTTGATATTTGGGAAGTTTTGATTAGACGCCGGTAGAAGAATTGAAGTGGAAAACAACAACAAGATTTCAACGGACGAAAAGGATGTTGAGAAGAACAGGATAATGAAGCAACTCCGGGAAAACGAGATCAAAACTCCTGAGGTACTACGGAAAAACCCATCCGGGCTTCTAAAGGATCAATATCTACTGCTTAAGGAATAGAGGATCTGCTTCCGGGGCTTACACACCTCCGTTCTCAATCGTGAGTAGGCAACATGATAAATCATGTCACAACCACCTCCATTCCTATGATCTAGTAGATATAACCATCCTAGAGAAACCAGAATTCGTGAAATCCTAACTTGAAAGTTTAGATGAGAAGGGAAAACAACGTTGCACTTCCTTACCAGAAAAGGGTGGGTGGGTGGGGAAAGAAGAAAAAGAACAGAATTCCTACTCTCACGTTTCATTTTTCCTATATAGCTACAAAATAGTTTCTAGACTCAACTGCGACCAGTAAAAAGGGATCCTACAGGCAGACAGGCTCTGATACCATTTGTCGCACCCGGACTTCTAAAGGATACTCGCCGTTCCGTTGAATAGTAGTAGATTGGATTACGGGGCTTACCGGCACCCGCGTCCTCTTACGAGTAGGCCAACACACGTATGTGTGACAACCAACCCCTATCTGTTCATCGTCGACGTAAACTATCCCATAGAAATCAGGATACTTCCATTGACGTACTTCAAACATACACACATGGTACGTCAACGGCATTGGAACAAGTGATATCACAACAGATCTCTACGACACAAAAGATTGAAATAAGGTGCAAATAGCTCTCATTAGAGCAGAGATAGCAAATACAATCATTCAGAGGGCACATGCCCCAACATATCATCATTACATCACAGCGGAAGCATTCAACATGTCTGAGTACAGACAAGAACCAAATAGGCCTAAGAGGCCGGAAACGAACAGACGGAGCCCATCCACGAAGTCTCGGATCCTGCCCGGGTCCGCTATCTACTCGTCAGCAGTCTCGTCATACTCCACGTAGTAGCCACCATGTAGATCCTCGGAAACGTAGGTCTGCGGAAACCACAGCCCCAAAGGGGTCAGTACATAAACGTACTGGCAAGCAAGACTCACAGTTCACCAAAGTGTAACCCGTCAACACCAAGCACAGATGCTTTGGGTTCAACGGAAGAAAGGGTGATATAAAAGATGCTGCAACTGGCTGCGCTAACCAACTACAGAGGACTACAACTTCCAACTAACAGAAAGGGGATAAGATCGAGTATCGTAACCAACCTATCAACTAATTTCAAACAAACCCATCCTGGATCTCGCCCCTTATCCAAAGAAGCAATCCGAGGATAACTCACACGGTTGGATTAATGATGGTTCAGATTATTGTGTCAATAAGCCTATTACTAGTCAAGTTGTTAATCATTGGGTGAAAGGTGGTTAATCATTAGGTTTAAGTTGTCCTGAGTACTTGTTAGCCAGTACTTTCACCAAGTAATCCATAACCGCGGAAAACACGGCTTCTCGAGAAGATTATCCCTGCAAGGTTGCACCAATTTGGCCGTACACGTATGAATAACCCGCCAGATGGAAAGGCCCTTCCACCAAGCGGGGCACTCAACACAACTCAACTCTTCTTCGCATCAAGCCCAAAGAACCTTGGGCGCACGGCTAATCGAGCCCCGAAGAAAAGGGACCCTCATAGCACTCTAAGACCGTGTCCCCCTATATGCCGACTACGAAAGTTTCCACCCGGGATCCAAGGGCTCGCAAGATCATGCATGCAGCAAATGGAAAACCCGAACTAAATGAGGCGATTTGGACGAGATGCGAATCGAGTCAAGTTGAGGGGGGCGCCCATACTCGCTTCCCACATGCGGTTAGTGCGCTCATCATGGATCAGTAGACAAGACCCTTTTCCTATTAGGGTCGACACTAGCAGGCCTCAAAACCACAAGGGGCCTCCTGTCGGTGCCTTATCATCAAATTATTATTAACGATAACATTAGCATGATTGATTGATTAAACAACGAGCCCCTAGAACATAATGAAGTAATAACAGAAAGTAACGGGTAACAGACTCGAGCAAAACAACCTAAGCATGCTAGTAAGACACTGGCTCAATCAATGGGGTTGTAGGAGTGGTGGTGAGGCAATATCAGGGTTAAGGGATTCATGTGATAGGTTCGTAACAGAAACAACTACTACTAAGGCTAGCAGAAATAGACAACGGAAAGTATCGGTAACCAATTTTGAAAGGAACACAATGGTTCATGTGAGTGATAACTTGCCTGCAAACCCAGTAGCCTGGTACTGAGCTAACTCCTTAGAAGGGGTGTCGTAAGTATCGTCGGTCTCAACGTCGTCGTTTATCCGAGAAGAAGCAAACAAACAAGGCAGAAATATAAACAATCATTATCATGGCATTGTGCACAATCAAGATGATGCATGGCAAGTTAATGGTTGCATCAAATAAACTAAGTGACAGGTAACACAATTAAGATGGACCCCTATGAAATTTTGAGTTGCATATGAAAAAGGGTCCATGAATTAAGTGGAACAAATGATTTGCAATTATTTATTATGTGAAAGTTGTTAGCATGATGCATGCATGATGGTAACAACAAAATAACAGCAAATAACAATAATAGATGCAAGTGATAAAAGGATTCAACAAGTTTTTGGAAATCATTTAGTAAGTTTAGAAATTTTGGGTTACTTAAACATGTCACACAAACAATTATTGTTTTCATCAATTTAAAGTGTGCAAAACAATTAACAAAATTTATATTTGAAAAGAACATCAAATTTTAGTTGGATTACATGTTTCAAATATTGAAATTTGAATTAGGATGAATTTATTATGAATTAAACAATATTAAACATGTTTTAATTGAATTTAAAACAAGTTTGAATATTATTTGAATTTTATTTGTTCAAATCATAAATTCAAATTCACATTTGAAAAGTTCACACTTTGATAGTTTGAAAACATATCTTGCATGTTCAAAATATTTTTATATTGTTCAAGTTATTATTTTATCAAATTTAATTGAATTAAACAAGGATTAAATTATTTAGGCCATTTTAACTATTCAAACCATGAAACAAAATTTATATTTGAATATATTATTCAAAATGGTATGAAAAACATATTTTATTTGTATTTATTGGATTAATAATGAATTAGTTATTGATTTTAGCAATTTGCATTGGAATTATTTGAATTTGAAATTTAAATGCATTGGGAAATTTCAAAAAAGTAAACAAATGGATTATTTGGATAGGTAATTAAATTTAGAACAACACACATATTTATAGTTTATTATTTGGTGTTATAGTTTAAAAGTTATTCAAGTTTTAAATTTAGGGTTCAAATGGCAATTTAAAAAGGATTATTTTGGAAACAGAAATGTGCAGAAAACATTTGGTACCGCGTACTACTCTACCCACAGCCACTGCCCGTGGGCCACTGGCCAGCATGGCGTGCGCGTGGAGAAGAGCAAAAAAAGTGGGGGGATTTCGCCTTCCCCAGGGTTCGAACCCGTAACCTGAAGCGAGCTCACAAGGAACGGTACCAGTGCGGTGATCGTGTGCTTCTGTCAGATAACAGGATGGGAACAGGTTGAGGTTCAGTTCGTTTCTGAACTTAACTGTCGAACGAAACCTTGCCTGAACCTGACGGCGACAGACAGCGGCCGGCGGCGATCACTGACGTGCCCGTGCTCGAGTTGATTGTGCGCTACCGCGATGAGGTACTGGATGCGTTGGGTGCGTGCACGCAGAGGGGGACAGAGAGGAGAGGAAGACGGTGAGCTCACCACCGTTGTTGTGGTTGCAGCGGCGCGGTGACGTACGGCTGACGGAGGTGATGCGGACGGCGGCGTGGCTCCCGTGTGTCTCCGGCACGGTGGCGGTGTCGCAAGGTCGAGGGGGAATCGGCGGTCGATCCCCGTGGTTGGCGCGGGTGATGGAGGGCCGCAGCAGCGCCGGCGTGCACGGGTTCAGAGGAGGACACCACGGTGGCCGGCGGCGATGTTGGTGATGGCGGCGACGAAACCGTGGGGCTCCGTGCTAGCTAGGGTGTCGAAAAGAAAGAGGAGGTGGTGGAGTTTCGATTTTGGGGGCTAGGAGGAAGAGTGGTGCTGCGAGGAGACGGCGATCGTCGAAATTCAGACAACGGCGTCTCCGGCGAGGGATGGCAGAGAGGTTCAGAAGGCGATCGTCGTC
Source organism: Alopecurus myosuroides (assembly GCA_028641055.1). Classification (NCBI taxonomy): domain Eukaryota; kingdom Viridiplantae; phylum Streptophyta; class Magnoliopsida; order Poales; family Poaceae; genus Alopecurus; species Alopecurus myosuroides. The sequence continues at coordinate 108,329,313 of CM054060.1, forward strand.
GGGAGAGAGCGAGAACAGCGGCGGCGCGAGGGGACAGAGGTCCCTAGGGTTCTGGGCTAGGGCTGCGGGGTCTAGGAGGGGATCTTATAGGGGCTAGGGGTGCGAGATCACCGTCGAGCTGTCCCTGTGCCGCCGTGGCGTGTCCCGATGGGCGGCCGTACAGGAGAGTGACGACGGCGCGATTAGATCGAACCGGTACGCGCGTAGTTGGGCTGGCTGCGCGCGCTGTTAGCTGCTTAGGTGGGCTGGGCCAGGTAGGTAGGTTAGCTGCCGCTCGTTTCCCTTTTTTTTTTCTTTTTGTTATTTGCCTTTTCTGTTTTACTGTTTTTTTTTGTAGCAAAAAGAAAAGGAAACATTTTATAGTTTTTTGAGTGGATAAAATCTTGGAAAAATTCCAGTGGGCTGGTAGGTTCAAACTCTACCACCTTACCACTTAAGTTTTTGGAAAACCAGATTTTGGTTGCTGTTTGCCAACTGATTTGAAATTTGAATAATTTGCAACTAATTGATTTAATATTGGAGAACATTCATTTTAATAGGGTAACCCTATTATTAACTTGGATTAACTTATTGGAATGGTTTGTTAGTTTTCATGAATTGGAAATTTTGGTGCTGTTTGGGAAAATAAACCAAAATGTGAGTGATTTTTGAATATTAAAAGGATTATTAAAACCAACACTTTCATAAGGTGACCCAAATTGCTTTAATTGGAAAATAACAGGGTAAAAAAAATGTTTTGGTTATCCTTTTCATACTTTCAATTTGGGTTCTGTTTGAAATGCATTTGGTTTGAATTTGAAGGTGATTTGAATTAATTGATTGAATTAATTGTTTGATTAAACCCAACAAATTAAGGAGTGATCAACATGGAATAAAAATGGAACAAATTGGTTGTTATTATTTGTGATTTTTATTTCAAAGGTTGTAACATAGCAAGTATGAAAACAAAGCATTTGAAATTGTTTGAGTTTCATTGTGAAAACAAATAAAAACAGGTGCAAACAAATAGTAAACAAATGCAAACAAGGGAGTAAAATGATGCCATGATGCAATACTTTAATCAAACAGGAAATCAAACATTCTAAATGGTAGGTTTTCATACTTGGGCTGTTACAAAACGCCCCCCCTTGAAGGAATCGCGCCCCGAGATTCCTACTGAGAAAAGAAAAGGTCCGGATATTTCTTGCGAAGATTCTCTTGAGCTGTGTGTAACGTCTGGGGATTTTCCCCAATTGCTATGCGAGTGGTTTTTCTTTTTGTGCATCATGGCATCACACCTTTTCTTGCATTTTAAAACTTGCACACTAAATGAAATTAATTAAATTTTTTGTTTGCTAAAATTTACAGAATTTTATTTGATGTTTAAAGCTATTTTTCTTGGCCTAAACACTTGCTGGAAAAAAAAATAGAACAAAAAAAAATTGAGAGGAGAGAGAGAGAGCAGCCAACCCAGCCGGCCCAATTTTCTTGGCCCATCTAGGCCCAGCCGAAATCCCTCCCAGCCAAACCCTAATTCTATTTCTCTCCCTCTCATCTACCCCCCCCCCCCCCCGCCGTTTCTCCAATTTACACCTAGGTCCTCCCACCAAAAAAAAAAAAAAGTAAACGCAGGAACCGCACGCACGGGGGAGAGCATCGCTCGATCCCCCGATCGCTGCGTCTGCCCCTCGTTCGCCCTCCTCCTCCCGCTCGCCTGCCACGCCCGACCGCCTCCGCCCTCTGCTCCTCACCGGCCGGCGCCGCCGCTCCTCTCCCCGCCATGGCCGCCGCCGGCCCGAGCTCCCTCCACCTCGTCTCCCCTTGTTCGCCTCCTCCCGCAGCCCCTCCTTTCGGCGCCTCTCCCTCTCCCCGTCGCCTCCACCTCCCTGTCCTCCGGCGCCCCTTCCCCGACCTCCAGCACCGGCCGGCGAGCCACCTCGCCGAGCGCCGCCCGCTCCCTGCCCCCCTGTCCCTCCCGAGCTCGCAGCTCCGCCGCCTCCACCCACCTCCCGTCGGCCGGCCGCCGTTCGCCTCCTCCCGCGGCCCCTCCGTCCGGCCTCAACCCTCCTCCGAGCTCGTCCCCCACCGGCGCCGCTGCTGCTACCTCCCTGCGCGGATGGCGCCGCCACCGCCATCTCCGTCCTCCTTTCCGGCCACGGACCGGAGCACCACCACCCCGAACCTCTGCTGCCCGCCATGTGTTCGGCAGAAGTCCCGCAAGAAGAGTGGTGCCTCCCGGGTATCCGTATGTGCATGAGTTACAGTTGTTGTGGCCGAGGCCTTCGCGCCCGTGTCGTGGATGACCGTGACGCCGCCAAGCTCGACCCCGACCCGTACCTCGACGACAAGGCCTTCATCGAAAAGTTCCACAACGACGGGGTGGACATCTTCCATTGCCGTGACCGTTTCGTCGTTGCTTGCTTGTGACGGCCGCCTTCGTGCGCGCCATGAAGACCGGAACCGCCAAGATCCACTACACGGATGTGACGAGTACCCCGACCACGACCACGACTACTTCCTCGACGAACCGTGAACGACTACATCGCCTTCGTCGTGTTCGCTTGCGTTGGCCGCCTTCGTGCGTGTCCGGGAGATGATGTCGTGAACCCCGAAGACCGGAGAGCCGCCAAGTTCGCCATCGACCTCGAAGACAAGGATATAGCGGTTCGCCCACGACTACTACGCCTACTTCGGCTACGGAACGAGAACGACTACTTCCACTACTTCCTCGACGTCGGCTACTTCCTCTACTATGATTACGTCGACTACTTCCACGGCATCGACGACTTTGTCTACTTCCATTCTTTGTCTACTTCCTCCACGTCCTGAAGGCACCGGCGTCGCCCTGAAGATCTCCTCTTTCCGGCATCGAACACAAAGATCCTCTCCACACGTGCGAACCCAAACCCTAAAACCCCTATACCTATGCCCTATTTTCTATAACATATCAACTATAATTAAAATGTCATCGCATCATGTTTGCATTGCATTTTGCGGGTGCGGGTAATAGTAATGTCACCTAATAATTAAATATGGAATGTGTTGGGGTATTTAATTCAATTGTTGCCCTATTCCATTTAATATTGAATAGATCACCTCTACCTTGTTTAAACCTGTTAATCAACATTTAATATTGATGGTTAGCTAAACAATTTGAACCAATAATTATTTGTCCGGACTCCGGTTCCGATTAAATTGTTTAAATTGTTTCCCCTGTTGCATCTTGCCATGTCATGCATATAAAATAGGATCATGCTGGATCTTTTGCCGTAGTAGTAATTGTTGCATCCGGTGTTTCTTTTAGTTCGTTGCTTCTTCGCGGATAGGACGCTGAGATGATGTGATCAACGACAAGTTCTGCTACCTTGCGGGATCTCAGGCAAGTATACTCACTTGCATGCCATATGGCTGCCTCTCATCACTTGTTACCGATTCTTTCCGTTGATTCTTTTCTGCTAGCCTTAGTGTAGAGGCCCCAAACCGGAAGGTTCAGAACCCCTCATATGCATTCATTCACAATCCCAGAATAACCAGTTGTGAACAACATACGTAGTTGGCATACAGAATACATCATCCATTACACGAATAATAGAGTCTTACATAAATGGTCACCTGACCAAGTTCTTGATAACTGTCACACAGGACAGACATTCAAAATAAACACAGCGGAAGACGATAAGCATAGCGTAGTAGAACCCGAGTCACGCCTCATCCTACAGGCTGCTGACTGGGAGACGATCCTAACTCGCAGGGCCATCAGCGTAGAACTCCTCCTCATAGAACTCCTCCTGGGGTGGCTCCTCATAGTCTGATAAGTAGATACCAGGGGCGAAACCAAATGAGTACATTTGAATGTACTCAACAAGACATCCTTTATGAGCTTACAATAATGCATACATGCTTATTGGGTGGAGTGGGTAGGCCATACATATGGTTCAGCTACCCATGACAGATAAAAGATTTATCATGGTTGATTCTTCAAGTTTAGTCCTTTATGGATAAATCAGGTAAAATAATATAGTTTTTCTCTCGTAGATATCACATATCTTGGAGGTTTTATAAGTCTTTTAGAAGAGAAAGTTTTCTTTTCAGAAACTTGTAATAATAGTTTCCTCCTCCTCGGTATCTCGCAGATACCAAGTCATTCCTCCATAGTACCTCGCAGGTACAAAGTTGTCCTTCAAAAACCTCTTTTTGAAAAGTTGACACAATACTAGCTACATGGCCATTCAACCGTCCATATCCGAGGACGCGGCTATCTCGAAATAGTTTTACTCTGCAGAGGTGTACACACTTCCACTAGATCCAGAATCCGCCATGAAACAACCATGGACTATTCCCAACCTATGGGAACATCAGATAACTGATCTTGACTATCCACTATGTACAAGCTAGAACATGACTATCTCTTCAATTGGGGTTACCCCTCCCCGGCAAGCCGTGTCACACACCGCCCAGACAGGAGACCCAACTGCTGCATCCGGAGGGAAAATTAATCCCACACTTTAGATGTCCCGTCTGCTCACTCCTAGCGACACTTCGGTTCGGAGGATCCAATCCTCTATAGCACTTTGAGATAGCTCACATACTAACCATAACAAGTTTTTAATCAAGCCCCTACCCATATTGGGGTAAAGTGGCAGTACGATAATAGTTGTCCAGCGAAGACTAGGTTATGTGTCTTTTGTAAACATTTCTCAAAAATTTCCCTTCATGGCACTCTTCCGGTAGACAGGGTCTCACCCTTCATCCGGGGTTTTTCCTTCCTAAGGTATTTGTTTACAAAAACACATTTTATTTAGTTCATTTAAGAACCCAAGTTTTAATTTGGTGGATGGTATGTATATACCATTTAGTGGCTAAGGGCTTGGCAAATACCAAGTTGACTATTATTATGATTCCTTCTTCTACTAATATTAATAGTAGTAGTATTCACAACAAAAATAGTTTTGAGAGTATAGTTTTGTGAAAACTTCAGAAGTGAAAAGCATGCATGATAGATAATGATAAGTATTTATACAGCAAGCATTAGGATGGCTTGCCTTGGTACAAGTGATGGTCCTGATCCTGAAAGTAACAGGAGTTGCAATACCCTTCCTCAGCAAATCCTTCCTCCTCGTTTTCTAACGTCGTAAAAAGAAATAAAGGCACACTTTCAGAGCCAACCAAGACAAACAATGCTACAAGTGATACAGCAAGCAATTAAAAAGTAACACTCAAGACATTCAAATTTTCCTTAAGAAAATTGGCATAAAAACTATAGTAGGCAAAACTGCCTTTTCCTAGTGTTTAGGTGTGGTCAAACTCAATGATTTTTAGTTAAGAGCCTTATGGACCAGTGGGGTAAAACACAAGTTACTTGACAGTAGGGTGTCACTTAAAGCACAATTTGATGTCTAAAAGCTCCCCCAATATTCTCTATGGTAAGCACAAAATATAAGCTAAATTATGCAAGTGATGAAAAAAATGCTCATGAAAATAAGTCAAGCTCATTTTCCACCATGAAACAAAAATACCAGTGGGTGTTCCACTAGCATAATGATCATAAAGAGATTATTAAGCCTCTGGTCACATTTCTAAAAATGCTCAAAACAAACAAACTAGTCCCACAAACTCCTACTCATACTAGTAGAGACTTGGGAGAAATACTAGACTAGTTTATACTTCACTTGTTAATTTTAGGCACAAGTGTGCAAACTAACAGAGGTAAAATACTCCTATAATGAGTACCAAAATGCTACTGGATCCTCACAAAATAACATAAAAAGTTTAGCTATGAAACAAGGAAAAACTAGACTAAAATTGCCACACATGTGAGGGAATTAAATCTAGGCACCCAAATGATACTCAAGCAATTTCTAATACTTAAGGGAAAAATAACAGAGGTGAAAACATAGGGATAACAATGTCACAAGGACATTTCATCCTCTGTTTTGAACCACAAGAATCATATTTTTCCATAGTGGAAAACAAAACAAAAGGCATGCAAGTATACTCTAGTAGGAAATCTAGACCTTAAGCAATGCTATTTTATATCTATTCTAAACTCAAACACCAAGTAACCAGAGGTGTTGTAACTAAAAATAACAGTACCAAAATGGTACTGGTTCCATGAAAATTAATCTAGCAAAAAGGCTAGATACAAACTAAAAATCTACTCACAAACCTAGATAGAAAATAAGCTATGAGCAAGACTTAAGCATGGAAATTAATTAAAAAAAATTCTACCACTCAAGCCATTTATTCTAACATGCTCATACAACTTGTAAACATCAATACCACACTAGATAACAACATTACAAGCAAGAACACAATAGGTGCACATATAAAAAGATCATATAAAACAAGATCTAGGAATTAAAAATTAGGCAGAAAAGTGCTAAAACTTGTTCTGTCCCCCTAATTTTTTCTATGGCTCCAAAAATTAAATCCTTCTAGGATGTGATAGTACTTAACAATACAAAGCCTCTCCAATTGGTCCCACTCAAAAATAATGTCTCAAACTCCCCCTAAAATTCTTGGAATAGCCCACTGATGTTTTACCAAAATGGATGGCATTTCCAAATGGTAACTCTCCTGGATGCAAACTAAAATTCTAAAGGTAGGTATTGATAAGGGCTTTCCAAAACAGTTGAGTTTGCTCAAGAATGTTTTGTATTTTTGAAGTTCTATTCATTTCCATTTTAATGGTACTGTCTGGCAAAATGGCTATAGAAAAATAAATAAAAGTCAAAACATTATTCTGCCAAAGGGAGGTGGTTGTGATTTTGTTTGGCTACATGTACAAAAATTGGCAAAGCCAACTAAAATTGTTTGCTAATTTTCCTAGGCCAAAAGCTAACAGATAACTTTCTGCAAAAAAAAATTAGATTTAAAAACTAACAGGGACTAGCCCCGATGGGCCAGATCTGCCGCGCCCAGCCCAACTAGCGCCTAGGCTAGCCCAACTGCGCGCGCGCGCGGGCGGGGGACGCGGGAATCGGCCGTTCAAGCGCGGCCGTTGATCTCGCGATCAACGGTCCCGCTCTTTTCTTCTTCCTCTCGTCTAACCCGACGGGAATCGCGTCGAACACCTCCTAGGCACGCTCGGTACGGGCAGGGTGCTCACCTAGGGGGCCCGTGGAGCGGCTCGTGGTGGCGGTGGTGTCGCGGGGTGCTGGTGGCGCGGTGGCGGCGGTGTTCGTTTCCTCCCCGGCGAGCTCCTCTCTGAGACGGCGCGGCGGACACGGCGGCGATGGCGCGGGCCTTCCTGCAAGCGAAAGGACCGTGGGGTATGTCAGGGAGGTGGCCAGGGTTACGTAGAGCGTGCCCGTGCAAAAATGGCGAGCTCACACGCACGGGTTGACTCGTTCTCCCCCGGTGGATCGCGCGGTGGCCGGCGGGAAGAAAATGCTCGTGCCACTCGCACACGGCGAGGCACGGCCTGAAATTTCGGGTGTGGAGGCGTGGGTGGGTGTGGTGTGCGGTGGCGAAACGGCTAGGCCGTTGAGGCTTTGTAGGCACGGGGCCGTCGTGGGTGCTCTCGGTGCTCGAGTGTGTGCGCGTGTGTGGCGAACAGAGGGGTGGGGGGCCGTTTCCTTCGCTGCATATCGAGCCAGGGGCGGTGCCAAACTTCACTGGACACCACAGTAGGGCTAGGGTGGAGAGACACGATGGTTTTTAGGCCATGCCACTAGCACACCCCCCCTCTACTCGGGCTCGAGTTTCCCTCCCTTTTCCTTCTACTCTAGGGCACCACTCGGGTATGTGAGCACATGGTTTTACAGAGGGATCCTAGGTGAACAACTAGAATCAAATTCCACACAAAAAGATCCAGTGTAGCTCAAGAAATTCATCTCCAAAGTTCTGTCCAAAAACAGTTTCAGAAAATTCAGAAAAAGGCTTAGTGAAAATTTCACTAAGTGTTGGAAAAAAACAGGGGTTTGAAGCAAAAGTTTGCTTCTGTTTTATTTGGCAATTGAACTTGGATTTTGGAAATTCAAGTTGCTAATTGTTATATGTACTTTCTAGTTTGAGAAAACAACAAGTACACAAGAAAGTGAGTTGGTTAACCTTCTGAAAACATCTGCCCAAAAAGCTATGTTTCTGTTTTCCAAATAGAATTGGTTTTTCAATATTTTTATACTAGAAAAACAATCATGGATTTGATTGTTTTCCAAGTGCTAAATTCAAACCAGTGGCATATAGTTGTACTACATAACATGTTCAACCATAATACCACAAGAAAACAGCAAATCAAATATGTTTGATCCTTGAAAACAAGTGTGGAAAACAGCTAGTCAAGTTGTTTTTCTGCTAAAAGTTTAAATAGGAAATAAATTCCCAAAGCTATTTAAATCCCAACCAAAGTGTTTCCTTGGTCAAGACATGACTAAATAATGCTATCATGAGTGAATCAAACATTCCCCAAGCTTTGAGAAGAAAAATCTTAGGGTTTCCAGTTGAAAAACATCAGGCAGACAATAATCAATCATCAGGAAAAATCCTCAAATGAGTGAAAAGAAACACACCACTTATATTGCATAGATACACATGACTACACAATCATGTTGTCCACTTAATTGTCTTACAAAAGTCTTAAGAGGCTTGCTAATATAGTATTAAACAAGGGCTTAAAAACAGGGGTGTTACAAATCTCCCCCCCTTAAAAGAATCTCGTCCCGAGATTAGCGGGTCTAGGCTTTAAGAAAATCAGGGAACTCCTTCCTGATATCATCTTCACGCTCCCAGGTAGCTTCTTCCTCAGAATGATTCGTCCACTGAATCTTAAGGAATTTTATAGCACGCCTCCTGGTAGCGCGCACAATCTCCTCGAGAACCCGCAGGGGTCTATCACGATAAGTCAAATCATCATTGATATCAATGGTCCTGAAATCTATGTCTTGATACGAGAGATCCTTCTCAGGTACTTGCAGACATTTCCGGAGCAATGACACATGGAAAACATTGTGAAACGCAGATAGCTCCTCAGGTAATTCTAACTGATAAGAAACTTCGCCACGACGTGCCAAGATCTTAAAAGGGCCAATATACCTGGGTGCCAGCTTTCCCTTGACATGGAAACGCTGCATCCCTTTGAGTGGCGTAACACGAAGGTACACGAAATCTCCAATGCTGAAAGAGACATCACGACGCTTCGTGTCAGCATAACTCTTCTGACGAGATTGAGCTGTCTTTAAACGTTCCCGAATAAGCTGAACCTGCTCTTCTGCAGCTTTCAAAGTGTCCACACCAAAAACCTGACTGTCTCCAGTCTCAGTCCAATTCAGAGGTGTGCGGCATTTACGTCCATACAGTGCTTCAAAAGGGGCCATTTGCAAGCTAGACTGATAACTGTTGTTGTAAGAAAACTCTGCGAAAGGCAGACAGTCTTCCCATTTAACTCCATAGGACAACACACAAGCACGGAGCATGTCTTCCAGAATTTGGTTCACACGCTCCGTCTGTCCATCAGTCTGTGGGTGATAGGCTGTGCTAAAAGCTAATTTGGTTCCCAAACTCTCGTGCAACTTCTTCCAAAATCTGGATGTGAACTGTGTACCTCGATCAGACACAATCCTGCTCGGGACTCCGTGCAGGCTGACAATCCGAGTAATGTAAAGATCAGCAAGCTGATCTCCACGATAGGTGGTCCGGACAGGAATAAAGTGAGCAACTTTTGTGAGCCTGTCCACGACAACCCATATAGAATCATTTCCTCGGCTGGACCTAGGAAGTCCTGTGATGAAGTCCATCCCTACTTCATCCCATTTCCAAACAGGTACCTGCAACGGCTGGAGCAAGCCAGCGGGACGCTGGTGCCCAGCTTTCACTTGCTGGCAGACATGGCACTTGGCTACAAATGAAGCAATTTCTCGCTTCATTCCATGCCACCAGAATCTCTCCTTCAGGTCTTGATACATCTTTGTTCCTCCAGGATGGATAGAATACATGGTCTCATGAGCTTCGACCATGATGGTCTGCTTGAGATCAGACTCAGAGGGAACACAAATACGGCCTTCATACCATAATCCCCCATCAGCATCGATAGTAAACCCAGCAACCTTCTCCTTCTCCATGCGGGCCTTAATACCATCAATACTTTTCTGGCCTTTCTGCGCCTCTTTGATTTGGTCAACCAGAGTTGGTTTAAGTTCTATGGCGTCCAACATACCATAACTGACCACTTCAATGCCAAGTTGGTCAAGTTCTTTCCACAACTCAGGCTGCCTTACTAGAATCATAGCATTTAGAGAGGCCGGCTCTCGACTAAGAGCATCTGCAACTACATTTGCCTTTCCAGGGTGATAATGAATACTCAGATCATAATCTTTAATGAGCTCAATCCAGCGGCGCTGCCTCATGTTGAGCTCACGTTGAGTAAAGATATACTTTAAACTCTTATGATCCGTGTAAATTTCCACTCTTCTTCCCATAAGAAAGTGTCGCCATGTTTTGAGGGCATGCACGACAGCAGCAAGCTCTAAGTCATGAGTGGGGTAATTCAACTCGTGGGGTCTCAACTGGCGGGATATGAAAGATATCACTTTCCCTTCTTGCATAAGTATGCTTCCAAGACCAAGCTTAGAAGCGTCACAATATACGTCGAAATTCTTGGTGATATCCGGCATAATAAGGATTGGAGCGGTCACAAGTCGATGTTTTAACTCATTGAAACTCTCTTCACACTTGTCCGTCCATAGGAACTTGCTATCCTTCTTGAGCAACTGGGTGAGGGGTCTGGCTATACTCGAGAATCCCTGAACAAACTTGCGGTAATATCCTGCCAAACCCAGAAAGGATCTGACTTCAGTCTGGTTGGTTGGAGCAGCACGCTTCTCCACAGACTGAACTAGAGTAGGGTCAACAGATATTCCTCCCGCAGATACTACATGTCCAAGAAACCCGACTTCCGTCAACCAGAATTGACATTTACTAAACTTAGCATACAATTGATGCTCACGAAGTGTTCCGAGCACAATTCTCAGATGTTCTTCGTGTTCTTCCTCACTCCGAGAATATATGAGAATGTCGTCAATAAACACCACGACAAACTTGTCTAGAAAATCCATGAATACCTTATTCATGAGATTCATGAAATAGGCAGGGGCATTGGTTAGGCCAAAGGACATCACGGTGTATTCATACAGCCCGTAACGAGTGGTGAAAGCAGTCTTGGGAATATCAGTATCACGGACTTTCAATTGGTGATAACCAGTCCGAAGGTCGATCTTCGAGAAGATTACGGCCCCATTCAGCTGGTCAAACAGGTCTTCAATTTTGGGCAACGGGTATTTGTTCTTGATGGTAACATCATTCAACTTGCGGTAGTCCACACATAAACGAGTGGTACCGTCCCGTTTTTCCACAAAAATGATCGGTGACCCCCATGGCGATGCACTAGGGCGAATCAAACCTTTTCTCAACATATCATCCAGCTGGGTCTTCAACTCATCTAATTCCTTTGGGTTCATCCGATAAGGCTTCTGTGCTATGGGTCCAGTTCCGGGCACTAACTCGATCACGAACTCGATATCCCGATCAGGGGGCATACCGGGTAACTCTTCAGGAAAAACATCCGGGTATTCGCAAACGACCGGGACTTCCTCAAGGTTAGGGTGGGCTATACCAGTGTGGCAGTGAACTTGTGACGAGGGTTTAGTTGCAGTGTACGCAACCTTTTCCCCATCTTCAGAGATCATATCAATAGATTTCTTAGTGCAGTCAATAACCCCCTTATACTTGGCCATCCAGTTCATACCGAGTACCACTTCTATCCCCTTGGATCCCAGCACTATAAGATCAGCATGAAAAGTTTTCCCTTGTATTTCTACTGGCACTTCATTGCAAATTAAGTTGGCTTTAGTACTATCCCCAGGTATTTGTACTAACATAGGGTTGTGCATACGGGAATGCTTCATACCACTTTTCTCAGCAAACGGTTTTGTGACAAAAGAATGTGATGCACCAGAATCAAACAGTACTGCGGCTGGCACCGAGTTGACAGGAAACGTACCCATCACCATGTCTGGTGCCTCCTGAGCTTCTGCAGCAGTGACGTGGTTCAGGTGTCCCTTCATCCTATTCTGCCGTCCAGTGGAAGGACCATGGTTCATCTTGGTTGCAGTTGGCTGGGCTGTGGCAGTAGCTTTGGTAGGGCACTCACGAGCAAAGTGACCTTCCTTTCCGCAGGCAAAACAACCTCCAGAAGGCCTTGGGCTTGGGTTAGGTTTGGGAGCATTGTTGGAGTTGTTCCCATTTCCACTGTTGTTGCCTCCATAGCGGTTTCCATGATTATTCCCAGAATGGTTACCATGGTTACCACCATAGCTATTTCCTCCGTACTTTGGTGCATAGTTGGGGTTGTAGTTGTTGGGCCTTGGTGCATAGTTGTGGTTGGGGCGGGGTGCATAAGCAGGCGCCTTGTGGGGTGGTGGCCTCGCATACGGAGTGTTGCGAGTCCTCTGAGCACTAGGTCCTCCATGCACGGTCATCTTCCTCTTGCGGTTATCATCAGCAGATTTCCGCTTGTGCTCCAGTACCATAGCGGCATTTGCAAGGGTCTCCAAGTCCTGGAATGGAACCACCACTAGAGCGCACTGGAGCTCATCATCCAGCCCATTTAAGAACCTCTCCCTCTTCTTAGCATCAGTATTGATATCATCCTGTGCATACCTGGACAGAGTAGTGAAATTCTCCCAGTATTCAGACACAGGCATATTTCCCTGCCTCAGCTTCAGAAATTTCTCACGCATAAGTGTCATCATTCCTTGGGGAATGTGATACTTGCGGAATCTTGCAGAGAAATCCTCCCAGTTGAACACGTGACCAGCAGCAACAGTCTCACGTGTAGTCTCCCACCAAGTCCTGGCAGGACCAGCAAGAAAATGGGAGGCAAACAGGACCTTATCATTTTCCTCAACTGATGCAACCTCCAGTTTGTTTGCGATGGTGCGGAGCCAGTCGTCAGCATCGAGAGGCTCCACAATCCTAGTGAAGACTGGGGGGTTGGTGTGCTGAAAGTCTCTCAGTCTCGAGCGAGCACCATTGCCATTGCCATTGCCATTGCCATTATTGTTGGCGGCAGCAGCCAGTTGTTGCAGAGCGGTAATGGTAGCTGCACTCTCATCTCGGCTGGCCTGGCGATCTTCCATCAGCAGGGCCAACAGCGCCTCCACTGTGGGTGGTGGTGGCGGTGGGGGTTCGCGACGAGGTGCCATTCTGAAGTGAAAACATGTGTAAGTTTTAGAAGTATATTCTTGTTTTTGAAAACCCAGTACCTTTAACATAAGAAAAAGGAATACGAGTGATATGTTTCAAAAACAAGAGCGGGGCAGTCGCAAACCTGGATGAAAAGAACGCCAAATAGTGACAAGCATCAAGGAAACAAGCAGAACATTCCATTCATCACACAACTTAAACACAGTCTTTGACATTACACACACACATTACAAGCCATATCTTACAAGGAAGGCTTCATCGAGCTACATGGGGTGCGATTGGTGGGGTCATCGCAAGGCTACTACTAGCAAAACGATCTAGCATACTTATCTAGCATCTAGACCAGCATCAAGTGCTAAGGGTGAGGAGGCTGTGACTACACAGAGTCGTCACTGTCCCCAACCTCGAAGATACGCTCCTCAGGGTCCTCCTCCTCCTCCTCGCCAAGCAGGTCATCATCATCCTGCTCGCTAGCCTCACTCATATCCATCCCCTCCAAGTCAGACGGAACGTCCTCTACTGGCAGGAGCTCCTCAATCTCCCTGCTGAGCTCTGCGCCCTCCTCCTCAAGCTCCTCTATGGCAGAGTCTCTCGCGGCTATGTCGTCGCGAGCTATGTGAAGCCTAGTGTGCAGAACTGAGTTAGCCCCCTCCAGAGCCGTCACCCTGCTGGTGAGACGAGCACGGCTCAGTCGGGTGGCCCGCAGCTGTCTCTCCAAGGCACGACTCCTCGCGGTGGCTGCCTCCAACTCCTCCCTCAACTCAGACAACTGCTGTGCTAGTGCTCCACTCTCCTCCTGGCTGTCCTGAAGCTCAACCCTCAGCTCGTCAGTCTCGGCTATCAGTGTGTGGTGCACCAATGTGCCAAGGTGGTGAGCGAGTCGCTGATCGTCCAACCGGTGCTGAGTGCGGTACAACAGAATCTCCATCTCGTCCAAGTGAGGACCAACAGTGGTAGTGTCTGGCTCAACAGGAAGTGGTATGCCCTCCTCATCGCGCCTCCCAATCAACTCGAACCGGGAGCCGATGAACATGTACTCCCCAATGTGCGCCAGTCGTGCCACTGACTCCTGAATCACCCGCACGGCTGCCTCGGTCCAAGAACGATCAACAGCACGAAAGACGTAGGCCTCTACTGTCGGGCTAGCCAGAGGTGCACGGATAGTGACCTCCGCGTACCAGTCTCCCTCCAGAGGTGCACCGTCAACTAGACCTCCTCGCAGCTCCGGAAGTGGGCGTCCCAACACAGTAGCCATAGCTACTAGCCTCTCCTCGAAAAGGAAAGTCTCGCCACGTGGACGTCCCAACTGGAAAGCCTCGGTGATGACCACGTCCATCTACACAAAATTTTAAGTATAGTTTAAGTGAGACCACAGTGTGCAAAGTTTTAAGTTTATGCAAAGAACAATCTTAATGCAAGTAGAGTTTGACACAGAGAGGTGGTGGGATATAGGGAATATTTTTATACATAGTCATATATCCAATCTTTTCGTAGTTATAACTTATATTTTTGGAGTATACACTAACGTCCATGCTAACTAAGGTCTCCTAGAGTCAGGATGGCTCTGATACCAACTTTGTAGAGGCCCCAAACCGGAAGGTTCAGAACCCCTCATATGCATTCATTCACAATCCCAGAATAACCAGTTGTGAACAACATACGTAGTTGGCATACAGAATACATCATCCATTACACGAATAATAGAGTCTTACATAAATGGTCACCTGACCAAGTTCTTGATAACTGTCACACAGGACAGACATTCAAAATAAACACAGCGGAAGACGATAAGCATAGCGTAGTAGAACCCGAGTCACGCCTCATCCTACAGGCTGCTGACTGGGAGACGATCCTAACTCGCAGGGCCATCAGCGTAGAACTCCTCCTCATAGAACTCCTCCTGGGGTGGCTCCTCATAGTCTGATAAGTAGATACCAGGGGCGAAACCAAATGAGTACATTTGAATGTACTCAACAAGACATCCTTTATGAGCTTACAATAATGCATACATGCTTATTGGGTGGAGTGGGTAGGCCATACATATGGTTCAGCTACCCATGACAGATAAAAGATTTATCATGGTTGATTCTTCAAGTTTAGTCCTTTATGGATAAATCAGGTAAAATAATATAGTTTTTCTCTCGTAGATATCACATATCTTGGAGGTTTTATAAGTCTTTTAGAAGAGAAAGTTTTCTTTTCAGAAACTTGTAATAATAGTTTCCTCCTCCTCGGTATCTCGCAGATACCAAGTCATTCCTCCATAGTACCTCGCAGGTACAAAGTTGTCCTTCAAAAACCTCTTTTTGAAAAGTTGACACAATACTAGCTACATGGCCATTCAACCGTCCATATCCGAGGACGCGGCTATCTCGAAATAGTTTTACTCTGCAGAGGTGTACACACTTCCACTAGATCCAGAATCCGCCATGAAACAACCATGGACTATTCCCAACCTATGGGAACATCAGATAACTGATCTTGACTATCCACTATGTACAAGCTAGAACATGACTATCTCTTCAATTGGGGTTACCCCTCCCCGGCAAGCCGTGTCACACACCGCCCAGACAGGAGACCCAACTGCTGCATCCGGAGGGAAAATTAATCCCACACTTTAGATGTCCCGTCTGCTCACTCCTAGCGACACTTCGGTTCGGAGGATCCAATCCTCTATAGCACTTTGAGATAGCTCACATACTAACCATAACAAGTTTTTAATCAAGCCCCTACCCATATTGGGGTAAAGTGGCAGTACGATAATAGTTGTCCAGCAAAGACTAGGTTATGTGTCTTTTGTAAACATTTCTCAAAAATTTCCCTTCATGGCACTCTTCCGGTAGACAGGGTCTCACCCTTCATCCGGGGTTTTTCCTTCCTAAGGTATTTGTTTACAAAAACACATTTTATTTAGTTCATTTAAGAACCCAAGTTTTAATTTGGTGGATGGTATGTATATACCATTTAGTGGCTAAGGGCTTGGCAAATACCAAGTTGACTATTATTATGATTCCTTCTTCTACTAATATTAATAGTAGTAGTATTCACAACAAAAATAGTTTTGAGAGTATAGTTTTGTGAAAACTTCAGAAGTGAAAAGCATGCATGATAGATAATGATAAGTATTTATACAGCAAGCATTAGGATGGCTTGCCTTGGTACAAGTGATGGTCCTGATCCTGAAAGTAACAGGAGTTGCAATACCCTTCCTCAGCAAATCCTTCCTCCTCGTTTTCTAACGTCGTAAAAAGAAATAAAGGCACACTTTCAGAGCCAACCAAGACAAACAATGCTACAAGTGATACAGCAAGCAATTAAAAAGTAACACTCAAGACATTCAAATTTTCCTTAAGAAAATTGGCATAAAAACTATAGTAGGCAAAACTGCCTTTTCCTAGTGTTTAGGTGTGGTCAAACTCAATGATTTTTAGTTAAGAGCCTTATGGACCAGTGGGGTAAAACACAAGTTACTTGACAGTAGGGTGTCACTTAAAGCACAATTTGATGTCTAAAAGCTCCCCCAATATTCTCTATGGTAAGCACAAAATATAAGCTAAATTATGCAAGTGATGAAAAAAATGCTCATGAAAATAAGTCAAGCTCATTTTCCACCATGAAACAAAAATACCAGTGGGTGTTCCACTAGCATAATGATCATAAAGAGATTATTAAGCCTCTGGTCACATTTCTAAAAATGCTCAAAACAAACAAACTAGTCCCACAAACTCCTACTCATACTAGTAGAGACTTGGGAGAAATACTAGACTAGTTTATACTTCACTTGTTAATTTTAGGCACAAGTGTGCAAACTAACAGAGGTAAAATACTCCTATAATCAGTACCAAAATGCTACTGGATCCTCACAAAATAACATAAAAAGTTTAGCTATGAAACAAGGAAAAACTAGACTAAAATTGCCACACATGTGAGGGAATTAAATCTAGGCACCCAAATGATACTCAAGCAATTTCTAATACTTAAGGGAAAAATAACAGAGGTGAAAACATAGGGATAACAATGTCACAAGGACATTTCATCCTCTGTTTTGAACCACAAGAATCATATTTTTCCATAGTGGAAAACAAAACAAAAGGCATGCAAGTATACTCTAGTAGGAAATCTAGACCTTAAGCAATGCTATTTTATATCTATTCTAAACTCAAACACCAAGTAACCAGAGGTGTTGTAACTAAAAATAACAGTACCAAAATGGTACTGGTTCCATGAAAATTAATCTAGCAAAAAGGCTAGATACAAACTAAAAATCTACTCACAAACCTAGATAGAAAATAAGCTATGAGCAAGACTTAAGCATGGAAATTAATTAAAAAAAATTCTACCACTCAAGCCATTTATTCTAACATGCTCATACAACTTGTAAACATCAATACCACACTAGATAACAACATTACAAGCAAGAACACAATAGGTGCACATATAAAAAGATCATATAAAACAAGATCTAGGAATTAAAAATTAGGCAGAAAAGTGCTAAAACTTGTTCTGTCCCCCTAATTTTTTCTATGGCTCCAAAAATTAAATCCTTCTAGGATGTGATAGTACTTAACAATACAAAGCCTCTCCAATTGGTCCCACTCAAAAATAATGTCTCAAACTCCCCCTAAAATTCTTGGAATAGCCCACTGATGTTTTACCAAAATGGATGGCATTTCCAAATGGTAACTCTCCTGGATGCAAACTAAAATTCTAAAGGTAGGTATTGATAAGGGCTTTCCAAAACAGTTGAGTTTGCTCAAGAATGTTTTGTATTTTTGAAGTTCTATTCATTTCCATTTTAATGGTACTGTCTGGCAAAATGGCTATAGAAAAATAAATAAAAGTCAAAACATTATTCTGCCAAAGGGAGGTGGTTGTGATTTTGTTTGGCTACATGTACAAAAATTGGCAAAGCCAACTAAAATTGTTTGCTAATTTTCCTAGGCCAAAAGCTAACAGATAACTTTCTGCAAAAAAAAATTAGATTTAAAAACTAACAGGGACTAGCCCCGATGGGCCAGATCTGCCGCGCCCAGCCCAACTAGCGCCTAGGCTAGCCCAACTGCGCGCGCGCGCGGGCGGGGGACGCGGGAATCGGCCGTTCAAGCGCGGCCGTTGATCTCGCGATCAACGGTCCCGCTCTTTTCTTCTTCCTCTCGTCTAACCCGACGGGAATCGCGTCGAACACCTCCTAGGCACGCTCGGTACGGGCAGGGTGCTCACCTAGGGGGCCCGTGGAGCGGCTCGTGGTGGCGGTGGTGTCGCGGGGTGCTGGTGGCGCGGTGGCGGCGGTGTTCGTTTCCTCCCCGGCGAGCTCCTCTCTGAGACGGCGCGGCGGACACGGCGGCGATGGCGCGGGCCTTCCTGCAAGCGAAAGGACCGTGGGGTATGTCAGGGAGGTGGCCAGGGTTACGTAGAGCGTGCCCGTGCAAAAATGGCGAGCTCACACGCACGGGTTGACTCGTTCTCCCCCGGTGGATCGCGCGGTGGCCGGCGGGAAGAAAATGCTCGTGCCACTCGCACACGGCGAGGCACGGCCTGAAATTTCGGGTGTGGAGGCGTGGGTGGGTGTGGTGTGCGGTGGCGAAACGGCTAGGCCGTTGAGGCTTTGTAGGCACGGGGCCGTCGTGGGTGCTCTCGGTGCTCGAGTGTGTGCGCGTGTGTGGCGAACAGAGGGGTGGGGGGCCGTTTCCTTCGCTGCATATCGAGCCAGGGGCGGTGCCAAACTTCACTGGACACCACAGTAGGGCTAGGGTGGAGAGACACGATGGTTTTTAGGCCATGCCACTAGCACACCCCCCCTCTACTCGGGCTCGAGTTTCCCTCCCTTTTCCTTCTACTCTAGGGCACCACTCGGGTATGTGAGCACATGGTTTTACAGAGGGATCCTAGGTGAACAACTAGAATCAAATTCCACACAAAAAGATCCAGTGTAGCTCAAGAAATTCATCTCCAAAGTTCTGTCCAAAAACAGTTTCAGAAAATTCAGAAAAAGGCTTAGTGAAAATTTCACTAAGTGTTGGAAAAAAACAGGGGTTTGAAGCAAAAGTTTGCTTCTGTTTTATTTGGCAATTGAACTTGGATTTTGGAAATTCAAGTTGCTAATTGTTATATGTACTTTCTAGTTTGAGAAAACAACAAGTACACAAGAAAGTGAGTTGGTTAACCTTCTGAAAACATCTGCCCAAAAAGCTATGTTTCTGTTTTCCAAATAGAATTGGTTTTTCAATATTTTTATACTAGAAAAACAATCATGGATTTGATTGTTTTCCAAGTGCTAAATTCAAACCAGTGGCATATAGTTGTACTACATAACATGTTCAACCATAATACCACAAGAAAACAGCAAATCAAATATGTTTGATCCTTGAAAACAAGTGTGGAAAACAGCTAGTCAAGTTGTTTTTCTGCTAAAAGTTTAAATAGGAAATAAATTCCCAAAGCTATTTAAATCCCAACCAAAGTGTTTCCTTGGTCAAGACATGACTAAATAATGCTATCATGAGTGAATCAAACATTCCCCAAGCTTTGAGAAGAAAAATCTTAGGGTTTCCAGTTGAAAAACATCAGGCAGACAATAATCAATCATCAGGAAAAATCCTCAAATGAGTGAAAAGAAACACACCACTTATATTGCATAGATACACATGACTACACAATCATGTTGTCCACTTAATTGTCTTACAAAAGTCTTAAGAGGCTTGCTAATATAGTATTAAACAAGGGCTTAAAAACAGGGGTGTTACACTTAGTGGTAGTTGTTTCTGTTACGAACCCATCACATGAATCCCTTAACCTTGATATTGCCTCACCTCCATACCTACAGCCTTTGTTTGTGCCTGTTCTTATCTAGCATGATTAGAGTTGCTTTTGCTCGAGCTTGTTGTCGGTTACTTCTTTTACTATCGTACTATTATTGTTGTTACCGTTCCGGGGGCTCGAAATATTAATCAATCAATCCTGCTACTGTTACTGTTAAATAATAATTTGACGATAAGGCACCGGCGGGAGGCCCACGGGTGGTTTTGAGGCCCGCTAGTGTCGACCCCCCTAATTAGGAAAAGGGTCTTGTCTACTGATCCATGATGAGCGCACTACCCGCATTTGGGGAGTATGGGCTCCCCCTCAGTTTGACTCGATTCGCATCTCGTCCAAATCGCCGTACTAGTTCGGGCTTTCCATTTGCTGCATGCATGATCTTGCGAGCCCTTGGTACCCGGGTGGAACTTTCGTAGTCGGCATTTAGGGCGGCGTGGTCTTCCAGTGCTATGAGGGTCCCCTTTTCTTCGTGGGGCTCGATTAGCCGCGCACGCACAGCACGCGGTGCTTTGGGCTTGATGCGAAGAAGGGTTGGATTGTGTTGAGTGCCCCGCTTGGTGGGAGGCATCCCATCTGGCGGGATATTCATGAGTGCGGTTGCTATGGTGCACCCCTGCAGGGTAAATCTTCTCGAGAAGCCGTGTTTTCCGCGGTTATGGATTACTTGGTGAAAGTACTGGCTAACAAGTACTCAGGACAACTTCAACATAATGATCAATCATGTTTCACCCAATGATTAATAACTTGACTAGTAATAGGTTATTCACACAATAACTTGACTCGTCTTTAATACCACGGTGTGAGTTATCCTCGGATTGCTTCTTCGGATAAGGGGCGAGATCCAGGATGGGTTTGTTTGAAGTTATCTTTCAGTTGGTTACTATTACTCGATCTTATCCCCTTTCTGATAGTTGGAGGTAGTAGAATCTCTGTAGTTGGTTAGTGCAGCCTGCTGTCGCTTATTTGCAATAACCCCTTCCTTTCCGTTGATCCTAAAAGTATTTGTATCTTGTGATGACTGGCTACGCCGGTAACTTGTGAGTATGGGTTTTATCCCCCTTGCCAGTACTTAACCGTACTGACCCACGAATTCATTTTCGTGGCTGCATATTCAACATTGCAGTCAACAGGTTTGAAGTCTGACGACGTTAGCTTGGGAATCCCTCTGGCTTGGCCTGGGCAGGGATTGGACGCCTTCGGTTATCTTCAGGACTCTTAGTCCCATTTGGATCTTGTCCGTAGCCGGACACCTTGTTGTTTTCTTCCGCTGTTATTTGGCTCTTTGTATTGTATCAGTTGTATTCCTTGGCTCGTTTGAGTCGTCTTGTATCTATCTGTTTCTGTTGTAATTGTGGAATATTCGTGAACTATTGTAATGTTATCATAAATGGCAACCTGGAATCGGTTATTATGCGGATTTGGCGGGAATGCTGAAATCTGCATAGTGCCCGATCCCGGGGCGTCACAAAATGGTATCAGAGCCTTGGTTCCGATTCCCGAGATTGTTTCGATACGAATGGTTATCGAAGCAACGGGTCCGCAAAGCCTGTAGGATAACCTCGCTAACGGTCGTTGTTTCTAGAGTGTCAAAAACTATTTCCGCTAAACTATTTTGGAAAACCTCTCAATAGGATTCTTGTTTTCTCCTCATCCCTATTCTATTTCCCCTCCCATCTTATTTGTTTTGCAGTTTTCCTCCCTTGTCTATCTTTCAAAGTGTTAGGATCCTACGTGGGTGGACGTTTTCTGAGCCGTTAACCTAATAGGTTCGATCGTCGGAAGATTCCTGGTGGAAGAACATCGTCGTCACTCCGAGCAAGAATCTCTTGTCAGTGGTGTCGAGAAACCCTTGTTAGTGGTGTCGAGGAGATCAACTGGAAGCACGAAGAATCGATAGTCGAACTTCTTTCCCCTCCCGGGTTAGTATGTGGATTGCGAGGGCGCAATCCCTTGTTAGTGGTGTCGTCTGTAACGTCTGGGGATTTTCCCCAATTGCTATGCGAGTGGTTTTTCTTTTTGTGCATCATGGCATCACACCTTTTCTTGCATTTTAAAACTTGCACACTAAATGAAATTAATTAAATTTTTTGTTTGCTAAAATTTACAGAATTTTATTTGATGTTTAAAGCTATTTTTCTTGGCCTAAACACTTGCTGCAAAAAAAAAAAAAAATAGAACAAAAAAAAATTGAGAGGAGAGAGAGAGAGCAGCCAACCCAGCCGGCCCAATTTTCTTGGCCCATCTAGGCCCAGCCGAAATCCCTCCCAGCCAAACCCTAATTCTATTTCTCTCCCTCTCATCTACCCCCCCGCCGTTTCTCCAATTTACACCTAGGTCCTCCCACCGAAAAAAAAAAGTAAACGCAGGAACCGCACGCACGGGGGAGAGCATCGCTCGATCCCCCGATCGCTGCGTCTGCCCCTCGTTCGCCCTCCTCCTCCCGCTCGCTTGCCACGCCCGACCGCCTCCGCCCTCTGCTCCTCACCGGCCGGCGCCGCCGCTCCTCTCCCCGCCATGGCCGCCGCCGGCCCGAGCTCCCTCCACCTCGTCTCCCCTCGTTCGCCTCCTCCACCTCCCTGTCCTCCGGCGCCCCTTCCCCGACCTCCAGCACCGGCCGGCGAGCCACCTCGCCGAGCGCCGCCCGCTCCCTGCCCCCCTGTCCCTCCCGAGCTCGCAGCTCCGCCGCCTCCACCCACCTCCCGCCGGCCGGCCGCCGTTCGCCTCCTCCCGCGGCCCGTCCGTCCGGCCTCAACCCTCCTCCGAGCTCGTTCCCCACCGGCGCCGCTGCTGCTACCTCCCTGCGCGGATGGCGCCGCCACCGCCATCTCCGTCCTCCTTTCCGGCCACGGACCGGAGCACCACCACCCCGAACCTCTGCTGCCCGCCATGTGTTCGGCAGAAGTCCCGCAAGAAGAGTGGTGCCTCCCGGGTATCCGTATGTGCATGAGTTACAGTTGTTGTGGCCGAGGCCTTCGCGCCCGTGTCGTGGATGACCGTGACGCCGCCAAGCTCGACCCCGACCCGTACCTCGACGACAAGGCCTTCATCGAAAAGTTCCACAACGACGGGGTGGACATCTTCCATTGCCGTGACCGTTTCGTCGTTGCTTGCTTGTGACGGCCGCCTTCGTGCGCGCCATGAAGACCGGAACCGCCAAGATCCACTACACGGATGTGACGAGTACCCCGACCACGACCACGACTACTTCCTCGACGAACCGTGAACGACTACATCGCCTTCGTCGTGTTCGCTTGCGTTGGCCGCCTTCGTGCGTGTCCGGGAGATGATGTCGTGAACCCCGAAGACCGGAGAGCCGCCAAGTTTGCCATCGACCTCGAAGACAAGGATATAGCGGTTCGCCCACGACTACTACGCCTACTTCGGCTACGGAACGAGAACGACTACTTCCACTACTTCCTCGACGTCGGCTACTTCCTCTACTATGACTACGTCGACTACTTCCACGGCATCGACGACTTTGTCTACTTCCATTCTTTGTCTACTTCCTCCACGTCCTGAAGGCACCGGCGTCGCCCTGAAGATCTCCTCTTTCCGGCATCGAACACAAAGATCCTCTCCACACGTGCGAACCCAAACCCTAAAACCCCTATACCTATGCCCTATTTTCTATAACATATCAACTATAATTAAAATGTCATCGCATCATGTTTGCATTGCATTTTGCGGGTGCGGGTAATAGTAATGTCACCTAATAATTAAATATGGAATGTGTTGGGGTATTTAATTCAATTGTTGCCCTATTCCATTTAATATTGAATAGATCACCTCTACCTTGTTTAAACCTGTTAATCAACATTTAATATTGATGGTTAGCTAAACAATTTGAACCAATAATTATTTGTCCGGACTCCGGTTCCGATTAAATTGTTTAAATTGTTTCCCCTGTTGCATCTTGCCATGTCATGCATATAAAATAGGATCATGCTGGATCTTTTGCCGTAGTAGTAATTGTTGCATCCGGTGTTTCTTTTAGTTCGTTGCTTCTTCGCGGATAGGACGCTGAGATGATGTGAGCAACGACAAGTTCTGCTACCTTGCGGGATCTCAGGCAAGTATACTCACTTGCATGCCATATGGCTGCCTCTCATCACTTGTTACCGATTCTTTCCGTTGATTCTTTTCTGCTAGCCTTAGTGGTAGTTGTTTCTGTTACGAACCCATCACATGAATCCCTTAACCTTGATATTGCCTCACCTCCATACCTACAGCCTTTGTTTGTGCCTGTTCTTATCTAGCATGATTAGAGTTGCTTTTGCTCGAGCTTGTTGTCGGTTACTTCTTTTACTATCGTACTATTATTGTTGTTACCGTTCCGGGGGCTCGAAATATTAATCAATCAATCCTGCTAATGTTACTGTTAAATAATAATTTGACGATAAGGCACCGGCGGGAGGCCCACGGGTGGTTTTGAGGCCCGCTAGTGTCGACCCCCCTAATTAGGAAAAGGGTCTTGTCTACTGATCCATGATGAGCGCACTACCCGCATTTGGGGAGTATGGGCTCCCCCTCAGTTTGACTCGATTCGCATCTCGTCCAAATCGCCGTACTAGTTCGGGCTTTCCATTTGCTGCATGCATGATCTTGCGAGCCCTTGGTACCCGGGTGGAACTTTCGTAGTCGGCATTTAGGGCGGCGTGGTCTTCCAGTGCTATGAGGGTCCCCTTTTCTTCGTGGGGCTCGATTAGCCGCGCACGCACAGCACGCGGTGCTTTGGGCTTGATGCGAAGAAGGGTTGGATTGTGTTGAGTGCCCCGCTTGGTGGGAGGCATCCCATCTGGCGGGATATTCATGAGTGCGGTTGCTATGGTGCACCCCTGCAGGGTAAATCTTCTCGAGAAGCCGTGTTTTCCGCGGTTATGGATTACTTGGTGAAAGTACTGGCTAACAAGTACTCAGGACAACTTCAACATAATGATCAATCATGTTTCACCCAATGATTAATAACTTGACTAGTAATAGGTTATTCACACAATAACTTGACTCATCTTTAATACCACGGTGTGAGTTATCCTCGGATTGCTTCTTCGGATAAGGGGCGAGATCCAGGATGGGTTTGTTTGAAGTTATCTTTCAGTTGGTTACTATTACTCGATCTTATCCCCTTTCTGATAGTTGGAGGTAGTAGAATCTCTGTAGTTGGTTAGTGCAGCCTGCTGTCGCTTATTTGCAATAACCCCTTCCTTTCCGTTGATCCTAAAAGTATTTGTATCTTGTGATGACTGGCTACGCCGGTAACTTGTGAGTATGGGTTTTATCCCCCTTGCCAGTACTTAACCGTACTGACCCACGAATTCATTTTCGTGGCTGCATATTCAACATTGCAGTCAACAGGTTTGAAGTCTGACGACGTTAGCTTGGGAATCCCTCTGGCTTGGCCTGGGCAGGGATTGGACGCCTTCGGTTATCTTCAGGACTCTTAGTCCCATTTGGATCTTGTCCGTAGCCGGACACCTTGTTGTTTTCTTCCGCTGTTATTTGGCTCTTTGTATTGTATCAGTTGTATTCCTTGGCTCGTTTGAGTCGTCTTGTATCTATCTGTTTCTGTTGTAATTGTGGAATATTCGTGAACTATTGTAATGTTATCATAAATGGCAACCTGGAATCGGTTATTATGCGGATTTGGCGGGAATGCTGAAATCTGCATAGTGCCCGATCCCGGGGCGTCACACTGTGACACGTGAAACACATCGTGCACATTGGATAGTTTTTCTGGAATTTCAAGACGATAGGAATTCCTGGCAACTCTTCTGGAAAGACATCAAAGAATTTGGAAACCACCGGAACATTTTCAAGTAAAGGGATTAGGTTTTTGCATGGAGGGTGTATATCTGGATATAACTTGATTCATTTGGAGAATAGACTATATGGAATGTGGTGCTTCAGGAATTCTTCCTCGAAACAACCCCAGGTGATAGGAATGCCAGCTCTCATAGCCTGGAAGTTTTCGAAACAACAACAACCTTTCTGGCCAGATAGACTTGATATTTGGGAAGTTTTGATTAGACGCCGGTAGAAGAATTGAAGTGGAAAACAACAACAAGATTTCAACGAACGAAAAGGATGTTGAGAAGAACAGGATAATGAAGCAACTCCGGGAAAACGAGATCAAAACTCCTGAGGTACTACGGAAAAACCCATCCGGGCTTCTAAAGGATCAATATCTACTGCTTAAGGAATAGAGGATCTGCTTCCGGGGCTTACACACCTCCGTTCTCAATCGTGAGTAGGCAACATGATAAATCATGTCACAACCACCTCCATTCCTATGATCTAGTAGATATAACCATCCTAGAGAAACCAGAATTCGTGAAATCCTAACTTGAAAGTTTAGATGAGAAGGGAAAACAACGTTGCACTTCCTTACCAGAAAAGGGTGGGTGGGTGGGGAAAGAAGAAAAAGAACAGAATTCCTACTCTCACGTTTCATTTTTCATATATAGCTACAAAATAGTTTCTAGACTCAACTGCGACCAGTAAAAAGGGATCCTACAGGCAGACAGGCTCTGATACCATTTGTCGCACCCGGACTTCTAAAGGATACTCGCCGTTCCGTTGAATAGTAGTAGATTGGATTACGGGGCTTACCGGCACCCGCGTCCTCTTACGAGTAGGCCAACACACGTATGTGTGACAACCAACCCCTATCTGTTCATCGTCGACGTAAACTATCCCATAGAAATCAGGATACTTCCATTGACGTACTTCAAACATACACACATGGTACGTCAACGGCATTGGAACAAGTGATATCACAACAGATCTCTACGACACAAAAGATTGAAATAAGGTGCAAATAGCTCTCATTAGAGCAGAGATAGCAAATACAATCATTCAGAGGGCACATGCCCCAACATATCATCATTACATCACAGCGGAAGCATTCAACATGTCTGAGTACAGACAAGAACCAAATAGGCCTAAGAGGCCGGAAACGAACAGACGGAGCCCATCCACGAAGTCTCGGATCCTGCCCGGGTCCGCTATCTACTCGTCAGCAGTCTCGTCATACTCCACGTAGTAGCCACCATGTAGATCCTCGGAAACGTAGGTCTGCGGAAACCACAGCCCCAAAGGGGTCAGTACATAAACGTACTGGCAAGCAAGACTCACAGTTCACCAAAGTGTAACCCGTCAACACCAAGCACAGATGCTTTGGGTTCAACGGAAGAAAGGGTGATATAAAAGATGCTGCAACTGGCTGCGCTAACCAACTACAGAGGACTACAACTTCCAACTAACAGAAAGGGGATAAGATCGAGTATCGTAACCAACCTATCAACTAATTTCAAACAAACCCATCCTGGATCTCGCCCCTTATCCAAAGAAGCAATCCGAGGATAACTCACACGGTTGGATTAATGATGGTTCAGATTATTGTGTCAATAAGCCTATTACTAGTCAAGTTGTTAATCATTGGGTGAAAGGTGGTTAATCATTAGGTTTAAGTTGTCCTGAGTACTTGTTAGCCAGTACTTTCACCAAGTAATCCATAACCGCGGAAAACACGGCTTCTCGAGAAGATTATCCCTGCAGGGTTGCACCAATTTGGCCGTACACGTATGAATAACCCGCCAGATGGAAAGGCCCTTCCACCAAGCGGGGCACTCAACACAACTCAACTCTTCTTCGCATCAAGCCCAAAGAACCTTGGGCGCACGGCTAATCGAGCCCCGAAGAAAAGGGACCCTCATAGCACTCTAAGACCGTGTCCCCCTATATGCCGACTACGAAAGTTTCCACCCGGGATCCAAGGGCTCGCAAGATCATGCATGCAGCAAATGGAAAACCCGAACTAAATGAGGCGATTTGGACGAGATGCGAATCGAGTCAAGTTGAGGGGGGCGCCCATACTCGCTTCCCACATGCGGTTAGTGCGCTCATCATGGATCAGTAGACAAGACCCTTTTCCTATTAGGGTCGACACTAGCAGGCCTCAAAACCACAAGGGGCCTCCTGCCGGTGCCTTATCATCAAATTATTATTAACGATAACATTAGCATGATTGATTGATTAAACAACGAGCCCCCAGAACATAATGAAGTAATAACAGAAAGTAACGGGTAACAGACTCGAGCAAAACAACCTAAGCATGCTAGTAAGACACTGGCTCAATCAATGGGGTTGTAGGAGTGGTGGTGAGGCAATATCAGGGTTAAGGGATTCATGTGATAGGTTCGTAACAGAAACAACTACTACTAAGGCTAGCAGAAATAGACAACGGAAAGTATCGGTAACCAATGTTGAAAGGAACACAATGGTTCATGTGAGTGATAACTTGCCTGCAAACCCAGTAGCCTGGTACTGAGCTAACTCCTTAGAAGGGGTGTCGTAAGTATCGTCGGTCTCAACGTCGTCGTTTATCCGAGAAGAAGCAAACAAACAAGGCAGAAATATAAACAATCATTATCATGGCATTGTGCACAATCAAGATGATGCATGGCAAGTTAATGGTTGCATCAAATAAACTAAGTGACAGGTAACACAATTAAGATGGACCCCTATGCAATTTTGAGTTGCATATGAAAAAGGGTCCATGAATTAAGTGGAACAAATGATTTGCAATTAATTATTATGTGAAAGTTGTTAGCATGATGCATGCATGATGGTAACAACAAAATAACAGCAAATAACAATAATAGATGCAAGTGATAAAAGGATTCAACAAGTTTTTGGAAATCATTTAGTAAGTTTAGAAATTTTGGGTTACTTAAACATGTCACACAAACAATTATTGTTTTCATCAATTTAAAGTGTGCAAAACAATTAACAAAATTTATATTTGAAAAGAACATCAAATTTTAGTTGGATTACATGTTTCAAATATTGAAATTTGAATTAGGATGAATTTATTATGAATTAAACAATATTAAACAGGTTTTTAATTGAATTTAAAACAAGTTTGAATATTATTTGAATTTTATTTGTTCAAATCATAAATTCAAATTCACATTTGAAAAGTTCACACTTTGATAGTTTGAAAACATATCTTGCATGTTCAAAATATTTTTATATTGTTCAAGTTATTATTTTATCAAATTTAATTGAATTAAACAAGGATTAAATTATTTAGGCCATTTTAACTATTCAAACCATGAAACAAAATTTATATTTGAATAGATTATTCAAAATGGTATGAAAAACATATTTTTTTTGTATTTATTGGATTAATAATGAATTAGTTATTGATTTTAGCAATTTGCATTGGAATTATTTGAATTTGAAATTTAAATGCATTGGGAAATTTCAAAAAAGTAAACAAATGGATTATTTGGATAGGTAATTAAATTTAGAACAACACACATATTTATAGTTTATTATTTGGTGTTATAGTTTAAAAGTTATTCAAGTTTTAAATTTAGGGTTCAAATGGCAATTTAAAAAGGATTATTTTGGCAACAGAAATGTGCAGAAAACATTTGGTACCGCGTACTACTCTACCCACAGCCACTGCCCGTGGGCCACTGGCCAGCATGGCGTGCGCGTGGAGAAGAGCAAAAAAAGTGGGGGGATTTCGCCTTACCCAGGGTTCGAACCCGTAACCTGAAGCGAGCTCACAAGGAACGGTACCAGTGCGGTGATCGTGTGCTTCTGTGAGATAACAGGATGGGAACAGGTTGAGGTTCAGTTCGTTTCTGAACTTAACTGTCGAACGAAACCTTGCCTGAACCTGACGGCGACAGACAGCGGCCGGCGGCGATCACTGACGTGCCCGTGCTCGAGTTGATTGTGCGCTACCGCGATGAGGTACTGGATGCGTTGGGTGCGTGCACGCAGAGGGGGACAGAGAGGAGAGGAAGACGGTGAGCTCACCACCGTTGTTGTGGTTGCAGCGGCGCGGTGACGTACGGCTGACGGCGGTGATGCGGACGGCGGCGTGGCTCCCGTGTGTCTCCGGCACGGTGGCGGTGTCGCAAGGTCGAGGGGGAATCGGCGAGTCGATCCCCGTGGTTGGCGCGGGTGATGGAGGGCCGCAGCGGCGCCGGCGTGCACGGGTTCAGAGGAGGACGCCACGGTGGCCGGCGGCGATGTTGGTGATGGCGGCGACGAAACCGTGGGGCTCCGTGCTAGCTACGGTGTCGAAAAGAAAGAGGAGGTGGTGGAGTTTCGATTTTGGGGGCTAGGAGGAAGAGTGGTGCTGCGAGGAGACGGCGATCGTCGAAATTCAGAGCACGGCGTCTCCGGCGAGGGATGGCAGAGAGGTTCAGAAGGCGATCGTCGTCGGGAGAGAGCGAGAACAGCGGCGGCGCGAGGGGACAGAGGTCCCTAGGGTTCTGGGCTAGGGCTGCGGGGTCTAGGAGGGGATCTTATAGGGGCTAGGGGTGCGAGATCACCGTCGAGCTGTCCCTGTGCCGCCGTGGCGTGTCCCGATGGGCGGCCGTACAGGAGAGTGACGACGGCGCGATTAGATCGAACCGGTACGCGCGTAGTTGGGCTGGCTGCGCGCGCTGTTAGCTGCTTAGGTGGGCTGGGCCAGGTAGGTAGGTTAGCTGCCGCTCGTTTCCCTTTTTTTCTTTTTGTTATTTGCCTTTTCTGTTTTACTGTTTTTTTTGTAGCAAAAAGAAAAGGAAACATTTGATAGTTTTTTGAGTGGATAAAATCTTGGAAAAATTCCAGTGGGCTGGTAGGTTCAAACTCTACCACCTTACCACTTAAGTTTTTGGAAAACCAGATTTTGGTTGCTGTTTGCCAACTGATTTGAAATTTGAATAATTTGCAACTAATTGATTTAATATTGGAGAACATTCATTTTAATAGGGTAACCCTATTATTAACTTGGATTAACTTATTGGAATGGTTTGTTAGTTTTCATGAATTGGAAATTTTGGTGCTGTTTGGGAAAATAAACCAAAATGTGAGTGATTTTTGAATATTAAAAGGATTATTAAAACCAACACTTTCATAAGGTGACCCAAATTGCTTTAATTGGAAAATAACAGGGTAAACAAAATGTTTTGGTTATCCTTTTCATACTTTCAATTTGGGTTCTGTTTGAAATGCATTTGGTTTGAATTTGAAGGTGATTTGAATTAATTGATTGAATTAATTGTTTGATTAAACCCAACAAATTAAGGAGTGATCAACATGGAATAAAAATGGAACAAATTGGTTGTTATTATTTGTGATTTTTATTTCAAAGGTTGTAACAGAGCAAGTATGAAAACAAAGCATTTGAAATTGTTTGAGTTTCATTGTGAAAACAAATAAAAACAGGTGCAAACAAATAGTAAACAAATGCAAACAAGGGAGTAAAATGATGCCATGATGCAATACTTTAATCAAACAGGAAATCAAACATTCTAAATGGTAGGTTTTCATACTTGGGCTGTTACAAGATATTTGCATTATTTACAGTTTCCAATATTTGAAATAACACTGATTCTTTCTATAACAAACAAGATACTGATTGTTTGCATATATAAGACAGAGAAAACTGTTTCATATAGCTTATGTTTACTCCTACTAGCAATATCTTGATACAATATACAACAGTAGTAGTACAGTAGTGCTAGCAATATCTTTTTGCATGTTTGTCTCATAGTAAAACACAGAATTTTGAAAGAAACTGAACCAAACACAGGGCAATATCTTGTTGTTGACTGGACACATTTAGATGCAGCAATTTGATTCAGATTCTTGGTGTCCTCGAGACAGCGATCTGACAGATATTCCCCTCCTTGTTTGTCATGGTTTAGTTTAACTCAAGAGACAAGAGAGAGCACACATCCTAGAATAAGGATCTGACACCATGTGAGCTAATTTGTGTTTAACACA
Source organism: Alopecurus myosuroides (assembly GCA_028641055.1). Lineage (NCBI taxonomy): Eukaryota > Viridiplantae > Streptophyta > Magnoliopsida > Poales > Poaceae > Alopecurus > Alopecurus myosuroides. Next base: position 108,361,101 of record CM054060.1, read on the forward strand.
TAAGACCAAGAATTCAATCTTTGCAGCAGATCAAGAACCCTAAAAATTATCCAAGAACCAGACCAGGAACCCTAGAAATTCATGAACCAAATAGAATAGAAATTAAGAGGAGTGGGGGGTGAAGAAGAGGATGGGGAGCGGGGCCTTACCATTCCAACGTCAGCGGAGAAGCACACCGGCGACGGGGTCGTTGCTGTCGCCCCTCCTGGTCACCACCGAGCTGACGCCTCTGTGTTGGATGAGATGCCTCGGGTTGTACAGGGGAGGCCGGGAGGGGGTATGGTAGGAGAAAGCCGGCCGCTGCTCCTCCGGTTGCGCTGTACTTCCGTCCTCGTCGGCGCCGGACCGCCGGTGTCGCCGCCGCTGGGTCTAACTTTTTCGCGAGAGGGAGCGCGAGATAGAAGAGTATCCTTTCGCTTCGCTCGGGGAAGAATCCACGAGCTCGAGGGCGTGGGCCGAATCCCGGTGAGTTCCACAGGGTTCGGGGTGGATTTGGACGGGGTTTAACCCCGGCCGGGTTTAACCGAACACGTTTCTGAAGGAGTCCGGGAGCGAAACCCGGCCTGTTAGAAACCACGGGGTTTGGCGGGGATTGGGAGGCAATCCCGGCGGGGAAGGGGCTAACCGAACAAAGCCTAAGAGGGGCAACATTCATCTTGACCAAGCACTCATGAACATGACGAAGTTCCCTAGTCTTGTGCTGATTATAGAAAACCATGTCAACTAGTGATTGCTCACAGGCTAGTGGATTGTGAGCGGAATAGAACTCCTCATATGCCTTGAGCTGAAGGTTGGTCCAGAAACGAGGATCATCACAGGTGGACTCAGGAAAGAGGTAAGGATTATTCTTCTTGACATGCTTCCACTGACTCATAGAGTACTTCTTCATATTTCCCTCAGGCAAATGCTCAACCATATCATCATCATGACCAGCTGTGGGGCGGCCACCTGCACCGCGACCCCTCTGAGGACGAGAGCCTCCAACATAGTCTCCACGAGAGACCATGGACTTCCTCTTGCGAACGGTACCACCACGAGAGCCTTGACCTGTGAACAGATGACATAGATAGGTAGCATGGAGTTAGTGCACATGCCAAACGGAGAAACAAATGCTCTAGGTTAGATGAAGTGCAACTTTTCTGGATTTCCGGAACCATTCAGATTCAATCCAGAATTTCTGGATTTATTCTGGAATGTCGGATTATTATGGTTGCCCGGAATGGTTTCGACATTTCCGGAATGATTCCGAAAACTTCGATTGGAATCTAAATTTCCATGAAATCTTTTCGTCTTGTCTCAAAAACTTCACCAAACTTTAAAAATACAAGGGATAGATCCTAGGTGGTGATTGATGGAGACTAAAGTGCAGGAAAACATGGATTTTAACAAGGAGAAAGTAGATCTAGGCCTAAGATGGTAAGTGGGAAGGGTAGATCTCTAGAAACATGGAATCAAACTGTAGATAGATTACCCTAGGTGAACAAGTTGAAGATAACTCGAAATCTAGATGAACCCTAGGTCAAGATTGCATCTAGATATAAATCCATCCAACAGAAGCGAATTAGAGAGAGGCCAATCCAAAATACCTTCCATGGAGTGAATCCTTGACAAGGAGGGGATCCAAAATCCCTTCCTAGGGCAAACATGTGATTTGGGGCGAATTTAGGTGGCTAGGGACGGAGATGAGAGGAATATGAGAAGAAAAGAACTCCTGGACGTGCAACTGCCTCTTATAGAAGGATCATGTCATTCCCAGAATGGCCGAGAGCGAGTCCGGCTAGCCCGAGATGATTCCGAAAGTTACGGATTGATTCCGATCGAGTCGGAAAAACCTAGGAATTTCCGGATTCATTCCGGCCTACTCGGAATGATTCCGAGATTTCCGGATGCCGATGACTCATATCAACAAATCCCTCGGGTGATCTGGTAGGATTTCAAGTATAGGAACTGATTAGGCGCTGGTGGACTCGACGACTAACAGGGGGCGTAATTTACCCAGGTTTGGTGCCCTCGTGGAGGTAATACCCTTACTCCTGCTTGTATGTTCTCGTACTATGATGTATGGTTACAATGGTGGACGCACAGGTCGAGAGATTGGATCTCGAGGGGCGGCTCCTATGATGTGAAGTCTAGATTGGATAACCCCCCCCCCCCGGGTGGTTCTCCTAGCCTTTATATAGGAGGCTAGGTCCCAAAACCATGTCCGGGCTGGTTACAAAACCTTAACCTTAGTCTGTAAGTCCCTTCTATCTTGGCCCGCAAGTCTTGCGTGTGGGCCGCAGTAGACCCTTCTAGAAGAGTAGGGCGGTTCATCATGCTGATCTTTTGTATTGGGATTTAGACAAGATACGCCTGTCTAGGGGACTCGGGAGTCGTCCCCACGTCAGTAGCCCCCGAGTGTTTATTCGACTGTGAAGAGTTGGGTAAGCACTCAAGGCTTTGTTTCAGATTCCTGCGGCCGAGCAGCCTAATTTTACTTGGAGGATGTGAACCCTGTATGCATTAGACTCGAGTATCGAGCAATGAAATGCGCCACGCGTCGGATTTTTTCACAGAAGTATTCAGCTAAGTTTCTTAGGTCACCCGACGGATTAGGGCCAATTAATTGCTCTTGGGCAAACACAGGTCTGACCTACACGAACTCGAGACCTCCGGCTCGAATCTGGTTAGGTGATCATTGCGACTGGGCCATGGAGGACTTACCGAGTCGAACTTAACTCAAGGGGATACCCGGTGCGTCCGCTAGGATTTTTCTTCATGCCGTTGACACGAAGAATTTCTGGAGGACGCAACATGAGTGTGATTCCAGACCCATGGGACAGATCCTTGGGTCTTACCTTCGCACTGAAAGAATACGACATCCAAGTGTGCCGCGATGGCGGAACGGCCTGGGGTTTATTATGTGATGTGTTCATACATCGGAGTCGCAAATTTTTGTGTCCGCGGAGAATGTGTATCCGAAACTTTTCCTTGTAGTACAGCGCACCACGCTTTCCTATCTTGAATAATGGCGAGCGCCATTGTTTTCTTTTTAATCCTTGAGCAAGGGACATCTTTTCTTCTGAGTCCATACGAAAGAGATTTCGTGTCTGATGTTTTCGATTACGTCACTGCGCACTTGTCTGCTCCCGATGGGACGTGACGCAGTGAGACATGACGCTAGGGGCCTACCATGTCAGCCTTTTGACAGGAAATGAGCCGACGTGCGCCGGTTTTCTCGTTGGACGTGTAGTTAATCACGCACAATCTTGCTTTAAATATCGTGCAGTGCAACCGCCCTTGGCGCTTCGTTTTCTCCTGACACGTGGTTTCTGGGATGGGTGCCACGTATGTTTCCTTTGCAAAGATTAACGGTTCACAGTGGCCTGGTAACAGTATAAAATGCGGCCTTAGGGGAAAATTACTTTTCCCCAGACCTTTCCTCATCTTCTTCCTCTAGCGCCCCCATCGTTCTTTGTGAAGACGATCTCCATGGCCGGTGGAAGGAGCAAGCACGCTGCATCCGCTGCATCCGGCAAGGACGTGGCCGGAAGTTCCTCGGCCCCTCTGCTGAAGAAGGCGAGAGAATGGTGCTTGTCGATCGTGACAAGGAAGAGCATCAACATGATTTAAAAGGAGGGGCTAATCACGCACGATCTTGCTTTAAAGATCGTGCAGTGCAACCGCCCTTGGCGCTTCGTTTTCGCCTGACACATGGTTTCCGGGATGGGTGCCACGTATGTTTCCTTTGCGAAGATTAACGGTTCACAGTGGCCTGGTGACAGCATAAAATGCGGCCTTAGGGGAAAATTACTTTTCCCCGGCCCTTTCCTCATCTTCTTCCTCTAGTGCCCCCATCGTTCTTTGTGAAGACGATCTCCATGGCCGGTGGAAGGAGCAAGCGCGCTGCATCCGCGGCGTCCGGCAAGGACATGGCCGGCGGTTCCTCGCCCCCTCTGCTGAAGAAGAAGAGCGAATGGCGCTTGTCGATCGTGACAAGGAAGAGCATCAACATGATTTAAAAGGAGGGGTTGATCCCTCCCAAAGACTCAGGGCGCGTGCGGCATCCCGTGAAGGGAGAAGAAGTGCCCATCCCTCAGGTCAACGAGCGCGTCGCGTTCTCGGAGCACATTTCTCGAGGTCTGTCGTTCCTCCTCCACCCCTTTCTCCTCGGGTTGTTGTATGTCTATGGCATACAGCTCCACGACCTTCCCCCCAATTCGGTGCATCACATCTTGTGCTTCGTCATCCTGTGCGGGTGCCTCTTGGGCATTCACCCGCACTGGGGTCTGTGGAAGAGCATCTTCTCGGTGAAAATTAAATGGGAGAAAGCGCCCGCGGGTGAGAAGAGGCCTGGGGAACCATTGGCGACTAGAGGCTTCGGAATCCAGGCGAGCAATGAGTTTCCCTACTTAGAGATGAACTTCGTCGAGTCGACTCAGGGATGGTGTAGGAAATGTTTCTACGTCCATGACACCGATGTGAACGGCGTCCCTGAGTTCAAGCCATTTGCGATCTTGAAGCGGAGAAAATCTTGGGCGCACAAACTATCACCCGAAGAAATTAAAGCAACCGTGCCACTACTCGGACAAGTTGCGCGGCTCCGCCGGAAGGACAGCGGGCTTCTGCTGAACGACATACACCTGGCGAGCATCTTCCTGCGTCGGAGGGTGCAACCGCTGCAAGATAGGCACAATGCCTTGTGGGAATATTCGGGTGTTAATGACCCGAGTCGAACATGCGACGGCGTGCTCTCGAACAACGAGTTTGAGGCAAAGCTCACTACCATCACCGTCTTGAAGAAGGGGGAAAGCTACTCGGCTTTCCTTTTGAACCTTTCGATTCCGAGCATCCCGTGAGTGAGGTAAATTCCTTTTTTCTTTTCAGTTATGTAGTTTTTGTTTTTTGGAGTTCTTTTTCTGACCTAGCTTCTTCTTCTCTTTTCTGTAGAACCAGGACATGGCGAAAAGCTACCCGCCACTTTTCGCCACGGATGATGGGAGCTTGGATTTACTTGCGAGTAACTTTGACGCCCCTCCTGACACTAGTGTCGCCAATGCGGAGTCGAGTGAAGAGAAAGAGTAGGTAGAGGAGGAGGAGGAAGATGAGGATCCTCAAATCCACCACCATAAGCGCCACAGACATGAGGAGGATGAGGTGACTTCCAAGGATAATTCCTTGAGTCAGAAAACGGTCGAGGAAGTCGATCCTCCTGCTATCCGGGCGACTCCTCTGAACCCGCTCCTGCCCGCATTTCAGCTGCCGAAGGTTCCCACCGGGTGGAATCTGGAGGCCTTCGACGAAGACGAGGAAGACGAGTAAGATCCTTGACTTCCTTGTTTCGAGTTACTCTTTGTTTTCCTTAACATCTTTTCAGACTCTTTGTGCTAAGCAGAGACCAGTTCGCGTCTTCGGTCCAATCTACCAAGCAAAAAGGAGTTGCCAAGGAGCCTGCTAAAGCTTCGAGTCCTCTTCGGCGGCCTCCTAGTCCTGGAAAAGCATCCGCCGCAGCTTCCGAATATGTGATGCCTAGCTTCGCGGCTAAAAAGTCGAGGGATGTCGGGGCGTCTGCGATCAAGGAGGTTTCGGGCAGTTCGCCCGATCCTTTGTCGACCCTGAATGGCAAGGTAAAATATTTCTTCGAGTAGGTTGTTTTTCTTCTTCTTTGTCGGGTGCACGATAGTGCCCGATGGGACTAGCCCCCGAGTCTCTAGGCGACTGTTTATAGTCGGTTATAAACTCAAATAACTTTCTCTTCATTTTCGTCAAATTTCTGTTTTTGTTTTTATCGGGTGCACGGCAGTGCTTCCAATGGGAGTAGCCCCCGACTCTATAGTAGACTGTTTATAGTCGGGTATAGACTCAAGCAGCATTGTGTTGTCCTAACTCCTTTTTCTTGTAGGTTGTCTTCGAGCCCTTAGCCGTTTTTAGCCGCCACCTCGTATTCGCTAAGGCGGAATGCGCCGCTCTTCGCCAAGAGCGCGACTAGCTTCTCCGAGATCTTCGATCTTCGAGGGGTATTTTTCTGAAGTTTCGTGAGTAGAGTCCCTTTTGTTCTTCTTTTTCTTAACGTGGTTTGCCCTATTTTCTAGATGAGGCTGCCCGCCCTAATACCGAGAAGGCTGGAGCCTACGAGCGGGTCAAGGACCTCCAGAAGGAGTTGGAATCTACTCGAAAGGATGCTGCCGACCAACTCAAGAAGTCCGAGGAGGCCCTTAAGGAGCTAGAGGTTGCAGGCACGGCTCATGATAATGAGTTGACCGATGCTCTTCGTCTGGTGGCCAAGGCCCTATCTGGTATGCTACTCGCCAAACTTTGTTGTGTTTTTCGAGTTGCTTTCTTTCTCGTGATCTCTTTGATTTGTTGCAGACGCGCTTGGAGTTTCTTTGGTGATTCCTGGCCAAGTTAGGGTCGATGCTGTGATGGACGTCCACAACCAGCTCCAAGGACATGGGATGAAGGCTGCCTCTGTCATCCGCGACACTTCACAAGCGTTATCCTTGCTGCACCAGCGATTATTCGAGGGGAAGCCCGTTCCTTCGACTCCGGAGGGCCTCATCCAAGCCTTCCTTAGCAAGGGAGATCCTCTTTGCGACTACACTCTTGCTCTGACCGAATGTGGCGCGAAGACACCGATCCAGTTTGCTTTTGCGAACAATGTCCAAGGCTATTTGGAGAAGGCGTACTCGGTGCCTCCCAGAGACGACGCGGGCAATAAGGTAGCACTCAAAACTTTTGCTGACCACGCTAGGAAGCTCGCCAAGATGCTGTCGGAGCTAGTGTCTCACGCCCGTGGCGCCAGACCTTCTGCGAGTGGGGCTGCTTCGAGAAAATCTGTTGTTCCTTAGAGTGGACAACATTGTTGCTTTTGTTTTTCCTCTCTTGTAATGAAACCTGAATGTGTGCTTGAAATACTTTGTGTTTTGCTTTCTGGATGAGGAAGTTTGCAGTGTTTAATCAGCAGTTGATTTTTTTCTTTACTCCATATTCTCCCGATGGGAGTAACCCCGGGCAGTCGAAAGTGATTTTTGATGCAACGTCGAGTGACCTTCAGCCATGTCACTCAATAGCTTGTGTGGTTTATGTCTTTTTCAGGTTGTCGAGTCTGGCGCAGGGTCTTCGAGTGCTCCTACGCCTCCTGTCGTACCGTTATTGACATATGCAAGTATGATCGCTTCTCTCCGTGGTCATGTTGCAGAAGGCGAGCGCATGCTGAAGGCTTTGCAGGGTGTGCCGGATGCTGCCAAATCCAAGCAGAAGCTTGGCGCTGAACTCGAACAGTTCATCATGGAGGAATTGGCCAGCGTCGCCAAAAGTTTGTTGTGTAAGTTTCACAAGTCCCCCGAGTCAATTCAGTGTGATTTGCTTTCTGCTTACATTTCCTTTGTTCCTACAGTCATCAAGCCTGATACAGTGTCTGAAGGGAAGTAGGTGAATAACAAAATTGCTTGCGAGTCCAGTGATGCAAACGTCCTTGCTTGCAACTTCTGGTCTAACCGAAGCAGAGGTTTCATCCTGGCAACTTTGTAGTATCGGGTGCACCAACTTCAGCTTTTTGTCGAGTCCTGTGGAGAGGTGCTTTCTTCGGTACATCGGACTTTGTATCCCCTGGGTGTTGCACCTGATCGTTTAAGTGCATTGTTGAGGTTGTTTCGTCGGTGGAAGATGTTCGTGAGTGTGTGCGCCATCAATTGTTCTGTGGTGCTTAGGTGGCCTTGTTCTTTGTGCGGCTATGGCATCTGGATGTGAACTTCAATTGTGTAGCGTAGCAGCCTATTACCCAAGGGTTTCCTGTAGAGTTTGGTCCCCATTATGAGGTAGTGTGACCAACTGCTAAGCGTATTATTCGTCTAACTGCTGGTGAGACGGAGTGGTTGCTCCGGGAGAGTGTCAGTCGCCAATAATTTGGTTGTTGTCGTGTAAGGTGTATGTACCTTGTATATTTTGTGATTTTCTAAGGTGTGTACCTTGTAACCTTGTAAGTATATGTGTATATGTGGATACGCTATTGGTTCTTGTTTTTTATGCTAGTTTGACGTAGCCCCCATGTGTTAGGGTGTAACCGTGTTTAGCATGTACTTGATCAGTCGATAACGAAAATATGCACACGAATATTCTTTATTGCTATGGCTGAGAAGCATGTACTTGCTTGGATTACATCATGGCTGGAAAAATCTTATTTGTGAGTAGAGTACTCTCCTAAGGGTAGAATTTGCGCAGGTGCGCTACGTTCCATGGGTTGGAGTAGATTCCGCCTGTTTTTGGGTTCTTCAAGGAGTATGCGCCTCCTAGGATGACCTCGTGTATTATGAACGCCCCCTCCCAAGGAGGAGAGAGCTTGTGGTGGCTTTCCTGCTTTAGTCGCAGCACCAAGTTTCCTTCCACGAAAGATCTGCTGCGAATGTGGTGACTGTGATGGTTACGTGGCGCTTTCTGGTAGACGGGAGGTCTTCCGAGTGCAATGTCCCAAGCTTCGTCGAGTGCGTCCATGTCGTTGGCAAGTGCTGCGTTTGAGGCTTCTTCGCTGTAGGCGACAACTCTTGGTGCGCTGAATCGAACATCTTCAGGTTGAACTGCTTCGGCGCCGTATACCATGAAGAATGATGTGTAATTTGTCGACCTGTTTGGGGTAGTTCTCAGGCTCCATAAGACGGATGGTAGCTCTTCTGCCCAATGTCCTGCCGCTTCATCTAGTCGATCGAGTAGTCGTTTCTTCAGGCCACTCAAAATTAAGCCGTTGGATCTTTCGACCCGACCGTTGGTCTGGGGATATGCCACGGAGGAGAAACTGAGGGTTATCCCCTTTTTTTGCAGAAGGCTTGTGTTTTCTTTAGCTGTGAAGTTTGTCCCGTTGTCTATGATGATGTCGTGGGGGACGCCAAATCTGCAGACAATAGAGTCTAGGAACTTGACGGTGCACTTCGTGTGTTGAGATGTTACTGGGACGGCTTCGATCCACTTCGTGAATTTGTCGACTTCCACCAATAAATGCGTGTATCCTACGGATATTGACTTGCGAAGTGGTCCTACCATGTCGAGTCCCCACTGAGCGAAGGGCCATGACAGATGGATCATGTGAAGTTCTGTGGCTGGCGCGTGCGGCTTGGGTGTGAATCGCTGGCGGGCGTCGCATCTTTCGACTAGGTCCTTTGCATCCTTAGCCGTCGTGAACCAGTAAAACCCTGCTCGGAAGGCTTTGCCCACAATATCCCTCTAGCTGGCGTGGTGCCCGTAATCTCCTTGATGTATGCATCGGAGCAGTTCTTTTCTGTCTTAAGGTGTGATGCAACGCTGAAGGATTCCCGAGATGCTTTGCTTGTATAGTTCGCCATTTATCACCTGAAAGGATTTACTGCATCGCACTATTTTTCTTGCTTCAGAGACGTCTGCCGAGAGTTTCTTTCTGAGCAGGTAGTCGAGGTACTTGTCCGTCCAGACTGGTTCGACCAGGAAGACTTGTCGTGAGATATGATGGATGAGGGTGATGAGCGCACTTTGTCCACTGGCTTCTGATTCTACTTATGCAGGTATCTCTGTGAGATTTTTGAGCTTGACTGATCTCTTGTTGATTTTCTCAAAGTAGACTCCTGGCGGTATCGGTGCATTTTTCGATCCGATGTTTGCCAATCAGTCGGCTTTCGCCAATCCATCGGCTTCCTCGTTGCTCGAACGTGCAACGTGCCTCAGCTCGTAGCCCTTGAAGCTTCCCTCGAGCAGGTTATACATGTCGCGATAGGCGATCATGTTGTCTTCGATTCCGTCACATTCCTTCATGGTATGCTGCATGATGAGGTTGGAGCCTCTGTCGATCATCACTCAAGTGGCGCCGCAGGCTAACGCCATCTTCATGTCATGCAAGAGTGCCTCGTACTCGGCATCGTTGTTGGATGATGGGTCGTCGAGCAGGAAATTTAGTCGCAGGACATACTGGAGCTTATCCCTTCTTGGTGATATCGAAATGACGCCGGCTCCTGCTCCTTCGTTTCTTTTGGATCCATCAAAGTACATTATCCATGAGCTTGAGTATTCTGGAGGTCCTGGGATTTGCAATTTTGTCCACTTAGAGAGAAAGTCTGCGACTATCTGTGATTTGAGGGCGTTTTGCCACGTGTACACTATGTCCCAGGCGCCTAGTTCGATGCTCCACTTGGCGATTCTTCCGGATGCCATAGGGTTGTTCATAATTGTACCAAGTGATGCGTCATTTAGCACTGTGACGGTATGCTCCTGGAAGTAGTGCTTGAGCTTTCGAGCTGTGAAGACCACCCCATATGCGAGCTTCTGGTAGTGACGGTGAGAGTACCTCGCTGAGGTAGTAGACCGGCCTCTGAACTCCATGCGTCTTCCCGTCTTCGGGTGGTTCTACCACGATTACCACACTGACCACCTGATTAGTCGCAGATAGATACAAGTACAGTGGCTCTCCTTGCTGGGGTGTGGCCAATATCCTTCTACACGATAGTACTCTTTTCAGATCTACAAAAGGCTTCATTGCTTCTTCAGACCACTCGAACATTGTCTTCTTCAGCAGTATATAGAAGGGGACTGTTTGCTCGCCCAGTCTTGCAATGAATCTTCTTAGAGCTGCGAGCTGCCCTGCTAGCTCTTGCACACCGTGGAGATTTGTAGGTTCCTTCATCGTCAGAATAGCTTGAATTTTCTCCGGGTTGGCTTCTATTCCCCGAGCCAAGACCAAATAGCCGAGTAGTTTCCCTGCGTGTACACTGATGATGCACTTTGTCGGGTTGAGCTTAATTCTGTATGCGTTGATTGCGTCAAAGGTTTCCCTTATGTCCTCGAGGAGTGTGTCCTTCACTCGACTCTTGATGAATATGTCATCTACGTACACTTGTACGTTCTTGCCGATGAGCTTGGCGAGGCATTTTTGCATGCAGCGCTGATATGTGGCGCCTGCGTTCTTGAGCCCAAAGGGCATTGTTGTGTAGCAGTATACACCGTGTGGTGTGATGAATGCTATTTTCTCCTCGTCTTCTTGTTTCATCATGATTTGATTGTAGCCTTAGTTGGCATCCAGGAAGGAGAGGCGTTCACATCCTGCTGTGGAGTCGATGATCTGATCGATCCATGAAAGCGGGAAATTATCCTTGGGGTAATGTTTGTTCAGCAACGTGTAGTCGATGCACACGCGAAGGATGTGTGTTTTTCTTCGGGGCCAGCATCGGGTTTGCTAACCAGGTGGAAATCTTGATCTTCCTGATGTACTTTGTGGCTAGTAATATGTTCACCTCTTCTCTGAGTACGCGTTGCTTTGGCTCAGAGAAGCGTCGGGTGGTTTGCTTGACCGGTTTTGCGTCTTTGTACACTTCTAGTGAGTGCTCAGTGAACTCTCTGTGAATCTCTGGAATATCTGATGGTTGCCAGGAAAAAATTTCCCAGTACTCATGGAGGAGTTCGACGAGCGCGCTTTCCTATGCGGGAGAGAGGCTTGCCGACACCATCGCCGTCTTCGCGGGATCTGTCGGGTGGACCTGATGCTTTCGGGTGTCGCTGCTTGGGCTGAATTCAAGGATGGAGCGTTTCTTTTGGTTAATGGCATCACAGAGTTATCCGTGGTTTTTGATAACTCTTCGAGCTCCTCTTGCATCCCGAAAGATTTTGTGATCTCGTGGAAATCGTTGTCGCACTTATCCGACTTCTGGAAGTCTCCGTTTATGGTGATTGTGCCATATTCTCCTGGTAGCTTCAACTTGAGGTATGCGTAGTGCGGTACTGCCATGATGTGGTACCGTGATGGCCAGTCGACTACCTCGAAGTTGAGGAACTCCCGTCTGTAATTTCTTAGGTCTCAGAGGACTACTTCCAGATTAATTGTCCCGAGTGGCCGGACTGCTTTGCCTGGTACTATTCTATGGAACGATGTTTTTGATTCTGCGAGTCCGTCCAGATTCTTGTTCATTTTGCGGACTGTGTCTGTGTATATGATGTTTATCCCGCTGCCTTCGTCCATGAATACCCTGGCTAGGTCGTAGTTGCCTATTTGTGCCTGGATGACGAGCGCTCCGTGTCCTGGTTGGTATACCCGTGGTGGGCGATCCTCCCTGGAGAAAGTGATCGGGTGCTCAAACATCTTCAGATACTCTGTTTTGGATGGTGGTTCCTGTAATGCCATGTTGACGTGGCGAGTATTGGTCTTCTGCGCCACCTGGTGGTGTGGGGCCTCCAGGAACCCCCTCGGGCTCCCCTTTCGACAACTTATCGCCCGTAACCCTAAAACATCATGGGTTTCGTTATATCACAGAGAAACACCAGAGAGCGCCGCCGCCACCTCGAAACCCAATTCGGGGATAAGACGTTCATGTTCTAGGACCCTGCCAGGACGGGGATTCGGAGGAGATCATCGCCATCGTCACCGCCACCTCTTCTCTATCAACTATCCATGATTCCTCCGTCCATGTGTGAGTAATCCCAGCTGTAGACTGAGAGGGATGGAATGGATTGGATGATATCGTTCATGTAATAATGCCAGATTGTTAGGGCATAGTGCCTAGTATCCGTTGTTAGTGCTTTATACCTTGTTGCAACTTGTTATTCTTAATGCTTGTCACTTTGGGCCCGAGTGCCATGATCTCAGATCTGAACATGTTATTGTTTCATGAGTATAATTATGTTTCTTGATCATATCTGCAAGTTGTTTACACACGTTGTTGTCCGTAACCCGAGGCCCCAAAGTGACAGAAATTGGGACAACCTGAGGGGATGGCTGCGATGTGAGGATCACATGTGTTCACGGAGTGTTAATGCTTTGCTCCAGTGCTTCATTAAAAGGAGCACATTAATTACCGGTAGTTTTCCTAGAGGCCCCGCTGCAACGGGCTGGTAGGACAAAAGATGTTGTCCAAGATTCTCATTGCGAGCACGTATGACTATATTGGAACACATCCTTATGGTTTGCCTAGAACTTGGATGCTTTGTTATTATCTATCTGCAACGCCCATGTTATTATTATTACATGAACTATCTTATCCATGCAACGCCCGTTCGTCCACCCTCTATGTCTACGGTACTTTCATCCTGTTGTTTTCACGATTGCTACTACCGTTACTATTTTACTACTGCTGTTATTTCATTATTGATGCTGCTATAAAACTGTTACCACTGATAAATTGTTGCGAGCAAGTCTACTTTCAGGTGCAGCTGAATTGACAACTCATCTGTTAAGGATTATAAATATTCTTTAGCTCCCCTTGTGTCGAATCAATAGATTTGGGTTTTACTTCCCTCGAAAACTGTTGCGATCCCCTATACTTGTGGGTTATCAAGACTATTTTCTGGCGCCGTTGCCGGGGAGCATAGCTTTATTTATTGGATCACATGAACATGATATTGTACGCTGCAAGCCTTTCATCATGGGAAAAACTCGTGATGGGAAGGTCCCCATATTACCATCCACTACAAGGAGAGGTACAACTGTGAACACATCTGTTGCTCTTGATTCACCATCTGTTATGAGTAAGCTTCGTACACCACCACATGCTACACACACTGTTACTTCTGCTGAGTCTGAAAATGCTTCTGATACTTTTGATGATGCTTCTACTATGCTTGATGATACTGGTTAACTAGGTCCTTTCCAAGATGCTACTATTGCTAAATCCAAACAAATTGAAAATGCTGAAATTCTTGTTGAAAATGCTAGTACAACTGTTAATTCACCTGAGTTTATTGATGATCTTCATGAAACCTATATTGAACTTAATGATGACTTTATTAAAGAAGGTCAGGCTACTACTGGTGCAAGTGCTCTTAAGAGTCTTCTTGCAAGACATGTTATTAAATATAAATTTTCTCTTGATGCTAAGTTTGCTACATCTCCCATACACATTAGAGACAAGGATTATGATTTCTCTCTAGATTTATATTATATATCTATTGTTTAGAAGGAACCTTTTTGTGGAACTGAAAGTAAAAGTGCTATGGAACACATGAATGAGCTTTCATCTTTGAATAGTTTATTTTTTGATGGTACTAAGTTGCACACTTATTTGTTACCAAGATCTTCCCTTTCTCATTAAAAGATGAAGCTAAAACTTGGTTTAACAATTTGTCACCTGGATCTATTACTAGTCCTATGGATTTGGTTAATGCTTTTTTTCAAAAATATTTTCGTGCTAGTGCTCAACATGCTGATGTGCAGGATATCTTTAACTTTGAGCAAATTAAAGGAGAGAAATTACCTGAATCTTGGTCAAGGTTTTGTTCTTTAATAAGAGCTAGCCCTGGCAATCCATTACCTGAAAATGAGCTCCTAGATATATTTTATAATGGACTAACTATTGAATCTAGGACATACATGGATAGTTGTGCTGGTTGTGTTTTCAGGAAAGGAACTCCAGAAGAAGCTGAGGAATTATTGGCTAAAATAGCCAAAAATAATGATGATTGGAATATGCCTGAGCCTACACATACACCGGATCCAACACCCATACCAACACCCAAGAAGAGAGGGATGATTGAATTAAATGATGAAGTGTGAAGGAAGCCAAGATATCTCTTAAAGAGAGGGGTATTAAATCTGAAGATGTGAAGAATTTACCTCCTATAGAAGAATTATGTAAGCCAATTCCTCATCCATCAACAGTTGAGGTACACTCTCTCCAGTATTTTGATAATAGAGATATTCCCTATTCTAAACCACCTGATCAATGCTTAGATGAATTTGATGATTATGTTGTTAAGCAAGATAATTTTAATATGAGAATGCAAAATCATCTTATGGAAAACTCTAGAGCTATTGAAAATTTGCATGCTATTATTGAGAGAACCTCTAATGATGTTAAAATGCTTGTTAAACATTTTCATATGGTTGAAACTCAATTTGATCAACTTACTAAAGTGCAAAAAGATATGCTAGCTAACGCTTCTAGAGAAAAGCATGTTTATGAAATAATTACTAGAAGTGGTATTTCTACTCAGGATCCCTTGTATCCTGAAGGACATCCTAAAAGAATTGAACAAGATTCTCAGAAACCTAAAAACAATAGTTCTCCTTCTAAGAAAAAGAAGAAGAGACATAAAACTATTGTAGAATCTCCTGAACCTGCTAAAGATCCTAATAGTATATCTATTTCTGATGCTGAAACTGAAAGTGGTAATGATAAAAGTGATGCTTATGATAAAGAAGAAACCGTAGCTAACCTGAAAAGCAAACTAAAACTGTCAAGTATACTAAGGAGGATTTCATTGCTAATAAACATGGTAAAGAAATAGAACCTTGGGTAAAAACCAATGCATTTTCCTAATAAAAAACTTAAATCAAACGAAGAAGAACATTATAATAAATTCTGTGTGTGGATGAAACCTTTGTTTTTGCAAATTCCTTTGACTGATGCTATTAAATGGCCTCCTTATTCAAAATATATGAAAGATATTGTCTCTAACAAAAGGAAGATTCCTAATGAGAAAATTTTCACTATGCTCTCTAATTACTCTTTTAATGGTAAGGTTCCAAAGAAGTTTGGAGACCTTGGTATTCCTACTATTTCCTTTTTCCATTAAAAACAATTATGTTAGAACTGCTCTATGTGACTTGGGACCAGGAGTTAGTGTTATGCCTTTCTCTCTTTATAAGAGACTCTCTTTGGAAAATTAATACGTACTGATATATCTTTGCAAATGGATGATAAATGTTATTCCAGTTGGTATATGTGAGAATGTTCCCGTTCAAGTGGCTACTAGTTGTTTGATATTAACTGACTTTGTTGTGTTGGAAATGCCTGAAGATGATGATATGTCCATTATTCTTGGGAGACCTTTTCTTAACACTGCAGGGGTTGTTATTGATTGCAACCAAGAAAAAGTAACCTTCAATGTTAATGATAAATAGCATACTGTTTAATTTCCCAAGAAGATTGATAGAAGATATGGTCTAAACTCAATTGAAAATATTGAGACCATCAAGATTGGAGAATTTTATTGTCCCATTCCAGTACCACCAAAAGAATATGAAATTATTATGATTGGGACTATGTCTATCAAGGTTGAGATAACATAATTATTTAGTGTTAAGCAAAGTTTTGCTTCGTATAAAATTTATTTTGGTAACAAGACTTGATCAACCTTGTTAACAAAGTGATTTTGAATGAAGAGGACAATGTTTTCACTATGTTTTCACCATTCCCACCTTTGTTTTCACCATACCTATTATTGTTTTCACCATTCCACACATGTTTACATAATCCATGCCCTTGTTTTCACCATCCATACTTTTGTTTTCACAGTGATTTCTTTTGTTTTCACCATGTTATGTTTGTTTTCATCACCCATAATTTTGTTTTCACCACTTCCACCTTTGTTTTCTTTGGGTATTTACACATTAGAACGTCTTAGAACCTCTATAGTTCTGGTTTTGGTTTTGTTTTCCACCTTTCCATATTTGTTTTCTGGTTTTAGATTAACTATTAAATTCTGAAAAAACCTCGAAAATATAGTTTCTCGAAAAATTCCAGGAAAATTATAATAAATTTTTACGTCGAAAACGAGGCAGAGAGGCACCTGGGAGACCCACCAGTGAGGCACATCATAGGGTAGCGCGGACAGCCTCCTGGTGGCGCATGGGCATGGTGTGGGGCCCTCCTGGCCCTCCACTTACTCTCTCCCTGCCGAAAATTCCTCTCTCACCCCACAAACTCAAAACATTTCCCGGAACCCGAGTTCTTGCTGTTCTTCCTCGAGATTTTTTGATATCTTTGCTTAGCCCACTATCATTGTTGAAATTTGGTGCATTTGCTCTCCGGTATATGACTCCTCCGATTATCCAAGTAGAATTTTATTTGGTGGAGTATTTCTTGAGTATTTTGGTACTATATGTGATAGATTATGTGAGTTTGCATGCTTGATTTAGGTTGAAATAACATAGTTTGTATGCATGTTTAGCTCTCCTACAAGTCTCTATAGTAGTCTCCACCATATAGTTGCTTGAAATCAATTTTTGTGATGACTGTTGAAAAATTTCAGACATGGACAACCACAACTTTCGAGAAATATTTAGGAGTGATGCACCTAGAAGAACGAGGCCCTCACGTTCATCTACTATATTGAGGCCATCCTATAATGAGGACCTTATTGCACTAAGCATCGATGGTGCAGGGGACGATGGAATTGCTAATTCTTCTAGTTTTCCTTGCTATACATTTTGAGAGGTGCAGGTATACATGATGACTTCTTTGATGCTTATTGAAAGCGTTGGTTTAACCAACTACATGTATGATGAAAGTCCCCAATATGCTATTCTGACAAAACTTTCGCTGAGAGTTTTAGATTTCATAACTCACCATATAACTCACCATATATGGTAGTCCTTTTTCCCTGTCCTTGGAGATTTTTGCAGCATTATAAGTATCAACACCTCCAGGACAACGTGCAAGATTCAGGAGAGGCCCGCCGATCTTATGGATCTCTATCGAGGAGTTACCAATGATGATTTCCGCTCAGCTCAGCGCGGAAGATAAGATATATTCAACTCACTACTATCAGATATTTTACTTACCATGTTGCCACTAGTGTCCTTGGTAGGGAGAACACTAGAAAAATTTCAAACTATCATCTTGCTTTTCTTGTTGCTGCACTTAACCATAGCAACAAGTATAACCTTGGTTCTCTCATTGCTCGCCGCCTAGCTACTAAGGGACCCATTTATGTGGGCACTATTGCTACACGTATAGCAGCTGCTCTAGGATTTCCTATTGCTTCCCATGATGAATTGATAGCGCCTTATAGACTTAATCTTGCTGTCATGAAGTCTCATCATTTTATTACTGCCAACTCTACTGCTGAACATTTAGTATATAGAGTTTTATTTATTGACGGAGATGAGAGGGAAGTCATTTTTCCGCAGCCTGTATTGTTCAAAATTGACAGGGCGCCATGGTCACGCCCGAAGGGAGAGCTGGATGAGCATCTACGCTTGATGGAGTTCCATAGGAAGCATATGAGGCAGAATGCGCCTTTCGAGGACTACACCGTGCAGTACACAGGGGCGTCCTTGAGCACATATCAGGAGAATGACTCATCCTCGGCGAACTACGGGGGCGCCACCTCATGGCCCGCTTGGGATTGATCTCCACTTAGGCCAAAAGCCTAAGATTTGGGAGGTATACCGATATCACACACTGATACGTCCATTTTGCATCACTATTTTATATCATAATTTTCTTTATTCATCTTTATATTTCATGTTATGATGCATCCCTTATGTTATTTTATCTTATTTTGCATGTTTCATAATTTTTGGAGAATAAACACACGGACCAGAAATCTGATGGAAAAAAGCACCGCCGAGATACCATGTTTCAGAAGATCGGAAGAAGAAGGGGGACACCCGGGTGTCTTAGAAGTTCAGAGGAGGAGTCCAGCCAGAAGGGGATCCATAGGGGGCCACCAAGGGCCCACACCATGAGGTGGTGCACCCCTGGCCGCGCCACCAGGTGGTGTGGCCACCCTGGCCCACCCCTGGTGGATATTTTTTTGGCGTACTTGGCCCCCAGGGAACCCTAAGCCTCATACCATCTGTCGAAGAATTATTCCGCTGCCGCCTCGGGGCGGAAAACCCGACTAGAGGAAAGCTCTCTGGCAGGGAGAAATCTACCGGGGAAATTCCTCTCCAGAGAGGGGAAATCACCGCCATCGTCACCGTCATCACTCCGGGCAGCATCAAGATCATCACCATCATCATCACCACCACCAGCACCATCACTCTCATCATCCACCCTCATCCTGTTGTAACAATTAGGGGCCTCTATCGTTGTTTTACATTCGATCTCTCTCCCGGTGTGGATTACTTGTTAGTAGTTGATGCTTGTGATATTTATCGGTGTTTTCACTTTATGACCAGATTGTTATCATCCATTATATCACCTCTGGTCATGATCCATATGATGTCTTGTGAGTAGTTCGTGTTGTTCTGGAGGACATGGGAGAAGTCAAGTTGTTAGTAGTGAAGTAATGTTGAGTAATATTTAATATTTGATATTTAAGTTGTGGTGGTATTCTTCTAGTGGTGTCATGTGAACGTTGACTACATGATACTTCACCATTTATGGGCCTAGGGGAATGCATCGTGTATTTTGCTACTAATTGTGGGGTTGCCGGAGTGACAGAAACCTAAACCCCCGTTAGGAAACCATTACACGAGGGAGCGTAGGATCCCGGAGTTTAAAGTTGTGGCTAGATTTATTTCTTAATTACTTTATTGTAGTTGCGGATGCTTGCAAGGGATATAATCACAAGTATGTATTAGTCTTAGATGGGATGGTACATTAGCATAGGTTCACCCACACAACACTTATCAAAACACCTAAGATTATTCAGCGGCATGGAACAAAAGCACCTAACAAAAACCTCCCGTGTGTCCTCGAGAACGTTTGTTAATCATAAGTAAACCCACCGGCTTGTCCTTTGCTGAAGAAATGATTGGGCCACTTGCTGCAATTATTAATACTGCATTTTATTTACTCGCATTTTATTTATCTGCAATATCAAAAACCCTACAAATCTATCTTTCAGTATTTACAGTTATTCCTTCACCGAAACTGCTTGTCAACACCTTCTGCTCCTCGTTGGGTTCGACACTCTTATTTATCGAAAGTACTACGGTACACCCCCTATACTTGTGGGTCATCAAGACTATTTTCTGGCGCTGTTGCCGGGGAGTGAAGCGCTACTGGGAAGTGGAATCGATAAAGGAAGCTTCTTCTATAAGTGATGTTTTTATTACTGTCTACTGCTTTATGACACTATGTTTGGATCTCCTTTTGAGTCCTTATTTGCGGGCACTGCTGCCACTGCTAGGGTAGTAAGTGACCCACCGCCTGATGATTTGGATCCTTATAAAATACCTATAAAGATTGTTAAACATGTTAGGAATAACTGCTATTCAGGTGATGGAACTGTCCATCCTGGTGATCATTTGCTCTTTTTACATGAATTATGCGAGTTGTTCAAGTGTGCAGGTATTACAATGGGCCAAGCGAAGAGCAAATTATTCTCTATATCATTGACAGTCCGAGCCGCTGAATGGTTCAAACTGCTGAAAAATAGCCGGACTATTAGATGGGAGGAAATTGTGTCTCTCTTTTATTCTAAATTCTACTATCCTCCCAGTGAAATTCATAGAGATCGGAATTATATATATAATGTTTGGCCTCATGACGGAGAGAGTATTGCCCAAGCATGGGGGAGATTGAAGTTACTAATGCTCAAATGCCCCATTCATGAGCTCCCCAGTAATATTGTTATTAATAATTTCTATGCAAGGCTTTCTCTTCATGATAAGGATTTATTGGATGCTTCTTGTTCTGGATCATTTACATGTATGAAGGATGAAGCTAAATGGGATCTTCTTGACCGTATTCAAGAAAACACTGAAGGATGGGAGAATGACAAAGGTAGAAAGTCAGGTATAAATTATGATTATGAATGCATTAAAACTTTTATGTCATCCGATGATTTTCATAATGTTAGTATTGTTTATTGTCTTGATTCTCAAGTTGCTGCAAACTTATATAAGGATTTTTCTTCTTATATTGATATTCCCAAAAAGGAATGGGATAAGTACCATGCACCTTATAAACATATTGTTAACTGTGTTCCTGCTAGAGATATAGAAGTTCATACCGTTGATTCTATTGTGCCTGAACCTTATATTGAGAAAATGCCTTTCCCTGCTAAGGTAAAAGAACATTCCATGTTAGCTAGTGTGGTTTATAAAAGTGCAAGGAAACCTGTAGAACCCGAGGAAAAAATAGCTGTAGAACCTACAGTAGCAATAGTAAACGACCTTGTTTATGAAAATGTAGAAGACGGACACATTATATTTTGTGAAAATGCTTCTAATATTGTCTCTCATCCTAGTAAATCTAGGAAACCTAGTGTTTCTGTGCTATCTGTTAGGATAGGTGATCATTGCTATTATGGTTTGTGTGATATTGGTGCTAGTTCTAATGCTATTCCTTATGATCTTTATAAAGAAATCATGCACGAAATTGGTTCTTGTGAACTTGAAGACATTGATGTGATCATTCAACCTCCTAATAGGGAAACTATTTCTCCGATTGGTATTGTTAGAGATGTGGAGGTCTTATGTGGTAAAACTAAATATCCTGATGATTTTCTAGTACTAGGCACCTCTACTAGTGATACTTGTCCTATTATATTTTTTAGACCTTTCTTAAACACTTGTGGTGCTGTTATAGATTGTAAAAAGGAGAAAATCCTTACAAAGTTTGATGGAGAATCTTATGAATTTAATTTTTCCAAATTTGCTAAAGCACCTTATGAAGCTGAATTACCTAATGAGAATTATAGAGTTGAACAATTGGATGCTATTGCTCTTGCTCCTAACAATCCTTTGCAGCAATACCTGGAAGACCACGAAAGTGATGTCTTTAGGGAAGAAAGAAATGAAATTGAAAATATCTTCCTACATCAGCCAGCGATGCTCAAACATAATTTACCGGTGGAAGACTTGGGTACCACATTACCATCCAAGGAGGACCCTGTTTTTGATTTAAAGCCTTTGCCTGACAATATTAAATATGCTCATATTAATGATAAGAAATTATATCCTGTTATTATTAGTTCTAAACTTTCTAGTAAAGAAGAGGAGAGATTATTGGGAATATTGAAGAAACACAGAGGTGCTATTGGTTATACTCTTGATGATTTGAAGGGGATTTCTCCTGCTATATGTCAGCATGCTATTAATATTGAACCTCATGCACAGCCAGTTGTTGAGCATTAAAGCCGTTTAAATCCTAAGATGAAGGATGTGGTAAGAAATGAGGTATTGAAACTCCTTGATACTGGTATTATTTACCCTATTGCTGATAGTAGATGGGTTAGTCATGTGCATTGTGTCCCTAAGAAAGGAGGGATGACTGTTGTGCCAAATGAAAATAATGAACTTATTCCTCAAAGAGTAGCGGTTGGTTATAGGATGTGCATTGATTTTAGGAAGGTTAACAAAGTTACTAATAAAGATCATTATCCTTTGCCTTTTATTTATCAAACGTTAGAAAAGGTTGTCTAAGAAAACTCATTTCTGCTTTCTTGATGGTTATTCTGGGTTCTCTCAAATTGTTGTTAGGAAGCCTGATCAAGAGAAAACAACTTTCACTTGTCCTTTTGGAACCTATGCTTATGGACGTATGCCTTTTGGTTTATGTAATGCTCCTGCTACTTTTGAAACATGACTGTCTGCTATCTTTCATGGTTTTTGCGAAGAAATTGTGGAAGTCTTCATGGACGATTTCTCCTTCTATGGAACTTCTTTTGATAATTGTTTGCAGAATCTTGATAAAGTTTTGCAGAGATGTGACGAGACTAATCTTTTTCTTAATTTGGAGAAATGCCATTTTATGGTTAATGAAGGAATTGTTCTTCGACATAAAATTTCTGAAAGAGGTATTGAAGTTGATAGAGCTAAAGTTGAAGCTATTGAGAAAATGCCCTGTCCCAGGGATGTCAAAGGTATTCGTAGTATTCTTGGTCATTCTGGTTTCTATAGAAGGTTTATTAAAGATTTCTCTAAAATATCAAAGCCTCTTACTAATCTTCTTCAAAAACATGTACCTTTTGTTTTTGATGAAGATTGTAAAGAAGCTTTTGAAATTTTAAAGAAAGCTCTAATATCTGCCCCTATTGTTCAACCACCCGATTGGAATTTACCATTTGAAATTATCTGTGATGCTAGTGATTATGTTGTAGGTGTTGTTCTTGGACATCGTATAGATAAGAATTTAAACGTTATTCATTATGCTAGTAAAACTCTTGATGCTGCTCAAAAGAATTATGCTACCACTGAGAAAGAGTTCCTAGCTGTAGTTTTTTGCTTGTGATAAATTTAGGCAGTATATTGTTGATTCTAAAGTTACTATTCATACTGATCATGCTGCTATTAATTACCTTATGGAAAATAAAGATGCTAAGCCAAGGCTTATTAGATGGGTGCTTCTTTTACAAGAGTTTGATTTACATATTGTGGATAGGAAGGGTGCTGAAAATCCTGTTGCTGATAATTTGTCCAGATTAGAAAATATCTCTGATGATCCTATTCCTGTTAATGATAGTTTTCCTAATGAACAGTTGGCTGCAATAAAAGTGAGCTCTCAATAGAGTCCATGGTATGCTGATTATGCTAACTTTATTGTTTCCAAGTATTTGCCTCCTACCTTTATAGCTCAGCAAAGAAGAAAATTCTTCTATGATTTGAGGCATTATTTTTGGGATGACCCGCACATATATAAAGAAGGTGTTGATGGTATTATGTGAAGATGTGTTCCTGAAAATGAACAACGAGAGATATTGAGAAAATGTCATAATAGTGCTTATGGAGGAAATCACGCTAGAGATAGAACTGCACATAAGGTTCTACAATCAGGTTTTTATTGGCCTACTCTCTTTAAATATGCAAGAAAGTTTATTTTATCTTGTGATCAATGTCAAAGGGTTGGAAATATTTCTAGACGTAATGGAATGTCTATGAATTATTCTCTTGTCATTGAACCGTTTGATTGTTGGGCTACACTCATATTCTTGTTGTTGTTGATTATGTTACTAAATGGGTAGAAGCTATACCTACTAAAAGTGATGATGGTTAAACCTCATTAAAAATGCTTAAAGACATTATTTTCCCTAGGTTTGGTGTGCCTAGATATCTTATGACTAATGGGGTTTCTCATTTTATTCATGGTAGTTTTAGAAAGACTTTTGATAAATATGATGTTAATCATAGAATTGCCTCACCATATCATCCTCAAAATAGTGGGAAAGTATAATTATCAAATAGAGAAATCAAATCTATCTTGCAAAAGACTGTTAACAAATCTAGAAAAAATTGGGCAAAGAAATTAAATGATGCTCTGTGGGCTTATAGAACTGCTTATAAAAATCCCATGGGAATGTCTCCTTATAAAATGGTTTATGGAAAATCTTGTCACTTGCCCCTAGAATTAGAACACAAAGCTTATTGGGCAGTGAGAGACCTAAATAGAGATTTTAAACTTGCTGGTGAGAAAAGGTTGCTTGACTTAAGTTCTTTAGATGAATGGAGGAGTGAAGCATATGAAAATTCTAAGCTCTTTAAAGAGAAAGTTAAAAGGTGGCATGATAAGAGAATTATTAAAAAATAATTTCATGTTGGTGAGAAAGTGCTATTGTATGGTCTCGTCTCAGATTTTTTGCAGGAAAATTACTCTCGACTTGGGAAGGACCTTTTGTTATCGAAGAGGTATATTGTTCGGGGGCAATTAAAATTGTTTCCCTTGGAGAAAACACTTCGCAAGTGGTAAATGTCCAAACACTCAAGCATTATATTTCTCGAGATCCTTATAATGAAAATGTTGATTGTATTCGAGCCATGATCCCGGAGGAATTTATTAAGAAGCATATTTCAGAAACTGCAGAGTCAGTTTTCGAATAGGTGTCAGTTTTGATAAGAAAACATCCGCGAAACATCTTCCAACTTTTATTTTTACTGTTTTTGGAAAATATGAAACATCACACATAATTTCAAAGGGCATGTTCCAATCAGGAGGTTGAATAATAGGTGCAGTTATTAAGGCTTTCTTTAAAACATTAAAGATTCTATGCAATCATCATTAAAAGAAAATGGAACATACTTTTGCAAAAGATTGGTTAGAGGATTTGATATTTTAGAGAAATCTTTCATGAACCTATAAAAACCTGCATGACCGAGAAAACTTATACCTTTGATATCTCTTGGATATGGTAATTTCTCAATAGCTTCAATTTTTGCTGGGTCAACTTCTATTCCTCTTCCAGAAATACGATGCCCAAGAACAATTCCCTCTGTTACCATAAAGTGACACTTCTCCCAATTAAGAACAAGGTGTTGGTCTTCACAACGCTGCAAAACTTTGTTAAGGTTGAACAAGCAATTATCGAAAGAAGTACCATACACCGAAAAATCATCCATAAAGACTTCCACTATCTTTTCAATATAATCAGCAAATATAGCATTCATGCATCTCTGAAAAGTAGCAGGCGCATTACATAAACCAAAGGGCATTCTCCTATAAGAAAATGTACCATATGGGCAAGTAAAAGTGGTCTTTTCCTGATCATCACTATGAACTGGAATTTGAGAGAAGCCTGAATACCCATCTAAATAACAAAAGTGAGAATGTTTAGATAATCTCTCTAGCATTTGATCAATAAAGGGCAATGGATAATGGTCCTTACGAGTTGCTTTATTTAATTTTCTATAATCAATGCACATTCTATAACCAACAACAGTACGTTGAGCAACAAGTTCATCATCTTTATTAGGAACCACAGTAATTCCACCTTTCTTAGGAACACAATGAACAGGACTAACCCATTTACTATCAGCTATAGGATAAATAATACCAGCCTCTATGAGTCGAATTACCTCCTTTCTTACCACTTCCTTCATTTTTGGATGTAGACGGCGTTGGAAATCAACAACAGGTTTAGCATCTTCTTCCAAATTAATTTTATGCATACATAGAGCTGGACTTATGCCCTTAAGATCATCAAGAGAATAACCAATAGCCTTACGGTGAGCTTTAAGCACATCAAGTAATTTCTCTTCTTCCTCAGCTGAAAGGTTAGCACTAATAATAACAGGATATATATTTTTCTTATCCAAGTATGCATATTTCAGATTTTCAGGCAAAGGCTTTAATTCAAAACTAGGATCTCCTTTAGGAGGTGGGAGTACTCCTAGATTATCAGGTGGGATATGCAATTGTAATTGTGGAGGTTGCTGCCATAATATTTGTTCTAAAGCTTCTTTTTCTGCATCATTAAATGGCTCTTCCTGATTAAGCATATAACGTTCCACCACGTCTGATGAAGCTACAACTATATGAGAAAGAGTTTCAATTATATCTTTAGATTTTGGTTCTTTCTTAGCAGGTTTATCAGCAAATTTAGAAAAAATAAATTCAAGTTTCTCTCCAGCACATTCAATAAACACCCTTTCTCTAGGCAAATCAATTTCAGCACCAACAGTATGTAAGAAAGTTCTACTAAATATAATAGGACAGAAAGAAGCTTGTGGACAACCAAGCACAATAAAATCAGTAGGATATTTTATTTTCCCTACCAATACTTCAACATCTCTAACAATTCCAAAGGGACTAATATAATCTTTATTAGCAAGCTGAATGGTCATACCTGTTTCTTCCATGGTGATAGGATCAATATCAGGCTTAATTTCTTGATAGAGAGAATATGGAATGACACTATTGCTTGCTCCAATATCACATAAACCATGATAACAAGAAGTCCCAATAGAGCATGATATAATTGGCTTACCAACTTTGGATGAATTCTCTTTAATAACTTTGGTAGAATCTTCACATAAATAAACATCAACATGATCTTCTTCATTTAATTGCTTAATAATAGAGACTTGGTTCTTGACTTCCACCTGTTCTTTAGGTTGAGAACATCTCTTTCTACTTTTGTCAGCAACAGCAATAAGCAAATTCTCTTTAACTTTTCCAGGATAGGGAGGTGGTTCAATATATTCTTATATTACTACAGATGACACTAGTGTTTCTTTAATAAATTTAGGGACAACAATAGAAGATTAAACAGGTTCAACATAATAATCAAAGCCACTTTTAGGAATTCGAATGTGCTCAGCAAATTTATTAGCTATTTCAATTGCAGCATATGGATCAAGACCAAAATCTTTAATAACATTCTTGAATAAAATAGAACTAGAGAAAATTTCTACACATGAATATCCATAATCAAAATAAGCTTCATTACCTTTGTCTAGGTCCCAATATTCAGAGTTCTTCGAAATAATTTCCAATAAATTCCAAGCTTCTTCTGTAGTATTATTTGTTAAGCTTCCACCAGATGAACCATCCAAATATTGCTTTAGCCTATCAGGTAGTCTCACATAAAAGTTTATCAATATAAGTTTATTTGTGAGATCATGACAAGGATTCTTACGAAGGAGGTCCTTAAGCCTCCCCCAAGCTTGAGTAATACTCTCTCCAAGGTGTGGCCAAAAATTAAATATAAAGTAACGGTTCTCATAAGCCTCTTTAGGAGTAAAATATTTAAGAAAGAAAACCTTCATAAAAGTATCCCAATTATGTGTAATTTCTTCATCCAGGGACATATACCATTTTCGAGCATCACCAGTTAAGGACTGGTACAATAACTTGCATTTTACCTCCTCCTCAGAAATAGCCTTGAGCCTAATTAGCCCACATATATCCTCAATAGCCCGTATGTGATCACTTGCAGCCTTTGTTCCATCCCCTGCAAAATACTCATTCCTAAAAGCTTTAACAAATTCAAGGGGAATAATATAACCATCATCATGAGGTGCTTTTTCAACAACTTTAGGTTTAATAGCATAAGCACTCTCATATAAAGCAAGTTTCAGCGAAGCATCTCTCATAAAAGCCATAATAATAACAGTATGCAACAACAAGTAAAATTCAGCTTTCAAGTTTCCTTACCAAACTTCTTACCAATAGCGCTACTCTCCCCGGCAACGGCGCCAGAAAAGTGTCTTGATGGCTCCCAAGTACAGGAGATCAATTGTAGTACTTTTCGAATTAGAAAGGTTGTCGAACCCACGAGGAGCAGAAGGAATTGGTAAGTAGAATAGGAAAGGAATAATAAAACCAACAGGTGTTTTTGTGTTTTAATTGTGTAGTGCAAGTAAAGTAAAATGCGGAAAGTAAATTGCAGCAAGTAGTAGGTCTCAATGAGAGACAAAGCCCAATCCTCTAATGTGCAAGAGGACAAGCTCAAGTGTGTGTTTGTGTCTTATATGTGGAAAACGTTCCCGAGGGCTGCACGGATTTAGCTGGCATAGTGATTCATTGCATAACATGTTTGTATATCTTGTCTAGTTTTAATCTTCTTCGGACGGAGCCACAAATAGGAATAGCTAAATAAATAAAATATCACCCCTTATGATGGATCACGTGGCCAATTAAATGACAGCACGAGAATTATTAAGACATGATGTCCCACCATAGCTCTAAGGTCCCCGATACAAGTACCCTCATAATGCAATTCAACGACTCTGTCTCAAGTTCCTGTCACCTAAAGACATCATCACGTCACTACACTACGGTGTTCTCCTATGAGCCCATGTAGGTGAAGTGTTGTACAGTCGACGTTCGTACAACACCATCATAGAATCACATAAAAGATAAATACTAGACCAAATAACAACTCATCTTATGTAACAAATCATTGCCAATTCATCCTATGCCCTCAGGAACATGCGGGAACTACTCACAACGTGCAAACATGATCATGTATGGTGACATATGTGGTACAACACAATCTGAAACAATGGATCCACCACCAAATAATGACAAGTACTCAATCCCAAACATGCAACGGAGTACAATAACACGTATCTAGGGTGTAGCAATGATCAAACTATGAGGGGAACGAAGTGGATCACGGTGATGGTGATGGTGGAGATGCAGGTGCTGGTGAGGATGGTGATGGAGATGCCTCCTCCTACGCCAAGGAGGAGATGGGGATGAAGATGGGGATGATTTCCCCCTTCTCCGGAGCTCCGGAGCAGCAGGATCTGTCTCCCCCGCGGAGAGTTTCGAGAGTTTCGCCGCCCTGGAGGCTCCGTCTCGTCTCGGGAAAATTAGGGTGTTCGTTTTCGGGGAAGACGGAGTCGTCAGCAAAAAGACCTCGGGGAGGAGGTGCTGTGGGCCCATTTGGGGGCCCCACACGCGGCCAGAGAATCTGGCCGCGTGGGCTACCCCCTTTTGGGCCTCCTGGCCCTCCTCCTTTGTGTATTGTGCCCACGGCCTTTCTCCCGGAGAAAAACTGACAGGGTTTCTTTCCTTTCGCAATTTGGATACATGTAGCTCCTGAAACATCAAAAACATGAAAACAGGTGTTTTCTGACACCCAGAAATTAAATACCAAAAATAGGGACTTTGTAGGAAAGTCCCATAAAATCATCTAAAACATGCAAAACAATGACATAACATTGATAAAACATCCCAATAATGCCTATATGGAGGGTATAAATGATGATATAAAATGCACGTATCAACTCCCCCAAGCTTAAACCTTTGCTCGTCCTCGAGTAAATAAGGACATAGATCATTACATGCATCAATGGACTTATGGTTGATAAATAAATACGGGCATTGTATCATCATCATGTTCAATTATAATGCAAGATGAATGAATAGAACTCATACACATAAGGATAACATATTCGAAGCTCTAGCAAACACCCCATACTTTTGAAAGCAAATAACCATTGTATGTTGGACAATCGAATTATACTCTTTAATTCAGAGAAAGATAAATGAGTAGAGGTAAAACATCATCAAGTCTCATTTAGTTTCCAAACTATTCAGCTTAAATTACTAATTGTAATGTGGCATCCATTGGGCTAAGACTCTCATTGCCCCTTTATCATTAGCATCTTAATTCATGAATGTTGAAGTAATGTGGTTGACAAGGTGTTGGTTGAATGTCTCATGCCCCGTGAGTGTGAAAACCTACTCCATGATTACTCAACTTAAGATTCCTAATAAGCTTTGTACAATCATAATAAGTATTAATGACATCATAGAGAATTGCAAAGAGGTACCTCTTGCCCCATGACATAGAAACCAGCCCATGTCACAATAACAATATGAACAAACGGAGTAGACTCATCATCCTTTTTTATTTCATTCACTATATGCATAGCTTCTTATTTTATTGTAGGATGTGTTTGTAGAGTCCACTCTAGCTGTAAGTAAATTTCCACCATGATCAAGCATGGCTTGGGTTAGCGGCCCAATGCAATTTCTCTAGTCATATATACTTACTCATCAAAACTTACTATTCCTCTATTTCATTTCGGCATGGCAGGAGTCCAAAAACAAAAGCACATGACATCAACTAAATATAAAATTTCTTTGTGCAATGTTGAAAGCTTTTCACGTGATGCACATGTTAGCCAACTCCCAACCAAAATCCTTGTCAAGCACAAAACTTTTAGCTCCCATTAATGGGTCATGTTTGTTAAGTGCAATAGAAATAAATGTGTGCATTCAAAAGTTCGTGAGAGTCTTATCCCAAATTCAGCCCATGCCAATTAATAACATAAGCATCTTAATTTAGAGCATAAATGAAACTATAACATGGTGAACATGCTCGGAATAGCCATTAAGATAATAGATAGATAGTGGATTTATGTCATATTGAGATAATTCTACAATTGTCCAACACACTCAAGTTAATTAATTTCAAGGCAAGATGTGATTGAAACCTCTAAATATGCCATGCTCATTTGCATGAGTGTTACCCATAAATCCCCAAAACAAGGGAATCATGCATGACACCATACTTTATTATTCATTGATAAACCATAAGACGGGGATGCATGATAATGCTCAATGAGCTCACTCAAGCCTAAACGAAAACGATAACTAGATAATAAAAGCAAGACACACCAAAACTAGATAGACATGATAAAGCTGATAAAAGACGGGGGATAGGTGAAACTCCCCCAAGCTTAGATGGTTGCGGTAATTTCTTCATTCTCCCTTCTTCTCGTACTCAGCCCACCACTCTTTCCTCTTCTTGTCGTAATCTTCCTTCCACTCTTCCTGCTTCCATGGAAAAGGCCTTCCAGTATGGAAGGACATGGGTGGATCATTGTACCTGAGAGTGGCAGCTTCTGCAATCTTCTTGAAACGTTCTTCATACTCACAGTTCTGGTTCTCCATGTCCCACATCAGATCTTGGTACCTATCCATCTCTGATATGACACGCAGATACCTAGTCCCCAGGTCCTTGATCCTCTCCTCGTACTCCTCTATCTTCTTCTCCAGCTCCAGATTCATGAAGTGGTGGGCATCAAGGCTGCGTTCAACAATAGAGTTATACCTGAAAACTGTTTGTTCCAGAGCCTCCAGCCTCTCCTCCAGCGTGCCTTCGGTCTTGGGAGCCTTCACCTCCTCCATGAGAAACACACCATCCTTCAAGGTCAGGGTTTTCATGGGGGTCATCACGGAGTTGAGGTAATGGTTCACAATGCCTCCCTTGGGTGGATCTTCCCCCCTAGGTTGGATCCGGAGCTTGACATGGCTAAACCCTGGCAGACAGAAACAACAGAAACAAAGATCACGCGAGAACTCTCGGTGCGGGATTAGATCGACAAAATGGGGTATATATTGACGGTTTTTAGGGTAAGACGAAGTGTCGGAGTCGAAAACGAGACGGAACGGGACTCCGGGGTGGAAAAGGGGTACCTCCACGCGGCCATGGAATCTGGCCGCGTGTGGGATCCTCTTTTCCCCCTCGAGGTACAATTCCTTCCAATTTTCTTGTCCCACATGTTAATTTCCATAAAAATGAGTTCCGTAAGTTTTCACGCAATTCCGAGAAACTTCCAAACACAATTATTGTAAATTATTGAATTTGGGTTTCTGAAACTGCAGGATCCCTTACAATTACCTCCTCCGGTGTCATTAACTTTATCTCCTCGATGGTTCCTATGAAGCTCTTTCCTGCAATATAATGTTTTAGGCGTTGTCCATTGACCACTTGAGGTTTACCTTTCATATCACCGTGAAGACGGATGGCCCCCGAACGGTATACCTCCTGTACTACCAATGGACCCTGCCATTTTGGAGCTAATTTCCCTGCAGAAAACTTAAAACGAGAGTTGTACAATAGGACTTGATCACCTACTTTAAATTCCTTTCTTTAAATTTTCTTGTCATGCCAAATTTTAACTTTCTCTTTAAACAATTTTGCACTTTCATATGCTTCATTCCTCCATTCATCTAATAGATTTAGGTCAAGCAATCTCTTCTCCCCCGCTGTTTTTAAATCAAAATTTAATTTCTTAATAGCCCATCTAGCTTTATGTTCTAATTCAACGGGTAAATGACATGCTTTTCCATAAACCATTTTATAAGGAGACATACCCATAGGATTTTTATAAGCAGTTCTATAAGCCCACAATGCATCATTAATTTTAAGTGGCCAATCGGATCTAGCTCTGTTTACTGTTTTCTCTAAAATAAGTTTAATTTCCCTATTACTTAATTCAACTTGTCCACTAGTTTGAGGATGATAGGGTGATGAAATTCTATGATTAACATTATATTTTGCCAATGTTTTTCTAAGAACACCATGCATAAAATGAGATCCACCATTAGTAATTAAAAATCTAGGAACACCAAATCTAGGGAAAATAATTTCTTTAAGCATTTGCATGGCTGTGGCATGGTCTTCACTCTTAGTAGGAATTGCTTCTACCCATTTTGTAACATAATCAACAGCAACCAAAATGTGAGTATGTTTTGTACTAGATGCAGGAAATGGTCCCATAAAGTCAAAACCCCACACATCAAATGGTTCAAGTGGTAATGTATAGTTCATAGGCATTTCATTCCTTCTACCAATGTTTCCTACTCTTTGACATTTATCACAAGTTTTAATATATTCACCACAATCCTTGAATAGAGTAGGCCAATAAAAACCACATTGTAATACCTTTGCTGCAGTACGATCTCCTGTATGATGTCCTCCATAGGGACTGTCATGACAATCTCTTATAATAGCCTGCTGTTCATGCTCAGGTACACAACGTCTAATAATGCCATCAACACTTTTCTTATACAAGAATGGATCATCCCAAAAATAATGTCTAGGGTCATAAAATAATTTCTTTCTTTGCTGGTAAGTAAATTGTGGTGGCATAAATTTCCCAACAATAAAATTTGCATAATTGGCAAACCAAGGAGATGCAACTTTAGCACTAGAAACACTAACAAGGGCAAGTTGTTCATTAGCAAAACTATCATTAATAGGAATAGGATCATCAGGTATATTTTCCATTCTAGAAAGATGATCAACTACGGGATTATCTTCTCCTTTCCTATCTACTATGTGTAAATCAAATTCTTGCAACAAAAGTACCCATCTTATTAGCCTAGGCTTAGCATCTTTCTTATTCGTCAAATATTTAATAGCAGAATGATTAGAGTGCACAGTGACTTTTGAATCAATTATGTAAGATCTAAATTTATCACATGCAAATATTACCGCTAAAAATTCCTTTTCAGTTGTAGCATAATTTCTTTGAGCACCATCTAGTGTTTTACTAGCGTAGTAAATAACATTCAATTTCTTATCAACCCTTTGGCCTAAAACATCTCCAACTGCATAATCACTAGCATCACACATAATTTCAAAGGGCAAGTTCCAATCAAGAGGTTGAATAATAGGTGCAGTTATTAAGGCTTTCTTTAAAACATTAAAGGATTCTATGCAATCATCATTAAAAGAAAACGGAGCATCCTTTTGCAAAAGATTGGTTAGAGGCTTTGATATTTTAGAGAAATCTTTAATGAACCTACGATAAAAACCTACATGACCGAGAAAACTTCTTATACCTTTGATATCTCTTGGATATGGTAATTTCTCAATAGCTTCAATTTTTGCTGGGTCAACTTCTATTCCTCTTCCAGAAATACGATGCCCAAGAACAATTCCCTCTGTTACCATAAAGTGACACTTCTCCCAATTAAGAACAAGGTGTTGGTCTTCACAACGCTGCAAAACTTTGTTAAGGTTGAACAAGCAATTATCGAAAGAAGTACCATACACCGAAAAATAATCCATAAAGACTTCCACTATCTTTTCAATATAATCAGCAAATATAGCATTCATGCATCTCTGAAAAGTAGCAGGTGCATTACATAAACCAAAAGGCATTCTCCTATAAGCAAATGTACCATATGGGCAAGTAAAAGTGGTCTTTTCCTGATCATCACTATGAACTGGAATTTGAGAGAAGCCTGAATACCCATCTAAATAACAAAAGTGAGAATGTTTAGATAATCTCTCTAGCATTTGATCAATAAAGGGCAATGGATAATGGTTCTTACGAGTTGCTTTATATAATTTTCTATAATCAATGCACATCCTATAACCAACAATAGTCGGTTGAGCAACAAGTTCATCATCTTTATTAGGAACCACAGTAATTCCACCTTTCTTAGGAACACAATGAACAGGACTAACCCATTTACTACCAGCTATAGGATAAATAATACCAGCCTCTATGAGTCGAATTACCTCCTTTCTTACCACTTCCTTCATTTTTGGATGTAGACGGCGTTGGAAATCAACAACAGGTTTAGCATCTTCTTCCAAATTAATTTTATGCATACATAGAGCTGGACTTATGCCCTTAAGATAATCAAGAGAATAACCAATAGCCTTACGGTGATCTTTAAGCACATCAAGTAATTTCTCTTCTTCCTCAGCTGAAAGGTTAGCACTAATAATAACAGGATATATATTTTTCTTATCCAAGTATGCATATTTCAGATTTTCAGGCAAAGGCTTTAATTCAAAACTAGGATCTCCTTTAGGAGGTGGGAGTACTCCTAGATTATCAGGTGGGATATGCAATTGTAATTGTGGAGGTTGCTGCCATAATATTTGTTCTAAAGCTTCTTTTTCTGCATCATTAAATGGCTCTTCCTGATTAAGCATATAACGTTCCACCACGTCTGATGAAGCTACAGCTATATGAGAAAGAGTTTCAATTATATCTTTAGATTTTGGTTCTTTCTTAGCAGGTTTATAAGAAAATTTAGAAAAATTAAATTCAAGTTTCTCTCCAGCACATTCAATAAACACCCTTTCTCTAGGCAAACTCAATTTCAGCACCAACAGTATGTAAGAAAGGTCTACCAAATATAATAGGACGGAAAGAATCTTGTGGACAACCATGCACAATAAAATCAGTAGGATATTTTATTTTCCCTACCAATACTTCAACATCTCTAACAATTCCAAAGGGACTAATATAATCTTTATTAGCAAGTTGAATGGTCATACCTGTTTCTTCCATGGTGATAGGATCAATATCAGGCTTAATTTCTTGATAGAGAGAATATGTAATGACACTATTGCTTGCTCCAATATCACATAAACCATGATAACAAGAAGTCCCAATAGAGCATGATATAATTGTCTTACCAACTTTGGATGAATTCCCTTTAATAAATTTGGTAGCATCTTCACATAAATAAACATCAACAGGATCTTCTTCATTTAATTGCTTAATAATAGAGACTTGGTTCTTGACTTCCACCTGTTCTTTAGGTTGAGAACATCTCTTTCTACTTTTGTCAGCAACAGCAATAAGCAAATTCTCTTTAACTTTTTCAGGATAGGGAGGTGGTTGAATCTATTCTTCTATTAATACAGATGACACTGGTGTTTCTTTAATAAATTTAGGGACAACAATAGAAGATTTAACAGGTTCAACATAATAATCAAAGCCACTTTTAGGAATTCGAATGTGCTCAGCAAATTTCTTAGCTATTTCAATT
This sequence comes from Alopecurus myosuroides, assembly GCA_028641055.1. Lineage (NCBI taxonomy): Eukaryota > Viridiplantae > Streptophyta > Magnoliopsida > Poales > Poaceae > Alopecurus > Alopecurus myosuroides. The sequence goes on from CM054060.1 coordinate 108,396,455, forward strand.
GCAACATATGGATCAAGACCAAAATCTTTAATAACATTCTTGAACAAAATAGAACTAGAGAAACTTTCTACACATGAATATCCATAATCAAAATAAGCTTCATTACCTTTGTCTAGGTCCCAATATTCAGAGATCTTCGAAATAATTTCCAATAAATTCCAAGCTTCTTCTGCAGTATTATTTGTAAAGCTTCCACCAGATGAACCATCCAAATATTGCTTTAGCCTATCAGGTAGTCTCACATAAAAGTTTATCAATATAAGTTTATTTGTGAGATCATGACAAGGATTCTTACGAAGGAGGTCCTTAAGCCTCCCCCAAGCTTGAGTAATACTCTCTCCAAGGTGTGGCCAAAAATTAAATATAAAGTAACGGTTCTCATAAGCCTCTTTAGGAGTAAAATATTTAAGAAAGAAAACCTTCATAAAAGTATCCCAATTATGTGTAATTTCTTCATCCAGGGACATATACCATTTTCGAGCATCACCAGTTAAGGACTGGTACAATAACTTGCATTTTACCTCCTCCTCAGAAATAGCCTTGAGCCTAATTATCCCACATATATCCTCAATAGCCCGTATGTGATCACTTGCAGCCTTTATTCCATCCCCCGCAAAATACTCATTCCTAACAGTTTTAACAAATTCAAGGGGAATAATATAACCATCATCATGAGGTGCTTTTTCAACAACTTTAGGTTTAATAGCATAAGCACTCTCATATAAAGCAAGTTTCAGCGAAACATCTCTCATAAAAGCCATAATAATAACAGGATGCAACAACAAGTAAAATTCAGCTTTCAAGTTTCCTTACCAAACTTCTTACCAATAGCGCTACGCTCCCCGGCAACGGCGCCAGGAAAGTGTCTTGATGGCTCCCAAGTGCAGGAGATCAATTGTAGTACTTTTCAAATTAGAAAGGTTGTCGAACCCACGAGGAGCAGAAGGAACTGGTAAGTAGAATAGCAAAGGAATAATAAAAGCAACAGGTGTTTTTGTGTTTTAATTGTGTAGTGCAAGTAAAGTAAAATGCGGAAAGTAAATTGCAGCAAGTAGTAGGTCTCAATGAGAGACAAAGCCCAATCCTCTAATGCGCAAGAGGACAAGCTCAAGTGTGTGTTTGTGTCTTATATGTGGAAAACGTTCCCGAGGGCTGCACGGATTTAGCTGGCATAGTGATTCATTGCATAACATGTTTGTATATCTTGTCTAGTTTTAATCTTCTTCGGACGGAGCCACAAATAGGAATAGCTAAATAAATAAACTATCACCCCTTATGATGGATCACGTGGCCAACGAAATGACAGCACGAGAATTATTAAGACATGATGTCCCACCATAGCCTTATGCTCTAAGGTCCCCGATACAAGTACCCTCATAATGCAATTCAACGACTCTGTCTCAAGTTCCTGTCACCTAAAGACATCATCACGTCACTACACTACGGTGTTCTCCTATGAGCCCATGTAGGTGAAGTGCTGTACAGTCGACGTTCGTACAACACTATCATAGAATCACATAAAAGATAAATACTAGACCAAATAACAACTCATCTTATGTAACAAATCATTGCCAATTCATCCTATGCCCTCAGGAACATGCGGGAACTACTCACAACGTGCAAACATGATCATGTATGGTGACATATGTGGTACAACACAATCTGAAACAATGGATCCACCACCAAATAATGACAAGTACTCAATCCCAAACATGCAACGGAGTACAATAACACGTATCTAGGGTGTAGCAATGATCAAACTATGAGGGGAACAGAGTGGATCACGGTGATGGTGATGGTGGAGATGCAGGTGCTGGTGAGGATGGTGATGGAGATGCCTCCTCCCACGCCAAGGAGGAGATGGGGATGAAGATGGGGATGATTTCCCCCTTCTTCGGAGCTCCGGGGCAGCAGGATCTGTCTCCCCCGCGAAGAGTTTCAAGAGTTTCGCCGCCCTAGCGGCTCCGTCTCGTCTCGGGAAAATTAGGGTGTTCGTTTTCGGGGAAGACGGAGTCGTCAGCAAAAAGACCTCGGGGAGGAGGTGTTGTGGGACCCATTTGGGGGCCCCAGTCGCAGCCAGGGAATCTGGCCGCATGGGCTACCCCCTTTTGGGCCTCCTGGCCCTCCTCCTTTGTGTCTTGTGCCCACGGCCTTTCTCCCGAAGAAAAACTGACAGGGTTTCTTTCCTTTCGCAATTTGGATACCTGTAGCTCCTGAAACATCAAAAACATGATAACAGGTGTTTTCTGACACCCAGAAATTAAATACCAAAAATAGGGACTTTGTAGGAAAGTCCCATAAAATCATCTAAAACATGCAAAACAATGACATAACATTCATAAAACATCCCAATAATGCCTATATGGAGAATATAAATGATGATATAAAATGCACGTATCAGGAGGTGATGCGTATGCTTATGTTCGCAATTGAAGATCTGAAGAAATCAATTGATAAGCTCATCGAGAAGGACTCACCACCACCACCGAAGAAATAATTTGTCATTGGTTTTGGCATCCCCTCAGCTTGTTCCAAGCTTGGGGGAGTGTCGCGGTATCAGATCACTATCTTTCATCTTTTTACTTTTTAAGTAGAGTCATATCATGAGTAGAGAAGTTATCATATAGGATTGTTTGAAGTATGGAAGTGTCTCTCCTTAGTTGGTCATCGTTCTATCCGTTGGTGTGAGTTGCCGGTTTGAAATATTAATTAGAATTTTCATCATTTACTTTCTACACACCTTATTTAGTTTTCAATTTCTGTCATATGGTTGAGCTTGTTGTTAGTATTTGGTGTCACTCTGGAGATCATCAAGTTAATCTAGTTGGTTTTGGCAAACTTAGCTTGGGTCAGTAGAATATTTTGAGATGCTAGTATAAGAAAGAGGAATTTGCCTATTAGCTCATAAACTTAGTATTCACAAGTTAAGATCGTTTGTGCTTTCAATAAAGATTGCATGATTGGTTTCATCATATGTATATTTGTTTGTTTTCCCTCAACTCTTATGCTTGCTACCCAGCCTTGCTAGCCAAAAACCTTGTACTGAGAGGGAATGCTTCTCGTGCATCCAAACCTTGAGCCCCAAAACCTTTCCATTTGTGTCCACCATACCTTACTACATGTGGTATTTCACCGCCACTCCAAGTATATTTCTCATGTGTTACCTTGAAAACGTTCAAAATTATCCCTGTTTTGTATTCCTGTTTTAGCTCACGAGGATGCAAATAGAGAATATTTATCTCACTTGTTGATTGGACTCACACACCTGGACTAGTGGCTTCATCCTCTTATCCAAATGTTAGAAGAGCTGGCAGCGGGGTTCCCAACCCCAAATAATAATACAAATTCTCTTCACTCTTTTTGCCCCTGATTTATTAGTCAAAGCATAATTGTGTAAACAAACGAGAAAGAGGGATGACCTTCTATACCAGTTGCGTCCTTCTATGGGAGCCGCTCTTGTGAAGTCTAGTTGGCTTGTGACGTACTGTATTTTCTATTTGCCATTCGTTGACATAAACATACACCTCTATCAAAATTTAGACACTCCTCAACGGTTTGTGATTGTTGGCAGGAACCCGAGGATTCGGTTAGCCATGGTTTGTGTAAGATGGATGAGAGGAGTTTCATGCATTTTATAACTCTGTTTATTAAAATAAGAGCACTAGCACATGAGTGATCAATGCTTCTCTCTGCGAAGGGCCTATCTTTTATTTTTATGTTAATTCAGTAAACCTACTTCCTTCTGTCTCCAGCAAGCATTTGAGTTGTTGTGATCTCACCATCTATATGTTGATTTATTCAATCATGTGTTCTATCCTTCTTTGTTTAGCACATGCTTTATTATCTGAATGAATATTACTTTGAAAGCTATGAATCACCGTAAAAGGATTGTTATAATTAAACATGTTAGGCTCTACAATATAAGCCTTGTTATAAAGACTTCACCTAAGATAAGTATGATATCATTAAATGTTCTCTGACCAAGAACAAAGTTTGCCATCACCAATTTTGATTCTCTCTTTTGCACCTTTGTTTGTGACTTCCATTACTCGTTTCAAGTTAAGTTATATGAGAGGAAGTTGATGTCTATAATCATTGGTGTATAGATAAATGTGATGCTTCTTGTCCGTATTTTATTGATCGACTCTTCACTCCATAAACATGTGGTCGTGTTTACTGAGTTCAGTTTCGCTTGGGGACAAGCGAGGTCTAAGCTTGGGGGAGTTGATACGTCCATTTTGCATTACTATTTTATATCATAATTTTCTGTTATTCATCGATATATTTCATGTTATGATGCATCCCTTATGTTATTTTATCTTATTTTGCATGTTTCATAATTTTTGTAGAATAAACACCGGGACCAGAAATCTGATGGAAAAAGCACCGTCGAGATACCATATTTCAGAAGATCAGAAGAAGAAGGGGTACACCCGGGGTTTCTTAGAAGTTCAGAGGAGGAGTCCAGCCAGAAGGGGAGCCATAGGGGGCGACCAGGGGCCCATGCCATGAGGTGGCGTGCCCCCTAGCCGCGCCACCATGTGGTGTGGCCACCCTGGCCCACCCCTAGTGGATATTTTTGGCGTACTTGGCCTCCAGGGAACCCTAAGCCTCATACCATCATCGAAGAATTATTCCGCCGCCGCCTCGGGGCCAAAAACACCCGAGAGAGAAAAGCTCTCTGGCAGGGAGCAATCTACCGGGGAAATTCCTCTCCGGGGAGTGGAAATCACCGCCAACGTCACCGTCATCACTCCGGGCATCATCAAGATCGTCAGCATCATCATCATCACCACCAGCACCATCACCCTCATCATCCACCGTAATCCCGCTGTAACAATTAGGGGCCTCTGTCGTTATTTTACATTAGATCTCTGTGTGGATTACTTGTTAGTAGTTGATGATTGTGAGATTTATCGGTGTTTGCACTTTATGACCAGATTGTTATCATCCATTATATCACCTCTGATCATGATCCATATGATGTCTTGTGAGTAGTTCGTGTTGTTCTTGAGGACATGGGAGAAGTCAAGTTGTTAGTAGTGAAGTAATGTAGAGTAATATTTAATGTTTGATATTTAAGTTGTGGTGGTTGATGGGGGGATAGTAACCCGGTAGGCCAACTCCAAGGTGTAACCCGGCCCAAAGGACGGTGCGCGGGATCCGGCTAAGGATAAAGAAACTTCTGGAAGGCCCAAAGTTTGTAGGCCTCGTAACCCGGATTGTGGGTTGCGATAAGGAAAGCTAGGGTTTGTAAGTAGAGTTCGGATATGATTCAAGTTGCGCCTTGGAGGGCAAGCCAGGGGGGTACGGGTACTTTATAAACCGGCCCCTAGGCTTAGCTTGAGAGAGATTCACGAAATAATCATATCACCTATTATCGAGTATCCAGTATAACCTGAGAGCCATATTCGAGGCTCGGCGAGTTGAGAGCCGATTCCTAGATCGCTTATCATCATCATGTTCTCTTTCGAGCTAAACCCTCTCCCAAATACCTGTGTCGACTTACCCCAAGATCAGTTACCTCTGGTAACATCTGCCGTGATCATCCCACGACAGTTGGCGCCCACCGTGGGGCCTGCGTCCAAAGGTGTTTACATCACGGGAGAAGCTCGGAAAAGCATGAGGAACCTCGCCGTCGGAGAAATCTACGTCAACGGCGAAGGAGAAAGGATGGTGGACGATTCCGGCTGGGAGCTAGAGTCGGATCACCTCGAATCCGGATCTACTGTGACGATCGGCCAGATCCGTATCTTCATCGGTATGGTACGTACGCCCGATTTAAAAGGACAATATCATGTGCATGTTACAGGGACTTCTAGAAGGGGCAAAGAAGCACTAAAACAAGCGGCGAATTCAGTTTCCTCGGCCGTTCCGGGATACTTGAGATGGGCGGAGCAAGAGGTAACGTGGAGCAGAAGGGATCACCCGGGAGGAATAGAACGCCCCGGAATCTTGGCATTGGTGGTTGCGCCGCAGGTCAATGGTTACGAATTGAAAAAGGTCTTGATGGATGGCGGGAGCAGCATCAACATCCTGTATTGGGAAACCTTCTTGCGCATGAACCTCAAGGAATCTCAGCTGCAGAAAAGTTCAACAGTCTTTCATGGAATCGTACCGGGTCATTCGGCGCGCCCTGAAGGAAAAATTACATTGGAGGTTGCTTTCGGGGAGTCAGTGGATAATTATCGAGTGGAGTGGCTCACGTTTGAGGTGGTCAAGTTGCATAGTCCTTATCATGCGCTGTTCGGAAGGCCGGCTTACGCTAAGTTCATGGCTAGGCCGTGTTATGTATATTTGTAGCTAAAGATTCCGGGCCCTAAACAGACCATCACTATACATGGGAGTCGGGATATAGCCGCTGAGTGCGATGAAGGAGATTCAGTGATGGCAGAGCAAGCTTGCAGAAAGGAAGAACTCAAATATTACCGGTCTCAGGTGGATCAGGGTGATGGCACAGCATTGAGAAGGCCAGATTCCGAGGACGAAAGAGTAAAATTCAAGGCGGCACAGGACACCAAGAAAATAGATTTTGTGGAAGACGATCCCACCAAGCAGTTCACTATAGGGTCTAACTTGGAAAGCGGGCAAGAAAAGGCACTTGTGGAGTTCATTCGTTCAAATGCGGACGTGTTTGCTTGGACACCCAGCGACATGCCGGGTATCCCCACCGAGTTGGCAGAGCATAGTCTGCATGTAGATCCCAAGTCTAGACCAGTGAAGCAGGGTTTGAGAAAAATGAATGAGGAAAGAAGAAGAGCTATAGGTGAGGAAATCGCGCGACTATTAGCTGCAGGCTTCATCATGGAAGTGTTTCACCCAGACTGGTTGGCGAATCCGGTTCTTGTGATGAAAAAAACGAATGAATGGAGGATGTGCATCGATTTCACAAGTCTCAACAAGCATTGTCCGAAGGATCCGTTCGCACTACCAAGGATAGACCAAATCATAGACGCGGTAGCCGGGAGTGACTTGCTGTGTTTCTTGGACGCATATTCGGGATATCACCAAATTAAACTCAAAAGGGAGGATTGGGAGAAAACGTCGTTCATAACCCCTTTTGGGGCCTTCTGCTACAAAACCATGACGTTTGGATTAAAGAACGCGGGCGCAACCTACCAGCGGTGCATTCAGAAGTGCTTCGAAGACTAAATTGGACGCAATGTGCATGCTTATGTGGATGATGTGGTCATCAAGACCCGGAAGGCTGAGACATTCATAGACGATCTAAAAGAGACGTTCAAAAACCTAAGAAGATATCAGATGAAGCTCAACCCGACAAAGTGTGTGTTTGGGGTGCCAGCTGGCAAGCTACTCGGTTTTATCGTTTCAGAAAGAGGAATTGAGGCAAACCCGGACAAAATCAAAGCTATCCAAAATCTAAGAAAGCCGGAAAATATGAAGCAGGTTCAAAAGCTTACGGGCTGCGTGGCAGCCTTGAGCCGGTTTATATCCAGACTCGGGGAAAAGGCAATACCCTTGTACCGGCTCCTGAGGAAATCCGATAAATTCGTATGGGATCAAGAGGCGGATGAGGCATTCGAGGCATTAAAAAAGCAGCTATCTGAGGCACCGGTGCTGGCGGCCCCGGGTCCCAAAGAACCTATGTTGTTATATGTGGCAGCTGGGCCCCGAGCCGTCAGTGCGGTAGTGGTAGTGGAACGCAAAGAAGACGGAAAAGGTTATCCAGTCCAGAGGCCGGTTTATTACGTCAGCGAGGTATTATCCGAGGCAAAGCAGCGTTACCCGCATTGGCAGAAGCTGGTTTTCGGAGTCTTCATGGCCAGCCGGAAATTGAAGCCGTACTTCCAGGAACACCCTATAACAGTAGTCAGCTCAATACCAATGTCAGATATCATCAGAAACTCGGACGCGACCGGAAGAATAGCCAAATGGGCGATAGAGATGGGGGATTATCATATCAGCTACGAGCCCAGATCGGCAATCAAATCCCAGGCCCTGGTCGATTTCGTTAATGATTGGACGCACACCGGAATGACTACCATAGTCCCAAATTCCGAGTCGTGGACCATGCACTTCGATGGATCGAAACAATACGAGGGATCAGGAGCCGGAGTAGTGCTAACATCACCCAAAGGAGATAAATTGAGTTACGTACTGCAAATTCACTTTGACTGTTCAAATAACGTGGCCGAGTATGAGGCCCTATTGCATGGCTTAAAGGTAGCCAAGGAAATGAACATTAGAAGGATACGATGCTTTGGAGATTCGGACCTTGTGGTACAACAGGTATCAGGAACTTGGGATAGAAAGGATGCAACCATGGCAGCGTACCGCAGGGAGGTTGACAGGGTTGCAGGATGTTTTTCCGGGTACGAGGTGGAGCATATAGACAGAAGAAAGAATGAGGCAGCAGACGCCCTGGCTAGACTCGGTTCGCGCAGAGAGCCGGTTCCACCCAACGTTTTCCTGGACGAGTTATGGCGACCGTCAGTTAAAACCGAGTCAGAGGAGGAACTGGCAAACCAAGACCCGGATGCAGCACTTGTGGCCACTGTACGCACTATCCCTGAATGGACAGAACCGTTTTTGGCCTACCTATCACGGGGCGAGTTACCACAGCAAGAGGTGTTAGCAAGGCAAATTTTGCGGCGAGCAAAGGGGTATTCTATCATCAACGGGGAATTATACAAGAGAAGTGCCGCGGGGGTCTTTTTGCGCTGCGTGGCACCAGAAGAAGGCCAACAGATCCTTAAGGAAATCCACGAAGGTGATTGCGGGCATCATGCCTCCACAAGATCCCTTGTGGCCAAGGCCTATCGACATGGATTCTTCTGGCTTACGGCCCTAGCAGATGCGGAACGGTTAGTAGCAAGGTGCGACGGATGTCAAAGGTACGCTCGCCAAACCCATGTACCGGCTATGGAATCACGGACCATCCCGTTAACTTGGCCGTTCGCTGTCTGGGGTATGGACATGGTTGGCCCCTTTCATATGTCACCTTGCAAGAAGACACATCTTTTAGTGGCTATCGATAAGTTTACCAAGTGGGTCGAGGTTATGCCAGTTACTAATTGCGAAGCAGCTACAGCGGTCAAGTTCCTGAAAAGAATTATTTACCGATTCGGGTACCCCCACAGTATAATTACCGACAATGGAACCAACATGTCCCTTGGAGAGATGGAAAAATTCTGTGGCAGCAATGGAATCCGGCTTGATGTAGCATCAGTCGCTCACCCACAGGCCAATGGGCAAGTGGAGAGAGCAAATCAAGAGTTGCTTCGCGGATTAAAACCACGACTACGAGTTCCATGTATCAGGGCCTCCGGTGCATGGGTCGAAGAACTTCCTTCCGTGGTCTGGGGTATAAATACTACACCCAACAGGTCCACTCAGATGACACCCTTCTTCATGGTCTATGATGCAGAAGCAGTGCTACCAAGCGATATCATTCATGACTCACCGAGAGTGTCGGCTTATGTTGAAGTGGAGAACGAGAAGACCCGGCAGGACGCCGTGGATATGTTAGAAGAACAAAGAGAACAAGCCTTGGAAAGGTCAGCCATATATCAGCAGGATTTACGGAGGTATCATAGTCGGCGTGTGAAAACCCGGGTCTTCCAGGAAGGAGACCTGGTTCTGCGCCTGGTTCAGTCAAACGAAGGGAAACACAAGCTATCACCACCATGGGAAGGGCCTTTCATCGTAAGCCGGAATCTGCACAATGGGTCATATTACTTGATAGACGCAAGGGAAGAGTCGGCCACAGTTAACGACACCGCTCATACCACTGCACCTATGCAAGAAAGAGACAGACCATGGAACGTGGCTCAACTACGCCCGTATTATACTTAGCAAGGATTATGTTGGCACGTGGAATCAAATGATGTAACAGGCAGCAGGTTTCAGACGTACTCTTTTCCTATCTAGGGTACCCTTGGGGACTGGACGGGTTTTTAATGAGGCGGCCTGCTGACCTAATTTTTCATATCAAATAAAGAGGCGATTATCAAGAAAAGAGGTGGTTATTATCTATACTTCCAGTACGGTGTGTATCTTTAGGTCTTGAGGGCTGGTCGCTCATATAGGCACAGTTGCAAACTCAAAAGACCCGGCCTTGATGCCAATGAGTTATAAGGGCCGGTTACTCGAAAACGAGTGCGGCTACAATCTTATAACCGGACAAAGAAGTCCAAATTTCTCGGCTATTCTTACTTAAGCTCGATGTGACTCGCAATAAAGTGGCATGATTTGTTCGCTTACGATTACAGTCAGCCATGAAGCCCAAAGGGACTTGCCTGACCCTGTTTTCGTATAGATGTAATAACATGGTATCCACGCGAAAGCCGGCTTACAGTACAAGATAGTCGAAAGGGTCATCTAAACCACAAGTTATGCAGAGTATAAGGCTGATAGCCGGAAACTCAACGGTTATTAAGCATAACTTCAAATCCTATGTGAAACCGTTCTGGGATTTTTGTGAATCTAGCAGCAGGCAAATTGTTCTCCTTTAAAAATCGCGTGTCCTAGGCTCGGAAATCCGAGCCTGGGGACTTGCGAATTTCGAAAGAGAAATATATTATCCAGTTGCTAAAATTCCAAGAAGCCAAGCATCCGGGTCTTGGGGGCTTGGGGACTTAGAAGCAAGTCCGTTCGCCAAACACCCATGAAACCCGGAAGCCGGGTCTCACAAAAGGAAAAAATAAAGAAGTGCGGGTATCAAGAATAAAGCGAGTTGGATATCAAGAACAAATAGGTGCAAAAGCAGATAAATCAAAAGTCCAGAGAGGCGTAAAGTGCATCAGGAATTTAGAGTGTATCACAAAGTTTCACTAAAAAGTATCAAAGGAGCACATGCGCACCAGTTAAAAAATAAATTGTTTCACTGGCACTATGGCCGACTGATGCATATGAAGTAATAGATGCCACTCGATATTCTAAGCCGCAGGATCCATCTTGGCTTTGCCCTTGCCGTCGCTTGTGGTAGCAGCGCCACTCGGGTTAGTAGCAATGCCGACTCGCGCGGGCGGAGGGACGGCAGGAGTAGAAGTAGCCTCCTCCTTGGCAGCTTCTTCCCTTATCTTGGCCGCCTCCTCCTTCCACCGGGCAAGCATGTCGTATGGCTTGGGGCGGTCCGCCTTGATGATCTTGTCGTTAACATCGTATGCAGGAAGAATGGTATCAATCTCCAAACTATCGGCAATAACGCTAGCCGGATGACGGATTTCTTTTTGGATAGCCTTCAAGTCCTTAGGCGAAAACTTGGATCCATCTGGGTTGAACTCCGGAAACCCGCCCATCAGCTTGGCCGGCTCTAGCTTAGGAAAATAAGCTTTAGCCAGTGCAAGTCCTCGGGTCACACCAAATCGGCAAGATGAACGCTTCCAGTGCCAAATCCACTCAGGGATAGTGGAGCAGAATTCTAGCAATTTCTTCATGTTGCTTGGCTTGATACTCGGCAGTCGCAGCTCGTCAAGAATCCAACCAATTCCGGCACTAAGCTGCCAGATAGTGTCCTTGATAAGCTTCAACTTGATAGTGTCATCTTCTTCAGGGGCTACGTCACACGGGCCTGTTAAAAAGACAAAGAAAAAGTAATAAGTAAAGGGATACGGTTGTCCATCTAGAGAGAATCAGGGTCACGCGTGCTAAAATTCAAAGATCATACCAGTTGCAACACGATGGATATCAGCAATCTGCACTGAAAGAGTCGTCAGCCTATCTTCAGCCGCGTGAGCTCTTTTCCGGTACTTCCTCATGATTTTTTGGCTCCTACGAGTTTCAGTTTCAGCTGCTTCGCGAAGGGCCGTTTCCTTTTCGATACGCTTGGCGGCCTTGGCTAGCTTCTTCTCAGATTGCGCAACAAAGTCCTACGAGAAAACACGAAGAAGGGTCAGTCGGAAATATCGTGCAAAGTTCCAAGCAAATTACTTAGTAATTCACTTCGAACTTGGGGACTGTATAAGGAAATAGATGGTTTTACTCGGGTTTACTTTGTGTTTGGTTATCAAGGCATCTAGGATATTCTCTTCATTGGCCCTCAAAGTGTAAAGGGCATCGAGCATCTGAGCAAACGTCATGTCTTCAGGGCGAAGTCTTGAAGGGCCGGAAGATTGGCCTTCCGGTTGAAGGGCTTTTCCGGGTCTTGGGGTCGAAACCCGGACCGTCTGAGTGTCCGGGTTAGGAGAACCCGGCTTGGTCTCTAAGATGATATCTTCATCTACTTCTTCAGAGGACTTGGGTGATGCGGTTTTCGGTGGAGCGGGGTCCTTAAAGGGGTCTTGGTCCTGTCCGTCCTCAGCCTCGTCATCAGCCGCAACATCCATGTTAATATTTGGCTCCTCATCTCCTCGCTTTTCCGCTTCAGGAATATCCGGGTCACTAATGGTAACTTTGACACTAAAGGGAAAGAAGGAGATAGTGGTTAGTGGCACGTATTAAAAAGGTTAATAAGTGCAAAAGAATATTGAATAAAGGTCATTTACCCGGTGTTCACGGCATAGTCTGGTGGGAGCTCGCTGCTGGAGGCGGATGATATTGTCAAAGGTACCGGCTGCGGTACCCGGAGTTGCCCGGCGAGTGGATGATTAGGAGATGGACGGCGCTGAGGAGATTTGGGAGGCTGAGGTGGAGGAGTGCTAACTCGGTGAGCAGGTGAAGTGGAGATACCCGGGTTAAGGGGATCATCCCCCGGGGAACTCCGGGTCACCCTACGTTTAGCCGAGGGGGGATCCTTCAAGAATGGTGAATGTGATAATTGTTCATTAAGTTTATGCATAGTATCAAAGGAGTAGGGCTCAGAAGACATGGAGGAGAAGGGAACCTTTGCAACTACCCCTCTGGCCTTCCTCTTGGTTCCGACTGTGGTTTCCTGGTCGGATTCGGTGGCTTCCGGGTCATCTTCTTCTTTTTCCTCCTCGTCCTCTAACCCTGAAAGATTGAGTATGTATCAAACGAGGAAAAGATGGATGGTAGGAAAGGTAGCACAGGTAAAAGGTGAATATAAGATTAGGGAAAATACCCTCGTCGTCTTCAACCGGTTCTTCCTCTTCTTCCGGGTCTTGGGAAGGAGGAGAGGTTTCAATCCTCCAGAAGGGATCGTCAGCCTGTGATCAAAGAGATGAAAGCAATAGTTAGAAACTAAAACAGGTAAAAGTGTCGAAATAAGCTAAAGGAACCAGGTCTTACCGCTGGAGCTGGGTGCTCTCGAGTAAATGGGGATAACCCGGCGATATTTCTTATCGCCTCTAGCTTCTCTGTCAGGAAATTTTTGATGGTCTTGTTGGTGTCCCCAGCAGCAAAGTTTTTGGTGCAGTATCGGAGCGAGTCCGTGATGTGCCCCGAGTATTCACACAACAACTTGGTGCGGATGGAGTTGGGTTGAACCCGGAAATCTACCCAGGTCTTCACCAAATTAAGGCCAAGAAGGCCTTGGGCCGAGAGAGCAGCTAACTTAGCCAGCAAAGGCTGGATTGCCTCCCTGTCAGAGTCGGGGGCAAAAGAACTGAAAGATTCGGAAGGCTCAAGGAGACTCTCCGAGTAACCTGGCAACTTCCTCTCGCCATCCGGGGAGGTGTCATGGCAATAAAAGAAAGATAGTTGCCAGTTTTTGACATGGGAGTTCAGGTTGAGAGTTGGCATTGGTGAGTGCTTGCGGCGTTGGATAGATACCCCACCGCAAGTAAGAAGTGCTCCGTCACCGCTCTCGCGGCACGGTTTGCACTCGAATAGTTCAATAAAAAGAGCCAGACTTGGCGGAACGCACAAGTATGACTCGGATAAAACGATGAAGTGGGTAATATTCAACATAAAGTTGGGCCCTATGTCGAATACCCGGAGGCCGTAGTGGCTTAGGACCTCCCGGAAAAAAGAGTGACCCGGAGGACGGAATCCCCGGGTCACGTGCTCGGTGAAGCAAATTACCTCATTTCCGGCGGGAGTGGGCCGGGTCTCGTCGCCTGGTGCCCTCCAGTGTATATCCTTTTGAGAAGGGAGGATTCCTAGCTCGGCCATCCCATCCAGCTTGGCCTTTGTCGCTGTAGACCGACCCCAGTCTGCTGATATGGTTTGGGTAGCCTTTGCTGGGGCCGGCTGTTTTCCTTGCCTCTTCGGAGCCATAGGGTTGACCTGCAGAGTACAAGAGATGTGGGAAATGAGACTCAGAAATATTGGATTATCCGAGTTGGGGTGTTAGAGACAGCATGAATACTCAGAAATATCCGGGTAACGTATCACGGTGCAAAAAATTACGAGTTGTCCGAGTGTTAAATACGGTTGTGGAAATTACTAGTTACTTACGTGTTGAGGTGAGTTTGGTGTGCACGGATGGTTGCCCATGCCTCTACTACGAGCAAAGTAACTGGAAAAGGAGAATTTTTTGGGTATTAATAATATGCGCGGAAATTTGGGCGAAATGGATCTAGGTTAGGAAAATTTGCCAAAGGTTCTATGAAGAAATTAGAGATTAAAAGTGATAGGAGGGTGGTGTGAGATCGTCCCACCGGTCCTTGGAGGAACTAGCAAGTATCTAAGTGGTTCAATTTGGTGCAGTAAGAGCAATGGCTCGCGGATCGACCGAGATCCAATCTGAAGAAAATCTGGAAATTATGGGCCAAATTGATGGATACGAGATGCTTACCGGAGAAGATTGGAGCGGTGCGCGGCGGTGATAGACAGCGCGCAGTGGATACTTCCTTGCAACGGTTGGCCAGATGTTTACGGATGCGGTGAATAAGTTCGACGGGGGTGCGGCACGAACTGCGGCGAGTTGGATCCGCGGGCGTGCGCGAGGTCTCTGTGGAGGCGCCCTGTGGATTCGAGCACGAAAGCAAAGGGAGGAAGAAGGAGGAATGAGCCGTTGGGATTAGGTTAATCCTTAAGTGCCTATTTATAGGGGGCGGGAGGGTAAACCTAGGCCAACGGACGAGAGCCGGGAATTACGGATAAAATCGCATCCGCCCGGATTTTCCGAGGTATGCGTCAAGAGTTAGGCGAGATTTTCAGAATGGACGTAAGGCGTATTTTTTCTGTGGTTATCGGATGGGTTAAACAAGTAAAGTGAGATGGGTCTTCAACATCGTTACCAGGGTATTTTCCCGGGAAGATGGGCGATGGATTCGGAAAAGGCCGAGTTACTATATGGCCACCGTGGAGTTGGGCCTGACTGTTTATCGAAGAAGTCTAACCCGGCCTACTTGAATTGGTACGTCTGATATTCTTGCAGGGAATAGCCAGCGCTTCTAGGAGGAATCCAGGAAGCCCAGGCTATTCTGGGGACTACTGATGGGGGATAGTAACCCGGTAGGCCAACTCCAAGGTGTAACCCGGCCCAAAGGACGGTGCGCGGGATCCGGCTAAGGATAAAGAAACTTCTGGAAGGCCCAAAGTTTGTAGGCCTCGTAACCCGGATTGTGGGTTGCGATAAGAAAAGCTAGGGTTTGTAAGTAGAGTTCGGATATGATTCAAGTTGCGCCTTGGAGGGCAAGCCAGGGGGGGTACGGGTACTTTATAAACCGGCCCCTAGGCTTAGCTTGAGAGAGATTCACGAAATAATCATATCACCTATTATCGAGTATCCAGTATAACCCGAGAGCCATATTCGAGGCTCGGCGAGTTGAGAGCCGATTCCTAGATCGCTTATCATCATCATGTTCTCTTTCGAGCTAAACCCTCTCCCAAATACCTGTGTCGACTTACCCCAAGATCAGTTACCTCTGGTAACATCTGCCGTGATCATCCCACGACAGTGGTATTCTTCTAGTGGTGTCATGTGAACGTCGACTACATGATACTTCACCATTTATGGGCCTAGGGGAATGCATCATGTATTTGGCTAGTAATTGTGGGTTTTTCGGAGTGATAGAAACCTAAACCCCCGTTAGGAAACCATTACACGAGGGAGCGTAGGATCCCTGAGTTTAAAGATGTGGTTAGATTTATTTCTTAACTACTTTCTTGTAGTTGAGGATGCTTGCAAGGGGTATAATCCCAAGTATGTATTAGTCTTGGATGGGACGGTACATTAGCATAGGTTCACCCACACAACACTTATCAAAACACCTAAGATTATTCAGCGGCATGGAACAAAAGCACTTGACAGAAACCTCCCGTGTGTCCTCGAGAATGTTTGTTAATCATAAGTAAACCCATCGGCTTGTCCTTTGCTGAAGAAAGGATTGGGCCACTTGCGGCAATAATTATTACTGCATTTTATTTACTCGCATTTTATTTATCTACAATATCAAAAACCCCTACAAATCTATCTTTACGTATTTATAGTTATTGCTTCATCGAAACAGCTTGTCAACGCCTTCTGCTCCTCGTTGGGTTCGACAGTCTTATTTATGTAAAGTACTACGATACACCCCCTATACTTTTGGGTCATCACACACTCATCTATATATCATTTTCTGTCGGTTCTTTGTATATCCATATTTTCGTTTCTTTCGTTTGTTTTCACTTTTTTTTATTGTTTCGTTCTTGCTTTCCAAAACACAAAAGGACCAAAAATATTTCTGTTGTTCCTCTTTATTTGCTTCTTTAGATTCTTTTGTTGGTTTGCTTTACTTTCTCGTTTCGGTTTGATATTCAAAAATTCAAAAAAATTGTTTTGTTTGCTTGTTTCTTTCTGTTCTCGTTTTAAATTCGAAAACCCAAAAATATTTGTTGTTCTTCTTTGGTTTTGTAAAGTTTGTTGCAGAGTTCATCGGTCTTCCGTGTTTCCATTGGATTTTTGTTATCATTCTGTATTATTTAATCCACACGAGTGAAGAGCAATAATGACGATTTACGGCAATTCAAGTTGTGGTGAGAGGCTAGTATGAACTCTATTTTTTATTTTTTTGTACATATACTCATACATGTGAACATGCTTAGTTTGTTAGTGTAAGGTGTATGTTATTTAATTGATCCTTAGTAGTTCGTGCTCTCTCATGTTTAGTTTCAAATTATTAATATAAGATAGCATGACGTATAAATGTTTGCTTGCATTGTTTTATTCATAGAAGGGTATGACATTGTGGTATCGCCCTCTGATTGTTTTGCTTGAATCGACTTGGCACATGCTCACACATGCATAAGACTGAAAACAAAATCTCAATTAAGCCTCGATGGTTTATTTTGCCTCATGGTATTTGTATCACTTTTATTCCCCTGTTAATTTTGTTTTGTCGCAAGCATGATTGTGACAGTTATTGCTCTCTTGGTTGTCGCTCCCCGTCTATTGCTAGTCTTCACATGTACTGAGTATGAGCTCTACTCGTGCATCCAACTCCCAAAAACAAAATTCTTCCAAATGTGTCCACCATACCTACCTTTATGTGGTATTTAACCGCCACTCCAAGTAAATTGCTCATGCGTTACCTTTAAAACATTCAAAAAATTATTCCTGTTTTTTGCCTTTGTTTTAGCTCATGAGGACGTAAATACATAATCTTTATCTCACTTGTTGATTAGATTTCACACCCTGCACTAGTGGTTTCATCCGCTTATCCAATTGATAGAAGAGCTGGCAGCGGGGTGCCCAGCCCCAAACTTAATACAACAAATTATCTTCACTATGTTTGCCTCTGATTTATCAGTCAAAACATAATTTTGTAAACAAAAGAGAATAAGGGATGACCTTCTAACCAGTTGCGTCCTTCTATGGGAGCCGCTCTTGTGAAGTCTAGTTGGCTTGTGACGTACTGTATTTTCTGTTTACCATTCGTTGACATAAGCATACACCTCTATAAAGATGTTTTCAATACCTCTGTTTAAAAAAATAAAAAGCTCTAGCATATGAGTTAATCCCTGCTCCCTCTGCGAAGGGCCTTTCTTTTATGTTTATGCTGAGTCTTCACCTTCTCACTTTATGCACCTTCTTGAGAGCATGGTTGTCATTCTTAGTGCAATGTGCTTGTCCCAGAACACGGTTGATTGTGGTATAACTTTGATGCTTGTATCTTTGATATCTTTTTTCTAGTCTTCATTTGAACTTCAGAGGTGCCCTAGAAATTATGTTTTGCTCCATTATTAAGGGCAAACGAGTACACTTTATCATACCCTATTATGAGCATTGCAATCTTGTAGATTGATATACTTCGTGTTGTTTATTGTTAGTTTGTTGGTATCTCTTCGTGGTTTGCATAGCTGCTAGGTGACTTTTATCTTACATACATCTTATTATGAATTGCATAAGAACTTGATAATAGAGTGAGTATATTTACATCATATGAAACACATGTTTTCGTAAAAGTTCTTTTATCGCACTCAGTTGTCACTGAATTGCTTGAGGACAACCAATAAGCTAAGCTTGGGGGAGTTGATACGTCCAAAACGTATCTCCTTTTCCGAACACTTTTGCTATTGTTTGCCTCTAAACTTGTGAGTTTTGGATACAACTAACACAGACTGACGCTGTTTACAGCAGAATTGTCTTGGTGTCTTGTTTTTGTGCAGAAAAATCAACTTTCGGGAAAATGCACAGAAAAGATCCTGGAGACCTTAAAACACCCGAAGACCCTCGAAGCCAGAAGGAGTCCCGGAGAGGGGCCAGGAGGGGGCACACCACCCCTGGGTGCGCCCCCCTTGGTCGCGCCACCTGGTAGTGTGGGCGCCCCAGGCATCCCCTCGGGCTCCCCTTTCGACTACTTATCGTCTGTAACCCTAAAACATCAGGGGGTAAGTCATATTCCAGAGAAACACCACATAGCGCTGCCGCCACCTCGAAACCCAATTCGGGGATTAGAAGCTCCTGTTCTGGCACCCTGCCAGGACGGGGATTCGTAGGAGATCATCGCCATCGTCACCGCCGCCTCTTCTCCATCAACCACCCATGATTCCCCCGTCCATGTATGAGTAATCCCCGCTGTAGGCTGAGGGATGGAAGGGATTGGATGATATCGTTCATGTAATAATGCCAGATTGTTAGGGCATAGTGCCTAGTATCCGTTGTTAGGGGTATATACCATTGTTGCAACTTGTTATTCTTAATGCTTGTCACTTTGGGACCGAGTGTCATGATCTCAGATCTGAACATGTTATTGTTTCATGAGTATAATTATGTTTCTTAATAATATCTGCGAGTTGTTTACACACGTTGTTGTCCGGAACCCGAGGCCCCAAAGTGGCAGAAATTGGGGCAACCGGAGGGGATGGCTGCGATGTGAGGATCACATGTGTTCACGGAGTGTCAATTCTTTGCTCCGGTGCTTTATTAAAAAGGAGCACCTTAATTACCAGTAGTTTTCCCAAAGGCCCCGCTACAACGGGCTGGTAGGACAAAAGATGTTGTGCAAGTTTCTCATTGCGAGCAAGTATGACTATATTGGAACACATGCTTATGGTTTTCCAAGAACTTGGATGCTTTGTTATTATCTATCTGCAACGCCCACGTTATTATTATTACATGAACTATCTTATCCTTGCAACGCCCGTTCATCCACCCTCTATGCCTACGGTACTTTCATTCTGTTGTTTTCACAATTGCTACTATTGTTACTATTTTACTACTATTGTTATTTCATTATGTTGCTGCTATAAAACTGTTACCACTAATAATTTTTTGCGAGCAACTCTACTTTCAGGTGCAGCTGAATTGACAACTCACCTGTTAAGGCTTATAAATATTCTTTGACTCCCCTTGTGTCGAATCAATAAATTTGGGTTTTAATTTCCTCGAAGACTGTTGCGATCTCCTATACTTGTGTGTTATCACGCAACCTGTGATAACCCGGATTTTAATATATTAATTAATTGGATAAAGTAATAGTTCTGATTTACTTTGACTTTGCAAATCTTCTGTATTTAAATTAGAGGAGCTAATTAAATGAAATCTAACCTGACTTGCTTGTGCATGTTCACTGGAATTAGCAATGCATACATGGATCAAGTTGGTTTGTACGTGCATGTATTCATGTATTTGGCCATGCAGGCATCGCTCAAGTGGTACTAGCTAGTAGTACTTGATGTATGAATCGACGGAGGTACCTAGTAGTTAATTGTAGCTGACATTGTGCTTGTGTCACCTTTTAGACATCTTCTGGTCATGCAGCGTTGGCAGCAAAAGATAGGCTAGGATACCTAGGTGGAGTTGTGCATGTTATATAGCCTGGGAACATTTGACACGTACCGAGCTGATCCTTGACTCATTCGATGGCCATCCTCTAGACGTGCTTGCTCAGCTGCCTCGAAGGGTCAGCGGTGGATGCGGCTTAGATATTTTGGTGACGTTTCCTTAACAGTACCGAACGGTCAAGAGGCAGGCGGCGCTGCTGCTAGATTTTTAGCTGGTTTATATGGTGCTCATGACCTATAAATAGATGGGCGTTCCTGCCTCAAATGCACAGCATCCAGATAGAGTGAAAGCCAAAGCAGATAGCAAAGCCGAGAAAAGAGAGAGCAGCCGCCAGAGTTAGACAGAGAATAAGGGAGGGAAACCAGAGGCTTATACAGTGATAGACACAGAATCAGAGAGAGTAGACGGTGATGGCGGCCGAGTGGAGGGTGTGGAGTACCATCTTCCTTGTGGTATTATTTCGGCCACGCTGGTGTCGTATGATCTCGTATGGTGGTCCTAGCAAATACATGGAGCGGACCGATGTTCATATTATTTGATTGCTGGTTTTCTTTTGGTGATTCTATCGGTCAGATGATTGTTATTTCAGGCAACCTCTTCTTACATCTCTCATATATTTTGTGGAATGTGCTTTGATGATAAATTGCATGATACCATATTGGTACGAGTGATGTGTGGATATATCGGGCTATGGTGCTGGTGTCGTTTGCGGTGATGGATCCGTAGGAGCCACCGATACGAACCGGGTTTAGCACGTGTATTTGCATGGACAATGAACTGGTGTTTTTATAAAGGAAAACTTGGTACTACGAAGGTGATCATATTGTACCGGAGTTCTCCGTGAGGGACGGCCCTTGTTCGGGAAAGTGTCGGTGATGGATCCGTAGGAGCGACCGACATGAGTAGGTCAAGGTGTCCGGTGTCTGAACGGGTGAAAGAGCTATGCTTGTTCTGAAACCTGTGTGGTTCTGGTCGAGACTGTTGATGTCGGAGTACCCCTCTTAAGAGTGTAAATGTGTGAATTTCACCCCTGTGAGTCACGGGTAGGGAACCTTACCTTCATGTGTGGCACCATGTGTTTTAAATTGCTTAACTACTTAACAACTCTATTTCCAAAGCCTAGTGTATTTTACAACGTATATGAAAGTGTATGATTAGTTTGCTGAGTATGATTTATCGTACTCACCCTTGCACCCCATGTTTTTACCAGAGTTCGCAGCGGAAGACTTCGTCGTCCGAAGAGTAGGCTGGACCAGTTGGGTGGGAAACGTGTAGAGAACATCTTTATTATTCTTTTTGTAAATGTAATAATTGTAAATTTATTAAGTGAGCTGTTTGAGATCCACTGTGCTGGTTTATTCTGATTTTCTACGCCTTGCACGTGTATAGGCCTCGGTCTACAGGCGCGCGGCGGCTGTCATTCTCCTAGGCCCGGTCTCGGGGCGTGACACAACCGGTCTCCTCTCTCCCTGAAATGTGGAGCCCACGGTGACGCTTCGCTGATGTCACCTTCCTTCTTCCTCCGTGCACGACAGGGACACCATCTCGGGATGGAATCAATCCACGCCGATTTCTTGCGATGGGAGTCGCCAAAACTAACCCCGATACCCTCTATATAAAGCCCGATCTCTGCTCAATGTTTCCCCTCTGTTCGCCTCTCCAATTACGCCGCTAGGTCGGAGCAATCTGTCGCCGGAATCTGCAATCCTAGCCGCCACGGGTGAACAAGCCGCTGCTGCTAGAGGTCACCGGTATCCCCACCAAGCACTCCCTCGTCTTCTCCCCACTCTTTCGCATCTGGCTAACGTTCTCTTCCACCCGCAGAAGCACGAGGATGCACAGACGGACTCGCCGGAGTTGCCTCGCCTCCACCGCCACAGGATCCGCACCGCGCCGCCTCCTCGAGCCTCACCTAGCCACGCCAAGGACGCCGTCGCGTTCGTGGATAAGTGAAGCATCTCCTGGACTCCTTCCCCGAGCCCGAGGCCCCTTCTAGCGCCATCTCCTTCAAAAGTCAGCGCCGCCGGCCGCCGTCCCTCCATGATCCGGTGGGATCCCGCTGCGATGAGAACCCTCTCTTTCATGAGCCGCTAGATCACGATCCTGTGGTTCCTGTTTGATCGCTAGCCGACACGTGCGATTAAATCTAGAGCATTCGTACAAACTTAGATCCAATGCTCCACAGCCATGATCCGCGCAAACAGGTATCGTCCAATCAGAACACTCCATTTTCTCTCCCACGGATTGCCCTATTTTCTTTTAACAGAGAAGCCCCTATACTTTTTTACAGAAAAGCCCCCCAACTTAGAATTGCAATAACTTTTGAACCACTATTACAAATTAGATGATTTTGTACTTTTTGAAATCAGAACAACATGTAGAACACATTAGAACTAAACAAATTCAAATTTAATACGTGCACACACTTGTTATTGGTAGATCTTTGTAAATCTTGTTTTGTGCATAAATTTAAAACTATAATTCAAAATTTGACAAAATTAGACTTTTTGAAAATCCCTGAACATGTAGACTCTGTTAGTACTGGCCAAAATTAAAATTAACTATTTAAAATTTGTTCAAATATTAAATATGCTTGGTTGATGATTTTTTACATAATTTAAATTTTATAATTCCAAAAACTGTAAATAAAATATTTTTGTGAACCTTAGGATGTATATTATCTGAAACCTCTTCCCAAAATAATTTTTGTGCTAATTTAGATTTTTTTTTAGAATTTTGATGCTCCTTTGACTATTTTCGACTTAGTTTAAATTCTGTGAATATTTTGAATATGTTTTCTTTGGCAAAATTGTTCTAAGTACTTACCTTAGGCCAGAGAGACCAAAACCTAAGCCATTTGACACCATGAAAACCAATTCCATGTAAAATGTTCTAGTTGTCCCTCCTAGTTGAAAAACCACTAAGTGTGGAATTGTGAAGACCATGAAGTGAAGAAACATGTCCCCTTTGTCATCCTTGGAGACAAATTGAAGCAATCACGTGGAGACCAATGAAGGACTTAGCAAATGCACAAGAATAAAATCAAGAGGAACATCAAGAGGACCAACCCCATCTCTGTTTTTCTCTAAGTCTTTCTTCCCTTTCTTTACTGTTCCCTTAGACTTCGTGGTGTGACTAAGTTAGAATTAGTCCAATCCCTAGCTTGAACCAAAAACCATCAAGTGTTGGAAGTTTCAAAGAAAACACCACACCAAGGAGGAATCTACAAAGGAGCCTGAAGATTTTCCAAGACCAATGATGTGAAGACCACTGGCGGAGCGTGACTCCCAATCAAGGATGGGCCAAACAGTGCCAGTCCCATCACAGCTTCTCATAGCCTGGGCCACAAATAGTAATTGGGCCTATTACTGATGAATATATGTGATTTTTAACATGTCATTAGCAGTTTTCATCCGTCAAAGACTGGGCCAGAGCCCAGTATGGTCTCCAAGACGCTCCGCCCCTGGTGAAGACTTAGGAATTGTTTTCCAATACTTAGAATTTGTTTTCAAGATGATTTGTGTTTTGCCCAAGACTTCAACATGGAGGTTTTCATCAAAAAGAACAACTTCAACAAGAAGCCAACTCAAGAAGAATACTCTCCCAGAAGAAGAAGAAGAAGAAGAAGAAGAGAAGATTTTACAAGTCCTTTCTAAAGTAACTCTAGCAATATCTACTACCTCTCTTATTCTATATGGCTAAGTCTCTAAATCCTAGATAGGTGCGTCATATTATTTTATTCAACTATTTAAAGAGGACTACAAACAAGGCCATTAACGGCATAAAGACTTAGACATCAGAACTAACTCAATGAAGCAAAAGAAGACTTGAACAAACCAAGACAGAAATAGTTTAGGCCAAGACCTCTGTGTGATATTTTGATCAAAGACCAACCCTTAGTCACAAATGGAAATCACTAACTACAATTACTTAGTTTCTCTTTGTGTATTGAAATAACAAGTTTTCATTTTGCATATTAGAGTAAAGGTGATAATACTTCGTGAAAATTTTGTTCGATAATTTTGAACTATTCAAGACACAATCCTTAGCTATTTGATATACACTAAACACAAACACAATTATTTCTTTAGTAGAATAGATTGTTGTGTTAAGTTTGTTGATTGTTATAATTTGTTCTTTTGCCTGTGATTTCTTGTTTATTGTTATTTAGTTGTATTGTTTAGAATGTACGGAGAGAACATTCTATTTTGTGAAGAGAAGGTTATTGTTCTTCACCAACTTCAAAGGCAAGTAACACACCATCAACTACCTATTATTTTCTATATGCATTACTAGAGTTTTGAGTAGTATGCATGATGGGAAATTTTACTTAGTACTATGCTATGCTATTATCCTAGTAGTGTGTAGCCATCTCTTTTTATCTTGTTACTTGATAGCCATTAAACTTTCTATGTTATATGCAATGATACAAATTTGTTTTATATGATGATGTGAAAAATTCTAAGCACAAACTCCAATGAAACACCCGGGAGGAAGTGGAAGGGTTGTTTTATGTTGAGTGTTTCCTCAGGGCCCTTTTCTAAGGGTTATTCCACTTGAGGTTGTCACTTGCGGATGGCCACCCAGGAAACAAAGAGATTCCTAAGTCACTCTAAGTTTAGTAGCTTCCCATGCATCCTTTTGACAATATGGGCTCTGTCTTGATCAACTAAGTTGTGAGAATTCAGCCCGTGCTTGACAAGCAGCTGTAGCATAATTATAGGTGGAACCGGTCTTGCTGGTGGGTTGGATTCTTGCTTCTGAAAGATGTCGTTTCAATTCTCTCCTTTCCATGATGCACTCTGGGTGTATAGGATGTTTGGGCTAATTTAAGACAAAGGGTGAAAGTGCACAACCTCTGCAGAGTAAGAAACTAAGATCTTAGCCATGTCCCCGGTTATGGACAACTATGAGCAGTTGGACAAGGAATGGCAGAAGAGTCTCAGCACCATTTTCAATAAGTAAATTTTTGACTAAGTGGAAAGTATTTGTGGTGCTTGGATCTTAATCTAATGTTGCCACCCTTTGAGAAGAAAAGTTTGTTTTACAAAAGAGATGGGAGAAAACTTGCTTTATGCAAACTTAGCCAAAACTCCACTCAGCCAAACATGCATGTAGTATTAGTCTTGCCATTTATATCCATCATAGTGTTGCTTGCCAATACATTAAATTCTATTGATCCCCTTGTGGCTGCATATTCCATCCGGCAGATAAATTTGAAGACGAGTGAGGTTTCATTCAGGATCTCGAGTCTACAACCAACATGTCATCGCCCGTGGCACATGATTGAAGATGAGGCTCATTAAAGTACTATGTTTTTTGTTGTAACTCCATGTTTCCTGCTAATCTTCTAAGGCTATGCAAGTTGTAAAGTTATTTTGTAAAGACTGGATCATGTGATGTAATAGATTTTGATGCATTTGCATGATATTTCATTTTGTACCGCGGTGATAGCAATTGATCTAGGGACTAGCCCAATAACACCGATTTCTTGCATTATTTAAATGTGGGAACGCTACATTCCTCCTCAAGAAAGACTCGACCCTCATGCTCTTTCTCAAGAGTCACAGATAGGGATGCCTTTTCATCGGCATTCCTCCTTTCAATCTCACCTTTCTTCTAAAGATCTTCATGGGTCTCTCCCAATTGGCTCATGAGGAGATCAAAGTACCTCTTAGTCTCACCTTGCACGTTAGTCATAAAACTTTCCAAAGAGGCAATTTATCCTTCTACACTAAGACTAGCAATACTATTCATTTCATTTGGAGTCTTAGAGATGATAGAAGGTGATACCTCCGAGGCCCTAGCCATGAAGCACTTGGCGGAAGGTTGAGGAAGATTCTCATTGGGGGATTTAAAGAGGGATGAAGATGATGACTTTGATGCAATAGCAAGAGCGTCCACTTCACTTTTAAATTATTCTTCTTCATCATCATCGGAGTCATACTCTTCTTGAGTCACTAACGCAAACTTTGTAGGATCCTTCTTCTTGAAAAGTTTCTTATTGAAGAGAGGTTTCATGTAAGAGACCTTTGACTTGTCCTTGCGAATAAGATCCCCTCCATGATGTTCTCTAATCTCATTAAGGCACTCCGCAATGAAATGATTCTTGTCTTGAAAATTGAAGCAAGCTCTCACTGTTTGAGTCCCTTCCTTTCCATAGCTTGACTTGGTCTTCTCCTCAACATATTCCTTGGCCTTGGGAGGATTCTTCTAAAACCTTTGCACGGCAAGAGCAATAACATCCTTAAGCACGGGATCATACTCTTGATCTTTCAAAGGAGGCAATTCTTCAAAGCACTCTTCATGATGATCAACCATCTTGGTTACCACCTTGGTCTTCAAAGCAACGGAGGCTCCTTTGTGCATTCCAAGAGCACGAGCACGATTGTCAAGAGCATTCTTTGTTTTTACTAGGAAGGAGCACATCTTTTGCATCACTTGAATTGAGGTCCTGGATGGATAGTAATGTCTTCCTTGAAGACTCTTCAAGTATGAGGGCTCAAATGGCATGAGGGAATTCACGTAGTTTCTCTTGATCCAAGCATCATCAATATGAGTAGCACCCACCCCATTAAAGGCGGTGTCAAGGGTCTTAAGTCTCCAGTACATGTCCTCATGATTTTCCCCATCATGCATATAGAATCCTTTGGCCTCATTGCTCAAGGTATCATACCTATTCCTCTTCATGCTTTCATTGCCCACAAACATGACGATAAGAACATCCCATGTTTCTTTGGCGGTGGAATATTGTTGAAGATGATGCATGTGGTTTGGTCCCACGGCTTGTTGAATCATGGACAAGGCAGTGTAGTTGAGTTGACAATCTACGTCTTCTCTTCTTGTCAAGTTCTTGGGGTCATGAGGTTTGTATTCATCTTGGGTGACCCTCCAAAGATCAATACAAGAAGAGTTCAAGTGAGTTTTCATATAATATTTCCAATTATCAAAAGTATGTGCATCAATTTTAGGAGGATCTCCTCTAGGGATTATATGAGGATGTGGGATGGGAGGATCGAGAGAGTACCGTCCTTCGACGGAGTGGTAATCCCCCTTCTCTTACGTACCCTTAGAAGTGGAGTTCTTAGGGGGTCACTTTTAGATTGTCCACCATTATCCCCATATTTAGCACACCCCGGAATTTTGTCCGGAGGAGATGAAGTGGAAGTCTCCGGTTCCTTGGCTTTCATGAGTTGCAACAAGAGAGTTCGCAACTCAAAAGTTTTGACATCCATGGATGAGGTCAAGGAATTTTGCAACTCCTTGATATCATCCATAGTGACTTGTGCCGCGAAATCGTTGACTACCGAATCATCGGCCATACTAAAACTCTTAAGCAGTTAAGCCCAAAATAATAGCCGAGGCTCTGATACCAATTGAACAGATAGTATGGACACCTAGAGGGGGAGTGAATAGGTGCTACGACCAACTTTAATTTTTCTTCAAATTGATGCTTGACAGAAAGGTAAATTCTCTAGATTATGTAACTATAGTGAATTTACCTATATGACAAGAACAACAATAAATACAATACAAGCACAAAGTAAAGGATATGAAACGAGGTAGTTGATAACGGAAGCACGCGGAGACACGATGTATTCCCGAGTTCCTCCTTGTTAAGGGAGTATGTCTCGTTGGAGGGGGGTGAGTGTCGCCATGAAGGCCTACTCAACGCCACAAAGACCTCACCCTATTCTTCGATGAGCCCCGTCATAAAGGCCTAGTCCACCTTCCACTATTGATCCCCTTTTAGGCGGGAAGCAAGTCCTTTACAACAAGTTTTGGGCACACACCCACAACCAAACTGGCGGCTCCCAACAATTACCAAGAATCACCTTAAGTAGAAATGGGGTCTAGATTTTCCAAACAAGCAAACCCTAAACTAGTTCCCCTCAAGTGAATGAGGGGGAAATGAAAACCAGTAGGTGAAGACGTAGATCCATGCCTTCTCCTTTAATCCTCCAAGTTTCAAAATATTTGGGTGGAGGAAATGGGAGATCTAGCTTGGAGAGTGAGCTCAAACAATGGAGGAAGAAATTCTGGACGAGCCAACCCTTTAGAGAAGAAGGGGTCTTCTATTTATAGTTCCACTAAAAAAACTAGCCGTTTTGTGCTAACGACGTGCAATCCGGAATGAATTCGGCCACCCGGAATATTCCGGGGCAATCCGGATGCTAACAGAGGATTTCACGTTCTGTCGGAATGACTCCGGAATGAATCCGACTGCCCGGAATGATTCCAAATTGTATCAGAGGTTTTCGCGGCAAAGTCGGAATGAATCCGACTCCCGGAATCACCCGGAATGAGTACATATCCTAACAGAGATTTTTGCGGCCAATCCGGAATCATTCGGAAATTTTGGAATCATTCCGGATGCCAACAGAAACCTCTCCTTAGCAGGGAAAAATAGCCCTCAATCGTTTTCTTCTTCATAATAACTTTGACACCGTTTTGTGCTGGTAATATATGTAACTTAAAAATCCAGCACAGAGTTAGATATCATTTATGTTGTTAACAAACACACAAAACTTAGGGTATTAGGAAATGCTATTTCAAGTACCACGTATAGTCTCTTCCTCGCGCTAAAAATTGAAGAAAATGAGTAGAGAACGAATCTCTTCCTATTTCCAACAACGCCACAAAATCAAGATTGTGTTCTTTTACAAACTCATTGACCGCTAGATGTTTAGCACGATCACCAAAACCATCACTGTTCCAAATTAAATCTCTCGTTTGTACTTTCTTAATTTTCTTATACGTGCACTTCTCCTTGGCTTTGTGAAAGAAGCAATAGTACTCTTACGGTTACGTTTAACCGTTGCAAGTTGTGGCATTAGATCTATAATCTTTGTCCACATCATCATTATCACTGACTAAATCCTCACTCAAGTTTTACGCTCTTTTTAAAACAAAATTACTATTCAAATCCTCAACTGTGTGATTAATATTGTTTTGAAGAAAAATAAGTGATCTGGCCTTTTCCTTTTCCATGAACCATACAATGGACACTCTTTTCTGATCCTCTGTATGCCCTAAAGAGATCCCTAGCCTATTCAGATCCCTAGTCTATTCGCTCTAGACAAAATATCAGAAGCAGAACATGAGCGTATAGATAATTTGGAGTACAAACTCGTATCTGAAGAAAAAGCAGCCTTCTTACGCCTTACCAAAGCTCTCGCACGCTCTCGTTGTGGTTACTCCGCGTCCATCTTCGCCCGTAGCCTCGGACTAGAGCGCACCTCCAGCATCCCGAGCTCTACAATACCCCCGTACGCGAAAACCTCGGCCTCCGTAGGCTTCATCCGTCGCAATGCAGCTCCTCTCGCCCCCAACCCGTCCGGCTTCATCCGTCACAATGCAGCTCCTCTCGCCCCCAAACCTCGGCCTCGCTGCCTCTTTCTCAACATCCGAGGGTTTGGCGCGCCGGGGCGCCGAACCCTTTTAAAAGAATCTCTCCGGCTTCACAAAATCGACGTAGTTTGCCTTCAAGAAACTATTCGGCAAGACTTCTCCGACCGGGACCTTAGGGGGCTCGAATCCGGGGAATTATTCTTCCGGTCCTGCTTACCAGCGTCCGGGCGATCGGGAGGGTTTCTCATGGGCGTATGAGATAGCATGTTCGAGGTTGGGTCCTTTGTTAAGGGCAACTAGTTCCTTAGCCTTCCGGTCTTTCACCGGCCGTCTAAATTACACCTTGACCTTGTTTGCGTTTACGGCCCGGCGCAACACTCGCTCTCGAAGAATTTTCTGGAGGAGCTTTCCGCTATGATCGCCGGGTGCGACAGACCAATTATCATGGGAGGCGACTTTAATCTCATCCGTAGGGCGGAGGATAAGAACAACGCCCAGATTAACTGGCCGCGGATTAATCTGTTCAACTCTCACATTGCTACCTGGGGTATGACGGAGATCCCACGCCCCGGCGCCAGATACACCTGGTCGAACAAGACGGTGAATCCGGTCAGGTGTGTTTTGGACAGAGTGTTTATTTCTGCCCCTTTAGAAGCCCAGTTCCCGTTGTGTTCCCTGGTTGCCGAGACTAGCCTTGGCTCTGATCACACGCCACTTATTTTTGATACCGGGGGCGGGACCCCGGCGCGTAGCAATCGGTTTTTCCACGAGACCGGGTGGTTCGATCTCGCGGATTTTCAGCAAACTCTTACGGGCTGGTGGGATCAGCTGCTCTCCACGGTGAGGGGGAGAGACGTAGTAGACTGGTGGCAGTTTATGTCCGGAGGTCTTAGACAGAGGCTCCGGGGCTGGAGCCGGAATTTGGGTAAGGAGGTTAGAGGGCAGAAGGAGTCCCTACTAGCCCAAATCCAGCACCTGGATCAATTAGCCGACTCAGTGGGCCTAGAGGATGAGGAGTGGACTTTGAGATACCACTTGGAGGATCTTCTCCTGCAAATCTACCGTGCGGAGGAAGAATTTTGGCGCCAACTCGGGAGAATTAAATGGGCGCTCCAGGGGGACGCTAACACGACATATTTTCATGCCGTAGCAAACGGAAACGGCGTCGGTGTTGTATCTCCTCTCTGATCGACGCTGAGGGGGAGACTATTTCGGGTCCCCTTGAGCTGCAGAAACACATTTACGATTTTTATCGCAACTTGATGGGTTCAGATGCTCCTCGCCATTGTGGTTTGGCGTTGGATACTTGGAACCAGTGTAGACATGCCTCTCAGCAGGAGAACGAACAGCTGGCCCTCACGTTTACGGAAGAGGAGCTCGAACAGATTGTCAAGGGGCTCAAGTACGACACGGCCCCCGGTCCCAATGGTTTCCCTGTCAGTTTCTTCAAGAAGTGCTGGCCCCTCCTGAAGCACGGCATCCTTCACATTCTCAATGACTTTGTCCTAGGGAGGATAGTCATTTCCCGCCTCAATTTCAGGGTGTTGTCGCTCATTCCTAAAGTCCAGGGTGCGGATCGTATTGGCCAGTTTCGTCCGATTGCTCTAATCAACGTTATCTTCAAAATCATCTTCAAAGCCTTTGCATCTAGGCTTGACCCCATTGCTAACAGGATCATCAGCCCCAACCAAACCGCCTTTATTAAAGGTCGGTTCATTTTGGATGGGGCACTTGCTCTTCACGAGATTGTCCACGAACTCCGCTCAAAGAACCTTGGGGGGATTCTTCTGAAGCTTGACTTCGAGAAAGCATATGACAGAGTAAATTGGGACTTTCTGGTGGAGACCTTACGTCGGAAAGGGTTCGACGCGGGGTTTGTTCACCGTATCTCCCAACTGGTGATGGGAGGACAAACGTCCATTTCCATTAACGGGGTTTTGGGTCCTTTCTTCAAGAATAAGAGGGGGGTGAGGCAGGAGGATCCCCTTTCCCCCCTGCTGTTTAACTTTGTCGCGGAAGGGCTCTCCGCGATTCTCTCGGCCGCCAATGCGGCGGGCCACATCACGGCGTGGTGCCTCACTTGATTCCGGGAGGGGTCACCCACCTCCAATACGCGGACGCCACCATTATTCTGATCCAAAGCAATGAGTCAGATATTGCGCACCTGAAATTTCTTCTCATTTGCTTCGAAGACATGTCGGGCCTTAAAATTAATTACCATAAGAGCGAGGTCTTTGTCTTGGACCAGCAGCCCGAGGAGCAGGTCAAGATCGCCAACAAGCTCAACTGCAAACTTGGGAGTTTCCCTTTCTTGTACCTTGGCCTACCGATCTCCGACAAAAATCTCACGGTGGAGCAGTGGCTGTTTCTGGTGCAACGGCTCGCCGGCAGAATTGAACCCTGGTTGGGTAGATTTCTTTCCTCGGGAGGCAGACTCATCCTCTCCAACTCTTGCCTCGATAACCTCCCTTTGTATACGATGGGTCTCTTCCTTCTGCAGGAGGGGGTTCATGCTCAATTCGACTCCATTAGGGCGCGCTTGTTTTGGGAAGGCGCGGGCTCTAAGAGAAAATACCACATGGTCAACTGGCCCTCTATTTGCAGACCAACCGAGTGTGGTGGCCTTGGGCTCCTTAACACGAAAAAGATGAACGAAGCGCTGATGTTGAAGTGGGTCTGGAAGTTATATCAGGATGACGACTCGATCTGGGTCATGCTTCTCAAGAACAAATATCTCCACCACGATGATATTTTTTCCTCCTCGGGCCGGGGAGGGTCGCCCTTTTGGAGGAGCCTGCAGAAAATTAAGCACCGGTTCAAAGTAGGTGCCAAACACTCGGTCCGCAATGGGGTGCGGACTAAGTTTTGGCTAGATTGGTGGACGGGGGACGGTCCTCTTAGGTTGAGATTCCCTCTTATCTTTAACATCTGTGATGAGGTGGATTCGTCGGTGGCTACGGTCATCGCAATTGGGTTCCGCCTCCGCCGGACGCTTGACGCCGCCGGCCTGGCGCAGTGGCACGAGTTGGACGCTTTCTTAGGGTCGGTGGTCCTCTCCGAGGGCGCGGACACCATCACTTGGACCCTTGATCCGTCGGGGCGGTATTCGGTTAACTCTATGTATCGCAATCTGGTGCACGGGGCTTCGGTTGCCCCCTGGCAGGAGGTGTGGAAATGTCGCGCACCGCTCAAAATTAGGATCTTTACCTGGCAGTTGATCTTGGATAGACTTCCCTCTGGCTCGCAGTTAGTAACTAGGAAGGGGCCGTCGGATGGGAAGTGTGCCCTGTGTGGCGCGGTGGAAGACGCGGCGCATATGTTCTTTTCGTGTTCGTTGGCCTCCTTTGCGTGGGCGGTTTTTCGTCAAGCCCTAGGGAGAGCCTGGGGACCGGCCAACTTTGCGCAATTGTTCGCGCTCATCGACGGGACCTTGGGAGGGCCCCGTAGATTAGTTTGGCTGTTGTTTATGGCTCAGTCCTGGGCTTTGTGGACGGCCAGAAATAAACTGGCTATTGAAAGGGTTACAGTTAACCGCCGTGCTGACATCATTTTCAAAACTATGCTTTTCTTGCAGGCTTGGCTTCCTCAGCTGAAGGAACAGGACAGGGCGGAGGCAAGACTGCTGGTAGGAAGACTTAGGGCCATCCACGTCGCGTGCCCGTCCCCCGTTGCTCCCGTGGCGCCTTGAAGGAGCGTGTGGGTCGATGCCTCCTGGCTGCTACCGCTATCTTTTCTTTTAGAGTCTGTGTTCGGCTAAGCTGTAGTGTCCAGCATGTTGTCCTTTTTATTTGGCTAAGCTGTAATGCCGCAGCATTTGTACGCGCATGTTGTGAACTCTCTGCTTTGTTAATTCAAAGTCGGGCCCTGAGCCTTTTATGTAAAAAGTACTTCCTCCTTCGGCACAAAGAAATCCAGAGACGCCATGTCACCCAACCCGCCTGATTGTGGTGTTTGCAGCGCCTCTAAATGGAACTCCTCCATTAGCTTCCTCGGAGAGACAACGGGGTAACGAACGTTCGAGGACGTCCGTGAAACCACAGCGTGGCCAGCAGTAGGTAGCAATACGTACGGGAATGGAAGGCAGTAGTATCAATTTGTAAAAAGGAAGGTCTTGTTATCTTGTAGATGGCCGATGTGCATGGAATCTCTCCATGATCGATCTGCATCTGAACCTGTGATATTATTCTTGTAGATTCGTGTGCGATCAAAGATTGCCGATCGAGTGCTTCGGGCCGCACGCACTGGAAAGTGAAGATGCGAAAGAAGGACTCGATGATAAGTTGGTGTGTATGAATCATACGATCATCTGCCTTTGGGGGGAACCGAAAGACTTAAAATTGAACTCCTTACTGAAAATATCCGAGCTACCACTAGCTTAACGGAGCGGAATGGACGGGGGCGACGTGAGGGGCGATCCCGGCGAACCACTCGCCGGTGGGCGCTTCTGGGCGTTGCTCGCGGAAGAGGAGGACTCCGATGACGAGGGCGGTTCGACGCCAGCGACGGCAACGGCGGAGTCGCCGTACTTCGTCGACACTCCTTCTACATCGACGTCTAGGGATTTGGTGCGAAGCAGAGAAGGTAAGCGTCTCGAAAAACGACGGCAACAGCGGCTGGCGGCCATCTCGCTGGCCGTGTCGCCGGAGCCTGAGGATTCGCCGGTCGAAGTCCGGCCGGGGATCTCGCCGTGGGGTGGTAGAAGTGGTGATCGCGGGCACCGGCTCAAAATTCCACCGATCCCCCCCACTGCTTTTTCGGTTGATGAGTCTGATCAGCCGTGGTTCATAGTTGGCAAAAAGGGCCGGTCGCATCTCCTCCTCGGCGAACCGTCGCCGGAGACGGAGCTCACCGCCGGCCATGGCGGATCTGGAATTTCAAAAACAACTCGAACGTCCGTAGTGGGCCAGACGGGCCCCACACGCCGTCTCGAATTGGGATTCTCGAGGACCTCTTGTCGGACTCGTATACGAAGTGGCCTGGATCGCATCGTGTGGTTACGGCCGCTGCGTAGACGCTTCCTAGGTCTATCGACCAGACCGTCTGCTCCTCTCGTCCCAGCGATGGCGAACCCCGGCGGCGGCAGGGGCTATTACGGCGATGGCCGTGGCGCGGCGCGGGGCAACGGTCCACCGCCGTTCCGTGGCGGCCAGCAAGGAAGAGGGGGCTACGGACCTAATTTCTTCCGTGGTGGCCCAAGCAATGCTGCGGGGCAAGACCAGCGTCAGGGGGAGTTCGGCCCCGGGAACGGCGCGGCGTTCGGTGGCTTCAACGCCGGAACTGGTTTCAATGGTGGAAGGGGCGGTGATCGTCAACGTTACCCCTATCGCCCTAACTATGCGGGAGGTCAGAGGAACTACGCGAACGCCAACTACCGCGGCAGAGGGCGGGGTCGTGGTCCGGTGGCACCTAGGGTTGCCACGGCGGCGGCCGTTTCTTCTGGCGGTCTCACCGAGGCGTCCGTGGAAGATGTTGTGCGCCGCGTCACGGAGGCGCTGTGTGCTCAGGGGGTTGCTACGGTGCAGCAATCCGCAGCTGCTGTACCGCCGGAGGCTGCGCGGACGGTGGCCACGCCTAGGCCAATCGTGGCCCCTGCCGTGGCACAGTTTGTGGCTGCCGCGGTGCAGCCGGCAGTACCCATCTCTGCCGTGGCTGCCGTGGCTGCCGGCAGCTCCTCAGCTGCCCCGGTCCGCAAGGTGCAGCTGCCGGTGACGGGCCGTGATCACGCGCTGTGTGCGGCAGCGGCTGCGGCGCCGAGTGGGAACGCTCTGATTCATAAGGGGTCTTCGGATGGTGTTTTGGCCGGCCCTTCATCGGAGGAGGCTGATGATCCGAACGCTAAGAAGGCTAAGAAGATTGATAAAGTAAAATGCTTTTTGTGCGGAGTTTCTGGTCATGTGAGTGCGGCATGTACCGAAGTGGTTTGTGAGTATTGCGAGGGAACGGGACATGCTCCCGATGATTGTCCGCTTCTTTCGGTGGCGAAGCAACAGGTCATCACGCACGGGTTATTGAATGAGGGTTTGATGTTCTATGAGGCGGTGCCTACGGCTTCATATAGGCCCAAAATTGACTCCGTCAGATTGGGCAAGCTGAGTATCACGGGAGGATCGCTTTCCGTGGACGAGGTTATTGCTCAACTACAGCGATTGGTTCCTTCGGAGCAATTCAAGTGGGAGGTGGTACTAGTAAGTGATAATGTCTACAAAGTTTCTTTTCCTACTAGAGCTGAGTTGGATCGTATGATCGTTTTTGGTGCGTGTCATATTCCAAACAGCAGCTGCGTGATTACAGTGGAGGCTTGGGTTACGGAGATGAAGCCTTTGTGGTTATTGCCTGAGATTTGGATCCGAGTTTCCGACATACCACCTAAACACCGTGGTGATTTTCTTCTGCTGTGGAGTCTTGGTTCTCTGTTCGGTAAGACTCTAAAAGTTGATATGAAGTTTACTCGCAAGCATGGAGTTTTGCGGGTGCTTGTGGGGTGCATGGATTACACTCTAGTTCCTGATGGCTGGCCGGTTTTCTTGCGTGATGGCTTTTATGAGTTAAAATTTCATGTTGAAAATCCGAACTCTGATGATGAGGATGAGATGGCTGTGGATCCCAAGGATGCGTCTCCTGATAAGGACGAGGGTGATGGGAAGAGTTCTAAGCAAAAAGATAAATCTGTTGGTAATATGGAGATTGATAAAACCAGTGAGGGTACTAGTGGTGCTAGCGAGCCTTCGGACGCGGCTGGTAAAACCACGGATGTTTCAGGGGTGAAGAAAACGTTTTCTCCCGGAGTGGTTCTTTCACCGTCGGTGGCTAGCTCGGTGAGAGCAGCTCGGCTCTTTCTTGGTTCGTTGAGCAAGCCGCAGGTGGACAGCACGCAGCAGTCCGAGAGGGATGCGGTTGGCATTCACTCGGATACCCTGGGGACCGCTGCTGGTTCGGCCCAGGTGTCCGCTTCTCTATCGGCGCGAGGTGATGATGCATGGATGGACTCGGCGGCCACGGAGGTTGGTGATTGGCGGGGCGACACGGTGTCAGACGGACATCTGTCGTCACCTGGCACTTCTCCTTCTTGGTGTGCGCCTGGCGGTGGTGCGATGACACCACGGCGTCTCGACGGCGCCTTCCACGGTGCGCGGGCACTCTCTATCCAACCAGGCGGGTTGGATGGGGAGAGTACAGCGGCTACCACGACTCCTGCTGCGCCTCTGGTTGCTTCCTATACCCTACCAGGCGGGTTGGGTATGGGGACGCCGGGGGCTGGTCTCTTGTCCCCTTCGAGGGGGGAGAGTCCCTTGTTGGCTGGACACGGCTCACCTCAACCAGGCGGGTTGGGGTTGGCAGCTGTGTTGGCTACGCCGTCGCGGCCTTCGAGGGCTGAGGTGATGGCGTATGGGAGCGTCTCAGCAGGCGACGGGGAGGTTAGATCCAGTGCACGCTTGCGGGCGAAACCAGATGCGGATCTTCCCCAGGAGTTGCGTGCTATCGCGCTTGCGCAGCGCAAAGATGTCGTCTTTCCTAGAGGTACTCCCCATGTTCCCGTTGGTTTATCGTTACTATCATTTTCTAATTCTGAAATTAAGGCGAGAGCGGATAAATTGGGGGTGTCTCTAGGAAGAAATAGGCAGCAAATTGATGCATCTATCCATGGTTTGTTAGAACAGGAAAAAGATAGGTCTCTTATTTTTCTTAGGAATAATTTGAAAGAAAAATTAGAAGATGGTTTGGTGGATTCTAATTACGATATGACTCTCAAGAAAGCGTCTAATTTGAGCGAGGATTTGGGTGATGAGGTGGAGCATGAGGATGATCAAACGGATTATCCAACGCTCTCAAAGACGGTTAAACGTAACCGTAACAAGAAGTTAGGTAACCTATCTAAGCCCAGAAGAAGTACTAGAATTAAACAATTTAAGAAGTGATATGAGAGGCCTAATTTGGAATAGTAATGGGTTTGGTGATCATGCAAAACATTTAGCGGTTCATGAATTTATTAAGGAGCATAAAGTTGATTTCATTGCGTTAATTGAGACGGGTAGATCCTCTTTTACTACGCATTTCTTAGACTTCCTCGCGGGGGGTAGGGACTTTACGTGGTTCTGTTTACCTCCTCAGGGTCGGTCTGGAGGGATGCTTGTTGGTTTTAATGGCGTCACTCTTTCGGCACAAACCGTTGTGTCGGGAGACTTCTGCCTTAAGTTTCATGTTAAAACTAAAGCAGACGGTTTTGAATGGGCTTTTGTTGTAGTTTACGGAGCTGCACAAGACTCAAAGAAACCGGACTTCCTTGCTGAATTAGTTCGTATCTGCGATAATGAAACTTTGCCGATTCTAGTAGGGGGGGATTTTAACATAATTCGGAGACAGGAAGAAAAGAGTAATGATAATTTTAATGCGAGATGGCCTTTCATTTTTAATGCTATCATTGAGAGTCTTGATTTGAAAGAGATAACTTTATCCGGTAGACAGTTCACATGGGCTAGTTGGGGTGATAATCCGACGTACGAAAAGTTAGATCGGTTTCTTAATAGTATAGAGTGGGAGCAGAAATATCCTCTGGTTACGGTGCATGCCTTGACTCGCACGGGGTCGGATCATACACCGCTGCTCTTGGACTCTGGTATTCAAGCTCATGTGGGAAATAAGAGCCAATTCTCTTTTGAACTTTCTTGGATACGCCAAGAGGGTTTTTATGAGATTGTGTGCAAGGAATGGAAGTCAGTTACTACTGGGCAAAACCCGTTAGACAGGTGGCAAAATAAAATACGACATTTAAGACAATTTTTACGGGGATGGGCGAAAAATCAGAGTGGGGAGTATAGGAAACTAAAAGATAAATTAACGGCCCTCATAGATTTTCTAGATATTAGGGGGAATCGACTCCTTTGACAGTGGCCGAACGGGCTGCAAAAAAGGAGGCCGATGACCACCTACGTAAGTTGAAACGAGATGAGGAATCCAAGTGGGCACAGCGGGCAAAAGTTAAACATATACAAGAAGGTGGGAATAATACGAAATATTTCCATCTAATTGCAAACGGGAAACATAGAAAGAAAAGGATTTTTCAATTGGAGCAGGATGAGGGAACGATTATCGGTGAGATCAATCTTAGGACTTTCATCTCGGAATACTACAAGAAATTATTTGGGGCACCGGCGCCGAGTAATGTTTCTTTAGTAGAAGAGAAGACAGAGGATATGTCTCAGATCTCGCATGAGGAAAATTGTATTCTTACATCTCCTTTTACGGACAAGGAGGTGTTCGAAGCAATATCTCAGATGGAGCATAACAAGGCCCCAGGCCCGGATGGATTCCCTGCGGAGTTCTATCAGAGATTCTGGGTGCTAATTAAGGACGATTTAATGGCTATGTTTGCTCAGCTTTATGTTGGAGATTTACCACTCTTTAAATTAAACTTTGGGGTTATCACGCTACTTCCAAAGAAGGAAGATGCGAGTCGGATTGAGCAGTATAGACCCATTTGCTTACTTAATGTTAGTTTCAAAATTTTACTAAGGTGGGTACCAATAGGGTAACTTCTATTGCGAGTAAGGTTATCCGACCAACTCAATCAGCATTTCTACCCGGTAGAAATATTCTGGAAGGAGTTGTGGTACTACATGAAACTATTCATGAGATGAAAAGGAAAAATTTAGACGGGGTTTTGTTTAAAATTGACTTTGAGAAAGCTTATGATAAGGTGAATTGGTCTTTCTTACAGCAAGTGTTGAGAATGAAAGGTTTCTCACCTAAGTGGTGCGAGTGGATTGCCCGTTTTGTTCAAGGGGGAAGCGTCGGGGTTAAAGTTAATGATGACATCGGTCATTATTTTCAGACGCTAAAAGGTTTGAGACAGGGTGATCCGTTATCACCTATTCTCTTTAATCTTATAGCGGATATGTTGGCTATTCTTATAGATCGAGCTAAAGAGGATGGTCAAGTTGGAGGACTGGTACCCCACCTTGTCGAAGGAGGGGTGTCAATACTTCAATATGCCGACGATACGATTATTTTTATGGAGCATGATGTACAAAAGGCATTAAACATGAAACTCATACTTGCGATGTTTGAGCTTCTGTCTGGCCTTAAAATTAATTTCCATAAGAGCGAGATTTTTTGTTTTGGTAAAGCGAAAGAGGCCCAAGATGATTACCGTAATATCTTTGGCTGCGAGATTGGATCGCTTCCTTTCAAATATCTAGGAATACCAATTCACCATAGAAAACTTCTTAATAAAGAGTGGAAACCAATTGAAGATAGGTTTGACACGAAACTTAGTTCATGGATAGGCAAACTGTTATCTTATGGGGATCGCCTCGTACTGATAAACTCTGTCCTATCCAGTTTACCTATGTTCTTGCTATCTTTCTTTGAAATCCCAGTGGGGGTTCGGAAACGTTTAGATTTCTTTCGTTCCAGATTTTTTTTGGCAAAGTGATGTCAAAAGGAGGAAGTACCGCCTTACAAAATGGAATATTGTTTGCCGTCCTAAAGATCAAGGGGGATTAGGAATAGAGGTCTTACAAATTAAGAACATGTGTCTGTTGAGTAAGTGGTTTTATAAACTTTTGTCTGAGGAAGGGGTATGGCAAGAGTTACTCTATAACAAATACCTAGGAGATAAAACGTTATCGCAGGTAGAGAGTAAGCCATCCGATTCACCATTCTGGAAAGGATTATTGAAGGTTAAAAATGAATTCTTTTCACGGGGCAAATTCTCTTTAGGTAACGGTCAGCAAGTGCGCTTCTGGGAAGATACATGGTTAGGAGATAAACCGTTATCACAATCCTATCCATCGTTATATAACATCGCTTCGAGTAAACACGTTACAGTTGCGGCGGTGTTAGCCAATAATCCTCTAGACGTTCGGTTTCGGAGGAATTTGATTGGATACACGAGGGACCGTTGGTTGCACCTGGTTGAAAGGTTGATGGAGGTGTCATTAACTAATCAGTCAGATGTATTCCGTTGGAATCTCACAATGGATGGGGTTTTTACGGTTAAATCTTATTATGCTGACTTGATGCATGGATCCACACGATTTTTACGAAAATATTTGTGGAAACTAAAGGTACCACTAAAGATTAAGATCTTTCTCTGGTTCCTTAATAGAAAAGTTATTCTTACTAAGGATAATTTGATAAAGAGAAATTGGCATGGTTGTAAAAAATGTGTTTTTTGCGATGCAGATGAGTCTGTTGAACACTTATTTATAACATGCCCATTTGCCCGTGATATTTGGCGTCTTATACACTTTACTTATAGCATTTATCCACCTACTAGCATTGCGAATATGTTTGGTAATTGGTTAAATGGTATTGATAGGAAAACAAAAGCACGCATACGAATTGGTGCGGCTGCTTTCTTGTGGGCAATTTGGAATTGCCGCAATGATTTGGTTTTTAATAAACAAACGAACATTCATTTTTTGCAGGTTGTAAACAAGGCGGTCTATTCTATCCAGATGTGGGCTTTTCTTCTCCCCCTGGATCAGCGAGGACTTATGGATTCAGGCTGTGCTCGACTGATGGCGGTCGTTCGGGCTATTTACAGCCAGGCTGGGTGGCTTAATTCTAGGCGAATTAATGCGTAATTCGTCTATGTTTCGGTGGCTTGTCTTTGTGGCCACGCTTTCGGACCCATGATTGTAATAATTTATATACTCTGGATATTTCTCTTTATTTAATAAAAAACCGGCTGTGTGCATCAATTTGATGCAGAGGCCGGGGCCGAGGCTCCCATTTCTAAAAACAAATCTGCCTTTGGGGAAGTGGAGTGAAAAGCTGACGAGACCTTACTAGTGGTGCCAACTCGATTCGAGATTAAACAATCCATCACACACTCGATGAGACGATGACTCGATCACTAGAGTTTTTTTTGTATTTTATCGTTTCACACTTTTACAGTTTACTGCATGTCAAACGGCGGCATTTTGCCCAAGGCCAGGTAGCACTGTTAATCCAAAGGCGATGCAGCCCGAATAGCGACGTTGGGTAAACGGTTAAGAAGGTGTTCGTGCAGATATCACAGCATGCATCGTCTGAAAGTGAACCAGAGATTACATCGACCTCGAAAGGAAAAGGTTCCTCTGTCCACTGCTGTCGTTTCATTTTTGTTGCTTTCAAAAAGGAAAAGAAAGGCATGCAAGTATATGGGCACCGGATCTTCTTTTTTCTGCCCGCTGCATCTGACGCTTCTGGCTTCAGTTCTAAGTAATGGTAATAACAATATGAAAAGAACTAAGCGTAAAGAGAGAATTATTAGATGCTTTAAACGTACAAGAATGGGCTTGCTAGTGCAGCCTTGGGTGTCCAGTCTTGAGCCTCCAGCTAGCTTTGCTTCAATTATCTTTTTTTTTTTTTTTTTTGAACATTGAGCCCCCCCGAAGGGGTAGAACCAGCATTACAAATACACAGCGGATGGAAGTGAAATTACAAAGGACCTCAAAGTATATGAAAAAAGCAAATAGATCCTCAGCATTTGTAAGAAGACCCCTGCCGACAAATCTTGATTCGCAATCGAGGCCATCTTCTTCTCCGCCGCGGAGCACCGAGCGCTCTCACCGCAGCCAAGGAATTCGACGGGGAACATGCCACTTGTCTGCATCCCAGCAAGTCCATCGGCGAGCTCGCTCCAGTTGGGCCTCCCAATGGAGGTTAAAACGCCATTCTTTGGCTTCGCTGGCCATCTCACGGCCATGGATGGCAGAGCTCCATCACGGATGCTCGCCGATATGCTCCAATCATCGGTTCTCCAGCTCGAACACCATCCAAGATCGCCTTCCGTCCTCCTCTTCTCCTCCTGCAATCCCACCAAGGCATCCCAAGAAGAGAGCAGAACAGCCTTCAGGCTCACCGGAGTGGTGCAAGCACCACCACCTCGTCTTGATGAAAACAACTCGCCACCCCCAGAGAACCTGCCACGGACCTGGAGAAGCGAGCAGAGAGGATGACGAAGAAGCAGTACCAAAGGATCGAGCTTATTGAGGCAGAGGCCCAGATCCTTCCGTCCCCTTCTCGACCTGAGAGCAAGACGGCGGAACAGATCCGACCAGACCAGCGAGCTGCTCAACTCGCCAGCAGCGCTGCCGGTGCACGCCTTATTTCCGGAGATGCTGTCCGCCTCGACCACCGCCTGCGTCGCCGCGCGCCACCACGACATCGCCAGAACAGAGCGAAGCTTCCAGGACCCCCATCCTCGGCTGCAGAAGAACAGGGGACTACTCCACGACGACTCCACACCGGGAGAACAAAATCTACTCCTACAGCTACGGGACTCTACTCTGTACATGGAGGGGAACCACCCAAGCCCATCTCGCCGCACACCAGCGCATCCGCCGGCGGCGTGAGAGGCTCTCGACGGGGAAAAGCGGTGGACTCTCAAGAGCGGTGCGAGTCTATCCTCCGCTCTGTTTTGGTTGGTTGCTTCAATTATCAGATGCACACATCTAAAGTAATTAACCGCGCACTATACCATTAGATTCCGGAAGTTTTTTCATCCGTGAAGGCTTGTAAACGTGTAGCTAGCTGTGCCTGTACAGACGAATCGATAGTAGATCGAAATTGTCTTGAGGATGTTAGGTACGTAGAATATATTCATATGCAAAGTGTATTGACAGAAGCAACAATGTCTGGTTAAGCCAAGTTACCTGCTTGGCTTTGGGGATTTTCTGACACAAGTAGCCTCACTATTTCTGGTCTAGACAGTAACTGAAGACGTACGCTACAAACATCTGGCACAGAATGAGACATCACGGATCCCACAAAACTGATCGTGAAGTAAGCTGGAGAAGCATGTCCAGAGATTTAGTGCACGTACAAGATCGAGCTCCATCACCATCGCTCCTCTCTGCATTTTCCTTTTCCAGATCCTTGGTGGCAACAGAAAAAACGATGCATGAGTACTACATGTATTTATTTTTTTTTGAAGCGAATATTGCTGCGAGTCCTCCTCCGTCTACCATGACTCTTCAAGTGTGAGGGGCCCTCGGAGCACGGCGGTAGTGCCGTGCCACTGCCACGCCCCTACCGGTCTAAAGCGAGCCACTATAGCTTGCCATCTCCTCCCTTTAAAGCGCCCTGCCGGAGTCGGCCCTCTCCCAAAGCTAAAGAGCCAGCCATCACTACACTGCATCGAGCAGCTAGCCGGCCTAGAGCTTATCACAGTCAGACATGGGCCATAACCGTCCAGCTCCAGCCATGGCCGCGGCTACGCCGGCGCTGATAGTGCCGATGCTGCTTGCCCTCTGCGCGGTGGCGGAGGCGGCCGCGAAGGTGCCCGCGATGTACGTGTTCGGCGACTCCACGGCCGACGTTGGCAGCAACAATTACCTGCCGGGCAGCGCCGTGCCGCGAGCCAACTTCCCGCACAACGGCGTCGACTTCCCCACATCGCGCGCCACCGGACGGTTCAGCAATGGCTACAACGGCGTAGACTTCCTGGGTACGTGTCGGCTCATTTGCTCTGTGCTCCTCTCTCCTCTGCATTTGTCCCGCACATCTCCATGGCTGCCTGCGTCTGCATAGTGCATGGCCCCTAAACTACCAATGGTTCAGACAGTTCGAGCTTTCCTTTCAGCCTGACTTGGTTTCTTAGAATTTTTTCCTACGTCCCTCGTTTAATTCGCAGGAGTGAAATCCGTGGGAAAAATCCCAAGATTCACATGCATGCACCCTACTTTGGAGAAAACTTTCCATCCATTCTAGCCTCTTGCTATAACTCCTTTATTTTTCTCGTGATGATGTCAAACGGCACTTTGATCTGAATTCCTTCCTGCACGTACTGTAGTTTTCCAGTCTCATATGGTTCAAAATTTCAAATAGACACGGTACTTAAATCCGAATGCGTGGTGGGAAACGCGGTTTTACGGGGTGCTAATGTGCTATCGGCGTCCCAACGGTGTGCGGTATTTGTCGGACAAGAGCATGGATGCGCGGTTTCAGTTTAGTGCCGACGATGAATCGCGGAAAGCTGATGGAAAATTGGCTGTTGCGCGGGCCTCAAGACTTGACTGATCTCCAGCAGTTTACGTGTGTCGTCCGTCCGTTCCCTGCCTCATTTGAACATTCCTGTCGAAAAAAGCTAAAATTAAGCCAAGCATTAGACTTGCAGTTGATAGAAAAAGCTGGCCTATACATAATCAATTGCGTCTCGCTCCACAACGCGATAGCACTGACAGTGGTAGGCAGGCTCGCAGAGCATGGCAGCGTCCAGCAGTGCGGTGAAGGGACCA
Source organism: Alopecurus myosuroides (assembly GCA_028641055.1). NCBI lineage: Eukaryota > Viridiplantae > Streptophyta > Magnoliopsida > Poales > Poaceae > Alopecurus > Alopecurus myosuroides. The sequence goes on from CM054060.1 coordinate 108,441,050, forward strand.
GTCTTTGGTTTGGATAGGATCGTTTGGTGCCATCGTGCAGTTTACACAGCGCACATAAATGAGCCAGGTCTGACTCTCAGTACCGTGACGCAATGGTCTGTATCCGTGTACACCACGCACTATTGCAGGAGGCCCTCAGTTGCACAAGACTTCCAAGACGCATGGCAAATCAACAGCACGTATGGCCTGATCTGCAGCCCATCCCGTGGCCATATATCGCTCCCACATTTTGTTCTTTAGTCACCGAATGGACATACCTGTTTTTTCGGTTTCAGAAATCGGTTTGTTCTTTTGGGTGAGTGTACACGGTGGTCCAATTTTCTACTCTTCTCTCCCACTGGTGAGATACTAAACTTAAAGTCTGAAAGAAGTTCAATCAAGTGCAACTGTGCAAGGAGGACTTGGTCATAGCCTCATAGGGCAGATTAGAAAGTAGAAGTGCCAGTTTCTGATTCTCTGAACAAGGCATCGTACTAGTACTATTTCTATAGTGCAATGCGTTTTGTTTGTTACGCCACTCTGATGAAATATTCCGTCGAAGTAGTGGCATGCGTTTTTGTTTGTTACGCGACTCTGACGAAATATTCCGTCGACTCTGTCAGCTCTTAACATGGGATTCAAGCGCAGCCCGCCGCCGTTCCTCTCGGTTGCCAACCGTACCAACAAGCAAATCGCCCGTGGGCTGCAGGGAGTGAACTTCGCCTCTGCAGGATCAGGCATTCTCGACACGACGGTAATTAAGCAGCTACTAGTAAAACCGAAGTAAAATCTTGACGTCCTTTAAGTTCGGACTTGCAACGATTTTCCTTTTTTCATGCAGGGCGACTCCATCGTCGCGATGAGCAAGCAGGTCGAGCAATTCGGCACCCTTCGGTGCAACATCTCGGCATGCATCGGCGAAGAGGCAGCCGGCAACGTGCTGTCGAGGTCCTTGTTCCTCGTCAGCACCGGCGGCAACGACATCTTCGGCTTCTTCTCGGCGAACAGCACGCCGACGGCCGCGCAGAAGCAGCTGTTCACGGCCAACCTCGTTTCGCGGTACAGAGATCATGTGAAGGTACATTACAAACCAGCCTCTTGCCACTGCTAGCATGTACAGTACGGTACGAGTGTGTAGTACAGGCCTAAGATCTCACCGTGGCGAGCGCGTATGGTACGGCAGGCTCTGTACGATCTCGGGGCGAGGAAGGTCGCCGTGATCGACGTCCCGCCGATCGGGTGCTGCCCCTACCCGAGAAGCCTGCACCCTCTAGGTGCCTGCATCGATGTCCTCAACGAGCTGACTCGTGGGCTCAACAAGGGCGTCAAGGATGCCATGCATGGCCTCGCCGTGAGCTTGAGCGGCTTCAAGTACTCCATCGGGAGCTCGCACGCCGTCGTCCAAAGTATCATGAAGCATCCACAAAGACTAGGTACATGAACCTATGCCTGAGATGTGTTCGTGAGAACACAAGTTCAGACTTGAGAGGCTGACGGCACACTTGTTTATTTCTTCAGGGTTCAAGGAGGTCACCACAGCGTGCTGCGGCTCCGGCAAGTTCAACGGCAAGTCGGGGTGCACGCCCAACGCCACGCTGTGCGACAACCGGCACGAGTACCTCTTCTGGGACATGCTGCATCCCACGCACGCCACGTCCAAGATCGCCGCCGCGGCCATCTACAACGGTTCGCTGCACTTCGCGGCACCCGTAAATTTCAGGCAGCTAGTGGAGAACCAATGCTAGAGCACGGCACTAGCTAGCTAGAACGGCGGCACGCGTGATCCTGTTGTGTTATAGATTTGCTTTACGTCTCTGTGTTGGTGAATGGTGATATTAGTGTGTAGGATATGCAGGGTGGTGTTTCTCTCTGGTTTAATGTGTGTGTTAGATGGTGGCGTGGTGTGGTGTGGATTCTATCAAAATGAAATCTCTGTTATGCATGTTAATTATCGGGCATTGAACTTTTTCTTCTACTCCTTTTTTACGTTATTTATTTTCTTCATGTTCAATGATTCGTTGGCTATTGGATCCACAAGGAAATTGATGCATCTGAATGGATGATAATATACAAAAAAAAAAATGCCGTGTGTATAAGAAATCTAAGTGGCCTCATAAATAAAATAAACTAGATAATGCCCCGCACGTTGTTGCGGGATGATTAGTAAAATAATTTCGTAAAATATGTCATTTTTGTGATGTATTTTATGCATAAACCTGGATGCATATATAGCCCTAAATAGAAAATTGCATCTTTGGCAAAAGAACAATGTGTTAAGTAATTCATATGGAATACCACGGAGAAACGAAAACATACATAATTTTACTACACAGGAGACCAAGTCTCGTACTGTTCATATTTTTCTCATAAAGTGATGCAAAAAATTAGTTGAACGGATTTGGGAGGTGGCCATGTCAAGCTGAAAGACAAAAACTAAGTATTAGTGGTGAGAACAAAACACGTAGCTAAAATATGTGAGCAATCAATTCTATAGTGTTTCGCGGTTAGACTTTCCACCTTAAGTTAATATCATTTGAGCGTTCATATGAATTCATTTATTCAGTGCTACGTTTGCTGGTAGTATAGTTTACCTAATGGTAGTACCTGCAGTACGGGGCAATGAAATGACCACGGAAAATAATTTTCAAAGTGGAGATGAAATAACAACCAAAGTAGTAATACTCTGTAGTGGATTGCCAACAAAAAGAGAAAGGGTCATTTATCGAATTGCCCACAGAGGGTCACTTGTACTCAGTTTTACCCCTAGAGCCGAATCGACCTCAGTTTTGCCCCTAGTCCGTGCGCAACCACTATGGAGAGGCTGGAACGGTAAGTTTGGAGTCGAATCCGTTAGTCGAAGTGGGCCCGGAGGAGTCAGGCTCCGTTTGGCGAAGTGGGACCGCGTGGGACTGCCAGTTCGCTGAAACCGTCTGGAGCTTACAGGTGGGACCGGGCAGTTAGTTGACTAATCTGAATAGTCCACACCCGAGCTTCCCGCCACAACCGTCGTGCGCTGCCGCCCAATTTAGTTGCCCCGCCGTCGTGCGCTGCCGCTCTCGCCGCCGCCACCTCCGCACCAGCCCCTGCTGCGCCACGAGCACCTGCGGCACCACCACCACCTGCTCCGCCGCCACCTTCCTCAGCCAGCGTGCCACCGCCACCTGTGTTGCCACCTGTGTCGCAGCCAGCAGCACGCATTTGCGCCGCCAGCACCACCTGCACCACCTGCACCGCCGCGGCCGTTCCGCGTGGCCACCTGCTTCACCACCGGGGCCGTCCTGCGACGCCGCTGGTGGGGCGCTCGTTCCACCACTCTGCCCGCCACCTGCTCGACGAAATGGATAGGAATGAAATGGAGAGCGGCCGCGCCGTGGGGCCGGAGACACGCCGCGTCCACGATTGGGTTCCCATTGGGTAAGTACTGAGCTTTGAATTATCGATTAGACACGGATGCCATTGATTTGCAGCTGATTGCGTCTCTGTTTTCATGGGTTAGGATGGAGTTGCGGTTTGCTTTCTTGGTGCATGTTAGAAGAGAGCGCTACATCGTCGATGCAGACAGTAAGAAGAAATACCAAGGAGGTTTCAGTTATTCGGTCCCAATGGATTGTAACTGGAGTTTCAGACAATTTGGGGAGATAGTTTGCAACCCATATCCTTGGGGTTTGCATGATGAAGTGGAATTTAGATACTTTGATGGGGGAAAAGATTGGATCCAAATTAGTAATGATGAAGAGCTCGCTACCATGTTTGCTAAGCATACGGAGGCAGAGAATTTTAATGTGAAGCTGCAAAATGATGTGGTTGTGCCGGCAGTTGTGGCGGGTTCATCTTTTGTGGCAGGACCATCACGTCGTACTGCCAACTCCAGCCAGAACAGTTCGAAACCAGCTCGACGTGGTGGCTCGACAAGTGTGGGCACTGGGAAAAGGGTTCAAGTCGCTGTGGAGGAGGATGCCTGCATGTCTGCGGATGATGAAGAGAGGCTATATCCTGATGTTATTAGGAATTTAAGACAGACACCTCGGGTTGAAATCCAATATCAGTCTGACAGTGACGATGACGAAGAGGAAGACCGGACACCTGTTGAATGGAACCCTGCGAACCCTCTTATGGAAGAAGGTTGCATTTTTTCTTCCATGGCTGAGTGTAGAAATGCACTTGTGACGTACTGCATGAAGGTAGAACGTGCCTTTGTAGTTGACAAGAGCGATAAAAGGCGCTACACCGTGCACTGTGTGTCTGAAGATTGTCAATGGAGGATGCACGCATCTAAAATGCGGGGCAGCACCAATGTTCAGGTAAAAGCAATGTTCAGGATATCGCTTATCGTTAACTTATCGGTCGGCCCATGATAAGAGATATATCGGCTTATCGGCCGATAAATCGATTTTATCGGTCGACTGTTTATCGGCCGTTTTTCTTGTAAATCCCAAATTGTAGCACTAAAATATGATATTAAAATATATCACATTGGCATTAAAAACTCTAAATTATGATATATAAATATATTTTATTCAATAATTCTAAAAATTCTATGATGAATGTCATCTATCATATGTTCCAGTGCTGGAAAATTGATATATCGGCCGATTTATCGGCATATCGACTAATAAACCGCTTGTAAGACCGATAAAATGGCATGAATGATAAACTCCACTGATATTCATTTATCATATCGGTCACTACCCGATAAGCGATAAATCGGCTGATAAATCGGCATATCGGATGATATTTGGAACAGTGGGTAAAAGTGAACCCTTTTCCCCACACATGCGAAGAATCAACCCTTAGGAAGCAAACAATCAGCAGAGCCAAGTCAAGATGGGTGGCGGATGAAGTAAAATGATGGGTGGCAGAAAACCATCAAGTGAGTGCAAAGCAATTGCAGAAAAACATGAAAGACAAGTTCAAGATAGATTTACCATACATGAGGGTGTTCACTGGTAAAAACAAAGCATTGGAATCTATGCATGGTAACTGGAATGAAAGTTTTCAGTTGTTGTATGCATTCAAACCTGAAGTGGAGAGGGCAAGCCCAGGCAGTGTTGTTGAAATTGATCACCACGCCGTGGATTACACATTGAAGAAAGTGACAAGGACCAAGCAATGCTTTAGGAGGGTTTTTGTGTGCTTTGAAGCTTGCAAAATGGGTTTTTTGGTAGGCTGCAGGCCTTATTTGGCTATTGATGCTACTTTTCTCACAGGGAGGTTTAAAGGCCAGCTAGTAGCAGCTTGTGCAGTTGATGCACACAGTTTTGTTTTTCCAGTTGCCTACGGTGTGCTGGAGACAGAGTCCGAGGAGAGCTGGACATGGTTTTTGCAGAATCTGCGCCGGGCTATTGGACATCCCAATGGATTGGTAATCCACACAGATGCATGCAAAGGTTTAGAAGTGGCCGTGGATAATGTGTTCCCAGGAGTAGAGCACAGGGAATGTATGCGTCACCTTGCTGCAAATTTTGTGAAGAAATTCAAAGGAAAGTTTTATACCGATCATTTATTGCCTGCATCTTTGACTTGCAGTGTCAGGAAGCACAACTACCACATGAGGCAGTTGTACACAAAAGAGAAAGTGAAGAAATACTTGGAAACACACCACTCGAAGCTATGGTCTAGAAGCCAATTCAGTGAATTGAGCAAAGTTGACTATGTGCACAATAATCTTGCAGAATCTTTCAACTCAACGATCCGGAAACATAAGGATCTTTATTTGGCTGATTTGCTTGACAGGATAAGGATAGAATACGCCGAGAAATTTCATTTCCGTCTTGAAATAGCTAATGCAAAATTCATGGGCCACATTATTATCCCGAATGTGATGAAGGCGTTGAAGCAGAAAACTTTGGGCTTGAATATGAACATGAGATTTGTCTCGGATACCAAATCAGAGGTATCATTCTTTGATAAAAGTAACAAAGAATGGAGATATCCAGTGGATTTAGAAGCGAAGACTTGCACTTGTAGGCAATGGCAGATAACTGGTTTGCCATGCATTCATGCCTTGTTTTTCATCACTTCTCTCACAGGTCCAGCAGGGGATATACAGCAGTATGTCCATGATTACTACTCTGTAGCAATGTTCAGAGCCACATATGCACATGCCTTGCCTGCTTTGGAGGGAAAACAGCAGTGGGATAGAGTGGACCCTGGATTCAAACTTTGTGCTCCGGTTCTGAAGAGAGCTGCAGGTAGACCAAGGAAGAGTCGACACCGACGTCGCAGTGAAGGTGGAGGTGGAGCGAGGGTGCGTAAGTGCACAAGGTGTGGTGGGACCGGTCATTTCGGCAAATATTGTGATAACGCAGTCGATCCAGGGTTTGGAGAGAGTATGCCTGATGAAACTGATGGTCAGCAGCCGGATGCAGCATTTCAATATGATGATCAACAGCAAAATGATGATCAACAGCCGGATGAAACATTTGAAAATGATGTTCAACAGTGAAGTGATTCAGATGATGCTCCATAACAACAAAATGATGATCAAGTACATGATCCAACTGATTATTCATATGATGATCAAGTCCATGATGCTCCATTCGATGATCCAGATGCTCCAGCTGATGATCCTCTGGATGCTCCATCTGATGATCCAGCTGATGATTCATATGATGCTCCAGATGCTCCAGCTGATCCGCTGGATGCTCCATTGGATGATTCTGCCATGATCTCACAAGTTTCATTGGATGCTCCATTGGATGATTCTGCCATGGACACACAAGTTTCATTGGATGCTCCATTGGATGATTCTGCCATGATGTCACCAGTTACAAGCTTAGATGGGTATGTAAATCCTGCCATGATCTCACCAGTTTTCACTTTTCATTTTATTTTTTATTTATTTATCATGATCCTTTATGTTTTGTACAGATCTGGTGTAGTTTCAAAGAAGAAAGCCAAGGTACCGACCACCAAGAGGAGAAGACCAGAAGCTGTGAGCAAGATGAGCACAAGGAGCAAAGCGCCACCAAAACAGCCAAGGATCACAAAGAAGCCCCAACGCTATTTGGACTAAGTTGGTGTTGTATTTCTGTTGAATAATGTTGTATTTATGTTGACTGGTGATGTATCTAAGTTAGAACATAGTTGGATGATGTTTGAATAATGTTGGATGATGTTGAACCAAGTCGTTTCAAATTTTTAGGAAATTTCATGAAAAATTCTACCTTGTCAAAATTATCCAAATAAATTTGAGGAGCAACTATATCGCAAGTAACAACATGGTGCGTTGGATTCATGTCATTTTGATTTTTTTTGAATTATTTATGCTCATTTGAAACCATCGATGTGGTCTCATGAGAAATGTGCTTCAAATGAGGTGCGAAGCTAGGGTAAACACCCCCGTTTGTAATTTCATGAAAAATTCTATCTTGTCAAAATTATCCAAATAAATTTGAGGAGCAACTATATCGCAAATAACAACATGGTGCGTTGGATTCATGTCATTTTGTTTTTTTTTGAATTATTTATGCTCATTTGAAACCATCGTTATATTCTCATGAGAAATGTGCTTCAAATGAGGTGTGAAGCTAGGGTAAACACCCCCATTTGTGCTTCAACAATTTTTGGCATCTCGTCTACATCAGCCAAATTAATTTCCTACACAACTATTGTACATATATAGTGTAAATCTGAAGTTTCGTTATGTTTTCAATAATTCTTCTATTTTTTTTAATATTTTATTTAAATAACATGGTTTAATAGAAAATTCATATATAAAACAGATAAAAATCATCGCTCTAGTAAATATGAAGTTTCATTATGTTTTGAATAAGGGTATTCTTCTATTTTTTTATTTAAATATGTAGAACATATAGAAACCATCGATCCCTGTGGCCAACGGACCAACCAATCAGAGCGCAGAACGAGCGTCTCGCGGATCGCTGTGGCTACGAGCGCATCCGTCCGATGCACGATTCCTTCTAGAAGGCGTCGATCCAACAGCCCAGGTCGAATCTCTGTGTTTCCTTCTAGAAGCTTTTCGGCTGGTCAAACAGGGGGTTGACCAAGCTTGAAATGAGCATAAATAATTCAAAAAAAATCGAAAAAATATATTGCCGACGCACATAGTAGTGTTATGTCATATAGTAACGAGAAAAAAATATAAACCTGTCATATAAAGAATGGAACGAAAAAACCTTGTGTAACATATGATATCTTGAACAGTCTAGTAGAGAGTTCAAGATAATGACATGAGTTTCAAACCTTTTGAACTCAAATAAGGTCAAAATCTCACCAAAGCTTCATTTTGGTGTGACTAAGAAAGATCCAAAGTTATTTTTTCATTTTGATGTTTTAAACTTGTTTTATTTACGATTTTCGATTAAAACCATTATTATTCAAAAGAAAATAAATAATACGAATATTCATACAATAAATTTTTGGGCTTCGGAATTGCATTATATAGGTCTAATACAAGTCTAGTAAAAATATAAATAGGATTTATAAACATTAGAACGAAATCCATCACTAAAATGAGATTCCTCGAATACAAGACTAGAGATTTCAAAGAATAAGAGGTGGAAACATTGTGAATCTTCCGAAGAGGTGGGTTCTACCTTTTTGTTTTGTGTTCCTATGGGCTATCCTAGCACAACCAAGCAAATAGTTCCACATTGCTACCCCCTTTCGACGTCGTTACCGCGTGTTTCCGTATAAGTCCGGTATTTCTCCACCGGGTAGGGTTTCACCGGGAGGGGGCTACGGAGCGTCTGGATCCCAACACAAACTAGGGGGTGCCATACCATGTTAGTATAGGTGTGTTGTGTGCTTTTTATGTCCAAGATTGCTCTCTGGGGTGTGACCCGGCTTCACCGGCATCCACTTCTCTCTCGTAGGCGATTACAGGGTGAAACTCCCGTATCGGACCAAACACCGTGAATCTTCCGAAGAGGTGGGTTCTACCTTTTTGTTTTGTGTTCCTATGGGCTATCCTAGCACAACCAAGCAAATAGTTCCACATTGCTACCCCCTTTCGACGCTGTTACCGCGTGTTTCCGTATAAGTCCGGTATTTCTCCAGCGGGGCTAGGGTTTCACCGGGAGGGGGGCTACGGAGCGTATGGATCCCAACACAAGCTAGGGGGTGCCATACCATGTTAGTATAGGTGTGTTGTGTGCTTTTTATGTCCAAGATTGCTCTCTGGGGTGTGACCCGGCTTCACCGGCATCCACTTCTCTCTCGTAGGCGATTACAGGGTGAAACTCCCGTATCGGACCAAACACCGTGAATCTTCCGAAGAGGTGGGTTCTACCTTTTTGTTTTGTGTTCCTATGGGCTATCCTAGCACAACCAAGCAAATAGTTCCACATTGCTACCCCCTTTCGACGCTGTTACCGCGTGTTTCCGTATAAGTCTGGTATTTCTCCAGCGGGGCTAGGGTTTCTGTCGTGGGATTATCACGGCAGACGTTACCGGGGGTAACTGATCTTGGGGCAAGACGACACAGGCGTTTGGGAGAGGGTTTAGCTCAGAGGAAAACATGGTGGAAATCGATCTGGTAGCCGGCAATCAAAGTCGCCGAGTCTCCGATCTTGATATAATAACTCAACTCTTGGGTTACACTGGACGCTCGATATCAAGCGATATTGCTAGGGTTCTTGGATCTCTCTCAACTAATCCTAGGGGTCGGTTTATAAAGCACCCGTACCCCCTGGCTTATTCTCCAAGGCGCACCCTGGATCCTACCCGGACACGGCATACGAACCCTAACCTTCCTTTACCGTAACCCACAATCCGGGTTAATGGGCCTACAAACTTGGGCCTTCCGAAAGTTCTTTATCCTTACCCGGATCCTGCGCAGCATCCTTTGGGCCGGGTTATACCTTGGAGTTGGCCTACCGGGTTATTATCCCTCCATCAGTAGTCCCCAGAATAGCTTGGGCTTCATGGATTCTTCCTTGAAGTGCTTGCTATTCCCTGCAAAAATACCAATCTCACAAATATATGGAGGCCGGGTTAAGATGCTTTGTTAAGTAGCTAGGCCCAACTCCATGGTGGCCATATGGTAACCCGACTCTTCTCCAAATACCTGGCTTAACTTTCCAGGTCTAAGCCCTAATAAAAATGTCAAGATTCTATACTCGATAATTGACCCTGATATCACGGGGTGGATCTCCTTCTCTTTTTCGTCCAGATACCTTGCTTAATACTTGGAGCATTTCTCGTAGGATCCGCGCGGATAACCATTCCCCCTAATTTCCGGCTTCCGGCCGTTGAGATAAGATCACCCTTGCCTTATAAATAGCGTTCAGGGGATGACCTAGAGCCCAACGCCTCACTCCATCCTCTCCTTTCCTTCTTCACTCCTTGCGCCTTCGTAACACCACCGCAGGAATTTCGTGCTCGCCGCCGGTGCAAAGCCATCACCGGCCGCATCCGCTTTCAAGCCATCCAACGCCGCCGCCAAACTTTACCGCTGCGCGCTCACCCCACTCGCCAAGAATCGTAGAAGGGCGCTCGAGCCACGCCGTCCACCGTCGTCGCAATAAACTCCAAGATCTCCCAGTAAGTTCCTTGTATTTGTTCAATTTAGCCTCGCAATTTCTCGATTCATCCCAGATTGGATCTAGGTCAACCTGTGGGCCGTTTTCTTCGTCACACCAAATTTAGACGGCTTAGATGCTTGCTAACTTCTTCAACAACCTGTTTGATGATCACACATCGCCCTCCTACCATTATTAATCACCAATCTCTTCGAAAAATCGTTCGCAAGTTTTCCAATCTAGATCTATTTCACCTCAATCTTCCGCTCATAACATTGACACCCGGAAAATCCTCCTTTTCCGGCTATTTTGCTTGCAGTAGATACATGGGCAACCATCCGTCTTCCCAAAACACTTTTCCATACGTAAGTGACCAATAATATCCATAGTTATACTTAATACCCGGATACCTCGCAATCTCCACTTCATGGTGTGATACCCGGATAGTTCTTAGTTTTCACGCTTTCCTGATACCTCAATACTTCCGAGTCTTATTTCCTGTACCTCTTTTTCTTGTATTTTGCAGGTCGATCCCATGGCTCCCAAAAGGCAAGGGAAGCAGCCGGCCCAGGCAAAGACAACCCAATCCATATCTGCCAATTGGGGGCGATCTACTGTCACCAAGGCCAAACTGGAAGAATTTGCCGAGTTAGGGGTTCTTCCTCCTCAGAAGGACATTCACTGGAGGGCGCCGGGTGACGAGACCCGGCCTACTCCCACCGATGGCGAGGTAATCTGCTTTGTAGAGCACGTGACCCGGGGATTCCGCCCTCCGGGTCACCCTTTCTTTCGCGAAGTCCTGAGCCACTACGGCCTCCGGGTGTTCGACATAGGGCCTAACTCTATGTTGAACATTACCCACTTCATTGTCCTATCCGAGTCATACTTGTGCACTCCGCCAAGTTTGACTCTCTTTATTGAACTGTTCCAGTGCAAGCCGTGCCGCGAAAGCGGCGACGGAGCACTTCTCACATGCGGCGGGGTATCCATCCAACGTCGTAAAAACTCCCCAATGCCAACCATCAATCTTAACTCTCATGTCAAACACTGGCAATTATCCTTCTTCTACTGCCATGACACTTCTCCACCCGGCGAGAAGAGACTGCCGGGTTACTCGGAGGGCCTCCTCAACACTTCCGAGAATATCAATGCCTTCGCCCCTGACTCGGACAGGGAGGCAATCATACCTTTGGTGGCTAAGATAGCCGTTCTCTCAGCCCAAGGCCTTCTTGGACTCAACTTAATAAAAACTTGGGTTGACTTTCGTATCCAGCCTAACTCCATCCGCACCAAATTGATGTGTGAATACTCGGGGCATACCACACACGCGCTCCGATATTCCACCAAGAGCTTCGCCGCCGGGGATACCAACAAAACTATCAAGGGTTTCTTGACGGAGAAGCTGGAGGTGATAAAGAACATAGCCAGATTACCCCCGTTCACTCGGGAAAACCCGGCCCCCGTGGTAAGACTCAATAATCATAAGTTTATTTCCTTATCTTAACTCGATACTGCTTCCCACTCTTATTTTCATCTTTCTGTCTCAGGCCGGTGATCCTTTCTGGACAGTTGAAACCGCCCCCCCTTCCAGAGACCCGGAAGATGAAGACGAGCCGGTTGACGGTGATGAAGGTACTCACCCGGATCTTGTATTATCTTTACTTGCATCATTTTCCCCCTTTTTAATTTTTCCATGAATATATACTTGGTTCGCAGGGCTGGAGGACGAAGACGAGAAGGACGAAGATGACCCGGAAGCTACTGAATCCGACCAAGAAACAACAGTTGGGACCAAGAGAAAGGCCCGAGGGGTAGTGTCCAAGGTTCCTTTCTCTTTTATATCCTCTGAACCTTATTCCTTCGATGCCATGCGACAACTTAATCATCAATTATCAAACTCGTCGTACTTGAAGGATTCTCTTCCATCCAAGCCCAGAGTGACTCGAAGTTCCCCGGGCGAAGATCCTCTTAACCCGGGCATCTCCGCCTCCCCCGTCCATCATGCCAGTGCTCCTCCGCCTCGTCCTTCTAACTCTCCTCAACGCCACCCTTCTCCTAACCATCCACGTGCCGGGCAATTCCGGGTTCCACTAGTGGTCCCTGTGGCAACTTCGTCTGCTTCCAGCGGCGAGCTCCCGCCAGATTACACCGTAAATACCGGGTAAGTTTTTGCTATATGGCATCTTTTGATGCCTGAAAATTTTCAATCACCACTGCTAACTGCCTCCTCTCATCTTTCTTTTAGCACTCAAGTCACCGTCAGTGACCCGGAGAATGTAGAGACGGATAACCATCGGACAGAGGAATCGACTGGGAATGCAGATGCCGCGACTGGCGTTGATACTGAGAATAACCAGGAACAAGGCCCCTTGGGCGATCCACTTCACCGAGCCACCGGGTCTCCTTCCTCATCGGAACCAGTAGACGAGGAGATCGAGGTTCTGGATACAAGGATGAGTTCTCCCAACCCGGATACTCAAACTGTCCGGGTCTCGACCCCAAAGGCGGGGAGAGCTCTCCCACCAGGCGATCAAGCTGCCGGCTCTTCCGGTGCCCAGCCCGAGGACCAGACGTTTACCCAGATGCTCGAAACCCTGCGCACTTTGAGGGCTAATGAAGAAAACATCTTGGGGGCTTTAATAGCCAAACACGAGGTAAATCCGACTAACGATGCTTGTGTCCCTATCCAGTCCCCAAGTTCCGAGTAAATTGATTCATAATTTGCTTGGGACTTTATGATACAAGCGACTGATAACTTGCCCCTTTACCCGGCTAATCCTTTGTTGCGTCCATGCAGTCTTTCGCGACTCAATCTGAGGAGAAACTGGCAGAGGCCACCAAGCTTATTGAAAAGGAGGTGGTTCTGCGTGAAGCAGCCGAAGCTGAGGCCAGGAGGAATAGGATGATAATGAGGAAGTATAGGAAAAGGGCTCACAAAGCAGAAGAAGATCTAACAAGCCTTTCTGTCCAAATTGCTGACACGTATCGTGCTTTGCTTGGTACGTTTCTTCCTCCGGGTTATCCTTTTGATAAATAGCCAGAGTTTTCCCGACTCATGTTTCCATTTCTTCAGGCCCGGACGAAGTGATGCCGGATGAGGATGACATTGCCAGGCTGAAAACTATCAAGAGCGTTATCCGGCAACTATGCGCCGGAACCAAATGGATCCTTCAGGAATTACTGTGGCCGGGTAAGGGGCATGTCGATCTGAAGAGAATGCTGGATGCCTTCTCCACTATCCCCGAGTGGATTTGGCACTGGAAACGCTCGTCTTGCCGGGTTGGAGTAACCCGGGGGCTTGCGCTTGCCAAGGCTTATTTCCCTAAGCTCGAGCTAGTGAAGCTTATGGGCGGCTTTCCGGAGTTCAAGCTTGATGGGTCCACGTTCTCAGTGAAGGATTTTCAGGCTGTCCAGAAGGAGGTCCGTTACCCGGCCAGCGTGATCGCTGACGGCCTGGATGTTGATTCCCTCGTTCCTGCATATGATGCTGCTGGTGAAGCGGTTAAGTCAGATCTTCCCGAGCCGTATGATATGCTAGCTCGGTGGAAGGAGGAAGCTGCTAAGTTGAGGGCGGAGGCTGCCAAAAAGCAAGCTGAAGCCGGTTCTGCACCCGCTACCTCAACACCAGTCGTTCCACCTCCTGCGCGGGCTGGTACTACTGATCCGGGTGCTGCTGCTACCACCAATGATGGCAAGGGCAAGGCCAAGATGGACGCCGAGTGATACCTGATATTTGATGCCTCTTCTTACGCGTCAGTCGGCCGATGTGCTGTTTAAACAATTATATTTTGGGTGGTGCGCCTGTGCACCTTTGATATCTTTCACCGGGATTTTGTAATGTACGCTAAGGTCTTGGTATACTCTATGCCTCTTCTGGCCTTTTAAATTTATCCATTTTTGAACTCATCTGCTCTCGATATCCGGCTTTCTTTATTGTTCCTTTTGTGAAACTCGGTTTCCGGGTCTCATGGGTGTTGACAAGCGGACTTGCTGCTAAGTCCCCAAGCCCCCAAGACTCGGATTTTTGGGTTTTTGGACTTTAACAATCAAACAATTTTTCTCGTTTTCGAGATCCCGAGCCCCCAAGACCCGGATTCCGAGTCTAGGAAACGTGATCTTTCAAGGAGAACGCATTTGTTTGCTGCTAGGTCCAAAAAGCCCAGAGCCGTTTCACATAGGTTTTAAAGTTATGCTTAATAATCGTTGAGTTTCCGGCTATCAGCCCTGTACTCTGCATAACTTGTAATTTAGATGACCCTTTTGACTCTCTGATACTATAAGCCGGCTTTCGCATGGATATCATGTTGTTACATCTGTACGAAACAGGGTCGACCAAGTCCCATTGGGCTTCATGGCTGATTGTAATCGTAAGTGAGCAAATCATGCCATTTTAGTGCGAGTCACATCGAGCTTAAGTAAGAAAAGTCAAGAAAATTTGGCTCCTTTGTCCGGTTATAAGATTGTAGCCGTACTCGTTTGCGAGTAACCGGCCCTTATAACTCATAGGCATCAAGGCCGGGTCTTTGAGTTTTCAACTGTGCTATTCAAGCAATCAGCCCCCAAGACCTATATATGTACGCGACGTGCTGAGAGTGAAGAACATGATAATAACCACCTCTTTACTTGATATGAAAAAGTTAGGTCAGCAAGCCGCCTCATTAAAAACCCATCCAGTCCCCAAGGGTACTCTGGATAGGAAAAGAGTACGTCTGAAACCTGCTGCCTGTTACACCGTGCAATTCCACTTGCCAATATAATCTTTACTAAGTATAATACGGACGTAGCTGCGCCACGTTCCATGGTCTGTCTCTTTCTTGCATAGATGAAGTGGTATGAGCGGTGTCATTAACTGTAGCCGACTCTTCCCTTGGATCTACCAAGTAATATGATCCGTTATGCAGATTCCGGCTTATGATAAACGGTCCTTCCCATGGCGGTGATAATTTGTGTTTTCCTTCGTTTGACTGTACCAGGCGCAGGACCAGGTCTCCTTCCTGGAAGACCCGGGTTTTCACACGCCGGCTATGATACCTCTGTAAACCTTGCTGATAAATGGCTGATCTCTCCAGGGCTTGTTCCCTTTGTTCTTCTAACATATCTACGGCATCATGCCGGGTCTTTTCGTTCTCCACTTCGACGTAAGCTGATATTCGTGGTGAATCATGAATAATATCACTCGGTAGTACAGCCTCCGCGCCATAGACCATGAAGAAGGGTGTCATTTGAGTAGACCTGTTAGGTGTAGTGTTGATACCCCAAACCACGGAAGGAAGTTCTTCGACCCATGCGCCAGCGGCCCTGATACAAGGGACTCGCAATCGTGGTTTTAATCCGCGAAGCAATTCTTGGTTTGCCCTCTCCACTTGTCCATTGGCCTGCGGATGAGCCACTGATGCAACATCAAGCCGGATTCCATTGTTGCCACAGAACTTCTCCATCTCACCAAGGGACATGTTGGTTCCATTGTCGGTAATTATGCTGTGGGGATACCCGAACCGGTAGATAATCTTTTTCAAGAACTTGACTGTTGTAGCTGCTTCACAATTACTAACTGGCATAACCTCAACCCACTTGGTAAACTTATCAATAGCCACCAAAAGATGTGTCTTCTTGCATGGTGACATATGAAAGGGGCCAACCATATCCATCCCCCAGACAGCGAACGGCCAAGTTAACGGGATGGTCCGTAATTCCATAGCCGGCACATGGGTTTGGCGAGCGTACCTTTGACATCCGTCACACCTTGCTACTAATCTTTCCGCATCCGCTAGAGCCGTCAGCCAGAAAAATCCGTGTCGATAAGCCTTGGCCACAAGGGATCTTGTGGATGCATGATGCCCGCAATCGCCTTCATGGATTTCCTTGAGAATCTGTCGGCCTTCTTCTGGTGCTACGCAGCGCAAAAAGACTCCTGCTGCACTTCTCTTGTACAACTCCCCATTAATGATAGAATACCCCTTTGCTCTCCGCAAGACTTGCCTTGCTAACACCTCCTGTTGTGGTAACTCGCCTCGTGATAGGTAGGCAAAAAACGGTTCTGTCCACTCGGGAATAGCGCGTATAGTGGCCACGAGCTCCGTATCCGGGTCTTTACTTGCCAGTTCCTCCTCGGACTCGATTTTAACCGATGGTCGCCATAACTCGTCCAGGAACACGTTAGGTGGAACCGGCTCTCTGCGCGAGCCAAGTCTAGCAAGGGCGTCTGCTGCTTCATTCTTTCTTCTGTCTATATGCTCCACCTCATACCCGGAAAAGCATCCTGCAACCCTATCAACCTCCCTGCGGTATGCTGCCATGGTTGCATCCTTTCTATCCCAAGTTCCTGACACCTGCTGTACCACAAGGTCCGAATCTCCGAAGCATCGTATCCTCTTGATGTTCATCTCCTTGGCTACCTTTAAGCCATGCAATAGGGCCTCATACTCGGCCACGTTGTTGGAACAGTCAAAGTGAATTTGTAGTACGTAACTTAATTTATCTCCTTTGGGTGACGTTAGTACCACTCCGGCTCCTGATCCCTCGTATTGCTTAGATCCATCGAAGTGCATGATCCATGATTCGGAGTTTGGAACCGTTGTAGTCATGCCTGTATGTGTCCAGTCGTTAATGAAATCAACTAAAGCCTGAGATTTGATTGCTGACCTGGGCTCGTAACTGATGTGATAATCCCCCATTTCTATCGCCCATTTGGCTATTCTTCCAGTCGCATCCGAGTTCCTGATGATATCCGACATTGGTATTGAGCTAACTACCGTTATGGGGTGTTCCTGGAAATATGGCTTCAATTTCCGGCTGGCCATAAAGACCCCGAAAACCAGCTTTTGCCAATGCGGATAGCGCTGCTTTGCTTCCGACAACACCTCACTGACATAATAAACCGGCCTCTGAACTGGATAACCTTTCCCATCTTCTTTACGCTCCACAACCACTACTGCACTGACGGCTCGGGGGCCTGCTGCCACGTACAGCAACATAGGCTCTTTAGGACCCGGGGCCGCTAGTACTGGTGCTCCAGATAACTGCTTTTTTAATGCCTCGAACGCCTCATCCGCCTCCTGATCCCATACGAATTTGTCTGACTTTCTCAAGAGCCGGTACAAGGGTATTGCCTTTTCTCCGAGTCTTGATATGAATCGGCTCAAGGCTGCCACGCAGCCCGTGAGTTTTTGAACGTGCTTCAAATTTTCCGGCTTTTTCAAATTTTGGATAGCTTTGATTTTATCCGGGTTTGCTTCAATTCCTCTCTCGGAGACGATAAAGCCGAGTAATTTCCCGGCTGGAACTCCAAACACGCACTTTGTCGGGTTAAGCTTCATCTGGTACCTTCTTAAGTTCTTGAACGTTTCCTTTAGATCATCGATAAACGTCTCTGCCTTCCTAGTTTTGATAACCACATCATCCACATAAGAATGGACATTACGTCCGATTTGGTCCTCGAAGCACTTCTGAATACACCATTGATAAGTTGCGCCAGCGTTCTTCAATCCAAACGTCATGGTTTTATAGCAAAAGGCCCCAAAAGGGGTTATAAACGATGTTTTCTCCCAATCCTCCCTCTTGAGCTTAATCTGATGATACCCGGAATATGCGTCCAGAAAGCATAATAGGTCACTTCCAGCTACTGCGTCTATAATCTGATCTATCCTTGGTAGTGCGAACGGATCCTTTGGGCAATGTTTGTTGAGACTCGTAAAATCAATGCACATCCTCCACTCATTGGTCTTTTTCATCACTAGAACTGGGTTTGCTAACCAATCCGGGTGAAATACTTCCATGATAAAGCCGGCTGCCAATAGCCGAGCGATCTCTTCGCCTATAGCCTTCCTTCTTTCCTCATTCATTTTCCTCAAGCCCTGCTTCACGGGCCTGGACTTGGGATCTACATGCAAACTGTGCTCGGCCAGCTCTGTAGGGATACCCGGCATGTCGCTAGGTGTCCAGGCGAACACGTCTTCAACAAAATCTATCTTCTTGGTGTCTTGTGCTGCCTTGAATTTTGCTCTCTCGTCCTCAGTATTCGGCTTTTTCAAAGTTGTTCTATCATCCGGATTTACTTGAGACCGGTAATACTCGAGTTCTTCTTTTCTGCACGCTTGCTCGGCCATTACTGAATCTCCTTCGTCACACTCAGCCGCTATATCCCGGTTCCCATGTACGGTGATGGTCCGTTTAGGACTCGGAATCTTTAGCTGCAAATACACATAACACGGCCTAGCCATGAATTTAGCATAAGCCGGTCTTCCGAACAGCGCGTGGTAAGGACTGCGCAATTTGACCACCTCGAACGTAAGCCACTCAACTCGATAATTGTCCGTCGATTCTCCGAAAGCAACCTCCAAGGTGATCTTTCCCTCGGGGCTCGCCGAGTGACCCGGCACGATCCCATGAAAGACTGTCGAACTTTTCTGTAGCTGGGACTCTTTGAGACTCATGCGTAAGAAGGTTTCCCAATACAGGATGTTAATGCTACTTCCACCGTCCATCAAGACCCTTTTCAGTTCGTAACCATTGACCTGTGGCGCAACCACCAATGCCAAGACTCCTGGGCGCTTTATTCTTTCCGGGTGATCTCTTCTGCTCCACGTTACCTCTTGTTCCGCCCATCTCAGGTATCCCGGCACGGCCGAGGAAACCGAGTTTACCGCTTGCTTTAATGTCTCTTTGTTCCTGCTAGAAGTTCCTGTAGTATGCACATGATATTGTCCCTTTAAATCAGGCGTACGTACCATACCGATGAAGATGTTGATCTGGCCGATCGTCACAGTAGATCCGGACTCGAGGTGATCCGACTCTGGCCCCCAGCCGGAATCGTCCACCATCTTTTCTCCTTTGTGGTCGATGTAGATCTCGCCGACGACAAGATTCTCCATGTTCTTCCGAGCTTCTCCCGTAATGTAAACACCTTTGGACGCAGGACCCACTGTGGGCGCCAACTGTCGTGGGATTATCACGGCAGACGTTACCGGGGGTAACTGATCTTGGGGCAAGACGACACAGGCGTTTGGGAGAGGGTTTAGCTCAGAGGAAAACATGGTGGAAATCGATCTGGTAGCCGGCAATCAAAGTCGCCGAGTCTCCGATCTTGATATAATAACTCAACTCTTGGGTTACACTGGACGCTCGATATCAAGCGATATTGCTAGGGTTCTTGGATCTCTCTCAACTAATCCTAGGGGTCGGTTTATAAAGCACCCGTACCCCCTGGCTTATTCTCCAAGGCGCACCCTGGATCCTACCCGGACACGGCATACGAACCCTAACCTTCCTTTACCGTAACCCACAATCCGGGTTAATGGGCCTACAAACTTGGGCCTTCCGAAAGTTCTTTATCCTTAGCCGGATCCTGCGCAGCATCCTTTGGGCCGGGTTATACCTTGAAGTTGGCCTACCGGGTTATTATCCCTCCATCAGTTTCACCGGGAGGGGAGCTACGGAGCGTATGGATCCCAACACAAGCTAGGGGGTGCCATACCATGTTAGTATAGGTGTGTTGTGTGCTTTGTATGTCCAAGATTGCTCTCTGGGGTGTGACCCGGCTTCACCGGCATCCACTTCTCTCTCGTAGGCGATTACAGGGTGAAACTCCCGTATCAGACCAAACACCGTGAATCTTCCGAAGAGGTGGGTTATACCTTTTTGTTTTGTGTTCCTATGGGCTATCCTAGCACAACCAAGCAAATAGTTCCACATTGCTACCCCCTTTCGACGCTGTTACCGCGTGTTTCCGTATAAGTCCGGTATTTCTCCAGCGGGGCTAGGGTTTCACCGGGAGGGGAGCTACGGAGCGTATGGATCCCAACACAAGCTAGGGGGTGCCATACCATGTTAGTATAGGTGTGTTGTGTGCTTTGTATGTCCAAGATTGCTCTCTGGGTGTGACCCGGCTTCACCGGCATCCACTTCTCTCTCGTAGGCGATTACAGGGTGAAACTCCCGTATCGGACCAAACACCGTGAATCTTCCGAAGAGGTGGGTTCTACCTTTTTGTTTTGTGTTCCTATGGGCTATCCTAGCACAACCAAGCAAATAGTTCCACATTGCTACCCCCTTTCGACGCTGTTACCTCGTGTTTCCGTATAAGTCTGGTATTTCTCCAGCGGGGCTAGGGTTTCACCGGGAGGGGAGCTACGGAGCGTATGGATCCCAACACAAGCTAGGGGGTGCCATACCATGTTAGTATAGGAGTGTTGTGTGCTTTGTATGTCCAAGATTTCTCTCTGGGGTGTGACCCGGCTTCACCGGCATCCACTTCTCTCTCGTAGGCGATTACAGGGTGAAACTCCCGTATCGGACCAAACACCGTGAATCTTCCGAAGAGGTGGGTTCTACCTTTTTGTTGTGTGTTCCTATGGGCTATACTAGCACAACCAAGCAAATAGTTCCACATTGCTTCCCCCTTTCGACGCTGTTACCGCGTGTTTCCGTATAAGTCCGGTATTTCTCCAGCGGGGCTAGGGTTTCACAGGGAGGAGGGCTACGGAGCGTATGGATCCCAACACAAGCTAGGGGGTCAACGCACTGTACCAACTATCTCTAAAAATGTCTAGAAATGACATGGCCGAGTAGTGCAGACAGCACCCGTCTAGACTATTGTACATGCACTAAAAACAGAGGGAACCCGATCCTCTTACTTTGCCCACCTTATGTTCTCTGACTTTCTCCCATGACACGTGGGTCCGGTGTGTGATGGGCTCCATTTGTCTGTGACCTAAAGTCAGAGGATCGCGTCTCAGCGTCTGCAGGCCGTTGCCGCCGTAGTTTGCATGCATGGACTCTATCTGCACCGTTCCTTACGATCAAACGGTCGAAAATGACGCAGGTGCATGGACGTGGTGTTTTGGCTCAATGTAACTGCATGCAACAACGGACACTTTCTACTGGGGCCCCGTTCACCAGCCCGGTGCATGCACGCCTCGTTTTTTCAGAGTAAACAACACGTGGCAGAAGAAGAAAAGATCGAGTGAACGTCGAGTCGCATTTGCAGCAGCCCTGCACGCCTCCTTTCAGAAACACAAGTCGCGTCGCATTTGCAGCGACGCAGCCCTCCACGCCTAGTTTTTTATAAGATACGCATCAATGCATATGCAGCGAGGCAGGATTTGGCGTGAGACTTTGGATTTCTTCTCTTCACCTCTTCAATACACGCATGCAACGTCAAATCATTTTGACTCCCTAAGCGCTCAGTCCTACACCTAGGCCTGTTCTACCACCGCTTTGACCATGCATCGACTGTACTTTCTACACTGCATCCTACGTTTCACACAGTTTGCTTCATCTACCCCAATAAATTCACGTCTCATCGTGTCTTTAAATAACCCGTTTCTCCTCCTCCATCTTCTCATCACTCTCCATCCTCTTTGCCTTCTCATCTCCCTTCAAGCCCCGAACACCATGTCTTCCTACTCTCTCCCCTCAAGCCCCGAGTCCGTATCCGACGAGGACAACCACCCCAAGGCTCGGCCTTGGTACGAGCCCGACTGGACGCCGGAGGAGACGGGCCTCGTGCCCGTCGAATCTCCC
Source organism: Alopecurus myosuroides (assembly GCA_028641055.1). NCBI lineage: Eukaryota > Viridiplantae > Streptophyta > Magnoliopsida > Poales > Poaceae > Alopecurus > Alopecurus myosuroides. The sequence continues at coordinate 108,463,033 of CM054060.1, forward strand.
AAACGGGAGCGATCGCCGTCGACCGACGTCCCCGACAGCGACGAGCCCGCCGCCGACGCCGACAACCTCTCCCCCAAGACGAAGAACCGCCTCCTCAAGAAAGAGGAGCGGCTGGAGAAGAAAGAGATCGAGAAGGAGGAGAAGAAGGAGGAGGAGAGGGAGGAGAAGGCTCTCCGGGCCCGCATCAAGAGGGCCCGTGAGAACGACGTGGAGAGGTGGCAGGAGGCGAACCGCCGCGCCCGGATCGACGACGAGATCAAGATCAGGGCGGCGGAGTGGAAGAAGTAGGCCAACCGCCGGCGGTTGGCCGGATGGCCGGAAGGGCGCCCGCATGCATGCAGCGGGCGGTTAGGGTTTAGGGCTAGCAAGGCCCCTTTTTTTTTAGTAGATGTAATGTCCGACGGGCCCCACTGAATATATGTAAAGTGGGGCCAATATTATCCATATATATAATATCCACTGTTTAATTATGTTTGCCAATTAATTTATTTTTAAATTCTATTTGCCCAAATGAAGTCAATGTTTAAATTATATTTGTCCCCCTGTTTAAATTATATTTGTCCGAATGTTTAAATTATATTTGTCCAGTTGTTTAAATTATATTTGTCCAAAATTATAAATTTATTTTTGTCCAAATGTTTAAATTATATTTGTCCAATGTTTAAATTATTTTTGTCCACTTTTTGTCTGTGCTAGTATACGTTGGGCCTCATTTAACATTGGGCCTGTCTTGGTTTTAGATGGGCCTACCATTTTATCCTGAACTGAACCTGAACTGGACTGGACACTGAACCTGTACATACGAACACTGAAACTGAACTGAACACTGAAAACTGAATTGAACTGAAAACGAACTGAAACAAACCAAATCATGGCTGGATTCCTGACGCATTTATTCCAAATCTTAGCCATACTCAAATTGACCATGTCAAGCTAACTACAACACTAACTACATTATTTTTGACTAACGATCTTCAAATACACAATTCCAAGAACAACTGCACATAAATAAAAAAATGCAGCCATCATATTGCTCTGCTTCTTTAGACCGACAAGCGTCTCCATCAGTTTTGCCATCTTCTTGAACTCGTCAATCTGCACCCCATTGTGCACCGTAGCAGATCCCAATTGCTCCTTTTTTTGTCCTCCTTTTGAATCCTCTTTATGTAGTCCTCAAGCCACTCGAAATGGTCACATGGAAGAAGATCCTGCAAATGCGAAAACCCAAATCGGATGAAAACCCAAATCGGCTGAAAATTGAGGAAAAAAAAACGAAATTGACAGGGGGGAACACAGATCTCACCTCCCCAAGCTGTTCTTTGCTCCCGTATTTCACATATTCACGCCCGCGGTTGCCGTTCTTGTCGCTCGCGGTGACCCGCCGCTGCAGGGACGCCGTCCGTGGGCAGGCAGGGCATCTTCCCAGCGGAACTGGCCCGAAGCGCGGCCATCTAGAGGGCGATTCGGAAGCAGAGGTCGACGACATGCCGCCGGAGAAGAAGGGGACGCGCTGCCTGAGAAGCTCGACTGATTTCCTGCTCACCGCTGCGAGCTCCGCCGCGAGCTCCGCCGCTTTTAAACCGCCGGCCGCAAGCAACGGTCAACCGCTGGGGCCCACAAACCGCGCCAACGGTCAACAGTTGGGCCCACAAGCTGAGGCAACGCTCAACTGCTGGGGCCCACAGGCCGCGCCAACTGTTCTATGTTGGGTCCCACAGGTCAGGATTCTAACGGGGGGGGGTGTGAAAGTAACGGTGGAAGCAGCCAAAGCAGTCCTTGCGCACTGACTAGGGGCAAAACTGAGGTCGATTCGGCGCTAGGGGTAAAACTGAGGTCGTGGTGCCAACTGAGGGCACCCTGTTAATTAACCCAAAGAGAAATGATTACAGCAACCACTTAACCATCTCTTGCCAAATGATAATTGGGTGTACTAAATCATCTGAAAATTGCTCTACAATTTAATATTCAAGCATAATATACATGAAAAAGATAAGATGAAGTCACATGTACAGTGTTCCAAGAATGCTAGAACCTCTAAATTTTTATTTAGCACCATCAGTCCCAGACAATGCGGTAGAAATCCAACTGTGCCAAAAAACATGTAGTAATCAAGCGACATGCCAAACTGAGTGATAGATTTTAAACAGATGTGAGAGAAAGGGGAAAATCAGAACGTACAATATTTACTTTCACCGTAAAAGATCTGTTGGGATTGGTAAGATATTCTAATGTACCACCAAACAGACAAAGTATTCCAATGTACCACCAATCAGATCAAAACATAGAAGAAGTATATTCCAATCCCCGCTTGGAATATCTCAGCACTCCAGGATCCAAACAGATCAAACCATGCTCTGGAAACTTAGTTAATCCACAAAAGAAGTGTCCCAATGTATCATCAATCTGAGTAGGGCTTGGTACACACAGAGATTCAAGCAGTAAGGCAGACCACAGACAAAACAAAAACTTGAGTTTCCCGCAAAGGAAAAACACTTGAGACAGAGAGAGATTAATCATGGTTGCTTGGCAGAAGAAGAGTCGAGGCAACCAAAATGCCCAGAACCAATCTAAGCGTTGAGGCCGGAGCAGCAGCTATAAGTATATATGAGGCCTCATTGCCTCAATCCGCAAGTCTTGCTTGAGGAGATGAAGAGGCAGAAAGAAAATAATTCAATCTCAATGGTTAGTGCGAGTGGGACTTGGGGAGATGGAGAGGAAAGGCAATAAATAAAGGAGACCGGGAGACATGTGGAGAACATAATAACGCTTAAAAAAAATTAAGGTTATAACATGGTCTTTGATGACGCCAAAAAAAAGAATGGGTAGTAATTTGCTGAGTTGGCAGTGGTTGGCTATTATAAAAATAAAAATATATAGACTGATGATGTGGCATAGCTGCATGTTGAGAGAAATATGATAGTGGGGATGATCTACTTAGTTATATAGGATGTTATGGTGCTTTGTATTAGTTTTCAGTGAATCATGTTTTGATTGGTTCTTTGTGTGTTTCGTCCATTGTTGCCCTCGATCAATTTTCCCATGAGCTAGATGGTACCAGTGTTTTCTATACTCTAATTTGTACTTGAGAATGGTTGTCGGCCCGGTGGATATCAAGGTGCCACGGTCCGTCCGCCACGGCCCAGTCAAACTCGTGCGTAGGAGCCTCCACGAAGGTGCTTCAGAGAGAATCCTCCCTCGACGAGACGTTTGCCCCTCTTGAGACACCGCCAGTAAAAGGCTGACCTCTCCTAAATTTGTACAGAGTTGGTGCCAATTAATATAACAAAAAGGCATTTCTCTATGGTTTGATGAAACCTGGTGGGTACCCGTGAACATGGCTAGCCCTGGTTTGTGAAAGAAAGGTGCGGGGGTGTGAAACTAGTAAAACAACGAAAACCTCTCTCAAAAGTCTGAACACTTTGCTTGACGTGGATCATTATAAGTTTTTCATTACCATTCGTTAACATAGACATACACCTCTCTCAAAATTGTTTTCAATATCTCTGTTTTATCAAATAAAAAACTCTAGCACATGAGTATTCCCTTCTTCCTTTTGCAATGGGCCTTTATTTTACTTTTATGTTGAGTCTTCATCTTCTTACTTTATGCACCAGATAAGAGAGCATAGTTGTCATTCTAAGTATAATGTGTATAGTCACAAAATTTATTATTGATTGATTCCTGATTATGGTATTGCTTGCTCTCAAATTTATTTGTATCTAGTCACCATTTAAACTTTGAAAGTGTCCTGCCATTTATGTTTTGCACCACACGAAGGACTAGCTGGATACCGCTTTATTATGTTTTTTTAGATTGAAACAACCGTATCACTTTCAATGTTTCATTATTCATTTTCTTTTGTTCGCAGTGGGACCCATCGCTATCCTCCCAGAGGAACCTACATCCGCCACCACCACCGCCACCACCCTGCAAATGTAACGAGCCTTCATGGATGCCGCGTGTAGCCTACCCGGCCTGCAGCCCCGCCGAGGGCCCGAGAGCTGGCCCGGAACCGGCCCGCGCCAGAGAGACACGCCGCATGGCTCGCCCGCACCGAGGAGGTTGTCGATGCTGCTGGTCTCCTCCCACCTCCGTCGCGGGGAGGCCACACACGCTAGCCCAAGACCACATGTGTCGGCCCTTTCCTATGGTGCCACTTCACCAGCCCAAGGCGACCCCCGCGCAACCACCCAGGACAAGGCCAACCCCACCGGCCAGTTCCCCGCGACCACGACCCACGACAAGAGCTACAGCAGTTGCCAGATCATGTGCGCTCCGCTGGACGCGCGCGTGTAGAGCGAGCGCAGCCATGAGCGCGAGCGACGCACCATCCGCTACCTCGTCAGGGCCGGCTGTGCCAACCACCCGGCATGTGTCGCACCATACGCCAAGGTTTACGTCGGGGGCTGGCTCGCGTACTCCAAGGCGCTTCGCACGGTGATGTGTCCCCTCTAGTTCAACCCGACACTGCCCTCTCGCTATTACGGCACCGCTCCTCCGCTCGAGTTCTTGCAGCTATACAGTCTCAGCGTGTGCGCTACCAAGAAAGACAACAAGTGCATAGATAACTGGCTGCCCATGGGTCTAAAGGGGCTGCCCTCGTGTGGCTCATGAACCTCCGGGACCCATCTGCTCGTTTAAGGAATTGTGCCTGCAGCTTTTCGCCAACTTTAAGGGTTCTTACGAGCGTCACCTCACCCTTAACAACATTCGCGCCATAAGCCAGCACCCTAACGAGACACTCCGCCAGTACCTCCAGCGTTTCAGCCAGACGTGCAACACAATCGGTCGCGGCGCATGATCGAGAAGGGTGTCACCAACGAGCGCAAGATCGAGAAGCTTAGCATCAGGGGCGACCTCACCTCCGCCTCGAGCTTGTCTACATGGCCGAAAAGTGCGCCAAGGCGTAGGAGGGTCGCCTCTTCAAGCACAACACCCCCCTTGACGAGGCAGAAACCGTGGACCCCAGGAGCAAGAGCAAGAGCAGGAGTCACATCGCGGACGCCAAGCGTAAAGCTCCCGCTGTTCTGGCAGTAGAGCCTGAGCACAAGTACAAGTGTAGCAACGGCGTCCCTAGGGAGGACGATCGCCCCTTTTGCGCGTTCCACAAGATGCACTCCCACTCCACTTAAGAATGCTTTCAGCTGGAAAAACTTCGCGGAGATTTCCTCATGAGGAATGGCCAGGAGGGCTCCTCGCGAGGCAGTAGCTGGCGTGGTTCCGGGCACGGAGGCAGCCGCGGCGGTTGTCGTTGGGGAGAACATGACCAGAACATATATAACGGGTTCAACAACTACCACAACACCACCAATGGCAACAGATACCACAACAACTTTCAGCAATTCCCGCAACAACCACATCAGCAACAACAACAACACCCGCAACAACGCACCTACCACCCCCTGCTCAACCCGCCTCCTCCCATCTAGGTGCTCCGATGTGGAGTTTGGCCATGGAGGTGCTCCCATGGATGTGCTTCCATGAGGCTGCGAGCACAACCAACCTAACTCGGCTCCAGCCCTCGCCTGGCCCTTATACGTTTATCTCCCCCGTCTCTTCTCGTGGAGGTGATCCCATGGGGGAGCTTGGCCATGAAGGTGTTCCCATGGAGGTGTTTCAATGGGCATACGTACAGAGTCCATGATTTCGCACAAAACCGGTCAGAATAGAACCTCCTCGTCGACAATCAAAAATTGACGTCGGAATCGAGTCTCCTCGTCGTGGAATCGAGTTTGGGAGTCACGGCGCCGGCGCCGATGGAAGCGTTGACCAGGCTTAGTCATGTGAATTGACTGACGGGAGCTTTCACCGGGCTTAGTCCTGTGAATCGACTCTAAAATTGGACATGTGGGGTTCCGAGGAAAAAAATACTCAGGGCATTAAAAACGTTTTTTCAGTTTACCGGACATGTGGGGTTCCGAGGAGAAAATACTTGGGGCATTGGTTTTTTCAGTTTATTCTGGTTTACGGGGTCTATTCGGTTCGTTTGTTTCGACCAAAACTGTATATTCACGCGTTTAATCACTTTTAAAGTAGCGCACAATACCTTTCAAGCGACAACTCACATGTACAATACTACAAATCTAGTATACAATGCAACAATATATTTAATTCAGGAAAATGCAACAACATATACTGGACGGAAATCTTTAATGTCAAGGCATAATGCCCAGTAATAACAAATACGAGTACCGTACACAAGTGCACATAATAAACATACTTAACACCCAGCGTCTGGACTCTGAACCAAACTGAAGCCCGTGTCTCCAAACTAAACACAGACAGTCATCACATAGCGGGCTTCACAGACCGGACCTTCAAAGACGATCAACACCCACACGAACTTAAAAGGCAAAACAGAACAAAACACACGCCAACACTTAAATCAAGGTCCGGTCTTGCTGAGAGTCTGGGCAAATGCTTTGAATTAAGCGCTGGTCTTGTGCTCGCCTGCGGCCGCAGCGGCCTTGTCCTCCTCCCCAGCTGCCTTGTGATAGCCCGGCAGCTTGTCCATGATCTTGCCGAGGATGCCCTTCTTCTCCTTGGCGTCAGGGCTGCTCACCTCCTCGGCGGTCGGCGCCGCCGGCGCGTGCACGGGTGCTGGAGCGGCATGCGTGACCGGCACCGCAGCAGCGTCCTCCGGCTTCTTGTGGCCGCCGGGAAGCTTCTCCTTGATCTTCTCCAAGAATCCTTTCTTCTCCTCCTCGGGCACTGCGGCCGGTGGCGCCTCTGTCTTCTCGACGTCAGCGTCGATCTTCTCGACAGCGACGGCGGTGTCATGGTGGTGGTCACCGTGGGTCTGCACAGCCGCGGGGGGCGCCGGCGCGGGCAGGCCCGTCGTCACGTGCTCGCCCTCGGCGTCCTTGTGGCCGGGCAGCTTCTCCTTGATCTTCTCCTTGAGGCCCTTCTTCTTCTTCCTCTTGAGCACCTCGCCGTTGTCGTCGATCACCTCCTCTTCCTCGTCACTCGACTGCACAAACGATCCCTCGCAGAGGTCAGCACCGTACAAACAGTCTTGGCAGACCACAAAACAGGCGGCAAATCGAACGTGCCGTGTGCATATATGCTGAGCGAGCTAGATGATGTTGACGCTTACCGAGCTGGAGCTGGAGCTGGATCGCTGAAGCTTGGTGAAGAGGGTCTCATGCTTCTCGCCGTCCTCGTGCTCCTCCTTCTTCACCGCGGGCTCCTCCACGGAGACCTTCTCCATGCCGCTGACCAGGACCTCCTCCTGCTTCTTGTCCTCCTCCGCCTTCTTCTTTCCCAGGAGGCCGTCGAAGAGGCCCCTGTCGGTCACCTCGACCTGGTCGGCCTGCTCGACGGCCTCGCCTCCCTGGTGCGACTGGGTATTCCTCTCATCCTCCATGATCGATCGGTCGGTCGGTCTTGCGAGAGCTAACGAAAGCAAAGGATCAGCGAGAGTATTCGAGTTCTTGGCTTGTGGCTTTTGCTTTGGCTTTGTGAGTGGATGATGAAGGTGTCCAGGCTAGACCCGTGCTTATATAGGCATCTGGAAAGAGATCGAGAACATCCGCCGAAAGGTGTGTGCGAGCGCTGTACGTGACACATAATTCACGAACATGAAGGCGGAACAGGAAGGACTGTTCAGCGTTGCGAGTGACAGCGTGTCGGCCAGAAAATAAGCGAGTAATCCAGTGGCGCCGCGACGCGTGTCGCGCTGTACGTCCGACGTGGAGATGCGATCGAGGCGAACGCGCGGTGGACGACGCATCGACAGAGGTCGGCGCCACGTCCATGTGGAGCGTGGTGGGCAGTTACGCTCGCCGAGGCGTGGCCGGCTGTGACGGGTCGGCGTGGACGTGGTGCTCTGGCCCTGCTCCCTCCCCGTCTCCCTGGCGTTTTCTCCGCTTCCATTGCCGACTCGACGCCTGTCACTCTCCGATAATTCACCAGGGAGATTACTCAACCAATTGATTAAGCAGTCGACCGATTTTTGAACAGTGGCGAAAGCTATTTTGTTCAGATACGACTCGTCGGGATTTAAAAATGGTTGAATGGCATTAACATTGGTTTCTTTCGGATGATCATTCGCGCAGCACCACCAGAAGAGGCCCTGAGCGGAAGAAGAGTACCGTGATAGATTTGAGTTGCTAAATCAAGGGTGGCAAGTTGGCAAGGGGCCGCACGTCGGCAGAGTGATTGCACCGGCCAGCGAGGTGCGTGACTAGGACGACGAGGAGAAATCCAGAGAGCTCGACGTTGACATGTGGGGTCGAAACCTAGCAAAGCAGGTGGGGTTTCCTTCAGTGAGTGGATTTGGTTCGGCAGGATAAGTAAAGTTTATCAAATCAGATTATCAGACTGATTATAAACTGCCACCCCCGGTGTCCAGGGCTTGTGATCAGATCGATCGAACTGGCCGTTCTTTCCCTCCGCCTTTTCTCGCTTTGATGAACGCAAATGTCGGTGGCGTGTCGGCCCGCCTTTTGGTTTCTTTCTCACCGTCCAGAACCTGGGAAACTCTCAGGCACCGGCCAAGTGTGGGCGCAGGACCGTACTCACGGAGTTAGCTGGAGTCATTATTGACTTTCGGTGCGCGAGATTCCGTGACAACCGGCTCGGGAAAGTTTGGCGCTGCGCCGATGGCGATACGCACTTTTGACGGACCAAAACCGTCTCCTATAGCTTGCTGAAGTTTTCACGGTGGCGAATTGCAGTAATCGGCTGGACGAATGTATCGGCCTCGTCATGTGGAATCGGAACTCGGACGAATCGAGGCAAAAACTAGTCAGCAACATCGGATCCTGCCTGGGTGGCCACTGCCAAGTGCTCGGGCTTTTGCACACAGATCGTACGAGGCAGCAGACACGGGCACGGGGAATCGATTCAGTTTAGCGGCACGCGAGACGCTCACTCGATGGCAGATCTCCCCCGCCACATGCCCGCACAGGCCTAGTCTTGTAATCGGTGCGCCCGCTCGTACGATTTGCCGACTACGTGGGCCAGCCGGAATCGCTGCGTCGTTAACCGCGATACGGGGAGCTCGTTTCACTAATCGCGCGCTCATGTTGTGGATGTCCCATCAATTCCCTCCCTAGTTGCATGATACCACCACTATGGCTAGTCTAAATCTATTCTGATCGGTCTGTCTGTGGCATGCCAAGGACACTCTGACGCTTTCGCTCTCGTCTTCCCAGCTCGAAACACCCATGGACGCTCTCGCTGCCGTCGCCGCCGCCGAAGCCGATCAGGTCCCCACCCCTCCCGGCGCGTCCGATTTGTTGGACGACGGCCCCGCCATGTCAAAAAACAAGACGAAAAACAGCTCACCCCGACGGAGAGAGTGTCAGAGTCCCAGAAGCGCGGTGTCGAGACATCGTAGTAGTTTTCATAGACGGGGGTGCCATGAGACTACGGTAGAGACGTGGGGTAACGGGATAGCGTAGTAACACAGAACACGGGATTTTACCCAGGTTCGGTACGTCGCGACAGTACGGCGTACCTACTCCTGCACTTCTCACTAATTGGGACTAAAGCCCATATAACAGGGTTACAATGTGAGGGAATAGATCTAGCTACTCGACGAGGATGAACTTCTCGGCGAGTTGCGTAGAGCTGAACTTGTGTCTAACTTAACCTGTTTTATCTATCTCCCGTCCGGCTTTATATAATAGCCGGATTAGGGCTTACAGAGCAGGAAACCTAGAAGACTACGTTTAACTTGTAACTTGGAAAGTAAGGAATCCGTCTTCTCCTCCAAGCCAGATCACGTGGGCCGTGATCCGGGTTCTTCTAGAATCCGGCTTCTGCGCGTCGGACTACTGGGCCGCCCAATGGACCTAAGCCCATTACCATGTAGGCCACCCTGGCAGTCCGGCTCTTTGTCTACCATCTTCTATACCCCTATTCAGTATATATCCGACAGTAGCCCCCAGGAAGGATCAAAACTCTGATTCTCCGTCTTTCGTCAAATACATTTTGTCCGGGAAATCTTGATTCAGCAGTCTTGATTCTTTCTACTTTCCTTTTGAAGGAGATGGTAACATAAAACTCGGAACTATGAAAGTCCGGCTTTTCTTCTCGCGATCCTTCGCGGGAAAAGAACTTCTAACGTCAGCGCTTTAATCATGCTGACGCAGGCGACGCTTGGTTTCACGCGGGAAACCCTGCAACGTATCTCTGACAGATTCTCACGGGAAACGAGGAGATAGCCATCATTCCCCTGTCGTTATATTTCCCGTAGTTTCCGGCGAGCGACACGCGTCGAACATCCAACGGTCGAAAGAGCCGTTGGCACGTATCTAAACGGATTCCTGGCTATAAATAGCCGTCATCGTCCTCCTCCGAAACTTTCCTCACTCCCTCACTGCCCACGCCATTGCTGCGCACGCGAGCTCGAGAGCAAGTCCTTGTCCCAGGCGCAAAACGCACCGAAACGCAAAGCACTACCGAAAGATGGCCTCCTCGCCGTCGTCACCAACCCGCACCGCCATCGACGAGCTTGTCAACGATCTGGATCCGCAGCCGGGATCGCAGACGCACGCCGGCGGCGAGCCGGAGAAGACCGCTGCTTCCGCGGCGGGTGGAGGAAACACTTCCACCGCCGCGGATATTGCGCCATCGGGCGCCGCGACAACCCCGCCGTTTGCACCTGAAACGGCGGAGGAAAAGATCGAGCTCCTCGGCGACGAACTCGCCGCCGCCGCCGCCGCCGGAGCGGATGAGGAAGCGGAATCTGCAGGCAACTGGAGTGCCTGCAGTATTCCCCCGGCTCTCCTTCCAAACTTGGAAAAGGAGGGCCTGGTTCTCAAGAAGAAATGGCGGCTGCCAGAAGAAGAAACCGAACCCGCGCCACGAGATGGCGAAAGGGTGCTCCTTTCTTCCCACCTTTTGCGAGGCATGGGACTTCCACCGTCTTCTTTCTTCCTCCAGGTTCTCTCTCATTACAACATCCAGCCCCACAATCTTCCCCCCAATTCCATTCTGTACATGGCCGGCTTTCAGGCCTTGTTCGAAGGCTACTTAGGGCTAGAACCTAGGTTAGATTTCTGGATGTACTGTTTTGGAGTTAAGCGAAACTATTCGGAGGGCGCACTCCCAACTTGCGGAACTATATCCTTCACTCTTCGGAGATTCCGAGAGGATTGGTTCCCCAAGATCAAAACTTCAGAATCCGTCAAATTTTGGACGGGTTCTTTCTTCTATCATCCCGACGTGCCTTTTCCTAAAAAGGCCGTCGGGGTTCCACCTTTTGTGAACTCCGCCGCCGTTCCCCAGGATAACTGGGGAACAGAAGCCGTCCAAGTTCTGCCGCCAGATCTGCTAAAGATCAAGCGGCGCATCGCCAAGCTCACCTCCATGGATCCACCTCTAACCGGCATGGACACGGTTCTATGCTGGCTGATTAGGCGGATCCAGCCACTAGCCAACCACAGCGGCCGCTTCCTGTGCGAATACACGGGAGTCAACGATCCGATGCGGACATCCGCCAAGGATTGGCCCGCAAAGGACTTCGGCGGCGCATCAACCAGTTGGTCGCATCGCGCGACCAATACACAGAGAGTCGGCCAATGTACACGGCCGAAAATCCGGTTCCCAAGGTAATTTTTCAGTCATTTGGGTACAGTTCTATTTTATCTCGGATTTCCTAGCTTCTGATTTTGATCTTGCTTGTTCGACAGTTCGAGGATCTTTCAGACTCGGACTTGGTGTCTGAGGCTGAGCTGGACGCGCTACGCACCGCCGCTACAGGTGGACGCAAGCGCAAGAAGATAACTTCCTCGGACGAAATTATCGATCTTGACGGAATCCCCGTCGCCACCTCCAGGTTCTCTCTTCTGGAAATTTCTTTTATGGGAACTTTTTTCATCCATCTTCGGTGTTTTGACCTTTTCCGGGTTTTTATGTTTTTAGCCTGCCACCTTCCACCCTGAAGCCGAAGAAGCTGAAGAAACACAAGGTTTCTTCCAGCCGAGGCAGCCAACCTTCTCCCGCCGTCGCCCCGGACACGCCAAGCACGATGGCGGAAGAGCCTACTGCAGCCCCCACCACCAAGCCCCCAGAGCCCAGCCAGCCCATTGTGTCCGACCCGGACACGAGGGAAAGGGCGGCCCCAGAGGTGGAAAAATTAACTCGGACTTTCGACGAGGAAATTCCCACCTTTGACAAGGATTTCAAAGCTATCAATGACGGCTTGGACGCAGCCGGAAATCTCTTCGCGGAATACGCGAAAGAGTTCAAAGAAAACTTGGCAGGTTTGCAGCGCATGAGCCAGGTATATAACTCTAGCCCCCAAGCATTAATTAAAATGCGTGCTTTTTGCTTTGATGCTTTTTGTACTCATTCTTCTCCTTGCCATGTTTCAGCAAACCTCCGAAGCCATCAACAGGGAAGTTTTCAGGAAGCTTACCATCAAGAATAAAGAAGTTAGAAGTCTTCTCTCTATTCTTGAAGAAAGGGAAGCAGAGCTGGAATCAGCTAAGCTCGCATTGTCGGAAACACAAGGTAAACATTTTCCTCCTGAAATTTCCAATTCAATTATTTGCCTAAGTTTTTTCCGAGGAGCTGGCTAACTCGGATTTTTCCCTTGCTTTTCAGCTGCATTAGCTGAGGCTAAACAAGCAGCAGAAGATTCTGGCAATGCCGAAATTCTCCGCAAGGAGAATGTTGAGCTTCACAAGAACCTTGTGAAAGCACAACAAGACTTGGAAGCCAGTAATCTGGCCCTTGGAGTTTCTAATTCCAAGGCTTCCGAGCAGGCGGAGAAGGACAAATCCACCATTCGGGATTTGACCGACGCTCTGAACCTTCGCCTGGAGGAAGTTTCCGAGATCGACAAGCTCATCGGTAAATCTCTTATTCATTTGTCGTCTTTCCAAGTTTTACTTGCTCTGTTTTTTCATCTAACTTTTTTAGGTGTTTTACTGGAAAAAACAGGCGATACCCCAGATGGCACTCGGATTGCAGGCATCCGAGCTTTCGGGGAGACATGGAATTTGATCAAGGCTGCTGCAACGCAGCTGGTGGACAAGTTTCTTCCCGAAAAATCTGGGGAGTGCTCGGAGGTTGAAAAACTTCCGGGTGCCATCATGGAGGTGGCGGAGTCTAAGGAATCTCTCCTTCGCTCCGCTGAACGGGGTGGTGCGCGCATGGCTCTTGGCCTCATGCGCATGCACTACCCTAGTGCTAAATCCTGGCGCGTGGCGTCCGGTGTCCCTCAAGGATACACGGATATGCAGCGAAACACCATCTTTGGTGAAGTCAAAGGCCACGCCACCCAGATTGCCTCCATGGTGAATATCTCCGTCAACTATCCAGAAGCGGAGATCCCTCCAATCCCCGAAGACGAAAGCAGCGAGGAGGAGTCAGATGCTTGAAGGGTTACCTGGAACCTGGATAGAAAAAATAGACAATAGGAGCATTACTGTTCTTTTAATGTAATCCAAAATGTAATGCTTCTTTTGTATGAATGAAACTTCCGTCTGTTGCAGTTTAAATTATGAAATTCTTTGCAAGTTTTTTGGGTTTTGATCATTCCTTTATCTTCTAAGTTCTCTGGTGTGTATGTTTTAACTGTCCTTAGTGTTTGAAATGGCTCAAATAGCAATATGAATCTTCATGTCGAGTAACTGGGGACGAACCAAGCAGTTTTGAAACTCGGAAACATGGATCATGCTAAAGGCATTTTTACTAACTAGTTCCAGTAACCCAACACACACACAATCAGATAAGACTTAGAGAATTCAAGGAAAGTTTTAAGTGAAACTTGGGCACACAGGCAATTCAAGTTTCCCTTAGCCGTTAATAGGCTGAAAAATCATTCAGTTTTGTAACGCCGAGTACGCAAGCACAATTCGGGTTAACGTTGAGCAATTTGTAAGATCATTGGGAAATAGATGAGGCGGAAACACTTTACACTTATAAAGAATATGGATGACAGCATTCCGACAACTTTATTTCATGATCTCAAAAGATGTTTACATAGAATTGAACTTAGTACGGAAAGGTACATAACTTGCTAGACGTTCCCAGGCTTCCGCAATCCACTTGACTTTGTCGAATTTTTTCAGCAACTTGTAGAGTGGTAAGGTTTTAGCCCCCAGCCGACTGATAAATCTGCTGACGGCTGCAGCGGAACCCGTCAATCTTTGGACATCTTTTACACATGTAGGTTTTGAGATGTTCAAGATTGCCTTGATCTTTTCCGGGTTAACTTCTATTCCTCTGTGGGAAACAATGAAACCCAGAAGTTTTCCTGAGGGAACCCCGAATACGCACTTAGATGGATTCAACTTCATCTTGTAAGTGCGCAAGTTTTCGAAAGTTTCTCGCAAATCCTCAAGGAGTGTATCTTTTTCCTTGGTTACGACGGCAATATCGTCCACGTAAACATGGACGTTTCTGCCAATTTGACTATGCAAACAACGTTGCATGCAACGCTGGTAGGTTGCACCTGCGTTCTTCAGGCCAAAAGGCATGGTTATGAAATAGTACGTCCCATACGGGGTTATAAAAGAAGTCTTGATTTGATCTTCCTTTTTCATGCGTATTTGGTGGTACCCGGAGTATGCATCCAAAAAGCATAAAAGCTCGGAGCCTGCAGTGGCATCTATTATTTGATCGATTCGCGGTAACGCGAACCTATCTTTCGGACACAACTTGTTCAATCCTGTGTAATCTATACACATTCTAAGAGCAGCGGTGTCTTTCTTCGGCACTAATACCGGATTTGCGGACCAATCAGTATGGATTACTTCCTTGATGAAATCCGCTGCTTAAAGCCGGATAATTTCCTTTCCAATAGCCTTCCGTCTTCTTCCGTCAAATCGACGGAGACCTTGTTTGACGGGTTTTGATCCGGGAATAACCTTGAGTTGGTGCTCAGCAAGTTCCCTGGGTACGCCTGGCATGTCAGCTGGAAACCAGGCAAAAATATCCCAGTTCTCACGGAGGAACTTGATGAGCTCGCCTTCCTATTTGTCAGTCATCCCAGTCCCTACGACGACGAATTTTGTCGGATCTTTGGGATCTAGGATTACCTGTCTTGTATTCTCGGACGCCTTGAAGCTATCTGTTGGCTTCCGAGTTTCTTTTCCTGCCGGCATCTCTTTCGGCGATACCTCCTTGGCTAATTCCTTCAGTTCCTCCTTCGCTATAACTCTCTGAGCGCAAAGGGCGTTTTCTTTTTCCAACTCGTTTGCCAGCTTGAAATCACCGGCAATGGTGATTACTCCTCCTTTGGGTCCTGGCATCTTCAGCTTGTTGTAGATATAGCAAGATCTTGCCATAAATTTGGCGAAAGCCGGACGTCCGAGTATTGCGTGATACACACTTTCGAACGGCACTACTTCGAAGGATACTTTTTCCTGCCAGAAGTGATCTTTATCTCCGAAGGTGACATCTAGGGAAATTTCTCCCAGGGATCGTGCTTGCCTGCCAGGAACAATGCCATGGAAGCGTATATTGCTGTAGTTGAGCTGGGACTCGGAGATCTTCAAGTGCTTCAGCGTATCCAGATACATTATATTGATGCTGGATCCTCCATCCATCAGCACTCTCCTTAGCCTAGTGTTTTGAACAATAGGGCTTACAACAAGAGTTTGTGTGCCGGGTTCAGGGATATTTCCGGGATGATCAGACTGATCCCAGATTATCGGTGTGTTGGAGTACTTCAAGAATTTCGGGGTTGCAGGAACAACTGCGTTTATCTCCCGAAGTGTTCTTTTGGCCACCTTTGCTGACGGGGTTGCTAAGAAAGTTAACATTGCTTCTCCGTCAATTCTCGGAAATTTGGGTTCGCCTTTTCGCTGTTGTTCCTGGATTTTGTCATCAGTGTCCGATTCACTGTCTTCTTTTTCAGCTTCTGGCTTTTGTTTGGCAGGTTTCCTTTTGGAACCCTTCCCCTTATTTCCGGATCCTGCATTGCCTTTCATATGCTTGTTTAGCCGGCATTGCGCGTTTGTGTGGGTTGGTTTCCCAAATTGTGAGTGATGGACGCAGGGTTCCGACTTAATTCTCTCCCATTCTTCGGGAGTGTAATTGATTGGATCTGGACTGCGGCCTTTCCACTTATTCACCTTTTCTCCTCCAAAGGCTATGTTGACCTCCTTGGGCTTTGTCGTTGACTCTGGAGTTCCTTTTTTGTCAGAACGAGGGGTTTTCTTGGCGAGTATTAGTGACGCAATATTGCCTCCTCTTGCTCTGATATCATCTTCGGCTGCAGCATGCTCATTGGCGGTTGTAAGCATAGATCCGAGATCTTTGTGCTGTTTAGAACCAACCATGAACGGTACAAGTCCGGGTTTTAGGCCATTGACGAAAGCATGCATTGCTTGTACGTCAGTTACTCCAGAGCAACTGTTCTTCATTGCCGTCCATCTGGAGATGAAATCCACGTATGGTTCGTCCTCAAATTGGGTGCAACGGTTCAGCTGGTTGATGCTATTTGGGCGTTTGTATGTTCCCCGAAAATGCCGAGTGAATACTCTCGCCATATCATCCCAACTGTCGACAGTTCTTGATGGTAAACCATTGATCCAATCTCTGGCTCCGTCTAGCAACATTAGGGGAAGAAACTTGACAGCTTCCAGGTCTGTCCCATTGTTGATTTGGACGGCTGTATAATAATCTGAGAGCCAGGTATCCGGGTTTGTACTGCCGGTATACTTTTGGTAGGTTGGACCAACTTTGGCGAAGCCAGAATGCAGGGTTATCCTTCGGATCCTGTCAGTAAAACATTTAGGACCAAAGTATAGATCATCCTTTTCTGCTCTATCAATGTGTGCAGAATATCTCCCGGCTGAATGGACAGAAGGGGATCTGCTCCTTTCTTTTCCATTGTTGCGCGGACGCGCTTTTCCGAGGTTGTCTCTATCTCTTCCGTGTTCACGTCCTTTAGGCGGAGTTCTGCTTCTATGCCTTTCCTTATCCTTAGGAGGTGTCCGGGATCTTTCACGTCTGTGAGGTATATCATATCTTCCAGCTTTTTCAGCTGGGTTTCTCGGAGGTGGCATTATTTTGCCGTCATTCCGGTGTCTGTCTTCCCGATCGTGTGGTTTATATCCATCTTTCGGGAGATGAGGTCCGGTTCTAGACGCTGCGTCCCGGTTGTCGGGGTTTTTCTTGTCTTTTCTCGGATCCTCTTTTTTATCCGAATCTCCGGGTTCTTCCGGTCTAGGTGCTCCAGCAGCGCAAGTAGCTGTTTTGCAGAGAGAGGAATTATCATGCAGCCTCCCTGATCGTTCTTGGCCTCGCTGCTGCTGCTGTAATGCTTTTCCTAAGAAAGCATACACCCCCTGGAGTTTTTCCCCGTTGGAGTAGAGATCATTGTTTAGGATGGCGAACGCTGCTTCCGCGTTTTCTGCTGCAGTTTTGTATATTGGTTCGCCCTTGGCATCTTTGCCGTTTAACTGCTTTTGCCAAGATGGGTTATAGAACCTTTCTTTTGGCGGCAGTTCTTCCGGTCTTGCGATTCCGGGTAACCTTGTAGGTTTTAAGGCAGATCTATGCTTTCTCTCGTACTCCTCTATTTCTTCCTTCATGACTTTGATGTCATTATGTGTTTGTTGAAGATGTTGCCGAGATCTAAGCAGGTGTTGCTGTTGCCGTTGGAAAGCTTGTCTCCTGGCTTCCAGCATCTCAGGGGGTTCATCTGGTCCCACTGGTGTTTGTAATAGTTCTTGCTCTTCCAGTTCTGTCATTGGCGGAGCAATGATTTCCTTAGATTTCTTTTCCGCGGGCTTTGTGCCGCTAATATCTCCAGCTTCCAGGTTTTCATCAGCGAGATCGGCTGATTTTTTCTTCCGGAGTTTGTATTGGAGTTTTTTAGAGGCACGGTGCTTTTTCTTGGAAGAGGGAGGTTTCTTGACAGGCTCATCCTCTGTCATCTCCTTAACATTGGGGAATATCGGAGAGGTTTCTCCGTCTTCTCTCTCTTCCACTGGCGGAGGGGTTTTAGGGCTTTCCTGGCTGTCGGCACCCGTTGTATCAGCTGGTTTTGCCATTAGCACTTCATGGAATCCCTCTTGAAAGGACTTAACCTTTCTTATGAAGGCATCCTCGTCTTCGTCTTCGGAGTCGAAGTTATCCGATCCGGTTTCCGACTCCAATCTCGCCTCAATGGCGGCAAGCACGGACTCTGCTTCCGAGTTCATCGTCTGGTTGACGGGTGTCGGATCTTCCGTCTCTGTGACGGGTATTTGTTCTTCCGTCTCTACGACGGGTAGGTTGTTGTCTGCCTCTTGCACGGGATTTCCGTCATCCGTGTTTTCAGCGATTTCGGATTGCACCATGTCGATAAAGTGTGTATCACTGTTTTGTCGGCGATCTGAGCAAGATCCGAGATCATAGTCGTCTTCGACTGGGTATAGGGCGGGTGGGATAAATTTACTTCCACCGCAAAACCCCATTGCTTCTGCAGTTAGTCCGATAAAGATGTTAGCAGATCCAATCGGTAACACGCATGCACTTACCAGGTGGTTTTGCGCCGGTATGTAGGATCCGTTGTCGAGGAAGCGCCCGACGTCGTCGTCGAATTCCAAGCTTCCGACAGTGATCGATCTTCCAATTCCGCCGAGTATCCCAGATCGGAATTTCACGCCTGACGTCGTTTGCCCCACGGTGGGCGCCAACTGTCGAGACATCGTAGTAGTTTTCATAGACGGGGGTGCCATGAGACTACGGTCGAGACGTGGGGTAACGGGATAGCGTAGTAACACAGAACACGGGATTTTACCCAGGTTCGGTACGTCGCGACAGTACGGCGTACCTACTCCTGCACTTCTCACTAATTGGGACTAAAGCCCGTATAACAGGGTTACAATGTGAGGGAATAGATCTAGCTACTCGACGAGGATGAACTTCTCGGCGAGTTGCGTAGAGCTGAACTTGTGTCTAACTTAACCTGTTTTATCTATCTCCCGTCCGGCTTTATATAATAGCCGGATTAGGGCTTACAGAGCAGGAAACCTAAAAGACTACGTTTAACTTGTAACTTGGAAAGTAAGGAATCCGTCTTCTCCTCCAAGCCAGATCACGTGGGCCGTGATCCGGGTTCTTCTAGAATCCGGCTTCTGCGCGTCGGACTACTGGGCCGCCCAATGGACCTAAGCCCATTACCATGTAGGCCACCCTGGCAGTCCGGCTCTTTGTCTACCATCTTCTATACCCCTATTCAGTATATATCCGACACGCGGCGACCAGAGGAGAAGGCAGGTCGCTACGAAGGCTGCTCACGCCATTAAAACAAGACGTCGGGCCCGTGCGGCGAGCGGAGGAAGCGGCCATCGCCTGCAAAGCTTTGCTTTCTGGCGCCCTGGCAACCCTCCGCATGTTGGCCATCGTCGTCGAGGTGGAATCTGTTGTGGCGACGGCCGCCAGCGCCATGGCCTCGAGCTCGGGCTCATCGGTTCACAAGCCTCCAAGGACACCGAGCATGTCGCCATCCTCGCCCGCTATGGATATTTGACCGGCGGCGTACAACTGGTCGGGAGCCGGCTGGGCCGCTCGCCGTTCTTCCCTTGACCTCAACGCAGACCCACTGTCCACTAATTCCCCCAAGGCGGTCGGCGAGGTAGGGAGGAAGCCGCCGCTGGTGATCCTGGAGGCCGATCTCCCGAGCGCGCGCAGCCTGGTCAACAAAATGGGGGCGGAGGATTAGAGGTACTTCGAGAAAGGTCAAGGGCAGGGTGAGGACCTGAAGGACGGTGGGGATGATTTCTTAGGCATTGTCCTCGCTGAAGATGCCGAAGAAGTTGGGTACGTCGAAGATTGTAACATTCCAGGTTTTTTAAAAAATTGAAAATTTTAAAACCTTTGTGCGTTCATGAGCATCATAGTATCCCAGCAATTTGATTGCATAAAATTTTTCTTTTAATTTGATAAACACAAAATTTTAGGTATTATTACCTATTGAACCACTTTTTTAATTTAATTTTTTTCCTAAAAGTAAGTAATTTATTTCGGGAAATTTATAGTACCAAAATGTTCCTTATTTTCTAAACTTTTCAAAACATATTTTTATGTATTTTTCTGAATTGTTTTGGCTGAGTTTTGATTTGTATTTGAATCAAATGATTTAAAAGCCACTACACCACGGTAGTAACTTACCAACACACTTCTGTAGGGAAATGTGTATCTATTCCCACAAAACATCTGTCGGCGTATCTTCGGAGCTATCCCGACACATTTTTTGTAGGTAGCGATGGGGATATAACCACATATCATCTGTTGACGTAGACTTAGCTACAAATTATATGTGGGCATAGATATAACAACTACACATCTGTCGGCAGAAGTACATGCAGACACATGAAGTGTCGGCGTAGGTTTCCACGTGGCGGACAATGAGCGCCCCTCCCTAACGCGGGAGACATGTGCGCGAATGGGAAATTTTAGCGAAAAAGTTGGAGGACTTGAGCGCGTGATTGGAGATTTCTGAGTCAAAGACCTTATCCCCTCCCGGCCCCCCAATCTCAAATCAAATCCCCTCTCCGATGTGGAGCTCTTTTCTTCCAATCCCGTCGGCCGCCGCCTACCGCCACCGCCTAGCAGGGCCGCCTCCTCACAATCTTCGTCACTGTATCGTCCACTCCCCACCACCAGAGCCCCTGGTCCTCCTCGACCTGGCCCATCTCGTCCTCAACACCACCTGCAACCCTAACCATATCGCTGCCAACGCCCCTGCTCCGGCGGTCGCCTCCACATCGCCGGACGGCCACATCCGGCACCTACCTGTCCCTGCCCGCCACCTTGCAGCGCGTCGACTAGGAGCTACGGACGGGATGCCGCCCCGACTTGTGGGACCACGATACTACCTCACCAGCGACGGGGCCGCCCGTAGTGCCCGGACAACTCGGCCGCCGTTTCGGCTGCAGGACGCCCTGGACCAAGCAGCGGGATGCCAGTTCCTCGTTTCACAGCTCGGAAGCACTCAAAGGTGGCTCATATCTGCACTTGTCCCTGCACCCACCCCACTCCCTGTCTTATCACCATATCTTTTCACTTTTATGACATTATGTGCTTCTGTTCGTACAGATTGCTTATGAGAACTGTAATTTCGACTTACTCTGTAGAGGTTTTTTATCGATCTTGTGGCAGATAAATTTTACGAGCTGGGCAGATCTACTTCAGCTCCTTTTATTTGTTTCCCTTTAGTATTTTGAAAGCTATGAGGATTTAGTTCAATTTTATATTGATAATATCTATTGCTACTCTTGAAGGTGGGTTACAGATCCTGATGTTTTGATCATCAGTTTAGCAGTAAAAGGCTACTCGTGAATGTAAGTTTTTATGTGCCTTCCTGCTGCTCAAGAAAGGTACAGCTAACTAGTCTTGAATTTTTATTTGCATAGCTAACTAGTCTTGAGCATATAAAAATCTGGATCGAACCTGACCATAGTGACAATAAAGTTTCTAACTAGTCTTGATTTTGATGTTCTAGTCACTAAATGCATTGTTTTGGGGGCTTGATAGATTGCATCGTTTGCACTTGTGATGTCACAGAAGTTTGCTAAAATTGACTATGTTACACTTACTAGGTACGAGAATATTATCCCAACAACCACAATTTTTTTGGTTTGTCTCAAAGGAGTGTTTCACCCAAATAGTATATTCGCTTTATTATTTCTTTAATGTACTTAACCATTCTCAGAAAACTAAGTCTTGAAGGTTCGACAGAAATTGGTTTCAGTTTATGAAGATGCCCTATATATGATGTTGCGGAAATAGTGCTCTTTGTTCAGGTATTTAGGCCATCTCTCTTCTTGTACTTAGATCCATTTGTTAGCTTAATTTCGTTTGACTACTTTGTATGGGTTACTGTTAACATGATTACCCTTCCATCGGTACCTACCAATTATTTTTAAGTTCACACAATACCTGTTCTTGTCATTAGAAGTAAATCTTGTTCCATTTTCACAATAGTAAAGAAGAAAAAGAAGGGTGACCCAACTACAAATTAACCAAAGTTGCACATTATTGTCACTATGGTCAGGTTCGATCCAGATTTGTTAGCAACTTTATTTTTGCAACAAACAACCGGTCATATAGGTATCATGCCACTAATAGATAGTGACCTGTGAGACAGTGACACAGCTTGTAATGTCTGATTGTACATACCAAGTTAGAAACTGCAGCCTTCTTTTTTCTTGTGTATGGAAAGCATATTTTCATGCATTGACTTTAAATATAATGGCCTAGGGCCCCAGCCCCCATGTGATATTTCTCCATGGCAGTATCCACACTATAGGCCTTAGTTACTTGGAGAATTAAATCTGTCCATGAAGAAGTTTGTTGAAAACTTGTGAGAGGTTTGCTAAATAATGTATTTTCGTCTTTTATTAGACTAGTAGATCTATTGAAATTTTGGGGTCAGCTGTTCGAGTGGGAGAAGGAGTTTTTTCTGGCCGATTCATTAATTCCGAAGTGAACCAATTGGCAGCTAAGCTGGTAGTATTTGCGATATTGTTAACTCTGGTAACCTGTTTATACATTTGTTCTGATATCTAATGAGGAGGCCATGTGTTGTCATATATAGTTTTTTTTTTGGTTATGTTGTCCATTCTTGAAAGCATCAGAGAATGACAAAATTCATGAGATAAATTTTTAGGTACTTAGGCACCTCATGCACATGGACGTGATGTCTTTGAAGGGTTCTGTACCATTGGGATTTTGAATTTCCCTGGAGCAGCAACCTGGTTCTTGTGGATGTGATGAGCAGATTTTTTTTTTTGTATTTTTCTTATCTACTGGCCAAAAACATCAGTTGTGTGTGTGTGTGTGCGTGCGCGCGCGCGTGCGTGTGTGAGTGAGTAGGCCAAATCAGTAGCTATGTCAAGTGGATGTTATTGTACTTGTGATCAATATATACTATTGATATATATGGATTTGTATAATAGATCTTATGCAATCTGTGCTGGCCTATTAAATCAGTCTATTAACGATATGTAGATTTTGTGAACAATCGATATTTATATCGTAGCATTATATATATAGAAAAGTGTATCCGCTTGTAAATAGTTGTAGCAACCCAGTTATTGTCGGCAAAGGTATACCTACCTGAAAAGTGTCGGCATAGCACTGATGTCTCTAGACAGGAAAAGTGTCGGCATAGGTAGGGTGCGCCAACAAGAAATGTGTCGGCGTACGTAGGTTGTTTCCAGACAGAAAAAGTGTCGGCGTAGGTAGGTTGTTTCCAGACAGAAAAAGTGCCGGCAAAGGTCTGGTGCACCTACAGGACAAGTGTCGGCATAGATAACTTGTGTCGGCAAAACTTTCAAGGACTGCTTTTGCCCCGACTCTTTATCTTCTGTCGGCATATGTCTTGCCATCTGAAAAACTGTCGGCAAAGGTACCATATGCAAACAGATGCTTCTGTCGCCAAGTTTCTATCGTGGTGTAGTGAGCAGAAAAAGAAATAGAAGGGAAAAAAACATTAAGTGCTAACTACTAGCATAGCTGCGTACGAATACTTAAGTAAGTTCCGAAACAGCGTAGCTTTCGAATTCTCCTGTTTTTTCGATGGTCATGTCCTTATTTCTGCGCTCGACACGTGCTACGCCGTTTTTGTCTCCGGGCGGTCCGCCCACCTCGTCGCATCGACGGTTTGCTTGGTGGGCCTTCCTTTCTTACTTTCTGTCTGCGGGCGATGACGGGTTGTCGCCGCGTTTTCCTTTCCCTTGCTCCGAGCCTCTCTCTGCCCCTTTTTCTTTTTCTCTTCGTCTCGGTGTCATCGTTCTCCTCTGTATGGTGGTCGGCGTCGATCTCTTGGTTTCTTCTGCGGCTATGACTGATGCATCCCCTGGCTCGGTTGTCACCGATGGTACGACGGATGCGTTTCTCCGTCGTGCCGGTGGCTGCGGCCGTTGGTGCCCCTCCGCCCGGATAGATGCGCCTGCTGGTTCCGCTGGCCCGAGTGAGTCCCTTCATGCGGTTCGCCGCTGCTTGCGGCCGCCGGCATGGCTCCGCCTCCGCCCTATTAGATGGGTCTGCCGTTTTGGCTGGGCTGGGTAATTCAATTGATGTGGTTCGCCGCGACGGCGCTGCTGGCGGTCGCCTCGCCGGCGTGGTTCCGTCCGTGGGTGCGCCGTTCCTACCGGCTCTTCGTTGATTGGCCCTTCGCGCTCCTCTACCTTTCCGGACGTCTCTCCTAGATTCTCGCTCTCGGGTTCGTGTCTAATTTTGTTTCTTTCTCCTCGACATTGTGACACTCTGTTTTTTTATGTAGCATGTAGGCGGTCGGCGCTGCCTGTCTTAACAGCGGACGAGCGATTTCGGCGTCGCCGTGTCTATCCTCATCCTGAGCTCCTCAGACTAGTCACAATAGGGAGTATCATACATTAGTATGATGCATATGATACTAGCCTATATTACTAGTCTCCAACAATGTCCATGTCATCGTAATATAGCGTGCCAACTCAGCTAAAATCCTACATGGCATAGTAATAACGAGGTGAGAGAATATGAGTTGTATGATATGCAACCAACAAGGTAGAACGTATATGATTGGCTAGATTGTACTACTTTACCAAAAATTATTGGGATAGTTGTATGATACATTGTTGGTTGATGAGTTAGACTACTATCATACGAGTTTATCTTACACCCCATTAAAGATGACATTAGGACATCTTTAACAGTTTGTTGGTTAGCTTGTTGGTAAAATTGGACATGTCATCAATCAACAACACATCTTACAACCACTCCAATGGTTGTATGTAGTTTAGCCAATAGGAGGTGAGAGAATATGCAAGACCTCTCTCTATTCTACCTCGGAGCTTGTGCAAGGGTTGTTGGTTAATCTACATACAACATCACTCTCTCACATCATTTATTTTATGCCACATCATCAAAAATCTTATGTGGCGAAATCTACCAACATCTATCTTACAACTATTGGAGATGCCTTTAGACTACTCACAATGGGGGTATCATAGGTGGTATCATAGATGCCATGTTGGCAAAAAGCTGAGGTGATAGTGCAATTAATGATGGGAGAGGTGATGGTGGTATCATAGGTAGATACCGTAACATAACGCAACCCAACACAAAATGAGTCTACAACGTAATAAATGCAGTACTATATGATACTACAAATGTGTTACTATCCATTGTGGGACTAGTAACATAGACTAGTATCATATGCATGATACTAGCGTATGATACTCCCCATTGTGACTAGTCTTATAGTATCATATAGTACTGCATTTATTACATTGTAAACTCATTTTTTATTGGGTTGCGTTATGTTACGATATCTACCTATGATACCATCATTACCTCTCTCATCATTAATTGCACCGCCACCTTAGATTTTTGCCAACATAGCATCTATGATACCACCTATTATACGCCATTGTGAGTAGTCGCATAGCCCCGCGGCCTCCTTTTTCCCGTCCCCTATCTACAGATCCTCGCTGGTTCCTACCACCGGTATTCGATCCGTCCGCTTCTCCACATTGCAGTACTGATTTTTTGCTCAATCTTTCTTATTTGTACAGAACTCGAGATTTGGGCTTCTGAACCCATCGGTTTTGGGCATGCAGGAACCTGGCCAGGGAGTGAAAAATCACATAAATGACCCTGGGGACAATCTTCAGTACAAAATAGACCCAAAGCAAAACAAATTTCGAATCTGACCCTTTTGGGTAGCGCCCTACACCGGGCGCGGTGCTCTAAAGGGTAGCGCCCATGCACCCGGCGCGGTGAACCCGCCACGTAGGCCAGGCGGGGCCCAGGTGCGCTAAGGTAGCGCTGCCTCGCTCGGTGCGGTGCCTAGGAGGGTAGCGCCGTGGCGCTCGGCGCGGTCCTCCCAGGATATAAAAAAGCCACTCGGCGCGGTGCCCCCTGTCTTCACCCCCATTCTACATCTCCACAAGTCAACGAACAGAGGAACAGGCCGGCGGCTCTACTCTCTCCCCTTCCTAAATCTACCTCGAATCCGGCCAGATTGGTGGATTCCTCCGTGGATTTCGCTCCCCCATCCTTCCTTAAGGTATTATCCTCTGATTCCCTCACTTTTGTCCAATAAATCTCTCATATTTGCCCAAATTTTGCAACCCTAGGTGAAACCTTAGTTATTGATTTATTTCGAAATTTCTAGATGGATGAGAGATGTAGGATTTGTGTGTGATATGTGTATGTTAGATGTTTGAGATGTTTATATTTTCACATTCTTATGGTTGGTAATTTTTGCTTGAACATGTGAGAGCTAATTTGTTGGCTTATCTAATATGGTTGCTAATTATTGCCATGTGAGAGATGTGAGAGTTGTTGTTTGGTATATATATGACTTGTAAGTTGACACATAAATATTAGGTTGTCTATGAGATATATATTACTTGTATATGAGATATGTGTGAAATATATTAGGTTGTCTATGACACATAAATTTTAGTGCTCTCCGGTTTAATGTCTATGTGTGGATGATGGGTATATTTCTCTTGTTAGTTGGTCTCTACTCATGTGTATATGAGCATCTTGTCAAATTTAGTAGCATCCTCTATGTCTCTTATTAGTTTGTCTATTTTGCAAAATTATAGGATGGATGACAAGTATCTTATCGAGGATAAATATGATGTCACTCACCGTGGAATGTTTATGGCGGAGAAGAAGAGGGTAATTCATATTGACGATGTTTGTTCATATATATCTAGTTTCCATGTTTATTGTTCTAACTTGTATTTGTTCTTGTAGGTCTGTGTCCCTCTTCGTTTGCGTGCCCATGAGGCCGCACACAAGGACATGCCATACGACGAGTGGTATATGGAGTACATCGAGACACTTGGACTACTTCCATATATCTCTTTTGTCACTCGGTCCAAGATGCACATGAATCATGCTGCCATCACCGCTCTTGTTGACAGATGGAGGCCGGTGACGCACTCTTTTCACCTCCGCACCGGGGAGATGACCGTGACTCTCCAGGACGTGTCCATGATAACTACACTCCCCATCCGTGGAGATCATGTTTGTTTTAGCACCGATTCCAAGGACTGGCGTGCCGGTATGTTCAGTCTCATTGGTAAGGTTCCACCAGAGAAGACAGACCCAAGCAAGGATAGACTCTCCACCGACGCTACATTTGTTTGGATAAGGAAAGAATTTGGAAAATGCCCCGACAGGAAAGAATTTGTGTGGTATGTCATCTCAAGGACTCTGTTTGCTGACAGTGGTGGTAGGAACGCGCCCTGGATGTGGTTGAAGGCATTATCTGTGACAAATCTTAGCTGGGGTTCGGCTGCGCTTGCGTATTTGTATCGCCAGGTAATCCAAATAACTCTCGTTTTCTAAATTACATGTATGTCTCGAAAACTTGTAAACTTACTAGCGTGTCTCTATGTGCAGTTGGACGAGGCTTGCCGTAGGTCCTTACTGCAGGCCGGTATTGGTGGTCCACTGGTACTACTCTCTGTTTGGATGTGGGAACACTTTTCGGTGGGACGGCCGATAAAGATGAAATCGGCGCCTTGGGATGATCATGACAACCCGTTGCGTAGGGCTACATGGGCGTATTGGTGGGATAAGGTCGCGGAGTTCAAAGGTGACACAAAGAGGGAGTATGTGCGGTACACCAATGAGTTTGATGAGCTGACCCCTGAGCAGGTAATAGCTGGTCATATCATGTTCTGTCATAACGTTGTAGGTAATAGTTGTTGAGTTTTGTTCTAATTTTTAAATCTTGTATACTGTTGTAGGTGACATGGGAGATCTATGGCACTCGAGAATATTTCGGAAACATAAACAATCAGTTCGACCTGAACCCAAAGTGCCGAGAGGAAGAATATCTTTGGTTGTTGAAGGTCCCGCTGATATGCATCTGGGCAGTTGAGCTCCACTTGCCACATCGAGTGATGACGCAATTTGGTTTACTCCAAACTACACCACCGCAATGGAAGGACACAAAGTTTGCGTTACACGAGTAAGAATCTAACTTTCCTCTCTTCCATTCTAATCCATGCATTTCATAAAACTACCACTTAATATCTTCTGATATGAAGGTTGGACCGTAAAAGGCAGAAGAAGGTGCTGAAATGGGATCAACACCATAGTGATTATGTCTCCAAATGGAAAGCTAGGGTGGCAAGGGCTAGCAAGAACAAGATGTATCTACGTCATCACCCCCGTTCGACTACGCTGCATTCAATGCCTATCTCGCTTGGTTTCATCCACAGACTCTTCTGGCCCTATGTCCTCCTGCTTTCGAGGATATAGTCTTTGAGGATGCTCAATTTGGAGATGCCGCGCCTCAGTTCAACTATAACAAGGCAGTGAGAGAGGGCCGCGGAACCGAGTTTGCACCTATGATCAACTATATGGTAATTTGAACCATTTTTCCCGTGTTCATAATTTTTAGATTCAGAGATCTAAAGTTGTTATTTTGACAGTGCAATGAGATAGAGAACCAAGCCGCAGAAGCCGAGGAAGCATCCGCTTTCCCTCGTACTAAGAAGGGTGACAGCGCCCTTAGATCTTATGTGAAAGTAAGTTTTAAATCTTCTCGAGACCACTTATGCTTTCTTTGAAGAATCACTAAGATTTTTCTTCTCAATCTCACAGCCTAGCGCCGCTCGGTTACTAGGATTGGCTCATATGCTTGGTTGTCGTACCAACAACGCCGCGGAGCCGAGCAATGATTCCTCGGGCTCTCGAGGACATGAGGCCCCTTTCTGTGGCGGTGCTTTCTCCTCTAATCCTCCAGATGTTGAGGTAGTAAAATTCACTAGCAACCACACTAGATAATTGGCTTTTCATTTACATGGTTTATCTAGTATTCATGGATATTGCTTTGTTTCAGGTTGATGATGATATGGAAGATAACTTGGGGGCATATGTACGTTCTTTTGGATTACGGTCCAAGAATAAGGCCAAAATGGTTGTGGAGGAACATGAGAATGAGATCGAGGAGGAGGAAGAAGCTGAGGCCGAGGAGGAGGAGGATGTTCAGGCTGAGGAGGAGGAGGAGGAGATTAAGGTGCCTCCGCCTCTGCCCCAGAGGAGGAAGAAGCTATCCTGTAGGAGAAAGAATGCCGACGCGCGATCCTCGCCGGCAAGGAAGTTGACTCGAACCTGCAAGGGAAGGAGGTAGATCGAGCAATTGGACTATTTATCGTTGTCGCTATGGACTATTTGTCGTTGTGGACTTGTATGTCGTCGTCGTTGTGGACTTGTATGTCGTTGTGGACTATTTGTGTAACGGAATTATGGTTTGTGTAGCAGGTAGAATTATGGAATTATTGTTCTTGTTCTGGAATTATGGAATTATTGTTCTTGTCCTCAAATTATTATGTTAAACTGTTTGTGTAGTAGCAGCTGGAATAAAGTTTTGGTCTGGCTGTTTGCAAAGTTACAGACCACCGCGCCGAGTAACAGGGCGGTACCCTCTAGACCACCGCGCCGCGCACCGCGGCGCTACACAGCCACCGCGTCGGGTGCTGTGGAGTTGCCCACTAGTTGCACCGCGCCGAGCAAGGGGGCGCTACCCTCCCTCACTTAGCCATTTTGGTGACGCGGGGGGTAGCCCCCCTCGGTTTGCTCTCTGTTAGTCGTTGCAAAACATGGTACAGACTACTGCGCCCCCGAGCGGGGCGCTACCATCACTTGCACCGCGCCGCGCACCGCGGCGCTACACAACCACCGCGCGGGTGCTGTGGAGTTGCCCACTAGTTTTGACTACGCGCGGGGGGGGGGGGGGGGGGGTAGCCCCCCTCGGTTTGCTCTCTGTTAGTCGTGGCAAAACATGCTACATACCACCGCGCCCCCGCCCACGGCGCTACCCTCCCTTGCACCGCTCCACTCCACCCGGCGCTACCCTATCTGCCTTGCACACTCGAGTCTTATTTTCACATATCTTACACACACAAGTTAGCAAATATGGAACTTTGCAATGCAGTTAAAAATGATAGGAAATTTTCACAAAACAACAAATAACAATCCAACTCAACAACAAACTAAGAATTCACCATATTATAAGTTCACACTCAAATTCGAATTCTTGCCACTTAGTTCACCACACCTAGTTCATGATACATAGTTCTTGTCACAAAGGGTGCACAAGGGTCACATCAAATTCTTCCCCTTGCGTTTAGCCGAATCATTCTCACAAGCCCACTCCTCTTGTGCACCGCGAGCTATCTCACGCTTTTTTGACCTCTCCGCCTCACGAGCCCACTTCTCTTCATGTTTCTTCTTTTCTTTCTCCAACCGTTCTGTTTCCTTGCGTTCCTTCATCCTCCTCTTTCTCTCCTCGTCACGTTTGTTTTCCTCTAAAGGTGAACAAGTGTAAAGAACCTCTCATTCCACCTCGTGCTTGTAGTAGCTATCTTGAACTAGGTCTATCCACTTGAAGTAGGCACAAAGGGGCGGCGGTGACTATAAAGAGAACATAATCATTAGCCACAAAAAAAATCTCATAAAATTTTCATGAATGGTAGGATATATACCTTGGGACGGTCATGTGAAGATTTTGGTTCTTCTTTGTCCCTACAATAGTTGGGACACAATCAAAACTTTCTTCCTCTTGTATCATCCCAATCCGTGGATTGCTTGGCCTTGCAAATGTCTTTGCACCAACACATGGGTGGATCTTCTTTGGGAGTGTCAAGAGCATTCTTATACGTGAAAGGCCACTATATCCATGAGTCCAGGTCCATACCTACAAGAATTAGTAAATTTAATTAGCACATGAGAAAAAATTCTATATTCAAAATAAAGACAATAATGAAACAATTTTATGTTTTATTCATACCAATCATCTACGTCCTCATGTACCCCCACGACCCCTAGTCGTTGTACGTCTACCACCTCTTAGTTCGTCAAACATTGATACTCTACCACCTCTACCACCACCTCTACCACCATGGTGGATACCCCCTTGGTGACTTGTGTTACCGCCACCACCATGACCGCCATGTTGCCCCCCATCTTGGTGGCTTGTGTTACCGCCACCACCATGACCGCCATGTTGGCTACTGTCTTGTTGGCTACCGCCTTGTTGGCTTGTGCTAGCATCATTCCATCTCGATCTCTTGTTTCTTCTACAACGGCCACCTCTATTGTTGTGCCCTTCGCCATTGCATGCTCCACATCGAAGAGGTTCCCTCTGTTCTTCAAAATGTTGGGAGCGCCATTCTCGAAGTCCACCACGACCCCAAGAATCCATGTCATTTCTAAAGCGCTTTGTCCTCCTTCTTCCCCGTGTTTGCACCTTCAAAGCTGGATCGGGCCATAGTTGGATGCCATGAAATTCCGGCCACTGGGATTGGTCATAGTAAGGGTGAAATCTAGCCGCCCATGTCTCCTTGGTGGCCTTAATGGAATACTCCTCCAACCTTACCGTTAGTGGATTATTAACACCCACTTTTCGAATACGCGCCACCGTCCTCAAATGCGAGCAAGGGAAATGAAGCAATTGAGGCCTCATGCACGAGCACTCACATTTCTTGAGCCATACTTTGAACGCCCGACCTCCGTGTTGCACACCTCCAACTGTGGTGCCACCTGGCTCATTTACTTGGTAAATCCACTCGTCGTTATCAAAACATTGAGCAGTTTGGGAGTCAGCCTTCCTTTGCTGATATTCTATCCATTTTCAGCTTCCGGTGGATACTTGTACTTCTTTTTCATCTTGTTTTTTTCCTTCAATCTGATCATCCGTTTCCTCGCTGTACTTCTGAAAATACATATTCAACTTGTCGAATGTATATTGGACTATTGTTGTCATGGGCAACGCACGGACACCCTTCAAAACATTGTTGAAACATTCTGCCATGTTTCTTGTCATGTCTTCATACCTCCTACCGTCAATGTAAGGCTCTAGCCCACTTGTGGGTCATTTCCTCGTGCCTATGTAGGAACTCTTGACCCCCTGCCGATGTTGTGAGTACGAGCAAACGGTTGTACAATCTTCCGAAATGACTCTCGGTGAAAGCGATGCAACAATCTTTGAGATCATCTGACTCCTTATTTATGCATTCCCTATAGAAGTTGGACACAAAATTCCTCATGCACCATCGATGGTGCAAACGAGGAAACCCGGGGATATCAATCTCCATCGCGTTAAGTATGCCTTAGTGGCGGTCCGAGATAACACAAACCTGTCTTTGAGGCTCGAATATCTTGGTTCTCACTTGGTACATGAACCACTCTCAATTATCATTGTTTTCCACTGTAACCAAAGCAAAAGCTAAAGGCAACAACCGGTCATTGGCATCATGCGCTACTGCAACCAAGAGTGTGCCTTGGAACTGTCCGGTCAAGAATGTGCCATCCACCGAAATAACCGGCCTACAATGCTTGAAGTCCCTTATGCATTGCCCAAAAGCCCAAAATGCACAGCCAAATACCCGAACATTTGCACCCTTGTAATCTCTAGTCATTGTGCCAAATGGCTCCACCACCACCACCATGCCCGGGTTTGTAGCCGCCATTGCTCCCAATATCCTAGGGAGTCGGTTATATGCTTCCTCCCAATCACCAAACAACATCTTAAATGCGGCTTGCTTCGCCTTCCATGCCTTCCCATACTTCACCGTGTAACCGAATAGTGCTTTCACCGTATCTATGATAGCTTCAATCGTATAAGACGGGAATGCCGACATTTCGGTGGAAAGTCTATAGCCAATGAAATCCGACGTTAGTTGTCGGTGAGCATTCTTAACTTCAATGTCATTGCTGTTCTTGCCACCGCACATGTGAGTTGCCACACAGATTGTTATCTCCCATTGAGGCCCTCCTTTCCATGGTCTTGCATGCACAATCCATGGACACCCTTTGTTTGCCTCTTCACATTTTACCGTGTAACGCACCTTGGAGTCCGAGTGAAACACCTTGAAAGGTCGGTAATACTTAACTGCATACTCCTTGAGCCATGTCTTCAATTCCAACAAACTTTCAAACTTCACTCCCTTACAAATACCATACTTTTGGGGATCCATCTCCTTCTTCGAACTTGGCCTTGGTCCAAGCAATTTACTAGTGCCTCCATCCACCACGGCTTTATCGGCGAGACTAAGATCATGGAACAATGATATCCGATGATCCCGGCCCACTACCTTCTTGAAAACTTCGGCTTCTCTAGCCGTTAACCCATCCTCATCAACATCTTCCTCGGGACCTTCATCATCGGAGTCATTTGCATAGCATCGGTTGTAAGGCATTAGAGGATCCATGTCCTCTTGCAAACAATATGCCTCCACATGACCAACATCATTGGTATGAAGCTCATACTCCAACTCATCATCTTCCGATGATACAATCTTGATCATCTTGAGAAGGGTTTGGAGGGCGGTTGATTTCATGTTGAGTAATTGTTGGTTGACTCATGTCATGTTGGGTCATTGGAGGTGGACTCGATGATGTGACATACACATCATGGTCATCAAATGGCTCGTTAGGAATAGGGCTCCTAACATCACTTTGGGAGGCACACTGGTTCAAGTCAAAGTGCATGAGAGGATCAACCTTCTTGGTGGCAAATAATTCACGAGCTTTGTCTTGAGATTCCGTCACGATCTCCTTGTAAGAACTCCAACGTGACTCGGAGTTGAGAGGCATGACCTTCCAACGAGAGTGCATCCCGGTGCCAACATTATGCCTTTCCACCAATTCAACTACATCAGTTGGCTCCATCCAATTTAATTCAATCCTCACTTTTTCCACTACCTCGGCATAGCTAGGATTACGATCAAACATCAACACAACCTCCTCCGGGTCATGGTCAACATTCCCTCTAAAAAAAGAATCCTTATCCACATGATGAACACTAACAAATTTCTCCATCTAAAAAATAATTACAACAACACAACAAAATTTTATCATCTAATAAAAATATACACATTCACCATTGAATTGAAGCTACTAAAATAATAGTATGTAACCTTACATCTCACTAACTACATCTAACCCTAAGCATAATGCTAACTATTTAACACTAACCATAATTAATATAGCCCACTAACTATATCTAACAAAAATCATAATCCCTAACATTGAAATCATGTGTACACCACTATATAGCTCTCATACACAAACATTGAGCAATTCAACCACAAAGTTCCCCTCATATGCAAAAGGTAGGGTTTCCTAGATCTACACAAATGCCACCTCAAATTGCAAAATTTA
This sequence comes from Alopecurus myosuroides, assembly GCA_028641055.1. Lineage (NCBI taxonomy): Eukaryota > Viridiplantae > Streptophyta > Magnoliopsida > Poales > Poaceae > Alopecurus > Alopecurus myosuroides. The sequence goes on from CM054060.1 coordinate 108,497,110, forward strand.
ATTGGACACAAAGCTTAAGAATAGGGGGATACCTCCACAAAGGGGGGACCAAAATCAGTATGGATCAAGAAATTAAGTGATTTGGTAGTAGAGTGACTTAGGGGAGTGAGAGGGAGAGAGAAAATGAGGCCAACCCGAGTGGAGGAAGAACAAGTGGAATGAGAGAGAGAGGGGGGGTCGGGCCCCGCTGGTTTTCATATCTTGGGAGGACCGCGCCGAGCGCCGCGGCGCTACCCTCCTAGGCACCGCGCCGAGCGAGGTAGCGCTACCTTAGCGCACCTGAGCCCCGCCTGGCCTACGTGGCGGGTTCACCGCGCCGGGTGCAGGGGCGCTACCCTTTAGAGCACCGCGCCGCGGTGTAGGGCGCTACCCAAAAGGGTCTGATTCAAAATTTGTTTGGCTTTGGGTCATTTTATGCTGAAGATTGTCCCGAGGGTCATTTATGTGATTTTTCACGGCCAGGGACGACATGATTGACATCGTTTCAGGTGACGAGGTTTCCATATTTTTCAAGATTGGGCGGCTAGCAGGAATCTGTTGCCGCCGCGCTCGGCGTCTCCGCTTTTGTTTCCCGATCTCTACCACGCACAGCGTCTTCGCTTTGACCGGTAATCCAGAAGCCCAACGAAACCCCGAACACCTCTCTTCGCCTTCCAATTTCTCACCCGGAGGACTTCGGTCCTGAGTTGCAGCCCTCGAACGGTCGGCGCCCAGCCGTTAGCGGTGCTCGCCGATGCGGACACGAGGACGGCGGCTTGAAGTTATCTGGGTGGCGGTGGCTGCCATCGTCGTCGAAGAGGGCCGCCATGACCGGCCCCTCGGACGGAAGCTCTCAACCGCCGCCTATGAGCTCTGCGGAGAGTGGACGCGGCGGACTCCCTTCACCCATGTCTTCGCCGCTCCCATTTCGTTGCTCTCTATTTGGAATAAATCGACACTGAGGCTGGGCTTTCTTCTTCCACTGCTCTCTTCTACCCATGGCGGCTGGGGGGATGGATGGTGGAGGAGCCTTCTCCTTGATTCTGATGTCTACCAATCTAGCACTAACGCGTTTTAATTTTGAAGGCCAAAATCGAGTTGGATGATAGGTTCTTCAAAGGCCTTCATGGTTCGGGCACGTATTGTGTCCCCAGGCCCTAGCAATACCAAGGTCGTCCTCTGGGTGGTGGCATCAAAGGACTTTTCTCCGGCTTCCATGTAGTTTTTTTTTTGTACAAGCTTCCATGTAGTTGCCAGCAGGTTTGCCTCCAACCATTCCTTGGTCCGCGCACATGTTTTATTTGAGTCTGCTGCCCCTGGTTGATTTTTTAATTTCCAATTATTTATTTATTGATTTATGCTTGCAGGCTTTCCTTGCTGCTGACTCATACCATGACCGAGACGGTGTTTCTGTGTGTGCTTAATCTCCATATGAAAGATTGAAGATGGAATTGATGGTTGGAGGTACAGAGTTTGTCTACGCAAGCAGTTAACTGATTATACTTACCACCATGCATCTTAATTTTTGTTTCTCTTCGAAGCAGATACACTGGAAAAAAAAATTGCAAGCTCCTTCGGTGACAACACTGCGATTGTACTCCAAGGTGAAGTTCCCCTCCGGGAGAATCTACCATTATTGGTACATATGTTACTTGGCCTGGATCTGGAGTGGCGGAGTAGCTGGCTCACAATGCTCTTCTAGGTGAGATTTCGTAGTATTCGACGATGATTCCAGATGAAATGGGAGTCTAATTCCTTTTCTGTAGGACAAGACACTGCCTGATTGGTAAGGAATTCAGATTGCACTAAATTGATTGTTGGCAAGTTATATGATTACATAATTTAGGATAGGAGTAGTTTGATTCTACAGCAGTTGATGACCCGATCAAATGGGAGTCTGATGCCTGCTTTACAAGATAACATACTACCTTGATTGGTAAGGAACTAAAAGTGTTTTTTGACGCTAAGGAACTCAAATTTTACTAAATTTGAATTGTATACTATAATTACAGAATTTATGATAGGAGTACTCTTATTCTCTAGAACAGTTGATGACCCGATCATCAATCATCGGTTTTTTTGGGTATCCTATTATACTGCTATCAATGACGGGGGCACCATTGTATTGACCTGAAATAAGCTAACTCGAATGAGACTCTGACTCTTTATTTTTTTGACTCCGAATGATAAGGCGAGAATCCTCCGCGCGCCGAACTTGTGCGTTTGCAGCCCCCTGGATCCCAAGGAAACCATCGGGACCAAGGGAGCCCTCGCGGCGGCCGACGGCGGAATGCAGTGGTGCTATGCGGTGCGCTCTTGCCGGGGACACCATGTGTTCTCTCCTCCGGCTGACTGTCGATGTCGCAGACTTGGAGGTCGCCGCCCGTGGGAAAAAACAGATGCCCAAGCTCCGCCACGCAGCGGACAAGATCGAGGTCCGTTGCACCGCGAAGCGCAACTTGGAGGAGTTGCAGCTGCAAATCACGCATCTCTTGAACATGCCGACGCGCTAGGAGACCGCGCGCAGCAGCCTGCAGCCTCACCGCCGCTGACACGTGGTCTGTAGCGATCCAAGCCGGGCGCGGTGACAGCGACGGATGGAATTTGATCGGTTGGGTGGGATTGTCATGGGACGGCGGTGGCGCTGCTGGGAACAAGGTCGTCGCAGTCCCGTCGTAGGGCATCCCATGCTGGAACGTGATGACCGGCGCCATGGTCGCGGCCGAGGGCGGCGGCGGCGGCCCTGCGGGGGTCGGCGCCGGTGTTGTGACCATGGAGGACCCCCCGTGGAATGGCGCACCGTCGGGAGCGGCGTAAGTACCGGCGAAGCGGGAGGGCCCGCCGTACTGTTGGGGTGGCACCGGTGGTGACTGGATGTGCGGCGGCGCCCAAGCTGCCGTATAGATCGGCCCGGAGACGGACAGCGGCAACGGGGGCTGCAGCAGTCTGGCGTCGAGTGGCTCTGTCCGCTGGAGGAGCACGGCGATGACGTGCTTGATGTCGGAGACCGACTCGGTCAGGTCGCGGAGGCGTGTGGAGAGCTCCTGGTTCGAGAGGATGGGGGCGGGCTCCCGAGCCGGCGCAGCCGGGGCCGCAGACGCCGGCGGCGGCGCCATGGTGGTGGGCGCGCCCGACGAGGCGATCGCGGCGGAGGCGGTGGACAGTCCCGAAGACATCGCAACCGAGGAATATGATACCAAATGTTATGACTGCTAGGGGTTGTGCGGGAGAGAGAGCTGCGAGGGTGCGGGAAAGCCGGCCGTGGGGATTGTGCGGGAGAGAGAGCTGCGAGGGCGCGGGAAAGCCGGCCATGGGGATCCTTTCCCACGGTCGGGCAAGATGGGAAGGGTTTTCCTTCTTAATTCTTGCTTGATTAGATTGATACATCTCCTCTCCATATATAGAGAGGTTTACTTGACTCCTAAGCAAGACTTACTTGACCCCTAAGCAAATCCTAAGACTAACGGGCCCAGGCCCATCACGTACTCTAACAGTTGTGCATGTGTCCATCCCTGAATTGGTGAGATATCAAAGTTCTGCTACAATATCCACGACTGTAATTTTAAAGTTCACGAGCCTACCTTCTGGTTATGTACTTCAAGGCACTTGCAATATCGACTGAAAATTAATAACCAAGATTTACTTAGTTCTTGTAGATTCCCATGGGTTTTTCTTCAAAGATAAATAATAGGTATGGTCATAAAGTACTGCTGCTTTCTACTTTTCTCTAATGAAAATTTCAAAACATACAGAGCTACCAAAATCGCCGTTTCAGTTTGGGACTCTCCTTGATACAAAAGTAACTGGTTAAAGTTTAATCATATAGCAGCAGAAGTAGCCATGTTACTTCCAGTACTTCTCCAATGCTACTTTGCCTTCTCTCACAACTTTGTGACATCATTGCTCGAATTCTCATACTTGAATTGGCTAATTTATAGCTTGCATAAGATCCTTATCATAAAACATTCATGTGCATGATATTGCCAGGGGTTAAATTGTTCTTTGGGAGTAGTGCTTTAGCAAAGGAGCAGGAAAGTGTTTCCACCGAATTAGACCATGACTCTTTGTTCAAATTTAGTACTCTCTCCGTTCCAAAATGTAAGCCTTTTTAGCTTACATTTTGGAACGGAGGAAGTAACATATACTTCCAATCTTTTTAAAACATGAACTTTTGTCGTACAAGTGTGAGTATAATCAGGGAGCATTGACAGTTGAGGCTATGCTCTGCAACTTGACGGACCTCGAATATCTGATAAGAGTTTTACTAGGACCTCTCTTGCTCTTGTGATAGTTACTTCTTTTTTGTTTCAGTAGGATTCCTCACGTTCTGATACTTGCCAATTTTTGGCTCAGGTTTGGTAGTACGCATCTGCTCTAACCTGTTTTGCGCCAGACCGCAGCAGAACAACCGATGCAGAACCATCTTTCTATGATAAAAGGTGAGGCCCGCAAAGCCACAAAACATGCCGCCGCGCTCGATCCTTGCCTGCTTCTGCCTAATTTGGTGTTCCCATCTAAGCAAAGTGCCACTCTTGAGCTTTTTTTTTTCTGTCGGCGCAAGATCTGAATCCCACTGTGGGTGGGAAACAGCCGCCGCGATGAAGCCGGAGACGCGGATGGATTCGGCCCAAGACATTTCATGCCGTTGTATTGCTATTGGGGTGCGTGATCTGTCCCTCATTTTCGAATACGTGTTGTAGAGTTCCTTTTTGCAAAGAAAGTTTCTTGCCTACTATTGTGTCAGCGAGCGGTCATACTAACTTGCTTGTTCTGCTAATCGAAGCTTACATAATTGTGTATCACTTCTCGAAAATGTTCAAGCTACATACCTGGATTATGAACTTTATAAACTCATTTCCGTTGTGTGCTATCACTGCTGATGAAATCAAACTTATATCATTTTTCTGTGGTGTGCGTTTTTTAGTGCGCGTAGATGCTACAATCTCAGTTCTAAAAGATAACGAGTAGAATAGATGGTGCTGACCCGGTGTAACCTCGTCGGGTAGGTTTGATTACTATATATAACAGGTATAAGTACGAAGTCCTATACGATACCGATACGTATTCACGTATGGTTTAACACCCTCCCTCAATCTCAACTAGTGAAAGATTGAGATTGCGTTTACAATGCTCATACAATGGTAGAGGGAGTGGCTTAGTAAAAATGTCAGCAACTTGATCCTTTGAAGAGATGAACCGAATTTGTAGTTGCTTCTGAGAAACACACTCACGAACAAAGTGGAAATCAACATCGATATGCTTTGTCCTTGCGTGAAACACTGGATTTGACGACAAATATGTGGCGCCAATGTTGTCACACCATAGCACGGGAGGTTGGTCTTGAACAACCCCAAGCTCGTGCAGCAATGATTGTACCCACACAAGCTCAGCTATAGCATTAGCAAGAGTTTTGTACTCAGACTCGGTACTCGACCTGGGGACTGTAGACTGCTTGCGAGCACTCCAGGCAATCAAATTTCCCCCATAGAATGGATATGCTATCATCCATGCTACCAGCCCAATCTGCATCTGAGAAGGCTAAAAGTAGTGTGGAGGATGAAGATCAGAGTTGCAAACCACTATCAACAGCGTAACAAACATAACACAGAATGCGTTTAACAGCAGACCAGTGAGGTGTACGAGGTTCATGGAGATATTGGCACACCTTGTTAACAAAAAACGACAGATCATGTCGAGTTACCGTGAGATATTGAAGACCACCCACGATGCTACGATACTGAGTTGCATCCTCGGATGAGAGTGGATCACCATCAACACTACAAAGACGGTCAGAAGATGACATTGGAGTAGTCACAGGGGCACACTTTAACATGACTGCATGCGCAAGCAGCTCAAGTGCATACTTGCGTTGTCGAAGAAGAAGACTACCAGATGAAGGTGATGAGACCTCAATTCAGAGAAAGTAATGCAGAACACCAAGATCCTTAACAGAGAACTCAGAACGAAGTTGACTGATCAATCTGGGAATAGCAACCGTTGTAGAACTGAGAACAATAATATCATCAACATTCACCAATAGAAAACTGTAACATCCTTGCGCCGAAGAATGAATAATGATGTATCTGCTATTGACGGAGAGAAGCCCAATGAACCCAGAACAGAACTATGACGAGTATGCCAAGCACGAGGAGCCTGCTTCAGTCCATACAATGATCTGACAAGTTTGCAATAGTGACCAGGTTTATCAGAATCAACAAAATCAGGAGGTTGTCTCATGTATACCTCTTCAGCCAGAAAACCATTGAGAAATGCATTCTGAATATCAAGTTGGCGAATATGCCAATGGTGTGAAAGTGCCACATCAAGTAAAAGACGAATAGTTGCTGGATTAACCACCAGACTGAATGTTTCATCATAATCCAATCCATATCGTTGTTTGTACCCTTTTGCCACAAGTCGTGTCTTGTACCGTTCAATAGAACCATCTACATGAAGTTTCACCTTGAAAATCCACCGTGAATCAATCAAATTAATTCCAGGAACAGAAGGTACTAGCTTCCAAGTGCCATTGTTCTGAAGAGCAGTGAACTCAGTCTCCATAGCATCGTGCCAATGAGGAACACGAAGGGCTTCTTTGATATCACGGGGTTCATGCAAGTGCCGGGATGTTGCATGATCTGCAAGAACACTGGTCCATGTGACAGTATTGTCGGTGCGTATTTTGGGTTTGAAAATACCATGGCGAGACCGTGTGATTGGCCGGGACGGAGGCAGAGGTGGGGCCGACGTTGATGAACTTGCAGGTGACAACACCGGTGACTCTGCCAGAGGGGACATGCGCACCGGAGATGCGGCAACTCGCCCACGCTCGGGCGTGCCAGGAGAATCAACAGCTAACATCGAATCCACAGCTGTTGGCGGCGTGCGGACAGGTGCGTCAGGTGGAGATGGCGTACGTGCAGGTGCCGCGGGGGACACATCTGCTGTCGGGTCAGAGAACGCAGGTTCAGGTGCTGTCAGGGACATGCACTCGGGCGAGGCGCCGACTGGCTCGATGCATGGAGCCGAGCTGATCGGCTCGTTGCATGGATGTGGAACGAAGACCGAGGGGGAGCCATGCAACATGTGACGATGATCAACCTGAGGAACCAAATCATTTTCTTCTGGCGTCAGAACCTCCAAGCGAGCTCCGTGTCCACTACCTGCACCATGGTCAGCAAACAAAGGCAAGGCATGGGCAACATCCATAAATTGGTCGGCTAAAAGTAAGGATGACTCAGTTGTGGGTGGTAGTGAACTAGAGTTAGGCAAGTGAACAAAAGGGAAAACATTCTCATAAAAAATAACGTCCATAGAGATGTAGACCCTATTTGAGGGAACATGGAGACATTTGTAGCCTTTGTGAAGAGAACTATAGCCCATAAAAACGCAATTCTTCGAACGGAAACCAAGCTTATGATTATTGTAGGGTCGAAGGTGAGGCCAACAAGAACACCCAAAAACCTTAAAAAATATGTAGTCAAGTCTTTCCTTAAGAAGTTTCTCAAGTGGAGTCTTCATATCTATGGTACGACTGGGAAGCCTGTTAATGAGGAAACAATCGGTAGCAAAAGCATCACTTCAATAGCACAAAGGAACAGATGCATGTGCAAGCAAAGTAAGACCGGTCTCAACAACGTGACGGTGCTTACGTTCAAGCAGTACCATTTTGTTGACGTGTATGAGGACATGACACACGATGTGAGATACCTAACTTGTGAAAGAAGGGATGAAGTTTTTCATACTCACCGCCCCAATCAGTCTGAACATGAACGATTTTGTGATTAAGAAGACGTTCAACATGTTGTTGGAATTGGAGAAACACATCATAGACATCAGATTTATGCTTAAGAAGGTAAAGCCAAGTGAAACGACTGAAAGCATCAACAAAGCTGACATAAAAACGATGTCCACTAACCGACGTTTGAGCAGGTACCCAAACATCAGAATAAATAATCTCTAAAGGGAATTTTGTTACACATGTAGACAATGGGAAGGGTAACTGATGACTCTTCCCTTGCTGACAAGCATCACAAACTGACTCAATTTTATTGGACTCAAGTATGGATGGTAACTCATGACTACGAAGAACATGTTGAACTAGTTGTAAAGCTGGATGTCCTAGACGACGGTGCCACGTGTCACGGGACACCTTGATACTGCTGAGTGCTTACTTGATGACATGGGCATTAATCTCGTAGAGACCTCCACTGCATCGACCTCTAAGAATGGTGGCCCTCGTGTCCCGGTCCTTGACAAAAAGATCATGAGGATGAAGTTCAATGAACACATTATTGTCATGAGAAAGTTTACTTATAGATAGTAAATTTCTAGTAGATTTAGGAACATGAAGGACACGATTTAGAGCTAGAGACCTAGATGATGAAGTGGATAAAATAGCCTGACCAATATTATGAATGCGCATACTTGCTCCATTAGCTGAGTGGACCTGGCCGGTGCCATGGTAAGGATCCCGTGTAGTGAGCTTGTTCAGCTCATGTGTGATATGATGAGTGGCTCCCGAGTCTGCGTACCATGCTGGATCAACATGCTGTTGTGGAGCCGCATGAGAGCCTTGAGACGATGTTCATTGCCATTGCAATTTGCTTCTCGGTGTTACTTCCATCATTGCTTATGCCCAGAAAAGACCGGTTAAACCTCTTGTAACACTTGGACGCCAAGTGCCATGGAATTCCGCACAGCTGACAGACAATGGTGTTGCGTCCGTTGGCGGACTTGAGCACAGTTGCAGAAGGTGCTATCTTGGGCGACGTCGAGGTGAAGGGGGACACCGATACAGGGAGAGGCCCGCCACGGCCAGCAGCAAATGCAGTCGGGGCACCACCCTGGGCAGCCATGTGTGCTGCGGGATAGTGTGTAGCTCCACTCTGACTACGGCGTTGTGAGAGTTTACGTTGTTCTGTCGCCTGAAGCTGAGAGAAGAGATCGCGAATTTGCATAGGTGAGGTACGTGCATTCACCACCTCGAAGAGAGCATCATAATCATTATCTAGCCCAGCAAGAACAGCAGATATGAACTCATCATCACGAAGAGGCATCCCTATGCTGGCCAGAGAATCTGAGAGAGCCTTCATCTGATGGAAGTAGACATTAATAGTCTTGTTGTCCTTTTTCAGCTCATTCATCTCTTGGCGAATAGTTGAGACTCTCGCAATGGACGTGGAGGCAAACGCTCCACTCAGGGTTTCCCACGCCTCGCGTGATGTGCTAGCAAACATGATCATGCCTAGAACTCCTTCAGACATAGAGGACACCAATGCGGAGAGGATGGCTTGATCCTGTTGTGTCCAGTGTTGATGCGCGGGATTGGGCTGCTGATGCATGCCTCCCGCATGATTGACGACGATATGCGTGTCGGAGCAAGGAGTGGAACCATCGACATATCCCATAAGAAGCTGACTGCGGAGAAGTGGCCCAACTTCACCACGCCAGAACATGTAGTTTTCGCTTGTCAACGTAATAGTGATGGATGATCCGATAGTAACAATATTTGGCAGTGATCTGTTGAAGTAGGGTCCCGGTTGCTGGTTTCCGTAGAAATTTCCATACGGGTGCATGGGCACCATAGGGTATGCGCCCGCACTCGCTCCCGAGTACATGTTTGCTGCACCGTCGGGGCCGGAGAACCCTGCCATGTTCGGGTATCCCATTGGTGGGAAGCCACCGGTGTGGCTCATCTGCGCTGCGACGAGGGAGTCCGAGAGGAGAGCACTTGAGGACCTGCCAGCGTCGGTGAAGGATGCTGGTGCAACGAGTCCCGGACTCGCAGGTGCGTGCGCCAGGATGGAGGAGACCGACGCGATCGAGCCACCGATCGGGAGTGAAGCGATCGGGGCGATCGGAGTACTGGCCACGGACGTGCCGATCGGAGACGACGCGATCGGGGCAATCGCTGCAGCGACCGCGGACGTGGTAGTGGACGAGGTCATAGACCCGAACGACGCCATCGCAGTAGTCGCCGGAGACGGCTCAGCGATGAGAGCAGCGGAAGTCGGCGGCGGCGGCAACCCTAGGTGAGGACTGCGCGCTCTGATACCATAAAAGACAACGAGTAGAATAGATGACGCTGACCCGACGTAACCTCGTCGGGTAGGTTTGATTACTACATATAACAGGCATAAGTACAGAGTCCTATACGATACCGATACATATTCACGTATGGTTTAACAAGTTCCATATTGTCACCGCATGTTAGAGAGCACAAGCTCTGGTTGTGGTAGCCCTTTACAGCTGAGAGATTATGTAACCACATGTTGAAATTTGGCTTAATCTTTTGTCTTAATTGATATGACATTCGTGGAAACGGCAATAGCTGATAGAGGGCGCGGCAGTGGAAAAAACAAATGCGGCGCGGCCAGTCTCGGCTAGTGATACTAATCATTCGACAGATTAACTTTCTATAAGGCAGTCCCGCACAATAACGTATAGTACCTTTTTTTTTTTGAACTTGTAACGTATAGTACCTTTGTGTAGAGAACCGATGCATTTGTGTAATGCTGCTTCTCAAATGCTTCATCCCTTTGTTTCAGGTTAGACTTCCTGAAAATACATCTAGGATCTCAATTTGTTAACTGTTTCAGGTTTAGTTGAAATAATTTAATTAATTAACTATCCCAATTTGTAACTCTTTCAGGTTTAGTTCTTTTTTTTGCGATAAAAACTTCCAATCTATTCATCAACTGTCAAGGCAGTACAAAAAACACTAGAAGTAATATAAATTACATTTAGGTCCGTAGACCACCTAGCGACGACTACAATCACTGGAGCGAGCCAAAGGCGCGCCGCTGTCATCGCCGCTCCGTTGCCGGAGCCAGACAAACCTTGTTGAAGTAGACAGTCGGGAAGTCGTCGTGCTACGGCCACATAGGACCAACGCACCAAACCAGCAACCGTCGCTGATGAAGAGAAGCGTAGATCGGAAGGATCCAAACTGTAGACACACGAACACAGACGAACGAAGACTAGATCCAAGTGGATCCAGCAAAGACAAACGCCGACCGGATCCCACGAGATCCGCCGGAGACACACCTCCACGCCCTCCGATGACGCTAGGCGCACCATCGAAACAGGGGCTAGGCCGGGAGATCCTTATTCCAACTCCAGGGAGCTGCCGCCTCGCTATCCTGAGTAGAAGACAAACCCTAAAAAAGCACAAGAAAACACATGAAAATGGAGTCCTCCCGCCAGCAAGCCCCGAGATCCACCCAGTCTTCGTGGCCCTGAGGCCACAGGAGACTAGGCAGATCGGCGGCCGCCGCCGGCAGGAGCCCTAATCGCCTTTTCTCCTAGGAGCTCACAAAGGGGTACGTCTGTTTTTTTAGGTTTAGTTCATACTGCTAAGTGGAACATGTCGACGGTGCCCCTCAAAAAGTGAGCAAATGTTCAGGTTACCTCAAGTTGTAATCTTTATTTTCTCGAGTCACAAGTTTAGATACGCCGTACTATTAACCTAGGCACTTGGCAAAGTAGAGAAAAAGAATCCATTGCAAAAATTCTAAAAGTTTTCTCTAAAAATAAACAAGAAAATGTCCAATCTCGGAGTTGTGGGAACAACCAAATTTCTATCATGAGGGATGCCACGTAACCCTATGTGGCGTAGTCAAAGCGGTGAAAACAAGTCAAGATACACATGGCAACAATTCGACGGTGTCAAGTCTTGATGGCACACCGTCATCTTCGACAGGTTTGGCCGCCGCAAAGGGCATGGCTTCCCTCTTCGTGCTCATCACTTGGGAGCTTTGGCGAGGACGCACCCGAAGTCCTCGAAATATTTCCACTCCCATCGAAACTTGTGTAATATCAGGCCACGAAACGAAATGTTTGGTAAGACTTTCTCTATTTCAATGAAATGCAGAAAATCTTTTGCCATTTTCTTCGGAAAAAAAAAGAGAGCAGATACCAGAAAAGAAACACAAGAGAGCAAGATCATGTACCCATAAACAACATGACTGAACAGAAACCTAAACTACCATCCCAGCAACTTGACGTCCAGCAAGGCAGCGATCAGACAAATCATACTAGCAGCTCAACCACCAAAAGTCTAGAACCGTGCAAAGATAACTGGCAAGAAACTGGACGGCAACACCAGTTTCATAATCTCAAAGCACCGCATTACAACGCGAAAAATGTTAAAACTGCTGCAAGAATTAGGTGTATGTACTCTTCAGTCAGCAGCCGATGCCACTCCTGTCCTACATGGCGACATTGTGTTTTGCACATGACATTTTCCCTGCAGGCAGAAGCTGGTAACAACGATAAGAACCTTGCAAGAGTCAGAGTGAAGTTATCAAAAAACACAAAACCAGAGAAAGAGCCACGCCAAAGCAACGATTTAACCAAAAGGCAAGCACCACCACAGGTGGAAGCCGAGTTAAGCATTAACATTACCATATTACAATGATCATCTGTGAGGTTTTTGCATAAAACTGAATAACAATAATAACAAAGCCCTACCGACAAACCGTCTTTGTCGCCTGCGGTGACAGGCGAAAACTAAATTAAGTATTGAGCTGCAGAAAAGGTGCAAAAGGTTAAATATGCCAGGACAAAACATTGACCAACAGCTACCGCAAAGCCCTATGACGACCACGACGATATGGATAGGAAAGCCATTCGCTTTCCCTATTGTTTTAATTCCATCCCAAGTTACAAAAGCTAAAATATGGTGCAGAGCAAGAAAACCATATAGCACTATTTGCCACTAAACACTACAGATGCTGCATATGCTACCTGTTTCCTATGTCTTTCCAAGGGTGGTCCACGTCCTTGCCCAAAATCTTCGAACCGGGACCATACTACGCCTTGAGGACAGCCACTGGGTCCGATTCAGATACGGCGCTAACAAGGATCCCAGCACCACCAAGCCGCGAGGCATTCCCAGGTTGTTGCTGGAATTCTGAGATCATCTCTATTCCGTGCCTCTTCTGAAGATCAGCAAAGCTCTCCACCCGTTTCGGATCTGATGGAAGCTGCTGCATCATAGGGCATAATTCCCAAAATTGGGTGTAGTTATGGAGGTTATGCCCTCAAAACAATTGATGTAGGATCAGGAAGGTCGGAGCAGAACTGAACAGACATTAAATTCTTTGGTGTGAGAGGGATAACCCATGGTTTTGGTTTTAACGGGAGCAGGTCTGTGGGCACATTTTGCGGATAACTTGAAGTAAATGAAGGCCTTATAGAGGAAACACCAGATATGTCCAAGAAGTGTTTCTTACTACCACAGTCTCCAGGTAAGCCAACAGATGGAGTCAAATTTCACTCAGACCGGAGGTAATAATTTTTCTTCACAAAGAATTTATGAAAGGTCAAAAAGGCATTCACTGCATAGTTTCTAGAAGTGAAGAAGGACATATAGTACTGTACCGCCACTAGAGAAAGGCAGGGAATGAATGGGGGCAGGGTTTGCCGGAGGTTGGTCCCAGCTACTGGATCAAGATCCAATGGTAAAATAAAGCCGACAATGAGCAGAAGGATAAATGGATAGCTGTGGCATACAAACTTCCAATTTTCTGGGTGAAATTCGTCACTCCAGCAAAGGCATTTCTTCCCTCTAAACATGCCAAACTCAATCCATCATTATCCATGCACCATCCTCTCACAAACAAACAAACTGGATGTAGTGAGACTAGAAATGTCGCTGCATCTGAATGCATCATAGCCACCCAGGGTACAAACATCTTAAAAGCTGCCAGCATGCTGCTTCTACTAGTTCGAGAGTCAACTGGACCGTCACCAAAATATCGAGCTCGAGGCCGCGCGTAAGCGCCGACAGTCCTTGCGTGTGCAAATAGAGGGAAGATGGATCGATGTCCATAGGACGAGAATCCATGTGTGACAGGCACGCACCAGACTAGAACACCGCGGTTGTACCATCACTTAGCTCCATCCTAATGAATGCACATAATAAATACACATCCAAATAGTTGAGAGGGAGCTCTGAACCACGCCAAGGTTTATCAGTTGAGTCAAGTCAAGTCAAATGCCTCCACCAAGAAATTGGTACTTTGCAGGGAGCAAATTTATTTGTTCCCGATGTTTCCCTTTCCCTGAAAAGAGAGACAACAGCAACGAAATAGTTGAAGCCTCAAGTGAGATGTTCTTGCCATCAACTTTAGACATATAATTTCCGGCCTTGACAATCTCCCCCTTTTGCAATAACATTCGGATGATGCCATTGACCATACGAGAGCTGGCAGCACAACCACTCTTCTCCATTGATGAGAACATACCGTCAGCTTCTTCCAGTGATCCTTCTTTCAGAAGATTCTGTATCATTATGCCGTAAGTAGAAGCATTAGGCACCAACCAACTGCCTGATATTGCCGCAAACAAATCTTTAGCTTCTTCACTTCTCCGGACTTTGTACAATGCATTAATCATGGTATTGAATATTGCAATATCAAACTTCATATTCATTGCACCTAATTTTTGGAACAGGACAATTGCCTCGTCGATGCAATTATTTGCACAAAGTCCTGCAAGAATTATATGGTATGTGCAAATGTACACTGCAGTTCCACTTTCGATCATCTCGTGGAACTTGTTTTTCGCAGCAACAGGTCTCCCAGCACGAAATAGCCCATTCAGTATGATGTTATATGTAACGGTTGTAGGTTTCACTTTCTTATGCGACAATTGTCCAAACAGAATCAACCCATCATCGATCCTTTTACTTTTAAGATAGCCATCAATAAGAATATTATATGTAACAACATCAGGCTCAAGGCCAACTGATACCATGGTATCAAGCACTCTGTCTGCTTTCTCCATGTTGCCAACCAAGCAATATCCGTCAATCAATGAAGTAAACGTAATGACATCAGGCCTCTCACCTATGTCTATAACCAAGTTGAAAATATCATGTGCATCCATAACCCTTCCTTCTTTGCATAGACTGTTTATTATTGAATTGAAGAACACAATGTTAGGACGAGGAATATCTTTGTTCATCATTTCAGAAATTAACTCCTTAGCTTTCCGTAAATCACCATGTGTACAATAGCCCTGAATTATAGTGTTATAAACAACTGTGTCGGGTTGTACTCCGATGGAAATCATCTGACTGAATTTGTCCATAGCATCAGCTAGTCTGCCCATTCTACAGAGTGCAGCTATTACACTTGAATAAGTGAATATATTCGGGCTAACTCCTTGTTCCCGCATTTGAGTAAGTATGAGCATAGCTTCATCCATCATTCCATGTTTAGCATAAGCATCAATTAAAATGGTGAAAACATGGCAGTCGACTACAATGCCATTGCCTGCCATTGAATTAAAAAGATTAACCATATCAGCAAAGCATCCTTCAGAGGCATACCCGTGGAGCAGAGCACGGTACGTGAAGATATCAGGTTTGTGGCCCTTGGCCGTCATGGACTGAAAAATATCTGCAGCGTCTTTGGTTCTTCCATGCTTGCAAAGGGAGGCCATGAACGAGTTCCAAGTAACAGTATCTGGTATAAGATCCTGACTTGTCATGTCTCTGAACAGTTTACTCGCCTCTTTCCACTTGCCCAAAGTGCAATATCCATGGACCATGCAGTTATATGTCACTTTACTCGGCCGAACACCATTATCAACCATCTGCCGAAGGAACAACTCTGCCTTGTCCATTGCTCTGGCCTTGCACAATGCATCAATAATTGAGCTATATGTGAACACATCTGGCACGAACCCTTGCTGCACCATTTCATGGAATAAATTGCATGCCTTGCCTATTTCCCCTTCCTTAAAGAAGCCGTGGATGACGGTGTTATATGCCACCACATCGAGGGAGCATGCACCTCCTTTCTCCACCGTCTGGAGTAGGTCAAGCGCCATCTGGCTCCTCCTATCGTCACATAAGCCCTTCAGTATGGTGCTGTATGAGTAGGCATCAGGCACACACCCGAGGTCGGACATCCTATGAAGCAGCACGTTCAGAGCTTCATCCGTCCGTTTTGCGTAGCAGAGGCACTTGAGGAGGGTGTTGGCGGTGATCCCGTCTGCCTTCAGACCCGTCCTGAGGAGGAGACCAAAGAAGGCAATCCCTAGGTCCGGGCGACGCGCGCGGCAGCAGCAGTCCATGAGGATGTTGTAGGTGGGGACTGTGGGCCGCGCCACCCGCGGACCGGCTTCTTCTCGTCGCACACGGTTAAGGAGGGCGAGGGCGAGGGCGGGGCAGGAGTTGGGGTCCGGCGCACGGGCGAGGGCGGCGAGGAAGGCGTTGAGAGAGCGCTCGGAGACCGGGGTGGCCTGCCCTATCAATTGGTCGAACAGGTGGTGGGCGTCCTCCGGGCTGAGCGTGCCAGCGTGGACACGCTCTGTGGCTGCAGCGAAGGCAACGTGGGGAGACCAGGGGCGTGAGGGTGGCGAGGTGGAGGATGAGAAGGAGCGGCGGCAGAGGCGGGACATCGGCGACGAGGGAGGAGGAGGTGAGCCGTTGGGGGAGGCGTGCTGGAGTGCGTGTTCCGTTCAGCTCTGCACTGTGAAATGGGCAAACCTACTAGTATGTCAAGTGTGGGCGGCGGCAGTGAACTGCAAATTTTCCTGCTGAATTTTTTTTTCCGTTGGCAAAACGTATAGATCCAAATCCAAGGGACAACTATTTGCTTCGTGTACACGTATTATGTTACCAAATGCCCAAAATGCATAAGTGTACACGTATTCAGTCTTGTAAGCAGTCGAACAGTTGTATTCACAATGCCCTATCCAGTCCCTACGAGCATCTCTAGAAGAACCTGCATTTCCGTCAAAACTTTATAATAACCGCCGTTTTGCCGTTTCAACTTTATGATAACCGCCGTTTTGCCGTTTCAGACCAGATCATATCTCGCAAAAGTCACCGGCCTGCAAAAAGTTTTGAGGGGCGCGGCAGTTTTCCCCCGCGGAACTGTCAAAATAGACACCGTATTTCCGCCAAAACTGTATAATAACCGTCGTTTTGCTGTTTCGGGCAAAAAACGCTCGCAGACCATATCCTGCAAAAGTGACCGGCCTGCAAAATTTTTTGAGGGGCGCGGCAGTTTTCCCCGCGGAACTATCAAAACGAGTTTTCGCGATGCGACCCGGGGGTTCCCTGTATTGCGCGGAAGTAGTTGGCGGGAGGGACATTTTGAGCGCGCGGGTTGCTTCCCTCCCCTTTCCCCTTCTAGCCGGCACGACCGTCGTCCCCGTCGCCGCCCTAGATTCCGGCCGCCGAACCCCATTCTCCCCGCCCCCGCCGCACGTCACTGCAGGCCCTGCGTGTCCGGGCCCCGACGACGGAGCCGACTCTTTGTCTCCGCCGCCCAAGATCGAGGCTGCCCAGGCGAAAGGGGATCCACCATCTCTGCACTGCCTGTCGAAACCGATCCCCACCGCGCCGGCCTCGCAAAATCTCAGGTGGGATTTGTCGCCTCCTTCCCCCTCCGCCCCCACCGCTCCGCCGCCCACTCTTTCATTCTCGTTCTTTTGGCAGATGGACTTGAGCTTGGATGAGGAATTTTTGCTCGCCGATTCTTCCTCCGACGAAGACTCAGATGTGGAGAACCTCCTGGCGAACCATCGGCAACAGATGTTGGTGGTCGTGATGGCCATCAAGGAGTACGAGGATCGACGGAGGAGTAAGCGGCGCAGATCGAAGGTAGGCCGCCTTTGCATCCCGCGCAATCGCCACCCCGGCAACGAACCGCTGATGCAAGACTATTTCGCCCAGCGGCCAACCTATCCCGCCAATCTCTTCCGGCGAAGGTACCAAATGCGTTGATCCCTCTTTGTCAAAATAGTAGAGGCATGCGAGTCAAATTCTCGCTATTTTACTCGCAGGAGGAACGCCGCTGGATTATTGGGATTTAGTGCATACCAAAAGATATCCGCGGCCATGAGGGTTATTGCATACACAATCGCTGCGGACTACGCCGATGAGTATTTTCGTCTTGGTGAAGATACTACAATAGAGTTCGTGTGTAGGTTCGCGAAGGTTGTGATCTGTGTGTTTGGTGCAACTTATCTTCGAGCACCAAACGAAGATGATACGAAGAGGTTGATGTCGATGAATGAAAGGAGAGGTTGGCCGGGTATGCTAGGTAGCATAGATTGCATGCATTGGATTTGGAAAAATTGCCCGAAGGCTTGGCACGGGCAATATTGTGTCAAAAGCCGAAATGCAACAATTGTACTTGAGGACTTAGCGTCCGAGAATTTGTGGATATGGCATTTCCACTTCGGTTGGTCGGGCACCAACAATAATATCAATGTGTTGCAACGGTCACACCTATTTGGAAGGCTTGCTAGTGGTGATGCTCCAGCTTGCAACTACACTGTGAATGGGTAATGCCTACACTCAAGGGTACTACCTTGCCGGCGACATTTATCCTCCTTGGACTACTTTCGTGAAAACTATACCCAATCCAAGCACTAAGAAAAAAGTTGAATTTGCTAAGCAACAAGAGGCATGCCGAAAGGATATTGAGAGAGCCTTTGGGGTTTTGCAATCTAGATTTTCTATTGTTCGTGGGCCAGCTCGTTTTTGGGATAAGAAAACCCTCAACAACATCATGACATGTTGTGTAATTCTTCACAACATGATCATTGAAGATGAGAGGGATTTAAACTTGGAGTTCTTCTACGACAATGTTGTTAGCCGTGTAAAGCCATCCAGAAACCCTGACCGTATTTTTCCTAGAGTCCTATCGGCACATAGAGGACGCCCATGGGCACACCCAGCTGCAGCATGCTCTCATTGAGCACATATGGCAGTTGCATGGGCAGTAGAGATTTCTATCTTCATCTATTTGATTGTTGTGTAATTTGAACCATTCTTTTATTCCGGACAATTGTTGTATTGGATTATTTGTTTAATTCCATTTGAACCATTCTTGTAAGTTTGACTATTGTTGTTATGTGCAATAAACAAATATTTATATTTTAGTTTATGTTTGCATAAGAATTTGATGAGACTTTAATATCAAAACCATAAATATCCAGGTCCTGTTTTGGATGCGGCCGAACAAACACCGCAACACCGAACTGCAAAACAGTTTATTATGTTTTGCAGTTCCGTTTGCAGTTAGTTCTACTGTAACATCCCAGTGTTTGGGAGGTTATAAGAATCTAAATATAATATGTGCATTTGCAAAGCATGCATCTAAAAATACGGGAAATTTTGGCGCAAAAGTTTAAACGAAGCAAAGTGACCAATGTTTCACTTGACACGATGAAATAGGTTTAGATCATCTGGTCAAGAGTGCATTTGGAGGGATCTTTATAACATAGCATCTGTACAAACCAAATCATCTGGTTACACATACCATAATTGGTTGTGACCAACACAAACTCTCAACAACCTTAAACACAAGTCTTTAAGTGACTTGGGATAATTCACTAGGTATCTAGAACTCAAAGAGGGGTGAGTATCCAAATCTCATAACTGATGATCACACCTCCACAAGTTAGTAATGCTTGGTGGAATAATCTCATCAACAAATATTTTAGACTCTCTAAAACATGACCTACTTAAGTTATCAATCAATATACATAACATCATTATAAATCATCTCATAACCATTAAGTAAACCATTACAAGTAAATAACAACGGTTCAATAGAAAACAAATGATGAAACAAGTGTTAACTCAAAACCCACAAGTGGGAAATGACATAATTCTTATTAATAACATATTTATGGAACATGTACATATCTCATCAACCCTAAAATAAGAAATAAATCTTCTTAAACTATTGTTAAACCTTGATCATTACATATGATCTTTCCAAATCTCTATGTCTACGTTATGCATGATAAAGATTACAAAGGAAGAATATTAAGTAAAATCATGACACCAGAGAAAACAAATAACAACTATGGCATAAGTCATTAAACCTAAATAAGCTTCACATGCTCATTGTCTCATTCATCTTATACAAGTGAGCATATGAAACGTCAACACATCAATGAACCATCAGATCAACTTACTATCTTAAGTCCTCAATTCACAAACACTCCACATTTTTATCCACATCAACATTCAACAACTAAGGTATCTTTGGATACAACTAATGAAGAACAACAAGTTATGACCTCTACTATAGGAATTAAATTAATAACTAAGTAAAACAAATCATATATGATATAAGTACATATATTTTGGAAAAAAAATAAGAAGTATATGGAAGGATAATAAAAGCATGAATTAACTCTTAATCTAGATCTTGTTATTTTGGTTAGACCATTATATCTTGTTTTCCAATCTTCTTTAAGTCATTCTGCAAGAGAAGCAACCCACAAGAAAGAAGGAACTACCACAAGAAGAATATTTAGAGTATTCTAGAAGTGATACTTCAATCTACTATAAGAGAATCGGAAACTTTTATATCCTGATATGATCTTATTAACTCCTCATGAAATAGTGTGATATTCCAATGTTAGTGTTATATAGAAGTAGTTTGGTAACAAGCTTGTACACCTTGTTAAGAGATCACTTTTGTATACTCAAACAATTGAGTGTCATACACAAACAAACAGAAGATTGAATAACCTGGTACATCTCAGCCTATTGTATATGAGTAGTAATTTGGTGGCAAGACTAGCTACCTTGTTAACAAATTCTTCTTATATGCATAGGGCAACTTAATGTCATAAAATAAACTTACATACTTTTATAATCATCTAAGTAAAATATTTGCTTGGTGGAAATGGTTGTCTTCACCACAAGGGTGAGACAATTGAAGTTGGAATTCAAGAGATGATCCTACTTGCAAGTGACAAAAGGAGAATCTGAAGATAAGTGGTAACTAGAGAGAAGAACATCAAGAAACAGAAGTCAACAAGGAGCAACACTGCCTCAGTAAGAAATTATTCAGTGAAGCATTAGTTAATATTAGAGAACCTATAATATATATTCCTTGTCAAGCTCATCAAGGATAAGGGTCACATAATACTATGTTAAATGGAAACAAGTATCCAGTAAGGAATAATAACAAGACCTTGCATCCAAATATATTGGGATATGTTGAGGTAGGTGGAAACAAGCTAAATACCTTATTTTCCATATCCTTTTCACACATAAGACTAACAGATGGTAACAAAAATTCATCTACACATGAACCTGGAAATGATCACATGTTTGTAAAACAAACATGGGACAATATCCATACTTGGAACCTGGTGGAAAACAAACAAAGAGATTTCAAAGGCCACTCATATTGTCCACTTGATCAAGCACTAAAAACAACAAACATGGCTTCCACATGCCCAAGTAAAATGTCAACCAAAATTATTAAGAGTTTCATTTGTGACAATAACAAACCCACATAAAAGAAAACAAGTCCTTTCATTAAACAAAATCATCTGGCATGTCTTGGAAATAAATTCCATAGTTAATGATTTTATTTTTAATGCATAACAAACACTACTCAGTAGCTTTACAAATCAGTTTCTAAAAGAATGGTATCTAAAATGGTCCAATTGACACACACCATTTGGTGAACCATATGTGTGTTGTGTGAACATGATATTCATGTCTAAAATAACTCTAAAGCCATTTAATAAATTAAATAGAGTGAGAACAATAAAATCACTTAAAGTTGAACACCCTAAGAGAAAAATAAATCTTCTTCAATTTCACCAAAACAAAACATGGTGAGGTGTATTTTGATAAGGAATTCAAATATGAATTTTAATAATTTTTATGTTTATAAAACAATCCTGAAAACTGTGTTTTTCTCTCAGTTTATTTAACAAAAGGACCTATCGGTAATTTGTAAAGCCAGTCAGGGGGTTATGGGGAAAATTTCCCTTTTGTCTTCCTCCTGGACGGCGCTGTGCGTGTCACCGCCGCCGACGCCTCCAACCCACCTCCTGCTTGCCGCCCTCGACAAGATAAGACCACCACGACGTTCTTATTTCTCTCCTATATCCCCTCAGCCACTTTCCCCTATCTCTCAGTTGCTCTGCTCGCCGGAATCGGAAACCCTAGATTATACGACCGACACCGCGCGCCATCGATTCCGTCCACCGCTGCCGCAATTGAAGCCACTCGAGGCCGCGCCACCGTCTCCTCTACTTCCTCGAGCTCGTGTGGAGACGGGGAGGGACGGGAGCAGCCGGAATCCATCGTCCCCTTCATCTCCGGTCGTCGACCAATTTTGGACGCCGCCGTCGCTTTAGCCCTCACCTAGTCACCCCGACCATGCCATTGCGTTCCCCAAGCTCTGGTGAGCATTCCCATGTTATTCATTGGGTCCTACACGCGCTAATTCGCTGCCGTCGTCGAACTACCGTGAGCACCGTCGTGTTCTTACACGTTGGCAAGCCGCCGGTGACCATTTGGTCACCGCGCCGCTACCTAGTGGTTCGCCGTGACCTCCCCGAGAGTTTAGGTCCATCAAGTTCTTCCAATTCGTGGCGAATCCACGGATTTTGGATCAACATGAGAGATTTCCCTATAATGCACGCGTCCCTGACGTCAGCACGACGTCAGAACGGTTTTATTTTCTTTTTCTTCTTATTATATCCAATATGACAGGTGGGTCCCACCTGTCAATTTGAATATTGGCAGAAAATAATTCAGATTTATTAAATCAATAACTTTAATTTTGTTTATCATAAAAATATAAAAAATATGAAAATGTTTAGAAAAATATAATCTAAATGTTTATCAAATTTTCAAAAATAGTTAATACAATTTAAAATCGAATATTTTCTTTAATTAAATTAAATCATTTAAAATTGAGAAAAATAATAAATAATTCATAAAATCAGAAAATACAAGTTATACACCAAAATACTCCAAATGACAAATGCAACTCATCTATGATGTTTTCATAGTCATTTGATCAAGTATTCATGTGTGCAATATTTTGCTTAGTCATTTAATTCATTTAAAAATAATAAATTAATACTTTAATCAAAACTTTTTAGAAAACTTCAAATGATATACCAAATTAAAGAGAACAACATTTCCAATTCAAATATGTCAAACATAAAATATTTTTTTAACTTATAAACTTGTTTCCAAAGGTATAATAGAATTCTATAATATTCCATTATAATCAGAAATAACCGCCACAACATTACTTTCCTTATTAATAAAGCTCTCATATTTTCACAACTACTAAACCTATCATCACAAGTAATTAGCAAATATTGTGATGACAGAGTTAGCTGTATTAGTTCATTGTTTTCAAATAAACTCTGTGTCATTAGCTCTACACTTTTGAACATAAAATAAAATGTGTCTATTATATTTTCAATAGTTGATTTCCATGTGTTATTGTCTTATTACCTAACCCTGTGATAACACTTTTACTTAAACATGATAACAATTGATTTGATAACTAGAAGTGAAACACATGTAAGTGTAGCGTCCTCACATTTAATAATGCAAGAACTACTGTGTTAAGTGCTAGTCCCTGGATCAATGCTAGCACCACAGAACAAAATGTAAAGTATCATTGCAGAAGTATCAAAATATTACAAAAGATCCAGAATAGCCAAGTATAGCTTTATTACAAAGTGCATAGTCTTGAAAGACTAGCAAAACTCAGAGTTCTAAACAGCAGAAATAAAGGTACCAATGAGCCTCCATCTTCAATCATGCGCCACAGGCATTACATGTTGGATGTAGACTCGAGTCCAATCACTTCTTATTCATCATCGGAGGAACCTGCACGTTGGAATATGCAGCCCCCGAAGGAGATTCAGTACAAACAATGTACTGGCAAATGACACTATGGTGGATATAAAATGGCAAGTCTAAATTACATGCATATCTGGCTTGGTGGAGTTTAGGCTTTTTGCAGAAAGCAAGTTTTTCCCTAACACTTTTGAAAAAAAAGAGTTCTCTTTTCAAAGATTGGCACCATGTGGGATACACCTATGAGCACCACAACTAAAATTTCCTTAGCCAAATTTTACTTCTTCAAAAACGGTGTTGAGATTCTTCTGTCCATCCTTGTCCAGCTTCTCGAAGTTGTCTATTACCGGGAACACAACTATGATCATAGTTTCTAACTCTACAGAGGTTGTGCACTTTCACCCTTTGTCTTCAATTAGCCCAAACATCCTATACACCCCGAGTGTATCATGGAAAGGAGAGAATTGAGACGAGATCTTTCAGAAGCAAGAATTCAACCCAACCAGCAAGACCCGTTCCACCTATAATTCTGCTACATCTTCATGTCAAGCATGGGCTGAACTCTCACAACTTAGTTGATCAAGACAGAGCCCATATGTCAAAGGGCTGCACGAAAGCTACTAAACTTAGAGGGACTTAGGAATATCTTTGTTCCTGGGTGGCCATCCACAAGTGTACTCCTTAGGTGATAAACACCATTGATATGGCCCTAGGGAGCCACTCAACATAATCCAATCACATACAAAATCCACCCAGGTATTTCATTGAGAGTTATACTTAGAATTTTTCACCATGTCATAGAAAACAAATTTAACCAAGGCATAGCATCTACAAGTGCTAAGTCTATAGTTGACATCAAGGGTAAGGGTGGCTACACACTACTAGGGTTTTAGCATAGCATATTACTTAGAGAAAAATTCACCTATCATGCAACTACTTCAAAACTCTAGTAATGCATAGGAAAATAAGGGGTGGATGAATGTGTCACTTGCCTTGGCGAAAGGATGAGCAAGAACAGCAAGAAAAACAGCAACAGGAATAGCCTTGCTCCTCTTCACAATCTAGCACAAACAAAAATACACAATACATAAACATACCACACATAAAACAGAACAAAACAATACAAAAAATATGTATGCATGCCATGCAAATAGGCGATGCACGAAAATCACTAGCAAATATGTTTTATGGTGTTGTTAACTTAGTCATGGTGCGTGGAAAACCTATCATAACTCATGAAACAAAATTAATCATTACTAAAGAGCAAATATGGGTTATTTAGCGGAAAACATTGTTATTGCTGCGAAAATACCCCTTAATGAACTTATACGGTGTCTACTGGTTAGAGGGTATTAAAACAAAACCAGGGAAACTAGTTTCACTTAAAAGGAATTTTTAAAACTAAAGTTATGATCGAAATAGTGTTTTACATGGATTAACAAATAACTTTTGAATGCACGATACAAAGTTAATATTCGAATAGCCTAGATTAATCTAAAAGATGTGCTGATTCCAAAAAGTCCGAGAACACCAAAATTGGAATTTTAGAACTCAAGATATGAATTTTTGAAGTTTTAAACTTAATCTGATTTTTTCTGTTTTTATCAAAAACTTGATCGATCCGTGGCGCCCTCAATGATGGCCTCTGATTGGCCCGTAACTCTTCGCGCAGATTGCCGTCGTGAACCGTCCGATTGAAGTGGAGATGGACGCGCTGGATCGTTCCGTGCTGCTTCGGCCGTCCTTCTGTTCCTGGCCCTTAGATGGGGATCTAACGGTGGCCGTCCTTCTCTTGTTCGCTAGCGGAGCTAGGTCGTCGGGAACGCGCCGGAAACGGGTGCGCGCTGCGGTGGAAAGTAGAGCAGACACGGTGGGGAAAATATACGGCCCTAGGGGGTCTTTGGGACTAACCTTGGGGTCACAGGGGTTGTCGCGGAGTCGATGGCGAGGTGGAGGGCGTCGTTGCGGTCAGCTCCTCCCGCGATTCGTCACCGGAGTTGCTATGGGCGGCGGGTTGCGGCGGATGTAGACGACGGCGTCGATCTGAGGACAAGGAGGGGACGAGACCATGTCAGAAGGGTGCGCGAAAGCGAGGTAACTCGATAGGAGGTGTCGGGGAGGATCAAGGAGGGTGGTATTCACCGGAACGAGCTCGAACTCGTCGGCGACCGCGGCGGATAAAATCGAGATCTATCGTGGATTTTCGAGAGGCTATGAGCTGAAGTTTCATTGAGAACAGGCCGCGGGGATCAGGGGGTTTATATAGGTGGCCTAGCATGGCCGAGGGGCAAAGGAAAGGTGAGAGGATTCAGGGTCGCGCTAGCCTCCGGCGCCGTACTTCTGTCGAACACGAGGCAGGCACGGAGTTCGCGTCTGGGTGGAAGAGGACGGGGCGGGCTCAATTCCTCGCGGTACTGGGCTGGCCCAACCGCCGAGGAATGCGCGGGAGCGGTAGAAAACGAGAGAAGGCAGTTTGGGCTGGGCCCTGAGAGAGGGGGCAGGGGCTGGGCCGCAGCGTTGCTGCTCTCTCCTTTTCCTTTTTTTCTGTTTTCAAATCTTTTATTCAACTAAAATTTATAGGAGGATAAATACTCGGAAAAATTTGAATAGATACTTTTTGAAATGCTCACGACTTAAGGTACCCTTTGGGCACTAAAATAACTCAAAATAAAATACTTTCCTTTTGAAAAATGTTTTAAACTCAAATAGAGATTAAAGGATTATAACTCCTAAATTTTAGGCTTAACAAAGTAAAACCAAATTTTTTTATGCAAACAAAAATGCAGTGATGCAGTGAGTATGTATGCATGATGTATTTTGGATTTTTGAAAACTTGGGATGTTACAGACTAACCCCCTTAAGATGAATCTCGCCCTCGAGCTTCGGATAGGCTAGAAAATAGGTAAGGGTGGTCTTCACGAAGGTCATCTTCTCGTTCCCAAGTGGCTTCCTCTTCGGTGTGGTGACTCCACTGAACTTTGCAGAACTTTATGGTCTTAGTGCGAGTAATCCTTTCCGCTGTTTCCAATATCTTGATTGGTTTTTCCTCATAGGTCAGATTGCTCTCTAGTTGCACTTCCTCAAGGGGTATTGTATCCTTTAATGGAGTTTCCAACATATCGGGGTGACACTTCTTCAATTGACTAACATGAAACACATTATGGACTGCTGAAAGAATTTCAGGTAACTCCAACTCGTATGCCACTTCTCCTTTACGAGAGAGAATCTTGAATGGTCCAATGAATCGAGGTGCTAATTTCCCTTTGATCCCAAACCTCTTCACTCCACGAAGTGGTGATACGCGAAGGTAGGTCCTTTCACCAACCTCATAGGTGACTTCCCTACGTTTGTTATCGGCATAGATCTTCTGTCTAGACTGCGCAATCTTCAATCTATCTTTAATTAATCTAACCTTCTCCTCAGCCTCTTGAATAATGTCAGGTCCAAAGAAATTCCTTTCCCCTACACCACTCCATAACAATGGTGTAGTACACTTTTTCCCATACAAGGCTTCAAATGGTGCCATCTCAATACTTGCTTGGTAGCTGTTGTTGTAAGAAAAATCTGCGTAGGGTAGATTATCATCCGAACTAGACCCATAGTCTAGTGCGCAAGCTCTTAACATATCTTCCAGAATCTGATTTACCCTCTCAGTCTGACCATCTGTCTGTGGGTGAAAGGTTGTGCTAAACTCCAATCTAGTTCCTAAAGATTCGTGTAATTGTGTCAAGAAATGTGATGTAAATTGTGTTCCCCTATCCGGCACAATACTCTTAGGAACACCATGAAGGCACACAATCCTCTTCATGTATATCTCAGCTAACTTTGCACTCGTATATGTGGTTTTTACTGGTATGAAGTGAGCTACTTTTGTCAAACGATCCACTACTACCCAAATGGATTCATATCCAGACTTAGTCCTGGGCAGAACAGTAATGAAATCCATACCAATTTGCTCCCACTTCCAGTTAGGTACTTTCAATGGTTGTAGTAGTCCTGCTGGTTTCTGATGCTCTGCCTTCACCCTACTACATACATCACACTTGGCTATATATTCTGCTATGTCCTTCTTCAAATTATTCCACCAAAATCTTTCCTTCACATCCATATACATCTTAGTATTACCCGGATGGATGGAGTAAGGAGTTTCATGGGCTTCTTGTAGGATTAGCTTCCTAAGATCAGGATCATTGGCTATACAGACGCGCTTCTCAAACCAGGGGTTCCTTGATCGTCTTCATGAAATCCCGGAGCCTTCTCTCTTCTCAATTTTACTCTAATCTCCTCTAGATCTTTGTCTCCTTTTTGGGCTTCATGTATCCTATCCAATAGAGTGGGTTGTACTACTAGAGAAGTTACAAATCCTTCAGGTACCACTTCCAACCTGAGGTCCTTAAATCCCTTGCATAGGTCATCGGGCAATTCTCCCGCCGTCAGGCCATTGACATAAACCTTTCGACTTAGGGCGCCAGCTACCACATTAGCCTTGCCTGGGTGATACTGTAAAATGAGGTCATAATCCTTGATAAGTTCTAACCATCTTCGATGTCTCATATTCAATTCCTTCTGGGTGAAGATATATTTCAGACTTTTATGGTTTGTGAATACCTCACACCTTTTTCCAATCAAATAGTGTCTCCAGGTTTTCAATGCATGTACTACCGAAGCTAACTCAAGATCATGTGTGGGATAGTTTACTTCGTGCTTCTTGAGTTGTCTAGAGGCATAGGATACTACTCTGCCTCCTTGCATTAGAACACTCCCTAAACCTTGACGTGAGGCGTCGCAGTACACCTGGAATTCCTTCTCCAAGTCTGGTAGGCACAGAACTGGGGCTGTTACCAAACGTTTCTTTAATTCTTGGAAACTATCCTCACAGGCATCGTTCCATTCAAACTTGTTTTCCTTTTTCAACAACTCCGTCATAGGTTTTGCTATCTTGGAGAAATTCTCAATGAATCTTCGGTAATAACTCGCCAGACCCAAGAAACTACGAATTTCTCCAACGTTCTTGGGTGATTCCCACTCTGTTACTGCTGCTACTTTGGATGGATCAACGGCGATTCTCTCCTTTGATACAATATGCCCAAGAAATCCCATTTCACTAAGCCAAAATTCACATTTGCTGAACTTAGCATAGAGTTTGTGCTCTCGTAGCTTCTCCAAGATTTGTCGTAGGTGATTCTCATGCTCCTTTCTGCTTTTTGAATATATTAGTATGTCGTCAATGAATACCACGACAAACTTGTCAAGAAATTCCATGAACACTTTGTTCATCATATTCATGAAATAGGATGGGGTATTGGTTAAACCAAAAGGCATCACTGTGTACTCGTAAGAACCATATCGGGTGACAAAGGCTGTCTTAGGTAGATCAAGTTCCCTAATCTTCAGTTGAAAATATCCAGTTCGAAGATCAATCTTGGAAAACACACATGCTCCCTCCAACTGGTCAAACAGATCGTTGATTTTTGGCAAAGGGTATTTGTTCTTGATAGTCACTTCATTCAGGGAACGATAGTCCATTACCAAACGCTGGCTCTTATCCTTCTTTTCCACGAAGAGAACCGGGGCTCCCCATGGTGATGAACTCTCTCGAATAAAACCTTTGCCTAGTTGTTCTTCTAACTGCTTCTTAAGTTCCTTTAGCTCGTCTGTGGACATTGGGTAAGGTCTCTTTGCTATGGGGCCTGCGCCTGGTACTATATCAATAAGAAACTCCACATCTCTGTCTGGTGGCATTCGGGTAATTCTTCGGGGAAAACATCGAGGTATTCCCTTAGTATTGGTACTTGATCTGGGCTAACCCCCTTAAGAGAGTTCAGCCTGACCCCTTTAAGTTCCAATTTGGATTTGAATCTAATCCTTCTTCCTTTTGGGGTGGTAAGTGCGATAGCTCTATCAACACAGTCAATGACTCCTCCAAAATTGGTCATCCAATCCATTCCCAGAATAACATCTAAACCTTGTGATTCTAGTACTACCAGGTGGGTTGGGAATCTATACTTCCCAATTTCTAGGACGAAAAGCCCTACATCCGGTATTAACAAACATTTCTCCTCCTGGAGAACTCACTCTAATGGTTCTGCCTATGGTTTCGGTGATTAACCCATTTTTGTTTACACAATCTCTTGATATGAATGAATGCGATGCTCCAGTATCAAATAAAACCAATGCTGGAAAGGAGTTGAGTAGGAACGTACCAATTACCGCATCAGGCTCATCCATCACTTCTTCGACATTGACGTGGTTAACGTGTCCTTTCTGAAATGGGTTTGGCTTGGCATTTTCATCAGCTTTCCTTTCTGGGCACTTATCTGCAAAATGTCATGTCTTATTACATTTGTAGCATGTCACCTGTGCAAGATCTCTCCTCGCCTCATGGTTGTGGCGTTGATGTCCATTGTTGTTTTGTCCGCTATGGTTGTTTCCTTTGAATCCTCCATTATTTCCTCTCTACCCACCATTGTGGTTATGACCATTTTGTCGGTGGCCATTGCCATTATGGTGGTGGTTCCACGGCTTGTGTCCACTGCCTTCGGGGAAATGCTGCCTTTTGTGCGTCATTTCAGAGTTGGTCTTGCTAGTACTGAACTTTCTCTTTCTGTTTTCCTCCTTCCTCATGTTGTTGTCCAAGGTGATTGCTTTGTCCGACAAAGACTGATAATTGGGTGCATAAGCCACAAACAAGGGTATTTTCAACTCTCCCTTAAGTCCATAAAGAAAATTTTCCTTTCTCTTATCATCTGTATCAACGCCCACGGGTGCATACCTGGATAACGAGCAAAATTCATCCATATATTCCTTTAGTGCTCTTCCCCCTGCTTCAAGCTACGGAACTCTTCCTTCTTGAGATTCATTATTCCAGAGGAGATATGCGTATTACGAAAACCTTCCTTGAAATCATCCCAAGTCATACCTTCCAGTGGGTGAGTGTAACATCCCAAATTTGCTAACAAAAGGGTTGTGGTGTTGTGTTCATATCATACATGCATGAAAACAAAAATTTAATCATGTTTTAACCAATTTAAATTGTGAATTTAAATGGTTTGAGAAAATAGCACAAATAGTACTTATTTTGGGTTCCAAAATCTTGTATTGAAAAATAATTCTATTTAACCAAAGAAACACATGGTTTTGTTGGAAATTTTATAAGATTTCCAAAAAGTATTTTTGCCAATTTTTATTCTTACAAAAAGGCCCTCAAAACTATGTTTTCTGTCCTGTTTTAAAAGCAAAAAAGGGACCTCTTGGTGATTTCCAAAAGTTCCAGGGGGTTATCGAAAAACGGCCTTTTCTTTTTTCCTTTCTCTTTCTTCTCCGGCCAGAAGGATGGCCCTTGCCACCTCCTGCTTCCGACGTGGAGAGAGGGTGAGGACCCCCTCAGGAGCTGTCTGGATCGACTTCACCCCACAGCAACTCCCCCACGCCGCCTCCTCCCTCTGCCTTTTCTCCGTGTGAGCCCGAACCCTAGCTTCTCCGGTGATCCGCCGTAGCCGTCGATTCCGGCCACCCGCGGCCCCTCCCAGACGCTTCAAAGAACCGCCTCGGTTACCTCGTCCTCCACGAGAAAGCGGAGAAGCCAGGATGGCCTTAAGCTCGCGGATTTCGCCGTCTTCCCCGAGTCCGGCCGCCGGCCTCCTCCTCACGCCGCGGCGGATTCCGGCGGCCCCTACCCCCTCCGACCCCTCCACGAGCTTCACAGTGTCGTGGTGAGAATCCCCGTCGCCTCCAATCGCTCCCTCCCACTCTGGTTCCTCTTCCCGTCGAGCTCCGCCTCCCGCCGCCGTGCCAATGGTCGCCGCCGGCCATTCGGGCGACCATTTGGTTACCGGTTGGTACCCCTCGGCTCCCCTTGATCTCCTCTCCGTCATGGTATAATTTGTTTAATCTAATTTGCATCACAGTGATGTCACAGTGACATCACAGTGATGTCATAAATTCCCTTTTTAGTAAATTCAGGGAATTCCAGAAAATGAATAAAATTGTTTAATTAATATCTTCCAAAATGTTACTCAGAAAAATAAAATAAAAGGATGGTTTTGATCAGAAAATTATTCTCTATCCAAATATTTCATTTTCAATCATGTTTGAGAAAGTTGAAAAATGGCCATTATTTAATGTTGTTAATTCATTTAAAAATAGAAAAATAAGTTTTTATTCACTAAAATTAGAAAAATAAAAGTTATATACCAAATTTCTTAAAATGACAAATGCAATCTAGTTATGATGTTTTCAAACCCATTTGAGCAACTAAAATTGTACTTACTTTCAGAATTGTCCGAGATGCCCCTCCGGGGTCTATTTCGGCTAAATTCAGTAAAAATGCTTAACTGTCATCTGAACCCTAGCAACCCAACAAACATGTTTAGGGCTTTTTTTAGTGCATTAACTTGCACATGAATACATATTGCGCATTGCATCGATGCCATGTTTGATTGTTGTTCTTCTTTTCGGTGTTGTTTCCCCCTCGGTAGAACGCGACTCCGAAGTGAAGGCCAACATCTCCAATGGCGAATACTTGATCTTAACCGACAAGTCAAGCACTTATTCATGAAGCCTTTATCTGGTTTTCTTATAACCAAGGCAAGAATAACCTCTTATCTTCTCATATATGTTTTCGAACAACATTTGAACCTCGTACTTTGCATTCGATTCCAAAGTATTTGATGCTAGTAGATATAGTTCACCTATATACTGGATTGCCTCAATATCCTGATCCACTGCTCCTAGCCTCCATAGATTTTCTTGTGCACATTGCCATAGCCTCATACCTGCTTCGCTTAGCTTTACATGCTTGTTTACCTCTGCTCCATCCGGTTGATGAATTAGAGCCGCGATAACCTAGTATGATATGATGACGTGGTGAGACGAGTATTGTGTGGTTAATATGACTAAGGCGGGGACGGGAGGCCACTTGGGAAGTGGTTCTTTGTCCTATACTTGCCAACCCTAGGATTAAGGTCTCGTCGCGGAAACCAAGACTGAGCGTGCAACCACACGCGCGAGCCAATGAACCTCGCTCGACTAACTAACTTGTTTGGCCACATCCATGAGTCACGTAGTTTGCTATTTCCATATGCGTGTGAGTCAAAAAACTATTTGGAGAAAAACTAGGGCGTGACCGGGACAAGTGATGGACGTACATGGATCTTGATCCCGACTCACAGAACAGGTGTCGTCAGGAGGTGGCCAACTCCCTGTTGACGGGGTGGCCCTGTTTGGGTTGACCCATGGATAGGGTTGAGCAAGGTAAAGGTTGGAGCCAGCCACCCTCTGCCGCGCTCCATGGAAGAGCGTTCATGTGGCGCTAAGAGTCGGAGGGTACGTGTGGGTAAAGTGTACCACCCTGCAGGGATAAATCTTTCGGAAATCCGTGTCCACGGTTAAGGACGACTTGGTGGAAGACACGAGGTCATAGATAACTTGAAAGTGGCGTAAAATATGTTGAAAATGATTGAAAGGTGCCTCCTCGGAGATGCCGAGAGGGGTGATCCTTGTATCATGTGAGAGGCTGGGAAATGATGTTGGTGGTTTCAAAATATAATGATTACAGTAGTGAGTTTCTCATCTGTTTTCAAAATATTCTATGAGACATGCTATTCGTCCTCGATTTGGAAAACAAAGATTGCTTTACGCAAAGTAGCCTTCATGAAACCCTTTCTGAAGATAGCAGCTATATAATAGGTTAACTAAGTCTTGTTGAGTACCTCCTATACTCAGGTTTGCTTAACTTTGGTTCATGTGGAGTTCCTCACATCGGTGGTGTTTCAGCATGGACATCGACGAGTAGTTTGGGGTTCCCAGGTAGCAGCCTGGAATCTATGGGCTGGGACGTCGCCTTATGTTAAGGCCTCTTAGGCCTTTTTGGTTCTTGTTGACTAGCAACATAATTTGCCTTCCGTTGTCTGATGTAATGTTGGGTCGTGTGACCTCTGTTTGTATGCTATACTCTAGTAACACCTGTTTAATAAAACTTCATGTCTAGAGTGCTGCTTTGATCGGTTGTTGGTGTCGAGCTCATTGTTATACAGTTTTGGCTATGCCTGCATAGTTGTCGCAGTCGAGGGGTTGTGGAGCCGATGATCCATGTACGAGCCCGCCTGCCGATGTGATTCGGCCTGGGGCAAGGTAACCCCAGTAACCCTCGATTGTTGTTGCACTTTCTGGACACATAGCAGCTCTGTATAACTTTGGTCCCGTTCCTTCAGTTTGATCCGACTCGTGGACGCTTGGTTATGCATAATTGGTTATGACTAGCATGGATACAAGGAGTAGTAGACCGGGGATCTGGACTACGTGCCGATGAATCCGGTCTGCCTGCCGTTGTTTGTTGCGGCTGGGGCTGGCAACCCTGAAGCCCTTGTAAGTCCATGGCTAGGAGCACATAACAGTATGTATATCTCTGGGTCCAGGGTCTGACAAGTCATGGTATCAGAGCAGGACTGCCTGTAGGAAAACCTTACTTCTTGGTCGATGTTGAGTCTAGTGTTTGTGAAAACTATTTTGAAACTTCAAATGAGTTGTGAAAACCTTCTTAGGAGTCTTTTTACTTCGTATCTGGTATCACTCTAACTCTGTGTCACCTTACCTGTTTTGATTTGAAAAGGTTTTGCTATCTCTTCTAGTCATTCAAAACCTAGGTGCCTTCTTTGGCAATGACGATTTTACCCAAGTTGACCTAGTGTTAAAGTTTCTAGATTCGTGTGTGTTCCATATTCCGTTGTCTATTGATTCAATTGAGAGATTTCCTTTCCATCCAAATCTCTCTCAAAGTTGTGTGGGTTCCACATACTCCTGTTATAAAGTCTCAAAATATTAAACCTCGAGATTTCCTTTACATCTCGAATGTATCCGTTATTCCCTACTCATATCCTTCCGGAGTTATGTTTGTCTTTTGAAAGATACCTCGTGATTGCTAATTGTAGTGTCCTTTGTGGCACTCATATAGTAGTTACTCCTTTCGTTGAGTTTTCAACATTGGACTTGAATCAAAGGTCTCGGAATGTGCTGAATTGTGGTGAGTTGAGTCATATGATTTCTTAACCATGTAATGCTCACGCTACCAGTGCAGGATGCTGACCTTTAACCCAAGTTATGTTTCTTTGGATCCTGAGGGATCTGTTTTACCTCAGGGTGGCTAGGAAATTCCAACTCTCATAGCCATATGTTTTCTCTTGAAATCAAAAAGGATCACGACAAGAGTGTTCTTTATGATTCTTATATCTTTGTTCTTGGTTCAGCTATACCAACCTTTTGGCATGGGTTCCACACATGAGTATTACCCCGTGCATCCAACGTGATCTTATGATCTTTCCTGACCATGTTCCTATCTTCTAGTTGCTCTCAAATCTCCACCCATTGTTCTGGACATCAAGTTGCATATGCGTGTTGGATTCTTACAATGCCTTTGCTCTTGTTTTCCGTCAGAACATTCCACCTTGGAATGTAAGGAGAAACAAACTCCAGTAGCTCGTTCATCTTAAGGGCCAGGACAAAGTTTTGTAATCCACGGAATAAGGAAGTTTCATTAGCTTCTGTTCTGTTCCACCTTCGAGTATCACACTCTTATATATCAAGAGGTTGTGTTGAGTTTCATGTCCTTAACGATGAAGTGATGCTCTTACACATCCTTACCCAACTTCCATCCAAGCTTGAATGCTTGAGAATGAGGGGTATGTGCATTGGTGTCTGTTAGTTATTCCTGGCAATTCTTATTGCTTTGAAAAATCTAAGAAACATATGTATCCTTCTTAGCACTACTAGTAAACCGGTCTCCATTTAAAGTTGAATGTGTTGTCAAATCCGTCCACTCCGGTGCACATCCTTGGTCAGAGAGTTAGGTTCATGCCAAAGATCTCTAGACCATATCAGTTGCTTTAAAATACATGCCTCCTTTCGATTTCTAGGACATACCGGTGGGTTGTGATATTCTGGTTGTCTTTCTAGAAGTATCACCAGGTTTTACCTGACCGTGATGTCTACACAAGGGGTATTTGAACTACTCCTTTCTCCAAGAAACTACACTAGACACCTTGGACTAGTGGTTGAGCTTAAACAATAACTTGGAGAGTTGAAAGACAAAATCTCTGCCTAACTTGATCCTTCGTGAAAGGATGTCTAGTTTCCTTTCTGTTGAAGAAGGATAGTATCTCCTTAGTGGACATGCTATATTTCCACCCTTGATTTTATTTGGTCTATCGTCAGATCAAGTCCAGATTCAAGGACTATCTTGATGGTGCTTCTACTCATGGTGTTTTGCCGGGTACACCTTCATGTCCTTTAGTCCGACCAATATTTTGCCATACTCATGGATCTTATGAATCCCTCTTCTTGGAGTGTTCTGATAGGAGTGTTGTTGAGCCCATCTACGACATTCTTGTTTTCTCCAAGTTGCAAGAGGCTCATGCTGAACAAATGGCAAAAATGTTGGGAACTTCCGAGAACCATCTTTGGGTCATCACGAAGTTATGTTCTCGATGTTCGAAGTGACTTTCTTGGGTTCGTGTGCTTTTGGTGAAAGTTGTCGCCATGGGTTCGAGTAGAGTTTTTGGATTCCTTCGGGAACAATCCCTAGTCGGTCATGCACATGTGGACTATTCTTGATATGGTAGGTCGTTACCTCCATTTCATGAAGAAGTTTGCATCCACACCAATCCACTGACTGATTGTTCGTGAAAGAGAAGAAGTCCAAGAACTTCGTTATCTTTGTATCGTCTTCCCAATAAGGACTCCGATGTGTTTGATTGCAATTAGTCCATGTAGGTGCAGCCGTCTTCCGCAAGTTGCTAATACATGAGTTTTGCAATCTCGCTCATCTTCTTGAGCTTGACATCGTAGTCCATATCTTGAGAATCTAGCATATCTATCTCGTTGATAACCAGTGCAATCTCTATGATCAAACTTGCTGATTCTGAATCATTCTCCCACTAACCAAAGCTGAATCTCAAGCAGCAACGATGGTTGGTGTTTCCTCAAGGGTAATGACTTAGGTCCTTTGGAAAATCCAGCATGGTTGATGTTGTGGTTGACACAATTAGCCGGAAGGCCTAACATTGTAACCCTTTGAATCTGTATAAACAACCACTCTCCGTGAGAATTCTTGTGTGACCTATTCTATAGGTTACCACACGGTTCTTCTAATCCGAAGTTTCACTTCCACTCGATGACCTATAGAAGGCTTGTCATCAGCCTACTGTTGGTATCTAGGACATCCAAGATAACTTGGGAGTTGGTTTGTTCAATGTCTCCCTACCAATCCTCCAAAACTTTGTATTAGTGGAAACAAGTTCATCATGAGAACCATCTCGTGGTGTTTTGTAACCACCATCGACCAGTTCCCTTCTTCAAGTTGTCGGTACTTGAATTTCTGTTTGTCTCACACATTGTGTGAATTTGTCAGTCACTTCAGCCATGGGATTTTAACCATGTGGTAGATGTATTGATACGTCCAAACTACAATAGGAAAGAGATTCCCTATCTCCTTCGGGTGTTTCAATCCCCGTTGGTTACCCATCCTTATGGTGTGATCAAGAATTCTTTCTTTGTTACGGTGTCCCAACATGTTCGTCTTACTCCTCTGTTCTTGTGAAGTAACATCATGATCTTTGACCAAAGTTTGAATAATATTTGATGGAATGAAAATTCTTTCATCTTCAGTGTCCACTCCGAAGAGTGAACATGATCCTGTATCAAATTTTCTCCGATGCACGATTACAATGTTTTCTTGTGTTCTCCCTCTTCTACGGATATTACATTGTGGTGTTCAAGACCATCCTCTCCATCTTGGTATTATGTTTGAGGAAACCTCAA
Organism: Alopecurus myosuroides; assembly: GCA_028641055.1. Lineage (NCBI taxonomy): Eukaryota > Viridiplantae > Streptophyta > Magnoliopsida > Poales > Poaceae > Alopecurus > Alopecurus myosuroides. Next base: position 108,534,518 of record CM054060.1, read on the forward strand.
CGTCATGAGTTGTTAAACTTTTCTTTTTCAAAAGGATTTAAAGTCTTGTGTAAAGCTCATATTCTAAATCCTTTACAGAACCAATCGTCCACAAACTTGAAACCTTCTCTTTTTCCCTCTGTTATCTTGATGTGTTTCATGCCGTTAACTCAAAAAGTTCTTTATGAACATTTCTCTCACGAGTTATCCATGAGCTACTCGATCTTCTTGAAGATCAATTCCTAAGAGTTTTCCCTCTACCTATGGTCTAGCCGCTGGAGATCTTCGCAGATGCTACGGATCAACCTCTTCGAGAAAAGAACCGTAAGGTTCGACAAGATCGTTCAAAACCGGTGTTCCTTCTTTCTTTCTCCTTCGGGAATCTCGGGACGAGATTCTTGTAAGGGGGGTAGATTTGTAACATCCCAAATTTTATAACAAAAGGGTTGTGGTGTTGTGTTCATATCATACATGCATGAAAACAAAAATTTAATCATGTTTTAACCAATTTAAATTGTGAATTTAAATGGTTTGAAAAAATACCACAAATAGTACTTATTTTGGGTTCCAAAATCTTGTATTGAAAAATAATTCTATTTCACCAAAGAAACACATGGTTTTGTTGGAAATTTTATAAGCTTTCCAAAAAGTATTTTTGCCAATTTTTATTCTTAGAAAAAGGCCCTCAAAACTATGGTTTCTGTCCTGTTTTAAAAGCAGAAAAGGACCTCCTGGTGATTTCCAAAAGTTCCAGGGGGTTATAAAAAACGGCCTTTTCTTTTCCTTTCTCTTTCTTCTCCGGACAGAAGGATGGCCCTTGCCACCTCCTTCTTCCGACGTTGAGCGAGGGTGAGGACCCCCTCAGGAGCCGTCTGGATCGACTTCACCCCGCAGCAACTCCCCCACGCCGCCTCCTCCCTCTGCCTTTTCTCCCTGTGAGCCCAAACCCTAGCTTCTCCGGCGATCCGCCGTAGCCGTCGATTCCAGCCACCCGCGGCCCCTCCAAGACGCTTCAAAGAACCGCCTCGGCAACCTCGTCCTCCACGAGAAAGCGGAGAAGCCAGGATATCCTTAAGCTCGCGGATTTCGCCGTCTTCCCCGAGTCCGGCCGCCGGCCTCCTCCTCACGCCGCGTCGGATTCCAGCCGCCCCTGCCCCCTCTGACCCCTCCACGAGCTTCACAGCGTTGTGGTGAGCATCCCCGTCGCCTCCAATCGTTCCCTCCCCCTCTGGTTCCTCTTCTTGTCGAGCTCCGCCTCCCGCCGCCGTGCCAATGGTCGCCGCCGGCCATTCCGGCGACCATTTGGTTACCGGTTGGTACCCCTCGGCTCCCCTTGATCTCCTCTCCGTCATGGTATAATTTGTTTAATCTAATTTGCATCTGATTCATCGAATTTAAATTAAGATGTGAAGAACAGAGCACTGTGATGTCACAGTGACATCACAGTGATGTCATAAATTCCCTTTTTAGTAAATTCAGGGAATTCCAGAAAATGAATAAAATTGTTTAATTAATATCTTCCAAAATGTTACTCAGAAAAAATAAAATAAAAGTATGGTTTTGATCAGAAAATTATTCTCTATCCAAATATGTCATTTTCAATCATGTTTGAGGAAGTTGAAAATGGCCATTATTTAATGTTGTTAATTCATTTAAAAATAGAAAAATAAGTTTTTATTCACTAAAATTAGAAAAATAAAAGTTATATACCAAATTGCTTAAAATGACAAATGCAATCTAGTTATGATGTTTTCAAACCCATTTGAGCAACTAAAATTGTACTTACTTTCAGAATTGTCCGAGATGCCCCTCCGGGGTCTATTTCGGGCTAAATTCAGTAAAAATGCTTAACTGTCATATGAACCCTAGCAACCCAACAAACATGTTTGATTGTTGTTCTTCTTTTCGGTGTTGTTTCCCCCTCGGTAGAATGCAACTCCGAAGTGAAGGCCAACATCTCCAATGGCGAATACTTGATCTTAACCGACAAGTCAAGCACTTTTCCTGAAGCCATTATCTGGTTTTCTTATAACCAAGGAAAGCATAACCTCTTATCTGCTCATATATGTTTTCGAACAACATTTGAATCTCGTACTTCGCATTCGATTCCAAAGTATTTGATGCTAGTAGATATAGTTCACCTATATACTGCATTGCCTCAATATCCTGATCCACTGCTCCTAGCCGCCATAGATTTGCTTGTGCACATCGCTAGAGCCTCATAACTGCTTCGCTTAGCTTTACATGCTTGTTTACCTCTGCTCCATCCGGTTGATGAATCAGAGCCGCGATAACCTAGTATGATATGATGACGTGGTGAGATGAGTATTGTGTGGTTAATCTGACTAAGGCGAGGACGGGAGGCCACTTGGGAAGTGGTTCTTTGTCCTGTACTTGCCAACCCTAGGATTAAGGTCTCGCCGCGGAAACCAAGACTGAGCGTGCAACCATACGCGCGAGCCAATGAACCTCGCTTGACTAACTAACTTGTTTGGCCACATCCATGAGTCACGTAGTTTGCTATTTCCATATGCGTGTGAGTCAAAAAACTATTTGGAGAAAAACTAGGGCGTGACCGGGACAAGTGATGGACGTACATGGATCTTGATCCCGACTCACAGAACAGGTGTCGTCAGGAGGTGGCCAAATCCCTGTTGACGGGGTGGCCCTGTTTGGGTTGACCCATGGATAGGGTTGAGCAAGGTAAAGGTTGGAGCCAGCCACCCTCTGCCGCGCTCCATGGAAGAGCGTTCATGTGGCGCAAAGAGTCAGAGGGTACGTGTGGGTAAAGTGTACCACCCTGCAGGGATAAATCTTTCAGAAATCCGTGTCCACGGTTAAGGACGACTTGGTGGAAGACACGAGGTCATAGATAACTTGAAAGTGGCGTAAAATATGTTGAAAATGATTGAAGGGTGCCTCCTCGGAGATTCCGAGAGGGGTGATCCTTGTAGCATGTGAGAGGCTGGGAAATGATGTTGGTGGTTTCAAAATATAATGATTACAGTAGTGAGTTTCTCATCAGTTTTCAAAATATTCTATGAGACGTGCTATTCGTCCTCGATTTGGAAAACAAAGATTGCTTTACGCAAAGTAGCCTTCATGAAACCCTTTCTGAAGATAGCAGCTATATAATAGGTTAACTAAGTCTTGTTGAGTACCTCCTGTACTCAGGTTTGCTTAACTTTGGTTCAGGTGGAGTTCCTCACATCGGTGGTGTTTCAGCGTGGACATCGACGAGTAGTTTGGGGTTCTCAGGTAGCAGCCTGGAATCTATGGGCTGGGACGTCGCCTTATGTTAAGGCCTCTTAGGCCTTTTTGGTTCTTGTTGACTAGCAACATAATTTGCCTTCCGTTGTCTGATGTAATGTTGGGTCATGTAACCTCTGTTTGTATGCTATACTCTAGTAACACATGTTTAATAAAACTTCATGTCTAGAGTGCTGCTTTGATCGGTTGTTGGTGTCGAGCTCATTGTTATACAGTTTTGGATATGCCTGCATAGTTGTCGCAGTCGAGGGGTTGTGGAGCCGATGATCCATGTCCGAGCCCGCCTGCCGATGTGATTCGGCCTGGGGCGAGGTAACCCCAGTAACCCTCGATTGTTGTTGCACTTTCTGGACACATAGCAGCTCTGTATAACTTTGGTCCCGTTCCTTCAGTTTCATCCGACTCATGGACGCTTGGGTATGCATAATTGGTTATGACTAGCATGGATACAAGGATTAGTAGACCGGGGATCCGGACTACGTGCCGATGAATCCGGTCTGCCTGCCGTTGATTGTTGCGGCTGGGGCTGGTAACCCTGAAGCCCTCGTGAGTCCATGGATAGGAGCACATAACAGTATGTATATCTCTAGGTCCGGGGTATGACAGTGAGTTATTTGATAAGTTTCCCACGACGTCACAACTGGTCCTTCCAGTAGGTGCGCGGTGAGTCTCACCTTTTCCGCATCAGTGCACTCACATGGCACTAGGTCCCTGTTGACTGAGCGGAGCCAGTCATCTGCCACTGTTGGATCAGTAGCCGAAGAGAACTTGTTAGGTCTAAGTCTCAGAAACCTGGTAAGTCTGTCCATTGGGGGTGGGGGTGGCGGATTGTTGTTGTTGTTTTTCATGGCTGCCACAAACTGAGTCATCATTTGTAGAAGTTGGGCTTGGGAAGTGAGCATCTGCTGCATAGCATTATTGTTGTCGGGGTCACGACGAGGAGGCATCTGTGGGGTTTTCAGCATGGATGAGTAAAAGACAGATAGAACTATTGAGGAGTATTTTCCTACCCATGCACAATACAATATATCAAACATGCAAAGAGTCATCAACTCAAAAAAATCCTCTTTTAACCAAGTTTCGAAATTGGGGCATAACCCTTGATAAACTTAGGTAAAACGACAAAGTTTCGACCCAAACACCCAAGTATTGCCTTACCACAAGTTGATAGGTCAATACTAACACATTAAGACTAGTAAAAACGTGGAATGATAACATGGTGGTCCAACTATTGTGCCCTATATTCGACCATTGCACCTTCTTCTTCCTCTTCTACTACTTCAACCGTGATTCCTTCATCTGCGAGGATTGATTTGAGTTCCTTTACTTCTCTCTCTAGGTCTTCACTTGTCTTCTGAAATTTTCTCTTCTCACCACGCAAGGTCTCTATTATGTCATAGTAAACATCTAACTGAACGTCGTTGTCTTCGAGCATTGATTTTAACTCTTTTAGCTCCTTGTTCTTGTCTCTGACTCTCTTCTCTTGACTTTTAAACTTCTTGTCTTGAGATTTAATCTTATCCTCATGAGATTTGGCCACTTCTTCTTGAGCTTTGACCTTCTCTTCTGTTGACTTGAGTTGGGCGCGTAGCTCGTCATTCTTTAGCAACTCCATGCGTCTATCGTCCTCAAGGTCCTTGATATGATTTTCTAGGTCTTGGAGGTATTGGTGCAACGGGTTGAATTTGTGTTTGGTCTCCGGGTCTAAGTAGTAAGGAGCCCCATTCTCATCACGTCTCCCTAGCACATGAGAGTAGTGATTCTTCAATTCTCGATGATATTTCCCACATAAACGTCCTATCAGCTCTTGCATGATGTGGTTGAGGCCTTTCTCCATGGAGTCACTAGTCATCTTGATCTCTATGTCTTCGGTCTTGGGCTTTGTCTTGCGCCAGGTTATAGAAGTTTGATTCCCCAACAACCTTCTTTGACGAATTTCTTCAGTTGGGTTCCTTTGATGGTCGGTGTGGTTAGCTTCAATTGCTCAAGTATATTGATAAGATAGCCTCCAAAGAGTGTATCCTTGAGGTCTTCAGCGGTGGTGAAGTTGAAGCTCTTCATCTTTAAGTTTAGGAGAGAACATAAGTCATGAGATCTTAAGACATAGATGTACTAGATACGAGATAAGTAAAGGTACTTAGAAAATATTAAGTCTTCTTCCATGGTGATCATTAGCTCATTGACAACTTATTGAAATTTGGATATTCACTATAGTGAGAGAGACTGGCACCCGCTAGCCAATCAGGGAACCGGTCTCATGTTCGTGGACATGTAATGTTGGTCCGGGCCGCTTCATCTCACTATGTCGCTAGGATCCAAAAATACTCAAAGGAGTTAATAAATTTTGATCAAAAGGGTTTTCCAAACCTAAGGGCTCGAACCTACATGCAACACTTTGCTCTGATACCATTTTGTAGCATCCTCACATTTAATAATGTAAGAACTACTGTGTTAAGTGCTAGTCCTTGGATCAATTCTAGCACCACAGAACAAAAATGTAAAGTATCATTGCAGAAGTATCAAAATATTACAAAAGATCCAGAATAGCCAAGTATAGCTTTATTACAAAGTGCATAGTCTTGAAAGACTAGCAAAACTCAGAGTTCTAAACAGCAGAAATAAAGGTAGCAACGAGCCTCCATCTTCAATCATGCGCCACAGGCATTACATGTTGGATGTAGACTCGAGTCCAATCACTTCTTATTCATCATCGGAGGAACCTGCACGTTGGAATATGCAACCCCCGAAGGAGATTCAGTACAAACAATGTACTGGCAAATGACACTATGGTGGATATAAAATGGCAAGTCTAAATTACATGCATATCTGGCTTGGTGGAGTTTAGGCTTTTTGCAGAAAGCAAGTTTTTCCCTAACACTTTTGAAAAAAAAGAGTTTTATTTTCAAAGATTGGCACCATGGGACACACCCATGAGCACCACAACTAAAATTTCCTTAGCCAAATTTTACTTCTTCAAAAACGGTGTTGAGATTCTTCTGTCCATCCTTGTCCAGCTGCTCGAAGTTGTCCATTACCGGGAACACGGCTATGATCATAGTTTCTAACTCTACAGAGGTTGTGCACTTTCACCCTTTGTCTTCAGTTAGCCCAAACATCCTATACACCCGGAGTGCATCATGGAAAGGAGAGAATTGAGACAAGATCTTTCAGAAGCAAGAATTCAACCCAACCAGCAAGACCCGTTCCACCTATAATTCTGCTACATCTTCATGTCAAGCATGGGCTGAACTCTCACAACTTAATTGATCAAGACAGTGCCCATATGTCAAAGGGCTGCACGGAAAGCTACTAAACTTAGAGGGACTTAGGAATCTCTTTGTTCCTGGGTGGCCATCCACAAGTGTACTCCTTTGGTGATAAACACCATTGATATGGCCCTAGGGAGCCACTCAACATAATCCAATCACGTCCAAAATCCACCCAGGTGTTTCATTGAGAGTTATACTTAGAATTTTTCACCATGTCATAGAAAACAAATTTAACCAAGGCATAGCATCTACAAGTGCTAAGTCTATAGTTGACATCAAGGGTAAAGGTGGCTACGCACTACTAGGGTTTTAGCATAGCATATTACTTAGAGAAAAATTCACCTATCATGCAACTACTTCAAAACTCTAGTAATGCATAGGAAAGTAAGGGGTGGATGAATGTGTCACTTGCCTTGGCAAAAGGATGAGCAAGAACAGCAAGAAAAACAGCAAGAGGAATAGTCTTGCTCCTCTTCACAATCTAGCACAAACAAAAATACACAATACATAAACATACCACACATAAAACAGAACAAAACAATACAAAAAATATGTATGCATGCCATGCAAATAGGTGATGCACGAAAATCACTAGCAAATATGTTTTATGGTGTTATTAACTTAGTCATGGTGCGTGCAAACCCGATCATATTTCATGAAACAAAATTAATCATTACTAAAGACCAAATATGAGTTATTTAGCGGAAAACATTGTTATTGCTGCGAAATACCCCTTAATGAACTTATACGGTGTCTACTGGTTAGAGGGTATTAAAACAAAACCAGGGAAACTAGTTTCACTTAAAAGGGATTTTAAAAACTAAAGTTATGATCGAAATAGTGTTTTATATGGATTAACAAATAACTTTTGAATGCACGATACAAAGTTAATATTTGAATAGCCTAGATTAATCTACAAGATGTGCTGATTCCAAAAAGTCCAAGAACACCAAAATTGGAATTTTAGAACTCAAGATATGAATTTTTGAAGTTTTAAACTAAATCTGATTTTTTCCGTTTTTATCAAAAACTTGATCGATCCGTGGCGCCCTCAAAGATTGCCTATGATTAGCCTGTAACTCTTCGCGCGGATTGCCGTCGTGAACCGTACGATTGAAGTGGAGATGGACGCGCTGGATCGTTCCGTGCTGCTTCGGCCGTCCTTCTGTTCCTGGCCCTTAGATGGGGATCTAACGGTGGCCGTCCTTCTCTTGTTCGCTAGCGGCGCTAGGTCGTCGGGAACGCGCCGGAAACGGGTGCGCGCGGCGGTGGAAAGCAGAGCAGACACGGCGGGGAAAATATACGGCCCTAGGGGGTCTTTGGGACTAACCTTGGGGTCGCAGGGGTTGTCGCGGAGTCGATGGCGAGGTGGAGGGCGTCGTTGCGGTTAGCTCCTCCCGCGATTCGTCACCGGAGTTGCTACGGGCGGCGGGCGGCGGCGGATGTAGACGACGGCGTCGATCTGAGGACAAGGAGGGGACGATACCATGTCAGAAGGGTGCGCGAAAGCGAGGTCACTCGATAGGAGGTGTCGGGGAGGATCAAGGAGGGTGGTATTCACCGGAACAAGCTCAAACTCGTCGGCGACCGCGGCGGACAAACTCGAGATCGATCGTGGATTTTTGAGAGGCTATGAGCTGAAGTTTCATTGAGAACAAGCCGCGGGGATCAGGGGGTTTATATAGGTGGCCTGGCATGGCCGAGGGGCAAAGGGAAGTTGAGAGGAGTCGGGGTTGCGCTAGCCTCTGGCGCCGTACTTCTGTCGAACACGAGGCAGACACGGAGTTCGCGTCTGGGTGGAAGAGGACGGGGCGGGCTCAATTCCTCGCGGTACTGGGCTGGCCCAACCGCTGAGGAATGCGCGGGAGCGGTAGAAAACGAGAGGAGGCAGTTTGGGCTGGGCCCTGAAAGAGGGGGCAGGGGCTGGGCCGCAGCGTTGCTGCTCTCTCCTTTTCCTTTTTTTTTTCTATTTTCAAATCTTTTATTCAACTAAATTTATAGGAGGATAAATACTCGGAAAAATTTGAATAGATACTTTTTGAAATGCTCACGACTTAAGGTACCCTTTGGGCACTAAAATAACTCAAAATAAAATACTTTCCTTTTGAAAAATGTTTTAAACTCAAATAGAGATTAAAGGATTATAACTCCTAAATTTTTGGCTTAACAAAATAAAACCAAAAAAAATTATGCAAACAAAAATGCAGTGATGCAATGAGTATGTATGCATGATGTATTTTGGATTTTTGAAAACTTGGGATGTTACAGTATTTCATAACGAACTATTTGCAAAAACCCTATCGTATTATCACCTACTCTCAAATGAATGCATGATCCTATTTTTATAATAATATGACTTCTTGAATGACTACCCGAGTGGTAGTGTTCTGTTTGGTGGGCGGACGGGACCATGGTAAGATGAATAGGTCAAAAGAAGGTTCCATCTGCATGGGAAAGTACTACCTACGAATTAACAACAAATGCCGTCAGGATTCTTGCATCGTAAATACCGCGTTAACCATGGGTCTTGTATGGGGCAAGTAAGTCAGCCGTGATCTTCTCTCATTTGCATATCAACAGGCTGCCAGAGCCGTACGCTGTAGGCCTTGCGAGACTACATGCACATGGGTGCGATCCTTTTAATTCCCGCGGACTCTGGATCTATGAAGGTCTGACAGGGGTGCCTAGATATCTATCATGAGGGGTAGAATTAGGGGTTCAACCTGCTGGCAGAAATGGGTGGGCGTGCGTTGTGCGGAGAAGCATTGTTTGGCTTGGATCAAAAACCGGGCCCCACACCTGAGTGGGAGTGGACAGGAATGTACACCTGGTTGTGCAACATGGTCTTGATCGCCCATGGGTAAAGTAACACACCTCTGCAGAGTGTAAAAGGATGTGGCATGTTACCCTCTGTTCCGCGAAGGAGTTGCGAACGCCGCAGGAAAAGCAACTCCATGAAGTTCTAATCCTGTAAAGATCTGGCGGGCATAATCTTCTAAATTAAAAGCAACCTCTTGAAGAAATATTTTCAAAACCTTGCATTAGCTTATGACTCTTTCGAGTATAAAGTTGTAGTTAGTGTATAAAACTACCCACTGTATATCATGAACTTGTTGAGTAACGCTCGTTACTCATCCGTTCCCGTTTGACCCCCTTCTTAGAGTTGAAGCCTTATGGAAGTCGTCGTAGTGAATCCATCGCTACCTCATGAAGCTAGGTGGGGTGATATATTACTTAGTAGGTAAATCATTGTCATCAACAATGGTGGTGGAGGAGAATCTATCAAGGTGTATATGGAGACCATTCTTGGAGTTTGCTATTAGAAGCCATAGATTGTAAGGACCCCAGACCGGCAGTCTGAAACCCTACGTATGCATACATTCACGATCCCAGAAAGATCAGTCGTGAACAACATACACAGTTGGCACACAGAAATACATCATCCATTACACGAATACATAAAGGTATTACACAAATGATCACATGATCAAGTTTAAGCAACTGCCACAAAGGCAGGCAACTTAATCAAACACAGCGGAAGACAATTAAAACACAACGTAGTTGAGCCCAAGTCACGCCTTAACCTACAGGCTGCTGACCCGGAGACGATCCTAGTTCGCAAAGCCGTCAACTCCGTACTTCTCTTCATAGATATCCTTTGGAGACTCCTTCTCCAAATCTGATAAGTAGATACCAGGGGCGAAACCATAATGAGTACATTTGAATGTACTCAGCAAGACATCCATCATGTCACTTACCAACATGCAAATATGCTTATATGGTGGAATAGGTAGGCTATAAATATGGTTCACTATCAATGGTGTTCATATATGATGACACCACAGTTGCAGTCAGGTTAATCTGTATCTTCGTTGAAGAAGATACTTCAGAAGAAAAATAATATAGTTTTATTTCTCTTGTAGATATCGCATGTACAAGAGGTTTTGTAAAGCTTTGTTAAAGAATATTTTCTCTTTGCAAAACTTCTTGGAATCAGCTTCCAGAATTCTTGCTTAGAGTAGAAAAGGTTTTCTTTGCAAAACATTTTGTTTTGTATAACATTATCTGGCTTTTCATCATCGACGATACCTCCACGGTATAAGTTTCCATTCCTTTCCGAACTTCACAAGTTCAATACTTCCTTTCCAAAATTCCCTTTTTGAAAACATTGACACAATGCTAGCTACATGGCCATTCAACTGTCCATATCCGAGGACGCGGCTTCTTCGAAAAAGTTGTACTATGCAGAGGTGTACACATCCACCAGATCCAGTACACCTCCCGTGAACAATCACGGACTGTAACAACAGTATGTAAACATCAGGTATCTGATCATAACCATCCACTATGTTCAAGCTAGAATATGCCTATCTCTCAGTTTTAATCTCCTCGGCACCATGTCGCACATCGCCATGACAGGAGACTCAACCGATGCAACCGGAGGGAAAATTAATCCCACACTGTTTATGTCTCAACATTGGGAGTTTTGACGACATTCGGTTCGAGGGTACGATGTCCCTTATAGCGATTGAGATAGCACACACTAATAAGAACAAACTTCAAGTTAAGCCCCGTGCCCATGTTGGGGTAGGGTGGCAGTACGGTAAAGGTTGTCCGGCGAAGACTAGGTTATGTGTCATTTTTGAAAACACCACCTTCTCAAAAATGACCACTTCCACATTCCTCCGGAGAACAAGGATCCGCCTTTTCTCCGGGTTTTTCCGTAAAGCCTTTGTTTCGTAGAATCACAATTTTAGGGTGTCCACTTAGGGACTAGTATATTTGATGGTATTAAATACCATATGGTGGCTTATGGGCTTGGTATTACCAAGTTTAACTACTGGCATGATAGTAACCTATAATATAGTATAGTAGTAATTTCCACATCAAAAATAGTTTTGATAATCAAGTTTTGGTAAAACTTCAGAGGTAAAACATGCATGATATATAATGGTAAGTATTGTATCAGCAAGCAATCAGGATGGCTTGCCTGGTATCTCTTTGTGTCCCTGGTTGTTGGAGTGACTGGAACTTGAAACAGAGCTTCCCGACACTTCCTTCCTCTTCGTTTTCTAACGTCGTAAAAAGAGAATAAAGGACACACATTCAGAACCAAACAAGACAAACAAGGCTACAAGTAATACATACAGCAAGCAATCAAGAAGTACCACCCAAGTTCTCAATTTTTCCCTTAAGAAAAATTGGCATAAAAACTATAGTTGAAAAGTCTGCTTTTTTTCCTAGTGTTTATGTGTGGCCAATTCAAGGATTTTTAGTTAAGAACACCATGGACCAGTGGGGTAAAGCACATGTTACTAGACAGTAGGGTGTCACATAAAACACATTTTGATGTCTAAAAATTCCCACAACAATCTCTATGGCTAGCACACATAATTTGCTAAATTACTCAAGTGGTGAAATAAGCTCATGACAACAAGTCAAACCTATTTTTCCACCATGAGGCAAACATACCAGTGGGTGTTCCACTAGCAAAAATGCTCACCCAGAGGTTAATAAGCCTCTGGTCACTTTTATAAAAGTGCTCCAAACAAACAATCTAGCATCAAAAACTCCTACTCATACTAGTAGAAAATTTAGGAAAAATACTAGACTAGTTTAGGCTACACTAGTTAATTTTATGCACAAGTGTGCAAGCTAGCAGAGGAAAAATACTCCTCTAACCAGTACCATAAATGCTACTGGATTTCACAAAATAACATAAAAAGCATAGCTAGGAAACAAGGAAAAACTATGCTTAAAATGCTACACATGTGAGGAGATTAATTCCTAGTCATCCAAGTGTTACTCATGCTCTTATGCTACTTAAGAGGAAACCTATCAGAGGTGAAAACCCTAAGATAATAATGCCACAAGGACATTCCATCCTCTGGTTTCCATACCAAAGATTCATATTTTTCCCTAGGGGAAAACAAGACAAAAAGCATACATGAATATCCTAGTATGAAATTTAGACTTTAAGCATTTCTATTTAAATCTATTTCAAACACAAGCACCAAGTATCTAGAGGTGCTATAACCAAAATAACAGTACCTAAATGGTACTGGTTTCCTGAGAATTAATCTAGCAAAAATCCTAAAAAGCATTTAAAGATCTACTCAAAACATATATAAAAGAAACACATATAGTGTGGGGGAAATAATGTTTCCACCAACAATGCAATGAAACCAGTGGGTGTTCCACTAGCATATCAAAGCATTAAGAGGTCACAATGCCTCTGGTCCACTTGCTAAAAATTTAACAAAAGACTAAACAAGCTTCTAGTGCAATAACAATACTAGCAGAAAATAACAGGGTGCTAAAATAAGCAAGGTAATGATACTCATGCTATTGTTTTCACACATGTGAAAACTTTAGGTGTCAAATACTCATAACAACCTTATCAAAATGCTACTGGACCTATGGATACAACCCAAAAATATGTGGTCACAAAACCACAAATGATTATGTCAAAATTCCACACATGAGGGAATTTTTCCATAACCATTCTCATAGTAATGATTAAGCTACTCATGCTTTTCTACCAATTCAAAACCAACCTAGCAGAGGTTATAACAACACAATATAAGTATCAACATGGTGCTGTATCTAATCTCTCAACAAAACAATTCAATCACTTGCACACAAAGTTAATCAATCAAAAATTGCTATGCAAGTATTACTAGAGAATAATCATATGATATTAATATAAATCCTATTTCTTCTCAACTCAAGTCCACACATTCTAACATGCTAAAATAGCTAATTAAACCTTATAAAACAAGTTCACACAACTTATACATGCTAGAAAACAATATTGTAACACAAAAATATAATCACAACAATTAATTAGCTAAAATGCCAAAATGGCAGAAATGTGCAAAACAAGGATCTGTCCACAAAATTTCCTAGGATGCTCTAAAAATTAAACCCTTCTAGGTTTGGATAGCCCTAAACATATACAAGACCATCCAGTTGAGTTTGCATCAAAAATCATTTTTAATTATTTTATAAAAATCACCAAAGTGCTCTCTGGTGTTTTACCAAATTGCATGCCATTTCAAAAATACAATGAATTTGGAAACGAGGTTAAATGCTCCTGTTAGGAAATTTCAAGGGCTTTCCAATGCAATTGGCCTCACTTCATTCTGAGTTGTAAAATAAAAATGGTGCTCATTTTGGTGTTTCTGGTACCTGTTGCCAAATCATTTTTAATTTCAAATCTATCCATCCAAAAGTAGATCTACAACTTGGAGATGGTTTAGAATTAGTTGAGGTACCACTGTGAATTTTAGTTTGGTCAAATTCATATTTTAAGTTGCCTTTTTGAGCCAAAAGTAACCATGCTTGTTTTCTGCAAAAATAAATTGGAAAAAGAAACCTGACTGGGCCAGATCTGCTGTTTGGGCCGGCCTGGATCTACTGCTACCGCGGCGGGAGCAAGCCCGAGTCGCTGACTCGCGGGCCAGCTGCCACGCGGGCAGCCACGCGGCAGATCTGCGGCCCCACCCGCAGTTTGACATTCTCCCGCGCGGGTCAAGTGAGATGACGCGATCATGACGTCGTGGGCGCGTCACACGCCGGCGGGAGGATCTCCGGTGAGCTTGCAACCGGCGATTTCGGCTACCGTTCGTCGATTCCAACCTATCTACGCGACGTGCTCGACGAGAGGAAGCCAAAGGAGGCACCCTCGCTTCCCGGGAAGCAAGCGGAGGGCGGCGGCGACGGCAACGCGCGGTGGCCGGACGGCAACAACGGCGCGGGTTCGTTCTAGGGGGAGAGGGAGGGGGAAAAGAGACGGGGAGGCTCCCCTGCTCACCGTGAACGTGCTGGGATGCTCGGTGACGGAGGAGGGAGCTCGAGGGGGCGGCAATGGCTCGCCGGAGCCCGCCGGAGCCGTGGAAGAAAATCGGACGGCGCGGCGACCTCGAGCCCTTCCGGCTCGATTCCTCTGGCAGAGAGGACCACCACGACGATGCGGAGACGCTGGACAACACGGCGGCCGCCGGTGAGCTCGGGAACGGCCGATTCGACGGCGACCGTACTAGCTAGGGTTTCGGGTTGGCAAAATATCTGTAGAGAGAGAGAGCTTCGAGGGGGGAGAGAGAGGGAGCAGGTAAGAGGTGCACACGGGCCTTTTAATCAACTAGAAACCTTCTACTCGAAGGCAATGGAGCATGGGCTCCCATGCCTCCATTTGCGTCATCTACAGGAAGAAGAAGACCATGTGTGACTAGGATTTCAATTTAGTCCCTGGAAAATTACAAGTAGGTCCCTGTACTCTCAGAAAATGGATGTTTTCCCTAGGCAAACAAAGTTATAAAATTAAATCCTTTTGCCCAAAATTCTAATTAGTTAATGTGCACAACATATATGAAAATTGGATCAATAGGAGAAACTTGGTAATTCAAAGTTGTTCAAATTTGAATTCTTACATAAATGGACATTGAATTTATTTGACTACTTAGGAGCTTCCAAAAATGATAATTTTTGGCACACATTCCTTATTTGATGTGTTCCTTATGTGGTAGAAAATTCAAGTCATTTTGAGTTACTTCATAGAACAAACTTGTTCAAATTTCAAAAAGGTGCTGTCAAGAAAACAGGGGTTTTTGGCAATTTAAATTATTCAAAAACTTGTGCCCTTTTGGTTTTCATCCTCATTTATGATATAGAGCATGTGGTATTTATTTCATGGCATTTGGGAAAAGTTTGTAGAACAAACTTGTTCAAAATCCCAAATGTTGCTGTGGAGAAAATTCATGTTTTCAGGGCTTTAATGGATTCAATTCTTGGTCTCCTCTTGTGTGTGTTCCTTATTTGATATAAGGAAGCAATGTTATGAATTTCAAATCATTTGAATCAAGTTTCCAATAGTAACTTGTTTTAGTTTTCTGTTTCTGGAAATATTGGAATTTCTATTTAATAAAGCACTAGGCTTTTCTTTAGCAATGCTTTGCCAAAATATTTATGTGACTAGAGATAGCAAGTCAATGCTCTCCAATACCTTTGTTTTTAATATTGCAAGGTTGGAAAAACATTTGATAATATTTTGGTGAAGCATTTAAGAATGCCTCTTTTTCTGATAATCTTTTAGGGAAATTTATTAAGTGTTTCCTCTTTCTTAATTTAGGCCTTGGAATAATATTCAACAAGTATGAGTTTCATAAGATAGTTTTGTAAAACTCTTTGATCAATATTTACTCTAGAAAATATTGCCAAGGTCATTGGAACAATATGTTGAATATTTTTATCATTGGAACAATATGTTGAATATTTTTAGTTTACTGCTTTGCTATCCTTTTTAAGTTTGTTTAGTTGCACTTAAACAAACACAAACAAACACAATCAAGGTTTATTAGCCAAGCAATTAGCAAAACAACTGTGTTAACAGGTATTGCAAAATTGGGATGTGACAGGTCTTCCCCCCTTAAAAAGAATCTCGTCCCCGAGATTCACAAGCGAGGACTAAGGGAGGGCCAACAAACACAATGTTAGTGTTGGAGTGCAGGTGCTTCCCCCCTTTGACTTTTCTTGGGAGGTGGGGTACATCCCTAAATTAGTGAATTCACTATTAAAAGAAGTACAGCAGTACTTGTTTTAGGTCCAAAACTTTTTGTTTCCTAGTTTGAACAAAAATTAAGGTTTGTGCAGAACTACCTGGAAATGTACCGTCAATTATTTTTTTATTTTTTTTTACATGAGTTCCTAGCTATAACCCACATCTTACATAACACATATGGAGTGGTGTACCACTCACATAACATGGTACATAATAAGCTAAAAAAATTTAGCTTGTGGGTGCAAAGGTTAGGTTGCTAAGGTAAAATAAACAGACAGAATAATACCCATGGTAGTGGATATTACTCACCACAAGCAACTATCACTTATTATGTTCATGATTTTAGTTGGATATTAGTTTCATAAAGTACTCTTAAGCACAAACATAACACAAGTATAAACTCATGCTAAGGTAAAACATCTACACAAAATCCAATAAGCAAGCAAACAACACCACAGATGAATAGATTATTTATTCACTAGGTTATTGTTTATTAGAGGTTTTGGAATCCATCAATCATGAACAATTAGCAAACAACCAGTAGCTAAAAACTAATGAATTCAATAATAAAGATACTCTAAAACACCATCTTTACACAAGGTAAAACTTCTATTACACCGGCATAAAAAAAACAGGACTGCACAAATAACACACTAGTATGAAAAAATCTATACCAGCATGCTATAAGAGATAATCATATCCTATGACCATAGAACATGCAACTAAATAATTCATGGCATGATAACAGAAGTAATAACTTCCTAAACATGCTATATCAACACATATACTCATAAAATAAAAAGAGGGTAATGCTAGAGCAAAAATCACCATTTTCTAGTGGTGAAACTAGTTTCACTCTAGAGAAGCAAACAATGCTATCATGATGTTTAAACTTAAACAAGCAAGTCATGGAATATAAGTGTACCTAATAACAGTACACAAAACTTACTCATGTTAGTAAGCACAAACATCAAAACAATTCTATGATACAACTATTAAACATGCATAGATTAATTCTAGCAATTTATGTTTTTCTTAAACAATTACTAGCAAACAAGCAAGGTATAACTCACACAACCAGTAGCTATGCAAGTAATGAAAAGTTATCTAAACCTTCTAAAAAATCCATACACTCAATTTAAAATCATTCACAAACAATCTACCAATCAAGAGGAATTTATTTTATTTGCGAACAATTTAATTTCGGCACACGATAGTGAAACATTTCTTAACATGATACCCCTAAGGAATATTATGCTAAAAAAGGATCACACCTAAACATATTAGTCTTTACTAATAATAAATCAACTTCTCACTTGCATAAGTGAAAAGAAACAATTATATTTTCCATGGTGGAAAATAGAAATCAATCACATAGTGAAACATACTATTTTTACACATGTGTATGGTTGGGGATTTTCATCCTCAAGCCAAAATACAATGGGACCAGTGGGCTATGGCCTACTAATACCAAGGCAAAAATAGGTACTAAACCTCTGGTTACTCATGAAAAACTTTGCATACAAGATAAAAATATAATACTATTTAATCTAGTGAAGCAATACTAGTGCATATTGATAGTAATGCTTACACATGCTTTACTATTAAGAGACATGCAAGCTAACATAGGTACAAGCATCAAAATATCAGTAACTAAATGGTACTGGACTCAAAGAAAACATAGCACAAAATTTATCAAAGCATTCACACAAAGATCTAGCTTTCACAATAATTCCAAATAATAAAAACTGGAAAAATAGCAAATGTTACTCATGCTTTGCTATAAGATCACATGCAAGTTAATGAAGATAACAGCATATAAATAACAGTACCAAAATGGTACTGGATCTATCATAACCATAACAAAAATCTAGGTACAACAAATCTATAAGGGTTTGCCCACTCAACAATCCCAATAATAAAACTGGAAGGTAACAAATGCTATTTCATTCTTATTCGAGTTTCCAATCATGCACACACTTTCTAGGGTAGATTTATTGTAAGATAACAACATAATAACAAGTCCTAACAACTCCATATAAGTTAGGAAGCAAGATTGAATAAAACACAAATTTATTTTAATCAAGAGCACACAAAGAAACAAACACCGGAAAACTGCTGTTTTCTAGATCTACCATAAACATTCCATCGTTCACTTTATTTCTAAACCTCGAATTTCGTAGTACCTACAATGTCTACTAATGTTTGGCTTCCAAAGTAGATACACATGATATCCTATTGACTAGTAAACGAATAGGTCATCATCTTATTTTCTCGTGACTTCTCCTTTTTACCAACTCGATTAAAAGGTGTCGTAAGTCACTTAATTTCTTGGTTTGGAAAGAGTTGTCAGTAGTTCTCATGCTTTGGTTAGGTGTCAACCTAAGATTATACAAAGCATGTTAGTCTTGTTAGCTTTTTATTTAATAATGTTTGTCCGACAAGATACGGCTAGCGTCATCGTACGTCGGATATTGAATTGTGCTCTTTTGACTGGCTTCTGAGGGGGTTGCGCATCATGGCATGTGATGGCTTCTTTTGTACCTTTCTCCAGAGGAGGGAGGTATATAACTTTTAAAAAGGGGATTTTAAAAGTGTAACGTTTAGCCAACAGCGCAAAACGAGTCTCTTTCAAACAAACAAACATAGAGGTTTTGGTCAGTAGTGGTTGGTTTCATTCACGCCTTTTCTTCTTTGAGGGTTGTCGTGGTTGGAGCTTTATCTGTTGGAGTGCATCACTGGTAGCAATGCTATCAGCTCGTGTGGCTTGATGGTCCTCTATATAGGCCCAACGGTGCTTTCATTGATGGTGGGGAAATGGTGGTGGTTCACGACAGGTCGCATTATGAAGCGAAAACAAGTATAAGTCTAAGCAACAAATTCTTGTTTTTGAATGCTATACAAACATTTTTGCGTGCAAAAATTTAACACGAGGCGATTCAAAAACAAGAGCGGGGCAAGCACAAATCTGCAAATTTTGAGCACCCCACAAACATATAGAAGCCTAGATGAACCAAATTCTACACCAAACAACAGCGCAAAGTCCTACGGACACACATAAGCAAGCCAAAACACACAAGAAAGGCTCCATTGGAGCTACGTCGGGGGAGACGACTCATGGAGTTATCGCTAAATTACTCCAAAATAGACTAATCCAAAATCCTAGAAGTGGCTGAAGAACTATATCTACTTCTGGCCATCATCACTGTAGGGCTAGGCAATTATTTTGGTCTTCTCGGGACATCGGCAAGTATAAAAGTTTTTGTATGAAAACAAGATAAATAGAAGTAAAGTTTTGATAACACTTTATGCAACATTCTGTTTTTGAAACTCCCACTATTTTCTGGACAGAAAACTTCTAAGACGAGAGATGTTTCAAAAACAGAGCGGAGCAGTTGCAAACAAGTAAGAAATAGACTCTTAACCGAGAGACATACCAACTCTATAAGGCCCGCCCTTCGAACCACTGTTCAAGAACGCCCTTGATATGCATTTAGAATCTTTTGAAAAGATCAGAAGGAGGGAAAATATACTAAAATTCCCTTAGATAAAAATAATTTAGATAGTAAATAGGTTTTTACTCAAAAATACTTTTCTTTCCTATCTGACGTCCATGCTAACTAAGGTCTCCTAAGGTCAGGATGGCTCTGATACCAACTCTGTAAGGACCCCAGACCGGCAGTCTGAAACCCTACGTATGCATACATTCACGATCCCAGAAAGATCAGTCGTGAACAACATACACAGTTGGCACACAGAAATACATCATCCATTACACGAATACATAAAGGTATTACACAAATGATCACATGATCAAGTTTAAGCAACTGCCACAAAGGCAGGCAACTTAATCAAACACAGCGGAAGACAATTAAAACACAACGTAGTTGAGCCCAAGTCACGCCTTAACCTACAGGCTGCTGACCCGGAGACGATCCTAGTTCGCAAAGCCGTCAACTCCGTACTTCTCTTCATAGATATCCTTTGGAGACTCCTTCTCCAAATCTGATAAGTAGATACCAGGGGCGAAACCATAATGAGTACATTTGAATGTACTCAGCAAGACATCCATCATGTCACTTACCAACATGCAAATATGCTTATATGGTGGAATAGGTAGGCTATAAATATGGTTCACTATCAATGGTGTTCATATATGATGACACCACAGTTGCAGTCAGGTTAATCTGTATCTTCGTTGAAGAAGATACTTCAGAAGAAAAATAATATAGTTTTATTTCTCTTGTAGATATCGCATGTACAAGAGGTTTTGTAAAGCTTTGTTAAAGAATATTTTCTCTTTGCAAAACTTCTTGGAATCAGCTTCCAGAATTCTTGCTTAGAGTAGAAAAGGTTTTCTTTGCAAAACATTTTGTTTTGTATAACATTATCTGGCTTTTCATCATCGACGATACCTCCACGGTATAAGTTTCCATTCCTTTCCGAACTTCACAAGTTCAATACTTCCTTTCCAAAATTCCCTTTTTGAAAACATTGACACAATGCTAGCTACATGGCCATTCAACTGTCCATATCCGAGGACGCGGCTTCTTCGAAAAAGTTGTACTATGCAGAGGTGTACACATCCACCAGATCCAGTACACCTCCCGTGAACAATCACGGACTGTAACAACAGTATGTAAACATCAGGTATCTGATCATAACCATCCACTATGTTCAAGCTAGAATATGCCTATCTCTCAGTTTTAATCTCCTCGGCACCATGTCGCACATCGCCATGACAGGAGACTCAACCGATGCAACCGGAGGGAAAATTAATCCCACACTGTTTATGTCTCAACATTGGGAGTTTTGACGACATTCGGTTCGAGGGTACGATGTCCCTTATAGCGATTGAGATAGCACACACTAATAAGAACAAACTTCAAGTTAAGCCCCGTGCCCATGTTGGGGTAGGGTGGCAGTACGGTAAAGGTTGTCCGGCGAAGACTAGGTTATGTGTCATTTTTGAAAACACCACCTTCTCAAAAATGACCACTTCCACATTCCTCCGGAGAACAAGGATCCGCCTTTTCTCCGGGTTTTTCCGTAAAGCCTTTGTTTCGTAGAATCACAATTTTAGGGTGTCCACTTAGGGACTAGTATATTTGATGGTATTAAATACCATATGGTGGCTTATGGGCTTGGTATTACCAAGTTTAACTACTGGCATGATAGTAACCTATAATATAGTATAGTAGTAATTTCCACATCAAAAATAGTTTTGATAATCAAGTTTTGGTAAAACTTCAGAGGTAAAACATGCATGATATATAATGGTAAGTATTGTATCAGCAAGCAATCAGGATGGCTTGCCTGGTATCTCTTTGTGTCCCTGGTTGTTGGAGTGACTGGAACTTGAAACAGAGCTTCCCGACACTTCCTTCCTCTTCGTTTTCTAACGTCGTAAAAAGAGAATAAAGGACACACATTCAGAACCAAACAAGACAAACAAGGCTACAAGTAATACATACAGCAAGCAATCAAGAAGTACCACCCAAGTTCTCAATTTTTCCCTTAAGAAAAATTGGCATAAAAACTATAGTTGAAAAGTCTGCTTTTTTTCCTAGTGTTTATGTGTGGCCAATTCAAGGATTTTTAGTTAAGAACACCATGGACCAGTGGGGTAAAGCACATGTTACTAGACAGTAGGGTGTCACATAAAACACATTTTGATGTCTAAAAATTCCCACAACAATCTCTATGGCTAGCACACATAATTTGCTAAATTACTCAAGTGGTGAAATAAGCTCATGACAACAAGTCAAACCTATTTTTCCACCATGAGGCAAACATACCAGTGGGTGTTCCACTAGCAAAAATGCTCACCCAGAGGTTAATAAGCCTCTGGTCACTTTTATAAAAGTGCTCCAAACAAACAATCTAGCATCAAAAACTCCTACTCATACTAGTAGAAAATTTAGGAAAAATACTAGACTAGTTTAGGCTACACTAGTTAATTTTATGCACAAGTGTGCAAGCTAGCAGAGGAAAAATACTCCTCTAACCAGTACCATAAATGCTACTGGATTTCACAAAATAACATAAAAAGCATAGCTAGGAAACAAGGAAAAACTATGCTTAAAATGCTACACATGTGAGGAGATTAATTCCTAGTCATCCAAGTGTTACTCATGCTCTTATGCTACTTAAGAGGAAACCTATCAGAGGTGAAAACCCTAATATAATAATGCCACAAGGACATTCCATCCTCTGGTTTCCATACCAAAGATTCATATTTTTCCCTAGGGGAAAACAAGACAAAAAGCATACATGAATATCCTAGTATGAAATTTAGACTTTAAGAATTTCTATTTAAATCTATTTCAAACACAAGCACCAAGTATCTAGAGGTGCTATAACCAAAATAACAGTACCTAAATGGTACTGGTTTCCTGAGAATTAATCTAGCAAAAATCCTAAAAAGCATTTAAAGATCTACTCAAAACATATATAAAAGAAACACATATAGTGTGGGGGAAATAATGTTTCCACCAACAATGCAATGAAACCAGTGGGTGTTCCACTAGCATATCAAAGCATTAAGAGGTCACAATGCCTCTGGTCCACTTGCTAAAAATTTAACAAAAGACTAAACAAGCTTCTAGTGCAATAACAATACTAGCAGAAAATAACAGGGTGCTAAAATAAGCAAGGTAATGATACTCATGCTATTGTTTTCACACATGTGAAAACTTTAGGTGTCAAATAATCATAACAACCTTATCAAAATGCTACTGGACCTATGGATACAACCCAAAAATATGTGGTCACAAAACCACAAATGATTATGTCAAAATTCCACACATGAGGGAATTTTTCCATAACCATTCTCATAGTAATGATTAAGCTACTCATGCTTTTCTACCAATTCAAAACCAACCTAGCAGAGGTTATAACAACACAATATAAGTATCAACATGGTGCTGTATCTAATCTCTCAACAAAACAATTCAATCACTTGCACACAAAGTTAATCAATCAAAAATTGCTATGCAAGTATTACTAGAGAATAATCATATGATATTAATATAAATCCTATTTCTTCTCAACTCAAGTCCACACATTCTAACATGCTAAAATAGCTAAGTAAACCTTATAAAACAAGTTCACACAACTTATACATGCTAGAAAACAATATTGTAACACAAAAATATAATCACAACAATTAATTAGCTAAAATGCCAAAATGGCAGAAATGTGCAAAACAAGGATCTGTCCACAAAATTTCCTAGGATGCTCTAAAAATTAAACCCTTCTAGGTTTGGATAGCCCTAAACATATACAAGACCATCCAGTTGAGTTTGCATCAAAAATCATTTTTAATTATTTTATAAAAATCACCAAAGTGCTCTCTGGTGTTTTACCAAATTGCATGCCATTTCAAAAATACAATGAATTTGGAAACGAGGTTAAATGCTCCTGTTAGGAAATTTCAAGGGCTTTCCAATGCAATTGGCCTCACTTCATTCTGAGTTGTAAAATAAAAATGGTGCTCATTTTGGTGTTTCTGGTACCTGTTGCCAAATCATTTTTAATTTCAAATCTATCCATCCAAAAGTAGATCTACAACTTGGAGATGGTTTAGAATTAGTTGAGGTACCACTGTGAATTTTAGTTTGGTCAAATTCATATTTTAAGTTGCCTTTTTGAGCCAAAAGTAACCATGCTTGTTTTCTGCAAAAATAAATTGGAAAAAGAAACCTGACTGGGCCAGATCTGCTGTTTGGGCCGGCCTGGATCTACTGCTACCGCGGCGGGAGCAAGCCCGAGTCGCTGACTCGCGGGCCAGCTGCCACGCGGGCAGCCACGCGGCAGATCTGCGGCCCCACCCGCAGTTTGACATTCTCCCGCGCGGGTCAAGTGAGATGACGCGATCATGACGTCGTGGGCGCGTCACACGCCGGCGGGAGGATCTCCGGTGAGCTTGCAACCGGCGATTTCGGCTACCGTTCGTCGATTCCAACCTATCTACGCGACGTGCTCGACGAGAGGAAGCCAAAGGAGGCACCCTCGCTTCCCGGGAAGCAAGCGGAGGGCGGCGGCGACGGCAACGCGCGGTGGCCGGACGGCAACAACGGCGCGGGTTCGTTCTAGGGGGAGAGGGAGGGGGAAAAGAGACGGGGAGGCTCCCCTGCTCACCGTGAACGTGCTGGGATGCTCGGTGACGGAGGAGGGAGCTCGAGGGGGCGGCAATGGCTCGCCGGAGCCCGCCGGAGCCGTGGAAGAAAATCGGACGGCGCGGCGACCTCGAGCCCTTCCGGCTCGATTCCTCTGGCAGAGAGGACCACCACGACGATGCGGAGACGCTGGACAACACGGCGGCCGCCGGTGAGCTCGGGAACGGCCGATTCGACGGCGACCGTACTAGCTAGGGTTTCGGGTTGGCAAAATATCTGTAGAGAGAGAGAGAGCTTCGAGGGGGAGAGAGAGGGAGCAGGTAAGAGGTGCACACGGGCCTTTTAATCAACTAGAAACCTTCTACTCGAAGGCAATGGAGCATGGGCTCCCATGCCTCCATTTGCGTCATCTACAGGAAGAAGAAGACCATGTGTGACTAGGATTTCAATTTAGTCCCTGGAAAATTACAAGTAGGTCCCTGTACTCTCAGAAAATGGATGTTTTCCCTAGGCAAACAAAGTTATAAAATTAAATCCTTTTGCCCAAAATTCTAATTAGTTAATGTGCACAACATATATGAAAATTGGATCAATAGGAGAAACTTGGTAATTCAAAGTTGTTCAAATTTGAATTCTTACATAAATGGACATTGAATTTATTTGACTACTTAGGAGCTTCCAAAAATGATAATTTTTGGCACACATTCCTTATTTGATGTGTTCCTTATGTGGTAGAAAATTCAAGTCATTTTGAGTTACTTCATAGAACAAACTTGTTCAAATTTCAAAAAGGTGCTGTCAAGAAAACAGGGGTTTTTGGCAATTTAAATTATTCAAAAACTTGTGCCCTTTTGGTTTTCATCCTCATTTATGATATAGAGCATGTGGTATTTATTTCATGGCATTTGGGAAAAGTTTGTAGAACAAACTTGTTCAAAATCCCAAATGTTGCTGTGGAGAAAATTCATGTTTTCAGGGCTTTAATGGATTCAATTCTTGGTCTCCTCTTGTGTGTGTTCCTTATTTGATATAAGGAAGCAATGGTATGAATTTCAAATCATTTGAATCAAGTTTCCAATAGTAACTTGTTTTAGTTTTCTGTTTCTGGAAATATTGGAATTTCTATTTAATAAAGCACTAGGCTTTTCTTTAGCAATGCTTTGCCAAAATATTTATGTGACTAGAGATAGCAAGTCAATGCTCTCCAATACCTTTGTTTTTAATATTGCAAGGTTGGAAAAACATTTGATAATATTTTGGTGAAGCATTTAAGAATGCCTCTTTTTCTGATAATCTTTTAGGGAAATTTATTAAGTGTTTCCTCTTTCTTAATTTAGGCCTTGGAATAATATTCAACAAGTATGAGTTTCATAAGATAGTTTTGTAAAACTCTTTGATCAATATTTACTCTAGAAAATATTGCCAAGGTCATTGGAACAATATGTTGAATATTTTTATCATTGGAACAATATGTTGAATATTTTTAGTTTACTGCTTTGCTATCCTTTTTAAGTTTGTTTAGTTGCACTTAAACAAACACAAACAAACACAATCAAGGTTTATTAGCCAAGCAATTAGCAAAACAACTGTGTTAACAGGTATTGCAAAATTGGGATGTGACATAGATTAGGGCTGACATCAGCCGTAGTGGATTAAGTTCTGAGCTAGAGTTCTTCTCCAGCTTGGATCTTCGGATTGCTTCTTATGATGTTTCATTTGCATGAGATCTTCTTGATTCATCAAATAAATTATCAAGATTTTGTAATGAAGTTTGTATTCTATAACTTTGCTTGGACCTGCTATGTTTCTGTTGTACCACTCTGAGGGATGTAATATTCATGGATAAGTCCTTTTGTAAGTATTATGTCAACGACTTGCGCACTACACATGCAGTGGTGTGTTGTGTCACCACATCTACCGCAACCAAAAGTGGCACTGCAAAGCCCTTTGCCGCGACCCTCATCCAAGGTTTGTCGGCTCCAACGCTCGTAATGACATCTAGTCTCGGTTCGTAATACAGTCCAGGACTAGAGGTGTCTAGCCCGGCTCTAGCAGGGGCGAGAATCTCTAGTATTATCCTAAACCGCGTAGAATTCGAATTTTCACAGAATTTTGCTGGTCATCACCTTATTTTTGGTGTCGAAGCGTGCGTAGCCTTAGCGTTTCGCCGCGTAGCTTTCGAATTTTCACAGAATTTTGCTGGTCATCACCTTATTTTTGGTGTCGACGCGTGTCTAGCCTTAGCGTTTTGTTCCGCACGTTTATTGTGTGTTCTGCCCTTCTGTCGTGGTGGGCCAGCAATGCATTGATTCAGCTCTCTGAAGCGGTCAAAGCGGTGCAGACTGCTCGATACACTAACTCCAGGATTATTTCCTTTTCTCCTCCACGGATCTCGCCTCTCCATATCCAACAGTCCCCGGGCGTGCTTGGTTGAGGACGAGAAGCGGGTGGAGGGGGAGGCGGCGGTGTCGCGCTGGTGGGGCAGGTGGCCGGGAGGAGCGGCGCCATGTTGGAGAGAGCGTCGAGATGGAGGTGTCGCTCGCCGTGGCGGCACCGTGAATATGCGGCGCCGGATGCTCAGCGGCACCACCCGCTGGACGGCGACGAGCCATGGGAGGTGCAGTGGAGCATGGTTGTCGAGACATCGTAGTATAGTTCATAGACGTGGGTGACATGAGACTACTGGTAGAGACGTGGGGGGACGTGGTAGTACGACAACCAGGAACACCAAATTTTCCCAGGTTTGCTACGACGCAACTAGGCGACGTTCCTACTCCTGCAATCTCACTAAATCAGGGCTGAAGCCTGAAGTATACAAAGTAAAATGTGAGTAGGGTTTCGCTAACTCGACGAGGATCAACTTCTCGGCGAGTTGGATTCTAGCTAATTATCCGTATCTGTCTTCTCTCCCGTCCGGATTTATATAGATAATCGGGTTAGGGCTTACAGAAAGGAAACCTAGAAGACTACGGAAAGAATCTAACTTGGAAAGTAAGGAATCCGTTTTCTACTCCAAGCCGCACCACTTTGGGCCGTGGTCCGGGTTTTTCTAGAATCCGGCTTCTGCGCGTCAGCTTACTGGGCCGCCTAATGGACTGTGATCCATTACCAACAGGCCACCCTGGTAATCCGGCTCTTTAGGACAATGCCAGATATACCCCTATTCGGTATATATCCGACAGTAGCCCCCAAGAAGGATTGAGACTTCATTCTGCCACCTTTCGTAAATTTGCATTCTTTTCTGAGAAATGTTGGCACTTTGTCTCAATTCTTATTTTTACCAAATCATTCATAACACAAATCTCAGATTTTACCAGAATCCGCCTTTGTCTTCCACGAGCCTTCGCGGGAAACGAGGAGATAGCCATTATCACCCCGTCCACTCGTTTCCCGGAATTTCCGGGCGTGACACGCGTCGAGGATCCAACGGCTAAAATAGCCGCCTCGGGGCCTCCGGTTCTCTCTTCCAGTTCCTCTTCTTCCTCAAGCCCCCCAGCGCCATAGCCAGAACAGAGCTCGAGTGAGTGAGCAGAGAGCAAGTTTCATCACCTTCCTCAGAGAGAACATCAGAGGATCCGGCTCACGGCCGCGCCGCCCGAGAATGGTCAACAGAGGATCACCCCATGCCACGGATGCGAGCTCCGCCGCCCGGGACATCGACACAATCATCAACGACCTCGACCCACAGTTGGACTCCCCCGTCCGCGCCACCGCAAGCACGCCAGAGGGAAACGCCGGCAATGCGGCCCGCGGGGATCTGCCTCCCACGGCCGAGGACGTGTCGTCTTCATCCGCTCCTCCTCCTCCACCTCCCGTCACCGAGCCCGCCGAGGGAAACACTGCTACCGGCGGTAAGGAGGTTGTCGTCCCTGGCGCCGCTGGCGGTAAAGAAGAAATGGAGGAGAGTTCCGGGAATTGGAGCCACTGTAACGTTGTTCCATCCCTCCTTCCGTCAATGGAGGATGAGGGGCTCGTGCTGAAGGACAAATGGCGGTATGACGAGAAGGATTCGGAGCCTTCTCCAAAATCCGGCGAAAGGGTTCTCATTGCCTCGCACATAAGCAGAGGTATGGGTTTCCACCTTCTGCCTTCTTTCTCCAAATTCTCCACCATTACCAGATTTAGCCACACAATCTCCCTCCCAACTCAATTCTCTACATTGTTGGGTTTCAAGCCCTCTTTGAAGGATACTTAGGAATAGAGCCTAGGTTAGACTTCTGGCAATATTGCTTTGGAGTAAAGCGCAACCCCTCTAAGGGCGCTCTCCCCACTTGTGGAACCATCTCCTTTACCCTTCGTAGGTTTAGGGAAGATTGGTTCTCGAAAATCAAAACATCGGAATCCGTCAAATTCTAGACGGGTTCCTTCTTCTATCGTTTTGATGTCCCGTTTCCTGGAAAGGAGACGGGAATTCCTCCTTTTGTGAATTTCGCGGCCACTCCCCAAGACAATTGGGCAGTGGACACGGTCCATACCCTGCCACCGGATCTGATGAGGATCAAACGACGCATTGCCAAACTCGTCTCCGCCTCCCCTCCTCTCACCGGCACCGACATTGTTCTGTGCTGACTCGGACAGCGGATTCAGCCCTTAGCACACCGCGGAAAGTGGCTTATGTGCGATCATTCGGGCCCGGAGGACGCAATGCGGACAACGAACAAAGGTTTGACAAAGAGAGATTTCAAGAAGCGGCTGAACCAGCTGATCTCCACTCGAGATCAGTATGAAGAAAGCCGGCCAATGTATAATGGCGGAAATCCAGCTCCAAAGGTAAGAATTTTCCTTTGTCGGTAACTTTCTGTTTTTCTTATTTCTCGGATGTTTTACTTTATCCGGATCTCGCTTCTTTCTTGCAGCTTGCAGACCTCGCTGAGAAGGATTTTTCCACTGATGCCGAGTTGGACGCAATGCGTGCTAGCTTTGCAGGCGGACGGAAGCGCAAGAAGCCTTCCGCTACTTAGGAGGTGATCCGTCTCGACGGCGTTCCCGTTGCAACTTCCAGGTAAACAACCCGGGTTTTATTTTCCTTTCTATGCTTTTTGTTGCATGAATTATTGTCTTTTCTCGGAACTCTTACTTCTCGGATTTTTCTTTCTAGCTTGGCTCCTACAACTTTGAAACCAAAGAGCCGAAAGAAGCACAAGTTTGTTGC
The DNA here is from genome assembly GCA_028641055.1 of Alopecurus myosuroides. NCBI lineage: Eukaryota > Viridiplantae > Streptophyta > Magnoliopsida > Poales > Poaceae > Alopecurus > Alopecurus myosuroides. The sequence goes on from CM054060.1 coordinate 108,563,867, forward strand.
TAGGAGAGGAACCCAGCCTTCTCCTGCTGCTGCACCCGATACTCCGGCTGCGGCTGAAGTAGAAAACTTGGCTGCAAGGGAAGAGGAATATCCCTTGCAGTCCAGCCAGCCTATTGCGCCGGAGACGGACGCGAGGGAAAGGGCGAAAACGGTGGAGCCGGAAGTTGGAGGCCCTTCTAATATTCTGAAGGAGGAGCCCATACCAACTTTGACCCAGAATTTAAGGTAAAACAAGAAGACCACTTTGACGAACATGGATATATTCATCCATGGGCGACAAAGTACTTTGCTCCAGCTCCCTTAATCCGTCCTTTGCTGCAAAGCGGACTTATTGTTAGGAATAACTTCGTATTCACGCCTCGGCAGGTCATTCAAGACGACCTTTGCCACGTCGGAATACTCTTTGCATACTATGCGAAAGAGTTTACCGAAAACCTAGCAAGTCTGATAAAAATGAGCCAGGTAATATCTCTAGCCCCCAAGCATTTAGTCAATTGTATATTTTTGACTGAATGCTTTTCTTCTTATCCTTGCTTGTTTTTTTGACTTAAAGCGGTTTTTTCTTTTCCATGTTTCAGCAATCTGCCGAGAACATTAACACGGAAGTTTTTACTAAACTTACCATCAAGAATAAGGAGGTGAAAACTCTGCTTAGCATTCTTGAAGAGAAAGACTCGGAGCTGGCCTTCGTTCAGCATAAGCTGGAAGAATCAGCAGGTAAATTCACCACTATTTTTGTTAAAAAAAAATCTAAGTCATTTTCCGAGTTTTAACCCTTCATTTTCCTTGCTTTTCAGCTTCTTTGGCGAAAGCCAAGCAAATAGCTGAAGATGTCGGCAATGCCGAAACCTCCGAAGGAAGAACATGGAACTTCACAAAATTAATGTGAAACTCCAGAAGGACCTGGAGGCCAGCCAACTGGCTGTCGGTATTGCGGAGTCCAAGGCTTCGAGCCAAGCTGAGAAGGACAAGGCCACCATCCTGGACTTAGAGAATGCCCTAAATCAATGCCTCGAAGAAGGCACTGAGATGGACAGGATTCTCAGTAAGTTTTTAACACTTTTACCGGCATTTTCTCCTTTTTCCTCTTCTGTTTTTTTTAACTATCCTTTGTTGATTTGAACAGAAGGTAGCCCCTCACTTACCCGGATCGAAAGAATTCGGGCTTTCAAGAAGATCTTCACCGCACTCAAGGCTGTGGGGATGTTACTTGTCAACAAGTACATTCCCGACAAAGCAGGAGAATTCTCGGAAGTTAGAAGACTTCCGGAGGCGAATAAAGAGGTGGCGAACCAGAAGGATTCCTAGTTCCGCTGCAGCTCGAGGTGGTGCACGCATGGCCCTTGGGCTAATGCGTATGCACTACCCCACTGCCAAGTCTTGGCGCGTGGCAACTGGTATCCCGCAAGGATACACGGATGTGCAGCGGGCCAACATCTTTGACTCCATAAAAGGGCATGCTACCAAGATAGCACAAATGGTGTCGATCTCCACCTTCTACCCAGAAGAAGAAATTCCGACAACTCCTGAAGATCCCAGGAGCGAAGAAGAGGAGTCGGATTCTGAGGAGGCCACCTGATTCCTGGGTAGTTAGCAGGAAAATAGAAGCATTACTATTCTCACAATGTAATATTCATTGTAATGCTATCTATCATTTGTAAAAACAAGTACCCCGTTTTTGTAGTTAAATTATAAGTCTTTGCAAGTTTTTTCCGGGTCTTAATTCCTTTGCCTTCTAAGGTTTCTGGTTTATATGTTTTAACTGTACTTAGTGTTTGAAATGGCTCAATTACTTAATCTTCATGCCAAGTGACTGGGTTTAACCAATCAGTCGAAACTTAGAAACATGGATTGTACTAAGGCATTTTTACTTACTAATTTCAGTGACCCAACATAGAAACAATCAGATAATACTTAGGGAAAAGTAAGGAATTTTGAAATTGTATGAAACTCAGGCACGCAGGCACAATATGGGTTTCCTTAAGCCTCCTTAGGCTGCAAAACATTCAATTTTATAACTCCGAGCACGCAGGCACAATTCGGGTTAACATTGAGTATTTTGAAAGATCATTGTGAAATAGATAAGACGGACTTATGCTTTGTACGAAAATAAACAGATAAAACATAAATGCATGAATTCCGACAACTTTATTTCATGATCTCAAAGATGTTTACATAGAAATTGAACTAAGTTTAGAAAGGACGTAACTCCTGGATGCTCCAGGGTCTCTTTGTTTCTCCTAGTTCGACATCTATCTTTCTCTTTCTTTTGCGAAACAGTCTTTTGGGATCATCCTCCGTATCCCGAATATCTACAAGATAATAAGATCCATTTTCATAGCCTTGCTAATGACAAATGGTCCCTCCGAAACTGGGGATAATTTGTGCTTCCTTTCCTGCACCAATCTTAGCACTAAGTCACCTTCTTTGAAAGAACGGTGTCTGATTTTCCGACTATGGTAGCGTCACAATCCTTGCTGATAAATGGCGGATCTTTGAAGCACAATCTCTCATTGTTCTTCTACAAAAAATACGGCATCCTGTCGTGCGTTTTCGGCATCCGAGTCGCCGTAAACCTGCACTCTTGGGCTATCATGGAGCATATCCGCTGGAAGCACTGCTTCTGCACCATAAACCAGGAAAAACGAGGTTTGCCCTGTTGATCTATTTGGCATCGTTCGAATACTCCAAAGCACGGAAGGTAATTCTTCTACCCATGCTTCAGCTGCTCTATGAAGAGGAGATTTGAGTCTTGGGCGTATTCCCTGCAGGATTGAGCTATTCATTCTTTCAACCTGCCCATTGGATTGTGGGTGTGCCACAGATGCAAGATCTAGGCATATTCCCGTTTGTCGGCAATATTTTGCCAACTCTCCAATGGAGAAAATTTTCCCGTTATCCGTGATTATGCTGTGTGGAACGCCGTATCTCATGACTACGTCAATGGTGAAATTTCTGGCAGTCACACCATGAAGTTTTTTGATGGGTTTCTCTTCCACCCACTTTGTATACTTATCTACCGCAACAAGTAGATGTGTGAGTCCACCTCTAGCAGTTTTGAATGGTCCCATCATATCTATCCCCCAGACCGCAAATGGCCATGTAATAGGGATACTTTTGAGTGCTTGGCTGGCATATTCGTCTGCTTGGCGTAATACTGACATGCGGCACATGTGTTTGGTGTCTGTCTTGGCTGTTAGCCAGAAAAATCCTGCATGAAATGCTTTTTTGACTATGCTTTTTGATTGAGCATGATGTCCGCGATTTCCTGCATGGATTTCTTGCAAGATTTCTCGGCCTTCTTCTGGTGAAATACATCGCTGAAAAATTCGACAATGCTGCGTTTGTACAAGCAACCATTAATTACCGTGTATCCTTTGCATCGACGTTGTATCTGCCTTTGCAAGACCTCGTCTGCTCCATCCGGGAACTTTTGATCAACTAAGAAGTTTAAATATGGAATTTTCCAATCCGGGTTCACGAGCAGGACTTTGATTGACTCGGAAACGAGAGGATAATCAACGTCTCCACCTTTGATCGATGGTTCATGCAAATGTTGGACAAACACACCAGGTGGTAGGGTTTTCACTCTTTCCGAGTCCATGCGGGTTAATGCATCCGTGTTCCAGTTTTCTTCCCTTTTGGTATGAAGTACTTCAAATCCCAGGAAGCAAATGGCGAATTCATCCACTGTTCTCCGATATTCGGCCATGATGGGACTTTTGGCGTTCCAAGTTTGGTTTAGCTGATGCTGTACCAAATAGAGTCACCATAGCAAAGTATGCGCTTGATGCCTATTTCTTTTGCAATATGCAAGCCATGAAGTAGAGATTCGTATTCTGCCACGTTATTACTGGCATTGAAGTGTATTTGTAATACATACTCCATAGTATCACCTTTTGGGGATTTTAGCACTACATCAGCTCCAGCGCCTTCCTTCATCTTGGATCCGTCAAAATGCATGACCCAGTATTACGACTCCGGCATTGGTGTGTTTTGCATTGCTTCTGTCCAATCAGCGACGAAATCGGCCAACGCCTGGGATTTTATTGCCGTCCGGGGTTGGTACTTAATGTCGAACGCAACTAGCTCAATGCCCCATTTGGCTACTCGTCCTGTTGCGTCCGCATTGTTGATGATATCCCCTAGTGGTGCTTTACATAGCACTGTTATGGAATGTCCTTGGAAATAATGACGGAGTTTTCTAGATGCAAAAAACATGCCATATGCCAGCTTTTGATAATGTGGATACCTTTGTTTTGACTCGGAGAATACTTCTCTTATGTAATACACTGGGTATTGATCTGGTATGCTTTGCTCATCCTTCCGTCTTTCCACAACTATCACTGCACTAATAACCCTGTTTGTCGCTGTAAGATACAGTAACATGGGTTCTTCGTCTTTTGGTGATGCCAAAATCGGAGCTTTCATCAAGGTTTCTTTTAACTGGGTTAATGCTTTGTACGCCTTTTCTGTCCATTCAAATTTGTCGGATTTCTTCAACAAATTGTATAATGCCAGAGTTTTGTCTCCTAGCCGGCTTATAAACCTGCTAACTGCAGCTGCAGATCCATTAATATTTGGACATCTTTTAAGCACGTAGGCTTCAAGATGTTCAAGGTTGGCTTGACCTTTTTCGGGTTTACTTCTATTCCTCTGTGAGAAACGATAAAACCCAGAAGTTTACCTGAGGGAACCCCGAATACGCACTTTAATGGATTCAACTTCATTTTATAAGTGCGCAAATTTTCGAAAGTTTCTCGTAGATCTTCAAGGAGTCTATCCTTCTCCTTGGAAACGACGGCAATATCGTCCACCTAAACGTGTACGTTTTTGCCAACCTGACTATGCAAACAACGTTGCATGCAACGCTGGTATTTTGCGTCTGCGTTCTTCAAGCCAAAAGGCATGGTTATGTAATAGTACGTTCCATAGGGTGTTATGAAAGAGGTTTTGATTTGAACTTCTTCTTTCATGCGTATTTCATGGTACCCGGAATAAGCCAGCAGTGGCATCTATTATTTGATCGATCCGTGGTAACGTGAACCTATCTTTCGGACACAATTTGTTCAATCCAGTGTAATCTATACACATCCTAAGAATAGTACTATCCTTCTTCGGGACTAATACTAGGTTCGCAGACCAATCAGTATGTATAACTTCCCGGATAAAGTCAGCTGCAAAAGGCCGGATAATTTCCTTGCCAATAGCCTTCCGTCTTCTTCCGTCAAATCGACGGAGACCTTGCTTGACGGGTTTTGATCCTGGAATCACTTTGAGTTGATGCTCATCAAGTTCCCTAGGTACTCCCGGCATGTCCACAGGACACCAGGCAGAAATATCCCAGTTCTCACGGAGGAACTTGACGAGCGCGCTTTCCTATTTGTCGGTCATCCCGGTTCCCACTACGACAAACTTTGTCAGATCTTTGGGATCTACGATAACCTGTCTTGTATTCTCTGATGCTTTGAAGCTATCTGACGGCTTCCGGCTTTTTTCCTGCCAGCATTTCTATCGGCGATACTTCCTTTGCCAGATCTTTCGATTCCTCCTTTGCTATCACTTGTTCGGTGCAAAGGGCGTTTCCTTTTTCCAGCTCGTTTGCCAATTTGAAGTCTCCCGATATGGTGATTACTCCTCCTTTTGGCCCTGCCATCTTCAGCTTGTTATAAATATAACATGATCTTGCCATGAATTTGGCGAAAGATGGACATCCGAGTATTGCATGGTATACACTTTCGAACGGCACCACCTCGAACGAGATTTTTTCCTGTCGGAAGTGCTCTCTCTCTCTGAAGGTTACGTCTAGGGAAATTTCTCCTAGGGAGTGTGCTTGTCTGTCAGGAACAATGTCATGGAAACGTATGTTGATGTGATTGAGCTGGATCTCGGAGATTCGCTGATGCTTCAATGTATCCATGTACATAATGTTGATACTAGATCCTCCATCCATCATCACTCTTTTCATCCTAGTGTTTTGAACAACCGGGCTTACGATTAGAGCTTGTGTGCCGGGTTCAGGGATATTTCCGGGATGATCGGACTGATCCCAGGTGATTGGCGTATTTGAATACTTCAAGAATTTGGGAGTTGGTGGAACAACCACATTTATTTCTCGAAGTGTTCGCTTCGCCTGTTTTGCTGAGGGAGTTACCAGGAAAGTTAAATTGCACTCTCCATCGACTCTCGGGAATTTTGGCTCGCCTTGTTCCTGGATTTTTTCATCAGTGTCCGATTCACTGTCTTCTTTTTCAGCTTCTGACTTTTGCTTGGAGAATTTCCACTTGGAGTTCTTCCCCTTGTTCCCGGATCCTGCAATGCCTTTCATGTGCTTATTAAGCCGGCATTGCGCATTGGTATGGGTAGGTTTCCCAAATTGCGAATGGTGGACACAGTTTTCCGACTTAATCTTTTCCCACTCTTCCTTTGAGTAGGAGATAGGTTATGTGTTTTTTCCTTTCCATTTGCTGCCATTATTTTTCCAAAGGCTATGTTAACTTCTTTGGCTTTGGTTGTGCTTCTGGAGTAGCTTTTTTCTCAGAACGAGGCGTCTTTTTGGCCTGAGCTGGAGTAGCTTTTTTCTCAGAACGAGGCATCTTTTTGGCCTGAGCCAAAGCATCAATATTTCCACCTCTCGCTCTGATGTCGTCTTCAGGCGTTGCGTGCTCATTGGCGGTGGTAAGAATAGATCCGAGATCTTTGTGCTCCTTTGAACCAACCATGAACGGTACACGGCCAGGTTTTAAACCATTGATGAAAGCATGCATTGCTTATACATCACTTACTCCAGAACAGTTGTTTTTCATTGTTGTCCATCTTGAAATAAAGTTGACATACGAATCGTCTTCAAACTTGACGCAACGGTTTAGCTGGTTGATGCTCTTAGGGCGTTTGTATGTTCCCCAAAAGTGCTGAGTGAATACTCTAGCCATATCATCCCAGCTATCCACGGTTCTTGACGGAAGCCCGTTGATCCAATCCCTGGCTCGATCTAGCAACATTAGGGGGAGGAATTTCACCGCCTCTAGATCTGTCTCTTTGTTAATCTAAACGGCAATATAGTAACATGAAAGCCAGGTATCCAGGTTTGTACTGTCGGTATACTTTTGGTAAGTTGGACCAACTTTGGCAAAGCCAGAATGTAGAGTTATTCTTTGAATCCTGTCAGTGAAACACTTAGATCCAAAGTATAGATCATCTATTTCCGCCTTGTCAGTGTGAATAGAATATCTGCCGGCTGAATTGGACAGAGGGGCATCTGCTCCTCTCTGGGCCATTGTTGCGCGAGTGCGCTTTTCCAGGATTATCCCTATTTCGTCCGTTGTCGTGTCCTTTGGAATAAGGTGGAGTTCTACTCCTTGGCCTTTCTTTGTTCCTAGGAGGAGTACGGGATCTCTCACGTCTATGAGGAGTGTTGTATCTTCCGGCTTTTTCAGCTGGGCGTCTCGGAGGCGGCTTTGCTTTTCCGTCTTTCCGGTTTTGTTCTTCCCGATCACGGGGATTATTTCCGCCTTTCAGCAGATGGGATCCTGTCCTGTACGCTACATCCTTGTGATATGGGATTTTCTTGTCCTTTCTCGTATCTCTCTTCTTCTGCTTAGAATTGCCTGAATCTCCAGGTTCGCCAGGTCTAGGTGCTCCAGCGGCGCATGTGGCAGTTTTGCATAGGGACGAGTCATCGTGCAACTTCCCTGATCTTGCCTGTCCTCGCTGTTGCTGTTGCTGTTGCAATGTCTTTACTAAGAAAGCATACACCCCTTGAAGCTTTTCGTCATTGGAGTACAGATCATTGTTAAGGATGGAGAACGCGGCCTCCGCGTTTTTCGGCTGCAGTTTTGTATATGCGTTCGCCCTTGGCGTCAGTGCTGTTTACTTGTCATTGCCAAGAAGTGTTTTGGAACCGTTCTTTTGGTGGCAGCGCATCCGCCTTTGCGATTCTGGGTAACCGTGTAGGTTTTATGCCAGATCTATTTCTTCTTTCGTACTCCTCTATTTCTTCCTGCTGCAATTTAATGCTTGCCTGGGTTTTTAAGAGGTTTTCACGAGTTCTGAATAGATGTTGTTGCTGCCGCTGTAGAGCTTGTCTCCTGGCTTCCAACACTTCAGGGGTTCGTCACGTCCCATTGGGGTTTGAATTAACTCGAGTTCATCTTGTTCCGACATTAGCGGGATAGGGATTTCCTTCTTTTTCTTCTCCGCAGGCCTGAATCCGCTTCCTCCTCCTACTTTCAGGTTACGGTTAGCAATATCTGCCAATTTCTTCTTCTGGAGTTTACACTGGAGTTTCTTGGCAGTCTTCTTTTTCTTCTTGGAAGGAGGTTTTTTACCAGGTCCATCATCTGTCAATTCCTTGACAACGGGGTAAATTGTACTGGTTTCACCATCCTCTCTTTCCTTATCTGGCAGAGGTGTTTTGGGGTCTTCCTCATCTCCGGCATTTGTGTTTTCAGCCGGTTTTGCCATCAGTACTTCATGGAAGCCCCCGGCATATATCTGACCTTTCTTTTGAAATCGTCTTCATATTCATCCTCGGAATCTAAGTCCTCAGATCCGGGTTCCGACTCCAATCTTGACTCAAGAGCAGCTAACACAGAGTCGGCTTCCGAGTTCATCGTCTCATTGACGGGTGTCGGATCTTCCACTTCAATTGTGGGATTGTTTTCATCTGCTTCCTCCACGGGATTGCTTTCATCCGTGTTTTTAGCAACCTCGGACTGCACCATGCCAATAAAGTGAGATCTGATTGCGGGCATCTCCGAGGAGGTAGCAATTTCAGCGGGGTATTGACGATCTGAGCAAAATCCGACATCATAGTTTTCTTCAACTGGGTATGGTGCGGGTGGGATAAATTTACTTCCACCACAGAATCCCATTGCCTCTGCAGTTAATCCGATAAATATGTTTGCAGATCCAATTGGTAAAACACATGAACTTACCATATGATTCTGTGCTAGCATGTACGGTCCATTGTCGAGGAAGCGCCCGACTTCATTGTCGAATTCCAAGCTTCCGACAGTTATGGTACTACCGATTCCGCCGAGTATCCCCGATCGAAACATAACGCCTGACGTCGCTGCCCCACGGTGGGCACCGAGACATCGTAGTTGAGTTCATAAACGGGGGTGCCATGAGACTACTGGTAGAGACGTGGGGGGACGTGGTAGTACGACAACCAGGAACACCAAATTTACCCAGGTTCGGTACGACGCAACTAGGCGACGTTCCTACTCCTGCAATCTCACTAAATCAGGGCTGAAGCCTGAAGTATACAAAGTACAATGTGAGTAGGGTTTCGCTAACTCGACGAGGATCAACTTCTCGGCGAGTTGGCTTCTAGCTAATTGTCCGTATCTGTCTTCTCTCCCGTCCGGCTTTATATAGATAGCCGGGTTAGGGCTTACAGAAAGGAAACCTAGAAGACTACGGAAAGTATCTAACTTGGAAAGTAAGGAATCCGTTTTCTACTCCAAGCCGCACCACTTTGGGCCGTGGTCCGGGCTCTTCTAGAATCCGGCTTCTGCGCGTCAGCTTACTGGGCCGCCTAATGGACTGTGATCCATTACCAACAGGCCACCCTGGTAATCCGGCTCTTTAGGACAATGCCGGATATACCCTATTCGGTATATATCCGAAAATGGTGGTGTACGTCGCCGCCTCTGTAACTTCAAGCTGCAGTATTGCCTCCGCCCACATCCCCCTAGGGTGCCCTCCTGTCCATCTCCGCCCACCTTGCCATCTACGGAGGCAGACAACGATCGGTGGTGGGATCAATTGTACAGGCTATAGCTGTCTGCCTTCGCCTCACGGCCGTTGCAGTTCTTCACCCAGATGCTCACCGCCCGAGGGATCAACTTGGCTGGAGAGGAGTCATATGCGGGGAGAAGACGAGTGATCCGTATGCGACTGCATCCTACAGCTACCGTCCACACTTCTAGGACCGCTTGCCGGGCAGTTCATCCTCTGTCAGAGGGGTAAGAGGTTCCAGTGAGTAATCTTCCTACTTCCAAAAGAAAATGCACTTTCATTTGACGACCTCTTTATTTTGCAGGTAAAACATTGGTGTGGTTTTCAGATTTCGTTGAGAAACTTCCATAAATTTGCAGATAAAAGACTGAAATTGTAGCAGCTGGATTGGTTAGTCTTCTCTAATTTGCATACATATTTGCTCTTTTTTAAGGTTTCAATTTGATTCAAAAAAATTGATAGTGAGTTTGATCCTCTGATTATTTGGGTGCACACAATAGATTAGTAAATTAACCTTACTTTCCTTGGCAGACTTGCAATCTCTTTTTATTTTACCAAAAGGATTTCTTAATTAGAACGTATATTCTTAGTTTAGGATTCACTTGAGCCATTTAAGGTCAACGAAGCTTCTCTAATCTTCATACATATTTGCTCCTTTTCAGGTTTTCAATTTGATTCAAATTTGTTGATCTAGGTTGAATTTGATCCTCTGATTATGATTTGAGTGGGCACACAATAGATCAGCAAATTCACCTTACTTTCCTTGGCAGACTAGCAAACTCTTCTTATTTTACCAAAAGGATTTCTTATTAGAACATATATTCTTAGTTCACGATTCAGTTGAGACATTTAGGGTCAAGGACGGTACATTTTTTCAATACAATGTCCGGGAGAGAGAGTATACGTTCTAATTAAGAGATCACCTGTAGGAAGCTGCAATTTTTCAGCTCGCACATTTAGGGACGTGAAATGTCTATGGGAGAATGTGTGCTTTTCTCCAAGGATTAACATCCTATTTGTTACAATATATGTAATCGGAATTTGGAGCTCTTTATGGACGTAAGAGAACTTGATGTATTCTTCTCTTTTTTTACGGTTGTACTATCTGTAGACTTATAACTCACATCAATATCTCAGCCCGATGTGTGAGCTGATATGTGAGGTTCAATCACTATACCTTAGCATACAAATGCAAACTTGCACACTTCTGACATGGATGCGCAGAAGTTTACTAATTAGAGGAAATCTACTTTTAACTTGGATGCAATTGGATAGCCATGGATCTGGCAGTCCAAGTTAACTTTGTTATATACAAGCTCTCCAATAATAAGTGTGTTCACAATAGTTCCGTGGGGTGTGGAAGAGAATATTTTATACTAATTCTTAATTACTTCCGGAACACATTCTACTATACATTTTCTTATTTACCGGGCATGAGTTCTATTTTCAAGGGCATGAATGAGATATGCGATTTTTACACATATAAGAGGGTTCACTAGAGAGTGAGGCTTCTTCTTGATTACATGACCAGTTCCAGTGTCTTTTTTACTTATTATTTATGTAAAATTAATCAGCCCCGGGGAGGAGTTAGGAGCAGGAACAGGGAGAAGCGAGAACCACTTAAATCTTCGTACTGATCCGATTTGCAGTAAGTAGTCAAAATCTCCTCTCTTTTGGTGACAGAGACTATGTAGAAAGCTCTATCTATTATTTATCCACTGAGAAGAGCCAAGTACTTTACAATCCAGCACTGTAAAGGGTAGAGGATATAAACATCGGAGCTGGATAAACCTCCTTGCAAATGTTGTCTTGATGGTATAGCTCACTGTCATTGCTTGATGAAAGAAATTGAAAATTATATTTGTAGTAATATGTTTCCTATCTTCCATTCGTCTTTTTCTCAAACATTTTAGCTTATCTCTATATTCATGGGAAGAAAGTGGCGAGAGGACTGGTTGCTTTTCTGCTTGCCTTGCAGTGTCCAGGATGCTCAGCACATGGAAAAACTCTTTGCGTCCATGTACAAGTACTTCTAAGTATGAGTCCAGCAGGTCTGTCATATTATTTGGATGTACCTAGCTATATTTTCTTCGTTGTTGGATTATTGGGTGGTGGACATCGCAACAGTAGAAACTCTTTATAGTCCTGCTTGCGAGTTCAGATAGACAATCTAAATCAGGAAACAAAATTCTTGATGGTTACTTGTCCATGCAAGCACATAGATTTCAATACGAATCGACATGCCGAGGTTTGTGGATATCTTATACTTTGAATATTCTGACCCTGCTCCCTTCGACATTCCTGCTACATCACTAGATTTATTAGAAATATTTTATGCATGGTTTGAATTTCCATTAAGTTGTTCTAAACATCTATTACAACAGAGTAGAGGTTGATGTCAAAGAAGTTTGGCGCTAGGTTTTTTTTGTTTCCTTCCGAATAACTTAGAGGTCAAAATTGAGATGACTGCACTATTTGCTTACCATGATTAAAAATGAATGTCATACGATAAAAAAAAAGCATCATGTGTTTCTGGTGTTGATAGTGATAACGGTCCATGATGTCCATGATGTATATATTCTATTTCTTTATCGACACTTATTTGGGTCACTGGCTGACATAACTTATTGTGATAGGTAAATACAGGGTGTGAGACCCTCCCAAGTTCAATTATTGGAAATCTTGCAATCTTAGTATTAGCAATACCAAGATATGTATAATCATAATGTGGCATGAATATAATAAGTTACTGCATTCACGGTCAGTAAATAAAATAACCAATTTGTAGCTACTGGAATCTGAAGTAACTCAGCTAGAAAGCACTACTCATCATTGCTTTTTAAATTGAACTTACCTATGTTTGTCACACAACGTTACAGTGATGGATAAGATGGACTAGGTGGCCATTCATTTTGCGCTAAATTATGGCGCGATCGTGCCTTCAGTATATTTGCATAGTCCACCAGTCTAATACAGGGCAACCATCTTGACGACGCCCCATTCTATGCATTAGTTGATTCTTGTGTACCAAGTTTATATTGTATTTACATTTTTTATGGATGCTGATCACATGATCGATATACCTTTTCAGATTTAGTCTTCTATACTAATGCAATCCATATTGATCAGAAGTGTGATAATCATGGATCCTACGACACACCCTACTGTGAACACCAGCATATTTCCTGGTGTCGAAGATGGTTATAATCTTGCAATTTCATATTTCCTTGGTGTTGATATGTCATAGTATCCACCAACAGAGGTTCATGCTGACATGGCCCTTAATGATTCAGAGGTGAGGTTTCCTGGTAGTTGTAGTCATTCGTCACGGAGGAGTATATATTATGACTGAATTTCGCTGTGTCATTGTTGTATCACATTTCTTTCAAAGTAATAGATACATGTTTTTTCCTTCTTGCAGGTCATCACTATCAGGAATGGTCCAATTGTGGTCTCTCACTAATATTGATAATTCATACTTCCCTACTCAAGTGTTTGTACAGGTGTTATGCTTAATATGACCATTGTTTTCCAGGTTGTCTATCTAATGTGTTTCAGTTTTCGTCTCACACAAACCAAGATTTGTGTAGAACGCTTTTACGTGTTAATTTACGAAACCAAAAGTCATCACATTTTACTTTTCTAGAGGCTATGTTTACAGGATTAAAGTGGAACCTACTCTTGTTTGAGCAATAAAAAACCTACTTTTGACTTTCGTGCCATTTTTCATGCAGTGTCTAAGATGGTCGCTTTTGGAGAAGTGGCATGCCATGGTATATTATCAGATCGATTAGTCTCATTTTTCATAAATAAAAAGGTTGAGACTTTACAGATTGTAGTATGGGTAACATAATTTCTAGTGTTAATCCCTTCATCCTGGCTTAATCCAATGTTCATGCACATAACATACTTTAACTTTTTCTTGTAGAAATTTTGGTATGTTCTCACTTAATAATGAACGCACGTGAGATGAATTTGATACCCTTGATTTCATTATTCGAAGCCAAATATTTTTAAGAAAGGAATTTCTATTTTCAGACCTTTTATACTGTTACAAATTAGATATTTTGCTTTCTTTGTTAGTCAAATTAGCTTGTAGTTCCCTTTATACTATGTTACTATGTGAGCATAGCCGTTTGGTTAATTTATGAGACTGAAATGCCCGAATACACTTTTATTGTCAAGCTTTCAAGATTATATCTTCCCATTGCTCTAATTATCGGTTTGAGCAAACTTTTATCTTAATCCCAATATAAATTTTCATTTGAAGAAGATAGTAAAAAGAACAGTAGAAACACGAAGGAACACTCTAAGAGAGATATAAATGAAAATGGTTGATCAGGCTACTCCTGCTTCAAGGAAGCGTCCAATACGACATTCGTGCTTAGAGAGTAGAATAGCGTCTTATTTATATTTTAATTTTGCTTCAATGCTAGCAATTTATCACAATTGGAACTCTTAAATGTTCATCCATGCAATTTAGCACAATTGGAACTCTGAAATGTTCATCCATGCAATTTAGCACTATTGGAACTCGAAATGTTCATCCATGTAATTTAGCACTATTGGAAAATCATAAATACCAAGTCTTAGGAGCTAATCAGCAAAATACATCTTTTTCTTTGCCCTAAGGATTTCTTTTGAGGTAACCACTTTGTACATCATGCTTAGTTTCACCTGAAAATGTTATTATGATGGTGTGGCTTTGTAAAGAGAATGCCTAGATTTATATGCAAGGAACAAGCTTAAGAAATCTAAAACAACTCTTCGTAGGGGAAACGTAACCATGCAATTCATGTGTTCTTTTTTGTACTTCCATTTCTACTTATATGCTATCTTCTGGCACATTTTTATGTCGTACATATTTTAGGTAGAACATGTCAAAACTGAAAGTTGATAATACTTATATTGTAAAGTTTTACTATTATTTTCAAGATGTCAAGTACTACCTCACCATGGAGTACCTTTCTTGTGGAGACATGATTAGTTTGCTTATGCGGACGGGCACTGATAGAAGATAAAGCCAAATTCAACATTGCAAAAACTGTACCAGCAATAGAGCCCATTCACATACAGAGTGATATTCACCACTAACTGTTCTCTTGCTCTTCTAATAATTTTTTTTGTTCAGTGATCCAACATGTATCTTTGTGTTCATTTTGTCGGGGATATCTAGCCAGACAATCTATCGTTACATATTAGCGGTCACGCAAAAGTTTGTACCTATGTATCTTTTATAGCTACTGTTGCCTTCAGCTCATTTGTGTATTAGTTCTTAAAGACATTCAGGCTACAAACCAAGATTATGGTCTTTCTGCGCTCTGTTCTATGGTTTCCTATCATTATCTCTGGATGAAATCATAATATTAGGACATTGTGCACATTTTAATATGGGTTGATGCAACAATATGAATTCATATCGTTAGTGCACTCTGAGCGTGTGCGATGGGTGTGGCAGCTCATTTTGTAATTTCCGAATTTGAGACATTGTGCAGCTACCCTTATAGATTTGGCTTTGTTAGATATAGTCCTTGTACGTATAGGATAGGAGTCTGTATCCTATACGTACCCCTCTGTATCCTATCGCTATTATTAACACGCAACCGGTCAACCCATGAGGCACTGATCGTTTCCCTCTTTCCCGTACGATTAACATGGTATCAGAGCCTCCTTCCTCTCTCTCTAGCTGCCGCGCCGCCGGGGAACCTCTGTCCCGTCGCCGCCGCCAGGAACCACGATCCTCACGGTCGTTCGCGCCGCCGGGGAACCTCTGTCCCGTCGCCGCCTTCAGGAACCACGATCCTCACGGTCGTTCGCACCGTCGGGGAACCTCTGTCCCGTCGCCGCTTTCAGGAACCAAGAATCCTCACGATCGGTCGCTGGTGATCCCTCTCCGATCGCTATCGATCCCTTCCCTCCCTACCCACAAAACAATTCCTCTACAGAATTTTAGCGAGAACCGCAACACCAAACCCTAGATCACACCAACGCCAAACAACCCTTCCGTCTCCAATGGCCTCTTCATCCTCTTCCTCTGTCCTTGGTGCTCCCCCTGCCACCAAGCTCACTAGAGAAAATTATCTCTCTCGGAAAGCTCAGGTCCTGCCGGCTCTTCGAGGTGCTCGGGTGATGAACCTTCTTGCGGGTACCGAAGTTGCCCCTCCCGAATCCTTGGAGTCCACCGATGAAAATCAGAAGAAAGTGTCTGTTCCTAATCCCGCGTTTGATGCGTGGGTTCTCATAGATCAACAAGTTGTTAGCTATCTTGTCAACTCTCTTTCCGAGGATATTCTTGCGCACACGTATGGCCTTGAGCACGCAGCTGAGATTTGGGAAGTCATCAACAATATCTTCTCTACACAATCCAAGGCCCGAGTCTCTTCATTACGTGGTGCGCTAACCAACACAAAAAAGCTAGACATGACAGCCCAACAGTTTATTTCCAAGATGAAAGGCTTTGCTTCTGAACTCGCCGCCGCGGGAAAACGTGTTGATGATGATGAGCTCAAGGACTACATCCTCAATGGTCTCGATGGTACTTTTAATCCGCTGGTTGCTTCTATCAATGCGGTTCCTTCTACTACTCTCAATGACTTATGCTCTCAATTGATGTCATATGAGTATCGTGAGACTATGCTAGCTGCTTCTGGTCAGGGTACTGGCTCTTTTACGTCATCGGTTAATGCTGCTCCTCGTTGCCCCCCTACTTCCTATGGTACACCTCAACCTAAACCCCCTATTTTGCCAACTCCACAAGCTTACACGCCACCACCACCTACCTATCCTACACCTCCACCGCAGCCCTACACCATGCCTCCCCATCCATATAACCCACCTCATTACCAAGCATACAACCCCCCCACCACCATACTATCCTATCCCACACATGCCTTCCTATCCGCCCCATCCCATGCCATACTATCAGCCACCACCTCCCACTCCATACTATCCTCCTTCCCGCCCCACCCAACAAGCATATCAACCACGTCCCTCTCCCCCACGTCCTACTCAGCAGGGCAAACAGGATCTAGGACGCCGTCCCAAAGGAGGTCGTGGAAAACATGATCGGGTTGCTACTCCTTGGCAGGAGGGAGTGTTTTGTCAGATTTGTAAAAAGGAGGGGCATGCAGCTGGTGATTGTTGGTGGCGTTATGGTGATGACAAAGATGATGATGATGTGCCAAATGAAAACAAGGGAGCTTATGGAGTTGACACAAATTGGTATGTAGACACTGGTGCCACAAATCATGTTACTGGACAGCTCAACAAACTACAGGTTCATGACACTTATCAGGGGCGTGATCAAGTTCACAATGCTAGTGGACAAGGTATGGACATTGCACACATTGGTCACTCAGTTTTGCACACCCCGCATAGCTCTATTCAACTTCGCAATATTTTGCATGTTCCTACCTCTTCCATGAATTTACTTTCTGCTCATAAAATTTCCTTGGACAACAATGCATTTATTGAGATTCACCCTCTCTTTTTCTTAATAAAGGATCAGGCAACGCAGCAAATCATGTTTAGAGGTCCATGTCATGGTGGCTTGTATCCCCTCGTTCCAGTGTCAACGGGGTCTTCCAAGCATGCACTCGTCACCATCAAGCCTTCATCATCCACGTGGCATCGTCGACTAGGACATCCATCCTCTTTTATTGTTCAGCAAATTCTTAGGAAAAATAATCTCCCTTATACTCCTGAAATAAATCCTTACATATGTGATCCATGCCAACTAGCAAAGAGTCATCAGCTACCCTATGGTCTCTCCACTAGTGTCTCCACTCTTCCTTTGGAACAAGTGTTCTCTGATGTATGAGGACCTGCTTCTCCTTCTGCTAGCAAACATGTCTATTATGTAAGCTTTATTGATGATTTTAGTAAGTTTACATGGATTTATTTGCTCAAGAAACGTTCTGATGTGTGTCAAGTGTTTCTCAATTTTCAGCAATATGTTGAAAGAAAATTTGATCGTAAAATCATTACCATGCAAACTGATTGGGGTGGTGAATATGAGAAACTTCATGGCTTCTTTCAAAAGGTTGGAATCACACATCATGTTTCTTGTCCTCATGCTCATCAACAGAATGGATCTGCTGAACGCAAGCATCGACACATTGTTGAAGTTGGGCTTGCTCTTTTAGCTAATGCCTCCATGCCACTTAAATATTGGGATGATGCGTTTCTTACGGCCACGTTTCTCATCAATTTGCTTCCATCTAAAGTTCTCAACTTTGATACTCCTACACACAAACTTCTTGGTGTTGTTCCAAATTATGACTCTCTTCGAGTTTTTGGTTGTGCTTGTTGGCCCAATTTACGTCCCTACAATAAGCATAAACTATCTTTTCGTTCCAAACAATGTGTGTTTCTTGGGTATAGTCCTCTTCACAAAGGTGTTAAATGTCTAGATGTCACCACAGGCCGTGTCTATATTTCTCGTGATGTGGTGTTTGATGAGAATATTTTCCCTTTTGCTTCTCTTCACCCAAATGCTGGTCGTCGTCTTCGAGAAGAAATTCTCTTGCTTCCCACTGAAACACCGCCCTTGGCATCTACTAATAGGGGTGTGCATACTAACGACCAATATGTGCATGTTGTTCCAAATGTTACACCTTTGCAGGATACAGAACACAGTGCAAATCTGGAGGAAAATAGTGCAGCGGGTAGTCAAAATGAGCATCAAAGTACTACTTCCGCGTCTGGACAAAGAGCTGATGAAAACCAAGCAGATTCTGTCGAATCTGCGTTGGATCCGCCGTTGTCAGCATCTTACGCGGAAGACCATGCCCAGTCGCAGCAGATTCCTGCGCACCAACCCGAAACTGCCACCTCACCTGCTGTGGACTCATCTGCATGTAGCCACATGCATGTGCCGGGGTCCCCGTCGTGTGACAGTGCACAGTCGCCGCTGCCCTCGTCGACTACGCGTGCGCGCACGCCCTCCCCGACAAGGTTGTCGGCTACAGCACCATCCGCCTCACCCGGATCGCCAAGTGTCGCCTCCAGCAGCCCTGGCGCGGGCAGCACCTCTGCCGAGGAAACGGACAGCGCGGGAATGGACAACAACCGGGATTTTGTCCAGGATTCTGCACCGGGGACACATGTGACGCCAGGATCTTCTGTGGCTACACCAGAAACTCCCCCAGCAGTGCAAACACGTCTACAAAAAGGCATTCGGAACCCGAGAAAATATACAGATGGTATGGTCCCTTACAAAAGGAATTTTTCCTTGTTTACATCCACGGGAGAACCCCAAAATTTAAAGGAAGCTCTCATGGACAACAATTGGAAGAATGCAATGCAAGATGAATATGATGCGCTTCTTGCTAATAACACTTGGCATCTCGTACCCCCTAGTAAAAACAAAAATATCATTGACTGCAAATGGGTTTATAGAGTCAAGAAACATGCAGATGGTTCTATTGAAAGGTACAAGGCTTACTAACACATCACTGTTTTTATTTGCCAAGTCAGGTATCACCATGTTTCTATTGATTTATGTTGATGACATTATTGTTACAAGTTCTTCAGATACAGCAATCTCAGCTCTTCTTCAAAGTTTGAGCAATGACTTTGCACTAAAAGATCTTGGTGACCTTCATTTTTTCTTGGGTCTTGAGGTGCACAAACAAGGAGATGGCCTGTTATTAAATCAAGAGAAATATGTCAATGATCTCTTAGCACGTGTTGGTATGACAGATTGCTCTTCATGTCCTACTCCCCTCTCCAGTACTAAATCTTTGTCACTTCACACTGGTTCACCTCTTGGACCTGAGGATATTGTGAGCTACAGGAGTGTTGTTGGTGCTCTTCAGTATTTGACTTTAACTAGACCAGATCTGTCGTTTTCTGTTAATAAGGTCTGTCAGTTTCTTCATGCACCTACTACTCATCACTGGACTGCAGTTAAAAGGATTTTAAGATACATCAATGGCACTCGTACAGTTGGATTGACTTGTCAGAAATCTACTTCTACACTTCTTAGTGCTTTTTCAGATGCTGATTGGGCAGGTGATTTGGATGATAGAAGGTCGACTGGAGGTTTTGCTATTTTCTTTGGACCTAATCTGGTTTCTTGGAGTGCTAGAAAACAAACTACGGTATCAAGATCGAGTACTGAAGCTGAGTATAAAGCATTAGCAAATGCAACTGCAGAACTGATATGGGTTGAGGCTCTTGTTCGTGAACTTGGTGTTTCATTGCAAGAGAAGCCTTGTTTATGGTGTGACAATCTTGGAGCTACTTTCCTGTCTGCAAATCCGGTGTTTTATGCTCGGACTAAACACATTGAGATTGACTTCTACTTCGTGCGTGAACGAGTTGCAAATAAACAACTTGTGGTTAGGTTTATTTCTAGTAAGGACCAAATAGCTGATGGATTTACCAAAACTTTATGTAATAAGAAACTAGAAGAATTCCGCCGTAATCTAAACCTTTGCAAGGTTTAGATTAAGGGGGGGTGTTAGATATAGTCCTTGTACATATAGGATAGGAGTCTGTATCCTATACGTACCCCTCTGTATCCTATCGCTATTATTAACACGCAACCGGTCAACCCATGAGGCACTGATCGTTTCCCTCTTTCCCGTACGATTAACAGGCTTGACCTTTAGCGTGTATCTATTAGAATCTGTGTGATATACTAAAGCACCAAAATGTGAGCTGTATAGAATCTGTGTGGCCGACCACTGTAAATGTTCTCTTGTTGGTTCCTTAACTGTTTCTAGGTGTTGTGCTTCTATCCCCTACGATAGTTATGTACATTTATAACTTCTGGTTCTCTATCTTGACTACTTTAGTGCATGCCTCCTAGGTTACGATATGTTTTACCATTTGCAACTTGCATTAATCTTTATGCCATTCATGCCATTGATATATAATTATTGCAGAATATCTGAAGCGTCACATGAATTTTTGCAGAGATGTAGTTTCCTTCACTATTTACGGTATGTTCTGTGTCAGTCAAATGCAACCACTGAGTTACTGAATTATTTTGTGTCATGTATGTGCTAAAACTTCATAGTGACCAAATTACTGCCAACTGGGAGACATTTTTGTTCCTCTGCATTCTATGTTATATGTATAGTTAGCTTAAACTACATTTTTCTTTAAGAAAATTGCTACCTTCCACCCTTGTTGTCATGTTGTGCAGGCGAGATGAATATGGGAAGACAAGAAAAAATACGTGCCTTTTTATAGGAGAAGGAAAACATCAAGACATGGGAAAATATGCAGGAAAATATTATTTTCCCCACTCATTTTTGTCTGATCTTTAATAATTGCCGTGTGAATGTCCTTTTACTGATTTCCTGCAACTCGGTATTTGTAAGTTCTCTATTTTTTCATATATAAAATATATATATATATGCAGCTTTGTGACCTTCAAAATAGTTTTAAAAACATACTAAGTCTGGATTGTCTACTTGCCTTGAATAGATGAACTTATGGTAAAGATTAAAGAAGAAAAAGAAACACATATCAGGCGTGCTACTGAGGAGCAGTCCGGTCGTAACTCAGACATCGAAGCCGCATGAGCCATCTACACTGTGTATCAGGAGTAAGGTGATCGAATCCTCAACTAGAAAGATTCATGTCGTACGGATAATGGCAAAAACAAGCCTTCCACAGCGAGGTCTGAAGAACGACTACGACCAGTGTTGATGGCTCTGCAAGTACAAAGAATCAAGATGGTTGTGCCAGCATTGTGTTCTACTATGTTTTTAGGCTTCAATTACTATATGTGCTTGAACTCGAGGAAATCCGAGAATTGCCAAGGTTCATTTCTTTTCCCGGAGGGTTGATTCCTTTATGTTCGATGTTGTGTAATAAAATTTGCGACAAGATTTGAACTTACCGGCTTATCGGCATGTTAATGTACTAATACATGTATTACATACACCACTTGCATCTACACATTTTCTGAGTAGAGGAATTCTCAATGAAAGCGATTCTGAAGAAGGCCATATTTTCTTCTCCAACTCACGGCCATATTGCGAGGAATTTTTGACAAAAAAGACCACACACAAAAGTGCAATGTCAAAAAAGACCACCTCCTGAAAAATTGTCAAAAAGACCACCTCCCCGTGGCGGCAGGACTCGCCAGGCGACACGTGTGGCCTGCCGCCTGCAGCGGAGGCGGCATGTTCAGTCGAAGGGATTAACGATCAGTGGTGGGACTTGCCGCCTTGGACGATGGCGGCAAGATGCTGCGTGTGCTGCTGCTGCATGCTGCATGTGATGGATGGCCCGTTAGGTTATGCTGCTTGTGCTTAAAAAAAATTCTAACCGGATCTCTATCTAGCTAGCTAGCAGATTACATCTTCAATCCGGACATGCCGCCACCAAGCCAGGCGGCGCTCCCTTTCCCCGTCAGCGCAGCAGGCCACACATATCGCCTGGCGAGTCCTGCCGCCACGGAAAGGTAGTCCTTTTTGACAAAAAAAATTAAAGGTGGTCTTTTTTGGTATTACACTTTCGAAGTTGGTCTTTTTTGTCAAATATTCTATTGCGGGAGGTAGCCCCACTCGGCCACTCCTGTGCCAACTGGGAGACATGGTGCGGTTGCGGGTGCAGGCACTCCTTCTACCGCGCCTATTTTGGCTAGTCAAAGACAAAAACAAGAAAAAATAATAGCAGCTTGAGTTACCACTACATCGTACCTAGAAAAAAAACAAGACACACGGGAGTGCACAGGGCATGCACATACCCAACTCGGCTCAAAAGGCTGACTGAGGTAAACGATGGAACCAACCGTGCTGCTCCTTCTCACGTACTCCCTCCGTTCCATATTAGATGGCTTCGGAATAGATGTATCTAGAACTAAAATATGTCTAGATACATCCAATTCAAAGTTATCTAATATGAAACGGAGGGAGTACGTTCTTTTTTTTTCATGCTGTGTGGGGTCCACCCATCGTCTTCAACCTGGAATTCTTTTCCTGGAAGCGTACGAGTCTTCTCTATACCGAACTGGAGCAGACAAAATCTCCGGATTCGTTCCGTTTTCTTTGCCCTTAGGCCACGAAAAGCCCCGCATATATACTCTCGCCCCCGTGCCTCTCGATTCCACAAGTTTCCCGAAACCCTAGCCTCGAAACGAGCTTGAATTTCAAGATCGAAATCACAACACCGCTGCCACCATTGCTGCGAGCTTGGACCTCTCGCCGCGGACGAACGGAGCAAGGAGGAGAAGCGCTGGGGGGGAGGAGAAGGAGCGGGAGCACCGCCGCCGTCCGTTGCTGTCGTCTCCACGCCCGGAGGTCAACCGCAACGCCGTCTACCATCGTCGCCAAGCACCATAGCCGTACTGCTGCCATCCTTGTCAGGTACAACGAGCAGCCTGGCTAGTTTAGATCTTCACCGTTGGATCTCCATTAGACGTCTCATATTAGATCATAAAAACTAAAGAGGTACAACCAATAGGAGGACGCTGTGTGTCAAGTGACTGGTCAGTACAGTCAGCAAGTCGTGGTCAACCTTTTCCACCGTTGGATCTCCATTAGACGTCTCATATTAAAACTAAAGAGGTATAACCAATAGGAGGGCGATGTGTGTCAAGTGACTGGTCAGTACAGTCAGCAAGTCGTGGTCAACCT
Source organism: Alopecurus myosuroides (assembly GCA_028641055.1). Lineage (NCBI taxonomy): Eukaryota > Viridiplantae > Streptophyta > Magnoliopsida > Poales > Poaceae > Alopecurus > Alopecurus myosuroides. The sequence goes on from CM054060.1 coordinate 108,587,209, forward strand.
TTTCTAGTCAACTGCCCAGTCGGCAGTCAACCGGTCAAACCCCTTTTCAATCGAATTAAAATTGCAAAAAAACCACCAAACTTGTAAAATCCATATCTTTACTTCTGTAACTCCGATTTCGATGATATTGCACTTTTGGAAATCAGCACAACGTGTAGAATAATCTAGGCTATTCAAATTTTAATTTTTTATCATACACTCACACATTATTTGTAGATCTATGTTAATCACTATTTTGGCCATAACTATTAATATACAAATCCTTTTTAGGTGATCCAAATTATTATAGTTTTGTTTTGATGTCCTCTATCTAGTAGAAACAATGTAAAAATTATTTCTGCAACTTTGTAACACAAACTCTATTAATGTTCATATTAGCCTATATTAAAATCCTAATAATGTTAATAATTAAAATTTGATAATAAATTTGTTTTGCATGCATCATAACCATGTCATTAACATCAGAGAACATAATTATTTGAAATTATTGCTAGTTGCGAATTTTGTCCATTAATTTGATCATTGCATAACATGCATACATGTTTTTGTATTGTTATTTTGTTTTCTATGTTATGTTTGCTTTGTATGTTTATTTGTGGCTTGTTTTGCTTGTATTAGATCGTGAAGAGGATCAAGTCTACTCTTGTTGCTGTTATACCTGTTGTGATTGTTCAAGGCGAGTGACACCATCAAATCTCCCATATTTTTTCTATGCATTACTAGTGTTTTTGAGTAGTATGCATGATAGGGATTTTTAACTAAGTTATTATTGTGCTATGCAAAACCCCAAGTGGTGTGTATCCATCCTTTAGAGTTGTTATTTTGAAGCCTCGTTACTTAGTAGATGCTTAGCCTTTCTACAAAAAAAAATTTATTGATGTTGTAGAAAAATTCTAAGTATAAACTTCAATGAACCACCTGGGTGGGTTTGGTATTGCATGGTCTTCGAAAGTTGAGTGTCTCCTTAGGGCCTTTAATCGAGTTCACTTGAGGAATGACACCCATAAACAAGGGATAATTTACAATTTGCCACACTTTTCTCAAATCCTTTATAATTTGCCACACTGACCACCACCTGTCAGTGACAAATGTTGTGGCAAATTATAAAAGTGAAAAGAAAAGTGTGGCAAATAATAAAATCCCCCCATAAACAAAGAGATTTATAAGTCACTCTAAGTTTGGTAAACTTCAATGAACCACCTGGGTGGGTTTGGTATTGCATGGTTGTCGAAAGTTGAGTGTCTCCTTAGGGCCTTTAATCGATTTTCACTTGAGGAATGACACCCATAAACAGGGGATAATTTACAATTTGCCACACTTTTCTCAAATCCTTTGTAATTTGCCACATTGACCACCACCTATCAGTGACACATGTTGTGGCAAATTATAAAAGTGAAAAGAAAAGTGTGGCAAATAATAAAATCCCCCCATAAACAAAGAGATTTCTAAGTCACTCTAATTTTGGTAGCTTCCCGTGCAGCCCTTTGACAATATGGGATCTGTCTTGATCAACTAAGTTGTGAGAGTTCAGCCCATGCTTGACAAGCAGATGTCGCATAATTATAGGTGGAACGGGTCTTGCTGATGGGTTGGATTCTTACTTCTGAAAGATCTCGTCTCAATTCTCTCCTTTCCTTAATGCACTCTGCGTGTATAGAATGTTTGGGCTAATTGAAGACAAAGGGTGAAAGTGCACAACCTCTCTAGAGTTAGAAACTATGATCATAGGCGTGTCCCCGGTAATGGACGACTCGAGCAGCTGGACAAGGATGGACAGAAGAATCTCAATACTGTTTTGAAGAAGTAAAATTTGTCTAAGGAATTATTAGTTGTGGTGCACATGGGTTTGTCCCATGGTGCCAATCTTTGAAAAGAAAACTCTTTTTCAAAAGTGTTAGGGAAAACTTGATTTTTTGCAAATAGTCTAAACTCCACCAAGCCAGATATGCATGTAGTTTAGACTTGCCATTTTATATCCACCATAGTGTCATTTTCCAGTACATCAAATTGTATAGACCTCCTTCAGGGAGCTGCATATTCCAACGTGCAGGAAATTCTGATGATGAAGTTTGATCAAGTGCTTGGACTCGAGTGTACACCCAATATGTAATGCCTGTGGCGCATGATTGAAGATGGATGCTCATTGCTACTTTTATTTCTGTTGTTTAGAACTCTGAGTTTTGCTAGTCTTTCAAGACTATGCACTCAATGATATCTTTAAGTTTTGTTCTGTGGTGCTAGCATTGATCCAAGGACTAGCACTTAACACGGTAGTTCTTGCATTATTAAATGTGAGGACTGTCGGATATATACCGATTAGGGGTATATCCGGTATTGTCCTAACGAGCCGGATTACCAGGGTGGCCTCATTAGTAATGGATCACAATCCATTAGGCGGTCCAGTAAGCCGACGCACAGAAGCTGGATTCTAGAAGAACCAGGACCACGACCCAAAGTGGTGCGGCTTGGAGTAGAAGGCGGATTCATCCTTTCCAAGTTAGATATTTTCCGTAGTCTTCTAGCTTTCCTTTCTGTAAGCCCTAACCCGGCTATTATATAATGCCGGACGGGAGAGAAGAAAGACAACAGATAGACAATTAGCTAGAAGCCAACTCGCCGACAAGTTGATCGTCGCCGAGTTAGCGAAACCCTACTCACGTTGTACTTTGTATACTTCAGGCTTCAGTCCTGATTTAGTGAGATTGCAGGAGTAGAAACGTCGCCTAGTTGTGCCGTACCGAACCTGGGTAAATTTTGTGTTCCTGGTTGTCGTACTACCATGTCCCCCTACTCTCTATTCGTAGGCTCATGGTACCCCCATCTATGAACTCTACTACGATGTCTCGACAGTTGGCGCCCACCGTGGGGCCAGCAACGACAAGCGTTATGTTTCGACCGGGGATACTCGGCGGAATTGGCAGTACCATAACTGTCGGAAGCTTGGAATTCGACAACAACGTTGCACGCATCCTCGACAATTGATCGTACATGCGAGCACGGAATCATCTGGTAAGTGTCTGCGTTTTACCGATTGGATCTGCAAACATATTTATCGGATTAACTGCAGAAGCAATGGGATTCTGTGGTGGAAGTAAATTTTTCCCACCTGCCCTATACCCAGTTGAAGAAAAATATGATGCCGGATTTTGCTCAGATCGCCAAAATGCTGAATTTGCAGCCTCTTTGGAGATGCCTGCAATCAGATCTCACTTTATTGGCATGGTGCAATCCGAGGTCGCTGAAATCACGGAAGTAAATAATCCCGTGGAAGAAGCAGAAAATAATAATCCCACAGAGCCGGTGGAAGATCCAACACCCGCCAATGAAACGGTGAGCTCGGAAGCGGACTTCGTACTAGCTGCCATAGAGGAAAGATTGGAGTCGGAACCTGGATCTGAAGACATAGATTCAGAAGACGAAGATGAAGACGCTTTCGAAAGAAAGTTTAAATCTATGATGGGGGGATTCCATGAAGTACTGATGGGAAAACTGACTGATAACTCGGACGCCGAAGACGAGGAAGACCCCAAAACACCTCCACCAGATGAGGAGAGAGAGGACGGCGAAACCAGTCCTATTTACCCCGATGTCAAGGAATTGACAGAGGAAGAACCTGGCAAAAAACCTCCCTCTTCCAAAAAGAAAATGAAGACTGCCAACAAACTCCAGAAGAAAAAGTTGGCAGATAATGCTAACCAGAACCTGGAAACCGGAGGAGCAAGCGGGGTCACACCTGTGGAGAAGAAAAAGAAAGAAACCCCTATTCCTGAATTGTCGGAACAGGACGAGATCAATCTGATCCAAACCCCGATCGGACTATATGAGCCACCGGAAGTGTTGTAAGCCAGAAGGCAAGCCATTGTGCGGCAATAACAACAACTATTCCGATCACAAGAAAATCTCCTCAAAGCCCAAGCTACAGTAAAAGCAAAGCAGGAGGAAATTGAAGAATTTGAAAGACGGAATATGTCCGGGATAAAACCCACGAGATTACCTGGAATCGTAAGGACGATGTACTGCTAGCAAAAGAACGATTGCAGAACCCTTCCTGGCAATGATAGGTTGACGACATAAACGCTAAGGGCGAACCCATCTATAAAACCGCAGCTGAAAACGCGGAAGCCGCGTTCGCCATCCTTAATGACGACCTGTACTCCAAAGATGAAAAAAGCTGCAAGGAGTGTATGCTTTCCTGGGTAAAACACTGGAACAGCAGCAACGAGGTCAGGGAAAATCGAGGAGGTTGCATGACGACTCGGCCCTATGCAAAACTGTCACTTGCGCCGCTGGAGCACCTGGACCCAGAGAACCTGGAGATTCAGGCGATTCTAAGGACAAAAAGGGAGATCCTAAGAAGGACAAGAAAATCCCGGACAGTAGGGATAAAGCGTCCAGAACAGGATCCCATATGCCGAAAGGCGGATATACCCGCGATCATAAAGACCGGGAGGAACAAAACCGAAAAGACGGAAAAATGATGCCGCCTCCGAGACGCCCAGCTGAAAAAGCCGGAAGAAAAGAAAATCCTCACAGGCGTGAGAGGTCCCGTACCCCTCCCTAGGAATAAAGAAAGGCCAAGGAGTAGAACTCCGCCTCATTCCAAAGGACACGATAACGGACAAAACAGGGATAATCGCAAAAAAGCGCATTCGCGCAACAATGGGCCAGAAAGGAGCAGACTCCTTCTGTCCATTCAGCCGGCAGATATTCCGCACATGTCGATAGGGCGGAAAGAGATGGTCTATACTTTGGACCTAAGTGTTTCACTGACAGGATCCGAAAACTAACTCTACATTCTGGCTTTGCCAAGGTTGGTCCAACTTACCAAAAGTATACCAGAAGTACAAACCAGGATACATGGCTTTCAGATTATTATACTGCCGTTCAGATCAACAAGGGGACAGACCTGGAAGCAGTAAAATTCCTTCCCCTAATGTTGCTGGATGGAGCCAGAGATTGGATTAACGGGATTCCGTCAAGAACAGTGGATAGCTGGGATGATATGGCTAGAGTATTCGCTCAACACTTCCTGGGTACGTACAAACGCCCTAAGAGCATCAACCTGCTAAATCGATGCGTCCAATTTGAAGACGAGTCGTATGTCTACTTTATATCAAGATGGACAACAATGAAAAACAACTGCTGTGGAGTAAGTGATGTACAAGCAATGCATGCTTTCATCAATGGATTAAAACCCGGCCTCGTACCGTTCATGGTTGGTTCAAAGGAGCACAAAGATCTCGGATCTATGCTTACTACCGCCAATGAACACGCAGCGGACGAAGATGACATCAGAGCGAGAGGTGGAAATATTGATGCTTTGGTTCAGGCCAAAAAAACGCCTCGTTCTGAAAAGAAGACTACTCCAGAAGCACAGACAAATCCCAAAGAAGTAAATTTAACCTTTGGAAAGTATACTGGCGGCAAATGGAAAGGACGAAGCACAGAACCCATCTCCTATTCTAAGAAAGAGTGGGGAAAAATTAAGTCGGAAAACTGTGTCCACCATTCGCAATTTGGGAAGTCTACCCATACAAATGTGCAGCGTCGCCTCAATAAGCATATGAAGGGCACTGTAGGATCCGAGAATAAAGGAAAGAACTCTAAGAGGACAGTGAATCGGACACTGATGAAAAAAATCTAGGAACAACAACGAAAAGGCGAGCCAAAATTCCCGAGGGTTGATGGAGAATGCAATTTAACTTTCCTGGCAACTCCCTCAGCAAAGCAGGCAAAGCGAACACTTCGAGAAATAAACGCGGTTATCCCAAAAACGCCCAAATTCTTGAAGTACTCCAATACGCCAATTACCTGGGATCAGTTAGATCATCCCGGAAATATCCCAGAACCCGGCACACAAGCTCTAATTGTAAGCCCTATTGTTCAAAACACTAGGCTAAAAAGAGTGCTAATGGATGGAGCATCCAGTATCAATATTATGTACCTGAATACACTGAAGCATCTGCGAATCTCCGAGACCCAGCTCAAACATAACAACATACGTTTCCACGGCATCGTTCCTGTCACATCCCAATTTTGGAATACATGTTAACATAGTTGTTTTGCTAATTGCTTGACAATTAAACTTTGATTGTGTTTGTTTGAGTGCAACTAAACAAACTAGTTATATAATCTTACATGGCTAAGAAATTGAAAGCAAACTTAAAAAGGATAGCAAAGCAGTAAACTAAAAATATTCAACATATTGTTCCAATGATAAAAATATTCAACATATTGTTCCAATGACTTTGGCAATATTTTCTCAAGTGAATATTGATCAAAGAGTTTTCCAAAAACATCTTATGAGTCCCATACATGTTGAATATAATTCCAAGACCTAAATTAATGAAGAGGAAACACTTAATAAAATTTCCATAAAGGATTATCAGAAAAAGAGGCATTCTTAAATGCTTCACCAAAATATTATCAAATGTTTTTCCAACCTTGCAAGATTAAAAACAATAGTATGAGAGAGCATTTACTTGCTATCTCTAGTCACATAAATATTTTGGCAAAGCATTGATAAAGAAAAGCCTAGTGCTTTATTAAATAGAAATTCCAATATTTCTAGAAACAGAAAACTAAAACAAGTTACTATTGGAAACTTTCCTCAAATGATCTGAAATTCATACCATTGCTTCCTTATATCAAATAAGGAACACACACAAGAGGAGACCAAAAATTGAATCCATTAAAGCCCTGAAAACATGATTTTTCTCCACAGCAACATTTGGGATTTTGAACAAGTTTGTTCTACAAACTTTTTCCAAATGCCATGAAATAAATACCACTTGCTCTATATCATAAATAAGGATGAAAACCAAAAGGAAACAAGTTTTTGAATTGTTTAAGTTTCCAAAAACCCCTGTTTTCTTCACAGCACCTTTTTGAAATTTGAACAAGTTTGTTCTATGAAGTAACTCTAAATGACTTGAAATTTCTACCACATAAGTAACACATCAAATAAGGAATGTGTGCCAAAAATTATCATTTTTGGAAGCTCCTAAGTAGTCTAATAAATTCAATGTCCATTTATGTAAGAATTCAAATTTGAACAACTTTGAATTATAAAGTTTCACCAATTGAGCCAATTTTCATATATGTTGTGTATCTCAACTAATTAGAATTTTGGGCAAAAGGATTTAAAATTTAAACTTTGTTTGCTTAGGGAAAACATCCATTTTCAGAGAGTACATGGACCTACTTGTAATTCTCCAGGGACCAAAATGTAATCCGAGTCACACTTGTCCTTCTTCTTCCTGTAGATGACGCCATGGGAGCCCATGCTCCATTGCCTTCGAGTAGAAGACTCCTAGATAGATAAAACCCCCCCCATGTGGACTCTTACCTGCCCCCTCTCTCTCCCCACTCGAGCTCCTCTCTCTTCTGTACAAAAAATCCCAACCCGAAACCCTAGCTCGAGCTCCACGTCGATTCGGCCGCTGCGGAGCTCGCCGCCGGCAGCCGTGTGCGCCATCAGCTCCGCCTCGACGTGATGACCCTCCCTGCACAAGGAATCGAGCCGGAATGACTCGTGAAGCCCGCGCCGTCCACGTTTCTTCCTCGAGTCCGGCGGGCTCCGGCGAGCTATCGCCGCCGCCTCGAGCTTCCTCCGTCCTCGTCGAGCGTCCACGCACGTGTGGGGTGAGCAGGCGCTCCTCGCCGTCGTTTTTCCCCCTGCCTAACCCCCTAGAACGACCCCGCGTCGTGGCCGTTGTCCGGCCGCCGCCGCACGCCGTCGCCGCTGCTCTCAGACCCTCTCCCTGGAAACGACGTTGGCCCTAGTTGGTAGACGACGTCGAGGGGAACCCGTATATGCCTTTGATTCGTAAAATGATGTGCGGATTCGCAGGATTTTGCTCGCCGGAGGCGTCTCCCGCCGGCGATGACGCTGTGGTGACGCGACACTCGCGTCAGCGCGCTGACCCGCGCGGAAGGAGTCAAACTGGCCAGTGGGGCCCGGCTGTGCCCGCGTGGATGCCTCCGTGGCGCTCTGGCCCGCTGATCAGCGACTGCGGCTAGATCTGCTCGCGGTGGAAAAAGGTTCTGGCCGGCCCACGAGTGGATCTGGCCCATCCCTGCTGTTTTTCTTTTTAAATCTTTACAGAAAAGAGCATGTTTACTTTTGAGCCTAAAAGTTAACTTAAAGGATGAGTTTGACCAAACCAAAAATCACAGTGGTACATCAACTAATTCTAAACCACCTCAAAGTTGTAGACCTACATTTGGATGGATAGATTTGAAATGAAAAATGTTTTGGTAACAGCTACCAGAAAACACCAAAATGAGCACCATTTTTATTTTACAACTCTAAATGAAGTGAGGCCAATTGCATTGGAAAGCCCTTGAAATTTCCTAACTGAAGAAGTTAACCTTGCTTCCAAATTCATTGTATTTTTGAAATGGCATGCAATTTGGTAAAACACCAGTGAGCACTTTGGTGATTTTTATAAATTAATTAAAGATGAATTTTGATGCAAAACAAATTGGATGGTCTTGTATATGTTTAGGACTATCTAAAACTAGAAGGGTTTAATTTTTAGAGCATCCTATAAAATTTGGTGGACAGATCCTTGTTTTGCTTATTTCTGCCATTTTGGCATTTTAAGTAATTAATTTGTGTTATGATATTTTTGTGTTTCCATATTGTTTTCTAGCATGTACAAGTTGTGTGAACTTGTTTTATAAGTGTTACTTAGATATTTTAGCATGTTAGATTGTGTGGACGTGAGTTGAGAAGAAATAGAATTTTTGTTAATAGCATTTGATTATTCTCTAGTTAATATTTGCATAGCATTTTTGAGTGATGAATTGATGTGCTAGCACTTGGATTTTTGATTGGATCCAGTACCATGTTGGTACTTATTTTGTGTTGTTATCACCTCTGCTATCTTGCATTGGAATTGGTAGAAAAGCATGAGTAGCTTAATCATTACTATGAGAATGGTTATGGAAAAATTCCCTCATGTGTGGAATTTTGACATAATCATTTGTGGTTTTGTGACCACATATTTTTGGGTTGTATCCATAGGTCCAGTAGCATTTTGATAAGGTTGTTATGAGTACTTGACACCTAAAGTTTTCACATGTGTGAAAACAATAGCATGAGTATCATTACCTTGCTTATTTTAGCACCCTGTTATTTTCTGCTAGTATTGTTATTGCACTAGAAGCTTGTTTAGTCTTTTGTTAAATTTTTAGCAAGTGGACCAGAGGCATTGTGACCTCTTAGTGCTTTGATATTCTAGTGGAACACCCACTGGTTTCATTGCATTGTTGGTGGAAACATTATTTCCCCCACACTAGATGTGTTTCTTTTATATATGTTTTGAGTAGATCTTTAAATGCTTTTTAGGATTTTTTTGCTAGATTAATTCTCATGAAACCAGTACCATTTAGGTACTGTTATTTTGATTATAGCACCTCTAGATACTTGGTGCTTGTGTTTGAAATAGATTTAACTAGAAATGCTTAAAGTCTAAATTTCATACTAGGATATTCATGTATGCTTTTTGTCTTGTTTTCCCTTAGGGAAAAATATGAATCTTTGGTGTGGAAACCAGAGGATGGAATGTCCTTGTGGCATTATTATCTTAGGGTTTTCACCTCTGATAGGTTTCCTCTTAAGTAGCATAAAAGCATGAATAACACTTGGATGACTAGGAATTAATCTCCTCAAATGTGTAGCATTTTAAGCATAGTTTTTCCTTGTTTCCTAGCTATGTTTTTTCATGTTATTTTGTGGAATCCAGTAGCATTTATGGTACTGGTTAGAGGAGTATTTTTCCTCTGCTAGCTTGCACACTTGTGCATAAAATTAACTAGTGTAGCCTAAACTAGTCTAGTATTTTTCCTAAATTTTCTACTAGTATGAGTAGGAGTTTTTGGATGCTTGTTTGTTTGTTTTGAGCACTTTTATAAAAGTGACCAGAGGCTTATTAACCTCTTGGTGAGCATATTTGCTAGTGGAACACCCACTGGTATGTTTGCCTCATGGTGGAAAAATAGGTTTGACTTGTTGTCATGAGCTTATTTCACCACTTGAGTAATTTAGCAAATTATGTGTGCTAGCCATAGAGATTGTTGTGGGAATTTTTAGACATCAAAATGTGTTTTATGTGACACCCTACTGTCTAGTAACATGTGCTCTACCCCACTGGTCCATGGTGTTCTTAACTCAAAATCATTGAATTGGCCACACATAAACACTAGGAAAAAAGCAGACTTTTCAACTATAGTTTTTATGCCAATTTTTCTTAAGGGAAAAATTGAGAACTTGGGTGGTACTTCTTGATTGCTTGCTGTATGTATTACTTGTAGCCTTGTTTGTCTTGTTTGGTTCTGAATGTGTGTCCCTTATTCTCTTTTTACGGCGTTAGAAAACGAAGAGGAAGGAAGTGTCGTGAAGCTCTGTTTCAAGTTCCAGTCACTCCAACAACCAGGGACACAAAGAGATACCAGGCAAGCCATCCTGATGCTTGCTGATACAATACTTATCATTATCTATCATGCATGTTTTACCTCTGAAGTTTTACAAAAACTTGATTATCAAAACTATTTTTGATGTGGAATTTACTACTATACTATATTATAGGTTACTATCATGCCAGTAGTTAAACTTGGTAATACCAAGCCCATAAGCCACCCTATGGTATTTATTACCATCAAATATACTAGTCCCTAAGTGGACACCCTAAAATTGTGATTCTACAAAACAAAGGCTTTACGGAAAAAACCGGAGAAAAGGCGGATCCTTGTTCTCCGGAGGAATGTGGAAGTGGTCATTTTTGAGAAAGTGGTGTTTTCAAAAATGACACATAACCTAGTCTTCGCCGGACAACCTTTACCGTACTGCCACCCTACCCTAACATGGGCACGGGGCTTAACTTGAAGTTTGTTCTTATTAGTGTGTGCTATCTCACTTGCTATAAGGGGCGTCGTACCCTCGAACCGAATGTCGTCAAAACTCCCAATGTTGAGGCATATAAAGTGTGGGATTAATTTTCCCTCCGGATGCATTCATTGAGGCTCCTGGCTAGGCAGGGTGGGACTTGATGCCGGGGAGAACAACCTCAATCGAGAGATAGGCATATACTAGCTTGAACATAGTGGATGGTTATGATCATATACCTGATGTTTACATACTGTTGTTACAGTCCGTGATTGTTTCACGGGAGGTGTACTGGATCTGGTGGATGTGTACACCTCTGCAGAGTATAACTTTTTCGAAGAAGCCGCGTCCTCGGATATGGACAGTTGAATGGCCATGTAGCTAGCATTGTGTCAATGTTTTCAAAAAGGAAGTTTTTGCAAGGGAAATTTTGGAACGGAAGTGTTGAACTTGTGAAGTTCGGAAAGGAATGGAAACTTATACCGTGGAGGTATCGTCGATGATGAAAAGCCAGATAATGTTATACAAAACAAAATGTTTTGCAAAGAAAACCTTTTCTACTCTAAGCAAGAATTCTGGAAACTGATTCCAAGAAGTTCTGCAAAGAGAAAATACTCTTTAACAAAGTTTTACAAAACTCTTGTACACGTGATATCTACAAGAGAAATAAAACTATATTATTTTCTTCTGAAGTATCTTCTTCAACGAAGATACAGATTAACCTGACTGCAACTGTGGTGTCATCATATATGAACACCATTGATAGTGAACCCTATTTATAGCCTACCTATTCCACCATATAAGCATATTTGCATGTTGGTAAGTGACATGATGGATGTCTTGCTGAGTACATTCAAATGTACTCATTATGGTTTCGCCCCTGGTATCTACTTGCCAGACTTTGAGAAGGAGCCTCCGAAGGATATCTATGAAGAGAAGTACGGAGTTGACGGCTTTGCGAACTAGGATCGTCTCCGGGTCAGCAGCCTGTAGGTTAAGGCGTGACTTGGGCTCAACTACGTTGTGTTTTATTTGTCTTCCGCTGTGTTTGATAAGTTGCCTGCCCCATGGGCAGTTGCGTTAAACTTGATCATGTGATCTTTTATGTAATACCTTTATGTATTCGTGTAATGGATGATGTATTTCTGTGTGCCAACTGTGTATGTTGTTCACGACTGATCTTTCTGGGATCGTGAATGTATGCATACGTAGGGTTTCAGACTGCCGGTCTGGGGTCCTTACAGAGTTGGTATCAGAGCCATCCTGACCTTAGGAGACCTTAGTTAGCATGGACGTCAGATAGGAAAGAAAAGTATTTTTGAGTAAAAACCTAGTTACAATCTAAATCATTTTTGTCTAAGGGAATTTTAGTATATTTTCCCTCCTTTTTATCTCTTCAAAAGATTCTAAATGCATATCAAGGGCGTCCTTGAACAGTGGTTCGAAGGGCGGGCCTTATAGAGTTGGTATGTCTCTCGGTTAAGAGTTATTTCTTACTTGTTTGCAACTGCTCCGCTCTGTTTTTGAAACATCTCTCGTCTTTGAAGTTTTCTGTCCAGAAAATAGTTGGAGTTTCAAAAACAGATTGTTGCATAAAGTTTTATCAAAACTTTACTTCTATTTATCTTGTTTTCATACAAAAACTTTTATACTTGCCGATGTCCCGAGAAGACCAAAATAATTGCCTAGCTCTACAGTGATGATGGTCAGAAGTAGATATAGTTCTTCAGCCACTTCTAGGATTTTGGATTAGTCTAGTTTGGAGTAATTTAGCGATAACTCCATGAGTCGCCTCCCCCGACGTAGCTCCAATGGAGCCTTGCTTGTGTGTTTTGGCTTGCTTATGTGTGTCCGTAGGACTTTGTGCTATTGTGTGGGTAGAATTTGGTTCATCTAGGCTTCTATATGTTTGTGGGGTACTCAAGTTTTGCAAATTTGTGATTGCCCCGCTCTTGTTTTTGAATCGCCTCGTGTTAAATTTTTGCAAGCAAAAATGTTAGTATAGCATTCAAAAACAAGAATTTGTTGCTTAGACTTATACTTGTTTTCGCTTCATAATGCGACCCGTCGTGAACCACCACCATTTCCCCACCATCAATGAAAGCACCGTTGGGCCTATATAGAGGACCATCAAGCCACACGAGCTGATAGCATTGCTACCAGTGATGCACTCCAACAGATAAAGCTCCAACAATGAAAACCTTCAAAGAAGAAAAGGCGTGAAGAAAACCAACCAATACTGACCAAAACCTATATGTTTTGTCTGTTTGCAAAAGACTCTATTTACCCTGTTAGCTAAACGTTGCACTTTTTTTTTTTATGTTCCCTTTTAAAAGACCAAACAAGAGAAATCCCTTTTAAAAGTTATATACCTCCCTCCTCTGGAGAAAAGTGCAAAAGAAGTCTTCACATGCCATGATGCGCAACCCCCTCAAAAGCCAATCAAAAGAGCACAATTCAATATTCGACATACGATGACGCTAGTCGTATCTTGTCGGACAAACATTATTTAATGGAAAGCTAACAAGACTAACATGTTTTTCCTAATCTTAGGTTGACACCTAACCAAAGCATGTGAACTACTTATAACTCTTTCTAAACCAAGAAATTAAGTGACTTATGGCACTTTTCAATATAGTTGGTAAAAAGGAGAAGTCATGAGAAAATAAGATGATGACCTATTCGTTTACTAGTAAATAGGATATCATGTGTATCTACTTTGGAAACCAAATCTTAGTAGACATGGTAAGTACTATGAAATTCGAGGTTTAGAAATAAAGTGAACGATGGAATGTTTATAATAGATCAAGAAAACAACAGTTTTCCTGTTTTTGTTTCTTTGTGTGCTCTTGATTGAAATAAATTTGTGTTTTATTAAATCTTGCTTCCTAACTTATATGGAGTTGTTAGGACTTGTTATTATATTGTTTTCTTACAATAAATCTACCCTAGAAAGTGTGTGCATGATTGGAAACTCGAATAAGAATGAAATAGCATTTGTTACCTTCCAGTTTTATTATTGGGATTGTTGAGTGGGCAAATCCTTATAGATTTGTTGTACCTAGATTTTTGTTATGGTTATGATAGATCCAGTACCATTTTGGTACTGTTATTTATATGCTGTTATCTTCATTAACTTGCATGAGATCTTATAGCAAAGCATGAGTAACATTTGCTATTTTTCCAGTTTTTATTATTTGGAATTATTGTGAAAGATAGACCTTTGTGTGAATGCTTTGATAAATTTTGTGCTATGTTTTCTTTGAGTCCAGTACCATTTTGGTACTGTTATTTTGATGATTGTACCTATGATTAGCTTGCACGTCTTTTAATAAAACAACATGTGTAAGAATTGCTATCAGTATGCACTAGTATTGCTTCACTAGATTAAATAGCATTATATTTTTATCTAGTATGCAAAGTTTTTCATGAGTAACCAGAGGTTTAGTACCTATTTTTACTTGGTATTAGTAGGCCATAGCCCACTGGTCCCATTGCATTTTGGCTTGAGGATGAAAATCCCCAACCATACACATGTGTGAAAATAGCATGTTTCACTATGTGATTGATATTTATTTTCCACCATGGAAAATATAATTGTTTCTTTTCACTTATGCAAGTGAGAAGTTTATTTATTACTAGTAAATACTAGTATGTTTAGGTGTGATCCTTTTGTTAGCATAATATTCCTTAGGGGTATCATGTTAAGAAATGTTTCACTATCGTGTGCTAAAATTAAATTGTTCGCAAATAAAATAAATTCCTCTTGATTGGTAGATTGTTTGTGAATAATTTTAATTGAGTGTATGGATTTTTGAAAAGGTTTAGATAACTTTTCATTAATTGCATAGCTACTGGTTGTGTGAATTATACATTGCTTGTTTGCTAGTAATTGTTTAAGAAAAACATAAATTGCTAGAAGAAATTTATGCATGTTTGATAGTTGTATCATGGAATTGTTTTGATGTTTGTGCTTACTAACATGAGTAAGATTTGTGTACTGTTATTAGGTACATTTTATGTTCATGACTTGCTTGTTTAAGTTTAAACACCATGATAGCATTGTTTGCTTCTCTAGAGTGAAACTAGTTTCACCACTAGAAAATGGTGATTTTTGCTCTAGTATTACCCTCTTGTTATTTTATAAGTATATGTGTTGATATAGCATGTTTAGGAAGTTATTAATTCTGTCATCATGCCATGAATTATTTAGTTGCATGTTCTATGGTTATAGGATATGATTATCTCTTATAGCATGCTGGTGTAGATTTTTCATACTAGTGTGTTATTTGTGCTGTCCTGTTTTGTTTTATGCCTGTGAAAGAGGAGTTTTTATCTTGTGTGAAGATGGTATTTTAGAGTATCTTTATGATTGAATTAATTGGTTTTTAGCTACTGGTTGTTTGCTAATTGTTCATGATTGATGGATTCCAAAACCTCTAATAAACAATAACCTAGTGAATAAATAGTCTATTCATCTGTGGTGTTGTTTGCTTGCTTATTGGATTTTGTTTAAATGTTTTACCTTAGCATGAGTTTATACTTGTGTTATGATTGTGCTTAAGAGTATCTTATGAAACTAAAACATCCAAATAAAATCATGAACATATTAAGTGATAGTTGCTTGTGGTGAGTAATGCCCACTGCCATGGTTATTGTTCTGTCTGTTTGTTTTACCTTAGCAACCTAACCTATTGCACCCACAAGCTATATTTTTAGCTTCTTATATACCTTATTATGAGAGTGGTACACCACTCCATATGTGTTATGTAAGATGTGGGAGATAGCTAGGAACTCATGTAAATAATTGACGGTATATTTCCAGGTAGTTCTGCACTAACCTTAATTTTGTAGTGATGTTATCAGAAAATTTTAAAATTTGGTGGTTGAGTAAAGTGATAGCTAGAGAAATTTTTAAAGTAAATTTGCTAATTTAGGGATGTACCCCACCTCCCAAGAAAAGTCAAAGGGGGGAAGCACCTGCACTCCAACACTAACTTTGTATTTGTTGGCCCTCCCTTAGTCCTCGCTTGTGAATCTCGGGGACGAGATTCTTTTAAGGGGGGAAGACCTGTCACATCCCAATTTTGGAATACATGTTAACATAGTTGTTTTGCTAATTGCTTGACAATTAAACTTTGATTGTGTTTGTTTGAGTGCAACTAAACAAACTAGTTATATAATCTTACATGGCTAAGAAATTGAAAGCAAACTTAAAAAGGATAGCAAAGCAGTAAACTAAAAATATTCAACATATTGTTCCAATGATAAAAATATTCAACATATTGTTCCAATGACTTTGGCAATATTTTCTCAAGTGAATATTGATCAAAGAGTTTTCCAAAAACATCTTATGAGTCCCATACATGTTGAATATAATTCCAAGACCTAAATTAATGAAGAGGAAACACTTAATAAAATTTCCATAAAGGATTATCAGAAAAAGAGGCATTCTTAAATGCTTCACCAAAATATTATCAAATGTTTTTCCAACCTTGCAAGATTAAAAACAATAGTATGAGAGAGCATTTACTTGCTATCTCTAGTCACATAAATATTTTGGCAAAGCATTGATAAAGAAAAGCCTAGTGCTTTATTAAATAGAAATTCCAATATTTCTAGAAACAGAAAACTAAAACAAGTTACTATTGGAAACTTTCCTCAAATGATCTGAAATTCATACCATTGCTTCCTTATATCAAATAAGGAACACACACAAGAGGAGACCAAAAATTGAATCCATTAAAGCCCTGAAAACATGATTTTTCTCCACAGCAACATTTGGGATTTTGAACAAGTTTGTTCTACAAACTTTTTCCAAATGCCATGAAATAAATACCACTTGCTCTATATCATAAATAAGGATGAAAACCAAAAGGAAACAAGTTTTTGAATTGTTTAAGTTTCCAAAAACCCCTGTTTTCTTCACAGCACCTTTTTGAAATTTGAACAAGTTTGTTCTATGAAGTAACTCTAAATGACTTGAAATTTCTACCACATAAGTAACACATCAAATAAGGAATGTGTGCCAAAAATTATCATTTTTGGAAGCTCCTAAGTAGTCTAATAAATTCAATGTCCATTTATGTAAGAATTCAAATTTGAACAACTTTGAATTATAAAGTTTCACCAATTGAGCCAATTTTCATATATGTTGTGTATCTCAACTAATTAGAATTTTGGGCAAAAGGATTTAAAATTTAAACTTTGTTTGCTTAGGGAAAACATCCATTTTCAGAGAGTACATGGACCTACTTGTAATTCTCCAGGGACCAAAATGTAATCCGAGTCACACTTGTCCTTCTTCTTCCTGTAGATGACGCCATGGGAGCCCATGCTCCATTGCCTTCGAGTAGAAGACTCCTAGATAGATAAAACCCCCCCCATGTGGACTCTTACCTGCCCCCTCTCTCTCCCCACTCGAGCTCCTCTCTCTTCTGTACAAAAAAATCCCAACCCGAAACCCTAGCTCGAGCTCCACGTCGATTCGGCCGCTGCGGAGCTCGCCGCCGGCAGCCGTGTGCGCCATCAGCTCCGCCTCGACGTGATGACCCTCCCTGCACAAGGAATCGAGCCGGAATGACTCGTGAAGCCCGCGCCGTCCACGTTTCTTCCTCGAGTCCGGCGGGCTCCGGCGAGCTATCGCCGCCGCCTCGAGCTTCCTCCGTCCTCGTCGAGCGTCCACGCACGTGTGGGGTGAGCAGGCGCTCCTCGCCGTCGTTTTTCCCCCTGCCTAACCCCCTAGAACGACCCCGCGTCGTGGCCGTTGTCCGGCCGCCGCCGCACGCCGTCGCCGCTGCTCTCAGACCCTCTCCCTGGAAACGACGTTGGCCCTAGTTGGTAGACGACGTCGAGGGGAACCCGTATATGCCTTTGATTCGTAAAATGATGTGCGGATTCGCAGGATTTTGCTCGCCGGAGGCGTCTCCCGCCGGCGATGACGCTGTGGTGACGCGACACTCGCGTCAGCGCGCTGACCCGCGCGGAAGGAGTCAAACTGGCCAGTGGGGCCCGGCTGTGCCCGCGTGGATGCCTCCGTGGCGCTCTGGCCCGCTGATCAGCGACTGCGGCTAGATCTGCTCGCGGTGGAAAAAGGTTCTGGCCGGCCCACGAGTGGATCTGGCCCATCCCTGCTGTTTTTCTTTTTAAATCTTTACAGAAAAGAGCATGTTTACTTTTGAGCCTAAAAGTTAACTTAAAGGATGAGTTTGACCAAACCAAAAATCACAGTGGTACATCAACTAATTCTAAACCACCTCAAAGTTGTAGACCTACATTTGGATGGATAGATTTGAAATGAAAAATGTTTTGGTAACAGCTACCAGAAAACACCAAAATGAGCACCATTTTTATTTTACAACTCTAAATGAAGTGAGGCCAATTGCATTGGAAAGCCCTTGAAATTTCCTAACTGAAGAAGTTAACCTTGCTTCCAAATTCATTGTATTTTTGAAATGGCATGCAATTTGGTAAAACACCAGTGAGCACTTTGGTGATTTTTATAAATTAATTAAAGATGAATTTTGATGCAAAACAAATTGGATGGTCTTGTATATGTTTAGGACTATCTAAAACTAGAAGGGTTTAATTTTTAGAGCATCCTATAAAATTTGGTGGACAGATCCTTGTTTTGCTTATTTCTGCCATTTTGGCATTTTAAGTAATTAATTTGTGTTATGATATTTTTGTGTTTCCATATTGTTTTCTAGCATGTACAAGTTGTGTGAACTTGTTTTCTAAGTGTTACTTAGATATTTTAGCATGTTAGATTGTGTGGACGTGAGTTGAGAAGAAATAGAATTTTTGTTAATAGCATTTGATTATTCTCTAGTTAATATTTGCATAGCATTTTTGAGTGATGAATTGATGTGCTAGCACTTGGATTTTTGATTGGATCCAGTACCATGTTGGTACTTATTTTGTGTTGTTATCACCTCTGCTATCTTGCATTGGAATTGGTAGAAAAGCATGAGTAGCTTAATCATTACTATGAGAATGGTTATGGAAAAATTCCCTCATGTGTGGAATTTTGACATAATCATTTGTGGTTTTGTGACCACATATTTTTGGGTTGTATCCATAGGTCCAGTAGCATTTTGATAAGGTTGTTATGAGTACTTGACACCTAAAGTTTTCACATGTGTGAAAACAATAGCATGAGTATCATTACCTTGCTTATTTTAGCACCCTGTTATTTTCTGCTAGTATTGTTATTGCACTAGAAGCTTGTTTAGTCTTTTGTTAAATTTTTAGCAAGTGGACCAGAGGCATTGTGACCTCTTAGTGCTTTGATATTCTAGTGGAACACCCACTGGTTTCATTGCATTGTTGGTGGAAACATTATTTCCCCCACACTAGATGTGTTTCTTTTATATATGTTTTGAGTAGATCTTTAAATGCTTTTTAGGATTTTTTTGCTAGATTAATTCTCATGAAACCAGTACCATTTAGGTACTGTTATTTTGATTATAGCACCTCTAGATACTTGGTGCTTGTGTTTGAAATAGATTTAACTAGAAATGCTTAAAGTCTAAATTTCATACTAGGATATTCATGTATGCTTTTTGTCTTGTTTTCCCTTAGGGAAAAATATGAATCTTTGGTGTGGAAACCAGAGGATGGAATGTCCTTGTGGCATTATTATCTTAGGGTTTTCACCTCTGATAGGTTTCCTCTTAAGTAGCATAAAAGCATGAATAACACTTGGATGACTAGGAATTAATCTCCTCAAATGTGTAGCATTTTAAGCATAGTTTTTCCTTGTTTCCTAGCTATGTTTTTTCATGTTATTTTGTGGAATCCAGTAGCATTTATGGTACTGGTTAGAGGAGTATTTTTCCTCTGCTAGCTTGCACACTTGTGCATAAAATTAACTAGTGTAGCCTAAACTAGTCTAGTATTTTTCCTAAATTTTCTACTAGTATGAGTAGGAGTTTTTGGATGCTTGTTTGTTTGTTTTGAGCACTTTTATAAAAGTGACCAGAGGCTTATTAACCTCTTGGTGAGCATATTTGCTAGTGGAACACCCACTGGTATGTTTGCCTCATGGTGGAAAAATAGGTTTGACTTGTTGTCATGAGCTTATTTCACCACTTGAGTAATTTAGCAAATTATGTGTGCTAGCCATAGAGATTGTTGTGGGAATTTTTAGACATCAAAATGTGTTTTATGTGACACCCTACTGTCTAGTAACATGTGCTCTACCCCACTGGTCCATGGTGTTCTTAACTCAAAATCATTGAATTGGCCACACATAAACACTAGGAAAAAAGCAGACTTTTCAACTATAGTTTTTATGCCAATTTTTCTTAAGGGAAAAATTGAGAACTTGGGTGGTACTTCTTGATTGCTTGCTGTATGTATTACTTGTAGCCTTGTTTGTCTTGTTTGGTTCTGAATGTGTGTCCCTTATTCTCTTTTTACGGCGTTAGAAAACGAAGAGGAAGGAAGTGTCGTGAAGCTCTGTTTCAAGTTCCAGTCACTCCAACAACCAGGGACACAAAGAGATACCAGGCAAGCCATCCTGATGCTTGCTGATACAATACTTATCATTATCTATCATGCATGTTTTACCTCTGAAGTTTTACAAAAACTTGATTATCAAAACTATTTTTGATGTGGAATTTACTACTATACTATATTATAGGTTACTATCATGCCAGTAGTTAAACTTGGTAATACCAAGCCCATAAGCCACCCTATGGTATTTATTACCATCAAATATACTAGTCCCTAAGTGGACACCCTAAAATTGTGATTCTACAAAACAAAGGCTTTACGGAAAAAAACCGGAGAAAAGGCGGATCCTTGTTCTCCGGAGGAATGTGGAAGTGGTCATTTTTGAGAAAGTGGTGTTTTCAAAAATGACACATAACCTAGTCTTCGCCGGACAACCTTTACCGTACTGCCACCCTACCCTAACATGGGCACGGGGCTTAACTTGAAGTTTGTTCTTATTAGTGTGTGCTATCTCACTTGCTATAAGGGGCGTCGTACCCTCGAACCGAATGTCGTCAAAACTCCCAATGTTGAGGCATATAAAGTGTGGGATTAATTTTCCCTCCGGATGCATTCATTGAGGCTCCTGGCTAGGCAGGGTGGGACTTGATGCCGGGGAGAACAACCTCAATCGAGAGATAGGCATATACTAGCTTGAACATAGTGGATGGTTATGATCATATACCTGATGTTTACATACTGTTGTTACAGTCCGTGATTGTTTCACGGGAGGTGTACTGGATCTGGTGGATGTGTACACCTCTGCAGAGTATAACTTTTTCGAAGAAGCCGCGTCCTCGGATATGGACAGTTGAATGGCCATGTAGCTAGCATTGTGTCAATGTTTTCAAAAAGGAAGTTTTTGCAAGGGAAATTTTGGAACGGAAGTGTTGAACTTGTGAAGTTCGGAAAGGAATGGAAACTTATACCGTGGAGGTATCGTCGATGATGAAAAGCCAGATAATGTTATACAAAACAAAATGTTTTGCAAAGAAAACCTTTTCTACTCTAAGCAAGAATTATGGAAACTGATTCCAAGAAGTTCTGCAAAGAGAAAATACTCTTTAACAAAGTTTTACAAAAACTCTTGTACACGTGATATCTACAAGAGAAATAAAACTATATTATTTTCTTCTGAAGTATCTTCTTCAACGAAGATACAGATTAATCTGACTGCAACTGTGGTGTCATCATATATGAACACCATTGATAGTAAACCCTATTTATAGCCTACCTATTCCACCATATAAGCATATTTGCATGTTGGTAAGTGACATGATGGATGTCTTGCTGAGTACATTCAAATGTACTCATTATGGTTTCGCCCCTGGTATCTACTTGCCAGACTTTGAGAAGGAGCCTCCGAAGGATATCTATGAAGAGAAGTACGGAGTTGACGGCTTTGCGAACTAGGATCGTCTCCGGGTCAGCAGCCTGTAGGTTAAGGCGTGACTTGGGCTCAACTACGTTGTGTTTTATTTGTCTTCCGCTGTGTTTGATAAGTTGCCTGCCCCATGGGCAGTTGCGTTAAACTTGATCATGTGATCTTTTATGTAATACCTTTATGTATTCGTGTAATGGATGATGTATTTCTGTGTGCCAACTGTGTATGTTGTTCACGACTGATCTTTCTGGGATCGTGAATGTATGCATACGTAGGGTTTCAGACTGCCGGTCTGGGGTCCTTACAGTTCCTGGCAGACAAGCACATTCCCTAGGAGAAATTTCCCTAGATGTAACCTTTGGAGAAAGGAACATTTCTGACAGGAAAAAATCTCATTCGAGGTGGTGCCGTTCGAAAGTGTATACCATGCAATACTCGGACGTCTAGCTTTCGCCAAATTCATGGCAAGATCATGTTATATTTATAACAAGCTGAAGATGCCAGTGCCAAAAGGAGGAATAATCAGCATATCAGGAGACTTCAAATTGGCAAACGAGCTGGAAAAAGGAAACGTCCTTTGCGCCGAAGGAGTAATAGCAAAGGAAGAATTGAAAGAGCTGGCAAAGGAAGTATCGCCGATGGAAATACCGGCAGGAAAAGAAAGCTGAAAGCCGGCAGATAGCTTCAAAGCTTCCGAGAATACAAGACAGGTTATCCTAGACCCCAAGGATCCGACAAAATTTGTCGTAGTAGGGACAGGGATGACCGACAAATAGGAAAGCGTGCTCATCGAGTTCCTCCGTGAGAACTGGGATATTTTTGGCTGGTGTCCTGCGGACATGCCGGGAGTACCCAGGGAAATTGCTGAGCATCAATTGAAGGTAATTCCAAGTTCAAAACCCGTCAAACAAGGTCTCCGTTGTTTTGATGGAAGAAGACGGAAGGCTATAGGCAAGGAAATTATCCGGCTTTTAACAGCTGATTTTATCCAGGAAGTTATACATACCGATTGGTCTGCGAACCCAGTATCAGTCCCGAAGAAAGATAATACTATTCTTAAGATGTGTATAGATTACACCAGATTGAACAAATTGTGTCCAAAAGATAGGTTCGTGTTACCGCGGATCGATCAAATAATCTATGACACTGCTGGCTCTGAGCTCTTATGCCTTTTGGATGCTTACTCCGGGTATCATCAAATACGTATGAAGGAGGAAGATCAAATCAAAACTTCCTTCATAACCCCATATGGAACATACTATTACATAACCATGCCTTTTGGCCTGAAGAACGCATCTGCTACATACCAGCGTTGCATGCAACGTTGCTTGCATAGTCAGATCGGAAAAAATGTTCATGTTTACGTGGACGATATTTCCGTAGTGTCCAAGGAAAAGGACACACTCCTTGAAGATCTACGGGAAACCTTCAAAAATTTGCGCACTTACAAAATAAAGTTGAACCCATTAAAGTGTCTATTTGGGGTTCCCTCTGGAAAACTTCTGGGTTTTATCATTTCTCACAGAGGAATAGAAGTAAACCCAGAAAAGATCAATGCAATCTTGAACATCACAAAGACTACATGTGTAAAATATGTACAAAGGTTGGCGGGTTCTGCAGCCGCAGTCAGCAGATTTATAAGCCGGCCAGGAGATAAAGCTCTGCCATTATATAAATTGTTGAAGAAATTCGACAAATTTGAGTGGACAGAAGAGGCGGACAAAGCATTAACACAGCTGAAAGAAACCTTGATGAAAGCACCAATTTTGGCATCGCGAAAATACGAAGAACCTATGTGGTTGTATCTTACAGCAACAAACAGGGTTATTAGCGCTGTGATAATTGTGGAAAGGTGGAAAGAAGAACAAAGTATACCGGATCAGCATCTAGTATACTATGTCTGCGAGGTTTTCTCCGAGTCAAAGCAAACGTATCCAGATTATCAAAAGCTGGCATATGGCGTGTTCTTCGCATCTAGAAAACTCCGCCATTATTTCCAAGGACATTCCATAACAGTGGTAAGAAAATCACCACTAGGGGATATCATTAACAACGCAGACGCAACAGGCCGAGTAGCCAAATGGGGCATTGAGCTAGCTGTGTTTGACATTAAGTACCATCCCCGGACGACAATTAAATCCCAGGTGTTGGCAGATTTTGTCGCTGATTGGACACAAGCAATGGAGAACACACAAATGCCGGAGTCGGAATACTTGATCATGCACTTTGATGGATCCAAGATGAAAGAAGGAGCTGGTGTAGTGCCAAAATCCCCAAAAGGTGATATTATGGAGTATGTATTGCAGATACACTTCAACGCCAGTAATAACATGGCAGGATACAAAGCATTGCTTCATGGCTTGCATATTGCAAAAGAAATAGGCGTCAAACGCATACTATGCTATGGTGACTCAGATTTGGTACATCATCAGCTAAACCAAACAAGGGACGCCAAAAGCCCCATCATGGCCGAATATCGGAGAACGGTGGACGATTTTGCCATTTTCTTCCTTGGATTTGAAGTACTTCATATCAAAAGGGAAGAAAATTGGAACGCGAATGCGTTAGCCGGCATGGGGTCGGAAAGAGTGAGAACCCTACCACCTGGTGTGTTTGTCCAACACTTGCATGAACCATCAATCAAAGATGGAGATGTTGATTATCCTCTCGTTTCTGAGTCAATTGAAGTTCTTCTCGTCAACCCGGATTGGACGATTCCATACTTAAACTTCTTAGTTGATCAGAAGTTCCCGGATGGAGCAGACGAGGTCTTGCAAAGGCAGATACATTGCCGATGCAAAGGATACACGGTAATCAATGGTTGCCGGTATAAGCGCATCACTATCGGAATTTTTCTGCGATGTATTTCACCATAGGAAGGACGAGAAGTTTTGCAAGAAATCCATGCAGGAGATTGCGGACATGATGCTCAATCAAAAAGTATAGTCAAAAAAGCATTCCGTGCAGGATTTTTCTGGCTCACAGCCAAGACAGATGCCGAACACATAGTAAACACATGCGCCGGATGCCAGTATTACGTCAAGAAGACGAATATGCCAACTCAAGCACTCAAAACTATCCCTATAATATGGCCATTCACGGTCTGGGGGCTATATATGATGGGACCATTCAAAACTGCAAGAGGCGGACTTACACATCTACTCGTTGCAGTGGATAAGTATACCAAGTGGGTGGAGGCAAAACCCATCAAGAAACTTGACAGTGTGACTGCCAGAAATTTCATCATTGACGTAGTCATGAGATACGGCGTTCCACACAGCATAATCACCGACAACGGGACAAATTTCTCTATTGGAGAGTTGGAAAAATATTGCCGACAAACGGAAATACGCCTAGATCTTGCATCTGTGGCTCACCCACAATCCAATGGGCAGGTTGAAAGAATGAATAGGTCAATCCTGAAAGGAATACGCCCAAGACTCGAATCTCCTCTTCATAGAGCAGCTGGAGCATGGGTAGAAGAACTACCTTCCGTGCTTTGGAGTATTCGAACGACGCCAAATAGATCAATAGGGCAAACTCCATTTTTCCTGGTCTATGGCGCAGAAGTAATGCTTCCAATGGACATGCTCCATGATAGCCCAAGAGTGCAGGCTTACGATGACTCGGATGCCGAATGCGCACAACAGGATGCCGTCGATCTTTTAGAAGAAGAACAATACCTTGTGCTTCAAAGATCCGCCATTTATCAGCAAGGACTGAGACGCTACCATCGTCAGAAAATCAGGCATCGATCTTTCAAAGAAGGTGACCTAGTGCTAACATTGGTGCAAGAAAGGAAGCACAAGTTAGCCCCAGTCTGGGAGGGACCATTTGTCATTAGCAAGGCTATGAAAAAAGGATCTTATTATCTTGTTAATATTCGAGACACGGAAGATGATCCCAAGCGTCCGAATCGCAAAAAAAAGAGGAAGATATATGTTGAACTAGGAGAGACAAAAAAGTCCTTGGAGCATCCAGCAGTTACGTCCCTTCTACACTTAGTTCAATTTCTATGTAAACATCTTTGAGATCATGAAATAAAGTTGTCGGAATTCATGCATCACTATTTTATCTGTTTTCATACAAAGCATAAGGCCGTCTTATCTATTTCCCAATGATCTTTCAAAATACTCAATGTTAACCCGAATTGTGCCTGTGTGCTCGGAGTTCTAAAACCGAATGCTTTTCGTCCTAAGGAGGCTTAAGGAAACCCAGATTGTGCCTGCGTGCCTGAGATTCATACAATTTAAAAATTCCCTACTTTCTCTAAGTATTATATGATTGTTTGTATGTTGGATCACTCAAATTATTAAGTAAAAATGCCTTTAGTACGACCCATGATTCCGAGTTTCGACTGATCGGTTATACCCAGTCACTTGGCGTGAAGATTATGTACTATCGAGCCATTTCAAACACTAAGAACAGTCAAGACATGTAAACCAGATAATTTAGAAGATAAAGGAATTAAAACCCGAAAAACTTGCAGAGGCTTAATAATTTAACTGCAAAAGCGGAGTACTTGTTTATACAAAAGAATAGATAGCATTACAATAAGTGTTACATTGTAAGAACAGGAATGCTTCTATTTTCCTATCTTCTACCTAGGATTCAAGCAGCTTTTTTGGCATCCGAGTCTTCATCCTCGCTGCTGGACTCCTCCGGAGTTGTCGGAATCTCCTCCTCGAGGTAGAAGGTGGAGATTGTCGGGGGGTTACCCCCGAGTAGGGTAAAGGAAAGTGGTAAAGGCAACAGTCAGAAGGGAAGTTTGGTCGAGTAGCCGCCTACCCGGTACTTGCTACCCGGTCGACTGCTACTCGGTCTTACGAAAAGATGACCAGAAGGAGATATCAAGGGAGTTATGTCCGTTCGAGTAGAAGAGCTGGTCCGAGTAAGATTGGCGGGAATCTACTCGGGCCAGAAGTCAAAGGAGCCGTTCTGACACAGGATCCCGCGTATCCTGGGTCCGTACTTGGCACTATTCAAACTACTGTTCATCTGGGACCGGCCTGCCTGACAGTGACAGTGTGGAAGCAGGTGGTCGCAGGATAAGGGGGCCCTACTCTGTGTTTGGCACAGTGATACCAGACTGTCCCCTTGGTTTTGCCCAACGACTTTCCGGATGCAGCCAAGATTAGGAACCAAAGCTGTCAGCGGGAACTCGGAAGAAGGACGATGTGCACACTATGTCGACACTTGTCCGTGTTTGGACGTACCTGGCTGGGCACCGTGTATATAAGGTGCCCCGCCGCAACCTGCGTGAGGGATCGCATGCTGGGACACAAGGAAACCCTAGATTCTTGAGCTAGTTCATCACAAAGAGAGAAGAGTGGCTACTCGGTAGCAAGAACATTGTACTGTGGCTACTCGGTGAGACACCGGAATACATATAGAAAGGCAGGAGTAGGGGTTTTACCTCCTCACGAGGGCCCTGAACCTGGGAAGATCGTGTTATTTGCAGTGTTTAGTTCTTACCTCACGCGGCTACTCGTCGCGTGATCCCTCCCCGAGCACCTCCAGCGTCCATCGTTCCCACATCTTTAGCCATCCTATGGCATCTGCCGTGACACCACCATGACAGTTGGCGCCCACCGTGGGGCAACCAGCGGCGCTGGCTGGAGTTTCTGTTCGGACGGGATCTTCTTCAGCGGAGCGCGTAGTCTGTGGCCTTGTCCACAGATTCGGCTCCTTCGACTTCGTCACCGACAACGCCGGTGATTTCGGCGGCAGGGCCATGCAGGAGGGCGGCTCGGTGATCTCCTTCGGCTCTCACCTCGTCTACGTCGCCACCGTTGCCAACCGCGTCTACCCCGAGCTGGTGCATGACGCGGAGGACCCTCCTGCGGTGATCGCTTCTCGTGGAAGGCCCGCGTGCCGCTCTGCGGACCGCGCTGAGGTGATGGTGACCGGCTTGGCGGCAAACGCTGGCGCGGCTGCTACTGGCGCCGCGGCCGTCGTCGAGGATCTTGCTACCACGAGCGCTGGTGGCAGGACTCACAGGCCCTACGAGAAGGAGTGTAACCTCCCTCCCTCCACCACTCCGACTATTCCCGCGTCGGCTGGACGGAATGGTATGCCAACCCCCACCAACCTCGAGCTCCTGAGCATGAAGGAGCAGCTCGAGCGGCAACGCCTGGAGCTGCTCGCCGAGCAGGCGGAGTTGGACAAGGTTAGGCTTGAGTTGAGCCTAGACCAACTTGAGTACAACAAGGCTCATGGTTTCACGCCAGTCACTAGGAGAGCTAGCAGAGTAGGCGCCACGCGGCGCAATCTTGGTGCCGAGATGGCGACAGTTGTAGAGGTTCCTGCTCAGTCCGCCACCGCGAACACTTCCACTAGGCCTAGGTACAGCACACCTGCCAAGACACTTAGAGCTGCAGAGGCTGTGGCCGCCGAGTTGCCTCGTCTCGAGGGCGACGCGCGCGTTAGGCAGCAGGAAAGGCTCAACGAGTTGGTGTTGGAGGCTGCTAGGCAGAATGAGGAGTTCCGGAAGGCCAACCCGGGTGCTGGAGCTTCACAGGTGGTGCACTCGCACGCGGCTAGATCTAACGATCAGGCCTCGTCTCCGCACCCCAGCCGCGAGAAGAGCCGCAGCGGACGTTCGGCCAGAGATAGGCAAATGCAGGTGTATGACCCGGCTGCTGCCGCGAGACAGCCTGCTGTGCCGCAGCAGCCCGGGCAGGAACACAACGCTGCAAGAGCAGGCTCTCAAGCCCATCAAGCTCAAAGCCAGGCCCGAGATGGAGCGCGCCCAGGTCCTTCTCAGCGTCCCGCTGCTCCGCCTACTCGGCAGAGGCAGCAGCCGCGCGCAGTGGCGCCAGTCGCCAACCCGGTGGAGCAGCCTGCAGCCGTGCAGGTGGACAGATATGATGACGGCTACTCGGCCATGGAGATGGCTGGCTATGACATTCAGGACCATGTTGGTGAGCGCGTGTTGGCGCCTGGAGATGCGAGGCATCAGCTGGACCGGATCAACTTGTCAGCTCGGTTGGAGAACACGGGTCCTCCTGGCCCCGAGTGCTTTGGCCCGCGCATCATGAACGAGCCGTCCGTGAAGAACTTTCAGCTCGCAAGGGGCACCAAGAGCTACAATGGCAGCACCAAGCCCGAAGATTGGCTCAATGATTACGTCACCGCAGTCCACATCGCGGGTGGCAACAGGAGATGGGCGGTGCGGTACCACTACAAGAAATGTGTTGATACATGACGTTCTCGTAGTGACGACGGACGAGATCGTCGTAAAGTTATGACGATTTCAAACAAGATCGTCGTAAGCCCTTTGCGAGGAGCCAAACGCTATAAAATAACGACGATTTGAGTCAAAAATGTCATGGTCGCATAGGATGAAATCGTCATAACCGGCACCAGCTGGTCTATAGGCTTATTTCAGTCTATATATCGTGTCTATTGGGCGGCCACATCATCGGTTTGACCTCCCTATCATGTCTACTTGTCATTTTGAGCTTACGTGTCGTGTCTACTTGTCATTTTAGGCTTATGTGTCGTGCCTACTTGTCATTTTAGGCTTATATGTCATGTCTACTTGTCATTTTAGGCTTATGTGTCATGCCCGCTTGTCATTTTGGGCTTTTACGTGTCATTTCTAGGAGTGTGCAGGTCACCGAACCCGTCCCAATTTTATTTTTTTGATTTTGACCCGTCCCAAACTTAACAGGCACGCATATTCGCGGATTTTTTTTTTTGATTTTGACCCGTCCCAAACTTAACAGGCAAGCAGGCACGCATATTCGCGGAAACCAGCAAAAAAGAAAGACGCGCGCGCGCGACTCGAACCCGTGACCTCCACTCGCCCGGACAAGTGCATAACCACCGTGTCGCCTCACTACTTGTGATAGGATAGGGCTTCAAACCTATTTAGAGAGAACACCGCGCGGGCTTGGGCCTCGATGGTACAGGCCACCAGCCCATGAGCTTTCCTGGAATTGACTGTGCTGCAAAAACAGGCCACCAGCCCATGAGCCTTCCAGGAATCGGATGTGCTGCAAAAACAGGCCCAAATCGGCTATATCGGATTTTTTTTTCCTTTTTTCAGTTTTCAATTTTTTTAAAATGAATTTGACCTCAAAATTGACCCAAGTCAATTTTTAAAAGTTTGCAGAACTATTTCAAGTAATTTTAGAAGATTTGGAACCATTTTAGAACAAAACAAAAATACAATTATTCCCTTGTGATTTTGAATATAGACTATATGGAATTTTGAATTACGGTTTCTAGGTCAAAATCATCTACATGACCGTTCGTATCTAGGGGATGAATATTGATAAACTCTTGGTGTATCTCTGAAGAAATAGATACTTGTGTATCTAAAAATAATTTTTCCGAAAAATCATGAGCAAACTATGAGGCACCTGTAGTTCAAATTTGGCCCGGTTTCAGCTGAATCGGCAGAAATTTGTCTATTTCAAAAGACGTATTTTTAAACCTATTTAGAGGTAGAAATTTTATTATTTGAACATAAAATATGGTATAATAATTTTATAATTTTCCGTGATACAAGTTTGCAACATATATTTGGTAGATGCTTCACAAAAAAAACCGTTTTTATCACTCCGGAAATGGAAAATAGTATTTTTATTCAATGAAAAATAAAAGTTTCTTCGTGAACATTGTTAGCTGTTCCATTGTGCATTCTTGTGTAGAATATGCGCACATTTCAACAAACTATGCCATGAGTGTGGCCATAACATCCGTCATTTGGCCTGAAACCCAAGAATCTTCGGAGGAGATAGCTCATTTATGTGAACACCTTTTCAACCCAGCTGTCGTATTCCAAGTACATCTCTATTGAAATAGGTACTTGTGTACCTAAAAATGATTTTTACAAAAAATCATGGGCAAACTATAAGGCACCTGTAGTTCAAATTTTGCTCGGTTTCAGCGGAATTGGCAGAAATTTGTCTTTTTCGAAAGAGGTGTATTTTGAGCTATTGAGAGGTAGTAAGTTTGTTATTTGTAGATAAAATATGACATAATATATTTAGAATTTTACTTTGTACATTTTTGCAACATATTTTGTGTATGTGCTTCACAAAAAAACCCAGTTTTGACACTCCGGAGATGGAAAATGGTATTTTTATTCAACGAAAAATAAAACTTTCTTCGTGAACATTGTTAGTTGTACCAATATGCATCTTTGTGTGGAATATGGTGACATTTCAACAAACTATGCCATGGATGTGGCCAAAACATCCGTCATTTCGCCCGAAAGCCATGAATCTTCGTACGAGATAGCTCATTTGTGTGAACACATTTTCAACCAAATTGTCGTATTACAAGTTTATTATTTTTTGTGGATACTAGGACATATATAACAACACCACGCGAAGGTCTTGCATCGTTTCGAGTTTTTTTGAATTTTCTGGAATTTTCAAAGCCGGTTTCGGAAAACAGTCAAAACGGGGGACATGACCGTTCGTACCTAGGTGTTGAATCTTGATGAAATCTTGGTGTATCTATGTTGTAATAGGTACTTGTGTACCTAAAAATGATTTTTGCAAAAAATCATGAGCAAACTACGAGGCACCTGTAGTTCAAATTTTGCTCGGTTTCAGCGGAATTGGCAGAAATTTGTCTTTTTTGAAATAGGTGTATTTTGAGCTATTGAGAGGTAGTAAGTTTGTTATTTGTAGATAAAATATGACATAATATATTTAGAATTTTACTTTGTACATTTTTGCAACATATTTTGTGTATGTGCTTCACAAAAAACCCCAGTTTTGACACTCCGGAGATGGAAAATGGTATTTTTATTCAACGAAAAATAAAACTTTCTTCATGAAAATTGTTAGTTGTACCAATATACATCTTTGTGTGGAATATGGTGACATTTCAACAAACTATGCCATGGATGTGGCCAAAACATCCGTCATTTCGCCCGAAAGCCATGAATCTTCGTACGAGATAGCTCATTTGTGTGAACACATTTTCAACCAAATTGTCGTATTACAAGTTTATTATTTTTTGTGGATACTAGGACATATATAACAACACCACGCGAAGGTCTTGCATCGTTTCGAGTTTTTTTGAATTTTCTGGAATTTTCAAAGCCGGTTTCGGAAAACAGTCAAAACGGGGGACATGACCGTTCGTACCTAGGTGTTGAATCTTGATGAACTCTTGGTGTATCTATGTTTTAATAGGTACTTGTGTACCTAAAAATGATTTTTGCAAAAAATCATGAGCAAACTACGAGGCACCTGTAGTTCAAATTTTGCTCGGTTTCAGCGGAATTGGCAGAAATTTGTCTTTTTTGAAAGAGGTGTATTTTGAGCTATTGAGAGGTAGTAAGTTTGTTATTTGTAGATAAAATATGACATAATATATTTATAATTTTACTTTGTACATTTTTGCAACATATTTTGTGTATGTGCTTCACAAAAAACCCCAGTTTTGACACTCCGGAGATGGAAAATGGTATTTTTATTCAACGAAAAATAAAACTTTCTTCATGAACATTGTTAGTTGTACCAATATACATCTTTGTGTGGAATATGGTGACATTTCAACAAACTATGTCATGGATGTGGCCAAAACATCCGTCATTTCGCCCGAAAGCCATGAATCTTCGTACGAGATAGCTCATTTGTGTGAACACATTTTCAACCAAATTGTCGTATTACAAGTTTATTATTTTTTGTGGATACTAGGACATATATAACAACACCACGCGAAGGTCTTGCATCGTTTCGAGTTTTTTTGAATTTTCTGGAATTTTCAAAGCCAGTTTCGGAAAACGGTCAAAACGGGGGACATGACCGTTCGTACCTAGGTGTTGAATCTTGATGAACTCTTGGTGTATCTATGTTGGAATAGGTACTTGTGTACCTAAAAATGATTTTTGCAAAAAATCATGAGCAAACTACGAGGCACCTGTAGTTCAAATTTTGCTCGGTTTCACTGGAATTGGCAGAAATTTGTCTTTTTTGAAAGAGGTGTATTTTGAGCTATTGAGAGGTAGTAAGTTTGTTATTAGTAGATAAAATATGACATAATATATTTAGAATTTTACTTTGTACATTTTTGCAACATATTTTGTGTATGTGCTTCACAAAAAACCCCAGTTTTGACACTCCGGAGATGGAAAATGGTATTTTTATTCAACGAAAAATAAAACTTTCTTCATGAACATTGTTAGTTGTACCAATATACATCTTTGTGTGGAATATGGTGACATTTCAACAAACTATGCCATGGATGTGGCCAAAACATCCGTCATTTCGCCCGAAAGCCATGAATCTTCGTACGAGATAGCTCATTTGTGTGAACACATTTTCAACCAAATTGTCGTATTACAAGTTTATTATTTTTTGTGGATACTAGGACATATATAACAACACCAAGCGAAGGTCTTGCATCGTTTCGAGTTTTTTTGAATTTTCTGGAATTTTCAAAGCCGGTTTCGGAAAACGGTCAAAACGGGGGACATGACCGTTCGTACCTAGGTGTTGAATCTTGATGAACTATTTGTACATCTATATTGAAATATGTACTTGTGTACCTAAAAATGATTTTTTCAAAAAATAAAGAGAAAACTACGAGGTACATGTAGTTCAAATTTGGCATGGTTTCAGCGGAATCGGCTGAAATTTGTCTTTTTTGAACGAGGTGTATTTTGAGCTATTGAGAGGTAGTAAGTTTGTTATTTGTAGATAAAATATGACATAATATATTTATAATTTTACTTTGTACAATTCTGTACCATATTTTCGGTAGGTGTTTCACAAAAAAACCCTTTTTTGACACTCCGAAAATGGAAAATGATGTTTTTATTCAATGAAAAATAAAAGTTTCTTCGTGAACATTGTTAGTGGTTCCATTATACATGCTTGTGTAGAATATGGCCACATTTCAACAAACTATGGAATGAGTGTGGCCATAACATCCGTCATTTGGCCCGAAACCCAAGAATCTTCGGAGGAGATAGCTCATTTATGTGAATACCTTTTCAACCCAGCTGTCGTATTTCAAGTTTATTATTTTTGGTGTCTATAATGACACCACGCGAAGGTCTTGCATCATTTCCGTTATTTTGTCTAAAAACATGTAATTTTCATAGGTGATAGCTCATTTCTGTGAACAGTTTTTCGCGATATTTGTCTTATTCCAAGGCACACAATTGTACACTACTGTTTTTGGTGAGGTCAGTCTCCTAAACATGCGCAACTTTAGCCGTGAAATTCGGGAATATACTACGTAGTGCATAGAACACAATATGTTTCTCGAGCATCTTACAACGAGATAGCGTGCAATTTTTTTACATTTTTGGGTTGATTTGTTTTAACTGAACTTTAAAATATACAGCGCGGTATTTTATTTCTTGGTTTTATTCATGTGCACAGTTACTTACATTTCTTTTTCTTACTCATTATTATTACCAAAAGAAATTTTTTCCCTCCCAAGTCCTAATTTCCCTCCCTCACTCCCGAATTTTTTTCACGCGGCGCGCGCGGCCACCCCAAAAGGCCCAAACCCTAGCCCCAACCTGTACTTCCTCGGCCGCCATCCCCCTCCCCCAGACCCAATCACCCCGCCCCCTCCCAAAGTCCCCTTCTTGCGCCGCCGCCCCCGCACCGAACGCATCGTCGCTCGCACGCAGACCTCGCTCTCCTCAAACCCTAATCGATCTCCCTCTCCCCGCCCCGCCCCGCCCGACCAGCAATCATCTACCTGCACGGTCCCCATCGATTCCGTCCCAACCCGCCACGGCCCCGAGCCAGATCGCCACCTCCCCCGGCTCCCCATCCAGGCGCTCTCCCGACCTTTCCCTTCTGAGATGAACGGCCTCGGCGGCGGGCTACAACCTCCCATCAATCCAGATCCGAACCACCACCTCATAGAATGCGTGCAGCGACCCCCTATCCTTACCAAGGCGTCGAATCTGTGATCCAGATCCGAACCACCACCTCAGTTGTTGTCTGGCTGACAGCGCACCCGGTCTCTTGGCCCTCGGCATCGCACCCTGCGATGGCGGCAGCGCTCCGCGGTCGACAGTGTGGTCTCCAACGCCCCTTCGGTGAGTTTCTTGGCGTCGGGAGAGCCACCAGGTTCCGAGCATGCCTGCGTCAGTCGCTTGCACATGCGGCATCGGAGTTCCTGCTGCCGTTGTGGGTTTGCTGGCCAGGGCTAGTTCCTCAGGGTGGCGTTCCCCGTCTCAAGGCCTGGGAGATGAACTGGGTGCAGATCAAGCCGCCGCCGCCGTCACGCACTCCACCATCGCCGCCGATCTGATGACGACTTGCACCACCATCGCCGGCCTCTTCCTACCTTTAGGTCAGCCATTGTACGACTTCTCTCTATCATTGTTTGCTTCCAGATCCGACACCAAGCAGATCGGGAGGGCGGAAATAACGGCGGTGAGCAGTGCAAGGGGTATGGAGTTCGCGGGCGCCATTGATACCCAGTGCTCGCGGGCCACATTAATCGTCCTCCTGTGCTCTGTGCCTCTCTGTTATTGGTCTGTACCTAAGTGTTGGTGTCGATTCTTATCTGCTGTGATTATGGTGCTCTCTGCTTGCTGCAACTTTTTCACAGTGATTAATTTCATAAAGTAACGAGAATAATTAATTGGGTGGGACGGATAGCTTTGGACAACCTATAACAAGAAATAAGGGAATCATAACTAATTTGTATTGTATGTCTGAAAAATCTGAATATTACATCTATATATGTCACCTATGTGGCTATATCTCACAATACTCATTGGATAGCTTCAGAGAATTACCAAGATATATATGTCTGAAGCGTTATTTCAGGATCTAATTTAAGCAGAGTCTGTATTTTACTTTCAGTTTCCTATAGCCTGTTCCATTTATCTTATATCTATATGTTTATGTGGCTTCTGGGCAACCCTTTTATACCTGATCATTGAACTGTCCTTGTGAGCATAGAATCTATTTAAACTTCCAACATTTAGATTTCAGAATTTATGAATCATCATAGCCTCACGTTTGTACTAGTGCTGCTACTCCTTTCTTTTTACTGCTCCACTTAGCCGCAGTGTACTGTAGGTATAGCACGAGTCTCCTCGTCCTTCTCTTGGAGAAACATACTACCTGCTCCAAAGGTCGCAAGCCGCACCACAGACAGAGAACCACACCGCCGCCGAGCTCAAATTGCCTCCCAGGAAACTGGCCTGCTCTTGATACCAATTACTATGTAGCTCAACTCACAGAAACTATGTAAAATCAAAGAACAAGCGATCTAATATGACCGATTTAGCGCAATTATACCGTCATTAGGTTTGTAGTATATATTTGCCTAGGGTTTACTTGAAGTACATAAGGAAAGTGCCAGCTGACGCAGTTATTGGACTTGAGCAAGTTGAATGTGGTGCAACCCACACTGTAGTAGCTATGGAAAGTTGTACTGGATTAGGCTGTTATGCAACTGAATCAGGTGATATCAGTGCATGACATTCTTACTTTTTGTGAGATTTCGTTTTGTTGTTGAGAAAAACATGAGTGCTTGGCTTATCTCTGCCCATTTCTCATTTTTTGCATTGGTAGAGGACGAGACGAGTGCTGTCAATATCATGTGAAATACAGTTCATTACTTGCTAGTGCCAAGGATTTGGTTAACCTTCCCACTGCTCCTACTTTAGAATCAAGTCAGTACAGTTGGCATCATCAGGTTTGTTCCTCTTTCACCTATGTTGGTTCATAGTCACTTGTACTTCAATTCTTCCGCATGTTTCTGCTGTTTTATTCAAAGTTCTAGGTTGGGCATGTGGTTAGATCTGTTCATCCATATTCACTTGTACTAAAGAAACTATTTACTTCACATTTTCATCCGTTAAACTATCCCAGATTATGTCAACCTACTATGAACCTACTACAACAAGTTTCTCGTACTTACATACCAAATACTACTGCCATGTAATTATGTTTAGAGTTGTATTCTTACATGTATAATTGACTACATAGTTCTGCTCATACTTGTATTCTTATCTGTATAAGCACTTGGATATGTTGCTAGAGTGATTGCAGTAGTCATTTTGCTGTTCCAAACATATGTTGCTGGTTGAACATGATCCATGGTTCCATATAAAAGTAAAACCATCCATTGCTAATTTAATACCCCAGCTTTGAGGAATTATTGGCAGTCTCTAAAGTTAGCTGATGTGTATTGTTGCACTAAGATCTCTACTTAGTAATGTTTTCTTAGTACGTGAAAAATATTTACTCCCGATAAACTAAATAATGGATACCTGTTCTGGTCTGTCTTGTTGCAGCACCCTATATCTAGACGTGGATTCACTTGAGCTAAGCACTTGGATGCTCTGCTGTAGGGCAGCAAGTTCCAGGTGAGCACAATATTGCCATATGGCTGAGACTTGATCTGAGCATACATATAAAACTTCATTTTTTTTCTCTCAGTAAACTGAATGATGGGTATCCACTTTGCTAATTTCACCCTGCAGAGCTTTGGTAGGAACTCTGTGATGGTGACCTCCTCGCTTAGTTGGGACCAGATCTTGGCGTGCGCCTCAAGGGCCTCCTTGATCATATCCTGTCTGCCTAGGTCTTCCTCACTGACACCGGTGGGAGCGCCTGTTGGACTTCTACATTGACAACCACTTGAAATGTCCTTCAGATGTTTGCTCTACAGGTGGTTGAAGTACAATGCCCTTCAGATGTTTGCTCCTGGGCTCTTGCCATTGTGTGCTGAACAACTTATGCTTCGCCCATTCTTGTACCGTTTCTTATTCTGTCAGCTGGAATGGATGTTCCTTCTATTTATGTAATATTGAATGTAATGTTCATGGTTATTCACCATGTAATATGGAATGTATTGTGTCTTGCAGTCCTAATTTTTTGCTGCTAAGTTATATGAATGCTGAGTTTCAAGTTCCCGTCTAATTTGTTGGCTACTCAAATTCTTGTCTATAATTGATTGAACTGCATACCTTGACAGAACAGAAAAAAAACGTAGTGTGATTCTTTGAATTAAGAAATAGTGGCCCAAAAGTTTGTGGATCGCAAAAAGGCCATTGCCTGGACAATACAATGTTCGAAAATATATGGGCTCTAAAATGACCTGGCCCAAACACTACTAAAGAAACACGATTCAAAAAATACCATTAAAAGGCCAATTCCTAGACTTTAAAAGGTTAAGGCCCATGAAGATCACCGAAACGGACCGGGCTGATTTTGATCCACGACGATTTCATTTCGTCGTAATCTTGCCACGTAGGACAAGCCACGTCGGAGCTGATGTGTCATGCCCGGACTGCTCACGACGATTTTAGATCGTCATAGATTCATGACGTTCCTAAATCGTCGTGGATATCCATGACGTTTCCAAAAAAACGTCGTTATGGTTAATTACTGACGCTCGGTTTTCAACGATATGTTTTTCGTCATAAGATCGTCATGGATGAAATATGATGACGATTTGGTGACGAAAACAGAGCGTCAAGTATCAACATATTTCTTGTAGTGTACGTCCCGCAGATGCTAGAGGGTCTAGCTCTCACTTGGCTCAACAACTTGCCCAAGCACAGCATAAACTGCTGGCTGGACTTCTCGGATGCCTTCGTCAGTGTAACGTCCGGGGTTTTCCCCCCCAAGTAGATTGATCGTTGTTTTTCTTTTCGCATCGCATGGCATCCTCATAAATCATCGCGCATTTGGAACTTGCAAAATGCTTAATTTCATCAACTCTTGACTTTCTAAAATTTGTTTGATGCAAAACAGAATTATATTCTTCTAATAATGCCAAAACAGTTTCTGGAAAATAATACAACCAACCCACAAAAAAAAAATAGAGTCGTGAGGGAGAGAGAGGGGCAACCTGTTTTTTTTCCGGCCCAAACAGCCCAAACAGCAAGGCCCAACCGAATCCCTCCCCACAAACCCTAACTTTTCTCCTCTCCCTCTCATTTTCCCCCCCGCCGTCTCTCCTATTTCTGCTTAGGTCCCTCCACCTCTCAAAAAAAAAAAAAAAGAAACCCACGCACGCACGCGCACGGGAAGGAGCGAGCAGCGCTCGATCCCATCGTCTCCTTCCTTCGCTCGCCCCCCTCCTCGTTCTGCGTCGATTGGAGGCGCTACCGCCGGAGCTCCTCCGGCCACCCTCCGACGCCGGCCTCTCCTCTCACCTCGCCTCCCTGCCTCCCTCTCCTTCCAAGGCGCCCCCACTGCTGCGCCCCTCCGAGCTCCGGCCGGCCATCTCCCCGCCTCCAACCATCGCCGGAGATGGCGCCGCCGGCCCCTGGCCCCTCTCCCCGTCGCCTCCTCTCCTCCTCCACCTCGCCCCGTCGCCCGAGCCGCCTCCTCCTGCCGCCGCCCCCTTCTCCCGTGGCCGCCGCCCGCTGCAGCCCGACCACCACCACCTCGCCGTGCCCTGTTTCGTCCCCAGGGGCTGCTGCTCTGAAGGTCGCCGTAGCCTCCGTCGTGGAGCCCTTCCCCCCGCTGTGCGCGTCCTCCACCCTGCAGCACCGGCTCGGCGTCGCCAACAGCCAAGAGGCCGTCGCCGCGGGCCTCCGTGCAAGACCTGCTCCTGCAGCCCCGCCTGCGCCGTCGCCGGGGCTGTCGAGGGAGACGCCGAGGATGCTGCTCCCCTTCGAGCACCGGATCACTGCAGGCATGGACACCCTCGCGGCGCGCCCACCACTTGTTCGGTGATATGCCTGCATGAGTTCGGCATAGTACTTTTGGCCGCGCTTGTCCGTCCGCTGTGGTGATGCCTTGTGTACCATGGGCGCTTCTTTCCGATGACCATGGTTATCATTCGTTGGTGCCACGCCACGCTCCGTTGTCGTCGTCGTCTTTGCTCGTTTGTGCTGGGCCGCCTTCGTGCGCGCCTTGAAGTCCGAAGACCGGAGAATCGCCCAGTTCGCCATCGACCACAAAGATCGGAACCACCAAGATCTTCTATACGGACGCGACGAGTACATCGACCACGACTACGTCTACTTCCTCTTCGAACCTCGATGACAAGATCGACAACTACCACCGATGACGTGAACGACTACCTCGACTACGGAACGAGAACGACTACTTACACTACTTCCTCGACGTCGGCTACTTCCTCTACTATGACTACGTCGACTACTTCCTCTACCCGAAGACGTCGACTACGCCTACTTCGACTACCTCGACGACGACGCGAGCACGTCTACTTTCCATTCTTCCTCGCCGCCGTCTATCCCCCTCTTTGTCGTCTTCCTCTTCTTCATCCCGAAGACACCGGCGCCGAACCCGAAGATCTTCTTCCCACACGTGTGCACCCTAAAACCCCTATACCTATGCCCTATTTTCTATAACATATCAACTATATTTAAAATGTCATCGCATCATGTTTGCATTGCATCTGGTGGGTTTCGGGGTATAGTAATATCACCTAACAATTAAATATGGAATGTGTTGGGGCATTAAATTCAAATAATGCCCTATTCCATTTAATATTGTTTAGCTCACCTACTTATTGTTTTGCATGTTAATCAACATTTAATATGATGGTTAGATAAACAACTTGAACCAATTCCTATTTCTCCGGACTCCGGTTCCGATTAAATTGCTTAAGTTGTTTCCCCTCTTGCATATTGCCATGCCATGCATATAAAATAGGATCATGCCGGATCTTTGCCGTAGAAGTAACTGTTGCATCCGGTGTTTCTGTTAGTTCGTTGCTTCTTCCCGGATAGGACGTTGAGATGATGTGAGCAACGACAAGTTCTGCTACCTTGCGGGATCTCAGGCAAGTATACTCACTTGCATGCCATATGGCTGCCTTTCATCACTTGTTACCGATTCTTTCCGTTGATTCTTTTCTGCTACCTTAGTTGTAGTTGTTTCTGTTGCGAACCTATCACATGAATCCTTTAACCCTGATATTGCCTCACCTCCACTCCTATAACCTTTGCTTGAGCCTGTGTCTTACTATCTTGCTTAGGGTTGTTTTGCTCGAGTCTGTTACCCGTTACTTTCTGTTATTACTTCCTTATGTTCCGGGGGCTCGATGCTTAATTAATCAATCAATCCTGTTAATGCTATTGTTAAATAATAATTTGATGATAAGGCACCGGCGGGAGGCCCTTTGAGGTTTTGAGGCCCGCTAGTGTCGACCCTAATAGGACAAGGGTCTTGTCTACTGATCCATGATGAGCGCACTACCCGCATGTGGGAAGCGAGTATGGGCGCCCCCCTCAACTGACTCGATTCGCATCTCGTCCAAATCGCCGTACTAGTTCGGGTGTTCCATTTGCTGCATCATATGCAGGTACGAACCCTTTGCGCCAGGGTGGAACTTTTGTAGTCGGCATTTAGGGCGGCGTGGTCTTCCAGTGCTATGAGGGTCCCCTTTTCTTCGTGGGGCTCGATTAGCCGCGCACGCACAGCACGCGGTGCTTTGGGCTTGATGCGAAGAAGGGTTGGTTGTGTAGAGTACCCCGCTTGGTGGGAGGCATCCCATCTGGCGGGTTATTCTTGCGTGTACGGTTACTATGGTGCACCCCTGCAGGGTAAATCTTCTCGAGAAGCCGTGTTTTCCGCGGTTATGGATTACTTGGTGAAAGTACTGGCTAACAAGTACTCAGGACAACTTAAACCTAATGATCAATCATGTTTCACCCAATGATTAAAAACTTGACTAGTAATAGGTTATTCACACAATAACTTGACTCATCCTTAATACCACGGTGTGAGTTATCCTCGGATTGCTTCTTCGGATAAGGGGCGAGATCCGGGATGGGTTTGTTTGAAGTTATCTTTCAGTTGGTTACTATCACTCGATCTTATCCCCTTTCTGATAGTTGGAAGTAATAGAATCTCTGTAGTTGGTTAGTGCAGCCTGTTGCCGCTTATTTGCAATAACCCCCTTTCTTTCCGTTGATCCTAAAGTATTTGTATCTTGTGATGACTGGCTACGCCGGTAACTTGTGAGTATGGGTTTTATCCCCCTTGCCAGTACTTAACCGTACTGACCCACGAATCTCTTTCGTGGCTGCAAATTCCAAATTGCAGTCAACAGGTTTGAAGTCTGACGACGTTAGCTTGGGAATCCCTCCGGCTTGGCCTGGGCAGGGATTGGACGCCTTCGGTTATCTTCAGGACTCTTAGTCCAATTTGGATCTTGTCCGTAGCCGGACGTTGTTTCTTCCGCTGTTATTTGGATCTTTGTAATGTATCAGTTGTAACCCTGGCTCGTTCGAGTCATCTTGTATCTATCTGTTTCTGTTGTAATTGTGGATTATTCGTGAACTATTGTAATGTTATCATAAATGGCAACCTGGAATCGGTTATTATGTGGATTTTGGCGGGAATGCTGAAATCTGCATAGTGCCCGATCTCGGGGCGTCACAGTCAGCAACTTCACCAGCACCTACAAGAGGCCGAATAGGCCACAGCAGCTGTCCGCTTGCAGGCAGCGAGAAGACGAGACAGACCGCGAGTATCTTACTCGGTGGAGTACATTGAGGAACACCTGTGAGGGCGTGAATGAAGCTCAGGCCATCACTTGGTTTGCGCAGGGATGCAGGCATGGCAGCATGTTGTGGCAGAGATTGCAGAGGGAGATGCCAAACACTCTGGCGGAGACCATCAAGATTGCGGATCAGTACGCACTCGGTGATCCTACTCAGCCCCTGATGGACTCCTCTGAGCCGAGAACTTCACCAACAGCAAGCGCAACGAGTTCCGCAACAAGCGCAGGGGTGACCGAATAGATACTCGGTACGACCCTGAGGAGGTGAATGCAGTGACTGTTGGAGCTGGTGGTAGCCAAAGGCAGAAACCTGCTGGAGCCTACGGGCAGAACCAGAACCAGGGCCAAGGCAACAAGAAACCATTCCGTACTCCTCAGTCGAGTATCGGCAACTCCGAGCAGCCGAGGAAGTTCGTCTTTGACGACATGAAGGATGGCCCATGCAGTTTTCACACTCACCACCCCTCGAGGCCTGCTAACCACACTACTCGGCAGTGCGAGTGGTGGGATGTGATCAAGAATGATGGCCTGCCTCCTCCTCCTCCTCTGCCAGCGGCCAATGCCAATGCGCAGCCTACTCGCGCACCCGCAGCTCGGCCGCCAGTGTACCCGAGAAGAGAGAATGTGAACCAGGTGGCTTTGGGAGTCAACCGTCACTTCAACAATGAGAGCTACCGCAACAACAACTACTACAACCGCAACAACAACAACAGAGGCAACAACAACTACCAGGGCAACAACAACAACGGCAACAATGGGGGCGGAGGCTCCAACCAGTACCAAGAGCACCACGAGAGCTATATGATCTTCACCTCTGAGCCAGTCGACAAGCAATCACAGCACAGGCGTGCCATGGAGGTCAATGCAGTGATTCCTGCTGTCCCTCACTACATGTATTGGTGTGACCAGGAGATCAGGTGGTCCCGGGTAGATCATCCCAAGGTGATGCCCAATCCGGGTAGCTATGCCTTGGTGCTGGATCCTACCTTCCTGGGTCCCGAGAAGAATGTGAGGTTCAGCAAGGTGTTAATCGACAACGGTAGCAGCATCAACATCGTGTACAAAGACACACTCGAGAAGCTTGGCCTGGCCGAGAACATGATGCTGCCCAGCAAGACCACTTTCCATGGCATTGTGTCCGGGATCTCGTGCAACCCGATTGGCCGAGTGTGGATAGATGTGCTATTCGGCACCAGGGAGAACTGCCGCACAGAGCGCCTGCAGTTCGAAGTGGTTGATCATCAGAGTCCTTACCATGCTCTACTCGGCAGGCCTGCTCTGAGCAAGTTCATGGCCTCTACTCATGTTGCATATCTGAAGATGAAGATCCCTGGTCCCAATGGCATAATTACCATCTCGGGTGATTACAAGAAGTCCATGGAGTGTGCCTCTGCTGGTTCCCAGTTGGCGGAGTCGATGGTGATTGCTGCCGAGAAGAAGAAG
This sequence comes from Alopecurus myosuroides, assembly GCA_028641055.1. Lineage (NCBI taxonomy): Eukaryota > Viridiplantae > Streptophyta > Magnoliopsida > Poales > Poaceae > Alopecurus > Alopecurus myosuroides. The sequence goes on from CM054060.1 coordinate 108,630,870, forward strand.
ATGTATGAGGTGGTGGCTATGGCGCAAGCCGCGCAGGCTGGCGCGCAAGGCGTGCCGAGTACCCAGCACGGGACCGCGTTCCAGGCGTCTCAGGAGACCAAGAAGGTCCAGGTCGACCCCGAGTTCCCCGACCGCGTAGCCATCATTGGCTCCGGGTTGGCGGACAAATAGGAAAGCGAGCTCATCCACTTCCTCCGTGAGAATCGGGATGTATTCGCCTGGTCCAATGAAGATCTACCAGGAGTCCCGAGGGAGTTGGTTGAGCACTCATTACATGTGCGTCCTGACGCCAAGCCAGTGAAGCAGGCTATGCGCCGCTTTGGAGATGAGAGAAGGAAGGCCATTGGTGACCAGATCACCAAGCTACTGATAAGCAATTTCATCATGGAGGTGCTGCATCCGGATTGGCTAGCCAACCCGGTCATGGTCGAGAAGAAGAAGGAGGATCCCAAGGCTGCCACTGCATGGCGCATGTGTGTCGACTACACCGACTTGAACAAGGCATGCCCCAAGGATCCCTTTCCGCTACCTCGCATCGATCAGGTGATCGATTCCACTGCTGGTTGTGAACTGTTGTCTTTCATAGATGCCTACTCTGGTTTCCACCAGATCGCACTCAATCCTGCTGATCAAATAAAGACTGCTTTCATTACCCCGTACGGGGCTTATTGCTATCGTGTCATGTGTTTTGGCTTGAGGAATGCGGGTGCAACCTATCAGAGATGCATGCAGAAATGCTTGCACGACCAGCTCGGCAAGAATGTGCAGGTGTACGTAGATGACATTGTCATCAAAACGAATAAAACACATACTCTGCTTGCCGACCTGGAGGAAACCTTTGCTAACCTGCGCAAGTACAAAATGAAGCTGAATCCGAGTAAATGCACCTTTGGTAGCCCGTCTGGTAAGCTACTCGGCTTCCTGGTGTCTAGTCGGGGCATCGAAGCCAACCCTTCAAAGATAAAAGCTATTGAGAGGATGTCTTTGCCGAGATCCCTGAAGGATGTACAGAAGTTCACTGGTTGCTTGGCATCTCTGAGCCGTTTTCTGGGTCGAATGGGCGAGAAGGCCCTGCCTTTGTACCAATTGATGAAGAAAAGTGACAAGTTTGTCTGGACTCCGCAAGCGGACGTGGCATTCAACGAGCTGAAAGCAATGCTGGCTAGCGCTCCCATCTTGGCTAGTCCGCTACCCAAGGAGCCCATGCTGCTGTACATTGCTGCGACCAACCGAGTAGTCAGTGTGGTGATTGTGGTGGAACGAGAAGAAGAAGGCAAGAGTGTGCAGCGCCCAGTGTACTATCTCAGTGAAGTGCTGTCCAGCTCCAAGCAAAACTACCCGCACTATCAGAAGATGACCTACGGCATGTACCTGGGCGCCAAGAAGCTAAAGCATTATTTCCAAGAGCATCCTATCACGGTTGTGAGCTCTGATCCCATCTCGGATATCATGGGTAACAAGGAGGCGAGTGGCAGAGTAGCCAAGTGGGCAATCGAGCTGGCCGCGTATGCACCCGCGTATGCGAGAAGAGAAGCCATCAAGTCGCAGATTCTGGCAGAATTCCTGGTGGACTGGGCCGAGGTGCAGTATGAACCTCCTGCCCCAGTTTCTAATTACTGGAAGATGCACTTTGATGGCTCGAAGGTGAAGGAAGGCCTTGGTGCTGGCGTGGTGCTTACGTCACCCAAGCGAGATCAACTCAAGTATGTGCTGCAGATTCACTTCAAGGCGTCCAACAACGTAGCAGAGTACGAGTCAGTGGTGCATGGCTTGCGAGTAGCCAAGGAGGTTGGCGTGCAGCGCATTATATGCTATGGCGATTCAGATCTGGTGGTGCAGCAAGTCTCCGGCACTTGGGATGCTCTAGATGCCAACATGGCATCCTATCGCTTCCTGGTACAGTCTATGACTGGATTCTTCGAGGGCTGCGAGTTCCAGCACATCCACCGAGCAGAGAACGAAGCGGCAGATGAGCTATCCAAGTTGGGATCTTCTCGGCAATCCATCCCGGCGGGAGTTGCCTTGGAGCACTTGAGGAAGCCGTCCATCAAGCCTTCTCCCAACTCGGAGTCCATATTTGTTCCTTCTCTGCCAAGTGAGGAATCTGATCCCATGGAGATTGACTGGGAGAATGCTACAGGAAACCCGGGGACTGCCGTCCTCTACTCGGGGACTGCCATTCCTTACTCGGGGACTGCCACTCCTTACTCGGGGACTGCCATTCCTTACTCGGGGACTGCCACTCCTTACTCGGGGACTGCCATTCCTTACTCGGGGACTGCCACTCCTTACTCGGGGACTGCCATTCCTTACTCGGGGACTGCCAATCCCTACCCGGGGACTGCTATCCTTAACCCGGGGACTATCGCATTCATTGAGGAAGTCCTTGCCAATCGATCTGGGCTTCAGAGAAGCGCTCCCATCCCTAAAGAGCAACCAGAGGTGCCTGTCCCGATGGAAGTGGACGAACCAGTGTTTCCCACACGGGAGACACCGAGTTGGGCCATGCCCATATTATCCTTTCTAAGGGACGGTACTCTGCCAGAAGATGAGGTGGCTGCAAGACAGATTCAGAGAAGATCCAAGGGCTACACTATAGTCCGAGATGTGCTGCACAAGAGAAGTGCCACTGGCGTGCTGCAACGTTGTGTGGACCCAGCAGAAGGAGAAGAGATCCTGGTAGAGATACACCAAGGAGAATGCGGGCACCATGCCTCTTCTCGGGCGTTGGTCAAGAAAGCTTTTCGGCATGGCTTCTACTGGCTCACAGCACTGCAGCAAGCCGAAGACATCGTGAGGAAGTGCAATGGCTGCCAGATGTTCGCGAGTAAGATTCACATGCCTGCTTCCGAGTTGAAGACAATTCCTATCACTTGGCCATTTGCTGTTTGGTGTTTGGACATGGTCGGACCCTTCCAGCCGGCTAGAGGCAACATGACTCACATCTTGGTCATGGTGGACAAATTCACCAAGTGGATCGAGGTGAAGCCTATTCGGAGGTGCCATGGGGCCACAGCTGTGAAGTTCGTGAAGGATGTGATCTTGAGATATGGCTACCCGCACAGCATCATCACCGACAACGGCACAAATTTTGCTGAGGGAGCAATGGTGCGGTTCTGCAGAGATAAGCATATCCGACTAGACGTTGCGTCAGTCGCGCATCCCGCCTCCAATGGGCAAGTTGAAAGAGCAAACGGCATGGTACTGGCAGGCATAAAGCCAAGGCTGATGGAGCCACTGCTGAAAACACCTGGGTGTTCGCTAGACGAGTTGCCAGCGGTGTTGTGGAGTCTAAGGACTACCCCTAACCGGTCAACCGGCTACACGCCATTCTTCTTGGTATACGGGGCTGAGGCCGTGTTGCCAATAGACCTAGATCATGACTCCCCCTTAGTAACCCTCTACACTGAGGTGGAGGCGAGAGAAGCTCGAGAAGACGACGTTGACCTGCTTGAAAAAGCAAGAGAGCTGACTCTGTCACGTTCGGCTATCTACCAGCAAAACCTGCAGCGTTATCATAGCCGAAAGGTGAACCCAAGGGTTTTCCGAGAAGGAGACTTGGTCCTTAGGCTTGTGCAGCGCACAGCCGGGATGCACAAGTTGTCTCCTCCATGGGAAGGGCCTTTCATTGTGAGCAAAGCGCTGCACAACGATGCATACTATCTTATAGATGCGCGCCCACCACAGGCGAACAGGGCAGATAAAGCTGGAGAGGAAACCAAGCGCCCTTGGAATGTAGCTCTACTCCGTCGTTTTCATTCGTGAGCAAAGATGTGTATGTACCCTCTTATCCGAGTTGAAATTCTACTCTGCAATCTGAAATTGATCTCGGGGACTGCCCTCGTCCAAACTTGCTCTAAGTGTTTCTACTCGACTTTACCTTTTGCCTATTCGGTTGCTCTACTTCAAAATTCAAAGGTACATTGAGTACTGTGTTTAAACCTATATGCCAACTCTTCGACTTTGCTGCTGTCCGAAACCTGGCTTCATGGCAAGCAAGAGAACAAGCAAAAGGTCCATGAGCACAAGAAAAATTACTAAGGAAAGGAAGAGTGCAGGAACCGAGTAGGGTGCTTTTATTACTGTTCTGTGTCTTATCTTTTCGGCTAAGTGGTGGGCTGCGTTACTATGATTGTTTCTAAGCGGCTAAGTATTTGCAGCTCTGCTCTTTAACTCTTGTGACTCGAATACCAAAAAAGCAACAAGTTGCGGGTAGAGCTGAGACTAAAAGAGAGAGTGAATAAGAAATGCAACTCGGGGACTCGCATGATAACGCAACTCGGCATCCAGCCCAGGCTGAACAAATTGATTAAGTTGAAAATAACAAGTGGGAATAAAAATGAGTAGCAACGGAATAAATAGTCCGATACATTTGCACCCGGCATCCCGGGGATCTGATAAGTGTTTGAGAAATAAAGCTGCAGGGTAAACTCAGGTTGAGGCGGCGTTCTCGGTACTAGCCTTGGCTGCCTCCTCTTCAGCAGTGGCCTTGGTCGTGTCCGTTTCCAGGCTGGCGTCAGCAGACTTCGCTGCCTCGTCCTCGGCATTGGGCTCGGTGGCTACCTGGTCTGAAGTGGCCGTGGCCACCGAGACGGGCGTTGTCGCGGAGGTGGAGCCGCTGGCTTGGGCGCGAAGGTTGACGGTGTCGTCGAGGGCAGCTCCTGACGAGGTGCCGAACTCGAGCGCGGAGGTGTCGATCGACATCTCCACGTTCTCGTCCTCCTCGTCGCTACCCGCGATGACCGCGGCCTTCCCCTTCCCATCCTTGGCGGCTGGAGAGTCGAAGTAGCTCAGGTCCGGCTCATCGGTGTCCGTCTCCTCGTCTTCATCCTCCTCCTCGCCCTCGTCCACCTCGGTGTCGGGCTCGGTGAGGCCGTCGATGAAGGTTGCTGTGTCGGCATACTGCGCGATCTCGTGAGCAATCACCTGGCGAATAGCCACGCAGTCGGGGTCCTTCTCCCACTTGGAGTCTTGGCGCATCTCGCGGATGATCTGCATGTTCAGGTTCTCGTACCAAGTGGTGACGAAGAGCAGCATCATGTCTGCACCTGCCCGAGCTCCCGAGGCGCGCCATTTCTTCAGTTCAGCTTTCACGCGCTGCAGCTTCAAGGCAAGCCCAGAGATCGTTGTCGGCGCGGAGTCTTCAGGCCAGAAGACGCTGTGGATATGGAAGGCGACGCGCACCAACTCAGTGCCCACGCCCGCTAGCCGCGGACACTGACTCTGCATAATCAAGATACTCTCCTCGATTTCTGCTCTGGTGTCCATAGGCTCGCCCTTCTCAGCACGAGCTGCTCGGATCTTTTCCAGGGCGGGCACGCTAGAAGATTCAAGATTGGGAAAGATTCCTGCAAGAGTTATCGAGAAGATCAGAAACGGTAACAGAGTGGAAGCATGAAACGAGAAGCAGAGAAGAAAGGCACATCCGAGTAGCGGAGAAGCGGAGAAAAGGGAACACTTACTGTTCAAATCATGGCGCAGCCCTAACAGCTGGGTCTTCCATGTCTCCTCGTTGGATATATGCTTCTCTTGGATCAAGCGGAGCTCCTCGAGCTGAGTGAAGAGCCCAGCGTTGGTCTTCGTTAGCACCTCACACTCCTGTTTGAGGGTTCTCTCCCTGGCCTTGGCTGCTGCTTCGCTCTTTGCCTTCTCGGCGATCACTCTGTCCCTCTCAGCACCAAGATTGATAGCATCCCGGAGCGCAGTCTGCAGCTGAACTTGGAGCTTCTCCATCTCGGTAGTATGCTCCTTCATCAGCTCGACAGCCTGGCTGGACAGTTGCTGCTGCACCTCAGCCGGCTTGAGGCAATCCTGATGTTCTTCAACAAACTTCTTATGATCTTCTGAAAAGAGCAGAGCACGGTTAGCAGAGAAGCGAAAGAAAGAAACACAGGAAAGGCTGAGTAGACGGCAACGTACCTTCCAATCTGTTAATGGTGGTCTGGCCACTCTCGACGAAGGCACGGCATTTCTCGTGCTCGTCAGTTAGGGCCTTCAGCTTCCCTGCAGAGTAAAATTAGTTAGCGCAAAAAGCAAAAGCGGGCGTAAACACCAAACGCAAGAACCGCGCAGCTAGAAGCATACCTTCAACTTCAGACAGCCTCAGAGTGCTGTTCATCACTTCCTTGTCGGCTTCCTCGGTGATCGTCTTCTCTTTTTCCAAGGCGGCAATGCGCCTCTTGGCAATGGCATGATTCCAGAGTAGCCGACGATGCAAGTTAGTCCGTTTCAGTACGCTATTCTGAGAAGCAAAAGAAACAAGAATCAGGCAAAGTACTTGAGATTCAACCCGAGAAGGCGGCTACTCGGGAGAGTGTCCGCCTACTCGGCCAGAATCTCGGGGACTGGGTGATGGATAAGGAAAAGAGGAAGAGTAGGAAAGAAGTGAAAATGCAAATCGGAGAGGATGATCAGGAACTTACCGCGTAGGATTGCTCGAGGTCCTCGGCGTTCTTGCGGTGGACAAACATGTTGGCAGCAAGTGTAGCGGAGGTGGTCGAGACGGTCATGGGTTTGCAACCCAACTCCACCTTGTTCCAATCCTGACGCATATGGTCGATGTCGCCCAGATCGATGCCGTTCCAGTTGGGGTTGCCGAGAACTTTGCTGTCCCACTTGGCGTCGATGAAGCCGATCAGGTCGAGTACTTGCTCGAGGCTCTGGGACGTTATCGCCTGGTCTTGGACTCCCCGAGAAGCAATGGAGATGGACTTGTCTTGATTTGGGGCCGGGGGCCTGGAGTCCACTGCCACGGCTTTCCTCCCTTTCTGAATAGCAAGATTCCGGTCCTTGGGGGAAAAGCCGACCTGGTGCTGATGGCTAACCTTCACCATGTAATCAGGGTAGCAGGGCTGATCAGCTGCAGCGGCGGCGGCAGGAACCGCATTGGGATCGCGAATAACCAGCTGACTGGACTGGCCAGTTGATGTTGGCGGCGGCATGTCGGCAGCCCGCTTCTTCGTCTTCTCCTTCTGGGCAGTTGGCTTCGCGACAACCGACTTCTCGGTTTTCTGCTTCTCGGTCTTCTTCTCCTCAGCCTTCTCCTTCTCGGTGGCTTTCTTCTCGGCTGCCTCTTTCTCTGCAGCATCTTGGGCACTCTTCCGTGTAAGCGGCCTGGCCGGAGGGCTGGGTGCAGCATCGGTTGTCTGCACCGAGGAGGAATCAGGCTGAGCGCTACCCTGATCTGTTGGTGGCGCCAGGGGCGCGCTATCCGGTGCGGCATCAGGCTGGGCGCTACCCTGCGCGACGACTGGTTGCACGTCGCTCAGAGGGTAATGCCCAGTCGCGTCTTCTACCCGCTGCTCGGCAGCGGGATCTGGCTGTGAGGCATCCATTTCTTCTACCCGCGGCTGGGCCGCGGGGTCTTCTTGTCCAGCAGCCCCTGTTGCTGGCTGCTCCTCTCCTTCTTCCTGCCGCTCAAGGGCGGCGTCGTGGTGCATCTCTGTATCTTGATCTTGGTTCCCCTCGGCGGTGTTGGCCGGAGGAGAAAGTGGCTTCTCTTGGTGAGCAGCGTCCTGCGCCTCCTGCTCGGCGCGGGACTGCGGCTCGGGCTCGGCGTTCTGGGCATCAGTGCCCTCTGATCGTGCGGTGGCGGCGTCGTTCTCATCGCCGTCGAGGTCGATTAGATTGTCGACATCGATGGAAGCCTTCTTCTGAGTCTCGGTGGACGCAAGAGCGGCATCCGCGTCCAAGGGGGCTCTGAAGAGAAAATTTGGGTTCAGAAATAAGAAGAGGGCAGAGGAAATCAAGAGAAAACAGCGAGGCAAAAGGATTGGGAGTCAACCGAGAAGAACAAAGTAAACAGAAACATGCAACCGAGAAGGAACTTACCCCTTGCAGGAAGGAATCGCTGGCTTCTTTCTCTTCACGACCTTCTTGATCGCCTTCTCGGTCGTCTTCTTCTTCTTGGCGGGAGGTTCTTGGGCGCCACTGCCTGTCCGTTTATGGGTGGCAGGAGCGGCAACTGCAAGAGGCTTGACGACCTGGGCTGCCTCGTCCTCATCATCATCCTCGTCTTCGCCGCCAGCATCAGCGACATCTGTGAAATAGAAAGGAAGAAAAGCACTTCAGAAGCAGAAAGCAATTGGTTTGCGTTGCTCGCGGTCAGAGGGGATAAGTTCAAATTACCTTCAATTTCATCATCAGACCAGTCGCGAAGGGACGATTCCGCGGGAGGATCACCCGCCTGGGCAGCGTCAGAAGGATCGAGCTGGTCCGTGGTCTCGAAGGAGGCCTGGTCATCTTCCTCTCGGTCAGATGACCAGTTGCCCTCAAAGCGCTCACAGCTCTCAGCAAGCTGGCGGTCAAGGACCTGAAAGACAGAGAAACATTGCAAATTAGCCGAGTAGCGTGAAGGCATTCTACCCGGATGGGCGTGCAAACACAAAGCACACTAAGCCTAGGGAAATTTGCTAAGTGTCCTACTCGGCAAGGCGTGCAAACAAACAAGCACATTAAGCCTAAGTATTTCTCCTAAGTATGCTACTCGGCAAGGCGTGCAAACATCAAGCATACTAAGCCTAGGCAGTTCTGCAGAGTGCTCTACTCGGCGCGGAATGCAATTGCTAGTCGCGGCAAGGAGAGAAGGCTATCTACTCGGATTACATATATACTGGAAGCAGAGTAAGGAGAACGTACCCGTGGAATCGGCTTCGTGCGGCTGAAGGGCATGAACCCATACTGCCAGTTATCTCGGAGGCCCGTGGTCAGGATGGACCTTGCGTGCGCGGCGACGTCCGCGTTGCTGAGCTCGAACGTGGTCGTCCGAGTGCAATCGCGGGGGCCTCCCAGGTAGCACATTGGGTGGGAGCGCTGCTGCAGAGGCAGCACCCGGTTCCGGATCCAGCAGGCGACGGGATCATCGCTCTTGAGGCCCTCTCCGATTAGCTCAGCGAGCCGCTCCTCCATCTGCACGGCGTTGCGGTCGTTGGAGGGCTTCGTCTTCCAATTCTGCCCGGATGGAGCTCGGTTGCTCCAAGCAGGCAGATTGATGCGGTCCGTTACCTTTCCCCCCTTCGTGGCGGGGATATTCTTCACGTAGAGGAAGGATTTTTGCCACATACGGACGGAATCCAAGCCCTTGATGCGAGGGTGATTGGTTCCCGTCCGCTGCACCATCATGGCGCTGCCGGTATCGGTTACCCGGCTGCCAGTGGCCGCGCCGTCCTTCTTCCTGGTGCTCTGCTGGCGGAGGTGGAAATACTTCAACCATGTCTGCACCGTGGGGCGGACGCCGAGAAAGGCCTCGCACACCACGGTGTGATAGGCGAGGAAGACGACAGCATTTGGGGGGAGATGATGCATCTGAACACCGAAGTGGTCCAGAAAGGAGCGGAGGAAATCAGATGCCGGCAGGCCGAATCCTCGCGCGAAGTGCGCGAGGAAGACGACATGCTCGCCCTCCCGCGGGGCCGGAACGAGTTCGCCGTCGGACGGCCGACACTGGACACCAGGAGGAACCCTCCGGGTGTTCACGAGCCAGGAGCAGTCATCGACGGTGACATCAGAACCAGCCCAGCCGGCGCGAGCAGCCATGGCACCGAGTGAGAAAGCGGTGGAAGGTTTGGAAGAATTTGGTGGAGAGAATGAATCCGCGGCGGCGGAGAGCTCGGCGGCGGAGAAGAAACAGAGGGGCGAAAGAAGAAAGTGCGGAGGAAGGAGAAAAGGAAGTTACTGATGGGGGTATTTATACCCTCTCCTCAGATTACCGTTACCATCGGGGTAGTGGGATCGATCGTGTCCATAACCCTCGTGTGGTGGGGCCTGTGGCCGGTTAGAAACGCACGTAAGCGCGGAACGCGCGCGTAACGGCCACAGTCGATCCCACGACCAGATCGTGGCCTATTACTGCGCTTGATGAGACATGACGAGCCGGTGGGCCCACTCCGTGAAAACTGGGCGCGTGGCACGTCGTGTCCTGGGCAGCGAGACGTCGGGGTCGCTGATGCATGACACGTGTCCAGTTGCAGCACGGAAGGCTGGATTGTGCTCTGCGCTGCAGAGACTCTGCTTAAGAAATTCTCTAAGTCTTTTTGCTCGGACGCCGAGAAGGAGACTAGCTCTATTCGGAAGAAAAGAGACCCAAGGTACTTTTCAGAGTGCTACTCGGAGGTTTCACTCGTCATCTTGAGGCTCAAGTGCTGTGTTGCAAAGATTGGTTTTAAGCTGGCAGAGCCTAGTGAACGAGTTCGCAAGACTCTACCAGCTTCGGGGACTGCTGTCGGGGGGTTACCCCCGAGTAGGGTAAAGGCAAGTGGTAAAGGCAACAGTCAGAAGGGAAGTTTGGTCGAGTAGCCGCCTACCCGGTACTTGCTACCCGGTCGACTGCTACTCGGTCTTACGAAAAGATGACCAGAAGGAGATATCAAGGGAGTTATGTCCGTTCGAGTAGAAGAGCTGGTCCGAGTAAGATTGGCGGGAATCTACTCGGGCCAGAAGTCAAAGGAGCCGTTCTGACACAGGATCCCGCGTATCCTGGGTCCGTACTTGGCACTATTCAAACTACTGCTCATCTGGGACCGGCCTGCCTGACAGTGACAGTGTGGAAGCAGGCGGTCGCAGGATAAGGGGGCCCTACTCTGTGTTTGGCACAGTGATACCAGACTGTCCCCTTGGTTTTGCCCAATGACTTTCCGGATGCAGCCAAGATTAGGAACCAAAGCTGTCAGCGGGAACTCGGAAGAAGGACGATGTGCACACTATGTCGACACTTGTCCGTGTTTGGACGTACCTGGCTAGGCACCGTGTATATAAGGTGCCCCGCCGCCTCCTGCGTGAGGGATCGCATGCTGGGACACAAGGAAACCCTAGATTCTTGAGCTAGTTCATCACAAAGAGAGAAGAGTGGCTACTCGGTAGCAAGAGCATTGTACTGTGGCTACTCGGTGAGACACCGGAATACATATAGAAAGGCAGGAGTAGGGGTTTTACCTCCTCACGAGGGCCCTGAACCTGGGTAGATCGTGTTGTTTGCAGTGTTTAGTTCTTACCTCACGCGGCTACTCGTCGCGTGATCCCTCCCCGAGCACCTCCAGCGTCCATCGTTCCCACATCTTTAGCCATCCTATGGCATCTGCCGTGACACCACCACGACAGAGATGTTCACCATGTTGGCAATCTTGGTGGCGTGGCCTTTGACAGCATCAAAGATGTTGGCCCGTTGAGCGTCCGTGTATCCCTGAGGAATACTGGACGCCACGCGCCAGGACTTGGCGGTGGTATAATGCATACGCATGAGCCCAAGGGCCATGCGCGCACCAGCGCGAGCCGCGGAGCGGAACCAAGACTTCTTGCGTTTCGCCACCTTGACAATCGCCTCTAGAAGCTTGCTGACTTTCGAGAACTCCCCTGATTTTTCGGTAATGTACTTATTAATAAGTAACATCCCCGCAGCTTTGAGCACGGTGAAGACTTTCCCGAAATCCCGGATTCTTTCAATCCGGGTAACCTGTGGGCTACCTTCTGTTTCATTCAACAAACAAATGTTAGAAAAAACAGATGAAGGGAAAATAGGGAGAATCCGATAAAACTAAAAATACTTACCGAGAATCCGGTCCATCTCCGTGCCTTACTCGAGGCGCTGGTGCATGGCATTTTCCAGGTCCCTGATTGTGGCTCTGTCTTTCTTGTCCTGGTTGGAGGCCTTAGACTCGGCAATGCCAACAGCTAGTTGGCTGGCCTCCAGATCCTTCTGGAGCTTCACAGTGAGCTTGTGAAGGTCTAGGTTTTCTCGGTGGGGGTTCTCGGCGTTGCCGGCATCTTCAGCGATTTGTTTGGCTTTCGCCAAAGAAGCTGAAAATCAAGAAAAAGGAAGAGTTAAAAACTCGTAAAATTACTTAGAAAAAACTACGAATGAAAGAAGATAGAAAATTTACCTGTTGATTCAGTCAGTTTTTGCTGAACGGATGTCAGCTCATACTCCTTATCCTCAAGAATACTAAGAAGGATTTTCACCTACTTATTCTTGATGGTAAGCTTGCTGAAAATCTCCATGTTAATGGTTTCAGCGGTTTGCTGAAAAATGGAAAAGAAACAAAGCGCTTAAGTCAGAAATCAAGCAAGGTAATGGAAAAAGCATTAAGTCAAAAAGTATGCTTTTGACAAAATGCTTGGGGGCTAGAGATATTACCTGGCTCATCCGTTGCAGACCCGACAAGTTCTTGTTGAATTCTTTTGCATACTCGGCAAAAATAATACCGACGTGGCAAAGGCCGTCCTGGATGACCTGCCGAGGTGAAAATACGAAGTTATTCCTTACAACAAAACCACCTTATGGTCAGGGACGGATTAAGGGAGCAGGAGTGAAGTGTTTTGTCGCCCACGATTTGATAAACCCGTGTTCGTCAAATAGTTCCTCCTTTACCTTGAACTCCTTGTCGAATGTTGGGATAGGCTCCTCCTCTGGAACTCAAGAAGGACCTCCCACCTCAGGCACCGCCCTTTGCCTCGCATCCGTTTCCGGCGCAATGGGCTGACTGGTCTGCTGGTTTTCCTCCTCCCTTGCAGCAGTGTTTTCCTCCGCATCTGCGACTGGAGTGTCGGGAGCAGCAGCAGGAGAAGGGTGTGTCCCTCTTCGGGCCACAAACTTGATTTTCTTTCGGCCTTTTGGCTTCAGAGTTGTCGGAGCAAGGCTAGAAAGAGAAAATATGAGAAGTTAGAATTCCGAGAAAAGAAAAGAACTCCTGCAACAAAAAGCAGAGAAAAAAGAAACCTAAATGATTTACCTGGAAGTAGCGACGGGAATTCCGTCAAGTTCAACCACTTCCTGAGTGGTGGCAGGCTTCTTACATTTCCGCCCACCAGCAAATTTGGCACGCAGAGCGTCCAATTAAGCATCGGACGCAAGCTCCAAATCAGGAAGGGTTGTGTGAACGCCCCGAGATCGGGCACTATGCAGATTTCAGCATTCCCGCCAAAATCCACATAATAACCGATTCCAGGTTGCCACTTGTGATAACATTACAATAGTTCACGACTAAACCACAACAACAACAGAAAGGAGATTTACAAGATGACTCAAACGAGCCCGGGATACAACTGATACATTACAAAGATCCAAAATAACAGCGGAAGAAACAACGTATCGTCCGTCTACGGACAAGATCCAAATTGGACTAAGAGTCCTGAAGGTAACCGAGAGCGTCCAATCCCTGCCCAGGCCAAGCCGGAGGGATTCCCAAGCTAACATCGTCAGACTTCAAACCTGTTGACTGCAATGTTGAATATGCAGCCACGAAAAAGATTCGTGGGTCAGTGCGGTTAAGTACTGGCAAGTGGATAAACCATACTCACAAGATACCGGCGTAGCCAGTCATCACAAGATACAAATACTTTGGGATCAATGGATAGGAAGGGGTTATTGCAATAAGCGACAGCAGGCTGCACTAACCAACTACAGAAAGATACTACAACTTCCGGCTAACAGAAAGAAGATAAGATCGAGTATTGTAACCAACTGAAAGATAACTTCAAACAAACCCATCCTGGATCTCGCCCCTTATCCAAAGAAGCAATCCGAGGATAACTCACACAGTTGGATTAGTGATGGTTCAGATTATTGTGTCAATGAGCCTATTACTAGTCAAGTTGTTATTCATTGGGTGTAAGATTATTAATCATTAGGTTTAAGTTATCCTGAGTACTTGTTAGCCAGTACTTTCACCAAGTAATCCATAACCGCGGAAAACACGGCTTCTCGAGAAGATTATCCCTGCAGGGTTGCACCAATTTAGCCGTACACGCAAGAATAACCCGCCAGATGGGGAGCTAACCCACCAAGCGAGGTACTCTACACAACTCAACTCTTCTTCGCATCAAGCCCAAAGCACCTTAGGCGCACGGCTAATCGAGCCCAGAAGAAAATGGACCCTCATAGCACTCTAAGAACGTGTCCTCCTATATGCCGACTACGAAAGTTCCACCCGGGATCCAAGGGCTCGCAAGATCATGCATGCAGCAAATGGAAAGCCCGAACTAAATGAGGTGATTTGGACGAGATGCGAATCGAGTCAAATTGAGGGGGGCGCCCATACTCGCTTCCCACATGCGGGTAGTGCGCTCATCATGGATCAGTAGACAAGACCCTTTTCCTATTTAGGGGGGGTCGACACTAGCAGGCCTCAAAACCACAAAGGGCCTCCTGCCGATGCCTTATCATCAAATTATTATTTAACAACAACATTAGCATGATTGATTGATTAAACATCGAGCCCCCAGAACATAATGAAGTAGTAACAGAAAGTAACGGGTAACAGACTCGAGCAAAACAACCCTAAGCATGCTAGTAAGACACGGGCAACAAGCAATGGTTATAGGTATGGAGGTGAGGCAATAGCAGGGTTAAAGGATTCATGTGATAGGTTCGTAACAGAAACAACTACTACTGGGGCTAGCATAAAAGAACAACGGAAAGTATCGGTAACAAGTGATGAAAGGCAGCCATTTGGCAGCAAGTGAGTATACTTGCCTGAGATCCCGCAAGGTAGCAGAACTTGTCGTTGCTCACATCACCTCAACGTCCTATCCGAGAAGAAGCAACGAACCTCGAACAAACACCGGATGCAACAATTACTACTACGGCAAAAGATCCAGCATGATCAAGATATGGATGCATTACAGGTTAAAGATGCATCAGAATAAACTAGTTGATATGATAAACAGATTTAAATGGACCCATATGCAATTTGAGTTGCATATGAAAAGCCCATGAATTATGGTTAGATGATTTGTTTTCCAACTAATCAACAGGTGAAGGTGGATTAGCATGATGCATGGATTAGGAAAACAACAAAATAACAACAATAGAACCAATTGAAATAAGGTTTAACAAGTTTGGGAATTATTGGTTAAGGGTGGAAAGTTTGGTTACTTAAACATGTCACACAAGCAATTGTTGTTTTCATCAAGTTGAAGTGTTCAAAATAATTAACAAAATTTATATTTGAAAAGAACATCAAATTTTAGTTGGCTTACATGTTTCAAATATTGAAATTGGAATTAGGATAATTTAATTATGAATTAAACAATATTAAACAAGTTTTAATTGAATTTAATTCAAGTTTGAATATTATTTGAATTTTATTTGTTCAACACATAAATTCAAATTCATATTTGAAAAGTTCACACTTTGATGGTTTGAAAACATATTTTGCATGTTCAAAATTATTTTAGTTTGAGCAAGTTATGATTTTATCAAATTTAAATGAATTAAACAAGGATTAAATTATTTGGGCAATTTAAATTATTCAAACCATGAAACAAAATTTATATTTGAAAAGGTTATTCAAAATGGTATGGAAAACATATTTTATTTGTGGAAATTGGATTTAAAATGAGCAAGTTATTATTTTGGCAATTTTAAATGCAATAAACAAGAAACAGTTGTTTTCAGCAATTTAAATTATTCAAAACAGCAAACAAAATTTATATTTGGAGAGTAGATGAAAAATTGATTGGAAAACATATTTAGTTTGTGGAATTTGGAATTTTTATGAACAAGTTATGAATTTTGCAAGTTTAAGTGAATTTGACAAGTTTTCAAATTTTGCACCAATTTAAAATATTCAAAACAGTAAACAAATTTTATATTTGGATAGAACATTTAATTTGGGACAGAAAACATATTTAAAAAGTTAAAATTGGAGTTGGGATGAATTAATTATGCAATTTACAAAATTGGGTGCAATTCTGCCATTTTTTGTAACTAGGGACTAGAAAAATATTTTACAGGGGCTTAGAAGTAATTGGCAAGGGCCTAGTTGTGATTACTGAGATGTTTCTGTACCAAAACCTTGCAAAAATAAAAAAGGTGGGAGGTGGGATTCGATCCCTGCACCTCTGATTCTGTGAGCAAAGGGCTAACCAGATGGGCTATCTGCTGTGTGTTGCAAGGAATAGATCTCGGGGGGGGGGGTATAAGCTGCAGCTGCGCGCGCGATGGAAAATAGCGAAAAAAAAGGGGTTGCGCCCCTGGGATTCGACCCCAGGACCTGTCGCGCGGATGCAAGGAACTGAACCAATGTGTTACTGCTGATGTTGTGATTCAGATACGGAGCACGACAGGTTAAGGCGATACAGCAACGTGGTTAACTGAAACTCGACAGGCGATCATCTCTGAACCTGACGGACAGAGGCACCGGTCGGCAGATCACCGGCGTTGCTGCGACGGTGGTGGGTGTGCGATTGTGTGCTGCAGGTGTGGGTGCGGTGCGGGGATGTGTGAGCGGAGGCGGACAGAGAGCGAGGGGAGAGGGGCAGGGGCGATCACCTGCTGGTGGTTGTCGATGCAGTCAGTCGGGGTGCAGCGGCGAGGGAAAATCCCGGCGATGGCGCGGCCACCTCGGAGGTTCCCGGCAGCGGGCGAGGGGACGGCGAGCCTCAGGGCACCTCCACGTTTCCATTCCCACCACCAACTGCTCCTCGAGGTGCCCAGGTTGTCGCCGCGGTGAGGAGGCAGGTGGTGGCAATGGTGCTCGGTGGTGGTGAGGTGAGGGGGGTTCAGTGATGTTCAGAGAAGGACTCGGGGGGAAGAGGAAAAGGAGCTGGCGGCGCTAGAGGATGGGCTAGGGTTCTAGGGTTTGCAGCAGAGGGGGGATGGGTAGCTACTTAAGGAGAAGGGGGCCATGTACGGCATGGCATCCAGGGGGTGGAGGAGGATCATACGGTTCTGAAGATGGTCGTACAGGGTGACGTTGGCAGGAGGAAGAAGACAGAAAAGAGAGGGGGGGGGGGGTAACGGGCTGAAACGATGGTGGGCTTGGGGAGGGAGAAAAACAGAGATAGGCTGCCTGCCTCTCTCTCCTTGCTATATATTTTTCCCTTTTGATTTTTTTTGCAAAGGAATGAAAGGGAGGGAGAGAAAGGATTTGGGGTTTTTCTTTGATGGACTATTTGTTTTAATTTTCAAATCACAACTTAAGGCAAGGTTAGCATTATGCTTCACAAGATTGAAAGTTTTAATGTGATTCAAAATTGTTTAGTTGAATTTTTCAATTAGGGGGGTGAGGGTGGTTATTTGATAATTAAAGTTTAGTAATTTGCAAAAAATAATTAAAAACAAGTTTAGTTATTGATTTCAAGATTGGTAATGTTAGTTTGATTTTCAAGGGGTTAGTTGAATTTCAAATAATGTTTTGATTTGGGAGTTTTGGAAATAAATAAATTCTATTTAATAAGCTCAAGAAATTTTGCAAGCATTATTTACTTTACTTTGTTTGCAAAGATTCTTTTAACTTGTGAACCCGTACTGAAAAAGGATAAGTAGGTTTGAGTTGCTTTGAAATTTTGAATTGCCATTAGGGTTTTTAAACAAAAGGGGAAAATTTTTAGTAACAGGCAAGTTGATTAAAACAAGATTCAACCAGTGAAAAACAATTTAGTGGTTTAGTTTGAAATTTTGAAATTGGAAATTTTGAGGAAGGTGTGAAAGTTTAAATTGTTTTGAATTTTCAGTTGTGATGCAAACATGGTGCAATGCAAATGTGATGCATATGATGAAATGCAACAACCAACTTTCTATCTAGGGTAACACCCCCAGGTATTACAGACGACACCACTAACAAGGGATTGCGCCCTCGCAATCCACCTGCTAACCCGGGAGGGGAAAGAAGTTCAACTATCGATTCTTCGTGCTTCCAGTTGATCTCCTCGACACCACTAACAAGGGTTCCTCGACACCACTAACAAGAGATTCTCGCTCGGGCTGATGACGATGTTCTTCCACCAGGAATCTTCTGATGATCGAACCTATTAGGTTAAAGGCTCAGAAAACGTCCACCCACGTAGGATCCTAACACTTTGAAAGGTAGACAAGGGGGAGAATACAAAACAAATGAGATGGGAGGGGAAATAGAATAGAGATAAGGAGAAAAACAAGAATCCTATTGAGAGGTTTTCCAAAATAGTTTAGCAAAAATAGTTTTTGACACTCTAGAAACAACGACCGTTAGCGAGGTTATCCTACAGGCTTTGCGGACCCGTTGCTTCGATAACCATTCGTATCGAAACAATCTCGGGAATCGGAACCAAGGCTCTGATACCATTTGTGAACGCCCCGAGATCGGGCACTATGCAGATTTCAGCATTCCCGCCAAAATCCACATAATAACCGATTCCAGGTTGCCACTTGTGATAACATTACAATAGTTCACGACTAAACCACAACAACAACAGAAAGGAGATTTACAAGATGACTCAAACGAGCCAGGGATACAACTGATACATTACAAAGATCCAAAATAACAGCGGAAGAAACAACGTATCTTCCGTCTACGGACAAGATCCAAATTGGACTAAGAGTCCTGAAGGTAACCGAGAGCGTCCAATCCCTGCCCAGGCCAAGCCGGAGGGATTCCCAAGCTAACGTCGTCAGACTTCAAACCTGTTGACTGCAATGTTGAATATGCAGCCACGAAAAAGATTCGTGGGTCAGTACGGTTAAGTACTGGCAAGTGGATAAACCATACTCACAAGATACCGGCGTAGCCAGTCATCACAAGATACAAATACTTTGGGATCAACGGATAGGAAGGGGTTATTGCAATAAGCGACAGCAGGCTGCACTAACCAACTACAGAAAGATACTACAACTTCCGGCTAACAGAAAGAAGATAAGATCGAGTATTGTAACCAACTGAAAGATAACTTCAAACAAACCCATCCTGGATCTCGCCCCTTATCCAAAGAAGCAATCCGAGGATAACTCACACAGTTGGATTAGTGATGGTTCAGATTATTGTGTCAATGAGCCTATTACTAGTCAAGTTGTTATTCATTGGGTGTAAGATTATTAATCATTAGGTTTAAGTTATCCTGAGTACTTGTTAGCCAGTACTTTCACCAAGTAATCCATAACCGCGGAAAACACGGCTTCTCGAGAAGATTATCCCTGCAGGGTTGCACCAATTTAGCCGTACACGCAAGAATAACCCGCCAGATGGGGAGCTAACCCACCAAGCGAGGTACTCTACACAACTCAACTCTTCTTCGCATCAAGCCCAAAGCACCTTAGGCGCACGGCTAATCGATCCCAGAAGAAAATGGACCCTCATAGCACTCTAAGAACGTGTCCTCCTATATGCCGACTACGAAAGTTCCACCCGGGATCCAAGGGCTCGCAAGATCATGCATGCAGCAAATGGAAAGCCCGAACTAAATGAGGCGATTTGGACGAGATGCGAATCGAGTCAAATTGAGGGGGGCTCCCATACTCGCTTCCCACATGCGGGTAGTGCGCTCATCATGGATCAGTAGACAAGACCCTTTTCCTATTTAGGGGGGGTCGACACTAGCAGGCCTCAAAACCACAAAGGGCCTCCTGCCGGTGCCTTATCATCAAATTATTATTTAACAATAACATTAGCATGATTGATTGATTAAACATCGAGCCCCCAGAACATAATGAAGTAGTTACAGAAAGTAACGGGTAACAGACTCGAGCAAAACAACCCTAAGCATGCTAGTAAGACACGGGCAACAAGCAATGGTTATAGGTATGGAGGTGAGGCAATAGCAGGGTTAAAGGATTCATGTGATAGGTTCGTAACAGAAACAACTACTACTGGGGCTAGCATAAAAGAACAACGGAAAGTATCGGTAACAAGTGATGAAAGGCAGCCATTTGGCAGCAAGTGAGTATACTTGCCTGAGATCCCGCAAGGTAGCAGAACTTGTCGTTGCTCACATCACCTCAACGTCCTATCCGAGAAGAAGCAACGAACCTCGAATAAACACCGGATGCAACAATTACTACTACGGCAAAAGATCCAGCATGATCAAGATATGGATGCATGACAGGTTAAAGATGCATCAGAATAAACTAGTTGATATGATAAACAGATTTAAATGGACCCATATGCAATTTGAGTTGCATATGAAAAGCCCATGAATTATGGTTAGATGATTTGTTTTCCAACTAATCAACAGGTGAAGGTGGATTAGCATGATGCATGGATTAGGAAAACAACAAAATAACAACAATAGAACCAATTGAAATAAGGTTTAACAAGTTTGGGAATTATTGGTTAAGGGTGGAAAGTTTGGTTACTTAAACATGTCACACAAGCAATTGTTGTTTTCATCAAGTTGAAGTGTTCAAAACAATTAACAAAATTTATATTTGAAAAGAACATCAAATTTTAGTTGGATTACATGTTTCAAATATTGAAATTGGAATTAGGATAATTTAATTATGAATTAAACAATATTAAACAAGTTTTAATTGAATTTAATTCAAGTTTGAATATTATTTGAATTTTATTTGTTCAACACATAAATTCAAATTCATATTTGAAAAGTTCACACTTTGATGGTTTGAAAACATATTTTGCATGTTCAAAATTATTTTAGTTTGAGCAAGTTATGATTTTATCAAATTTAAATGAATTAAACAAGGATTAAATTATTTGGGCAATTTAAATTATTCAAACCATGAAACAAAATTTATATTTGAAAAGGTTATTCAAAATGGTATGGAAAACATATTTTATTTGTGGAAATTGGATTCAAAATGAGCAAGTTATTATTTTGGCAATTTTAAATGCAATAAACAAGAAACAGTTGTTTTCAGCAATTTAAATTATTCAAAACAGCAAACAAAATTTATATTTGGAGAGTAGATGAAAAATTGATTGGAAAACATATTTAGTTTGTGGAATTTGGAATTTTTATGAACAAGTTATGAATTTTGCAAGTTTAAGTGAATTTGACAAGTTTTCAAATTTTGCACCAATTTAAAATATTCAAAACAGTAAACAAATTTTATATTTGGATAGAACATTTAATTTGGGACAGAAAACATATTTAAAAAGTTAAAATTGGATTTGGGATGAATTAATTATGCAATTTACAAAATTGGGTGTAATTCTGCCATTTTTTGTAACTAGGGACTAGAAAAATATTTTACAGGGGCTTAGAAGTAATTGGCAAGGGCCTAGTTGTGATTACTGAGATGTTTCTGTACCAAAACCTTGCAAAAATAAAAAAGGTGGGAGGTGGGATTCGATCCCCGCACCTCTGATTCTGTGAGCAAAGGGCTAACCAGATGGGCTATCTGTTGTGTGTTGCAAGGAATAGATCTCGGGGGGGGGGGGGTATAAGCTGCAGCTGCGCGCGCGATGGAAAATAGCGAAAAAAGGGGTTGCGCCCCTGGGATTCGACCCCAGGACCTGTCGCGCGGATGCAAGGAACTGAACCAATGTGTTACTGCTGATGTTGTGATTCAGATACGGAGCACGACAGGTTAAGGCGATACAGCGACGTGGTTAACTGAAACTCGACAGGCGATCATCTCTGAACCTGACGGACAGAGGCACCGGTCGGCAGATCACCGGCGTTGCCGCGACGGTGGTGGGTGTGCGATTGTGTGCTGCAGGTGTGGGTGCGGTGCGGGGATGTGTGAGCGGAGGCGGACAGAGAGCGAGGGGAGAGGGGCAGGGGCGATCACCTGCTGGTGGTTGTCGATGCAGTCAGTCGGGGTGCAGCGGCGAGGGAAAATCCCGGCGATGGCGCGGCCACCTCGGAGGTTCCCGGCAGCGGGCGAGGGGACGGCGAGCCTCAGGGCACCTCCATGTTTCCATTCCCACCACCAACTGCTCCTCGAGGTGCCCAGGTTGTCGCCGCGGTGAGGAGGCAGGTGGTGGCAATGGTGCTCGGTGGTGGTGAGGTGAGGGGGGTTCAGTGATGTTCAGAGAAGGACTCGGGGGGAAGAGGAAAAGGAGCTGGCGGCGCTAGAGGATGGGCTAGGGTTCTAGGGTTTGCAGCAGAGGGGGGATGGGTAGCTACTTAAGGAGAAGGGGGCCATGTACGGCATGGCATCCAAGGGGGTGGAGGAGGATCATACGGTTCTGAAGATGGTCGTACAGGGTGACGTTGGCAGGAGCAAGAAGACAGAAAAGAGAGGGGGGGTAACGGGCTGAAACGATGGTGGGCTTGGGGAGGGAGAAAAACAGAGATGGGCTGCCTGCCTCTCTCTCCTTGCTATATTTTTTTTCCCTTTTGATTTTTTTTGCAAAGGAATGAAAGGGAGAGAGAGAAAGGATTTGGGGTTTTTCTTTGATGGACTATTTGTTTTAATTTTCAAATCACAACTTAAGGCAAGGTTAGCATTATGCTTCACAAGATTGAAAGTTTTAATGTGATTCAAAATTGTTTAGTTGAATTTTTCAATTAGGGGGGTGAGGGTGGTTATTTGATAATTAAAGTTTAGTAATTTTCAAAACAATAATTAAAAACAAGTTTAGTTATTGATTTCAAGATTGGTAATGTTAGTTTGATTTTCAAGGGGTTAGTTGAATTTCAAATAATGTTTTGATTTGGGAGTTTTGGAAATAAATAAATTCTATTTAATAAGCTCAAGAAATTTTGCAAGCATTATTTACTTTACTTTGTTTGCAAAGATTCTTTTAACTTGTGAACCCATACTGAAAAAGGATAAGTAGGTTTGAGTTGCTTTGAAATTTTGAATTGCCATTAGGGTTTTTAAACAAAAGGGGAAAATTTTTAGTAACAGGCAAGTTGATTAAAACAAGATTCAACCAGTGAAAAACAATTTAGTGGTTTAGTTTGAAATTTTGAAATTGGAAATTTTGAGCAAGGTGTGAAAGTTTAAATTGTTTTGAATTTTCAGTTGTGATGCAAACATGGTGCAATGCAAATGTGATGCATATGATGAAATGCAACAACCAACTTTCTATCTAGGGTAACACCCCCAGGTGTTACAGGTTGTAATCTGTTAAAAAAGACAAAGATCCGGGTATGACTAGAACATCCGAGAAAAGTAAAAAGCGAGAAATTTGCCTAAAGAGGACAAAACTTACCTTTGGAGCTGGATTCTTAGCATGATACATTTGTCAGCTTTCTTCATACTCATCTCGAGTAGAGATCAATTGATTCAGCCATTTCTTGAAGTCCTTCTTCAAGAAACCCTTGTCTGTCGTCCTCATTTTGTCGTCCGGACCCGAGTATGTGCACATTAGCCGGGTTCCGCGATAGGCTAATGGCTGAATGCGCCGTCCGAGCCAGCACAAAACTGTGTCTATGCCAGTGAGAGGAAGAGAGGCAGATACAAGCTTGGCTATGCGCCACTTGATCCTCATACAATCTGCTGGCAGAGTCTGGACCGCATCCACAGCCAAATTATCTTGGGGGTGGCGGCAGAATTCTCGAAAGGTGGAATGCCCATCTCTTTTCTAGGAAACGGGACATCTTCGTGATAAAAGAAGGAACCCGCCCAAAATTTGACGGATTCCGAGGTTTTAATCTTGGGGAACCAATCCTCCCTAAACCTACGGAGGGTGAAGGAAATGGTTCCGCAAGTCGGGAGTGCACCCTCAGAAGGGTTTCGCTTAAGCCCAAAGCAGTATTGCCAGAAATCTAGCCTAGGTTCTATTCCTAAGTAGCCTTCGAAAAGGGCTTGGAACCCGCGAGATAGAGAATAGAATTTGGTGGAATGTTATGCGGCTGAATGTTATTATGGTCAAGGACCTGGAGGAAAAGGGAAGAGGGTGGGAAACCCATACCTCTGTTTATATGAGAGGAAAGCAGAACCCTTTCTCCGGGTTTCGGAAGTGGCTCGGAGTCGTCCTCCTCGTACCGCCATTTTTCCTTGAGAACGAATCCTTCCTTCTCCATAGCCGGGAGAAGGGATGGAGCTACGTTGCAGTGGCTCCAATTCCCGGAGATCTCCCCGTCTTCTTCCGCTCCGGCGGCACCCGCGGCGGCAAGCTCCTCATCGCCGAGAGTAAGCTTTTCTTCCGTTTGTTTGGTGGTGAAGGGAGGAGATGGCGCGGCGGAGGGCGATGCCACGTTTTTGGCCGCGAGAGGAGAATCCTCGCAAGCCAAGCCTCCGGTGTTTCCCTCCGGCACGCTCGCGGCAGCGCGTCCGGGAGAATCCAGTTGAGGGTCGATGTCGTCGATGTTGAGGGCGATGGAGGCTTCCTCCGTGGCGCGCGGTGAATCGCCAGCGACCATTTTTGGGCGGCGCGGTGAAGATCCGGAACCTACGATGATGATTTCCGGAGACGGTGCGAGATGCACGGGCTCTGCTCACAGTCACGAACTTTGGCTCGGGAGCAATGGCGCTTGGGGGCTGGAAGATGGAGTGAGAGCGGAAGGGAAACCGGAGGACCCGAGGGCGGCTATTTATAGCCAGAAAAATGTTGAGATGCGCGCAACGACTCTTTGACCGTTAGATCTTTGACACGTGTCACGCACGAGAAAACCCGGGAAATAAGGAGGCAGATTGATAAGTGTTATCTCCTCGTTTCGCTCGGGAATCTGTCAGAGATGCATTTCAGGATTTTGACTGAACCCAAACATCCGTGATGTCAGCATGTTTTCATCGCTGACGTCACGAAGTTCCTTCTCCATGAACGCTCATGGAAGAAAAGCCGGATTCTGGTAAATCCGAGTTTTGAGTTACATATCGAGAAACTCCTTCTCCGCGAAGGCTCATGGAAGAAAAGTCCGGATTTTGATGAAATCCGAGTTATGCGTTATGAAGTTTTGGGAAAAAGAAGAATCGAGACAACATTTCTCGGAGCAGAATGAGAATTAACGAAAGGTGGCAGAATGAAGTCTTAATCCTTCTTGGGGGCTAAGGTCGGATATATACCGATTAGGGGTATATCCGACATTGTCCTAAAGAGACGGATTACCAGGGTGGCCTGATTGGTAATGGATCACAGTGCATTAGGCGGCCCAGTAAGCCGATGCAAAAGAAGCCGGATTCTAGAAGAACCAGGACCACGGCCCAAAGTGGTGCGGCTTGGAGTAGAAGGCGGATTCCTGCTTTCCAAGTTAGATACTTTCTGTAGTCTTCTAGGTTTCCTTTCTGTAAGCCCTAACCCGGCTATTATATAAAGCCGGGCGGGAGCAAAAAGACAATAGATAGACAATTATCTAGAAGCCAACTCGCCGAGAAGTTGATCCTCGCCGAGTTAGCGAAACCCTACTCACGTTGTACTTTGTATACTTCAGGCTTCAGCCCTGACTTAGTGAGAGTGCAGGAGTAGGAACGTCGCCTAGTTGCGCCGTACCGAACCTGGGTAAATTTGGTGTTCTTGGTTTTCTTACTACCACGCTCCCCCACGTCTCTATCCGTAGGCTCATGGTACCCCGTCTATGAATTGCTCATCTCGTATCTAGTACTTCTTTACCTTATTCTTTTATGACGTATGCTTTCTCCTACACTTCAAAACTCAATGATGATGGAGCTTCAACTTCGCAACCGCCAAGGACTTCCAACTTAAAGATGAAGAGATGCAACTCCCCCACCACCAAGGACTTCAATGACCCTAGGATTTATGTCTACTCTACTCTAACATATCTAGAATAACTTTTCTTCTAGTACTTCTAGCTATTGTTCAATCTTATAACGTCGATTATAACTTATAGATGACCAACCTATTTGAATCACTCAAGAAGGGCCCATTGATGACCATGAGTCTATATTGTGAGACTGAATTTCCAAAGGTATTGAAGAACCTAATGATAAGATTAGGATTTGGTGGAGCAAAAATCTACAAAGGTTTTCCTTTCATTGAAGATAGCCAAGAGTATTGGTGGGTGCAATTTCACCTATACAGAAGCAAGGAGTACGACCACAAGACAGAAGGGGACTACATCTTCACTAAGCCACAACAATACACATCATTCGTTGAGTCAGCTAGATGCGCTGGATGGGAGGCAATCATAGAACTTGGAGAAAGACTCATGTGGAGACTTTATCACACTCAGAAGGATCTCCAGGAAGCTGAAGAAGAGATTGACGCCCTTGAAGAGGAGTTGAACATGTATAAGAACATAGAGATCATCGTGAAGAGTTATGATCCATCGCAATAGTTCACCACCATGGAAGAATGCGTTAGTTAGAGTTTTTGGTTTGAGTATTGACCTGCCAATTTGTGATATGGCAATACTAGAGTGCTTTGGCTTGCAACTAAGTTGTTTTTCTTAATTTTGTCCAAAATTAAGTCAAAATTTGGTTAAAAAAATAAAAATATTTAAGTGTTGTTTCCCTTATTGTATTGTGCATGGGCAGGAAAATTTTCTCCTCATAGATCTATCTATCTTTTACTCATCTATGCTAAAAACCCACAGATGTCTCCTCGTTGTGACCCCAACAACAATGAGGACAACAACAACGAGGCTATGCAGTAGATGCTCACTTCCCAAGCCCAAATTTTACAAATGATGACTCAGTTTATAGCAGCAATGAACAACAACAACAACAATTCGCCCCCGCCACCACCACCCCCAGTGAACAGACTTACTAGATTTCTGAGGCTTAGGACTAACAAGTTCTCATATGCTACTGATCCTATTGAGGCAGATGACTGGCTTCGCTCAATCAACAATGACTTAGTGACTTGTGAGTGCACTGATGCGGAGAAGGTGAGATTCACCGCACATCTGTTAGAAGGACCTGCTGCAATGTGGTTGGAAACTTATCAAGTGACTCATCCGCTGGAAGGCATGACTTGGGATGATTTCAAGGAGGGATCCGCAATGCACATATCTCATCTAGGATAATGAACCTCAAGAATGAGGAGTTCCATAGTCTGAAGCAGGGAGGTAGGACCCTGAAGGAGTATATGGATGATTTCTGCTCGTTATCCATGTGTGCACCAGAGGACATAGACACTGATGCCAAGAGGAAGGAACATTTTCTCAATGGACTTAAAGGAGAATTGAAGATACCTTTGTCTGTAGCATATGCCCCAAATTATTAAGCTCTATTAGATCAAGCCATTACACTAGACAACAACATGACGAAGGAGGAAAACAGGAAGAGGAAGAAAATACCACTCTGAAACCTCATATAGGAGGCACACATCCAATGGAGGACACAATGCTCACAAACATGAGAACCATCACTGTCGGGGGGTTACCCCCGAGTAGGGGTAAGGCAAGTGCTAGAGGCAGAGGTCAAGGGGATGTTTGATCGGGTAGACGGCTACTCGGCTACCTGCTACCTGGTAGGTTTCTATCCGGACATACCCACCGAAGGCCAAGAGAAGACATCAAGGAAGCTTCATCCATCCGAGTAAAGAAGTTGGTCCGGGTAGAGGGACTGCGTTCCTACCCGGGCAAGAAGTCAATGGAGTCGTTCTGACAAAGGATCCCGCGTATCCTGCGTCCGTACCGGCGTGCGGTTCAACTTACGGAACGCGTGATTATCCGTGCTACGGCGTGGCTACAGTACGGTAGGCGCCTGTCAAGTCCTGTCACTAACAGAGGGGACAGGACAGGTCTAGGGGCCTACCCTATCTCACTGACGAGGTGGACGAGGGCTGTCAGGCGTACGGCGCGGCGCTTCTCCGCGCGGGATCTCGGAGGCGTGCTGTCGTCACAGTTGTGAAGTCACATCACGGTACCTTTTAGTCTTTATCTATTCGGCTGGACACCAGTATAAAAGGTGCCCTGCCCCCTCCTGCGCGAGGGACGTTGCCACACTTCGCATTTATTGCTAGAGCTAACATAAGAGCTAGAGAGCAGCAGAGTGTCTACTCGGCTAGAGATACACATTGTACCGTGGCTACTCGGTTACACACATATAGAGAGGCAAGGCAGGAGTAGGGGTGTTACCTCCACACGAGGGCCCTGAACCTGGGTAATATTCGTTGTTTGCAGTGCTTGAGACATCTTACGCGCGGCTACTCGCCGTGTGATCCCTCCCCGGATACCTCCAGCGTCCATCGCCCCAACACTTAAGCCATCCCATGGCGTCTGCCGTGATACCACCATGACAGTTGGCGCCCACCATGGGGCCAGCAGCGGTGCTGGCTGGAGTTCACATTCGGACGGGACCGGTTTCCGCTTCAGGGGAGCGCATGGTTTGTGGCCTTGTCCACAGATTCGGCTCCTTCGACTTCGTCCCCGACAACGCCGGAGATTTCAGCGGCAGGCCCATGCCCGCGGGCGTCTCGGTGCTCTCCTTCGGGACGCACTTGGTCTACGTCGCCACCACCGTCATCCGCGAGTTCCCAGAGGAGGTGCTTGACGCGGAAGATCCTCCAGCTCTACTCGCTGCCCGCGAGAAGCCTTCCGGCTGCTCTGCGGACAGCGTGGAGGTGATGATGACAGGCCCGACTATCGATGCCGGGAAGGGCGCGGCCGCTGACGCTGGCGTCATCGAGGCGCCTGTGGGTGCGAGGGTCCACAAGCCTTACGAGAAGGACTCGAACCTGCCTCCTTGCACCTCTACGGCCATCCCGGCTGTTCACGCAGGCATCACCATGCCGCTCGGCATGCCGCAACCCACCGAGGCGGAGCTAGCCGCCATGAGGGCGCAAATCGAGCAGCAGCGTCAAGCGCTACTCGCTGAGACCCAGGAGCTGGAGAAGGTTAGGATTGAGCTTAACCTTGCACAAAATGAGTACAACGCTGCGCATGGCTTTACTCCTGTTGCTAGGCTGCCTAGCAAAGTAGGCTTTATGCGTCGCAACTTAGGCGCTGAGCTGGCTAGAGATGGTAGGGCTGCTAGCAAATCTGCTATTTTGAACACTGTTGATAGGCGTAGGTACAGCACCCCCGCCAAAACTCTTAGGGCTGCAGAGGCCGTGGCAGCAGAGTTGCTGCATCTCTCCGGCGACGCGCGCGCTAGGCAGCAGGAGAGGCTTAACGAGCTAGTGCTAGAGGCTAGTCGGCAGAATGAGCAGTTCCGGAAGGCGCTTCTCAGGTTGCGCACTCGCGTGGGGCCGGATCTATGGGTCAGGCCTCATCGCCGCTTCCCGGTGACGAGAGGGACCAGAGCGTGCACTCTGGGAAGAGCAGACAGATGCAGGTGTACGACCCTGTTGTCGCCGGAAAACAGCACGCTGTGCCGCGGCAGCCCGGTCAAAAACACAACACTGCAGGAGCAGGCCATCAGGCCACTAAAGCTCAGAGTAAGAGGCAAGGAGGAAACACCGCAGGGCCTTCTCGGCAACAGCCTGCTCAGCCCACTCGGTAGAGGATTCAACAACCAGCGGCAGCACAGCCGCGTGCGGCTGTGCCAGCAGCCAACCCGGTGGTGCAACCCACAGCGGTGCAGCAAGACCGCTATGATGATGGTTACTCGGCCATGGGGCTGGCCGGGTATGCTAACCCAAGAAACGCCGCTGATCGTGTGAGTGACCGCGTGCTGGAGCCCAGCGATGCAAGGTACAAGTTGGACCGGATCAATCTGTCCGCGCAGCTCGAGAGCAAGGGGCCGCCTGGCCCAGAATGCTTTGCTCATCGCATCATGGATGAGCCATCTGTGAGCCACTTTCAGCTGGCCAGGGGAACCAAGTGCTACAATGGGAGTACCAAGCCAGAAGACTGGCTGAATGATTATGTCACAGCCGTGCACATTGCAGGCGGCAATCGGAGATGGGCTGTGCGGTATGTTCCGCAGATGCTAGAGGGTCCGGCTAGGACTTGGCTCAACAACTTGCCCAAGAACAGTATCAACTGCTGGCTAGACTTCTCGGAAGCCTTCATCAGCAACTTCACCAGCACCTACCAGAGGCCGAATAGGCCGCAGCAGCTGTCCGCTTGCAAGCAGCGAAAAAGGAAACTGACCGCGAGTATCTTACTCGGTGGAGCACCTTGAGGAACACCTGTGAGGGTGTGAATGAGGCTCAGGCCATCACTTGGTTTGCCCAAGGCTGCAGGCATGGCAGCATGTTGTGGCAGAAATTGCAGAGGGAGATGCCGAGTACCCTCGCCGAGACAATCAAGATTGCAGATATGTATGCACTCGGCGATCCTACTAAGCCTCTGCTCGACTCCCCTGAGCCGAGAAGGAAGTTCCAAGATGGCAACAGGCGCAATGACTTCCGCAACAAGAGAAGAGGTGACCGGATTGATACTCGGTATGATCCCGAGGAGGTGAATGCTGTGACCACGGCTGCTGGGAGTAGCCAACGGCAAAAAACTGCTGGAGCCCAGTACGGGCAAAACCAGAATCAGGGCCAAGGCATCAAGAAGCCCTACGCTGCTCCTCAGCAGAGTAGCGGCAACTCGGACCCAGCTCCGAACTTCATCTTTGCAAACATGAAGGATGGGCCATGGAGCTTTCACACTCGACATCCGACTAGGCCAGCCAACCACACTACCCGGCAGTGCAGCTGGTGGGAGCGCATCAAGAATGAAGACTTGCCCCCTCCTCCTCCTCTGGCGGCTGCGAACGCCAATGTGCAGCCTATTCGGGCAGCTGCTCCCAGGCCTGCAGCGTTTCCGAGAAGAGAAAATGTGAACCAGGTTGTTTTAGGAGCCAATCGCAACTACAACTACGACAACCGCAACCGCAACTTCTACACCCGCAACAACAGAGGCAACAACAACAACAACAACAACAACAACAGAGGCAACAACAACAACAACAACAGCAACAACAACAACCAGTGCAACAACAACAACGGCAACAATGGTGGTGGAGAGCGCAACCAGTACCAGGAGCACCACGAGAGCTACATGATCTTCGTCACCGAGCCAGTCGACAAGCTGTCGCAGCATAGGCGCGCGATGGAGGTAAACGCCGTCATCCCGGAAGTGCCTCATTATCTGCGCTGGTGCGACCAGGAGGTAACTTGGTCCAAGGCTGATCACCCCAGGGTGATGCCCAACCCGGGTAGCTATGCTCTGGTGGTGGATCCCACTTTCCTGGGACCCGAGAAGAACGTCCGTTTCAGCAAGGTGCTGATTGACAACGGCAGCAGCATCAACATCATGTATCTGGATACACTGAAGAAGCTTGGCCTTGCCGAGAACATGCTGGTACCCAGCAAGACCACATTCCATGGAATTGTGCCGGGAGTATCTTGTGGTCCAATCGGCCGCATCTGGATGGATGTCCTATTCGGCACCAGGGAGAACTGTCGCACCGAGTGCGTTCAGTTGGAGGTGGTTGATCTTCAGAGCCCCTACCATGCCCTTCTCGATAGGCCTGCCCTCACCAATTTCATGGCTTCAACCCATGCTGCTTACCTAAAGATGAAGATCCCTGGTCCCAATGGAGTCATCACCATATCGGGTGATTCCAAGAGGTCTTTGGAGTGTGCCTCTGCAAGCTCTCAGCTGCGGAATCCATGGTCATTGCGGACGAGAAGAAGAAGATGTACGAGGTAGTGACTATGGCGCAATCCGCGCAAGGTGGTGCGCCTGGTATGCCGAGTTCCCAGTACGGGATTGCGTTCCAAGCGTCCCAAGAGACAAAGAAGATCCAGGTTGACCCTGAGTTCACAGACCGTGTTGCCATCATTGGCGCCGGGTTGGGAGAGAAATAGGAAAGTGAGCTCATCCACTTCCTCCGTGAGAATCGGGCTGTCTTTGCATGGTCCAATGAGGATCTGCCGGGTGTCCCAAGGGAGTTGGTTGAGCACTCTCTACATGTGCGGCATGATGCCAAGCCAGTTAAGCAGGCTATGCGCCGCTTTGGTGATGAGAGGAGGAAGGCTATCTGTAACATCCCAAAGTTTGCTTCATTAGGGTGTGTGGTGTGTGTTCATCTCATACATGCATCAAACAAAAATTTAAATACAAGAGATTAAATGGTTTGAGAAAATCCCACAAAAAGTACTTTAAATGGTCTCCAAAATTTTGTATTGAAAAATATTTCAATTACACCAAAGTAACACATGGTTTTGTTGGAAATTTCAAGAGCTTTCCAAAGATAATTTTTGCAAATTTTTCTGTTTTAAAAAAGGTCCTCAAAATCTGGTTTTGTGTTCTGTTTTGAAATAGAAGGACCTAAATGAAATTCTATTGTTTCCCAGGGGGTTATTGTAATTTTATTTTATTTTGGCTTTCTTCAACCTTCAGACAGAAGGCAAGCAGGTGTGTGGCCGCCGCCGACGCTGCCCCTGCCACCTCCCGCTTGCGTAGGTGCGCCCTCCCTTTGCGTGGATGACCTCCCAGGACACCGTGGCCTTCTTCTCCTCTCCCTCCCTATCCTCTCTCGCTCTCTGTATCGTCCGGGAGACCAAACCCTAGCCCTACTGTGCCCGTTCGGCCGCCCCCGAGTCCGGCGATTGCCGCCGCTGTAGTCCACCTCGAGGCTCGTCGTTGGTCTCTACAGCTCCGTGGAGTTCCCCTCCACCTTCTACCCGCAGGAATCGAGTCGAGAAGCTCTGAGTCGCCGCCGCCGTGGCATCTTCCCGAGCTCCGGCCGCCGGTGGTCAAGCTCGATGCCGCCGCCTCCAACCTTCCCTCGCCACCTCGACCACTCCCCCAGACTCCCCGCGTTGTGGTGAGCTTCGTGGTGCCCTCGCCTTAACACCTCCCCCTCTGTATCGCGTTGCCGCCGTGCGCCGCCGAGCGCCGCTGCGGATGCTCGCCGCCGACGAGGATTCCGGTGGCCATTAGGCCCTCCGCTGGTATCCCCCAACTCCCCATGTCCTCCTCTCTCTAATGGTATAGTTTAATTCTTGAACCGTGCGCGAATTCGATCGAATTCGATCCTATCCGTGAAGAACACAGCACTGTGATGTCACAGTGACATCACAGTGATGTCATATCTCCCCTGTTTTATAATTTCAGAAAATGAATCAATTTTGTAAGTTGAATAACTAATAAAATATTGACCAGAAAAATAAAGTGAAGGTATGGTTTTGATCAGAAAAATAAACTCTCCAAGAATATGTCATTTTCAATCATGTTTGAGAAAGTTGAAAAATGACCTTTATTTTAATGTTGTTTATTCATTTAAAAATAGAAAAATAAGTTTTTATTCCATAAAATTAGAAAATTAAAAGTTATATACCAAATTGCTCAAAATGACAAATTCAACCTAGTTATGGTGTTTTCAAACCCATTTGAGCAATTAAAATTGCACTCACTTTCATAATCGTCCGAAACCCCCTCCGGGGTCTATTTCGGGATAATTTCAATAAAATTGCATAACTGGCATACGAACCCTAGCAACTCATCGAGCATGTTTAGGGCTTTATTTCAGTGCATTAATTTTCTCATGCATACATATTGCGCATTGCATCGATGCCATGTTTGATTGTTGTTCTTCCTTTCGGTGTTGTTCCCCCTCGGTAGAATGCGACTCCGAAGTGAAGGCCAACATCTCCAATGACGAATACTTGATCTTAACCGACAAGTCAAGCACTTATTCCTGAAGACTTTATCTGGTTTTCTTATAACCAAGGCAAGCATAACCTCTTATCTTCTCATATATGTTTTCCAACAACATTTGATCTCGTACTTTGCATCCGATTCCAAAGTTCACCTATATGCTGCATTGCCTCAATATCCTGATCCACTGCTCCTAGCCGCCATAGAATTGCTTGTGCGCATCGCCAGAGCCTCATATCTGCTTCGCTTAATCATACATGTTTGTTTACCTCTGCTCCATCCGGTTGATGAATCAGAGCTGCGATAATCTAGTATGATATGATGACGTGGTGAGATGAGCATTGTGTGGTTAACTTCACTAAGGCTTGGACGGGAGGCCACTTGGAAAGTGGTTGTTTGTCCTGTACTTGCCGACCCTAGGAGTAAGGTCTCGCCGTGGAAACCAAGACTGAGCGTGCAACCACACGCGGGGCCTAACAGACCGCGCTCGACTAACTAACTTGTTTGGTTCTATCCGTGAGTCACGTAGTTTGGGATTTCCATCTGCATGTGAGTCAAAAACCTTTTGGAGGTGTTTAGGGCGTGACCGGGACAAGTGATGGACGTACACGGATCTTGTTCCCGACTCAGAGAACAGGTGCCGTCAGGAGGTGGCCAACTCCCTGTTGACGGGGTGGCCCTGTTTGGGTTGACTCATGGATAGGGCTCCACAAGGTAAAGGTCGTGGCCAACCACCCTCTGCCGCGCTCCATGGACGAGCGTACATGTGGCGTTAAGAGTCGGATGGCACGTGTGGGTAAAGTGTACCACCCTGCAGGGATAAATCTTTCGGAAAGACGTGTCCACGGTTAAGGATGACTTGGTGAAAGCCACGAGGTCATAGATAACTTGAACGTGACGTAAAAGATGTTGACAAGGCATGGAGGCAATAGATCAAGGGTGCCTCCCCGGAGATGCCGGGAGGGGTGATCCTTGTAGCATGTGAGGTGCCGGGAATGATGTTGGTGGATAAAAAGAATGATGATTACAGTAGTTGAGTTTCTCATCTGTTTTTAAAACATTCCTTGAGACGTGCTATTCTTCCTCGTTTTGAATATTGCTTTACGCAAAACAACCTTCATAAAACCCTTTCTGAAGTTAGCAGATATATTATAGGTTAATTAAGTCTTGTTGAGTACCTCCCGTACTCAGGTTTGCTTAATTTGGTTCAGGTGGAGTTCCTCACTTCAGTGGTGATTCAAGGTGGACATCGACGAGTAGTTCGGGGTTCCCAGGTAGCAGCCTGGAATCTATGGGCTGGGACGTCGCCTTATGTTGCGGCCTCTTAGGCCTTTTTGGTTCTTGTTGACTAGCAACATAATTTGCCTTCCGTTGTCTGATGTAATGTTGGGTCATGTGACCTCTGCTTGTAACCTATACTCTAGTAACACCTGTTTAATAAAGCTTCGTGTTTAGAGTACTGCTTTGATCGGTTGTTGGTTTCGAGCTCATTGTTATACAGTTTTGGCTATGCCTGCATAGTTGTCGCAGTCGAGGGGTTGTGGAGCCGATGATCCATGTCCGAGCCCGCCTGTCGATTTGATCGGCCTAGGGCGAGGTAACCCCAGTAACCCTCGATTTTTGTTGCACTTTCTGGACACATAGCAGCTCTGTATAACTTTGGTCCCGTTCCTTCAGTTTCATCTGACTCGTGGACGCTTGGGTATGCATAATTGGTTATGACTACCATGGACACAAGGAGTAGTAGACTGGGGATCCGGACTACGTGCCGATGAATCCGGTCTGCCTGCCGTTGTTTGTTGCGGCCGGGGCTGGTAACCCTGAAGCCCTTGTGAGTCCATGGCTAGGAGCACATAACAATATGTATATCTCTGGGTCCGGGGTCTGACAAGTCTTGGTATCAGAGCAGGACTTCCTGTAGGAAAACCTTACTGCTTGGTCGATGTCGAGTCTAGTGTTTGTGAAAACTATTTTGAAACCTCAAATGGATTGTGAAAACCTTCTTAGGATTCTTTTTACTCCTTATCTGGTATCGCTTTAAACTCTTGGTCATCTTACCTGTTTTGGATTTGAAAAGTTTTTAGTCATTCAAAACCTAGGTGCCTTCTTTGGCAATGACGTTTTTACCCAAGTTGACCTAGTGTTAAAGTTTCTAGAGTCGTGTGTGTTCCATATTCTGTTATCTCTCGTTTCAAATGGGAGATTTTCCTTCCATCCTAATCTCTCAGAGTTATCTGGATTCCACATTCCTACATGTTTCGATGTTCTAAACCCTAAACCTCGAGATATCCTTTTCATCTCGAATGTGTCCGTTATCCTCTGCTCAAGTTCTCCCGGAGCTAAGTTTGTCTTCTTGGAAAGATACTCCGTGATTGCTACTCGTAGTGTCCTTCAAGGCACTCAGAGAGTAGTTATTCCTTTCTCAACGTTTTCAACCATGGACTTGAACCGAAGGTCCCGGAATGTGCTGAATTGCGGTGAGTTGAGTCATGTGGTTTCTTAACCATGTAATGCTCACGCTACCAGTACAGGATGCTGACCTTTAAACCAAGTTCTGTTTCTTTGGATCCCAAAGAATTTGTTCGACCTCGGGATGGCTAGGTAAATTCCAACTCTCCTAGTCATAGGCTTTCTTTTGGAATAAAAAGGGATCACAAAAAAGAGTGTTCTTTATGATTCTCATATCTTTGTTCTTGGTTCAGCTATACCATCCTTTTGGCATGGGTTCTACACATGAGTATTATCCTGTGCATTCACCGTGATCTCTGGATTTTCCGGAGCATGATCTTAATCTTTAGTTGCTTTCCTACCTTTGTCCATGGTTTGGAAACCAAGTTGCTTAGTTGTGTTGGATTTTTTCCAATGCATTTGCTCTTGTTTTCTGGCAAAACATTCCACCTTGGAATGTCAGGAGAAACAAACTCCAGTACCTCGTTCATCTTTAGGACCAGGTCAAAGTTTTGTAATCCACAGAACCAAGAAATTTCATTAGTTTCTGTTCTGTTCTACCTCAGGGTATCACACTCCTTTATATCAAGAGGTCATGTTGAGTTTCATGGCCTTAATGATGAAGTGATTCTCTCACACATCTTCACTGCCCCTTCCTCCAAGCTTGAATGCTTGAGAATGATGGGTCTGTTCATCGACATGTGTATCAGCTATTCCTAGCATTCTTATTGCTTTGAAAGTTTAAGAAACATATGTATCCTTCTTAGCACTATCGGTCACCCGGTCTCTACTAAAGTTGGCCGTGGTACCAAATCCGTTCATTCCGGTGCACATTCTTGATCAGAGAGTTAGGTCCATGCCCAAGCTCTCATGTTCATATCAGTTGCTTTGAAAAGCAAGATCCCTTCAAACTCATAGACATATCGGTGAGTTGTGATATTCTGGTTGTCTTGCTAGAAGTATCACCAGGATTTTCACCTGACCGTAATGTCTAAACAAGGGGGTACCTGAATTGCTTCTTTCTCCAAGGAACTCTGCTGGATATCCGGGACTAGTTGGTTGAGCTTAAACAACAACTGGAGAGTTGTAAGGCAAAAGCTCCGCCTAACTTGATCCTTCGTTAAGGGATGTCTAGTTCTTTCGGTGTTGAAGCATGATAGTATCTCTTCAGTGGACATGCTATCATCCTACCTTGGTTTGATTTGGGCTATCATCAAATCAAGATCAGATTCAAGGACTATCTTGATGGTGTTTCACTCATAGTGTTTTGCCCAAGTACACCATCATGTCCTTTGGTCTGACCAATATTATGCCTTGTTCATATATCATATGAATCCCTCTTCTTGGAGTGTTTTGATAAGGGTGTTTTCGACCCATCGATGACATCCCTATTTTCTCAAGTTGCAAGAGGTTCATGTTGAACAAATGGCAACAATGTTGGAAATTTTCGGGAACCATCTTTGTTTCATTACGAAGATTGTGTTCTGGATGTTCGAAGTGGCTTACTCCAGTCCATGTGCTTATGGTGAAAGTTGTCGCCATGGATCCGAGTAGAGTTTTCTTGTTCCCTCGGGAATAACCCCAAGTCGGTCATGCATGTGTGGACTATTCTTGAGATGATAGGTTGTTACCTTCCATTTCTTGAAAAAGCTTTCTTCCACACTAAGCCACTGACTGATTATTCGTGAAAGATAATAAGTCCAAGAACTTCGTTATCTTTTTACTCGTCTCCCCAACAAGGACTCCGATGTGTTCTTCTGCAAGTAAGTCATGTAGGTGCAACCGTCTTTCACAAGTTTCTAATACATGAGTTCCATAATCATGCTCATCTTCTTGAGCTTGGCATCGTAGTCCGTATCTTGAGAATCCATGTAGTACCCTTGCTTAAAAAGCATAGGTACTTTGCGAAATATGCCAGTCTCTGGATCAATAAGACTTGCACTCACCAACAGAGTGTAATATCATGCATCAATGTCAAGGATTATTACAACGCGAGTACGGATGATCCATAAAATACTTTATTACAACTTTGCATAGCCAACAGCTAGCTTGAAACAATAAATAGTTCAACAAATATTCAGAGTTCACATGCAAAAATAAATATAACACGGAGCTCCATCATCTCCATGCGCCACTGGCGAACATGTTGGTTGTAAGCTCGAAGACTGACGGCGTCACTCCTGATCGGACGAACCTGCAACATGTAAGTTGCAGCCCAGAGTTTTGGGTCAGATGCCGTGCGACTGGCGGGCAAGTGGATTCTAGTGGATTATGAAATGGCAAGACTATTTCTATATGCTGGTATGGCTAGTGGAGTTCAAGGCTATTGCAGAAAGCCAATTTTGTCCTACTTTTCATAAACATTTTTATTTCTCAACACAATATGAGACACAACCCTGGACGCATCCAGTGTCTCATTTAACCCAAATTCTCCCAACAAATTTTTATTATAAAATTGGAATGATGAGATTTTTCCATACACTACCATGTTCGAAGACACGCATTTTCCGTGACCGAGGACACGGCTAAGATCTTAGATTGACACACTCTGCAGAGCTGGTGCACTTTCACCACTAGACTCGACTAACCCTAGTGCTCCTACTCACATCATTTAGTAAGTAGGAAAGGAGTAAGTCAAGACGAGACTTTTCGGAAGAACTCCCCTTCTCCAACTGGCTTGACCCGTTCCCACCTATTTTCCCCTACATCTGCTTGTCAAGCACGGATCAGGTTCATTCAACTTACTAACTCTAGACAGAGCCCATATGACTAGTGGTTGCACGCTTCGGCAACAAACATGTGAAGTGTCGTAAAATCTCTAAACCCTGGGTGGCAATCCACAAGTGAGCGTAAACAAGACAGCCATAGACATGACCCATGAATAGCCACTCCACTCAAATCATCCTCTATCAAAGCCAATCCACCCAGGCAGTAAATTAATTTAGTGAAGTTTTCAATAACACATCTACAATAAAACCATCATTTTTGCAGCATGTAATCCACTAAATTATCATAGGTCACTACCAAGGTGTTCATATGGATATCCTACCAGGTTGGCATAGCATAAAATAATATAGTAGTACCTATCATGCATACTACAAAATCTACAAATGCGAATAAACAAAGTGATAGGTCATTTATGCTTGTGCAAGTTATCCACTTGCCTTCGTAGTAGTTCAGGTTGTCACAGCACTCACAGCTCGCTCTGCACTCTTCACAGTCTAAACAAGCAATAAACACAAAATCAATACAATTCACTAAAATAGCATTACATAAATAATGTATGCATGAAAAAAATGAAGTAGTGACACAATTTCGAGTCAAGCCATAAATATTATCTTAGTTCTCTGCTAGAAACTATATGCATGATGCGCATGTCAAATTTTAATGTGTTTAATAAAATAGATTTTTTTGAATAGCTAACTACTAGTTTTTAAACCTCTGTAAAGAGCGCTAACAAAAATGATGCAAACAAGCAATTTCTTGATCTCACGGTCTTCTAAACATTTTTCTGAATATTATGATATAGAGAACAAAATTTTTGGACGAGTAAAACTTAAGTTATTGATTTTTCAAGTTTTAACAAAAATCTGGACAACTGTCGACCAGGTTGACCCGGCTGGCAGCGCGACGCTGACGCGGCGGTGACTGAGCGCTGACTCGGCTGCCACACGGCGGCGCCTGGTTCGCCTGTACCCCTTCGCTTAGTGATTAAATCTCGACCATAGATCGTCGATCTGACGGACGGAAATAACTTCACCATGGCTGACCAAGGTACTCACCAGAGAAGAACAACAGTGATGAACTGCAGCTTGCTCGCGATTGTAGACGGTGCTCTGCTGCTCCTCCCGGCTTGGAAACAGAAGAAATCGGAGGAGCTTCACTCGGCAAACCCAACGGAGTACTCGGCGACGTCTCCCGATGAATCAAACTGCGGCAACCACTCTTCTTCGAGCTCTGTACCGGCGATACTCCGGCGAAGCGTACGAGCTCCCTGCTACACCGTTTTCAAAAAGATAAATCTCAGGAGATTCGGAATCAAGAAGGTCAAAAGATTTGCAAGGCTAGAGATGCTGAAGTTGTGCGAGGCGACGGCCAAAATCCTCCTACCTCGTCAATGGTGATGGCGGCGGCAGATCGATCTCGACCCAAAATTCGGGCAGCCTGGCGGCCGGTTTTTTGGGGAAAGTCGGGGGAAAAGATAGCTAGGGTTCAGGGCTTTATATAGAGCAAAATTTCGTGACAAACGGATAACAGAATCAAGAGAAATCGCTGATTTGGTGGACAGTTTGAGTCGGAAACGAAAATGAGTTCGTCCTGCACCTTACGTGCACGTACGTGAACAGATGCTAGGCTGCATCGCTGCTGTAGAGCTGGCCTGGACAGCCTTTTGGGCCAAGGCTGCCTAGCTGGTACGCTTCTACTTTTATTTGTTCCAGATAAGTTATTTCCTCTATTTGAACTGTCAACAAAACTTCAAAAACAGCAAACTAAAATACAGGGAAAAAACCTGTAAGTTGTATTTTAAAGGATAACTATACTTAGCGTAATTTTCTCGTGAAATAAAATAGCAGTTAGTTTTGTACTCCTATTTACATAAACATTGTTTGTTTGATTTAAAACCAATGCATTTTTGTTTAATGCACAAACAAGATGCATATGATGCATGCCATGCATGACTTTTTATAATTTGTAATATTTTGGGATGTTACAAACCTAACCACCTTAAGATGAATCTCGCCCACGAGATTCGGATTGGTTAGCAAATAGGTGTGGGTGGTCTTCTCGAAGATCATCCTCCCGTTCCCAAGTTGCTTCTTCCTTTGTATGATGATTCCATTGAACCTTGCAGAATTTGATGGTCTTGGTACGTGTAACTCTCTCCGCTGTCTCCAATATTTTTATTGGCTTTTCCTCGTATGTCAGATCACTCTCTAGTTGAATATCTTCTAGTGGCACAGTATCCCGTAGCGGAGTATCAGCCATCTCTGGGTGACACTTCTTCAACTGACTAACATGAAACACATTGTGTACTGCTGAAAGAACTTCTGGTAATTCTAGCTCATAAGCCACTTCTCCTTTACGGGAGAGTATTTTATATGGCCCAATAAATCGTGGAGCCAATTTTCCCTTAATTCCAAACCTCTTCACACCACGTAATGGTGAGACTCTAAGATAGGCCCTATCTCCTACTTCGTATCTGATCTCTCTTCGCTTAGAATCTGCATAACTCTTCTGTCGTGATTGAGCAATCTTCAGTCTACCTTTGATCAGTCTGACTTTCTCTTCGGCTTCTTGAATTATGTCTGGTCCAAATAAACTGCGCTCTCCTACACCACTCCATAGCAACGGTGTAGTGCACTTCCTTCCATACAAAGCCTCAAATGGTGCCATTTCTATACTAGACTGATAGCTGTTATTGTAAGAAAACTCTGCATACGGCAGATTATCATCCCAGCTAGACTTATAGTCCAACGCACAAGCCCTCAGCATGTCTTCCAAAATTTGATTAACTCTCTCTGTTTGTCCATCAGTCTGTGGATGAAAAGCTGTACTGAACTCCAGTCTTGTACCCAGAGACTCGTGCAATTGCTTCCAGAAATGAGAAGTGAATTGAGTCCCTCTATCTGACACGATACTCTTAGGAACACCATGCAAACACACTATCCTTTTCATATAGATATCAGCGAGCTTTGCACTAGTATAGGTAGTTTTCACCGGCACGAAGTGAGCTACTTTAGTCAGACGATCTACTATAACCCAAATTGAGTCATATCCTGATTTGGTTCGAGGTAGTCCTGTGATGAAGTCCATTCCGATTTGTTCCCATTTCCAGTCTGGAACTGGCAAAGGTTGTAGCAACCCTGCTGGTTTCTGATGTTCCGCCTTCACTCGACTGCATACATCGCATTTAGCAATGTATTCCGCGATATCTCTCTTCAGGTTATTCCACCAGAATCTCTCCTTCACATCCATATACATCTTTGTGTTACCCGGATGTATAGAATAAGGAGAGTCATGAGCCTCCTGTAAAATCAACTTCCTAAGGGCATCATCTTGTGGTACACAAATACGTTTCTCAAACCACACTGTACCCTGGTCATCTACCCGAAATCCCTTGGCCTT
Organism: Alopecurus myosuroides; assembly: GCA_028641055.1. Classification (NCBI taxonomy): domain Eukaryota; kingdom Viridiplantae; phylum Streptophyta; class Magnoliopsida; order Poales; family Poaceae; genus Alopecurus; species Alopecurus myosuroides. The sequence goes on from CM054060.1 coordinate 108,672,486, forward strand.
GCCTTCATTCAGGTTTGTCTTGATTTCTTCCATCACTTTATCTCCCTTTTGAGCTTCTCGGATTTTATCCTCCAACATCGGTTGTACCGCTAGTGATGCTAGGAATCCTTCGGCTACCACCTCTAGTCTAAGGTCTTTAAACCCCTTGCATAGGTCTTCTGGTAGCTCTCCCGCGGTTAAGCCATTGACATAGACTTTGCGACTTAACGCATCGGCTACTACGTTAGCTTTTCCCGGATGATATTGCAAACTCAGATCATAGTCTTTAATCAATTCTAACCATCTCCTCTGTCTCATGTTTAAATCCTTCTGAGTAAAAATATACTTCAGACTTTTATGATCTGTGAATACCTCGCAATGCTTGCCCATCAGATACGGTCTCCATGTCTTCAAGGCGTGTACTACTGAGGCTAACTCTAAGTCGTGTGTGGGGTAATTGACTTCATGTTTCTTTAGCTGTCTTGAAGCATACGAAACCACCTTGCCTCTCTGCATCAACACACTTCCCAAACCGTGACCTGAGGCGTCACAATACACTTGGAAGTCCTTCTCTATATCAGGTAAACACAAAACTGGTGCTGACACTAACCGTTTCTTCAGTTCTTGGAAACTAATCTCACAGGCTTCAGTCCACTCAAATTTCTTCCCCTTTTGTAGCAACATAGTCATTGGCCTAGCAATTTTGGAGAAATTTTCAATGAACCTCCTATAATATCCCGCCAATCCTAGGAAACTACGGATTTCATCCACACTCGTTGGTGATTCCCACTTAGTCACTGCGGACACTTTTTCGGGATCAACTGCAATTCCATTCTTAGACACTACGTGTCCTAGGAATCCAACTTGTTCTAACCAAAACTCACACTTGCTGAACTTGGCATACAACTTATGCTCTCGGAGTCTCTGCAATACTAGGCGCAAGTGTTCTTCATGCTCCCTTTGGCTTTTGGAGTAGACTAAGATGTCATCTATGAAAACCACGACGAATTTGTCCAGGAAATCCATGAACACCTTATTCATCATATTCATAAAATATGCTGGTGCATTGGTCAAACCAAAAGGCATTACTGTGTACTCATACGAGCCATATCTCGTGACAAAAGCTGTCTTGGGTATGTCCATCTCTCTAACTTTCATCTGAAAGTACCCTGATCGTAGATCGATCTTAGAGAACACACCAGCTCCTTCTAACTGATCGAAGAGCTCGTTAATCTTGGGTAGTGGGTATTTGTTCTTTATAGTCACTTCATTTATTGCTCTGAAGTCTGTGACTAGCCGCTGTGTACTGTCTTTCTTCTCCACAAATAACACTGGGGCGCCCCAAGGTGATGAGCTTGGGCGAATAAATCCCTTCCTCAAGTGTTCATCTAGTTGTAGCTTAAGTTCCTTTAATTCATTTACGGCCATGGGATATGGCCTCTTGGCTATTGGTCCTGTTCCAGGTACCAGCTCGATCAGAAATTCTACATCTCTATCGGGTGGCATTCCCGGTAGCTCCTCTGGAAAAACATCGGGGTATTCCCTCACTATCGGTACCTCTTCTAGGCTAACCCCCTTAAGAGAATTAAGCTTAACTTGTTTTAACTCGAAATTGGATTTAAATCTGATCCTTTTCTTCTCCGGGGTGGTGAGTGAGATTGTTCGGTTTGCACAGTCAATAACTCCCTCAAAACGAGTCATCCAATCCATCCCCAATATAACATCCAGTCCTTGTGATTCTAAGATAATCAAATCCACTGGAAAGCTATGTTTTCCCAATTGTAGCACTAAGTGCCTACATCCCGCATTGACTAACATTTCCCCACCAGGTGAACTTACTTTCATAGTCTTCCCTATGGTTTCAGCAGGTAACCCATTTTTGCGAACAAATGCTCTAGATATGAATGAATGAGATGCTCCAGTGTCAAACAAAACTAGTGCGGTAAAGGTGTTGAGCAAGAACGTACCAATGACAGCATCAGGTTCATCGTACACCTCCTCCACGTTGACATTATTAACATGTCCCTTCTGGAAAGGGTTGGGCTTGGCAGTTTCATCGGCCTTCCTCTCTGGGCATTCAGTTGCATAGTGTCCCTTGTTCTTGCATTTGAAACACGTCACCTGACTGGCATCCTTCTTCTGCTCATGATTATGGCGGTGCTGTCCATTGCCATGGTTGTGTCCACTGTGACTATTCCCATTATGTCCATTCCCTTTGTATACCGAAATGGTTCCCCTGTTTCCACCACTGTGGTTATGGCCATTGTGGTTGTGGCCATTCCCATACCTGTGGTGGTTATGTCCACCATTGTTTTCATGGTAGTGAGGTTTCTTCTGAACAGAGCTCGAGTTGTACTTATTAGCATTGTACTTCCTCTTCCTGCTCTCCTCCTTCTTGATGTTGTTGTCCAGAGTGATGGCTTGATCTAGCAGCGCCTGATAATTTGGTGCATAAGCCACTGACAACGGTATCTTCAGTTCTCCATTGAGTCCACTAAGAAATTTATCCTTTCTTTTCGCATCAGTATCAATATCTTCCGGAGCATAACGTGACATGGAACAGAAGTCATCCATATATTCTTTTAGGGAGCGGTTGCCTTGTTTCAGGCCCCGGAATTCATCCCTCTTCAAGTTCATGATCCCCGTCGATATGTGTGCATTACGGAACCCTTCCTTGAACATATCCCAAGTGAGTCCCTCTAGAGGATGTGTTATCTGATAGGTCTCCCACCACTGTGCGGCTGGTCCCTCGAGCAGATGAGCAGTAAATCTCACCTTCTCCGCTTCAGTGCATTCACAAGTAACCAGATCTTTGTGCACAGAACGTAGCCAATCATCGGCTAATATCGGTTCAGCTGCTGTAGAAAATTTATTGGGTCTCAGCCTCAGAAACCTAGCAAGTCGGTCTACTTGGGGTGGTGGTGGCGGTGGAGGTGGTGGTGGTGGTGGCGGATTATTCTGGTTTGCTAAAAACTGTGTCATCACGTTCATCAGTTGAGTTTGGGCTGCCATCATCTGCTGCATCATGTCCATGTTATTGTTGTTGTTGGGATCACGGCGAGGGGGCATCTGTATATTTATAGCACAGATGAGCATAGACAGAACACTAAAAAGAAAAATCTACCCCAAACAAGCATTAGCAACAAACAATAATACAAACCATCAATCAACAGGCAACAACCATAAAAAAATAATTTCGAAATATATAGTTTTGAAATCCCACCATTCCAGAAAATATGTTCTAGCAAGCATACTTGTACTGCCGTACCACAATTTGGTAGATCAATACTTTAAAAAGAAGCGATAGATATAAGGTCTCTCCAGTGACATAAGTATATTCGCATTAAAAATACTAGGATACTTGGTACGTTGATACTAGCTACTAGCTACTAGCTAGTTTCAGCTGATCGATCACTGTTGGAACAGATTGACGTAGTGCCTGGCGGTCATACGCCTGCGCTTCATTGCTCGCGTGTTCCTTGCCGGCGTGTCATCCTCGTCACTTGAGATGTAGTGGATCATCTCCTCAGGTTCTTCCTCCTCTTCATCTTCTTGCGCCTGACCAGTTTCATCTCCGGCGTCTTCATCTTCACCGTCGCTGCCGTCGTCGCCTTCATCGTCGCTGCCGTCGTCACCTCCATCGTCATTGCCGTCATCACCTCCAGGTGGCGGCGGGGGTGGAGGGTCATCACCAGGTGGTGGCGGGTTCAGCTGCGCCTGGAGTGCAGCTATTTGGGCGTCCTTCTCCACGTTCTGAACCTGAAGTCCATGCACGTATTCCTCCATATGCCCAATCAATGTGTACTGCGCTTGAAGCTCTTGGTTCTGTGCGTGTATGACAGCTCTTGCATTATCAGCAAAAATCATTTCTGTATGCACACGCTGAGCCAAGTTGTTGGAATGGAACTCCATATCCTGAATATGCTTCTCAGCTGTGCTTATGTTCAGTCTGTTTCCTGCCGTCTTGGTCGAGACACCATTTTCCCGTCGCTTTCCGAAGTCATGGAAGTTGGAGTCATCCTCTAAATAATCGCCGTATGTGTGACAAAGGCGAGACAGCAGGTCATTCATGGCTATGTCGACTCCTTCTCTCCAGGTTGGATATATTTCAGTGTGATCAATAGCTTCAAAATGTGGCACCGTGGGATCAGCCAACATGAGTGTGCGTATCTCCCATCTGTCTACGCCTGGTACGTCGGTCTCCACTGGTCTTCCCTTGAAACGAGGTTCAGGAAACTTGAGCTCCTCCACAAGCTCTTTTAGCTGTCTCCCAAAGATGTACTGTGACACCTCGCCAACATAAGCTGTCCTCACGTACTCTCCCATCTATCAAATGAAATGATGAGAATATTAGATAGAAAAGAACAAGTTATGAATTTACAAGATGAAATAAAATAGAAGATAAGGAACTTGCTAATGAAAAACTATAAGGAAAAATCGAATTTAAACTTTTTGGTTAAAATAAATTGAAATTTCGAATTTTACTGGTAAGGGACAATCCTATTATTTCTAGCCAGGGCCAAAAGGTTTTCGAGCATACAGGCAACATTACGCTCTGATACCATCTGTAGTACCCTTGCTTAAAAAGCATAGGTACTTTGCGAAATATGCCAGTCTCTGGATCAATAAGACTTGCACTCACCAACAGAGTGTAATATCATGCATCAATGTCAAGGATTATTACAACGCGAGTACGGATGATCCATAAAATACTTTATTACAACTTTGCATAGCCAACAGCTAGCTTGAAACAATAAATAGTTCAACAAATATTCAGAGTTCACATGCAAAAATAAATATAACACGGAGCTCCATCATCTCCATGCGCCACTGGCGAACATGTTGGTTGTAAGCTCGAAGACTGACGGCGTCACTCCTGATCGGACGAACCTGCAACATGTAAGTTGCAGCCCAGAGTTTTGGGTCAGATGCCGTGCGACTGGCGGGCAAGTGGATTCTAGTGGATTATGAAATGGCAAGACTATTTCTATATGCTGGTATGGCTAGTGGAGTTCAAGGCTATTGCAGAAAGCCAATTTTGTCCTACTTTTCATAAACATTTTTATTTCTCAACACAATATGAGACACAACCCTGGACGCATCCAGTGTCTCATTTAACCCAAGTTCTCCCAACAAATTTTTATTATAAAATTGGAATGATGAGATTTTTCCATACACTACCATGTTCGAAGACACGCATTTTCCGTGACCGAGGACACGGCTAAGATCTTAGATTGACACACTCTGCAGAGCTGGTGCACTTTCACCACTAGACTCGACTAACCCTAGTGCTCCTACTCACATCATTTAGTAAGTAGGAAAGGAGTAAGTCAAGACGAGACTTTTCGGAAGAACTCCCCTTCTCCAACTGGCTTGACCCGTTCCCACCTATTTTCCCCTACATCTGCTTGTCAAGCACGGATCAGGTTCATTCAACTTACTAACTCTAGACAGAGCCCATATGACTAGTGGTTGCACGCTTCGGCAACAAACATGTGAAGTGTCGTAAAATCTCTAAACCCTGGGTGGCAATCCACAAGTGAGCGTAAACAAGACAGCCATAGACATGACCCATGAATAGCCACTCCACTCAAATCATCCTCTATCAAAGCCAATCCACCCAGGCAGTAAATTAATTTAGTGAAGTTTTCAATAACACATCTACAATAAAACCATCATTTTTGCAGCATGTAATCCACTAAATTATCATAGGTCACTACCAAGGTGTTCATATGGATATCCTACCAGGTTGGCATAGCATAAAATAATATAGTAGTACCTATCATGCATACTACAAAATCTACAAATGCGAATAAACAAAGTGATAGGTCATTTATGCTTGTGCAAGTTATCCACTTGCCTTCGTAGTAGTTCAGGTTGTCACAGCACTCACAGCTCGCTCTGCACTCTTCACAGTCTAAACAAGCAATAAACACAAAATCAATACAATTCACTAAAATAGCATTACATAAATAATGTATGCATGAAAAAAATGAAGTAGTGACACAATTTCGAGTCAAGCCATAAATATTATCTTAGTTCTCTGCTAGAAACTATATGCATGATGCGCATGTCAAATTTTAATGTGTTTAATAAAATAGATTTTTTTGAATAGCTAACTACTAGTTTTTAAACCTCTGTAAAGAGCGCTAACAAAAATGATGCAAACAAGCAATTTCTTGATCTCACGGTCTTCTAAACATTTTTCTGAATATTATGATATAGAGAACAAAATTTTTGGACGAGTAAAACTTAAGTTATTGATTTTTCAAGTTTTAACAAAAATCTGGACAACTGTCGACCAGGTTGACCCGGCTGGCAGCGCGACGCTGACGCGGCGGTGACTGAGCGCTGACTCGGCTGCCACACGGCGGCGCCTGGTTCGCCTGTACCCCTTCGCTTAGTGATTAAATCTCGACCATAGATCGTCGATCTGACGGACGGAAATAACTTCACCATGGCTGACCAAGGTACTCACCAGAGAAGAACAACAGTGATGAACTGCAGCTTGCTCGCGATTGTAGACGGTGCTCTGCTGCTCCTCCCGGCTTGGAAACAGAAGAAATCGGAGGAGCTTCACTCGGCAAACCCAACGGAGTACTCGGCGACGTCTCCCGATGAATCAAACTGCGGCAACCACTCTTCTTCGAGCTCTGTACCGGCGATACTCCGGCGAAGCGTACGAGCTCCCTGCTACACCGTTTTCAAAAAGATAAATCTCAGGAGATTCGGAATCAAGAAGGTCAAAAGATTTGCAAGGCTAGAGATGCTGAAGTTGTGCGAGGCGACGGCCAAAATCCTCCTACCTCGTCAATGGTGATGGCGGCGGCAGATCGATCTCGACCCAAAATTCGGGCAGCCTGGCGGCCGGTTTTTTTGGGGAAAGTCGGGGGAAAAGATAGCTAGGGTTCAGGGCTTTATATAGAGCAAAATTTCGTGACAAACGGATAACAGAATCAAGAGAAATCGCTGATTTGGTGGACAGTTTGAGTCGGAAACGAAAATGAGTTCGTCCTGCACCTTACGTGCACGTACGTGAACAGATGCTAGGCTGCATCGCTGCTGTAGAGCTGGCCTGGACAGCCTTTTGGGCCAAGGCTGCCTAGCTGGTACGCTTCTACTTTTATTTGTTCCAGATAAGTTATTTCCTCTATTTGAACTGTCAACAAAACTTCAAAAACAGCAAACTAAAATACAGGGAAAAAACCTGTAAGTTGTATTTTAAAGGATAACTATACTTAGCGTAATTTTCTCGTGAAATAAAATAGCAGTTAGTTTTGTACTCCTATTTACATAAACATTGTTTGTTTGATTTAAAACCAATGCATTTTTGTTTAATGCACAAACAAGATGCATATGATGCATGCCATGCATGACTTTTTATAATTTGTAATATTTTGGGATGTTACAATCCATCATATGTATCTCGTTGGTAAACGGTTCAATCTCTTCGCTCAAACATATCGAGTCTGAGTTATCTATCCACTAACCAGAGCTGAATATCAAGCAGCAACGATGGTTGGTGTTTCCTCAAGGGTATCAAATTAGGGCTTCTCAAAATCCGGCATGGTTGATGTTGTGGTTGACACAATTAGCTGGAAGGCTTAACTTTGTACACCTTTGGATCCGTAAGAACAACCAATCTCCGTGAGAATTCTTGTGTGGATCATTCTAACAAGTTTTCCTCACCGTTCTTTCAAACCGGAGTTATACTTTCACTTGATGACCTATAGAAGGCTTGTCGTGAGCCTGCTGTCGGTATTTAGAACATCAAGGATAAGTTGGAAGTTGATCTTCTCAATGTCTCTTCGTCAATCCTACCAAATCCTTGTTTCGTGAAAACAAGTTCAGCATGAGAATCATCTCGTGATGTTTTGTAACCGCCGTTGATCAGCTTCCTTTGTCAAGTTGTTAGTACCTGAAGTTCTGTTGATCTCACACATTGTGTGAATTTGTCAGTTACTTCAGCCATGGGATCTCAACCATGTGGTAGATGTATGGCTACGTCTAACCCAGAATAGGAAAAAGATTCCCTATTTTCTTTCGGTGTTTCAATCCCCGTTGGTTAACCATCCTTATGGTGTGACCAAGAATCCCTCCTCAATTACGGTGTTACAACATCTTTTGGTTACTCATGTTCTACCATGAAGTAATATCCCGATTCTTGACAAGGTTTTGAAAAACTTTGACAGAATGAAAGTTCCTTCATCTTTCGTGTCCACTCCGAAGAGTGAATATGATCATGTATCAAGTTTTCTCTGACACACGAATTACAGTGTTTTCCCGTGTCTCCCCTCGTCTACGGATATTACGTTGTGGTATCTAAAACCACCCTCTCCATCTTGGTATTCTACCTCGAAGAAACCTCGATGTCATAAGTTGTTCAACCTTTCTTTTCCAAAAGGATTTAAGGTCTTGTGCAAAGCTCATATTCTAAATCCTTTCAAGACCAATCGTCCGCAAACTTGAAACCATCTTCTTTTCCCTTCGTTATCTTGATGTGTTTCATGCACGTTAACTCAAACGTTCTTTATGAACCTTCCTGTCATGAGTTACCCATGAGATACTCGATCTTCGTGAAGATCAATTCCTAAGAGTTTCCCTCTTACCTAAGGTGTATCCGTTCAATACTTCAAGATGCTACGGATCAACCTCTTCAGAAGAGAACCGTAAGGTTCGAAGAAGACCATTCAAGGCCGGTGTTCCTTCTTTCTTCTCCTTCGAGAATCTCGGGACGAGATTCTTGTAAGGGGGGTAGATTTGTAACATCCCAAAGTTTGCTTCATTAGGGTGTGTGGTGTGTGTTCATCTCATACATGCATCAAACAAAAATTTAAATCATGTTTGAACCAATTTAAACTATGAAATTAAATGGTTTGAGAAAATCCCACAAAAAGTACTTTAAATGGTCTCCAAAATTTTGTATTGAAAAATATTTCAATTACACCAAAGTAACACATGGTGTTGTTGGAAATTTCAAGAGCTTTCCAAAGATAATTTTTGCAAATTTTTCTGTTTTAAAAAGGTCCTCAAAATCTGGTTTTGTGTTCTGTTTTGAAATAGAAAAGGACCTAAATGAAATTCTATTGTTTCCCAGGGGGTTATTGTAATTTTATTTTATTTTGGTTTTCTTCAACCTTCAGACAGAAGGCAAGCAGGTGCGTGGCCGCCGCCGACGCTGCCCCTGCCACCTCCTGCTTGCGTAGGTGCGCCCTCCCTTTGCGTGGATGACCTCCCAGGACACCGTGGCCTTCTTCTCCTCTCCCTCCCTATCCTCTCTCGCTCTCTGTATCGTCCGGGAGACCAAACCCTAGCCCTACTGTGCCCGTTCGGCCGCCGCCGAGTCCGGTGATTGCCGCCGCTGTAGTCCACATCGAGGCTCGTCGTTGGTCTCTACAGCTCCGTGGAGTTCCCCTCCACCTTCTACCCGCAGGAATCGAGTCGAGAAGCTCTGAGTCGCCGCCGCCGTGGCATCTTCCCGAGCTCCGGCCGCCGGTGGTCGAGCTCGATGCCGCCGCCTCCAACCTTCCCTCGCCACCTCGACCACTCCCCCAGACTCCCCGCGTTGTGGTGAGCTTCGTGGTGCCCTCTCCTTAACACCTCCCCCTCTGTATCGCGTTGCCGCCGTGTGCCGCCGAGCGCCGCTGCGGATGCTCGCCGCCGGCGAGGATTCCGGTGGCCATTAGGCCCTCCGCTGGCATCCCCCAACTCCCCATGTCCTCCTCTCTCTAATGGTATAGTTTAATTCCTGAACCGCGCGCGAATTCGATCGAATTCGATCCTATCCATGAAGAACACAGCACTGTGATGTCACAGTGACATCACAGTGATGTCATATCTCCCCTGTTTTATAATTTCAGAAAATGAATCAATTTTGTAAGTTGAATAACTAATAAAATATTGACCAGAAAAATAAAGTGAAGGTATGGTTTTGATCAGAAAAATAAACTCTCCAAGAATATGTCATTTTCAATCATGTTTGAGAAAGTTGAAAAATGACCTTTATTTTAATGTTGTTTATTCATTTAAAAATAGAAAAATAAGTTTTTATTCCATAAAATTAGAAAATTAAAAGTTATATACCAAATTTCTCAAAATGACAAATGCAACCTAGTTATGGTGTTTTCAAACCCATTTGAGCAATTAAAATTGCACTCACTTTCATAATCGTCCGAAACCCCCTCCGGGGTCTATTTCGGGATAATTTCAATAAAATCGCATAACTGGCATACGAACCCTAGCAACTCATCGAGCATGTTTAGGGCTTTATCTCAGTGCATTAATTTGCTCATGCATACATATTGCGCATTGCATCGATGCCATGTTTGATTGTTGTTCTTCTTTTCGGTGTTGTTCCCCCTCGGTAGAATGCGACTCCGAAGTGAAGGCTAACATTTCCAATGACGAATACTTGATCTTAACCGACAATTCAAGCACTTATTCCTGAAGACTTTATCTGGTTTTCTTATAACCAAGGCAAGCATAACCTCTTATCTTCTCATATATGTTTTCCAACAACATTTGATCTCGTACTTTGCATCCGATTCCAAAGTATTTGATGCTAGAAGACATAGTTCACCTATATGCTGCATTGTCTCAATATCCTGATCCACTGCTCCTAGCCGCCATAGAATTGCTTGTGCGCATCGCCAGAGCCTCATATCTGCTTCGCTTAATCATACATGTTTGTTTACCTCTGCTCCATCCGGTTGATGAATCAGAGCTGCGATAATCTAGTATGATATGATGACGTGGTGAGATGAGCATTGTGTGGTTAACTTGACTAAGGCTTGGACGGGAGGCCACTTGGAAAGTGGTTGTTTGTCCTGTACTTGCCGACCCTAGGAGTAAGGTCTCGCCGTGGAAACCAAGACTGAGCGTGCAACCACACGCGGGGCCTAACAGACCGCGCTCGACTAACTAACTTGTTTGGTTCTATCCGTGAGTCACGTAGTTTGGGATTTCCATCTGCGTGTGAGTCAAAAACCTTTTGGAGGTGTTTAGGGCGTGACCGGGACAAGTGATGGACGTACACGGATCTTGTTCCCGACTCACAGAACAGGTGCCGTCAGGAGGTGGCCAACTCCCTGTTGATGGGGTGGCCCTGTTTGGGTTGACTCATGGATAGGGCTCCACAAGGTAAAGGTCGTGGCCAACCACCCTCTGTCGCGCTCCATGGACGAGCGTACATGGGGCGTTAAGAGTCGGATGGTACGTGTGGGTAACGTGTACCACCCTGCAGGGATAAATCTTTCGGAAAGCCGTGTCCACGGTTAAGGACGACTTGGTGAAAGCCACGAGGTCATAGATAACTTGAACGTGACGTAAAAGATGTTGACAAGGCATGGAGGCAATAGATCAAGGGTGCCTCCCCGGAGATGCCGGGAGGGGTGATCCTTGTAGCATGTGAGGTGCTGGGAATGATGTTGGTGGATAAAAAGAATGATGATTACAGTAGTTGAGTTTCTCATCTGTTTTAAAAACATTCCTTGAGACATGCTATTCTTCCTCGTTTTGGAAAACAAATATTGCTTTACGCAAAACAACCTTCATAAAACCCTTTCTGAAGTTAGCAGATATATAATAGGTTAATTAAGTCTTGTTGAGTACCTCCAGTACTCAGGTTTGCTTAATTTGGTTCAGGTGGAGTTCCTCACTTCAGTGGTGATTCAAGGTGGACATCGACGAGTAGTTCGGGGTTCCCAATTAGCAGCCTGGAATCTATGGGCTGGGACGTCGCCTTATGTTGCGGCCTCTTAGGCCTTTTTGGTTCTTGTTGACTAGCAACATAATTTTCCTTCCGTTGTCTGATGTAATGTTGGGTCATGTGACCTTGCTTGTAACCTATACTCTAGTAACACCTGTTTAATAAAGCTTCATGTTTAGAGTACTGCTTTGATCGGTTGTTGGTTTCGAGCTCATTGTTATACAGTTTTGGCTATGCCTGCATAGTTGTCGCAGTCGAGGGGTTGTGGAGCCGATGATCCATGTCCGAGCCCGCCTGTCGATTTGATCGGCCTGGGGCGAGGTAACCCCAGTAACCCTCGATTGTTGTTGCACTTTCTGGACACATAGCAGCTCTGTATAACTTTGGTCCCGTTCCTTCAGTTTCATCCGACTCGTGGACGCTTGGGTATGCATAATTGGTTATGACTAGCATGGACACAAGGAGTAGTAGACTGGGGATCCGGACTACGTGCCGATGAATCCGGTCTGCCTGCCGTTGTTTGTTGCGGCCGGGGCTGGTAACCCTGAAGCCCTTGTGAGTCCATGGCTAGGAGCACATAACAATATGTATATCTCTGGGTCCGGGGTCTGACACTATCGGTGATCAGATCACCAAGTTGCTGATAAGCAACTTTATCATGCAGGTATTGCATCCGGACTGGCTAGCCAACCCGGTTATGGTTGAGAAGAAGAAGGAGGACCCCAAGGCCGACACTGCATGGCGCATGTGCGTCGACTACACCGACTTGAACAAGGCCTGCCCCAAGGATCCATTTCCGCTACCCCGCATAGATCAGGTGATCAATCCCACTGCTGGTTGTGAGCTTTTGTCTTTCATAGATGCCTACTCTGTTTTTCATCAGATAGCTCTCAACCCTGATGATCAAATAAAGACTGCTTTCATTACCCCATACGGGGCTTATTGCTATCGTGTCATGTGCTTTGGGTTGCGGAATGCTGGGGCTACCTATCAGAGATGCATGCAGAAATGCTTGCATGACCAATTTGGCAAGAATGTGCAGGTGTACGTAGATGACATTGTCATCAAAACGAATAAAACACATACTCTGCTTAGTGACATTGAGGAAACTTTTGCCAACTTGCGCAAATACAGGATGAAGTTGAATCCGACTAAATGCACCTTTGGCGTCCCGGCTGGCAAGCTACTCGGCTTCTTGGTATCCAGTCGGGGCATTGAGGCCAATCCTTCAAAGATAAAAGCTATAGAGAGCATGTCTTTGCCGAGATCACTGAAGGATGTGTAGAAATTCACTGGATGCTTGGCTTCTCTGAGCCGCTTCCTGGGCAGAATGGGCGAGAAGGCCTTGCCTTTGTATCAGTTGATGAAGAAGAGTGACAAATTTGTCTGGACACCGCAAGCTGATGTGGCATTCAAGGAGCTGAAGGCCATGCTGGGTAGCGCTCCCATCTTGGCTAGTCCGCTACCCAAAGAGCCGATGCTGCTATACATTGCGGCTACTAACCGAGTAGTCAGTGTGGTGATTGTGGTGGAGCGAGAAGAGGAAGGCAAGACTGTGCAGCGGCCACTGTACTATCTGAGTGAAGTGTTGTCCAACTCCAAGCAAAATTATCCACACTACCAGAAGATGACTTACGGCGTGTACCTGGGCGCCAAGAAGCTGAAGCACTATTTCCAAGAGCATCCCATCACGGTGATGAGTTCCGCTCCCATCTCGAACATCATGGGCAACAAGGATGCCAGTGGCAGAGTAGCCAAGTGGGCGACTGAGCTAGCCGCGTACACTCCCTTGTACGCGAGAAGAGAAGCCATCAAGTCAAAGATCCTAGCTGATTTTCTGGTGGATTGGGTCGTGGTGCAGTATGAGCCTCCCTTGCCGGAAACCAATTACTGGAAGATGCATTTTGATGGCTCCAAAGTGAAGGAAGGCCTTGGTGCGGGCGTAGTGCTTACGTCACCCAAGCGAGACCAACTCAAGTATGTGCTGCAAATCCATTTCAAGGCATCCAACAATGTGGCCGAGTATGAGGCTGTGGTGCACGGTCTGCGAGTAGCCAAGGAGGTTGGCGTACAACGCACTATATGTTATGGCGACTCGGACTTGGTGGTGCAGCAAGTATCTGGTACCTGGGATGCTCTGGATGCCAACATGGCAGCATATTGGTTTCTGGTGCAAACCATGACTGGCTTCTTTGAAGGATGTGAGTTCCAGCATATACACCAATCAGAGAATGATGCAGCTGATGAGCTGTCCAAGTTGGGGTCTTCTCGGCAGTTCATCCCAGCTGGGATTGCCTTGGAGCATTTGACAAAGCCATCTATCAAGCCACCCCGAACTCGGAGTCTATATTTGTTCCTTCTCTGCCAGGCGAGGAAGCTGTTCCCATGGAGATTGACTGGGAGGGTGCAAAAGAGAACCCGGGGACTGCCGTCTCCATCCCGGGGACTAGCGCCTGCAACCCGGGGACTGTCCCTTCTTACTCGGGGACTGCCCCTCCTAACTCGGGGACTGTCGCATTAATTGAGGGGGTACTTTCCGAGTACTCGGGGACTCGTGACCTCGTCCTCAACTCTGAAGAGGCAGTGGAGGCTGTTCCAATGGAAACGGACGAATCAGTGTTTCCCATCCGGGAGACACCGAGTTGGGCTATGCCCATATTATCCTTTCTAAAGGACGGCACCTTGCCGAATGATGAGCTGACCGCGAGGCAAATTCAGAGGAGATCCAAGGGCTATACCATCTTCAGAGAAGTGCTGCATAGAAGGAGTCCTACTGGCGTGTTGCAACACTGTGTAGAACCAGAAGAAGGAGAAGAAATTCTGGTGGAGATACATCAAGGAGAATGCGTACATCACGCCTTTTCTCGGGCGCTGGTCAACAAGGCTTTTCGGCTGTAACATCCCAAGTATGAAACATCCCTTAGAATGTTTGATTTATTGTTTTATTTCAAGCAATGCATCATGTCATCATTTCATTGCATTGTTTTATTATTGTTGGCATTGTTACTATTTGTTTTGCATCTGTTTTATCTTGTTTTCATAACTCAAACTCAAACAAATTCAAATGGTTAATTTCATACTTGCTCTGTTACAACTTTTGGAATAAAAATAACAAATAAAAACAACCATTTTTATTCCATGTTGCTCACTTGTTAAATTGTTGGTTTAATCAAACCATTAATTCCATCAATAATTTTCTAAATCATTTCAAACTCAAACCAATTCTCAAATCATTAATCTTTTGAATCCTTGAAGTACACCACTAATTGGAATTCCTTAAAACATTCTAAACCCTAGGGGAAACCCTATTGAAAATGGCTTTATTTTCTAATATTAATTATTATTGCAAAATTCAATTAAATTGGGTTTAATTTTAAACAGCAAACAAACATTTGAAATTTGGAAAACCAAAACTACCAAGTGGTTGCATTTCAACTAAGGAGCTTATCCAAAATTTTCCAATTTTTTCTATCAACAAAAACCTATCTTTTTTATCCAAAAGCAAAGGCTACAAAAAAAAAAAACAGAAGGAAAAATAAAAAAGAAACAAAACTGCAACGCGCGCGCAGCAGATAAGCAGCCCAGCCCGCTAAGCCTACGCGCGCGCGCGACCCAGCCCGCTCTCCCCCTAGCGTACCGCTTCGCGATTCGTGCGAGCGTTCTAATCTCCGTCTTCAAGCAGTACGGCAGGCAATCGGGGGCGCCACCGCACCCCCGCAGCGACGCCGGCGGCCGTCCCGTCGCCCAGGGCCTATAAAAGCAAGCCCTAGCCCCTGGAAGCAACCCTAGCGCCTAGGGTTTCCTCCTCCACCTCGTATCCGCCGCCAATTCCTCCTCCTTCGCCGCTCCCCCTCTCTGCAACTCGTCACCGCCGGCGAGCTCTGAACTTCGACATGGCGCCGCCACCTAGTAGTCCTATCTAGCCGTCTACCCCCGGGAATCAAAACCTCTCTCTCCCCGCTCCCGTTTAGACACCTGACCACCCCCGGAGCTCAACCACGCCGTCCCCGCCATCCACTGCAACGCCGCCGTCGAGCCCTCTGTTTCTCTGCAATTCGACGAACCCCGGTGAGCTCCCCGTGGTATCCTTCCCCTCTCCCCTCTGTCACTTGCGCAATATCTCGTACCCGTTTCTGAACGCAACCATCCACACCACCAGCTAGCACGGCCGCCGTTTTTCCTCTCCGGCGAGCCTCTGTCTGACGGACGAACAAGTGTTCGTTCTTCAGTTAAGTTCAGTTAACCTCGCGATGCAATGTTAACCTGTATGCGTCGTTTCCTCTGTCAACTGAACGAGAACAGCGCATTGGTACTGCACATGGTGCGCGCAACGAGTGGTTGCGGGTTCGAGCCCCCGCAAGCACAAACCTTTTTTGGGTTTTTGCCTCTCCAGCGCGCAGGCCCACCAGTCGGTGACTGGCACTGCCACGCGGGCGCGTGTGCGCCACGCTGGCCCTCTGGCCCACGCGGCAGTGGGCGCGTGTAGGTACCAGTGCGGTACAAAAAGGATTTCTGCGCATTTCCAAAAATTACAAATTCATTTTAATTAGCAGAATTAAAACCAAACTTTGAAATTCAATATCTTTTGTTTTATAATTCCAACAAATACAAACTTTATATGAATTCTGATCCAAATTTAATAATCTTTCCAAATAACTTATTTGTGTTCTGTTTTGAGTTTTCAAAATATATTTAAATTTCAAATTTGAATATTTCAAATGTAATTTACAATAAATCATAAATAATTCATACTATTTCCAAATAATACAAATAAAATATGGTTTTCACACCTTTTTGAATGTTCTATTCAAATATAAAATTTGTTTCATTGTTTGAATAATTTAAATTGCCTAAAAAATTTAAATCTTGTTTAATTCAATTAAATTTGATATAATCATAACTTGCTTAATATAAAATATTTTTGAACATGCAAATTATGTTTTCAAACCACCAAAGTGTGAACTTTTCAAATGTGAATTTGAATTTATGGTTTGAACAAATAAAATTCAATTAATATTTAAGCTTGTTTTAAATTCAATTAAAACTTGTTAAATATTGTTTAAATCATAATAAATTCATCCTAATTCAAATTTCAAAATGTGAAACATGTAATCCAACTAAAATTTGATGTTCTTTTCAAATATAAATTTTGCTAATTGTTTTGCACACTTTAAATTGGTGAAAACAATAGTTGCATGTGTGGCATGTTTAAGTAACCAAAATTTTCCAAACTTAATAAATAAGTTCTAAACTTGTTTTATTCCCTTTTCCTTTGCATCTATCATTGTTATCTGTTGTTATCTTGTCATCATCATCATGCATGCATCATGATAACAACTATCACATAATAAATAATTGCAAATCATCTATTCCAATTATTTCAGTGGATCCTTTTCCATATGCAACCCTTGCATATGGGTCCATTTAATTTGTGCTATCATGTTAGCTAGTTTATTTTGATGCAACTATTAACTTTTCATGCATCATCTTGATTGTGCACAATGCCATGGCAATGATTGTTTACAATTCCTGTTTTGTTTGATTGCTTCTTCTCGAATAGACGACGACGTTGAGGCAGACGACCTTTACAGCACCCCTTCTGAGGATCTAGCTCAGTACCCGGCTGATCAGTTTGCAGGCAAGTTATCACTCACATGAACCATCGTGTTCCTTTCAACCCTGGTTACCGATACTTTCCGTTGTCTATATCTTGCTAGCCTTAGTGGTAGATGTTTCTGTTACGAACCTATCACATGAATCCTTTAACCCATGATATTGCCTCATCACCCCTCCTACAACCCATTGATTGAGCCAGTGTCTTAATAGCATGCTTAGGTTGTTTTGCTCGAGTCTGTTACCCGTTACTTTCAGTTACTATATTTCATTATGTTCTGGGGGCTAATTTGATGATAAGGCACCGGCAGGAGGCCCTGTGTGGTTTTGAGGCCTGCTAGTGTCGACCCTAATAGGAAAAGGGTCTTGTCTACTGATCCATGATGAGCGCACTACCCGCATGTGGGAAGCGAGTATGGGCGCCCCCCTCAATTTGATTCGATTCGCATCTCGTCCAAATCATCTCATTTAGTTCGTGCTTTCTATTTGCCGCATGCATGTTTTTGCGAGCCCAGCGCAGGGTGGAACTTTTGTAGTCGGCATATAGGGGGACACGTTCTTAGAGTGCTATGAGGGTCCATTTTCTTCTGGGCTCGATTAGCCGTGCGCCCAAGGTGCTTTGGGCTTGATGCGGAGAAGAGTTGAGTTGTGTTGAGTGCCCCGCTTGGTGGGAGGCATCCCATCTGGCGGGTTATTCATACGTGTACGGCCAAATTGGTGCAACCCTGCAGGGATAATCTTCTCGAGAAGCCGTGTTTTCCGCGGTTATGGATTACTTGGTGAAAGTACTGGCTAACAAGTACTCAGGACAACTTAAACATAATGATCAAACATGTTACACCCCATGATTAATAACTTGACTAGTAATAGGATTATTGCCACAATAACTTGATTCATATTAATCCAACTGTGTGAGTTATCCTCAGATTGCTTCTTTGGATAAGGGGCGAGATCCAGGATGGGTTTGTTTGACGTTATCTTTCCGTTGGTTACAAACCTCGATCTCATCCCCTTTCTAATAGTTGGATATGATAGAATCTCTGTAGTTGGTTAGCGCAGCCAGTTGCAGCATCTTATATAACCCCTTCTTTCCGTTGAACCCAAGACATCTGTGCTTGTGTTGACGGGCTATACTTTGGTGAACTGTGAGTCTTGCTTGCCAGTACTTGGATGTACTGACCCCGTTGGGGCTGTGGTTTACGCAGACTACGACTACGGCTACGATGACCACCAGGATGGCTACTTCGTGGAGTTTGACGAGACTGCAGACGAGTAGTTAGCTGGACCAGGGCTGGATCCAGGACCTACGTGGATGGGCTTCGTCTTCTTTATTTTTTTCCGGCTTCTTAAGCCTGTTGGATTTGTCTGTACCCAGACACCTTTGATTGCTTCCGCTGATGTAATGAATGCTATGTTGGGACATGTGTCCTCTGGATGATTGTATTTGCTATCTCTGCCTTAGTGAAGGCCATTTGCAACCTTATTTCAATCTTTTGTGTCTTAGAGATTTGTTGTGATCATCATTCGTTCAAAGCTGTTGACGTACAGTGCGTGATTGATATGAAGTACGTCGACAGTAGTGCCTATGACTTCTAGTGGATAGTTTACATCGACGGTGGAATAGCAGGGCTTGTGTTGTCGCGCATAAGCGCAGGCCTACCAAGAAGCTGGGACGTGGGAGCAGTTATGCCCCATAATCCAAGCACCTGCTATCCAGTTCGTACGATGAGTATCCCTTAGAAGCCAGGGTGCGACATCGACATGGCTTCTTTTGGCTCACTGCCTTGAAGCAAGCTGAAGACATTATGAGAAAGTGCAACGGCTGCCAAAGATTTGCAAGTAAGACTCATGTGCCAGCTTCCGAGTTGAAGACCATTCCCATTACTTGGCCATTTGCAGTTTGGTGTTTGGATATGGTTGGCCCTTTCAAGCCGGCTAGAGGCAACATGACTCACATCCTGGTCATGGTGGACAAGTTCACCAAGTGGATTGAGGTGAAGCCTATTCGGAAGTGCGATGGAGCCACAGCTGTGAGTTTCCTGAAGGACATAATCCTGAGATACGGCTACCCGCACAGCATCATCACGGATAATGGCACAAACTTTGCTGAAGGTGCTTTTGCAAGGTTCTGCAGAGATAAGCGCATTCGGCTAGATGTTGCATCTGTTGCGCATCCTGCCTCCAATGGGCAAGTTGAAAGAGCAAATGGCATGGTGCTATCCGGCATAAAGCCAAGGCTGATTGAGCCACTGCTGAAAACACCTGGGTGTTGGCTAGATGAGTTGCCGGCGGTGTTGTGGAGTCTAAGGACTACCCCTAACCGATCAACCGGATACACACCATTCTTCCTGGTATGTGGAGCTGAGGCCGTGTTGCCCACTGACCTAGAGCATGACTCGCCCCGAGTAACCCTCTACACTGAGGTGCAGGCTAGAGAAGCTCGAGAAAATGATGTTGACCTGCTAGAAGAAGCAAGAGAGTTAACTCTGTCACGTTCAGCCATCTATCAGCAAAACTTGAGGCGTTATCACAGCCGGAAAGTGAACCCGAGGGTTTTCCAAGAAGGAGACATGGTCCTTAGGCTCGTGCAGTGCACGGCCGGGATGCACAAGCTTTCCCCTCCGTGGGAAGAGCCGTTCATTGTGAGCAAGGCTCTGCACAATGATGCGTACTACCTGGTAGACGTGCAGGCACCCCAGAAGAACAGGCCGGATAGAGCTGGTGAGGAATCTAAGTGCCCCTGGAATGTAGCTCTACTCCGACGTTTTCATTCATGAGCAAAATGTGTATGTATCCTCACCCGAGTTAAATTCTAGTCGGCACTCCGAATTCGAACTCGGGGACTGCCCTTGCTCAAACTGTTCCTTGTGTTTACTCTGCTTTACTTTGTCTATTCGGTTGAACCACTTAGAATTTCAAAAGCATACAAAGTAGTGTGTTTAAACCCACAGGACACTCTGCGACTCTGCTGCTGTCCGCAACCCGGCTTCATGGCAAGCCAGAGAACAAGCCAAAGGGTCAATGAACACATGAAAAAATTGCTAAGGGAAGGAAACGTGTGGCAACCGAATAGAGTGTTTTTTTACCGTTTTTTTCTTTTCGGCTAAGTGGTGGGCAGCGTTACCATGCATTTTTCTAAGTGGCTAAGTATTTGAAACTCCAACTTTGAACTCTTGTGACTCGACTATCAAAAAAGCAACAAGTTGCAGGTAAGATCTGAGATAAAAAGAAAAGAGCGGATAAAAAATGCAACTCGGGGACTTGCATAGAAACGCAACCCGGCATTAAGCCAGAGTTGCTAAGATATCAAACTAAAATAAAAGTTGAGTAGCAAAGAGGCAATAAGTGTATGATTACATCTGCACCCGGCATCCCGGGGATCTGATAAAAGTTTTCAGGAATTGTTCAGAGAGTGGTAGCAGTGTTGTCCGCATCAGTCTTCTCGGCATCAGCATCAACCTTGGCAGCTTGCTCAGAGATGGCCGTGGCAATGGAGATTGGATCGGTGGCCGAGGTGGAGGCAGTGGATTGGGTCCTAAGTAGCATAGCGGCGTCGGGTGCTGCAGCAGTCGTGCCTAACTCGGGAGCCGCCTGGTTGATCACCATCTCGGTGGTGATGGTGGCCCCTTGTGCGCTGGACTGCGCCTACTGGGCATCCGTGCCGGTTGCCAACTCGGCCCCTTCAGCAACTTGGGCCTTCCCCTTCTCGGATCCTCCCTTGGCGGCGCCCTCATCGAACATGGCCAAGTCGTCACTGGCGATCTCGTCGTCATCGTCATCTTTGTCTTCATCCTCATCCTCAGGTTCAGTGTCCGGCTCGGGGAGGCCGTCGATGTAGGTAGCAGTGTCAGCAAAATAAGCAATCTCGTACGCCACTACCTTACGGCGAGTGACGCACTCGGGCTTCTTGGTCCACTTGGAGCCTTCTCGGATGGTGAGGATCCTGCTGAGATCGAGATTCTTGTACCAGCTAGTGATGAAGTGCAGCAGCTCATCCGCCCCTGCCCGAGCTGCGGAGGCTCGCCACTTCTTTGGCTCGGCTTTCACCCCATTCAGCTTCTCGGCGATCTCGCTGAAGCTGGCTGGCGCATTCTCATCAGGCCATAACAGGTCATGCAGCTTGTATGTCGTGGACACCATGGTGGTGCACAGGCCTTTGAGGGAGCGAATCTGGGTCTTGATACTGAGAAGATGATCTTCGATAGTTGAGCTATCGTCAATAGGGAGACCAGCATCAGCGCGGAGTTGTCGTTCCTTGGCCAGAGCAGGCACGCTGGCAGAACGGAGTTGAGGGAAAACATCTGAGAAAAGGAACCAGCAAGAGTTAGGAAGAGAAGCAGAGAAACCAGAATCGAGAAGAGGCAAAACCGAGAAGAAGCGGAGCAGAGTAGAAGAAGGCAGAGTAGGAGAAACTTACTTTCCAAATCCACCAGTAAGGCACCCAGCTTGAGTTTCCAGTTGCTCTCATTGGAGATGTCCTTGTCTTCAATGCGGCACGAGTCGGCGATCTGCTTGACGAGTTGCTCGTTGTGCTCTTTAAGCAACGAGAGCTCCATCTCTGGCGTTCTCTCTCTGGCCTTCGCAGTCTTCTTGACCTCTTCCTTCTCGGCAGCCAGGTCGAGGGCATCCTGGAGGGCAGTTTTTAGCTGGACTTGCATCTGCTCGAACTCGGCTCGCTCAGCATCGCGTTCCTTCTGGATCTCCACTTCTCGGGTTGCCAGCTGCTGCCGCACCTCGGCAGGCATGAGGCAGTCTAAGTGCTGCTCCCGGAATGTCTTGTTCTCTTCTGCGAGAAGAACAACAACGTCAGCAGAGTAACCAGATAAAGGAAGAGACACAAGTGCAGAGTGGCTAGTAACTCACCTTCCAGTCTTTTGATCGTGCTCTCAGCGGAGGCAGCAAAGACATGGCAGTGTTGGTGCTGCTCTATAAGTTCGTTGAGGTTGCCTGCAGAGTAAACAAAGTTAGAGAAAAAAGCAAAACACGGGCGTAAACACAAAACGCATAAACCGAATAGCTAAAAGCTCACCTTCCACTTCAGAAATTTGCAGAGTGCGGTCCAGCGCCGCCTGCTCCATCGCTGCATCATCTTTCCTCTCGGCTTCAAGAGCCGCGATGCGGTACGGTGGTTCCAGAGCAGCCGGCGAAACACTTTGGTCCTCTTCAGGAGGCTATTCTGTAGAAGAAAAGAAAACGAGTTAGAGAATTTGGGAAGATTTGGCCCGAGTAGACGGCAACTCGGTTGAGTGTCCGCCTACTAGGCCCGAATCTTGGGGACTGGGGAGTGGCTAAGAGGAAAAGAAGAAGAGAAGAGAAGAAGAAAAGAGAAACGGCAACTCGGAAAAAGCATGAAAGGAAGAAAACACTTATGGTGTAAGATTGCTCGACGTCCTCGGCGGCTTTGCGGAGGCAGAACAGCTTCCCGGCCAGAGTGGAGGTGGGGAAGGCGATGGTCATTGGAACGGAGCCGATATCGTCTTTGTTCCAGTCGACGCGGTAGTGGTCAACTGGACCCAGCGTAAGGCCATTCCAATTTGGGACACCATGAGCATCGATCTCCCAAACTTTGTCCACAAATGCTACCCGGTCCAGGACCGTGGTCAGCCCCTATGATTCGATCTCGTCCTCCTCGGCTTCGCGCGAGATGAGCGAAGGAACTGGTGCTGCTCCCTTGCCTTTGGACTTGACGTCGACAGCCTTGGCCTGGCCTCCCTTCAAGGAAGAAAGCCGCTTCTCCCCCTTGGCCAGTGAGATGTCGTGTTGCTTGGACACCTCCAGCAGGTATTGCGGCCAGCTGGCTTGTGCGCGGACAGCACCTCCGGCACTCGGCCCTTCGCCAGGGCCAGCAGATCCAGCAGCAGCCGATTTGCTGCTAGAGGTGGGCCCGCCGATGGTTAGCTGCTTGCTCTTTGTAACCGGCTTCCCGGCTGGTGCAATCGGTGGCTTGGGTGGTGGCATCTGGTATCTAGCCTGTGCAACCTTGCGCGGAGGGTTCTTCCGGGTAGGCGTAGCTTCAGGCTTGATTGTCTTCTTGGGGCTGGGAGCAGTGTCCGCTCGAGAAGCGGACGGAGGCACTTGTTGAGAAGTGGTCGTTGATGCAGTCTGCTTTGGGGGAGGGATTGGCGCAGTCGGTGGAGTCGCCTGCTGGGGAGGCGGCACGGGGGGCTGGCTGCCCGACGCAGCATCTGGCTGCGCTTGGCCCTGGCCGGCGGGCTCCACCACGGTCTTCTCTACCCGCTGCTCGACAGCGGGATCAGGTCTTGTGTCTATACCTTCTTCTACCCGCGTCCTGGCCACGGGATCATCTTGAGCTGCAGCGTGATCGTCCTGCTTCTCGGCGGTGTCGTCTCGCCGCTCCAGCGCGGCACTGTCTTGTTGCAGCTGGAGGTTTTCTTCAGTGTTCTCCCCAGCCGTTGCAGCTGGGGGAGACGGAGGCATCTCGTCATGAGCAGCGTCTTGCTGCTGTTGGGGGTTGGGGTCAACATCTTCACCAGGGCCAGTGTTCTTGGCGCCGGTGTCTTCTTCTAACTTAACAGGAGAGGACGCACGCGTCCTATCCTGCTGAGCTGGTTCATCTTCCTCGTCTGAGAGATCGACGAGTTTCTCGAGGTCCACGACGGCCTTCCTCTTGGGGCGAGTGGGGCCTGCAGCGGCATCAGCGTCCAGAGGGGAGCTGGAAGAGGGAAATGGTTCAGAAAGGGAGAAGGAGAAAAGCATAGTGAGAAGCAGTGACGAGTTGGTATTCGGATGAAGTAACTTACCCTTTGCTGGTGGGGGGTTGTCTTCTGGCGGTGGCCTTCTTGCTACCTGCCTTCTTGGGCTTCTTTGGAGGAGGCTCCTGGGCGCCACTGCCAACCCTCTTCCGAGTGTTGGGACCTGCCACAGACAGAGGGTTAACCTCCAAGGCCTCTTCATCGTCCTCCAGCTTGGGATCCTCTACAGAGTAGAAGAAGAAAGAGATTCAGAAGCAGAGAAGGAAATCAAGTTGTGTTGCTAGTAAACAGAAAGGTGAACTTGGTCACCTTCGTCATCCTCGGACCAGTCCCGGATAGACGCGTCAACTCAGGACTTACCAGGCTGATTGGCGTGAGGGATGCAGAGGGTGTCTTGGGTGTCATAGGCTGTCGCATCGTCCTCTTCCCGGTCCGCGAACCAATTTTTATCGAGGATCTCGCTATCTTCTTCGAGCTGGCGATCGATGTGCTGTTGAGGCAAACATGAAACACTATGGGTTGCTTTTTCGGCTAAGGATTTCTACTCAGGACAGCATGCAAACATAAAGCATATTCAGCTGAATAATCCTACCCGACACGGCATGCAAACACAAAGCATATAAAGCCAAAAGGATATTTATGATGTTCTACTCGACACAGCATGCAAACACAAAGCATACACAGCTAAGGATTTTCTACTCAGAATAGCGTGCAAACACAAAGCACAGTAAGCTAAGAGTTCCTACTCGGTATCAAAATGCAGGAGCAAAGCACAGAACACTAACCTATCCAATAGGCTTGAGGCGGCTATACGACTCGAAGCCATACATCCAAGCGTCAATGAGCGAGGTCTGCATGATGGACCTGGCCCAGAGCGCCACCTCGGCTTTGGTGAGCTCGAAAGGTTGTGGTCCTTGTGCAGTCTCGGGCTCCTCCCATGTAGCACATCTTGGGCGTGCGATGCTGGAGCGGGAGCACTCGGCGTGATATCCAGAACGCGATGGGGTCGTCCCGGCGAAACCCCTCCTCGGCCAACTCGGCCAGGCGTCGCTCAACCTGGAGGACATCATGGATGGTCTTCTTGGGGTCGTAGCCCCAATTCTGCTGGTTGGGCCTTGCATTCTTGAACTTTGGGAGCCTGATTCGATCTTCGATTGGCTTCCCCTCCTCGGCAGCAACATTCTTCACATACAAGAAACTGCGCTGCCACTTGCGCATAGTTTCTAGTCCTTTGACCCGCGGGTGGTGCCCGGTCTTGCGCTGGATCATCATGGCGCATCTGGTCTGCGTCATCGCGCGCGCGCTCTTGGTGTGCCCTGGATTGGGGAGACTCTTTTTGCGGAAGAAGAAGTACCGTGCCCATGTGTGGATGGTTGGATAGACGCCTAAGAAGGCTTCGCACACCACGGCGTGGATGGAAAGCATTACAAGGGCGTTGGGTGGAAGGTGATGTGGCTGGAGGCCGAAATTCTTGAGGAATTCGGAGAAGAACTCAGAGATGGGGAGGCCGAAGCCGCATTTGAAGTGAGCGAGGAAGACGACGTACTCGTCTTTTTCAGGCTTGGGGATGATCTCCGTACATGGATGTCGGCACACGACGCCGGGAGGCACGCGGCGCGTGTTGACAAGCCACTGGCAGTCCTCTGCCGTGACCTCTGATCCCTCCCAGCCGGCGCGGGCGGAGGCATCACCGTCTCCGTGGGAAGCCATGGAGGCGGAGATGCGCGTGGAAGATTGGAGGCGGAGGAGTTTCCTTCTGTCTCTCCTGCGGCGCGTGGAGCAGCGGCGCAGCAAGGGTTTGCGGTGGCGATGTGCTCGACAACGGCGGAGAGGCGAAGGGGCGTGAGATTGGGAAGAACAGGAAAAGTGAGAAGGGAGCGTCGCGGGGGTATTTATCTCTCCGCCTCGAGTTGCCGTTACCAGTGGATTGATCGTGGGCCACGATCGTGTGGCGTGGGTTAAATGGCCGTTAGAAACGCACATAGCGCATAACGCGCGCGTAACGGGCGCAGTTAATCCCACGTCCAGAACGTGGGCTCTCGAGTACAACTAACATGACCTAACGGGCTGGTGGGCCCAGGTTGCAGAGATTGACGCGTGGCCTGCAGTTTCCCTGGCATCGAGGCGTCGGGGGCACAGGGATGTGACACGTGCCCCGTAGCGACACGGAGAAGTGGATTCGGTCTGTATCAGCGGGATTGTGTTCGAAATTTCGCTAAGTTATTTTACTCGGTATCACAGAAGAAAGATAGCGCTACTCGGAGAAGAAGAGATTCAAGCAAGAGTTGAAGGGCCATACGGAGATGCTACTCGGCCTCTTACAGTGCAAAGACAAGGTTTGTTTTTAAGCTGGCAGGGCCCAGTGAACAAGTTCGCAGGACTCTACCAGCTTCGGGGACTAATGTCGGGGGGTTACCCCCGAGTAGGGGTAAGGCAAGTGCTAAAGGCAGAGGTCAAAGGGATGTTTGACCGGGTAGACGGCTACTCGGGTACCTGCTACCCGGTAGGTTTCTATCCGGACATACCCACCGAAGGCCAAGAGAAGACATCAAGGAAGTTTCATCCGTCCGAGTAAAGAAGTTGGTCCGGGTAGAGGGACTGCGTTCCTACCCGGGCAAGAAGTCAATGGAGCCGTTCTGACAAAGGATCCCGCGTATCCTGCGTCCGTACCGGCGTGCGGTTCAACTTAGACCACCCACAGTGTGTGAGAAAATCGATTCATTTTGCCCTTTGAACCGCATCATCATAGTGCAGGGAACCGATGTTTGGTGTTAGAGAAGAGAAGCGATTCAACAATATGATTCGGTTCATACCAATTGAAAATTATTTTCTGCATAGCGTCAGGGTCTCTTAGCTGTTGCAACTCGCAGATTCCCACTTGGTCTTGGGCTTGAGCTGGGCCCATAGTACAGTAGTCATGCGGTTCCATACAGTGCAGACAAATGGATAGCGATTCATGTCAGGCTAACTTTTCCGTTGAATCGGCGCGACAGTGTGTTTGGTCTTACGGAACGCGTGATTATCCGTGCTACGGCGTGGCTACAGTACGGTAGGCGCCTGTCAAGTCCTGTCACTGACAGAGGGGACAGGACAGGTCTAGGGGCCTACCCTATCTCACTGACGAGGTGGACGAGGGCTGTCAGGCGTACGGCGCGGCGCTTCTCCGCGCGGGATCTCGGAGGCGTGTTGTCGTCACAGTTGTCAAGTCACATCACCGTACCTTTTAGTCTTTATCTATTCGGCTGGGCACCAGTATAAAAGGTGCCCTGCCCCTCATTCGCGAGGGACGTTGCCACACTTCGCATTTATTGCTAGAGCTAACATAAGAGCTAGAGATCAGCAGAGTGTCTACTCGGCTAGAGATACACATTGTACTGTGGCTACTCGGTTACACACATATAGAGAGGCAAGGCAGGAGTAGGGGTGTTACCTCCACACGAGGGCCCTGAACCTGGGTAAGATTCGTTGTTTGCAGTGCTTGAGACATCTTACGCGCGGCTACTCGCCGTGTGATCCCTCCCCGGATACCTCCAGCGTCCATCGGCCCCAACACTTAAGCCATCCCATGGCGTCTGTCGTGATACCACCACGACAATCACAATGGTGGGAATGGACACACTCATAATGGTCACGATCACATTGAAGGACTCAAGGAAAACAATGGTAGCATCAATGGTCACCCAAATGGCAATGGACAACACAAGTACAACCATGAAGTGAAGAGGGATCTTAGCAAGGTGACATGCTTCAAGTGTAGAGACAAGGGACATTATCCAACTGATTGCCCCGGAAAGAAGCCTATAGAAGCTGCCAAGCCCAATCCATTCAAGAATGGGCATGTGAATCATATCAACATGGATTTGGAGAATGGTAACCCCTAACTCATTTTCTCCCATCACATGTTCCATTACCCCAAGTGCATGATGGAAGTACAATCTCAAGGATATTCTTTTGAGGGTGATAGCCCACCTCATAAATTTTTTCAACCTTATTGCTAGCCTTCTCGAATCTCGGGACGAGATTCCTTTTAAGAGGAGTAGTCTGTAATATCCCAGGTTTTGAAAAATTAAAAAATTTAAAATCTTCGTGCATTCATGAGCATCATAGCATCCCGGCATTTTGATTGCATAAAAATTGCTTTTAATTTGCTAAACACAAAATAAAATTGTAGGTATTATTACCTATTGAACCACCTTTTGAATTTAAATCTTTTTCTAAAAGTAAGTACTTTATTTTGGGAAATTTATAGTACCAAAATGTTCCTTATTTCCTCAGCTTTTCAAAACATATTTTTATGTATTTTTATGAATTGTTTTGTTTGAGTTTTGATTTGTATTTGAATCAAATGATTTAAAAGCAGAAAAAGAAATAGAAGGGAAAAAACATTAGAAGTTCTAGCTACTTGCATAGTTGCGTACGAAGCAAAGACAAAAAGAAGAAGAAAAATATACCAGCTTGAGTTACCACTACAGCTCGTACATGGTACCTAGCCAAAGAAAAAGAAAAACAAGACACGGGTGTGCACAAGGCATGCACATACCCAATTCGGCCCAAAAGGCCGACTGAGGAAAATGATCTAACCAACTCCTTCCCACGTACTCCCTTCGTTCCTAAATATAAGATGTTGTAGTTATTCCTCATATTGTCTAGATACATGCTAATATGAGTGAACATGTGCACTAAAAGTTGTCTAGATACATGTAGATATGTGTGTATATAGAAAATGGCTAAAACATCTTACATTTAAGAACGGAGCGAGTACGTTCTTTCCTTTTTTTTCCTGTTGTGTGGGGTTGATACATCGAAAACGTATCCCCTTTTTCGAACACTTTTCTTATTGTTTTCCTCTAAACTTGTGTGTTTTGAATACAACTAACATGGACGAACGCTGTTTTCAGCAGAATTACCTTGGTGTCTTATTTTTGTGCAGAAAAATCAACTTTCGGGAAATTGCCTAGAAAAGACCCCATTGATGTTTTCACCCCGGAAGACCCCGGGATCCAGAAGGGGGCCAGGAGAAGAGCCACAGGGTGGCAACACCACCCCTGGCGCGGGTTGATGTCTACGCACGCTTCTATTCTTGTAAGCAGTGTTGGGCCTCCAAGAGCAGAGGTTTGTAGAACAGCACCAAGTTTCCCTTTAGTGGATCACCCAAGGTTTATCGAACTCAGGGAGGTAGAGGTCAAAGATATCCCTCTCAAGCAACCCTGCAATCAAGATATAAGAAGTCTCTTGTGTCCCCAACACACCCAATATACATGTTAGGTATATAGGTGTACTAGTTCGGCGAAGAGAGAGTAAAGGGCAAGTAATATGGATGATAATAAGTGATAATAACAATCTGAAATAAAAATGGCAGCAAGCAAACATGTAGCAGAACAGACGGAAAATGGTGTTTCAATGCTTGGAAATTAGGCCTAGGGCTCCTACTTTCACTAGTGGACACTCTCAACAATGCTCACATAATTGAATGCATAAATATCATTTCTTCACTGCGCTACTCCGAACCACTCTCCGGTCAAATAACAAACAGTAATCATTGCGTAGGGGCTTTAACAGCACTCCTCAAGTCTATATTCCCTCTCTATGAAACCCCAATGTCACTACGAGCGCCATAGATTAGTAAACAAACGCCAACAATTTCATAGGTTCATCTTCCAACACAAGATATAAATATCATGCTAAACCACACGGTGCACACACTGTCACCTTTACCCCATGCTTAAATAGTTTACAGAGATAACAAAACCACTTGAGTAGAACAACAGATGAAGATCAATCTACATATTCAACTAGATTACAAAGCTCATGATCATATACAGATCACACCATGGGAGAGAGAGATGAACCACATAGCTATCGGTAGAGCCCTCAGCCCCGGGGGAGAACTACTCCCTCCTCATCATAGGAGACAGCAACGGCGATGGAGATGGCGGTGGAGTCGGTGGAGATGGCTTCGGGGGGCACTTCCCCGTCCCGGCAGGGTACCAGAACAGAGATATGTCCCCCAAAACTTGTCGGCGGCGGCGGCGGAGCTATGGATGTATTTTATGGAAAAGGTCGATGTGTTTAGGGTTTTCCATCCGGGAGGATTAAATAAGCGAAAGGGCAGAGGCGGTGAAGGTCCATGGGCCCCGCACCATCCCCTGGCGCGGCCAAGGGGGGCGCGCGACCCCATGGTGTGGCCCCCCTGTGGCCCTTCTCCGGGGCTCTTCGGGACTTCTGAAGCTTCCGGGACTTTTAGGACTTCTGGCTTTCGAATTTTCCAATTCCGGGAATATTTCCAGAACAAATTTTCTGAAACTAAAAATAACAGAAAACAGGGAACTGGCTCTGTGGTATCTTGTCAATAGGTTAGTCCCGGAAAACGTGTAAAAATGCTATAAAGTGTATATAAAACATGTGGGAAACAATAAGAAAACAACATGGTACATCAGAAATTAGGGATACGTTTACGACGTATCAAGCATCCCCAAGCTTAGTTCATACTCATCCTCGAGTAGGTAAATGATAAAACAAAATAATTTCTGAGGTGACATGCTACTATCATAAACTTGATCAATCTAATGTAAAATCATATGCTCGTTGAGATAATAAAACTTTAAACACAAGCAAGATAAATAAAACTTTAATAATAAAGAATAGCAATTACTTTGCATCACGAAGAGTAACTCAAATAAAGGATCATGAATAATAATGCAAACAAAGGTAAACGTTTGTTTCAGGTATAGAGAAAGCATGGCAAAGTGATATTTCGATAGTCCTTAAGAGTGGGGCAAAATATAAATGCCAGGACACCTTCAAAGTTCATGAGAAAGACTAGAGCAACTAATTTAAGAACAAATGATATCACATTATGAAGTAATTATTGATGCTTATGGGACAAATGCACATAGAACTCAGAATGGAAAACATGCTCTCTCAACTATGCATAAAGTTAGAAGATGGAGACTCAACATAAAAGTAAAAGAAAGGCCCTTCGCAGAGGGAAGCAGGGATCACTCATGTGCTAGAGCTTTTTATTTTATTAAACAGAGGTATTGAAAACATTTTTAAGAGAGGTGTATGCTTATGTCAACGAATGGTAAACAGACAATATAGTACCTCACAAGCCAACCGGATTCACAAGAGCGGCTCCCATTGTGAAGGACAAAACTGGTGTATAAGGTCATCCCTGTTTCTCTTTTGTTTACACAATTATGCTTTGACTGATAGATTAGGGGCAAAAATAGTGAACAGAATTTGTGTTATTAATTTGGGGCTGGGCACCCCGCTGCCAGCTCTTCTACCATTTGGATAAGCGGATGAAGCCACTAGTCCAGGGTGTGAAATCCAATCAACAAGTGAGATAAATATTCTCTATTGACGTCCTCATGAGCAAAAACAAGAACACAAAGCAGGAATAATTTTGAAGGTTTTAAAGGTAACACATGAGCAATTTACTTGGAGTGGCTATTAAATACCACATGTAGGTAGGTATGGTGAACACAATGGAATTTTTTTGGTTTAAGGGATTTTGGATGCACGAGTATAGCTCATACTGAGTACAGGTGGAGTCTAGCAAAAGACTGGGAGCGACAAATAAAGAGAGCATAAGAGCCATGATCGTGCATAGGGACATAAGCATCATTAAATAAAACATAAGCAGTATCACAAGTTCAAAAACTGAGTGGTCATGGAGGCTATTTGTGACTGGTTTGTAGTCATAAACATTGTGTGAGCATGCGCCAAGTGAACCAAATAAAACATTCGAAAGAGAATGCCATATATTGATGCTTTACTATGACAAGAACAACTCATGAATATTTCAATGGCATATTAAACACTCTCGGCTATTTGAGGCTATTCACGCTACTCAATGACCACAAGGATTTAAGACTAAAATAACATTTAGCATGGCATGAAAAAGTTCTAGCCACAGTCTATACAAGCTTCTACTAGCACTGTTATAAATTCTACATCAAGCAACACTTTCTTTTCCCAACAAGCACCTTACAAGATATGTTTTAACAAAAATACTCTACATGCTACAGCAAGAAAAAAAAAGAGAGTTCTCACATAACACTACTAAAACTAACAGCTCTGAATAAGAGATGCATGAAAACAAAGGCTAAACGCGGTACTAGCAAAAAGTGAACACTCACAGATCAATAAGAATGAAAACTAGAGTGTTGTAAGCAATGAAAATGGAGCGTGTATCTCTCCCACACGAGTATGATAGGATCCAACTATTTATTACATCAAAGGAAAACAAACAAAAAAAACAAACAAAATACGCTCCAAGTAAAGCACATAAGATGTGATCGAATAAAAATATAGTTTCACTAGAAGTGACCTGATAATTTGTCGATGAAGAAGGGGATGCCTTGGGCATCCCAAGATTAGACTCTCGAGTCTTCTTGGAGTTTTCTGGGATGTACCATCGGGGCATCCCCAAGCTTAGGATCTTCACTCTTTTTAATCACATCATATCATCCTCTTCTTTTGACCCTTCAAAACTTCCTTCACATCAAAATTCTCATAATCTTCATTAGCAACGTTAGTGCAATCGAAATAATAAACTCACATGGTTCAGTTTCAACACAATACTAGCAATCAAAAACACGTTAGATACTTTCACAATTCTTTTAAAACTCTTTTTCTCAAAAGAACACCAAAAGAAAGAGATTAAGATACAAATGCAATAAATGGCAGAAATCTGTCAAAACAAAATATCAGGCAGAGATTGATTTTTTCTAAAATCTTCTGTTGCTCAAATAAAAAAGTGGTAAACTAAAAAAAGTTGCATATATACCGCAGGATTAAGAACAAAAAAGCTCAGGTCATTTTGAATTTTCTGTGATTTTTAACGAAATTAACAGTGGACAGCAGAAATCTGTTTGCTGCGCAGAAATCCGAAATATAGTGTCAACTTTCGACTAGAGGCTTTACTTGGCTCAACAAAAACATGAAAATAAAGATACAAAGGAGTTGCTACGGAAATAGACAACACCCAGGCACAAAGCACACCAAAGAAAACAAAGAAAAACAGAAAGAAAACATAGAAATAAAACGGGTTGTCTCCCGGTAGCGCTTTTCTTTAACGCCTTTCAGCTAGGCACATTGATTTAAAAAAATACTCACATGAGAAATATGAACTGAAGAAAAAGAGAGCATCAAGAAGAAAATGTAAAAAAGATTTAAGTTTAACCCACTTCCTATGAGAAAGAATCTTGTAGAAAAACAAGTCATGAAAGCACAAAGCAATAAGCATAGGAAAGCAAAACAAGTGCAACTTCATTATTTTCAACATAAAGAGGGGAAACTTGATATTGTTGAGATGCATAAAACCATGTTTCCCCCTCTCATAATAACTTTCAGTATCATCGTGAATAAAATTAACAATATAACTATCACAAGAAACATTCTTATCATGACCCACATGCATAAAAGAATTATTACTCTCCACATAAGCATAGTCATTCTTATTAATAGTAGTGGGAGAAAATTCAATAAAATAGCTATCATTATTATTCTCATCACCATAATCATAAAATATAGGAGGCATTTTGCAATCATAATTAATTTTCTCCTCAATAGTAGGTGGACCGAAAATATCATATTTATCAATGTAAACGGGTAGAACTAGAATACCACAATCATTATAATCATCATATATTGGAGGCAAAGTATCGTCAAAGAAAATTTCCTCCTCAAAACTTGGGGGACTAAAAATATCATATTCATCAAAACTAGCTTCCCCAAGATTAGACTTTTCCATAGCATCAGCAATAAGGTATTCAAAAAAGTTAATGCTAATAACATTGCTACTAGCGTGCAAATAAGGTTCCATAGGTTTTTTAATTTTCTCTTCAAACACTTCATGTCCTAACTCAAGATAAATATTATAAAGCTCTCTCATGATTTTGTTATTTTCCATTAAGCCTAACTAGTGAAAATAAAAACAAGAAACAAAAAGATATAATTGCAGGATCTAAAGGAAATAACTTCGAGCACTCACACCCGAGGATGTGAGAACCTTTTACCTTACCTCCCCGGCAACGGCGCCACAAAAGAGCTTGATTTCCACGCACGCTTCTATTCTTGTAGACAGTGTTGGGCTTCCAAGTGCAGAGGTTTGTAGAACAGCCGCGGGTTTCCCTTAAGTGGATCACCCAAGGTTTATCGAACTCAGGGAGGTAGAGGTCAAAGACATCCCTCTCAAGCAACCCTGCAATCAAGATACAAGAAGTCTCTTGTGTCCCCAACACACCCAATATACTTGTCAGGTATATAGGTGCACTAGTTCGGCGAAGAGAGAGAGAGTAAAATGCAAGTAATATGGATGATAATAAGTGATAATAACAATCTGAAATAAAAATGGCATCAAGCAAACATGTAGCAGAACAGACGGAAAACGGTGTTTCAATGCTTGGAGATAAGGCCTAGGGCTCCTACTTTCACTAGTGGACACTCTCAACAATGCTCACATAATTGAATGCATAAATATCATTTCTTCACTTCGCTACTCCGAACCACTCTCCGGTCGAATAACGAACACCAATCATTGTGTAGGGGCTTTAACAACACTCCTCAAGTCTATATTCCCTCTCTATGGAACCCCAATGTCACTACGAGCGCCATAGATTAGTAAACAAACGCCAACAATTTCATAGGTTCATCTTCCAACACAAGATATAAATATCATACTAAAACACACGGTGCACACACTGTCACCTTTACCCCGTGCTTAAATAGTTTACAGAGATAACAAAACTACTTGAGTAGCATAACAGATTAAGATCAGTCTACATATTCAACTAGATTACAAAGCTCATGATCACATAAAGATCACACCATGGGAGAGAGAGATGAACCACATAGCTACCGGTAGAGCCCTCAGCCTCGGGGGAGAACTACTCCCTCCTCATCATAGGAGACATCAACGCGATGGAGATGGCGGTGGAGTCGATGGATATGGCTTCCGGGGGCACTTCCCTGTCCCGGCAGGGTGTCAGAACAGAGATATGTCCCCCGAAACTTGTCGGCGGCGGCGGCGGAGCTACGGATGTATTTTATGGAAAAGGTCAATGTGTTTAGGGTTTTCCATCCGGGGGGATTAAATAGGCAAAAGGGCAGAGGCGGTGGAGGTCCAGGGGCCCCACACCACCCCTGGCGCGGCCAAGGGGAGGCGTGCCACCCCATGGTGTGGGCCCCCTGTGGCCACCCTCCGGGGCTCTTCGGGACTTCTGGAAGCTTCCGGGACTTTTAGGACTTCTCGCTTTCGAATTTTCCAATTCCAAGAATATTTCCAGAACACCTTTTCTGAAACTAAAAACAGCAGAAAATAGGGAACTGGCTCTGTGGCATCTTATTAATAGGTTAGTCCCGGAAAACGTGTAAAAATGCTATAAAGTGTATAGAAAACATGTGGGAAACAATAAGAAAACAACATGGAACAACAGAAATTAGGGATATGTTTATGACGTATCACGGGTCCCCCCTAGGCCGCGCCAGCCTATGGTGTGGGCCACCCACAGCCCCACTCGGACTCCCCTTTCGACTACAAATAGCCTTCAACCCTAAAACGTGAGGGGGTTCATCATATTCCACAAAAACACAACAGAGCGCCGCCGCCGTCCCGAACCTCGATTCGGGGATCAGAAGTTCTTGTTCTGGCACCCTGCCGGGACGGGAATTGGAGGAGATGATCGCCACCGTCATCACCAACGCCTCTCCATCTACCATCCATGTTTCCCCCATCCATGTGTGAGTAATTCCCCGTTGTAGGTTGAAGGGGATGGTAGGGATTGGATGAGTTCGTTCATGTAATAATGCCGTGATTGTTAGGGCATAGTGCCTAGTATCCTCTATTAGTGCTATTGACATTGTTGCAACTTGTTATGCTTAATGCTTTCCACTTTGGGCCCGAGTGCCATGATCTCAGATCTGAACATGGTATTGAATCATGATGATAATTATTGTGTCTTGATCATACCTGCAAGTTGTTTACACATATCGTTGTCCGGAACCCGAGGCCCCGAAGTGACAGAAATTGGGACAACCGGAGGGGATGGCTGCGATGTGAGGATCACATGTGTTCACGAAGTGTTAATGCTTTGCTCCGATGTTATAAAAGGAACACCTTAATTACCAGTAGTTCCCTTGAGGCCCCACTGACACGGACTGGTAGGACAAAAGATGTTGTCCAAGTTATTATTGCGAGCACGTACGACTATTTACGGAACACATGCCTATGGTTACTTAGTACTTGGATGCTTTATCTTATTTATCTGCAATGCCCATGACATTATCATTATTTGAACTTATTATCCATGAAACACCCGTTCATCCATCCCTATGCCTACAGTATTTAATCCCGTTGTTTACTTCAATCACCACTGCTGCTGTTTTCATACTACTGCTGTTATTATTTCACCACTGATGCTTCTATAAAACGGTTACTACTGATAAACCACTGCGAACTAGTCAACTTTCAGGTGCAAGTGAATTGAAAACTCACTTGTTAAGGCTCACAAATATTCTTTGTTTCCACTTGTGTTAAATCAATAAATTTGGGTTTTACTTCCAAGACTATTTTCTGGCGCCATTGCCGGGGAGCATAGATTTATTTGCGAGCTCACCGGAGAGTACTATTATCTACTTCCAATCATTCATCATGGGTAAGTCTCGTGATGGAAGAGTTCCTATATTACTCCCTCTGTCCCAAAATAGGACGCATATAGTTTTTACGAAAAGTCAAACTTTTCATAGTTTGGCCAACTATATAGAAAAAATGGTCGACATTTATAATCTTAAAACAATATAGTTAGAACCGCCATGAAATTTATTTCATATCATGTGGATTTGGTATTGTACAAGTTGATATATTTTTCTATATAATTGGTCAAACTTTAATAAGTTTGACTTTAACCGAAAACTATAGGCATCCTATTATGGGACGGAGGGAGTACCATCCACTACAAGAAGAGGTACAACTCTGAACACCTCTGTTGCTCTTGATTCACCGTCTGCTATGAGTAAGCTGCTTACACCACCACATACACATGCTACTTCTGCTGAATCTGAAAATACTTGTGATACTTTAGATGATGCTTCTACTGTGCTTGATGAGAGTGGTTCTCTCGGTCCTTTCTTAGATGCTACTATTGCTAAAGCTAAAAATATTGCAAACACTGAAACTCGTGATAAAAATCCTGTTACTCCTGCTTTTTCACCAGAGTTTAGAGAAAATCCTAGTGATGATTTTGTTGATGCCTATATTGAACTTAGTGATGATCTTATTGATGAAATACATGCTATGAAGGATAAAGATGTTTCTATACGTCTTATGGAAAGTCGTGCTGTTAAATATAAATTATCTCCTGATGCTAAGTTTGCCACTTCTCCTATTAATATTAGGGATAAGGATTATGATTTCTCTCTTGATTTATCTTATATATCTATTGTTGAGAAAGAACCTTTTTGTGGAACTAAAAATGAAAGTGCTATGAAACATATGAATGAGCTCTCCTCTTTGAGTAGTTTATTCTCTAATGATCTTAAGAAACGTAGCTACTTTGTTGCTGAAATATTCCCTTTCTCATTAAAGGATGAAGCTAAAACTTGGTTTAATAATTTGTCTCCTGGATCTATTGATAGTCCTATTGGTTTGGTTAATGCTTTCTTTCAGAAATATTTTCCTGCTAGTGCTCAACATGCTGCTTTACAAAATATATTTAATTTCAAGCAATTGGAAGAAGAGAAATTGCATGTATCTTGGGCAAGGTTCGGTTCTTTAAGGGCTACACCTGGGCATAAGCTAGAACATAATAAACTTCTTGATATATTATATAATGGACTAACTATTGAATCTAGGACATACCTGGATAGGTGTGATGGCTGTGTTTTCAGGCAAAGAACTCCAGAGGAAGTTGAGGAAGGAATGGCTAAAATAAGCCAAAATCATGATGATTGGACTATGGTTGAGCCTGAGCCGACCCCTACTCCAGTACCAACACCAACACCCAAGAAGAGGGGAATGATTGAATTAAATGATGAAGATGGGAGAGAATCCAAGAAATCTCTTAAAGAGAGGGGTATTAAATCTGAAGATGTGAAGAATCTTCCACCTACAGAAAAATTATGTAAGCAAATCCCTCACTCACCACCCACTGAGGTACACTCTCTCCAATATTTTGATAGTAGAGATATTCCCTATAGAAAACCTCCTGATCAATGCTTGGATGAATTTGATAATTATGTTATTAAGCAAGATAATTTTAATATGAGAGTGCAAAATCACCATATGGAAAACTCTAAAGCTATTAATGATTTGCATGGTATTATAGAAAGAACCTCTAATGATGTTAAAATGCTTGTTAAACATTTTCAAATGGTTCAAACTCAAATTGATCAACTTGCCAAAGTGCAAAAAGATTTGCTAGTTAATGCTTCTAAAGAAAAACATGCTTATGAGATAAGAACTAGAAGTGGTATTGCTATACAAGATCCTTTGTATCCCGAGGGACATCCTAAAAGAATTGAAAAAGATTCTCAACAAACTAATAATGATGTTATTCATACTAAAAAGAAAAAGAAGAAGAAACATAAAACTGCCGTAGAATCCTCTGAACTTGCTAAAGATCCTAATAGTATATCTGTCTCTGATGCTGAAACTGAAAGTGGTAATGAAAAGAATGATGCTTCTGATAAAGAAGAACCTGTAGCTGAACCTGAAAAGCAAGCAAAAACTGCAAAGTACACTAATGAAGATTTTATTGCTAATAAACATGGTAATTAAGAGAACCTTGGGTACAAAAACCAATGCCTTTTCCTAATAAGAAACACAAATCCAAGGAATACGAACACTATAACAAGTTTTTTGAATGGATGAAACCTTTGTTCTTGCAAATTCCTTTTATTGATGCTATTAAATTGCCTCCTTATGCAAAATATATGAAATATATTGTTTCTAACAAAAGGAAGATTCCTAATGAGGAAATTTCCACTATGCTTGCCAATTATTCTTTTAATGGCAAGGTTCCTAAGGGCATCTCCAGCCGTTCGCCCCCCCCCCCCAGGACGCGAAAATCCCGATTTTTTGGCCGCCGCGGTGTGAAACAGCACAAAACAGAAAACTGGGGGGGGGCGCGTTTCCCAGCCATGAAACCCAGGACGCCCCCCAAGCCGGCGATTTGGTCAACAATTGCACTATAAATTAAATAAATAGAGTTTTGCCACACAAATAAATAGTTCAACAATTTAAACAAATAAAACAAATCACACTATGCATTGTCATCGTTCTCAACATTACCATTCCCCTTTCGCGTCCACAAATGCTGCACCATGTCATTATGTAGAGCTTGGTGTGTTCCAGCGTGTCGACTCTCCTGCCATGTGGCGAGGGAGGCTGTCCATGATGCCGGCACTTGGTGATCAACATTTGCAAGAGGACCCTGTTTGCCTCACTGTCAGGCACCGGGTCATTCCGCTCACTCTCAATGATCATGTTGTGCAAGATCACACAACACTGAATCACCTCCCACATGTTGGACTTCGACCAAGTCATAGTTGGGTACCGGACAATAGCGAATCGAGATTGCATCGCGCCAAATGCCCGCTCAACATCCTTCCTGCAAGCCTCCTCGCACTTGGAAAACCAAGCTTTTGCGCTTCCTCGCACAGGGTTGGAGATGCTCTTCACAAATGTTGCCCACTTCGGGTAGATGCCATCTGCAAGATAATACCCCTTTGTATACTGGTGTCCATTGATCTCATAGTTCACAGGGGGGCATGGCCTTCGACAAGCTCGACAAAGACATACGAGCACTGCAAGACATTGATGTCGTTGTGACTTCCAGGCATACCAAAGAATGAATGCACAATCCATAGATCGTACGAAGCCACAGCCTCGAGAACCACCAAGCACTCTCCTTCCTTTCCCTTGTACATCCCCTGCCAATCAAATGGACAGTTCTTCCATTCTCAATGCATACAGTCGATACTACCAAGCATCCCAGGAAAGCCTCTTGCTTCATTCTTTGCGAGGAGACGAGCAATGTCTTGCGCATTGGGTGATCGCAAGTATGTTGGGCCAAAAACTGCAACCACTG
Source organism: Alopecurus myosuroides (assembly GCA_028641055.1). Lineage (NCBI taxonomy): Eukaryota > Viridiplantae > Streptophyta > Magnoliopsida > Poales > Poaceae > Alopecurus > Alopecurus myosuroides. The sequence continues at coordinate 108,712,592 of CM054060.1, forward strand.
CCAGGGAGAACTTGTCAAGCAGTCAATGGCCGTGGACTCTCTCATGCGCAGGTAGTCATCTTGTGCATCCACGGGAGCACCATATGCAAGCAACCTCATGTCCATCGTGCACTTCTAAATAGAGGTAAAGCCTAGCGTGCCAGTGCAGTCCTTCTTCAATTTGAAGTAGGTGTCGAACTCCCGGATGGCATGCATGATCTTGAGGAAGAGCTTGCGGTTCATCCTGAAACGACGCCGGAACACCTTCTCGTCGTTGGTGGGATCCTCGGCGAAGTAGTCAGAGTAGAGGATGCAGTACCCCTCGTACCGCCGCCTCGGCTTGATCTTACAGCGACCGGGCCTCGATCCAGCACGTCGCGGCTAGGCGTCCTGGGCCTGCAAGCCGGCGAGGAAGCTCAGGATCAGCAGGTTTTCCTCGTCGTTGATGGCAGCCTAATCTTCCTCGTCGAATAGCTCGGCGAGCATATCCTCGGCGTCGGAGTCCATGGGCCGGGAAAGAACTTCGAACACCTCGCGGGCGGTGGACACGTTTCGCCGGACACAACCTCCCTCGTGGCGGAGGGACGAGTAAACGGTGCCGACTGCGTGGCGGAGCTAGACGGCGGAGGTTCCTTGCGGCTGGGCTAGTTCCTCGTGTGTGGTGGTGGCCGATGGCGGCGGTGTGGGGGTGGCCGACGGCGTGGCGATGGCGAGTCGAGCGAGAGGAAAAGGCGAGTCGGGATGGGGAAAGTTGGGGAAATAGCGTTGCCTCGCCGATAGTGCTGGCCCACGCGCGCTTTTCCTTCCGCCGCCCCCCCAAGCTGAACCCAACGGGCTTGGTTTCGCCTGGGTACGCCGGCGCTAATTTCCGCCCAAACGGCGCTATTTGGGGTTCTGGGGGGCGGCTGGTAGAAAAACGGTGCTTTTGGAGCAAATCAGCACTATTTCGCGTCCTGGGGGCGCTGGGGGGGACGGCTGGAGATGCCCTAAGAAACTTGGAGATCCTGGTATACCAAGTATTCCCTGTTCTATTAAAATAATTATGTTAGAACTGCTTTGTGTGATGTGGGAGCTAGAGTTAGTGTCATGACTTTTACTCTCTATAAAAGACTCCTCCTAGAAAAATTGATACCAACTGATATATCTTTGCAAATGGCTGATAAATCTACTGCTATTCCTGTGGGTATATGTGAGGATGTTCTTGTTCAAGTTGCTAACAATTGTCTGATGTAAACTGACTTTGTTGTGTTGGAAATGCCTGAAGATGATAATATGTCTATTATTCTTGGAAGACCTTTTATTAATACTGCAGGGGCTGTTATTGATTGCAATCAAGGCAAAGTTACCTTTAATGTTAATGATAAAGAGCACAATGTTTATTTTCCCAAGAAGATTGATAGAAAATATGGTCTAAATTCAATTGAAAATATTGAGACCATCAAGATTGGAGAATTTTATTGTCCTATTCCAGTACCACCAAAGGAATATGAAATTATTATGATTGGGACTATGCCTATCAAGGTTTAGGTAACATAATTATTTAGTGTTTAGCAAAGTTTTTCTTCATATGAAAATTATTCTGGTAGCAAGACTTGATCACCCTTGTTAACAAAATGATTTCAATGAAGAGGACATTGTTTTCACTATGTTTTCACCTTCCCCACTATGTTTTCACCATGTTTACTTCTGTTATAACATTGCTACTTGAGTACAATCATGTTTTCCACTATCCTGATGCATGTTTTCCTGATGTTTTCACTCTGATTTCTGAGGATATGCATATTTTCACCATCCATACTTTTGTTTTCACCACTAGCATCTTTGTTTTCTTTGGTTATTCCTTCATTAAAGTGTCATAGAACCTCTCTAGTTCTGGTTTTGGTGTTGTTTTCCACGTTTTCACTTTCGTTTTCCTAGTTTTATTAATTATTAAAATTCTGGAAATACCTCAAAAATAAAGTTTGTCGAAAAATTCCAGAAAAATTATAATAATTTTTTACGTAAAAAATGAGGCAGAAAGCCACCTGGGAGACCCCAGGGGACCCACCAGTCAGGCACACCACAGGGTGGCGCGGCCAGCCCCCTGGTGTCGCCAGCACACGGTGTGGGGACCCCTGGCCCTCCACTTACTCTCTCCACTTCCAAAGTCTTCTCTCTCACCCCCAAAACTGAAAACATTTCCCGAAACCCGTGTTTTTGTTGTTCTCCCTCTGGATTTTCAATCTCCTTCTTCAACCCATCATTTGTGTTCATATTTGGTGTGTTTGATCTCGATATGTGACTCCTCCAATGATCCAAGTAGAATTTTATTTAGTGAAGTATTTCTTGAGTATTTTGGTACTGTAGGTGACAGCTTATGTGAGTTACATGCTTGATTTGAGTAGAAATAATTTGTTTTGATGTATGTTTAGCTCTCGTATAAGTCCCTATGGTAGTCTCCACCTTATAGTTGCTTGAAATTAATTTTTGTGATGATTGTTGAAAAATTTCAGAGATGGATAGTTATAATTTTGGAGAGATATTTAGGAGTGATGCTCCTAGAAGGACAAGGCCCTCACGCTCATCCACTTCAGCGACGCCATCATATAATGAGGATGTTATGGCGTCAACTATTGACGACGCAGGAAGATGATGTACCATTCGCCCATCGAGCTTTCCTTGCTGTACATTTTTAAGAAATGCAGGTCTTTTAGATGATTTTCTTATGCTTATTGAAAGAGTTGGGCTCACCAACTTTATGGAGGATGAAAGCCCTCAATATGCCACGCTCACAAAAGCTTTTGTTTAGAGTTTTAAGTTTCAGAACACTCAATATGGTCCAACTATTGCATTCAAGTTATATGGTAGTCCTATTTCTTTGTCCTTGGGAGATTGTTGTGCTATTATAGGTATCAACAGCACCGGGACAACAAGCAGGATTCAAGATAGACCAGCAAACCTCTAGGGGATTTATCGGGAAGTCACCAACGATGATGGTCGCTCATCCCAACATGGGAAGATAAGGAACATTAAACTTCCTGCTCTTAGATACTTTTCTTATTATATTGGTACTAGTATCCTTGGTAGGGAGAACACTAGCAATGTTTCTAGTTACCACCTTGCTTTCATTGATGCTGTGCTGAACCGTAGCATAAAGTATAACCTTGGTGCACTTGTTGCACGCCGCCTTGCTGCTGTTGGGCCTATTTTTGGTGGCATTATTTCTACACGTGTCGCAATTGCTTTGCACGTTCCCATTGATCCTAATGATGAAATAATTGCTCCACATAGGATTAACCTTGCTGCTATGAAATCCCATCAGTTTGTCACTTCTAACTCTAATATTGAACATTTAGTCTATAGAGTTTTATATATGGATGGAGAAGAGAGGAAAGTTACTTTGTCGTAGCCTTTTTTGTTTAATATTGAGAGGTCACCATGGTTGCTCTCCAAGGAGCATATAGACGAGCATGTGAGCACCATGGAGTTTTATCGACAGCAGGAGAGGCGAGATGCGCCTCCCGAGGACCGCAACATGCAGTATACCGGCGCATCCTCGAGCACATATGAGGGGGAGGATTCCTCCTCGACATACTACGGGGGCGACACCTCATGGGCCCCTTGGTGATTTATCTCCACTTAGGCCAAAAGCCTAAGCTTGGGGGGAGGTATATCGACATCACACTGATTTATATATCATTTTCGTCAGTTATTTGTATATCCATATTCTCTTGTTTCTTTTGTTTCTTTTCGTTTCTTTCATCCCTTTTGTTTTTATTGTTTTGTTTTCGCTTTCCAAAACACAAAAAGACCAAAAATATTTCTGTTGTTTCTCTCTATTTGTTTCTTTAGTTGGTTTGCTTTGTTTCTTTAGTTGCATTTTAATATTCAAAAACCCAAAAATATTTTGTTTTGTTTGTTTTCCTTTATTTCGAAAAAAACCAAAAAGATTTTTGCTTTGTTTTCTTGTTCTTGTTTGCTCGTGGTTTAATTGAAAATCCCAAAAATATTTTGTTGTTCTTCTCTTGTATTGTAAAATTTGGTGCAGAGTTCAATAGTCGTCCGTGATTCCATCGGAGCTTGGTTTTCATATATATTATTCGAGCCACAAGTGAAGAGCAATAATGACGATCTACGACAATTAAAGTGTGGTGAGAGGCTGGTATGAATTCTATTTCCTTTCATTTTTGTACATATATCCGTCTATGTGAGAATGCTTAGTTTGTTCGTATAAGATATATGTGACTTAATGGCTGCTCAATAGTTCGTGATCTCTCATGTTTTGTTCCAATTTATTAATAATAAATGATATGTTGCATAAATATTTGTTCGCATTGTTCTATTCATAGGAAGAGTATGACATTCTGGTAGCCTCCTCTGACTGTTTTATTTGAATCGACTTGGCACATGCTCACGCATGCTAAGACTGAAAACAAAAAGTCAATAAGCCTCGATGATTTATTTTGCCTCGGAGTTCTAGTATCAATTTTATGCCTCAGTTAATTTTACTTTGTCGCAAGTATGATTATGATAGTTGTTGCTCTTTTGATTGTCGCTCCCTGTCTATTGCTAGCCTTCACTTGTACTGGGTATGAGCTCTACTCGTGCATCCAAATCCCTGAAAACCAAAGTTTGCCAAATGTGTTCACCATACCTACCTATATGTGGTATTCAACTGCCACTCCAAAGTAAATTGCTCTTGTTCTACCTTTAAAACATTCTAAAAATTACTCCTGTTTTGTGCCACTGTTTTAGCTCATGAGGACGTAAATAGAGAATCTTTATCTCACTTGTTGATTGGATTTCACACCCTCGACTAGTGGCTTCATCCGCTTATCCAAATGATAGAAGAGCTGGCAGCGGGGTGCCCAGCCCCAAATTAATACAAACAAATTCTCTTCGCTATTTTTGCCCCTGATTTATCAGTCAAAGCATAATTGTGTAAACAAAATAGAAAGAGGGATGACCTTCTACACCAGTTGCGTCCTTCACCGTGGGAGCCGCTCTTGTGAACCCAGTTAGCTTGTGACATACTATATTGTGTGTTTACCATTCGTTGACATAAGCACACACCACTCTTTAAAATGTTTTTGAAATCTTTGTTTAACAAAATAAAAAGCTCTAGCACATGAGTGATCCATGCTTCCCTCTGCGAAGGGCCTTTCTTTTACTTTTATGTTGAGTCTCCGCCAAATTCTTTGTGCACTTTCTTGAGAGCATAATTATCATTCTTAGTGTAATATGTTTGTCCCAAAGCACGGTTGATTGTGGTATATTCTTGATACTTGCATCTTTGATATCTTTACTTCTAGTCTTCCCCTTAACTTCAGAGGTTTCCTGGCATTTTTGTTTTCCCCCACACTAAAGGGAAAGCAAGATACCACTTTATCAGATCCTATTATGAATACTTCAATCTTGCAAATAGTTATGCTTCATGTTGTTTATTATTAATATGTTGTTGTCTCTCCATGGTTTGCATAGCTATTAATTGACAATATCTTGCATGTATCTTATCATGAGCATAATTAAGTATTTGATCATATAGTGAGTATATTTACATCACATGAAACAAATGTGTTCATAAAAGTCTTTTATCGCACTCAGTTGTCACCGAATTGCTTGAGGACAAGCAATAAGCGAAGCTTGGGGGGACTTGATACGTTGAAAACGTATCTCCTTTTCTGAACACTTTTCTTATTGTTTTCCTCTAAACTTGTGTGTTTTGAATACAACTAACACGGACTAACGCTGTTTTCAGCAGAATTACCTTGGTGTCTTGTTTTTGTGCAGAAAAATCAACTTTCGGGAAATCGCCCACAAAAGACCCCATTAATGTTTTCACCCCGGAAGACTCCGGGAGCCAGAAGGGGGCCAGGAGAAGAGCCACAGGGTGGCCACACCACCCTCTGGCGCGGGTCCCCCCTTGGCCACGCCAGCCTATAGTGTGGGCCACCCACAACCCCCCTCGGACTCCCCTTTCGACTACAAATAGTCTTCAACCCTAAAACGCGAGGGGGTTCGTCATATTCCACATAAACACAACAGGAGCGCCGCTGCCGTCCCGAACCTCGATTCGGGGATCAGAAGTTCCTGTTCTGGCACCCTGCCGGGACGGGAATTGGAGGAGATCATCGCCACCGTCATCACCAACGCCTCTCCATGGACCATCCATGTTTCCCCCATCCATGTGTGAGTAATTCCCCGTTGTAGGCTGAAGGGGATGGTAGGGATTGGATGAGTTCGTTCATGTAATAATGTCGTGATTGTTAGGGCATAGTGCCTAGTATCCTCTATTAGTGCTATTGACATTGTTGCAACTTGCTATGCTTAATGCTTGCCACTTTGGGCCCGAGTGCCATGATCTCAGATCTGAACATGTTATTGAATCATGATGATAATTATTGTGTCTTGATCATACCTGCAAGTTATTTACACATATCGTTGTCCAAAACCCGAGGCCCCGAAGTGACACAAATTGGGACAACCGGAGGGGATGGCTGTTATGTGAGGATCACATGTGTTCACGGAGTGTTAATGCTTTGCTCCGGTGTTCTATTAAAAGGAACACCTTAATTACCATTAGTTCCCTTGAGGCCCCGCTGACACGGGCTGGTAGGACAAAAGATGTTATGCAAGTTCTCATTGCGAGCACGTACGAATATCTAGGGAACACATGCCTATGGTTACTTAGTACTTGGATGCTTTATCTTATTTATCTGCAATGCCCGTGACATGATCATTATTTGAACTTTCTTATCCATGCAACGCCTGTTCATCCATCCCTATGCCTACAATATTTAATCCGGCTGTTTACTTCAATCACCACTGCTGCTGTTTCATACTATTGATTTCACCACAGCTGCTGCTATAAAACTGTTACTACTGATAAACCACTGCGAACTAGTCAACTTTCAGGTACAAGTGAATTGACAACTCACTTGTTAAGGCTCACAAATATTCTTTGGCTCCCCTTGTGTCGAATCAATAAATTTGGGTTTTACTTCCCTCGAAGACTGTTGTGATCCCCTATACTTATGGGTTATCAGGGGTCCACCTATCGTTTTCAACCTGGAATTGTTTTCCTCGACGCGTATGAGTCTTCTCTGTACCGAACTGGCGTAGAAAAAATCTCCGAACTCCTTCCGTTTTCTTTGGCCCTCAGCCACAAAAAGTCCCCCATATATACCCCCGCCCCCGTGCCTCTCAATTCCACAAGTTTCCCGAAACCCTGGCCTCGAAACAACCTCGAATTTTGATATCAAAATCACAACACCGCTGCCATCATTGCTGCGAGCTTGAAGCTCTCCCCGCAGACGAGCGAAGGAAGGAGGAGAAGCGCTGGGAGTAGGAGAAGGAGCGGGAGCACCGCCGCCGTCCGTTGCTGTCGTCGCCACGCTCGGAGGTCAACCACAACGCCGGCTACCATCGTTGCCAAGCACCATAGTCGGACTGCTGCTATCCTCGTCGTCAACGTTCGTCACGTACAACGAGCAGTCTGGCTAGTTTAGATCTTCACCGTTGGATTTCCATTAGACGTCTCAGATGGGATCACAAAAACTGAAGGGGTACAACCAATAGGAGGGTGTCATGTGTCAAGTGACTAGTCACTACAGTCAGCAGGTCTTGGTCAACCTTTTCTAGTCAACTGCCCAGTCAGCAGTCAACCGGTCAAACCCCTTTTGAATCGAATTAAAATTGCAAAAAGATCACCAAATTTGTAAAATCCATATATTTAGTTCTATAACTCCGATTTTGATGATCTTGCACTTTTTGAAATCAGCACACCGTGTACAATAATATAGGTTATTCAAATTTTAATTTTATATCCTGCACTCATATGTTATTTGTAGATCTATGTTAATCACTATTTTGGGCATAACTATTAATCTACAAATCCTTTTTAGGTGATCCAAATTCATATAGTTTTGTATTGATGTCCTCTATCCAGTAGAAACAAAGTAAAAATTATTTATGCAACTTTGTCTTATAAACTTTATTAATGTTCGTATTAGCCCATATTAAAACCCTAGTAATGTTAATAATTAAAATTTGATAATAAAATTGTTTTGCATGCATCATAACCATGTTATTAACATCAGAGAACATAATTATTTGAAATTATTGCTAGTTGTGAATTTTGTGCATTAATTTGATCATTGCATAACATGCATACATGTTTTTCTATTGTTATTTTGTTTTCTATGTTATGTTTGCTTTGTATGTTTATGTGTGGCTTGTTTTGCTTGTATTAGATTGTGAACAGGATCAAGTCTACTCTTGTTGCTATTATACTTGTTGTGATTGTTCATCCTATTACCAAGGCAAGTGACACCATCAAATCTCCCATAGTTTTTTTATGCATTACTAGTGTTTTTGAGTAGTATGCATGATAGGGATTTTTACTAAGTTATTATTATGCTATGCAAAACCCCAAGTAGTGTGTAGCCATCCTTTAGACTTGTTATTTTGAAGCCTCATTACTTAGTAGATGCTTATCCTTCCTACAAAAATTGTTTTATTGATGTTGTGGAAAAAAAATCTAAGTATAAACTTAAATAAACCACCTGGGTGGGTTTGGTATTGCGTGGTTGTCGAAAGTTGAGTGTCTCCTTAGGGTCTTTATGAAGGGTTCGTTGCATAGAAAACAAAAAAATTCCTACGCGATAGACACCCGAAGGGCCAAGATCTAATCTAGGAGATGTAAGCAACGGGGAGAAAGAGAGTCTTAAGGCGAACATACCCTCGAAGACACAAAGCGTTACAAGATCAAATATAGTTCGTGATGTAGTCGTACTCACATCGATCTCAAGATCGCGAAGATGAGCGTTGCAATCCGGCAGCGCTTCCGCACTCGGTCGCACGTACAGCTTGATGACGACCTCCGTTCCCTCGATTCAACGGGGCAGCGGAAGTAGAGGATCCCTCGGAAACCAGCAGCACGATGGCGTGGTCTGGTGGAGAAAACTTTGTTCAGGGCTTCGCCAAGCGCATGAACATGACATGGATCAGCGGGAGAATGGAGATGGAAATGACACCAAGTTGTGTGTGGAGAGAGAGGTCCAACCCCTCTTTATATAGGAGGGGGAGGCAGCCACGAATTTTTGGTGCCTCCACCTCCCCCCTCATAACGTGGGTGGAGTCTCCACTCAACCTACTCATTCTCTCATCAATTCCCACTCAAAATTCCAAGTGTTTTTCCTTTAATAAAGAAATAAAACAATTTTATTTCTTTATTTACCCACTTGAACTATTTGTTAATCAAACATTAACATATACCACCTTGAAATATTTCAATATTTCCCAAAACAATTCCGGTGACTACTTCAATATTCCTCGAAACAATTTTGATGTTGTCCAAACTTTTCTCCGATATTCCGTATCCACTCAATCGCGTCATCAAACATTAAGTGTGTCACCCTGCGGTCCGTGAATAATGTAGACATGATCGAGACACCTCTCCGATCAATAGTCAACAGCGGGACCTGGAGATCCGTAATGACACCTACACATTCAACGATGAATCTAGTGATCGTGTGAACCATAAACGTCGTGAACTATTCTCTTTGTCTCGCGATATTTTACTTGTCCGAGATTCGATCATTGGTATCAACCATACCTTGTCCAATCTCGTTACCTGACAAGTACTCTTTTCTCGTTTCCGTGATATGACATCCTTGTGATCATATCACGTGCATGCAAGCGATGTCGATGTGATGTCACCGAGAGGGCCCAGAGTATATCTCTCCGTCATTTTGGATGGATAAATCCCACTCTTGATCCATGATCCTCAACTAATACTTTCCTAATACCTAAAGGCACCTTTATAGTCACCCTGTTACGGTGTGACGTTTGATGACATCAAAGCACCCTTCCGGTACCAGTGATTGGCATGATCTCATGGTCTAAGGAATAAGTTACTTAGTATGCAAGATATAACAATATAAACTAAATGACTTGATCGTATTGTTATCTTGATATTGGATCTATGTTCATCACATCATTCTACCAATGACATGACCCCGTTATTAACAACATCCAATGTTCATGATCAGGAAACCTTGATCATCTATTAATCAACGAGCTAGTTAAAAGAGAGGCTTTACTAGGAACCATTGTTTGTTTATTAAATACACATGTATCAACGTTTCCTGTTAATACAATTCTAGCATGAGAAATAAACATTTATCATAAACAAGGAATAAGATAATAACCACTTTATTATTGCCTCTCGGGCATATTCCCTTCAGTCTCCCACTTGCACTAGAGTCAATAATCTAGTCTGTAAGCACTTAACACATATGGCGTTCCAGTGTTATTACCATGCTTGGCATGTGGTAAACATCATCAAATAGATCTGAACTGTTCAGGTCCTATTGTATTTGCATGTTCTTTGCGTCTACACGCATCACTCATTCTCTAATGAGATGGCTTTGTATATATTTGGTCAACCGGTGAAACCTTAATTCCTCGGCTTAAAAAATGTTACTAACATTGTGAAAATGTAGCTTCATAGTGTCAGCATTCTTGGAAATTCACAAAGTTCAATAAAGAACTCCTTGACACAAAATACTCTTATTATTTGTTGTCAATACAACGATATACTTTATCCTTTGTAGTATTTGTCACAATACTTTAATTTTGAAACTCTTTCAAATCCAGCATGGAACTTTCTTCCAGCCTATTGTGCTACCCTTCATCACATATTTTAATTGAGATAAATTTATTTGCATATATGACAAGACTATTAGTGTAACATATTACAACAAATAGTTTTTCATTGCTATATATGAAAACACATCCTTAGCATTTCTAAAATGACACAAGGATATCTCCCACTGTTGTCTAATCATCATATGAATTATCCTGCTATAACATTTTATAGCATAGGACTCATCTGGTTGTGTACATAGCATGGAAACATGACTTAGAAATCTCGATTTCAATGATGCTCATCATGTGTCAAAACACTTGAATCTTGCTCAATTATTTTCCATGTCACAAGAACTCCTTCTTGTCATTTCGATATTGACTTACCTCAATATTTCATATATGTAATTTGGCTCAACCATATTAGGCGCTTTAATCCATCTCTTATGGATATCGATGCCCAATATCTTCTAAGCCTTTCATCAATATAAAAATCTTAACCGTATTAATTTAAAATACATATTTTCCAATCAACCATATGTCATCTACATAAAGCATTGGAAATATGTCATAGCGATCCCACTTAATTTCTTGTAACTTCATAAGCATCTTTATCGTTCATGATGGAATCAAACTCTTTTGATAACTTCATTAAGGTAAAGATTCCTACTTCGTTATGCTCACTTCAACCATTGAAGTTTGCATACCTATCCAACAACCTTTTGAATTCTACAAAACTCTCAGACTGTGTCAAGTACACATCCTCGATCAAAGTTCCTCGAGAGGAGAGTTGATTTTGTTATTCAGATGCCATATCATAATATGTAACTTTTGCTAGAACTATCCGCAAAGACTAAAGCATCACTACGGAAGATCAAAATCTTTTAGTAGTCAAGTTTTTGAACTTTGTCGAAAACAACTTTTCGATAAGTACAACTTTCAAAGGATGTAAAAATCCATGGCTTTGTCGCTATATAAATCCTTTTGCTATCGTTAGGCATCATGCCTATCGAAAGGACTACCAAGTAACATACTTTATATTCATACAAGGATACTATGGAAGATATAATGACTCATAGTCAATTTTATGAAGTCAGGACCCATCATTTTCTTCCTTTATAAGGTCCAGGTCCTTTTGTTGTCAAAACAACACTTTACTCTTAAACCATAAGTTGGTCTAAGTACAAAGTTTTAGGACTTTTGTGGTTCGGTTCGCAAACTCATTCGAAGTATCTACAACAAATGTAGTGTATTCTACTTAGTCCAAATAGGAAACCCCGGAACAACTTCCAGTGCTGCGCTACTCTTGAAATGATAACAAAGATTCTCTAATCTCGTTGAATTTGTACTATCCTCCCACTCACTTGTTTCGCAAGAACTACTTTCTCGAGAAATCAACCCTTTCTGACAAACAACATTTGTCTTTTGGTTCAGTGATAGGAGAAATACCCAATGTTTTATTTGGGATAACCTTATAAACATATATTTAGCCTATTTTGGTTGTAAACATTTTACACATGCTATGCATACCAAAACTTAAGAAAATGAAAATTCGGGTCACTACCCAAACCATATCTTATATGTTGTCAATTTCAACGGATCATGATGGTGCTCTTTTCAGTGAAAAAGCGGAATTTTTGTTAATCTTACCATGTCCAACAAGGTTTGATTTTGTCTCTTGAATACTCCAAACTAATATGGGTTATTCAAGAAGTATAAGTTGTAGAACAATTCTGCAACTCCTCAGATGTTTTGCTAAACTTGTAACTCAAAACTTTATCCTTTATGATCCAATCATAAATACTTGATTATCTTGTTACAATGCTTTTTTACTTCATACTAACAATAATACGAACCAATTCAAAATTGTCAAACTCCATTCTCTTTAAATAGATATACTCATATATCTACTCAAATCATCGACGGAATTTTATGAAGGAAAAAATGAATCCACCACACATGACTATACATAATGGACTATATACATCAACATGTACAATCTCCATTCAATTAGTCCTCCATTCTACTTTGGCCTATGAACGGAATTCTAGTCATCTTTTGGAAGAGGTCTCACAAGCGTCAATTTATTCAAAACAAAATGACTCCAGAAGTCCATCAATATGGAGTTCCTTCATGTTTTCCTTTCCGATATGAACTAAAATGGTGGTGTCACAATTTAAGTGAAACTCTTTTACATCTTGCAACGTTTATCATTTAGTCTTATAGATGTTTACTTTACCAACAAGATTTATATTAACATATCCATCAATTATGGAATATGGTCATAGTTTGAACAATCTCATTTGTTCTCACAAAAGACCAGAACAAAATAACAACTTCTTAAGTTTTCAAAATAAATCTTTAATGTTTAGTTCGATACGACAATGAACACAATAACACTTTATTTCTGTTCTTGTCATAATCGATTCCACATCTATTACTAGTTTATTTTAGGCCCTTGTATTTCTTGCATTGCGTTGCTTTGTATGAAAACTCATACAAACCAATGTGGTATCAAAATACCCAAAAGTACTTTCTTAACTAGTAATACATCTATAACTTGTATATCAAGCATATACTCCTGAGCTGTACTTTTCCAGTTATCTTCTTTTTCTGCCATATACATTTTGCAGTTCTATTTTCAATATTCCCTTTCCTTTACAGAAGAATCATTCAACATCAAACAATTCTAGTCGTAGTAGCCCATTTTCCTTGGCGTGTTAGTCATATACTATACCCATTGAGTCATACTTTGAGTTTGATTGTTCTACTAATATCACCATATTAATAGCATTCTTCCAGATTCCACTCTTAGCAATCTCCAAGCAAGGTAAACGGTTTTTACCTATACCTTTTAATCCACCCCATCATAACAATTTTATGATTAAGCTACTATAGCTCGAAGGAAGGAATTTAGAGGATAATGTTTAGCGCCCAATTTCTTGGAATATTCAAACGCCTAGCGTCTTCAATCATTGCATATATTCAAATAATATAAGCATACATTGTCACGCTAAATTATACTTAGTCATGTTGCTACAAATAAGTTTCTAGATATCAATATATCTTTCACTTGATTGTTTCTGAAAACAACTCTTTGCAGTTCTTAAATCACCTTGATCAACAAAACATTCTTTTGAAGATAAATTAATACGGAAGCAACCATGACTCTGGATTCTAAGTAGGAATTATTTTCTCTCTAGATCAATCAATCATTAATCATATGGAGCTAGGTAGGAAATTCCGAAAATCTACGATATGACTCAATTTTAAATTTCACTAATACGGTACCAATCTTAAATGATTTTTACCAGATCATAACATTTATATCTCAATTAACAATCTAAGTGTAAGGTAGTTTTGTGGATGCCAATGAATACTACAATTTGTGCAAATTCCTTTTGATTGATTGTTCATGATAAATAAGTTCAAGTTAATTCAAAATTATGCCATGAACTCCCACTCAAAAACAACATCCCTCTCAGTCGTCTTTAGTGATTACACGAAACAAATTCACTACAGCAAAACCGGTCATCACATGAGATGATGTAGCTTCAAAGGCGAACATCGATATGTTCATCATATCATCCATATGACTCATGTTTTACCTTTCGTTTACGTGTTCCGAGGCCATGTTTGTACATGCTAGGCTCGCCAAGTAGAACCGTAGTATTGCGTGTGTTTCAAGACCATGTTTGTACATGCTAGGCTTGAAAACACCCGTTGTATGCGAACCTTGAGTCAATCACACCCGATCATCACGTGGTGTCTCGAAACAACGAACTTTCTTAATGGTGCATACTAAGGAAGAACACATTATTATCTTGATATTAAGTGAGAGGGATCATCGCATAATGCTACCGTCGCTACCTAAGCAAAATAAGATGCATAAAAAGGATTAACATCACATGTAAGGATAATGTGATATGATATGGTCCTTCTTGCACTTGATCTCCATCATATGCATCATGGTATGACCTCCATCATTCCACCGGCGTGGTACCAAGTTCCATGGCACCTCCTTCTTGATTGTCCATCAATAATACGACAACCATATGGATACCTTCTGGTATATCAATAATTTACAAAAGAGATCATCTCATAATCAAATTTGTAATATTGATCATATCACATCACATGCCCATCAAAAACTAGTTAGACGCCTCTAATTTATTTTTGCATATTTTACGTGGCTTAGCGCTTTCGAGGATAGAACCGTTCATACCTACGAACATCAACCACAACATTGATAAACACATTTTTAACAACCCTTCGTAGATTAGATCTTAACTAAAGTAGGAGAAACGGACACCCCCTTAGCCACAAGTGAGACAATTCTCGCGTACATAGTACACGTAAACTTAGTCTAAGGCAGCTTCATCCTACTATGCCACTAATATCATAAAATACTCAAGGAGGCAATAACATGATCATCAATGCCCACATACTCATATGTGTTCTACCCGTACAAATCATCTACGCATAGATCCGGCTTTGATACCACTAAAGGGTTCGTTGCATAGAAAAAAATACTACGCGATAGACACCTGAAGGGCCAAGATCTAATCTAGGAGATGTAAGCAACAGGGATAAAGAGAGTCTTAAGGAGAACATACCCTCGAAGACACAAAGCGTTACGAGATCAAATATCGTTGGTGATGTAGTCGTACTCAAATCAATCTCAAGATCGCGAAGATGAGCGCTGCAATCCGGCAGTGCTTCCGCACTCGGTCACACGTACAGCTCGATGACGATCTCTGTTCGCTCGATACAGCGGGGCAGCGGAAGTAGAGGATCCCTCGAAAACCAGAAGCACGACAGTGTGGTGTGGTGGAGAAAACTTCGTTCAGGGTTTCGCCAAGCACATGAACATGAGGTGGATCAGTGGGAGGATGGAAATGGAGATGACACCAAGTTGTGTGTGGAGAGAGAGGTCCAACCCCTCTTTATATAGGAGGGGGAGGCAGCCACGAATTTTTGGTGCCTCCACCTCTCCCCTCATCATGTGGGTGGAGTCTCAATTCAACCCATTCATTCTCTCATCAATTCCCACTCATCAATTCCAACAATTTTATTTATTTATTTTAATATTTGTTAATCCTTTTAACAAACATTAACACTTCCTCCCTTGAACTATTTGTTAATCAAACATTAACATATACCACCTTGAACTATTTCAATATTCCCTGAAACAACTTCGGTGTTGTCCAAACTTTTCTCCGATATTCCGTATCCACTCAATCGCGTCATCAAAACTTAAGTGTGTCACCCCGCGGTCCGTGAATAATGTAGACATGATCGAGACACCTCTCCGATCAATAGTCAACAGCGGGACCTGGAGATCCGTAATGACTCCTACACATTCAACGATGAATCTAGTGATCGTGTGAACCATAAACATCGTGAACTATTCCCATTGTCTCGCGATATTTTACTTGTCCGAGATTCGATCATTGGTATCAATATACCTTGTCCAATCTCGTTACCTGACAAGTACTCTTTTCTCGTTTCCGTGATATGACATTCTTGTGATCATATCACGTGCTTGCAAGCACGATCCTCAACTAATAATTTCCGAATACCTAACGACACCTTTATAGTCACCATGTTACGTTGTGACGTTTGATGACATCAAAGCACCCTTCCGGTACCAGTGATTGCATGATCTCATGGTCTAAGGAATAAGTTACTTTGTATGCAAGATATAACAATATAAACTAAATGAATTGATCGTATTGGTATCTTGATATTGGGTCTATGTTCATCACATCATTCTACCAATGACATGACCCCGTTATTAACAACATCCAATGTTCATGATCAGGAAACCTTGATCATCTATTAATCAACGAGCTAGTTAAAAGAGAGGCTGTCGGGGGGTTACCCCCGAGTAGGGGTAAGGCAAGTGCTAAAGGCAAGGTCAAAGGTGCTATTTGACTGGGTAGATGGCTACCCGGTACTTGCTACCCGGTAGGCTTCTATCCGACTGTACCCACCAATGGCCAGGAGGAGAAATCAAAGAAGTTTCATCCGTCCAAGTAAAGAAGTTGGTCCAGGTAGAGGGATTGCGTTCCTACCCGGGCAAGAAGTCAATGAAGCTGTTCTGACAAAGGATCCCGCGTATCATGCATCCGTACCGGCGTGCGGTTCAACTTACGGAGCGCGTGATTATCCGTGCTACGGCGTGGCTACATTGCGGTAGGCGCCTGTCAAGTCCTGTCACTGACAGAGGGGACAGGACAGGTCTAGGGGCCTACCCTATCTCACTGACGAGGTGGACAAGAGCTGTCAGGCGTACGGCGCGACGCTTCTCCGTGCGGGATCTCGGAGGCGTGCTGTTGTCACAGTTGTCAAGTCACATCACCGTACCTTTTAGTCTTTATCTATTCGGCTGGGCACCAGTATATAAGGTGCCCTGCCGCCTCCTGCGCGAGGGACGTTGCCACACTTCGCATTTATTGCTAGAGCCAACGTAAGAGATAGAGAGCAGCAGAGTGGCTACTCGGCTAGAGACACGCATTGTACTGTGGCTACTCGGTTACACACATATAGAGAGGCAAGGCAGGAGTAGGGGTGTTACCTCCACACGAGGGCCCTGAACCTGGGTAAGATTGTGTTGTTTGGAGTGCTTGAGAGATCCTACACGCGGCTACTCGCCGTGTGATCCCTCCCCGATCACCTCCAGCGTCCATCGGCCCCAACACTTAAGCCATCCCATGGCGTATGCCGTGATACCACCACGACAGTTGGCGCCCACCGTGGGGCCAACAGCGGCGCTGGCTGGAGTCCATGTTCGGACGGGACTCATTTCTCCTACGGGGGAGCGTGTGGTCTGTGGCCTTGTCCACAGATTCGGCTCTTTTGACTTCGTCACCGACAACGCCGAAGATTTCGGCGGCAGGCCCATGCCTGCAGGCGGCTCGGTGCTCTCCTTCGGGACACAATTGGTCTACGTCGCCACCACCGTCATCCGCGAGTTCCCAGAGGAGGTGCTCGACGCGGAAGATCCTCCTGCTGTACTCGCTGCCCGCGGGAAGCCTTCCGGCTGCTCTGCGGACAGCATGGAGGTGATGATGATAGGCCCGGCTATCGATGCCGGGAAGGGCGCGGCCGCTGACGCTGGCGTCATCGAGGCGCCTACGGGTGCGAGGGTCCACAAGCCCTACGAGAAGGACTCGAACCTTCCTCCTTCCACCTCTACGGCCATCCCGGCTGTTCGCGCAGGCGTCACCATGCCGCTCGGCATGCCGCAACCCACCGAGGCGGAGCTAGCCGCCATGAGGGCGCAAATCGAGCAGCAGCGTCAAGCTCTACTCGCTGAGACCCAGGAGCTGGAGAAGGTTAGGCTTGAGCTTAACCTTGCGCAAAATGAGTACAACGTTGCGCATGGCTTTACTCCTATTGCTAGGATGCCTAGCAAAGTAGGATTTACGCGTCGCAACATAGGCGCTGAGCTGGCTAGAGATGGTAGGGCTGCTAGCAAATCTGCTAGTTTGAACACTGTTGATAGGCCTAGGTACAGCACCCCGCCAAAACTCTTAGGGCTGCAGAGTTGCCGCACCTTTCCGGCGACGCGCGCGCTAGGCAGCAGGAGAGGCTTAACGAGCTAGTGCTAGAGGCTAGTCGGCAGAATGAGCAGTTCCGGAAAGCCAATCCGGGTGCTGGCGCTTCTCAGGTTGTGCACTCGCGTGGGGCCGGATCTATGGGTCAGGCCTCATTGCCGCTTCCCGGTGACGAGAGGGACCAGAGTGTGCACTCTGGGAAGAGCAGACAGATGCATGTGTACGACCCTGCTGTCGCCGCGAAACAGCACGCTGTGCCGCGGCAGCACGGTCAAAAACACAGCGCTGCAGGAGCAGGCCATCAGGCCACTAAAGCTCAAAGTAAGAGGCAAGGAGGAAACACCGCAGGGCCTTCTCGGCAACAGCCTGCTCAGCCTACTTGGCAGAGGGTGCAACAACCAGCGGGAGCACAGCCGCGTGCGGCTGCGCCAGCAGCCAACCCGGTGGTGCAACCCGCAGCGGTGCAGCAAGACCGCTATGATGATGGTTACTCGGCCATGGGGCTGGCCGGGTATGCTGACCCAAGAAACGTTGCTGATCGAGTGGGTGACCGCGTGCTGGAGCCCAGCGATGCAAGATACAAGTTGGACCGAATCAACATGTCCGCGCAGCTCGAGAGCAAGGGGCCGCCTGGCCCAGAGTGCTTTGGTGACCGCATCATGGATGATCCTTCCGTGAGCCACTTTCATCTAGCCAGGGGGACCAAGTGTTACAATGGGAGCACCAAGCCAGAGGATTGGCTGAATGATTATGTCACAGCCGTGCACATTGCAGGCGGCAATCGGAGATGGGATGTGCGGTATGTTCCGCAGATGCTAGAAGGTCCGGCTAGGACTTGGCTCAACAACTTGCCCAAGCACATCATCAACTGCTGGCTAGACTTCTCGGAAGCCTTCATCAGCAACTTCACCAGCACCTACCAGAGGCCAAATAGGCCGCAGCAGTTGTCCGCTTGCAAGAAGCGAGAAGAGGAGACTGACCGCGAGTATCTTACTCGGTGGAACACTCTGAGGAACACCTGTGAGGGTGTGAATGAGGCTCAGGCCATCACTTGGTTCGCTCAGGGCTGCAGGCATGGCAGCATGTTGTGGCAGAAGCTGCAGAGGGAGATGCCGAGTACCCTCGCCGAGACGATCAAGATTGCAGATATGTATGCACTCGGCGATCCTACTCAGCCTCTACTCGATTCTCCTGAGCCGAGAAGAAAGTTTCAAGATGGCAACAGGCGCAATGATTTCCGCAACAAGAGAAGAGGTGACTGGATTGATACTCGGTATGATCCCGAGGAGGTGAATGCTGTGACCACGGCTGCTGGGAGTAGCCAACGGCAAAAAACTGCTGGAGCCCAGTACGGGAAAAACCAGAATCAGGGCCAAGGCATCAAGAAGCCCTACGCTGCTCCTCAACAGAGTAGCGGCAACTCGGATCCAGCTCCGAACTTCATCTTTGCAAACATGAAGGATGGGCCATGCAGCTTTCACACTCGGCATCCGACTAGGCCAGCCAACCACACTACCCGGCAGTGCAGCTGGTGGGAGCGCATCAAGAACGAAGACTTGCCCCCTCCTCCTCCTCTGCCGGCTGCGAATGCCAATGTGCAGCCTACTCGGGCAGCTGCTCCCAGGCCTGCAGCGTTTTCGAGAAGAGATAATGTGAACCAGGTGGCTTTAGGATCCAACCGCAACTACAACTACGACAACCGCAACTTCTACACCCGCAACAACAGAGGCAACAACAACAAAAACAACAACAACAACAACAATGATGACAGAGACCGCAACCAGTACCAGGAGCACCATGAGAGCTACATGATCTTCGTCACCGAGCCAGTCGACAAGCAGTCGCAGCACAGGCGTGCGATGGAGGTAAACGCCGTCATCCTGGCAGTGCCTCATTATATGCGCTGGTGTGACCAGGAGGTGACTTGGTCCAAGGCTGATCACCCCAAGGTGATGCCCAACCCGGGTAGCTATGCTCTGGTGGTGGATCCCACTTTCCTGGGACCCGAGAAGAACGTCCGTTTCAGCAAGGTGTTGATCGACAATGGCAGCAGCATCAACATCATGTATCTGGACACCCTGAAGAAGCTCGGCCTTGCCGAGAACATGCTGGTACCCAGCAAGACCACATTCCATGGAATTGTGCCGGGTTGCTCTGGATGCCAACATGGCAGCATCTCGGTTTCTGGTGCAAACCATGACTGGTTTCTTTGAAGGATGTGAGTTCCAACATATACACCGAGCAGAGAATGAAGCAGCTGATGAGCTGTCCAAGTTGGGGTCTTCTCGGCAGTTCATCCCAGCTGGGATTGCCTTGGAGCATTTGAGAAAGCCATCAATCAAGCCATCCCCCAACTCGGAGTCTATCTTCGTTCCTTCTCTGCCTAGCGAGGAAGCTGTTCCCATGGAGATTGACTGGGAGGGTGCAAAAGAGAACCCGGGGACTGCCGTCTCCATCCCGGGGACTGGCGCCTGCAACCCGGGGACTGTCCCTTCTTACTCGGGGACTTCCCCTCCTAACTCGGGGACTGTCGCATTCATCGAGGGGGTCATTTCCGAGTACTCGGGGACTCGTGGCCTCGTCCTCAACTCAGAAGAGGCAGTGGTGGTTGTTCCAATGGAAACGGATGAACCAGTGTTTCCCATCCGGGGGACACCGAGTTGGGCTATGCCCATATTATCCTCTCTAAAGGACGGCACCTTGCCGAATGATGAGGTAACCGCGAGGCAAATTCAGAAGAGATCCAAGGGCTATACTATCTTCAAACAAGTGCTGCATAGAAGGAGTCCTACTGGCGTGTTGCAACGCTGCGTAGAACCAGAAGAAGGAGAAGAAATTCTGGTGGAGATACATCAAGGGGAATGCGGGCATCACGCCTCTTCTCGGGCCCTGGTCAACAAGGCTTTTCGGCATGGCTTCTTTTGGCTCACTGCCTTGAAGCAAGCGGAAGATATTGTGAGAAAGTGCAACGGCTGCCATAGATTTGCAAGTAAGACTCATGTGCCAGCTTCCGAGTTGAAAACCATTCCCATTACTTGGCCATTTGCAGTTTGGTATTTGGATATGGTTGGCCCCTTCAAGCCGGCTAGAGGCAACATGACTCACATTCTGGTCATGGTGGACAAGTTTACCAAGTGGATTGAGGTGAAGCCTATTCGGAAGTGCGATGGAGCCACAGCTGTGAGTATCTTGAAGGATATAATCCTGAGATACGGCTGCCCGCATAGCATCATCACTGATAATGGCACAAACTTTGCTGAGGGTGCTTTTGCAAGGTTCTGCAGAGATAAGCGCATTCGGCTAGATGTTGCATCTGTTGCGCATCCCGCCTCCAATGGGCAAGTCGAAAGAGCAAATGGCATGGTGCTATCCGGCATAAAGCCAAGGCTGATTGAGCCACTGCTGAAAATACCTGGGTGTTGGCTAGATGAGTTGCCGGTGGTGTTGTGGAGTCTAAGGACTACCCCTAACCGATCAACCGGATACACACCATTCTTCCTGGTATATGGAGCTGAGGCCCTGTTGCTGATGCATGTAAAATGCATAGATGAATTTTGCATATTTTCACATGGTTTTCTATTACATATTGCATCATATAAGGGTATAATTCAATGTTTTATAGTATTTTGGGGTTAAATTACAAAGTCCCCCAACTTCT
The DNA here is from genome assembly GCA_028641055.1 of Alopecurus myosuroides. Taxonomy (NCBI): domain Eukaryota; kingdom Viridiplantae; phylum Streptophyta; class Magnoliopsida; order Poales; family Poaceae; genus Alopecurus; species Alopecurus myosuroides. The sequence goes on from CM054060.1 coordinate 108,734,417, forward strand.
ATGGAATTAACCCTGCCTGTCAGAAACCCCGTTTTCTATATTTTTGACGTTTCAGGGGGCAAACTTCCGCGAAATCACCTGAAAATCTGCGGGGGTCATTTTCTTGGAAGGAGAAGACTTGCGGGCGAAGGATCCATGAGAATTGGGCAAGGAGGCCCAAAAGAGGACCCTCCACGCGGCCAGATTCCTTGGCCGCGTGAGAGGCCCCCTTTTGGCCCCTGTGGCCCCAATTCCTTCCATCTTCGACTTACCGACTCCGTCTTGACCTAAAACCGACTATAAAAAGGGTCCCCCGTACCCTTACGGAGCAGAGCGCCACCAAAACACCGAAACACCGAAACAGAGACCTGGAGTTCAAGATTGGAGGGGGAAAACTCCAGCGGGGCGCCGCTGGTGTGATCTCCTACCCCTCCAACGTCATCTCCATCGACATCTCCATGAAGAGGGAGTAGTACACCCCAGGGCTATGGGTTTGTGGAAGTAGCACTTGTATCTCTCTCTCTATGTGCTTCACTAATTAGATCTGTATGAGCTGCCTCACATGATTACGGGCACCGTTGTAATTCCTATGTGGTGGATCTTTTCTATGAGTTATTGAATCTGAGATTGCAATTGTTTCTCTTGAGTTATTTGAGTAGATGTATCTTATGTACCCCGTTCTTATTTGCTAGCTTTGATCAATCTAGTTCTTGAGAGCGTGTGTGGGGTGATGGGTGCATTAGTTGGAGTAACGGGGGGTGGCTAGTGTTGTGAAAGTGACAGAAGTTCAGCGATCCACTTAGGTTTTGTTAAACCTTTCTTAGTTACCTCACTAGGGATAAAAAGGAGTACCTTGTTACCGGGGATTTGAAGTGACACTAATCAATCTCCATGACTAGATCTAGCAAGTTCTTACTTCAACTTCATGTCACATTGCTTAAAGCTATACTCTGGTTTTTCCTTAATTATCGAGGTGTTATGATTTATTTCGCATCTTGGTGGAGTATAAGAGGGATCAATATGACTGTAGAGATCTCTATGCTAGGACATGATGCCCATATGAAAGTACTCAATGTTAAACATGTTATTGTAATCTCACATGTAATTCTTTATGTCCACCGTCTACTACTTTATTTGAGAGAATGCAAGTGTGAAACCATGAAGCCCGGTCCTATTTTAAATATAAGAAAACACTCTAGTTACTTTGCTCCAATTTACTTTACTTGCATTTTACTTTACTTGCATCTCCAATTCGAATTTACATTATCTCCATCACCACTTGCATCACAAAAATACAAAAACAATCCATTGCATATTTATTGTCTCATTTGCATTTAGTAGTATATTTAATTATTGCACATTTACTTTCAGTTTTGCATTGCAATTTAGAAGTCTCACACCTTGTGCTTGACAACCACTTGGTGAGGTTGAGGGCACAAAATTCTCTACTTGTTTGCAGGATCCTGGAGGAAGCTTGGAAGACAACTGCTGAAATATTGGCTCCCCAAGAGTTCGATATAAACCCTCGAGTCACCCTCGTGGGGAAGAAGGCTTGCCACTAGCTACACACTCTGCACTTGGAGTCTCAACCTAGCCATCAATTGCCCACTGACCTAGAGCATGACTCTCCCCGAGTAACCCTCTACACTGAGGCGTAGGCTAGAGAAGCTCGAGAAAATGACGTTGACCTGCTAGAAGAAGCAAGAGAATTAACTCTATCACGTTCAGCCATCTATCAGCAAAACTTGAGGCGATATCACAGCCGGAAAGTGAACCCGAGAGTTTTCCAAGAAGGAGACATGGTCCTTAGGCTCGTGCAACGCACGGCCGGGATGCACAAGCTTTCCCCTCCGTGGGAAGGGCCATTCTTTGTGAGCAAGGCTCTGCACAATGATGCGTACTATCTAGTTGACGTACAAGAACCCCAGAAGAACAGGCCGGATAGAGCTGGAGATGAATCTAAGCGCCCCTGGAATGTAGCTCTACTTCGCCTTTTTCATTCATGAACAAAATGTGTATGTATCCTCACCCGAGTTAAATTCTAGTCGGCACTCCGAATTCGAACTCGGGAACTGCCCTTGCTCAAACTGTCCCTTGTGTTTACTCTGTTTTACTTTGTCTATTCGGTTGAACCACTTAGAATTTCAAAAGCATACAAAGTAGTGTGTTTAAACCCCCAGGACACTCTGCGACTCTGCTGTTGTCCACAACCCGGCTTCATGGCATGCCAGAGAACAAGCCACAGGGCCAATGAACACATGAAAAATTGCTAAGGGAAGGAAACGTGTGGCAACCGAATAGAGCGTTTTTTACTGTTTTTTCTTTTCGGCTAAGTGGTGGGCAGCGTTACCATGCATTTTTCTAAGTGGCTAAGTATTTGAAACTCCAACTTTGAACTCTTGTGACTCGACTACCAAAAAGCAACAAGTTGCAGGTAAGAGCTGAGATAAAAAGAAAGAGCGGATAAAAAATGCAACTCGGGGACTTGCATAATAACGCAACCCGGCATTAAGCCAGAATTGCTAAAAGATATCAAACTGAAATAAAAGTTGGGTAGCAAAGAGACAATAAACTGTATGATTACATCTGCACCCGGCATCCCGGGGATCTGATAAAAGTTTCAAGATAAAAGTTTTTCAGGCTTCACTCATTGGAGGTAGCAGTGTTGTCCACGTTGGCGTCAGCATCAGCTTCATAGTTGGCGTTGGCAGCTTCTGAGGTTGCAGTGGCAACCGAGAATGGATCCGTGGCAGAGGTAGATGCAGCAGACTGGAAGCCGGGCATCGGGAAGGCGCTAGTCGCACCCAGCTCGGGAGCCGCTTGCTGGATCACCATCTCAGTGGTGATGGTGGTCTCCTGGGCGCTGGGTTGCGGCTTCTCGGCTTCTGCGTCAACCTTTGCTTTCCCCCTCTCGACGGCTCCCTTGGCGGTATCCTCTTCAAACACGCTCAAGTCCTCCGACTCGGTGCCCTCTACATCGTCCTCGTCCTCTTCCTCAGCCTCAGTTTCTGGCTCGGGGAGGCCTTCGATGTAGGTGGTGGTGTCCGCGTAGGAGGCTATCTCGTAGGCTACTGCCTTCCGGCGAGTAACGCAGTCGGGATCCTTGGTCCACTTGGAGTCTTCGTGCATCATGAGGACCCTGTCGAGATTGAGGTTCTCGTACCAGCTTATGATGAAGTGGAGAAGCTGATCAGCTCCTGCCCGAGCTGCAGAAGCGCGCCATTTCTTCAACTCGGCCTTCACGCCGTCCAGCTTCTCCGCGATCTCGCTGAAGCTGTTTGGCGCAGATTCATCCGGCCAGAACAGGTCGTGGAGCTTATATGAAGTGGACACCATGGTGGTGCCCAAGCCTTTGAGTTGGCGGAGTTGCGACTTGATGCTCATAAGATTATCGCTGATAGTGGACTTGGTGTCGGTGGGCAGTCCGGATGCAGCTCGGAGTTCTTGTGCTTTCGCCAGAGCAGGCGTGCTAGCGGCGCGGAGATCAGGGAAAATATCTAAAAAAGAAACCAGCAAGATTTAGAATCGAAGGCAGAGAAGAGATGGAACCAGATAGGAAAGTGGAAGAGAAGAGAAACAGCCAGGTGCAGAGAAGAGGAAGATTACGTGTGAGATCCACCAACAGCGCATCCAGTTTGATCTTCCAGTCCTCCTCATCAGCAATGTGCCGGTCTTCAATGCTGCGCGCGCTGGCGATCTGGAGGATGAGTTGCTCATTGTGCTTCTTTAGTAGCGAGAGCTCCATCTCAAGCGTCCGCTCTCTGGCTCTTGCGGTCTTCTTGACCTCTTCCTTCTCGGCAGCCTGGTCGAGAGCATCCTGGAGAGCGATTTTGAGCTGGACTTGCATCTGCTCGAACTCGGCCCGCTCAGCGTCGCGCTCCTTCTGGATCTCGGCTTCACGGGTTTCTAGCTGCTGCCGCACCTCGGTAGGCATCAAGCAGTTCAAGTGCTGCTCCCGGAATGTCTTGTTCTCTTCTGCGAGAAGAACAACATTGTCAGCAGAGTAACCAAGTAAAGGAAGAAATACAAGTGCAGAGTAGCTGGTAGCTCACCTTCCAGTCTTTTGATCGTGCCTTCAGCGGAGGCAGCAAAGACGTGGCAGTGTTGGTGCTGCTCCATAAGCTCTTTGAGCTTGACTACAGAGTAAATAAAGTTAGAGCAAAAAGCAAACGCGGGCGTAAGCACAAAACGCACAAACCGAATAGCTAAAAGCTCACCTTCCATTTCAGAAAGCTGGAGAGCGCGGTCCAGTGCTGCCTGCTCCATCGCGGCATCATCTTTCCTTTCGGCTTAAAGAGCCGTGAGGCGGTCCTTGGCCATGCGATGGTTCCACAGCAGCAGGCGAAACACCTTGGTCCTCTTCAGGAGGCTATTCTGTGAAAGAGAAGAAAAAGAGTTAGAGAATTTTGAAAAAGAGTTAGAGAATTCAGGAGGCCATGAGTGTCGCCTACTCGGCCCGAATCTCGGCGACTGGGGAGTGACTAAGAGGAAAAGAAGAAGAGAAGAGATGAAGAAAAGAGAAACTGCAACTCGGAAAAAGCAAGAAGAGAAAAAACACTTACAGCATATGAGTGTTCGACGTCCTCGGCGGCTTTGCGGAGGCAGAACAGCTTCCCGGCCAGAGTGCAGGTTGGGGAAGCAATGGTCATTGGAACGGAGCCGATATCGGCCTTGTTCCAGTCAACCCGGTAATGATCAACTGGACCCAGCGTGAGGCCATTCCAATGCGGGACGCCATGAGCATCGCTCTCCCAAACCTTGTCCACGAAGGCTACCCGGTCCAGGACCACAGTCAGGCCTTCTGACTCGATCTCGTCCTCGTCGGCTTCGCGCGAGTGGAACTCAGGAGCTGGCTTTGGTTCCTTGCCTTTGGACTTGACGTCCACGGCCTTGGCCTGGCTTCCCTTCAAGGTAGAAAGCTTCTTCTCGCCTTTGGACAGTGAGATTTCATATTGCTTGGACACCTCCAGCAGGTATTGCGGCCAGCTGGCTGGTGCGCGGACAACATCTCCGCCACTCGGCCCTGCGCCAGGGCCAGCAGATCCAGCAGCAGCCGTCTTGCTGCTAGAGGTGGGCCCGCTGATGGTTAGCTGTTTGCTCTTTGTTGCCGGCTTCCCGGCTGGCGCAAGCGGTGGCTTGGGTGGTGGCATCAGATCTCCAGCCTGTGCAACCTTGCGCGCTGGATTCTTCTGGGTAGGCGCAACTTCAGGCTTGAGGGTCTTCTTGGGGCTGGGAACAGTGTCCGCCCGAGAAGCGGACGGAGGCACTTGGCGTGAAGCGGATGGAGGCATTTGCTGAGAAGTGGTCTTGGAGGTACTCTGCTTCGGTTGAGGGCTTGGCGCTGTCGGTGGAGTCGCCTGCTGGGTAGGCGGCACAGGGGTCCGGCTACCCTGCGCAGCGTCTGGCTGCGCTTGGCCCTGGCCGGCGGGCTCCACCACTGTCTTCTCTACCCGCTGCTCGGCAGCGGGATCAGGTGTTGCGTCTATTACTTCTTCTACCCGCGGCCTGGCGGCGGGGTCATCTTGAGCTGCAGCGTCAGTGTCCTGCTGCTCGCGTGTCATCTTGCCGCTCCAGGGCGGCACGGTCTTGCTTCTCGGCGTCTTCTTCAGTATTCTCCCCAGCTGATGCAGCTGGGGGAGAGGGAGGCATCTCGGTCTAAGCAGCATCCTGCGCAGTCTGGTGCGCGTCAGTCTGCTGCTCCAGGTTCTCGTCATCAACATCTTCACCAGCGCCCGTGTTCTCGGCGCCCGTGTCTTCTTCTAACTTGACACGAGAAGACGCACGCGTCCTATCCTGCTGGGCTGGCTCATCGTCCTCGTCCGAGAGATCAACAAGTTTCTCAAGGTCCACGACGGCCTTCCTCTTGGTGCGAGTGGGGGCCGCGGCAGCGTCAGCGTCCAGAGGGGCGCTGGAAGAAGGAAATAGTTCAGAAAGAGAGAAGGAGAAGAGCATAGAGAGAAGCAGCAACAGAGTGGTAATCGGATGAAGTAACTTACCATTTGGTGGTGGGAGGTTGTCTTCTGGCGGTGGCCTTCTTTACACCAGCCTTCTTGGTTTTCTTTGGAGCAGGTTCTTCGGCACCACTGCACGCCCTCTTCCGAGTTGTGGGAGCAGCCACAGATATGGGCTTAACCTCCAGGGGCTCCTCGTCTTCGTCCAGCTCGGGATCCTCTTCAGAGTAGAAGAAGCAAGGATTCAGAAACAGAAAAGGAAATCAGAGTGCGCTACTCGCGATCAGACAGGTGAACTTAGTCACCTTCGTCGTCCTCGGACTAGTCCAGAATAGACGCATCAACTCGGTGCTTACCAGGCTGAGTGGCATGAGGGATGCAAAGAGTGTCTTCAGTGTCGTAGGCGGTGACGTCGTCAATAAGCGAGGTCTGCATGATGGACCTGGCCCAGAGTGCCACCTCGGCTTTGGTGAGCTCGAAGGTGGTTGTCCTTGTGCAGTCTCGGGTCCCTCCCATGTAGCACATCTTGTGCGAGCGACGCTGGAGCGGGAGTACTCGGCGTGAAATCCAGCACGCAATGGGGTCTGAAGGGAATATGCCCGAGAGGCAATAATAAAATGGTTATTATCTTATTCCTTGTTTATGATGAATGTTTATTTCTCATGCTAGAATTTTATTAACCGGAAACGTTGATACATGTGTGCTTAATAAACAAACAATGGTTCCTAGTAAAGCCTCTCTTTTAACTAGCTTGTTGATTAATAGATGATCAAGGTTTCCTGATCATGAACATTGGATGTTATTAATAACGGGGTCATGTCATTAGAAGAATGATGTGATGAACATATACCCAAAGAGAATATAGCAATGCGATCAAGTCATTTAGTTTACATTGTTATATCAAACATACGAAGTAACTTATTCCTTAGACCATGAGATCATGTCAATCGCTGATACCGGAAGAGTGCTTTAATGGCATCAAACGTCACACCGTAACAGGGTGACTATAAAGGTGTCGTTAAGTATTCGGAAAGTATTAGTTGAGGATCATGGATCAAGAGTGAGATTTGTCCATCCAAATGACAGAGAGATATACTCTAGGCCCTCTCGGTGATATCACATCGAAACTGCTTGCAAGCACGTGATATGATCACAAAGGATGTTATATCACGGGAACGAGAAAAGAGTACTTGTCGGTAACAAGATTGAACAAGGTATGGTTGATACCAATGATCGAATCTCGGACAAGTAAAATATCGCGAGACAAAGGGAATAGTTCACGGCGTTGTTGGTTCACACGATCACGAGAGTCATCGTTGAATATATAGGAGTCATCACGGATCTCCAGATCCCGCTGTTGATTATTGATCGGAGAGGAGTCTCGATCATGTCTATCTTATTCGCGAATCGTAGGGTGACACACTTAAGGTTCGATGACGCGTTTGAGAGGATATGGAATATCGAAGAATATTTTGGGCAGCACCGAAATTGTTTCGGGGAAAATTGAAATAGTTCAAGGGGTTTTTCGTCGAATGGTTGTTAATAGAATTAACAAATGATTCGAGGTGCTATATGAAAATGTTTGTTAATGGAATTAAGAAATATAAATAAAGAAATAAAAATGTTTTATTTATTTATTAAAAGAAAACCTTTGGATTTTCCAAGTGGAAAATTAAGGGAGCATGAGTGGGTCTGAGTGGAGCTTCCACTCACATGAAGAGGGAAGAGGTGGGGGCACACCATGGCTGGCAGCACCCCCCTCTTGGGCTGCCTCCCCCTCCCCTATAAAAGGAGGGTGAGAGCTCCTATTCTCCACACACTTGGCCACTTCCCTTTCCCTCCACCCGCTGCTCCATTTCATGGTCTCCGGCTTGGCGAAGCCCTGACCGTGGGATTCTTCACCACCACCACGTCGTCGTGCTGCTGGAGTTCCGAGGGATCCTCTACTTCCGCGCCCCGCTGGAACGAGGGAACGGAGGTCGTCATCAACCGTACGTGTGACTGATCACGGATGCACCGCCGGATTGCGGTGCCCGTCTTCTCGCTATCGGGATCGGTGTGAGTACGACTACGCCAACAACGAGATTTGATCTCGTACCACTTTGAGTCTTCGAGGGTATGTGTTCTCCTTAACCCTCTCGTTGCCCGTTTCACTTCGTCTCCTAGATTAGATGTTGGCCTTTCGGGTGTCTCTCGCGTAGGAAATTTTTTGTTTTCTCTCCAACGACCCCTTCAGTGGTATAGGAGCCGGATCTATGCGTAGATGTTTTGTACGGGTAGAACACATAGGTGTATGTGGGCGTTGATGATCATGTTATTGCCTCCTTGAGTATTTTATGATCTTAGTGGCATAGTAGGATGAAGCTGCCCCAGACTAAGTTTACGTGTACTATGTACGCGAGAGTTGTCTCACTTGTGGCTAAGGGGGTGTCCGTTTCTCCTAATATAGTTAAGATCTAATCTACGAAGGGTTGTTAAAAATATGTTTATCAACGTTGTGGTTGATGTTCGTAGGTATGAACGGTTCTATCCTCGAAAGCCCTAAGCCACGTAAAATATGCAAAAAATAAATTAGAAGCGTCTAACTAGTTTTTGCTGGGCATGTGATGTGATATGGTCAATATTACAAATTTGATTATGAGATGATCTATTTTGTAAATTATTGATATACCGGAAGGTATCCATATGGTTGTATTATTATTGATGGACAATCAAGTTTGGGGTACCATGGTACTTGGTACCACGCTGGTGGAATGATTGAGATCATACCATAATGCACATGATGGAGATCAACTGCAAGAAGGACCATATCATATCACGTTATCCTTTCATGTGATGTCTGTGATGTTAATCCTTTTATGTATCTTGTTTTGCTTAGATAACGATGGTAGCATTATAAGATGATCCCTCTCACTTAATATCAAGATAATAATGTGTCCTTCCTTAAAGTATGCACCGTTAAGAAAGTTCGTCGTTTCGAGACACCACGTGATGATCGGGTGTGATAGACTCAACGTTCGTATACAACGGGTGTTTTCAAGCCTAGCATGTACAGACATGGCCTTGAAACACACCCAATACTACGGTTCTACTTGGCAAGCCTAGCATGTACAGACATGGCCTCGGAACACGTAACCGAAAGGTAAAGCATCAGTCATATGGATGATATGATGAACATGTCGATGTTCGCCTTTGAAACTACATCATCTCACGTGATGATCGGTTTTGGTGTAGTGAATTTGGTTCGTGTAATCACTAAAGACGACTAGGAGGGATGTTGTTTTTGAGTGGGAGTTCATGGTTTAGTTTTTGAATTAACTTGAACTTATTTATCATGAACAACAAATCAAAGTGAATTTGCACAAATTGTAGTATTCATTGGCATCCACATAACTACCTTACACTTAGATTGTTAATTGAGATATAACTGTTATGATCTGGTAAATACCATTTAAGATTGGTACCGTATTAGTGAAATTTAAAATTGAGTCCTATTGTAGATTTTTGGTATTTCCTACCTAGCTCCATATGGTTAATGATTGATTAATCTAGAGAGCAAATAATTCCTACTTAGAATACAGATTCATGGTTGCTTTCGTATTAATTTATCTTCAAAAGAATGTTTTGTTGATCAAGGTGATTTTGGAACTGAAAAGAGTTGTTTTCAGAAACAATCAAGTGAAAGATATATTGATATCTAGAAACTTATTTGTAGCAACATGACTGAGTATAATTTAGCGTGACAATGTTTGCTTATATTATCTGAATATATGAAAATTTAGCGTGACAATGTTTGCTTATATTATCTGAATATATGCAATGATTGAAGACGCTAGGCGTTTGAATATTCCAAGAAATTGGATGCTAAAAAAATTCTCTAAATTCCTTCCTTCGAGCTATAGTAGCTTAATCATAAAATTGTTATGATGGGATGGATTAAAAGTATGTGTAAAGTCGTTTACCTTACTTGGAGATTGCTAAGAGTGGAATCTAGAAGAATTCTATTAATATGGTGATATTAGTAGAACAATCAAACTCAAAGTTTGACTCAATGGGTGATAGTATATGACTAACACGCCAAAGAAAATGAGCTAGTACGGCTAGTATTGTTTGATGTTGAATGATTCTTCTGTAAAGGAAAGGGAATATTGAAAATAGAATTGCAGATAGATATATGGCAGAAAAGAAGATAACTGGAAAAGTCCAGCTCAGGAGTATATGCTTGATATACAAGTTATAGATGTATTACTAGTTAACAAAGTATTTTTGGGTATTTTGATACCACATTGGTTGGTATGAGTTGTCATACAAAGCAACGCAATGCAAGAAATACAAGGTCCTAAAAGGAACTAGTAATAGATGTGGAATCGATTATGACTAAAGTGTTATTGTGTTCATTGTAGTATCGAACCAAACATTCAAGATTTATTTTAAGAACTTAATAAGTTGTTATTTTGTTCTAGTCTTTTGTGAGAACAAATGAGATTGGTCAAACGATGACCATATTCCATAATTGATGGATATGTTAATATAAATCATGTTGGTAAAGTAAACATCTATAAGACTGAATGCTAAACGTTGCAAGACGTAAAAGATTTTCACTTAAATTGTGACACCACCATTTTAGTTCATATCGGAAAGGAAAACATGAAGGAACTCCATATTGATGGACTTCCGGAGTCATTTTGTTTTGAATAAATTGACGCTTGTGAGACCTCTTCCAAAAGATGACTAGAATTCCGTTCATAGGCCAAGGTAGAATGGACGACTAATTTAGTGGAGATTATACATATTGATGTATATAGTCCATTATGTGTAGTCATGTATGGTGGATTAATTTTTCCTTCATAAAATTTTGTCGATGATTTAAGTAGATATGTGAGTATATCTATTTAAAGGGAACAGAGTTTGACATTTTGAATTGGTTCAAAAGGTTGTTAATATGAAGTTAAAATCAATGTAACAAGATAATCAAGTATTTATTATTGGATCATAAAGGATAAAGTTTGATTTACAAGTTTAGCAAAACATCTGAGAAGTTGCAGAATTGTTCTACAACTTATACTTCTCGAATACCCCACATTAGATTGGAGTATTCAAAAGACAAAATCAAACCCTGTTTGACATGGTAAGATTAATAAAATTGCCATTATAAATTTGTAGTTTATACATTAAGGACAACCGCTTTTACACTGAAAAGAGCACCATCATGATCCGTTGAAATTGACAACATATAAGATATGGTTTGGGTAATGACCCGAATTGTCATTTTTCTTAAGTTTTGGTATGCATAGCATGTGTAAAATGTTTACAACCAAAATAGGATAAATATATGTTTATAAGGTTATCCCAAATAAAACATTGGGTATTTCTCCTATCACCGAACCAAAATACAAATGTTGTTTGTCAGAAAGGGTTGATTTCTCGAGAAAGTAGTTCTTGCGAAACAAGTGAGTGGGAGCACAGTACAAACTCAACGAGATTAGAGAATCTTCGTTATCATGTCAAGAGTAGCGCAACACTGGAAGTTGTTCCGGGGTTTACTATTTTGACTAAGTAGAAGACACTACAAATGTTGTAGATACTTCAAATGAGCTTGCGAACTGTACCAGAAAAGTCCAAAAACTTTGTACTTAGAACAACTTGTGGTTTAAGTGTAAAGTGTTGTTTTGACAACAAAAGGACCTGGACCTTATAAAGGAAGCAAATGATGGGCCCTGACTTCGTAAAATTGACTATGAGTCATTATATCCGCCATAGTATCCTTGATTGAATATCAAGTATTTGACTTGGTAGTCCTTTCAATAGGCATGATGCCTAACGATAGCAAAAGGGTCTATATAGCGACAAAGACATGGATACTTAACGAAAAGTTGTTTTCGACGAAGTTCAAAGAGTTGACTACTACAAGATTTCGATCTTCCATAGCGATGCTTTAGTCTTTGCGGATAGTTCTAGCAAAAAGTTACATAATATGATATGGCAGTTGAATAACAAAACCAACTCTCCTCTCGAGGAAGTTTGATCAAGGATGTGTACTTGACACAGTCTGAGAGTTTTGTAAAATTCAAAAGGTTGCTATAAAGGCATGAACACTTCAATGGTTGAAGTGAGCACAGCGAAGTTGAAATCTTTAGCTTAATGAAGTTATCAAAAGAGTTTGATTCCATCATGAATGATAAAGATGCTTGTAGAGTTACAAGAAATTAAGTGGGAGCGCTATGACATATTTCTAATACTTTATGTAGATGACATATGGTTGATTGGAAAATATGTATTTTAATTAACACGGTTAATATTTTCGATTTCATATTGATGAAAGGCTTAGAAGATATTGGGCATTGATATCTATAAAAGATGGATTGATGCACCTGCTATGATTGAAGCCAAATTATATAGATGAAATATTGAAGTAAGTCAATATGAAAATGGCAAGAAGGAGTTCTTGTCACATGGAAGATAATTGAGCAAGATTCGTGTGTTTTGACACATGATGAGCATCATTGAAATTGAGATTTCTAAGTCATGTTTCCATGCTATGTACACAACCAGATGAGTCCTATGCTATAAAATGTTACAATAGGATAATTCATATGATGATTAGACAACAGTGGTAGAGATCCTTGTGTCATTTTAGAAATGCTAAGGATATGTTTTCCTATATAGTAATGACAAAATATTAGTTGTAATATGTTACACTAATAGTCTTGTCATTTATTCAAGTAATTTTATCTCAATTAAAATATGTGATGAAGGGTAGCACAATAGGATGGAAGAAAGTTCCATGCTAGATTTGAAAGAGTTTCAGAATTAAAATATATTGACAGATACTACAACAAAGGTTAAAGTATATCGTTGTGTTAACAACTGATTATAAGCGTATTTTGTGTCAAGGAGTTCTTTATTGAACTTGGTGAATTTCCAAGAATGCTGAAACTATGAAGCTACATTTTCACAATCTTAGTAACATCAGTTTAAGCTGAGGAATTAAGGTATCACCGGAACTTGGTGAGTTTCCAAGAATGCTAACACTATGAAGCTACATTTTCACAATGTTAGTGACATCAGTTTAAGCTGAGGAATTAAGTTTTCACCAATTGACCATATATATACAAAGCCATCTCATTAGAGAATGAGTGATGCGTGTAGACGCAAAGAACATGCAAATACAATAGGACCTGAACAGTTCAGATCTTTTTGATGATGTTTACCGCATGAGAAGCATGGTAATAACACTGGTACGCCATATGTGTTAAAGTGCTTACAAACTAGATTATTGACTCTAGTGCAAGTGGGAGACTGAAGGGAATTTGCCCGAGAGGCAATAATAAAATGGTTATTATCTTACTCCTTGTTTATGATGAATGTTTATTTCTCATGCTAGAATTGTATTAACCGGAAACGTTGATACATGTGTGCTTAATAAACAAACAATGGTTCCTAGTAAAGCCTCTCTTTTAACTAGCTCGTTGATTAATAGATGATCAAGGTTTCCTGATCATGAACATTGGATGTTATTAATAACGAGGTCATGTCATTAGAAGAATGATGTGATGAACATATACCCAAAGAGAATATAGCAATGCGATCAAGTCATTTAGTTTACATTGTTATATCAAACATACGAAGTAAATTATTCCTTAGACCATGAGATCATGTCAATCGCTGATACCGGAAGAGTGCTTTAATGGCATCAAACATCACACCGTAACAGGGTGACTATAAAGGTGTCGTTAAGTATTCGAAAATTATTAGTCGAGGATCATGGATCAAGAGTGGGATTTGTCCATCCAAATGACGGAGAGATATACTCTGGGCCCTCTCGGTGATATCACATCGAAACCGCTTGCAAGCACGTGATATGATCACAAAGGATGTTATATCACGGGAACGAGAAAAGAGTACTTGTCAGTAACGAGATTGAACAAGGTATGGTTGATACCAATGATCGAATCTCGGACAAGTAAAATATCGCGAGACAAAGGGAATAGTTCATGGCGTTGTTGGTTCACACGATCACGCGAGTCATCGTTGAATATATAGGAGTCATCACGGATCTCCAGATCCCGCTGTTGATTATTGATCGGAGAGGAGTCTTGATCATGTCTATCTTATTCGCGAACCGTAGGGTGACACACTTAAGGTTCGATGACGCGTTTGAGAGGATACGGAATATCGAAGAATATTTTGGGCAGCAACGAATTGTTTCGGGGAAAATTGAAATAGTTCAAGGGGTTTTTCATCGAATGGTTGTTAATAGAATTAACAAATGATTCGAGGTGCTATATGCAAAGGTTTGTTAATGGAATTAACAAATATAAATAAAGAAATAAAAATGTTTTATTTATTTATTAAAAGAAAACCTTTGGATTTTCCAAGTGGAAAATTAAGGGAGCATGAGTGGGTGTGAGTGGAGCTTCCACTCACATGAAGAGGGAAGAGGTGGGGGAACACCATGGCTGGCCGCATCCCCCTCTTGGGCTGCCTCCCATTCCCCTATAAAAGGAGGGTGAGAGCTGCTCTTCTCCACACACTTGGCCACTTCCCTTTCCCTCCACCCGCTGCTCCATTTCATGGTCTCCGGCTTGGCGAAGCCCTAACCGTGGGATTCTTCACCACCACCACGTCGTCGTGCTGCTGGAGGTCCGAGGGATCCTCTACTTCCGCGCCCCGCTGGAACGAGGGAACGGAGGTCGTCATCAACCGTACGTGTGACCGATCACGGATGCACCGCCGGATTGCGGTGCCCATCTTCTCGCTATCGGGATCGGTGTGAGTACGACTACGCCAACAACGAGATTTGATCTCGTACCACTTTGAGTCTTCGAGGGTATGTGTTCTCCTTAACCCTCTCGTTGCCCGTTGCACTTCGTCTCCTAGATTAGATCTTGGCCTTTCGGGTGTCTCTCGCGTAGGAAATTTTTTGTTTTCTATGCAAGGACCCCTTCAGGGTCGTCTCGGAGAAATCCCTCATCCTGCAACTCGGCCAGGAGCCGCTCGACCTGGATGACATCCTCGATGGTGCTCTTGGGGTGGTAGCCCCAGTTCTGTTGAGATGGCCTGGCGTTCTTGAACTTTGGAAGCCCTATCCGGTCCTGGATCGGCTTCCCCTCTTCCGTGGCTACGTTCTTCACATACAGGAAACTGCGCTGCCACTTGCGCACAGTTTCCAGTCCCTTAGCGCGCGGGTGATGGCCAGTCGAGCGCTGCAGCATCATGGCGCATCCCGTCTGCGTCATCGCGCGGGCGCTCTCGGTATTCCCCGGATTGGGAATACTCTGCTTGCGGAAGAAAAAGTACCGTGCCCAAGTGTGGATGGTTGGGTACATGCCTAGGAAGGCTTCGCACACAGCGGCATGGATAGAAAGCATGACAAGAGCGTTGGGTGGAAGATGGTGTGGCTGGAGGCCAAAGTGTTGGAGCAATTTGGAGCAGAATTCAGAGATGGGAAGGCCGAAGCCGCGCTTAAAATGAGCGAGGAAGTTGACGTACTCGTCTTTCTTAGGATTGGGGACGATCTCCGTACCTGGATGTCGGCACACAACGCCGGGAGGCACGCGGCGCGTGTTGACCAGCCACTGGCAGTCCTCGGCCATGACATCCGATCCTTCCCAGCCGGCGCGGGCGGCGGCATCATCGTCTCCGTGGGAAGCCATGGCGGCGGAGATGCGCGGGGCAGATTGGCGGCAAAGATGCGCGGGGAAGATTGGAGGCGGAGGTGTGCGTGGAAGATTGGAGTTGGAAATCAAGCGGAGGCGCTTTCCTTTGTCTCTCTCGCGGCGCGTGGAGCAGCGGCGCAGCAAGTGGTTGCGGTGGCGGTGTGCTCGACGGCGGCGGAGAGGCGAGGGGGCGCGAGATTGGAAAGAGCAGGAAAGAGGTGAAGGGAGCGTCGAGGGGGTATTTATCTCGTCCCCTCGAGTTGCCGTTACTAATGGATTAATCGTGGATTGATCGTGCGCGGAGATCGTGCGGCGTGGGGTGCGCAACTGTTAGAAACGCACATAGCGCATATCGCGCGCGTAACGGGCGCAGTTAATCCCACGTCGAGATCGTGGGCACTTGAGTACGGTTGAGGTGACCTAACGGGCTAATGGGCCCAGGTTGCAGTTATTGGCGCGTGGCCTGCCGTATCCCAGGCGTCGGGGGCACAGGGGTGTGACACGTGCCCCGTAGCGACACGGAGAGGTGGATTCGCTCCGATTCAGCGGGAGTGGGTTCGGAATTTCACTAAGTCTTTTTACTCAACAGCTCAGGAGAGAAAAGGCCATACTCAGCTACCCGGAAGGTGATCCCAGGGGCACAGATGAAGAGATTCGAGAAGGAGTTTCTGGTTCAAGTTGGATTGCAACTCGGCGTTACTCATTCAAGAAGACATTTTGGTTTTAAAGCTGGCAGGGCCCAGTGAACAAGTTCGCAGGACTCTACCAGATTCGGGGACTAATGTCGGGGGTTACCCCCGAGTAGGGGTAAGGCAAGTGCTAAAGGCAAGGTCAAAGGTGCTATTTGACTGGGTAAATGGCTAACCGGTACTTGCTACCCGGTAGGCTTCTATCCGGACGTACCCACCAATGGCCAGGAGGAGAAATCAAGGAAGTTTCATCCGTCCGAGTAAAGAAGTTGGTCCGGGTAGAGGGACTGCGTTCCTACCCAGGCAAGAAGTCAATGGAGCTGTTCTGACAAAGGATCCCGCGTATCCTGTGTCCGTACTGGCGTGCGGTTCAACTTACGGAGCGCGTGATTATCCGCGCTACGGCGTGGCTACAGTGTGGTAGGCGCCTGTCAAGTCCTGTCACTGACAGAGGGGACAGGACAGGTCTAGGGGCCTACCCTATCTCACTGACGAGGTGGACAAGAGCTGTCAGGCGTACGACGCGGCGCTTCTCCGTGCGGGATCTCGGAGGCGTGCTGTTGTCACAGTTGTCAAGTCATATCACCGTACCTTTTAGTCTTTATCTATTCGGCTCGGCACCAGTATATAAGGTGCCCTACCCCCTCCTGCGCGAGGGACGTTGCCACACTTCGCATTTATTGCTAGAGCCAACATAAGAGATAGAGAGCAGCAGAGTGGCTACTCGGCTAGAGACACGCATTGTACTGTGGCTACTCGGTTACACACATATAGAGAGGCAAGGCAGGAGTAGGGGTGTTACCTCCACATGAGGGCCCTGAACCTGGGTAAGATTGTGTTGTTTGCAGTGCTTGAGAGATCCTACACGCGGCTACTCGCCGTGTGATCCCTCCCCGATCACCTCCAGCGTCCATCGGCCCCAATACTTAAGCCATCCCATGGCGTCTGCCGTGATACCACCACGACAGAGGCTTGACGAGGAACCATTGTTTGTTTATTAAACACACATGTATCAACGTTTCCGGTTAATACTTATAGCATGAGAAATAAACATTTATCATAAACAAGGAATAAGATAATAACCACTTTATTATTGCCTCTCGGGCATATTCCCTTCACTTTAATCTCCTAAGGAGTTCACTTGAGGAATGCCACCTAGGAACAAAGATATTCCTAAGTCACTCTAGGTTTGGTAGCTTCCCGTGTAGCCCTTTGACAATATGGGATCTGTCTTGATCAACTAAGTTGTCAGAGTTCACCTTAGAGTGTAGCATAATTATAGGTGGAACATGACTTGCTGGTGGGTTGGATTCTTGCTTCTGAAAGATCTCGTCTCAATTCTCTCCTTTCCTTTATGCACTCCACGTGTCTAGGATGTTTGGGCTAATTGAAGACAAAGGGTGACAGTTCACAACCTTTGCAGAGTTAAAAACTATGATCATAGCCGTGTCCCCGGTAATGGACGACATCGAGCAGTTGTACAAGGATGGACAGAAGAATCTCAATAGTGTTTTGAAGAAGTAAAATTTGTCTAAGGAATTATTAGTTGTGTTGCACATGGGTTTGTCCCATGGTGGCAATCTTTGAAAAGAAAACTCTTTTTCAAAAGTGTTAGGGAAAACTTGATTTTTTGCAAATAGTATAAACTCCACCAAGCCAGATATGCATGTGGTTTAGACTTGCCATTTTATATCCACCATAGTGTCATTTTCCAGTACATCAAATTGTACTGACCTCCTTCGGGGGCTGCATATTCCAACATGCAGGAAATTATGACGATGATGTTTGATCAAGTGCTTGGACTCGAGTGTACACCCAACATGTAATGCCTGTGGCGCATGATTGAAGATGGAGGCTCATTTCTACTTTTATTTTTGTTGTTTAGAACTCTGAGTTTTGCTAGTCTTTCAAGACTATGCACTTTGTAATAAAGCTATACTTGGCTATTCTGGATCTTTTGTAATAGATTTGATACTTTTGTAATGATATCTTTAAGTTTTGTTTTGTGGTGGTAGCATTGATCCATGTACTAGCACTTAACATAGTAGTTCTTGCATTATTAAATGTGAGGATTCTACAAAGATATAGAGGAGACCTAAGATGTCCTGGGCATCGATACTGAGCCATTGTTCGAGGAGGAGCTCACTCACCAAGCAGGTTCACATAGGAGGCGCAAGCGTGGTGACGTGGGGATGACTCCAGGACCCGTCGAGTGGTCCTACCCGGTTGAAGGCCCAAGACCAAAGCCCAATACAAAGTGCTACCCCACAGCTCTGGGAGGCCCAGTGGAATCCCACCCGCTAGCCCATGATCTATGTCGTCAAGCGGTGTTCGTCATCAAGCTTGACGTGGAAGCTCAAGTGAAGCATCTTGACGAAATCCTATACTTGATGCTTGCCACAGGGTTTGGAGATTGTGTCCTTGTGAATATTTTCCGAGAATAATCTCTCATATAATGGTGTATGGGGGAGCAACTTGCAAGTCTTCATCAAGCGGAGCTTGTGCTAGCAAGCACGATCAATAAATAGGATCCAACTTGAGAGCGTCAAGATTGTCATCATATAGCTCAAGTGGAATGCTGATGCATGTAAAATGCATACATGAACTTTGCATGTTATTACTTGTTTTTACTACATATTAGAAACTTATATTAATGCTTTATGATGATTTGGGGGATTTTCTAAACAATCCCCCTTCTTTTGGTTCTAACCCTTTTTTTCCAGAAAACGTACTTTTTAGTGTTTCAGACTTTCTGGGAGCTTCGGGACTCCAAAACGGGCAAGGCCAACGAGCACGGTTCAGAATTTTCGAGACGAAGACCATGGGCAAAAGTAGAGGGCCAAAAGGCCAACCAGGTGGAAAAGAGGACCCTCCACGCGGCCAGATTCCTTGGCCGCGTGTGGGGCCCCCTTTTTGCCCCCTGGCTCTGATGCTGTCGATCTTTCTTCTCCCGAGTGTCTCGTGACCTAAAAACGACTATATAAAGGGTCCCCTGGCCTTTTCGAGAAGGAGGCGGCGCCGAGAGACGAAACCACGAAACAGAGAGACAGAAGGCTGCCGCCGGAGAAGATCGGAGGGGGGAAACGCCGCCGGGATCACCCCCGGAGGGCTCCACCCCCCTCCGGCGTGTTCATAATCAACATCTACAGCAAGATCAGCTCCATCTCTCCACTGTAATCTCTTGGAAAACACGATGTATGATGCAATACTATATTCCCTTGATGTATTGTGTCTCCCCGTCTATGTTTGAGTAGTGAATTGTTCTTGGCAATGGTGAAATAGTTCGTTGATTGGTTGCATACAAGTTTGTTATCTTCTATGATTGTATTTATGTACAATATATGAGTGCACGCATATGTTGGGGAATGCATGTAAGGTGATCACCGGTAGCATAATGGAGTGGTGGTGACTTGGGAGTGACAGTAACCTGAGACTGAGCCACAAAGTTAAGTTATTGGGGGATATATATAGGGGACCTTAGAACGTAAGGCTATGGTGGGACTTTATGTCTTAATCAATCTTGTGCAGTCATTTACTTGGCCACATGATCCATCATAAGGGGTTGTAGATCATTTACTTGACTATACCTATTCATGGCTCCTTCCTAGAAGAAACAACTAAGACTAAAACATGTGCTTCACTAATTGTGACAACCACACGAACAAAACACCTATTGCTAGAACACTTGCTCCCTTGAGATACTTGAGATATTTGCTGCTTGCTACTTGTGAAACTTGCTTAGAAACTTGCTTTAGAAACTTGCTCTAGGATTACTTGCATTTTAAACTTTCTTCACTAGTTACTAGACAAACCACACTCCACGTCACTTGCTTTTAATTAGTTAGTTCCTTTTAGTCAAACTTATTGCTTTGCATAAACAGCCATATAAGAGGGCTATAGGGATTTAGAGAATAGATAGCTTACCTTCAGCTCCTCGTGGGTTCGACACTCAAATACTTATCGAAAGGTACTACAATTGATCTCCTGCACTTGGGAGTCATCAAGCACTTTTCTGGCGCCGTTGCCGGGGAGCGTTGTGCTAAGCTTTTATTCTTATTTGCATGGCATACTAATATATAAACCTAAAACACAAAAAAAATTATAAAATGGAAAACAACCAAACAATTTTAGAACTGTATAATATCTACCTTGAATTAGGACATGAAGTGTTTGAGGACAAATTGAAAAATTATTTGCACAACAATCATATTTGTGGTAGTACTAATTCTTTGAACACCTTTATTGCTAAGGAAAACCTTGAGCTTGGGGAAGTTTGTCTTGATGAATATGATATTTTTAGTCCCCCTACTATTGAGGATAAAAATGATATACTTTCTGATTCTATGGAAAGTTGGTTTTGATGAGCATGATATTTCTAGTTCCCCAAGCTTGGAGGAGAAAATTCACTTTGATGATACTATGCCTCCTATATATGATGATTGCAATGAAAATTATGAATGTTTAACTCCCACTATCACTAATGAGGATTTTACTTATGTGGAGAGTAGTGATTCTTTTATGCATGTGGCTCATGATAAGAATGTTTTATGTGATATTCATATTGTTGAATCTATTCATGATGCTACTGAAAATTATTATGAGAGAGGGAAACATGGTTACACATATTTCAACAATATTAAGTTTCCCCGCTATATGCTGAAAGTATTGAAGTTGCACTTGATCTACCTTTCTATGCTTTCTATTATGTGCTTCTTTTATTTGTTTCATTACAAAATTCCAATGCATAGGAAAGGGGTTAGACTTAAAAATAAATTGTTTAATATTTTTTTGGTGTGTTCCTTATGCTTTAATTTCCTATTCGGTTTGAGCACACATTTATGTATTTTCAACATGTTAAATACCTTTACCTACTGTTATCTATCATTTAGTTTAAGATTTTCATTTTATAAAAATTTTGGGAAAGTAAATGAGAAGGATGAGTAATCGAGAAGTTGGGGTCGACCTTGAACATGTGTTGTTCATGCCAATGAAACCATTGCAAAGTCTCTATCATTAAAACTTTTTCCAAAGCTAAAAACAATAAATAATATTAGTTCACTACTGTAACATCACATTTCTGTCTTATTTCTCATCATAAATGGCAAGAATAATCTTATATGAGAGATAGGATTAAACAATAGTAATTAGCTGTCCAGAAAACAGATTCCTGAACTTCACTGCGAAAAATGTGTAAAATCACAGAAGTGGAATTTTGACCTGGTAATTTACGAAAGAAATATTTAGTTATCACTATACATTTCATTAGTTTTAAGTTTTCTGATTTGAGCAACTTAAGTGCCTCTAAAAATTCACTCTTTACGGGCTGTTCAGTTTTTGGCAGATTATGTCTTTATTTTGCATTGCTCTCATTACTTGTGTTTTATGTGGTTCTTTTGATCAAGGAGCAATGCACAACTGTAGTAACAGTAGTTAATATTTAGAATCAACTCATGATGTTTCTTTTCTGTACCTATGTGGATTTTATTTATGGAGGCACTAACCCCTCTAATCAAGTTTTATATTGAGATTTGTGTAAGAAGAATTTTTCAGGAGGAAGAGTTGAGTGAGATGAACAAAGATCAAGAGGGACAACCAATCAAGCTTGGGGATGTACCCCTGGAATCACCCTACATGTATCAAATAAGTACAAGAATCCAATCTTGGGGATGCCGAGCCACCTCACTCCAACCATCATGATGTTAAGTAAGAAAAGCCTAGCTATACGGCTATCAATAAAGCGCTTTACGGGAGGCAACCCAGTTGTTCTTAGTTGGTTTTTTCTAGCGTCCTCTTGATGTAACAAGATACTTAGTCTTTAGTTTATTTTCTGGAGTTTTCAATAAAGTGTCAAGTTTCACCCATTTGGATTTAAAAGTTGCTATCCTAGTGCTTGGAATTTCTGTTTCAGCACGATTCTGCTCACCGTACGATTTTTCATTTTTTTTTTATCTGTAAGTCGGATTGAGCTAATTTTTTAGTATGTTCTGCAACTTTTCGTACTCTGTAAGCACAAAAATTAGATTAATTTTTTGATGAGTCTAGCTTAGGGAAAACGTTTGTTTTGCTGCTATTGCTTTTCTGGACAGATTTTGCCTTCTTTTGTTGGATGCACTCTTTGGGTTTGGGACTTGAATTTCCTTGATCTTTTCGAGCTAGAGAGTGAACATACAAAGTTATGAACCTTATTGTATATCTTCTGGAGCATTTGTTTTGTAATTTTGCGCAGCATGCATACGTTTTGTTTGTCCTTGCTAATCTCACCCCACAGAAAAAGAATGGGAGAAACATGTTTTGTAAAGTTTTTTCACAGGGAATAGAGGAGCTGCGCCAATAGAGATCCAAGAGTGGTGAAAACAACAATCTTGGGTATGTGGTGAACACCCCCTGGACCAACAATCTTTTGGTTAGCACACGTCTACTTTCTGTTTTTCTAAGCAAAGCATTTATCGCAGAAATTTGAAGCGTCTAGTTTTGTTTTTTTTAGTTTATTTGTGAGACCACCACCACAATTATCTTTATGAGAATCAACTACTAGAATAATGGTTTTAATTAAGTTGGATGATGTTATATGTATTGGGAAAGGGATGCTTTAGTTGATTATAAAAGCTACTTATAGTTGCATGATTTATATGCTGTTTTAGGTGTAGAAATTTGCAATATTGTTGTCATGAGCTATCCCTTATTCATGTTTTTGATGTTAATTGTTAGTTTACTTAGTTTTTCATGAAATGAGTAGTTCTATGGACACTAATGCATGCATAGTAGCTGGTCAACTATCTCCCTCTTGCTAGCCAAAAAAGTAAAAATTCCAACAAATATAAACTTGTTTCCAACACCCTTTAGCCAAGTATTTCCAGTGAGTCCACCATATCTACCTATTAGCTTCAGAGCTATTCCGAGTATGTTCACCATGTTATAGTGTTATTTATGTTCTAAATTAAGATATTCACTTTATTAATTGTCATGAGCTGAATTTGGGATAGGACTCTCACGAACTTTTGAATGCACACCTTTACTTTTCATTGCACTTAATAAACATGACCCAATAACGGGAGCTAAAAGTTTTGCGTTTGGCAAGTGTTTGGCTGGGAGCTATCTATAAACGTGTATCACTGGAAAGCTTTCAACATTGCACAAAAATTTACATTTGGTTGATATCATGTACTTTTGTTTTTGGACTCCTTCCATGCCGAAATGAAATAGAGGAATAGTAAGTTTTGATGAGTAAGTATATTTATGACTAGAGAAACGCATTGGACCGCTAACCCAAGCCATGCTTGATCATGGTGGAAATTTACTTACAGCTAGAGTGGACTCTACAAACACATCCTACAATCAAATAAGAAGCTATGCATATAGTGAATGAAATAAAAAAGGATGATGAGTCTACTCCGTTTGTTCATCTTGTCATTGTGACATGGGCTGGTTTCCATGTCATGGGGCAAAAGGTACCTCTTTGCGGTTCTCTATGATGTCATTAATACTTATTATGATTGTACAAAGCTTATTAGGAATCTTAAGTTGAGTAATCATGGAGTAGGTTTTCACACTCACGGGGCATGAGGCATTCAACCAACACCTTGTCAATCACATTACTTCAACATACACAATTTAAGATGCTAGTGATAAAGGGGCAATGAGAGTCTTAGACCAATGGATGCCACATTTCAATTAGTAATTTTAGTTGAATAATTTAGAGGCTAAATAAGACTTGATCATGTTTTACCTCTACTCAATTTTCTCCAAAGTGTCCACCATATTTTCTATTTCCATTATGCTATTCTTTGACCAATATAGGATTTTATTTTTCATTTTGTGTATGCATTTGGTCCATAGTGCTTTTATTTCATTATACACTTTGTGAACTTTCATGAAGCATCTTTGCTTGCATATATGATATTTCTTATAACATGAATTGAATGTTGCTACTCATCTACATTATGAATCATTTGATTATATGTAGCATGAATAATCTTCTTTGATATTCCATGATTGTTTTAAAATGCAAATTCCATGTTAGTTTTATCACCTTCATACTCGAGGAAGAGTATGGGTTAAGCTTGGGGATGTTGATGCATGTAAAATGCATACATGAACGTTGCATGTTATTACTTGTTTTTCCTACATATTAGAAACTTATATTCATGTTTTATGATGATTTGGGGGATTTTCTGAACAATCCCCCTTCTTTTGGTTCTAACCCTGTTTTTCCAGAAAACGTACTTTTTAGTGTTTCAGACTTTCCGGGAGCTTCGAGACTCCAAAAAGGGCAAGGCCAGAGAGCACGGTTCAGAATTTTTGAGACGAAGACCATGGGCCAAAGTAGAGGGCCAAAAGGCCAACCAGGTGGAAAAGAGGACCCTCCATGCGGCCAGATTCCTTGGCCGCGTGTGGGGCCCCCTTTTTGCCCCCGTGGCTCCGATGTCGTCGATCTTTCTTCTCCCGAGTGTCTCGTGACCTAAAAACGACTATATAAAGGGTCCCCTGGCCTTTTCGAGAAGGAGGCGGTGCCGAGAGACAAAACCACGAAACAGAGAGACAGAAGGCTGCCGCCGGAGAAGATCGGAGGGGGGAAACGCCGCCGGGATCACCCCCGGAGGGCTCCACCCCCCTCCGGCGTGTTCATCATCAACATCTATAGCAAGATCAGCTCCATCTCTCCACTGTAATCTCTTGGCAACCACGATGTATGATGCAATACTATATTCCCTTGATGTATTGTTTCTCCCCATCTATGTTTGAGTAGTGAATTGTTCTTGGCAATGGTGAAATAGTTCGTTGATTGGTTGCATAGAAGTTTGTTATCTTCTATGATTGTATTTATGTACAATATATGAGTGCACGCATATGTTGTGGAATGCATGTAAGGTGATCACCAGTAGCATAATAGAGTGGTGGTGACTTGGGAGTGACAGTAACCTGAGACCGAGCCACAAAGTTAAGTTATTGGGGGATATATATAGGGGACCTTAGAACGTAAGGCTATGGTGGGACTTTATGTCTTAATCAATCTTGTGCAGTCATTTACTTGGCCACATGATCCATCATAAGGGGTTGTAGATCATTTACTTGACTATACCTATTCATGGCTCCTTCCTAGAAGAAACAACTAAGACTAAAACATGTGCTTCACTAATTGTGACAACCACACTAACAAAACACCTATTGCTAGAACACTTGCTCCCTTGAGATACTTGAGATATTTGCTGCTTGCTACTTGTGAAACTTGCTTAGAAACTTGCTTTAGAAACTTGCTCTAGGATTACTTGCATTTTAAACTTGCTTCACTAATTACTAGACAAACCACACTCCACGTCACTTGATTTTAATTAGTTAGTTCCTTTTAGTCAAACTTATTGCTTTGCATAAACAGCCATATAAGAGGGTTATAGGGCTTTAGAGAATAGATAGCTTACCTTCAGCTCCTCGTTGGTTCGACACTCAAATACTTATCGAAAGGTACTACAATTGATCTCCTGCACTTGGGAGTCATCAAATGCTCAACATGAAAGGTATGATCTTTATTGGTTTTCTATTTTACCGGTCTAGTGCCTTTGGGAGACCGGGTTATAGGATCGATTGTCGTACTATTAAGAGGGGCTCTCAAGTGAGTAACTTGATCGAATCATTATGGAGAGCTCGAACCTTTGCTTACTTGCATAACATCTTTCTTGGTCCTTATTTGGATTTTTAATCATTCGGTTTATGTGATTTTGTTGATCTTAATGACAAGCCAAGGTTTACCAAAAACGGATTTCATAAGAAAAACTTGTTACGTTTTCGGTGGTGAAAATATATGGGTCGGCTTTGAGAATGTTCCCACACCTTCCATGTGCGGTAATTCCTCCATTATTTGAGGTATCAAGATTCTCTATTTATGTTTGGGTAGTCCTTGTTTTTATCTTTCCAACCCAATTGGATTCGCCGCATTCAGAGTTCATTTGCAAAAGTTATGTGTGTTATCAGTGTTGGAGGTTTTACCGGTTGTTCCTTTTAGAGAGGGAAAAAATGTCCCCATTTGGTTTTAAGTTACATTATTTGGAAATTATGTTTCTCTTCATGATCTTTGAGATCTATTCGGTGTGAATTCAACGAGCCAAAGATCATCGAAAACGGAGTCTGGACGCAAACTTTATGGGGTTTCAAGTTCTGCCTCACAGACATAAGGTAACCGGAAATTTTGGTTCAACCGGAAAATCCGGTTTCTGAAGAGGTCAGCCAAAAATGGCTAAGGAACAAAGGTTTTTGGGTCTGATGGTAACCGGAAATTTCAGACGGAAATTTGGACCGGAAATTTCAACCGTAATATCTTGTTCAACTTTGAGCCAGAATATCCCGTTCACTCTACACACCAAGCGGCTAGTTTTTTAGGGGACCTATTTAAGGGGCTCTTCTTCCCCATTGGTCCCCAAGTTTTCCCAAGCATGTTTTCCCCTCTCTCTCGCACCATTGTTGAACTTGTAAAGCTTTCCCCTCTCAGTCCCTCCCATGATTCTTGCATCTCTTCGAGGGAAAAGTGAGAGGAGATATAGATCTACATTTCCACCAATCCATCTTCCTTCTTAGTGAGGGAAACCTAGTAGATCTTGATCTTGGAGTTCTTGGTGTTTCTCCTCCATTGTTCTTCCTCTCTTATTCCCCCATAAGCATTTGCTGCTTTGTCGTAATTTGGGAGTGAAGTATTTGAACACTTGTTTTCTTGCCATTTGCATTGGTTTGCATCGGTTTGCTCTCTCCACGAGGATTCGTGGAAGTGAAAGTTTGTGGACTTGTTACTCTTGGGTCTTATACTCTAGACTACTTGTGGTGTTCTTGTGAGCCTCCAATTGAGTTGTGGATGTGTGCCCCAAGATTGTGGTGACATCGAGAGCCTCGAATTAAGTTGGGGATGCGTGCGTCGAGATTGAAGGTTGCCAATAGTGGAAGGTGAACTAGGCTTTTGTGGCGAGGTTCATCGGAGAATAGGGTGAGGCCTTTGTGGCGTGTTATCTATCTGTTTTGGAGAGACACCACTAGTGAACAGTGGACCCCGGTCCATTTCTTTACACTGATAATACAACCACTTCAACAACTATTTTCTTTACTGCAATCATTGTTTTCTTCTCATTCACTGCCATCACTGTTCTCTTTTCATATATTGCAAACAAGTACTATTTTCCACACTATACATCTAATTCTTTGTGTTAGTAAAACCAGTGAGATTGACAACCTCACTGTTTTGTTGGGGCAAAGTATTTTGATTGTGTTGTGCAGATCCATGTTGCTGCTTAGCCTAGTAGTGCGCCCTACCAACATCAGATGTCATCAACCTTCAGAAGTGATTTCTTCCTCCTACTGGTCGATTCAATCTTGGTTTCTTTCTGACGGAAAACTTTCCACTGCACTCTTCATACCTTACACTTGGGGTCTCCCGACGAGCGTGTGTTTACCCGCCATCACTTTGCATATTCAGTTATTATTTGAAGCCTTCAAGAATATCTATCTAAGCATGTTTTTTGAACTCCTATCTTTTGGCTCATGCTTATGTTTTGTGAATATTATTGTGAATAAATCAACTACCACCGACAAATATCTCCATACATTCCTTGTCTTTGACAAGTGATAATCTTTTGTGGTAAATTTATTGATCATATTTACATTGGCTCTTGCTCGAAAAAATTGTTCTTATTTCTTGCCAAGGATTTGTTTTTTTTAACTCCCTTGTGTCTTTCTTGTACCTTTTGTATCCTTTTGCTCTACTCAAAATTTGTTTTATGCTTTCTTGAGTTAGGAAAAGCAATGATCCCATTCTTGTGCACTTTCATTCAAAGTCATACTTCTTTGTGTTGCACTATTCTTTGGGAAGCTAACCTACATTGAGTAGAACACCATTCTTAAATTAGTATTGCGTCTTTTTTCCTTTCTTGAGCTTGACTAGTGTTTGAACAATGTATATATGGAGAGTAATGATTCCATTGTGTGCATTTTGTATTCAAATGCAAGATCATAATTAATGCACTATTCTTGGAAGAGCTATACTATATGCGTTTGAACACTTGTTGTCTTGAAATTGGTATTTTATCCCAATGACTTGTCTCTTTGAAAGACAGACATTTTTCGTCTTGGTACTTTGTGTTCCATCATGAAAAGTGTAGAGGGCTTGATTATTCTTTGATCTTTTTTTGGTGTCTTCTCTATTTGGTTTCCTCAATCATGTGTTGATTTAGGTTTTGATATAATTTGGACAATTATCTTGCTTTTCACTATTGTGAGTGCCTTCTTGGTTTAATTGGTGTTTTGTCCAATTTGTATCTTGTTTGGTTCTTGAAAGTTTTGTGCATGTATATTTTTTATATGTATATATTTTGGCATGCTTACTTTCATTGATCCAATATATAGGATAAACTTCATCAAATCCTAAATGGCTAATATGTGCATGAAAATCAAATTCATATTAATGTGCACGTATTTATGTGGAGTTTTTCCTATGTATTGTAGTTACTCTAACTACTTTGGACCCAATGAGTTTGGGTACCATGTTGTACTTGAATTTTGTTTTTAGGTACAATGGAGATGCATTGGTTGCTTTCCTCATTCATAAGGAAGGTGTTCTCACCATGGGATTATAGGAGTCAAGCTATGATGATTAACAAACTCGCATCGTCTTCATCACCAATGTCTATCTCGGTAACAAGTATCTACCTCACGCATACATTTCTAGCTTCCAACCTTGTGTAGGTTGTATTTTTGCATGAATTCTTTTTTGTTGCCTTTCTTGTGGTTCTTGAAGTTTCTCAAAACCATTTTCCTTTGTGGTACGTGTTACCTTTGTCGAAGCATCCCAACTATCACTTCTTCCCTTGTGGATATTTGTGATGCTTTGATGAATTTGTTGATTTTTCATTTATATCCCATTAAGATAAATTTGAGCTTTGTGCTATGCTTTCGAACAAAAATCTTATTGGTATTATTTATGACTATATTTTGGATATCATGTTCTTCACCTTAGTAACTGTTTTGTGTGTGCATATTTGTTTCTGTACTTATATCTTCGTGATTGGTGCCCACTTAGAAACTTATACACATGAGAATAGTTACTTCTTTAATTGGTATTCTAATTCTTTAGTGACCACCTTTTATTGCCTTTTATTCTATGGTGGTTCCTAAAAGGCAGAAGCTTTGATTTTCATTTGGTATCCTTTTGCTTCTTAATAAGATTATGAACTGATGAAGTGTGGACACACGCTCGTTGGGAGACCCCAAGCGCAAGGTGTGAAGAGCACAACAACAGTTTTCCCTCAGAAAGAAACCAATGTTTAATCGACCAGTAGCAGGAAGGAGTAACTTCAGAAGGTTGATACAGCCGAGATGGCAGGGCGCACTACCGGTTCAGCAACAACGTGGAACCTACACAACTGTAACATCCCAGATTTTTGGAAAGTAAAAAAAATCACAAAAAAATGAAACGTTTTGTTTTCATGTTAAACAAGTCACCAAAAACCAAATGGGATGCAAGAAACAAAAGAAAACAATACACATCTCAATAAAATTGGAATTAAGAATCCAAACTATCTTTCTACCTTAAACCTATTCCAAATTTAGTTTTCATTATAAAGAGAAAATATTTCTTTTTAACAAACCTCCTTACAAACATGTTTTCAACCCTTTTATATCTATGAAAATGTTTATGAACAAGAGAAATACTATCTCTAATATTTTCTTCATGCCTCCAAAAATATCTCATGCGAATAAAAACATTTCCATAATGCCTTCAAGTATTATATCAAGTAATTACCTATAAAGTGTTTATATAAATTATATTATTCTGAAAACAATTAAAATATCTTGAAAACTAACATTTACATTTGAGACCACCCCTCTTAATATTATAAAACTATGTTTCAAATCATTCACTATTTTCTATATAAAATGGTATTAAACACTTTTAAGGTGGTTATCCATTATTTCAATTTGAGAAATTCAAAAGTGTTTAAAACAACACACACATACTTCTATTTGAAAGATACAGTTTTTATAAAAATTTAGAAATTTGTTGGAAGAAATTTGGACTTATAAATCATAAGTTATGATTTAAAGAATAAAATAGAATAGGAAAACAAACAAAAAGAGAAAAAAAAAGCAAGCCAACCGGGCCAAGCGCAGCAGCATACGCACAAGGCAGGATCCCAAACATGGGCTTGCTCGCTCGAACGTGGTCGCCTCCCACCTCACGCACGTACACAGGCGCACGTCTAGAACGTCCATGGCTGTAACCTCTCCCTCTATCTATCCATCTTTTAGCAACCGTTTCAAATTATCTTCAACAGGAATGTTCCGCAAAACATCATGGGAGTTTCTTTCCCATTCAAAAGCCTTCATCTCTGAAATTGAACCGGTGCACCAAATGCCGCCTGTCGGCATCGACATCCCCGATCTACCTCCACAGATCAAACCAAGTCTAACAATTTTGTCCAATGCGTGGCCCTCTTCCTCATCCTTCTTTCCTGTTCTGAAAATTCCACCAAAGAAATCTTCTATAGCCCGCACCATGGACGTTCTTCTTGGATCTGATGGATAGTTCATCGTACTGGTATGTCTTCTACGCGGCTTCCCCATGGGCTTCCTTTCACGAGAAAATTTCTATTGATAATCCCTACCTCCAGGACATGGTTGTGCGTCCTATCTTCGTTGTTGACCACGCCGCCGTGTAACAGATGATACGGTTACAGGTCCGACAACAGGGAACGGCGCGGGGAAACAATGAGTTCAAATGTGAGTGTGGGCCTTTGGGTGTTTCGTGTTTGGGCCAGGCCCAGTCGGTCACGCTTGCGTGGCGAGCGCCGTTATAAGCTCAAGTCGCTGTAAGATCGGGTATCGAATGAATGAAAGGAAAATTCTACTCTCCTTCTTCCTGCTATCCCTCTCTAACGTGTTCATCTCTCTCTCTATTCTTCCTACCCTAAATTCCCCTCTGAATTCGATCGCTGCCTGATCCTCACACCCCTCGATTCTTCGGAGGCCAAGGGGTGATTACAGTGGTATCAGAGGTTAGGTCGATTCGTGTATCGCGTTTCCGTTCGATTTGCAGCCGTAAAATCCCTGGTGGAGAGTTTCGAATCGGAGAAAATCTCGATCTAGGTCGGGGTTCGCTCTGAATCGTGTCAATCTCGAAGCTGGTTGGCTGGATTTGACGAGCGATTCACGACGGCTCCTCCTCGGCCATCCCAGCAGACTCAATTCGTCCTCACAGCGATGGGAGAAGCGGCGTCACACACGGAGGAGATGCTCACCGCGATCAGGGCGAGCCTCGAGCGCGTCCAAACACAGATGGGGTCCCTCGACGCACGGCTTGGGCTACTCGACACCTCCTACCAGGAGGTGGCGAGTCAGCTCGACCTCAACTCGCGCGCTGTGGGGGATCACACCAGGATCATGGACGGCATCGAGCGCAGGCAGGAGGCACTTGCGTCAAAGATGACGGCAACGGCGGACGCGGTGGCCAAATTGTCGGCACCTAGAGTGGGAGTGACCATGGATCTCGAAGAACAGGGAGGGGAGGAGAACGCACGGAGCAAGTCAATTCTCGGCTCTCCGTCCTCGGCCAGCGGCGATGGAGGTATGGGGTTTGGTGTAGCGAAACAGGGAGCAGTGTTGGGACATCGTCCACCGGATCCGGGCATCGGAGGTATGCACCTGGCAATGGAAGGACCACGAGGGGGAGGTTGACCACCGGACGAACACGCTGTGGGCAATAGGCATATCACTCCGAAAATGACATTTCCCAAATTTGACGGCAATTTTCCCCGGATCTGGCGTGACAACTGCATTGATTACTTCACAGTGATGAACACTGCACCTTCGATGTGGCTGACCACGGCACGGATGCATCTAGAGGGTAATGCCAAGCATTGGTTTCAGGCGTACAAACTCAGGAACGAGGTCAGTTCGTGGGAGGTGTTCATAGCAGCAGTGGAGGCCAAATTTGGCGTGGACGATCACCGTCAATTCATGGCTGCGCTGATCGGTCTGAAACAAACAGGAACAGTCACGGAGTACTGCACGGCATTTCAGGAACTCATGTTCAAGCTCTGTGGACACAATCCATTCTATGATGAGACCATGTTCGTGGGGCATTTCCTCAAGGGCCTGAAGAATGACATCCGTGTGCCGGTGGCATCACAACTTCCAGAAACAGTGGACAGGGCTATATTGTTGGCACATGTGCAGGAGGATCTCGCAACACAAACAAAACCTTGGTCACACAAAGTTGGCACCATGGCAAAACCAGAGACCAACCGAGTTGCAGCACGAACAGGTCAGGGAGAACTGTGGAAGGAGAGGCAATTGAAGGAGTACCGACGAGCGAATGGGCTTTGTTTCAGGTGTGGGAAAAAATATGAGCCAACCCATACATGCAACACAAGAAATGCCGCGGTGGTGAAAGCACTTACTGTTGAGGATCATGAGATGCACATAGAACCAGCAGTTTTAGATATGTTGGAATTACAAGACTTGGCGGAAGCACAACAATTGTCACTGTCGTTGAATGCCATGTCAGGAGCTGCAGATGGTGAAACGGTTCGAATTCGTGCACTAGTGCAGAACCAAGTGATGTTGCAGTTAATTGACTCGGGAAGTAGCCATAGCTTCATCAGTTCTGGCTTTGTGGAGCGAGTGAAATGCAAACCTGAAGAAATCTCACCAGTGAACGTGAGGGTAGCCAACAATGAAGTGATGCGATGCAACAAAATCCTCAAACAATTCGAATGGTGGGCTAATGGTGAGACTTTCAGTCATGACATGCGTATTCTGCCACTGGGAGCTTATGATGCCATTTTAGGAATGGACTGGCTAAAGTTACAAGGAGAAATGTCCTGTAATTGGGGGCAGAAGACACTGAAATTCCAGCACAGGGGCAAGGAGGTTGTACTGCAAGGTATTCAGGCACCAGCAATAAGGCCACTCCAGGAAATTTCAGTGGATCAAGTGCTCAAATGGAACAAAGGGAATGATGTATGGGCTATAGCAGTGCTTGACACAGTCACAGCAGGAGAGGTACACACTATTCCAGAAGAAATTCAGAAAGTGTTGACAGAGTTTCAGCAAGTTTTTTCTGAGCCAAACACACTGCCACCCCAACTTATCTACGATCACACTATCCCACTGAAGAATGACACAATACCTGTAAATTCCAGACCATAAAGGTACTCACCTCTACACAAGGATGAGATAGAGCGTCAGGTGGCAGCCATGTTGAAAGCATGGGTGGTGGTACATTCTATGAGTCCTTTTGCTTCACCAGTATTATTGGTACAGAAGAAGGACGGATCATGGCGGTTTTGTGTGGATTACAGACGACTGAACGAGCTCACCATCAAGAACACCTTCCCAATGCCAGTGATAGACGAACTCTTGGATGAATTGGAGGGAGCAAAATTTTTCTCCAAGCTGGATCTCAGGGCAGGCTACCACCAGATCAGAATGCATCCTGCAGACGAACCGAAAACTGCCTTCAAGACTCACCACGGGCATTACCAGTTCAAGGTCATGCCATTTGGGATGTCCAATGCACCAGCCACGTTTCAATGTGTGATGAATGAGATCCTTTCACCCTGTTTGAGAAAAATTGCACTGGTATTCATGGACGACATTTTAATCTGCAGCCCATCTCTCACTGAACACGCCAAGCACTTGGCAAGGGTACTGAAACTATTACAGGAAAATGAACTGTATGTCAAACGATCAAAGTGTTCTTTTGCACAAGGTGAATTGGAGTATTTGGGGAACATCGTTTCCAGGGATGGAGTGGCAACAGACCCCAAGAAAACTGCTGCCATGCAGGCATGGCCAATACCAACAATAGTCACAGAACTGCGAGGCTTCCTTGGATTAACAGGTTATTACAGAAAATTTGTCAAATCTTACGGTATTATAGCCAAGCCATTGACAAACTTACTGAAGAAGAAGGAATTCACTTGGCACGAGCAAGCAGAAGATGCGTTCCAACAACTAAAAACAGCAATGACAACCACACCAGTGTTGCAGTTACCCAACTTCAGTAAACAATTTGTGATTGAAACAGACGCTTGCGACTCGGGAGTGGGGGCGGTGCTCATGCAAGAAGGCAGACCAGTGGCTTATCTCAGTAAAGCCTTAAGCCCAAAGCACTGTGCTATGTCGATATATGAGAAAGAATTCCTAGCTCTCATCATGGCAGCAGAGAGATGGAGGCAATATCTGTTGCGTGGGGAATTTGTGATACGCACAGACCATCAGAGCTTGACATTCTTGGAGGATCAGGTCCTTCAGTCGGACATGCAGCATAAGGCCATGGCACGACTCATGGGGCTCCAATTTCGCATCATCTACAAGAAGGGAAGTGAGAAATTGGCCGCAGATGCTCTGTCTCGCGTAGCCCAAACAATGGAGGTACAAGCCCTTTCGGTGGTCAAGCCGGTGTGGATCCAAGAGGTGCTAAATTCGTATGAAACATATCAAGAAGCACAAAAGAAATTGCAAGCTCTAGCTCTCGCAAGCCCTGATACGCAAGGATTTGAATTGTTCCAGGGAATCATTCGATATAAAGGAAGGATTTGGATTGGAAACAACACAGCAACTCAGACCAAATTGATCAATGCATTCCATGCCAGCGCGATGGGGGGACACTCTGGCATCATACCCACGTACCTCAGGTTAAAGAAACTTTTTACTTGGCCAGGAATGAAAAGGGAAGTGGAGGATTGGGTGAAACAATGCACAACGTGCCAGCAAGCAAAACACGAATTATCACATCCAGCGGGGCTACTGCAACCTTTACCCACTCCAAAAGGTACGTGGCAAGACATATCGATGGATTTTATTGAAGGTTTGCCTATGTCACACAATGCCAATGTCATCATGGTCGTAGTGGATCGTCTGTCAAAGTACGCACATTTTATTCCACTCAAGCATCCGTTCACGGCGATCACTGTTGCCCAGACGTTGTTAGATTCAGTGGTCAAATTGCACACTATGCCACTATCAATTGTCTCTGATTGTGACAAAATCTTCACCAGTCAGTTGTGGAAAGAACTGTTCAAGGCACTGGGAACGAAATTACAATTTTCTACAGCCTATCATCCTCAAACTGATGGGCAGACGGAACGAGTAAATCAATGTTTGGAGATGTTTCTGAGGTGTGCAGCGCATGAAGATCCTAAACAATGGAAGAAATGGCTACCTCTGGCAGAAATGTGGTACAATTCCTCTCACCATTCCTCAATTGGATGCTCACCTTTCCAGACACTTTATGGCACAGAACCCAACTTAGTGGCAGTTCCAATAATCACGGATGAGAAGATACCAGATGCTACAGCAATGTTGTTGAGTAGACAGGAACAGTTGGCTCGTCTCAAGACTCACCTCGCATCAGCTCAGAACCGTATGAAAATTCAGGCAGACCGCAATCGCGTGGAGCGCGTGTTTCAGGTGGGTGAAATGGTTCTGTTGAAGTTGCAGCCGTATGCCCAGTCCTCACTGATAAATCGACCATGTCCAAAGCTGGCGCTCAAATTTTTTGGTCCGTTCAAGGTATTGGAGAGGATTGGAGCCGTGGCTTATAAACTTGAGTTACCAGAATCGAGCCAGATACACCCGGTGTTTCATGTATCGCAGCTAAAAGGATACACACCAGATTTCACTCCAGTATATTCAGAATTACCTACAGCCCCGGCTCTGGATGCGGTGGATACTACTCCTGATGAGATTCTAGATCGGCGGTTGGTGAAGAAAGGGAACGCAACAACAATGTAACAGCCCAAGTATGAAAACTACCCCCTAGAATGTTTGATTCCTTGTTTTATTTCAAGCATTGCATCATGTCATCATCTCATTGCATTTGCTTTATTTTTGTTTGCATTTGTTACTATCTGTTTTGCATCTGTTTTATCTTGTTTTCATAATTCAAACTCAAACAATTTCAAATGCCTTGTTTTCATACTTGCTCTGTTACAACTTTTGGAATAAAAATAACAAATAAAAACAACCAATTTGTTCCATTTTTTATTCCTTGTTAATCACTTATTAAATTGTTGCTTAATTCAATCAATCACTTTAATCAATTAATTTCAAATCATTTCCAAACTCAAGCCATTTCTCAAAATCTTTAATCCTTTGAATCCATGAAGTTCACCACTAATTTGAATTCCTTAAATCACTTTTAAACCCTAAAGAAACCCCTATTGGAAAATACCTTGTTTTTCTAATATTATCTAATATTGGAAATTTCAATTAAATTGGTTTAATTTGTAAACAGCAAGCAAACAAATAAGTTTTTGAAAACAAAAACTACCAATTGGTTGCTTTTCAACTAAGGGATTTATCCTAATTTTTTTCCAAAATTTTCTATAAACAAAACCTTTGTTTTGTTTCCATTTGCTTTACTACAAAAAAACAGTACAAAAAAATAACAAAGGGGAGGAGAGGAGAGCAGCAGCAGCCGCAGCTAAAACACCAGCCCAGCCCGTTTTTTCCTTTGGCCCGATAACCCCCGCTTGTCGTCTTCCTCCTGGCGTACGAACACCTTCATCACCGCACGATCGCTTCCTCCACCACCGATGCCATGCCGTACCCATGCCTCTCCCTCCATAAAGCTCCCCTCCCCCTCTACAAGACCTAGAAACCCTAGAGCCCCTCTCCCTGCGCCGCCAACTCCTCTTCCTCTTCCCCAAGTTCTCGGTTTCCTTCTGAACCTCACCACCGAGCCCTCCCATGGCCGAGACTTTGACTCCTTGGCGCCACCAAGGTGGCCCTCTCCGAGGATCCCCGAGGGCGGGAATGGAAACGCTGGAGCTCCAGCTTCCTCCCCATCCCCTCGGTTCGGGCGGGGACGGCCTGGATCGCCGCCGCCGTCCGCTCCATCGCCGGCCCGACGCCCTGCCCCGACCTGCACCGCTGCTCCCTCCGATCCTCAAGGTGAGGTTCGACCTCCTCCCTTTCCTCTCGCCTCCCTTCCTCCTGCAGCCCCCACACGCACCAGCACCGCAGCCCGCCCCGGCCGCTCGCCGCCAACCGCCGGTCGCTGACCCCAGCGATCCATGTCCGCTCGGTTCAGTCGTATGCGAACTGAATTTTTCAGTTAACCACTCGAAGCCACAGCATATCCCCCCCCCCGATGCTCCCCTTCCTGACAAGAACCCATCACCACCGCAGTGGTTCCGTCCGCTGCGCGCACCCAGGAGGGGGTGGGTTCGAATCCCACCCCCGCGGAATAAACCCTTTTATTCCTCTGTTTTTTCTAAAGCACTGCACAAACAACAAATCACACCTAAGTCCCTGTATTTCTTTTCTAGGTCCCTGCAGTTTCTTTCTAAGTCCCTGTTTATTTTTCCTAAGTCCCTAGCTGCAATACAAATGGCAGAATAATAACAAAACTTGTAAAATGCATAAAAAATTCATCCCAACTCCAATTTTGACTTTTTAAATATGTTTTCTGTCCCAAATTGAATGTTCTATCCAAATATAAAATTTGTTTACTGTTTTGAATATTTCAAATTGGTGCAATATTTGAAAACTTGTCAAATTCACTTAAACTTGCAAAATTCATAACTTGAGCATAAAAATTCCAAATTCAACAAACTAAATATGTTTTCCAATCAACTTTTCATGTACTTTCCAAATATAAATTTTGTTTGCTGTTTTGAATAATTTAAATTGCTGAAAACAACTGTTTCTTGTTTATTGCATTTAAAATTGCCAAAATAATAACTTGCTTATTTTAAATCCAATTTCCACAAATGAAATATGTTTTCCATGCAAAATTAAACCACCTTTCCAAATATAAATTTTGTTTCATGTTTTGAATAATTAAAAGTGGTTAAATAATTTAAATCTTATTTAATTCATTTAATATTGTTAAATTTATAACTTGATCAAAACAAATTCTTTTGGGACATATAAATATGTTTTCCAACCCTAAAAGTATAAACTTTTCAAATATGAATTTGGTTTAATGCTTTGAACAAATAAAAATTCAAATAAGTTCATGTTTGAATTAAATTCATTTAATTCTTGCTTAACCTTGTTTAATTCATAACTAATTTATTTGAAATCCTTTTTCAACAAGTGAAACATGTATTCCAACTAAAATCTTGTTTTCTTTTCAAATATAAACTTTGTGATCTGTTTTGAACAATTCAACTTGATGAAAACAACAAATGCTTGTGTAACACCTTTAAGTAACCAAAATTCCAACACTTAATAAATGAATTTCTAAACTTGGTAAACCTTATTTCTATTTGGTTCTATTGTTGTTATTTTGCTGTTTTCCTCATCCATGCATCATGCTAAT
Organism: Alopecurus myosuroides; assembly: GCA_028641055.1. Taxonomy (NCBI): domain Eukaryota; kingdom Viridiplantae; phylum Streptophyta; class Magnoliopsida; order Poales; family Poaceae; genus Alopecurus; species Alopecurus myosuroides. The sequence goes on from CM054060.1 coordinate 108,773,001, forward strand.
TCACTTACACAAGTTGATTAGTTGTAAAACAGTTAATTCAACCATAATTCATGGGCTTTCCATATGCAATCCAATTGCATATGGGTCCATTTAATCCTGTTTCTATCTTGTCAACTATTTCCTTTTGGATGCATCAATTAAACTGTCATGCATCATCTTTGATTGTGCACCCTGCCATGATATTGATTGTTTATATTTCTGCCTTGTTTGTTTGCTTCTTCTCGGATACACGACGACGTTGAGACCGACGATACTTACGACACCCCTTCTAAGGATTTAGCTCAGTACCAGGCTACTGGGTTTTGCAGGCAAGTTATCACTCACATGAACCACTGTGTTCCTTTCAACATTGGTTACTGATACTTTCCGTTGTTCTTTTCTGCTAGCCTTAGTAGTAGTTGTTTCTGTTGCGAACCTATCACATGTATCCTTTAGCCCTGATATTGCCTCACCTCCACACCTATAACCATTGCTTGAGCCCGTGTCTTACTAGCATGCTTAGGTTGTTTTGCTTGAGTCTGTTACCCGTTACTTTCTGTTACTACTTCATCATGTTCTGGGGGCTCGATGTTTAATCAATCAATCATGCTAATGTTACTATTAATAATAAACTTGATGATAAGGCACCGGCAGGAGGCCCTGTGTGGTTTTGAGGCCTGCTAGTGTCGACCCTAATAGGAAAAGGGTCTTGTCTACTGATCCATGATGAGCGCACTAACCGCATGTGGGAAGCGAGTATGGGCGCCCCCCTCAATTTGATTCGATTCGCATCTCGTCCAAATCGCCTCATTTAGTTCGTGTTTTCCATTTGCCGCATGCATGTTTTTGCGAGCCCAGGCCAGGGTGGAACTTTCGTAGTCGGCATATAGGGGGACACGTTCTTAGAGTCGTATGAGGGTCCATTTTCTTCTGGGCTCGATTAGCCGTGCGCCCAAGGTTCTTTGGGCTTGATGCGAAGAAGAGTTGAGTTGTGTTGAGTGCCCCGCTTGGTGGAAGGGCCTTTCCATCTGGCGGGTTATTCATGCGTGTACGGCCAAATTGGTGCAACCCTGCAGGGATAATCTTCTCGAGAAGCCGTGTTTTCCACGGTTATGGATTACTTGGTGAAAGTACTGGCTAACAAGTACTCAGGACAACTTAAACATAATGATCAAACATGTTACACCCAATGATTAATAACTTGACTAGTAATAGGTTGATGACACCATAACTTGATTCACCTTTAAAACAACTGTGTGAGTTATCCTCGGATTGCTTCTTCGGATAAGGGGCGAGATCCAGGATGGGTTTGTTTGAAGTTATCTTTCAGTTGGTTACAATCCTCGATCTTATCTCCTTTCTGTTAGCCGGAAGTTGTAGTATGTTTCTGTAGTTGGTTAGCGCAGCCAGTTGCAGCATCTTTTATATCCCCTCTCTTCCGTTGAACCCAAGGCATCTGTGCTTGGTGTTGACGGGTTACACTTTGGTGAACTGTGAGTCTTGCTTGCCAGTACGTTTATGTACTGACCCCTTTGGGGCTGTGGTTTTCGCAGACCTACGTTTCCGAGGATCTACATGGTGGCAACTACGTGGAGTATGACGAGACTGCTGACGAGTAGATAGCGGACCCGGGCAGGATCCGAGACTTCGTGGATGGGCTCCGTCTGTTTGTTTCTGGCCTCTTAGGCCTATTTGGTTCTTGTCTGTACTCAGACATGTTGAATGCTTCCGCTGTATTGTACTGATGTGTTGTTGGGACATGTGTCCTCTGAATGATTGTATTTGCTATCTCTGCTCTAATGAGAGCCATTTGCAAGTTATTTCAATCTTTTGTGTCGTAGAGATCTGTTGTGATATCAGTTGTTCAATGCCGTTGACGTACCATGTGTGTATGGTTTGAAGTACGTCGACGGAAGTGACTTTGATCTCTAGTGGATAGTTTACATCGACGATGGAATAGCAGGGCTTGTGTTGTCGCGCATAAGCGTAGGCCTACCAGGAAGCTGGGACGTGGGAGCAGTTATGCCCCATAATCCAAGCATCTGCTATCCAGTTCGTACGGTGAGTATCCCCTAGAAATCAGGGTGCGACAAATGGTATCAGAGCCTGTCTGCCTGTAGGATCCCTTTTTACTGGTCGCAGTTGAGTCTAGAAACTATTTTGTAGCTATATAGGAACAAAATGAAACATGAGAGTAGGAATTCTGTTCTTTTTCTTCTTTTCCCCACCCTCCCTCCCTTTTCTGTTAAGGAAGTGCAACGTTGATTTTTCCCTTCTCATCTAAACTTTCAAGTTAGGATTTCACGTGTTTTGGGTTCTCCGTAGTACCTCAGAAGTTTTGTTCTCGTTTTCCCCGGTGTTGCTTCGTTATCCTGTTCTTCTAAAGAACATTTCGTCCGTTGAAATCTTGTTGTTGTTGTTTTCCACTTCAATTCTTCTACCGGCGTCTAATCAAAGTTTCCCCGTGCATCTGCTAAACTCTATTCCAGCTAAAGTGTTGTTTCATACCGGAGCATCACATTCCTTTGTGTCAACAATCTTTCCACAACATACAACCCAATTCTGGTTCCACTAAGCAATCAAAACTCTGTTCACTCCCCGGGATCTCAAATGTTGACTTCCAACATAAGTAAGAACAATCCAATTCTAATGGGAGGCCACATATTCCTCGTTACTCTCATGTTGCTGTTTCTGACATTGATGTTATTCTTGGTGTTGCATTGATGTCAATAATTCTGTTCCACCATTCTAGCCAGATAATCTATTCTCCAAATGAATCAAATTCTATCCAACTATACACCCTTGGTGCAAAATCTCTCCCCTTTACTTGAAATGTTCCGGTGGTTTCCAAATTCCCTGACGTCTATCCAAGGTGCACGATGTGTTTCACGTGACACAACTCAAGAGGATCTCCGCAAGAAGTATCCGGACCTTTTCTTTTCTCAGTAGGAATCTCGGGGCGCGATTCCTTCAAGGGGGGGCGTTTTGTAACAGCCCAAGTATGAAAACTACCCCCTAGAATGTTTGATTCCTTGTTTTATTTCAAGCATTGCACCATGTCATCATCTCATTGCATTTGCTTTATTTTTGTTTGCATTTGTTACTATCTGTTTTGCATATGTTTTATCTTGTTTTCATAATTCAAACTCAAACAATTTCAAATGCCTTGTTTTCATACTTGCTCTGTTACAACTTTTGGAATAAAAATAACAAATAAAAACAACCAATTTGTTCCATTTTTTATTCCTTGTTAATCACTTATTAAATTGTTGCTTAATTCAATCAATCACTATAATCAATTAATTTCAAATCATTTCCAAACTCAAGCCATTTCTCAAAATCTTTAATCCTTTGAATCCATGAAGTTCACCACTAATTTGAATTCCTTAAATCACTTTTAAACCCTAAAGAAAACCCTATTGGAAAATACCTTGTTTTTCTAATATTATCTAATATTGGAAATTTCAATTAAATTGGTTTAATTTGTAAACAGCAAGCAAACAAATAAGTTTTTGAAAACAAAAACTACCAATTGGTTGCTTTTCAACTAAGGGATTTATCCTAATTTTTTTCCAAAATTTTCTATAAACAAAACCTTTGTTTTGTTTCCATTTGCTTTACTACAAAAAAACAGTACAAAAAAATAACAAAGGGGAGGAGAGGAGAGCAGCAGCAGCCGCAGCTAAAACACCAGCCCAGCCCGTTTTTTCCTTTGGCCCGATAACCCCCGCTTGTCGTCTTCCTCCTGGCGTACGAACACCTTCATCACCGCACGATCGCTTCCTCCACCACCGATGCCATGCCGTACCCATGCCTCTCCCTCCATAAAGCTCCCCTCCCCCCTCTACAAGACCTAGAAACCCTAGAGCCCCTCTCCCTGCGCCGCCAACTCCTCTTCCTCTTCCCCAAGTTCTCGGTTTCCTTCTGAACCTCACCATCGAGCCCTCCCATGGCCGAGACTTTGACTCCTTGGCGCCACCAAGGTGGCCCTCTCCGAGGATCCCCGAGGGCGGGAATGGAAACGCTGGAGCTCCAGCTTCCTCCCCATCCCCTCGGTTCGGGCGGGGACGGCCTGGATCGCCGCCGCCGTCCGCTCCATCGCCGGCCCGACGCCCTGCCCCGACCTGCACCGCTGCTCCCTCCGATCCTCAAGGTGAGGTTCGACCTCCTCCCTTTCCTCTCGCCTCCCTTCCTCCTGCAGCCCCCACACGCACCAGCACCGCAGCCCGCCCCGGCCGCTCGCCGCCAACCGCCGGTCGCTGACCCCAGCGATCCATGTCCGCTCGGTTCAGTCGTATGCGAACTGAATTTTTCAGTTAACCACTCGAAGCCACAGCATATCCCCCCCGATGCTTCCCTTCCTGACAAGAACCCATCACCACCGCAGTGGTTCCGTCCGCTGCGCGCACCCAGGAGGGGGTGGGTTCGAATCCCACCCCCGCGGAATAAACCCTTTTATTCCTCTGTTTTTTCTAAAGCACTGCACAAACAGCAAATCACACCTAAGTCCATGTATTTCTTTTCTAGGTCCCTGCAGTTTCTTTCTAAGTCCCTGTTTATTTTTCCTAAGTCCCTAGCTGCAATACAAATGGCAGAATAATAACAAAACTTGTAAAATGCATAAAAAATTCATCCCAACTCCAATTTTGACTTTTTAAATATGTTTTCTGTCCCAAATTGAATGTTCTATCCAAATATAAAATTTGTTTACTGTTTTGAATATTTCAAATTGGTGCAATATTTGAAAACTTGTCAAATTCACTTAAACTTGCAAAATTCATAACTTGAGCATAAAAATTCCAAATTCAACAAACTAAATATGTTTTCCAATCAACTTTTCATGTACTTTCCAAATATAAATTTTGTTTGCTGTTTTGAATAATTTAAATTGCTGAAAACAACTGTTTCTTGTTTATTGCATTTAAAATTGCCAAAATAATAACTTGCTTATTTTAAATCCAATTTCCACAAATGAAATATGTTTTCCATGCAAAATTAAACCACCTTTCCAAATATAAATTTTGTTTCATGTTTTGAATAATTAAAAGTGGGTAAATAATTTAAATCTTATTTAATTCATTTAATATTGTTAAATTTATAACTTGATCAAAACAAATTCTTTTGGGACATATAAAATATGTTTTCCAACCCTAAAAGTATAAACTTTTCAAATATGAATTTGGTTTAATGCTTTGAACAAATAAAAATTCAAATAAGTTCATGTTTGAATTAAATTCATTTAATTCTTGCTTAACCTTGTTTAATTCATAACTAATTTATTTGAAATCCTTTTTCAACAAGTGAAACATGTATTCCAACTAAAATCTTGTTTTCTTTTCAAATATAAACTTTGTGATCTGTTTTGAACAATTCAACTTGATGAAAACAACAAATGCTTGTGTAACACCTTTAAGTAACCAAAATTCCAACACTTAATAAATGAATTTCTAAACTTGGTAAACCTTATTTCTATTTGGTTCTATTGTTGTTATTTTGCTGTTTTCCTCATCCATGCATCATGCTAATTCACTTACACAAGTTGATTAGTTGTAAAACAGTTAACTCAACCATAATTCATGGGCTTTCCATATGCAATCCAATTGCATATGGGTCCATTTAATCCTGTTTCTATCTTGTCAACTATTTCCTTTTGGATGCATCAATTAAACTGTCATGCATCATCTTTGATTGTGCACCCTGCCATGATATTGATTGTTTATATTTCTGCCTTGTTTGTTTGCTTCTTCTCGGATACACGACGACGTTGAGACCGACGATACTTACGACACCCCTTCTAAGGATTTAGCTCAGTACCAGGCTACTGGGTTTTGCAGGCAAGTTATCACTCACATGAACCACTGTGTTCCTTTCAACATTGGTTACTGATACTTTCCGTTGTTCTTTTCTGCTAGCCTTAGTAGTAGTTGTTTCTGTTGCGAATCTATCACATGTATCCTTTAGCCCTGATATTGCCTCACCTCCACACCTATAACCATTGCTTGAGCCCGTGTCTTACTAGCATGCTTAGGTTGTTTTGCTTGAGTCTGTTACCCGTTACTTTCTGTTACTACTTCATCATGTTCTGGGGGCTCGATGTTTAATCAATCAATCATGCTAATGTTACTATTAATAATAAACTTGATGATAAGGCACCGGCAGGAGGCCCTGTGTGGTTTTGAGGCCTGCTAGTGTCGACCCTAATAGGAAAAGGGTCTTGTCTACTGATCCATGATGAGCGCACTAACCGCATGTGGGAAGCGAGTATGGGCGCCCCCCTCAATTTGATTCGATTCGCATCTCGTCCAAATCGCCTCATTTAGTTCGTGTTTTCCATTTGCCGCATGCATGTTTTTGCGAGCCCAGGCCAGGGTGGAACTTTCGTAGTCGGCATATAGGGGGACACGTTCTTAGAGTGCTATGAGGGTCCATTTTCTTCTGGGCTCGATTAGCCGTGCGCCCAAGGTTCTTTGGGCTTGATGCGAAGAAGAGTTGAGTTGTGTTGAGTGCCCCGCTTGGTGGAAGGGCCTTTCCATCTGGCGGGTTATTCATGCGTGTACGGCCAAATTGGTGCAACCCTGCAGGGATAATCTTCTCGAGAAGCCGTGTTTTCCGCGGTTATGGATTACTTGGTGAAAGTACTGGCTAACAAGTACTCAGGACAACTTAAACATAATGATCAAACATGTTACACCCAATGATTAATAACTTGACTAGTAATAGGTTGATGACACCATAACTTGATTCACCTTTAAAACAACTGTGTGAGTTATCCTCGGATTGCTTCTTCGGATAAGGGGCGAGATCCAGGATGGGTTTGTTTGAAGTTATCTTTCAGTTGGTTACAATCCTCGATCTTATCTCCTTTCTGTTAGCCGGAAGTTGTAGTATGTTTCTGTAGTTGGTTAGCACAGCCAGTTGCAGCATCTTTTATATCCCCTCTCTTCCGTTGAACCCAAGGCATCTGTGCTTGGTGTTGACGGGTTACACTTTGGTGAACTGTGAGTCTTGCTTGCCAGTACGTTTATGTACTGACCCCTTTGGGGCTGTGGTTTCCGCAGACCTACGTTTCCGAGGATCTACATGGTGGCAACTACGTGGAGTATGACGAGACTGCTGACGAGTAGATAGCGGACCCGGGCAGGATCCGAGACTTCGTGGATGGGCTCCGTCTGTTTGTTTCTGGCCTCTTAGGCCTATTTGGTTCTTGTCTGTACTCAGACATGTTGAATGCTTCCGCTGTATTATACTGATGTGTTGTTGGGACATGTGTCCTCTGAATGATTGTATTTGCTATCTCTGCTCTAATGAGAGCCATTTGCAAGTTATTTCAATCTTTTGTGTCGTAGAGATCTGTTGTGATATCAGTTGTTCAACGCCGTTGACGTACCATGTGTGTATGGTTTGAAGTACGTCGACGGAAGTGACTTTGATCTCTAGTGGATAGTTTACATCGACGATGGAATAGCAGGGCTTGTGTTGTCGCGCATAAGCGCAGGCCTACCAGGAAGCTGGGACGTGGGAGCAGTTATGCCCCATAATCCAAGCATCTGCTATCCAGTTCGTACGGTGAGTCTCCCCTAGAAATCAGGGTGCGACAAATGGTATCAGAGCCTGTCTGCCTGTAGGATCCCTTTTTACTGGTCGCAGTTGAGTCTAGAAACTATTTTGTAGCTATATAGGAACAAAATGAAACGTGAGAGTAGGAATTCTGTTCTTTTTCTTCTTCTCCCCACCCTCCCTCCCTTTTCTGGTAAGGAAGTGCAACGTTGATTTTTCCCTTCTCATCTAAACTTTCAAGTCAGGATTTCACGTGTTTTGGGTTCTCCGTAGTACCTCAGAAGTTTTGTTCTCGTTTTCCCCGGTGTTGCTTCGTTATCCTGTTCTTCTAAAGAACATTTCGTCCGTTGAAATCTTGTTGTTGTTGTTTTCCACTTCAATTCTTCTACCGGCGTCTAATCAAAGTTTCCCCGTGCATCTGCTAAACTCTATTCCAGCTAAAGTGTTGTTTCATACCGGAGCATCACATTCCTTTGTGTCAACAATCTTTCCACAACATACAACCCAATTCTGGTTCCACTAAGCAATCAAAACTCTGTTCACTCCCCGGGATCTCAAATGTTGACTTCCAACATAAGTAAGAACAATCCAATTCTAATGGGAGGCCATATATTCCTCGTTACTCTCATGTTGCTGTTTCTGACATTGATGTTATTCTTGGTGTTGCATTGATGTCAATAATTCTGTTCCACCATTCTAGCCAGATAATCTATTCTCCAAATGAATCAAATTCTATCCAACTATACACCCTTGGTGCAAAATCTCTCCCCTTTACTTGAAATGTTCCGGTGGTTTCCAAATTCCCTGACGTCTATCCAAGGTGCACGATGTGTTTCAAGTGACACAACTCAAGAGGATCTCCGCAAGAAGTATCCGGACCTTTTCTTTTCTCAGTAGGAATCTCGGGGCGCGATTCCTTCAAGGGGGGCGTTTTGTAACAGCCCAAGTATGAAAACTACCCCCTAGAATGTTTGATTCCTTGTTTTATTTCAAGCATTGCATCATGTCATCATCTCATTGCATTTGCTTCATTTTTGTTTGCATTTGTTACTATCTGTTTTGCATCTGTTTTATCTTGTTTTCATAATTCAAACTCAAACAATTTCAAATGCCTTGTTTTCATACTTGCTCTGTTACAACTTTTGGAATAAAAATAACAAATAAAAACAACCAATTTGTTCCATTTTTTATTCCTTGTTAATCACTTATTAAATTGTTGCTTAATTCAATCAATCACTTTAATCAATTAATTTCAAATCATTTCCAAACTCAAGCCATTTCTCAAAATCTTTAATCCTTTGAATCCATGAAGTTCACCACTAATTTGAATTCCTTAAATCACTTTTAAACCCTAAAGAAAACCCTATTGGAAAATACCTTGTTTTTCTAATATTATCTAATATTGGAAATTTCGATTAAATTGGTTTAATTTGTAAACAGCAAGCAAACAAATAAGTTTTTGAAAACAAAAACTACCAATTGGTTGCTTTTCAACTAAGGGATTTATCCTAATTTTTTTCCAAAATTTTCTATAAACAAAACCTTTGTTTTGTTTCCATTTGCTTTACTACAAAAAAACAGTACAAAAAAATAACAAAGGGGAGGAGAGGAGAGCAGCAGCAGCCGCAGCTAAAACACCAGCCCAGCCCGTTTTTTCCTTTGGCCCGATAACCCCCGCTTGTCGTCTTCCTCCTGGCGTACGAACACCTTCATCACCGCACGATCGCTTCCTCCACCACCGATGCCATGCCGTACCCATGCCTCTCCCTCCATAAAGCTCCCCTCCCCCCTCTACAAGACCTAGAAACCCTAGAGCCCCTCTCCCTGCGCCGCCAACTCCTCTTCCTCTTCCCCAAGTTCTCGGTTTCCTTCTGAACCTCACCACCGAGCCCTCCCATGGCCGAGACTTTGACTCCTTGGCGCCACCAAGGTGGCCCTCTCCGAGGATCCCCGAGGGCGGGAATGGAAACGCTGGAGCTCCAGCTTCCTCCCCATCCCCTCGGTTCGGGCGGGGACGGCCTGGATCGCCGCCGCCGTCCGCTCCATCGCCGGCCCGACGCCCTGCCCCGACCTGCACCGCTGCTCCCTCCGATCCTCAAGGTGAGGTTCGACCTCCTCCCTTTCCTCTCGCCTCCCTTCCTCCTGCAGCCCCCACACGCACCAGCACCGCAGCCCGCCCCGGCCGCTCGCCGCCAACCGCCGGTCGCTGACCCCAGCGATCCATGTCCGCTCGGTTCAGTCGTATGCGAACTGAATTTTTCAGTTAACCACTCGAAGCCACAGCATATCCCCCCCCCGATGCTCCCCTTCCTGACAAGAACCCATCACCACCGCAGTGGTTCCGTCCGCTGCGCGCACCCAGGAGGGGGTGGGTTCGAATCCCACCCCCGCGGAATAAACCCTTTTATTCCTCTGTTTTTTCTAAAGCACTGCACAAACAACAAATCACACCTAAGTCCCTGTATTTCTTTTCTAGGTCCCTGCAGTTTCTTTCTAAGTCCCTGTTTATTTTTCCTAAGTCCCTAGCTGCAATACAAATGGCAGAATAATAACAAAACTTGTAAAATGCATAAAAAATTCATCCCAACTCCAATTTTGACTTTTTAAATATGTTTTCTGTCCCAAATTGAATGTTCTATCCAAATATAAAATTTGTTTACTGTTTTGAATATTTCAAATTGGTGCAATATTTGAAAACTTGTCAAATTCACTTAAACTTGCAAAATTCATAACTTGAGCATAAAAATTCCAAATTCAACAAACTAAATATGTTTTCCAATCAACTTTTCATGTACTTTCCAAATATAAATTTTGTTTGCTGTTTTGAATAATTTAAATTGCTGAAAACAACTGTTTCTTGTTTATTGCATTTAAAATTGCCAAAATAATAACTTGCTTATTTTAAATCCAATTTCCACAAATGAAATATGTTTTCCATGCAAAATTAAACCACCTTTCCAAATATAAATTTTGTTTCATGTTTTGAATAATTAAAAGTGGTTAAATAATTTAAATCTTATTTAATTCATTTAATATTGTTAAATTTATAACTTGATCAAAACAACTTCTTTTGGGACATATAAAATATGTTTTCCAACCCTAAAAGTATAAACTTTTCAAATATGAATTTGGTTTAATGCTTTGAACAAATAAAAATTCAAATAAGTTCATGTTTGAATTAAATTCATTTAATTCTTGCTTAACCTTGTTTAATTCATAACTAATTTATTTGAAATCCTTTTTCAACAAGTGAAACATGTATTCCAACTAAAATCTTGTTTTCTTTTCAAATATAAACTTTGTGATCTGTTTTGAACAATTCAACTTGATGAAAACAACAAATGCTTGTGTAACACCTTTAAGTAACCAAAATTCCAACACTTAATAAATGAATTTCTAAACTAGGTAAACCTTATTTCTATTTGGTTCTATTGTTGTTATTTTGCTGTTTTCCTCATCCATGCATCATGCTAATTCACTTACACAAGTTGATTAGTTGTAAAACAGTTAATTCAACCATAATTCATGGGCTTTCCATATGCAATCCAATTGCATATGGGTCCATTTAATCCTGTTTCTATCTTGTCAACTATTTCCTTTTGGATGCATCAATTAAACTGTCATGCATCATCTTTGATTGTGCACCCTGCCATGATATTGATTGTTTATATTTCTGCCTTGTTTGTTTGCTTCTTCTCGGATACACGACGACGTTGAGACCGACGATACTTACGACACCCCTTCTAAGGATTTAGCTCAGTACCAGGCTACTGGGTTTTGCAGGCAAGTTATCACTCACATGAACCACTGTGTTCCTTTCAACATTGGTTACTGATACTTTCCGTTGTTCTTTTCTGCTAGCCTTAGTAGTAGTTGTTTCTGTTGCGAACCTATCACATGTATCCTTTAGCCCTGATATTGCCTCACCTCCACACCTATAACCATTGCTTGAGCCCTTGTCTTACTAGCATGCTTAGGTTGTTTTGCTTGAGTCTGTTACCCGTTACTTTCTGTTACTACTTCATCATGTTCTGGGGGCTCGATGTTTAATCAATCAATCATGCTAATGTTACTATTAATAATAAACTTGATGATAAGGCACCGGCAGGAGGCCCTGTGTGGTTTTGAGGCCTGCTAGTGTCGACCCTAATAGGAAAAGGGTCTTGTCTACTGATCCATGATGAGCGCACTAACCGCATGTGGGAAGCGAGTATGGGCGCCCCCCTCAATTTGATTCGATTCGCATCTCGTCCAAATCGCCTCATTTAGTTCGTGTTTTCCATTTGCCGCATGCATGTTTTTGCGAGCCCAGGCCAGGGTGGAACTTTCGTAGTCGGCATATAGGGGGACACGTTCTTAGAGTGCTATGAGGGTCCATTTTCTTCTGGGCTCGATTAGCCGTGCGCCCAAGGTTCTTTGGGCTTGATGCGAAGAAGAGTTGAGTTGTGTTGAGTGCCCCGCTTGGTGGAAGGGCCTTTCCATATGGCGGGTTATTCATGCGTGTACGGCCAAATTGGTGCAACCCTGCAGGGATAATCTTCTCGAGAAGCCATGTTTTCCGCGGTTATGGATTACTTGGTGAAAGTACTGGCTAACAAGTACTCATGACAACTTAAACATAATGATCAAACATGTTACACCCAATGATTAATAACTTGACTAGTAATAGGTTGATGACACCATAACTTGATTCACCTTTAAAACAACTGTGTGAGTTATCCTCGGATTGCTTCTTCGGATAAGGGGCGAGATCCAGGATGGGTTTGTTTGAAGTTATCTTTCAGTTGGTTACAATCCTCGATCTTATCTCCTTTCTGTTAGCCGGAAGTTGTAGTATGTTTCTGTAGTTGGTTAGCGCAGCCAGTTGCAGCATCTTTTATATCCCCTCTCTTCCGTTGAACCCAAGGCATCTGTGCTTGGTGTTGACGGGTTACACTTTGGTGAACTGTGAGTCTTGCTTGCCAGTACGTTTATGTACTGACCCCTTTGGGGCTGTGGTTTCCGCAGACCTACGTTTCCGAGGATCTACATGGTGGCAACTACGTGGAGTATGACGAGACTGCTGACGAGTAGATAGCGGACCCGGGCAGGATCCGAGACTTCGTGGATGGGCTCCTTCTGTTTGTTTCTGGCCTCTTAGGCCTATTTGGTTCTTGTCTGTACTCAGACATGTTGAATGCTTCCGCTGTATTGTACTGATGTATTGTTGGGACATGTGTCCTCTGAATGATTGTATTTGCTATCTCTGCTCTAATGAGAGCCATTTGCAAGTTATTTCAATCTTTTGTGTCGTAGAGATCTGTTGTGATATCAGTTGTTCAACGCCGTTGACGTACCATGTGTGTATGGTTTGAAGTACGTCGACGGAAGTGCCTTTGATCTCTAGTGGATAGTTTACTTCGACGATGGAATAGCAGGGCTTGTGTTGTCGCGCATAAGCGCAGGCCTACCAGGAAGCTGGGACGTGGGAGCAGTTATGCCCCATAATCCAAGCATCTGCTATCCAGTTCGTACGGTGAGTATCCCCTAGAAATCAGGGTGCGACAAACAACTCAGGTACTGATCAAATGGAAAGGGATACCGGCGACGTCAGCAACATGGGAGGATCTACATGTTCTCAGGTCGCGATATCCAGATGCTCTTGCTTGGGGACAAGCAAGCTCTCGAGGAGGGGAAGATGTAACAGATGATACTGTTACAGGTTCGACAACAGGGAACGGCGCGGGGAAACAATGAGTTCAAATGTGAGTGTGGGCCTTTGGGTGTTTCGCGTTTGGGCCAGGCCCAGTCGGTCACGCTTGCGTGGCGAGCGCCGTTATAAGCTCAAGTCGCTGTAAGATCGGGTATCGAATGAATGAAAGGAAAATTCTACTCTCCTTCTTCCTGCTATCCCTCTCTAACGTGTTCATCTCTCTCTCTATTCTTCCTACCCTAAATTCCCCTCTGAATTCGATCGCTGCCTGATCCTCACGCCCCTCGATTCTTCGGAGGCCAAGGGGTGATTACACGCCGTCACCTTCGTTAGCGTTGCCATTGACCTTGATGCCGCGGCAGGCAAGCTGGAGACACATATCTACATCTCTACGTCCTGCCACATCTCGTAAGTCTCCCAGGAGAGCAAAATGATCACCGGAGCATCGCCGTTCTCGAGCCCGAGGAGAGCGCCGCAACATCCGTATTTGTCGGCAACCAATCCGACTTCCGCCGGTGAGCTTCTTCCTTTCTCTTAAGCCGTCCATTGCAGTCAGCATACATGTGGGTTCGAACTACAAATTCTAATTGGAAGGTGTCATGCATGTTTTAACAAGCGTGAAGCGCACATCTTCCTACCGATACGTCGCAACCAGTTAATAAGTCATGCATGCATAGCTGATCCATGCATTGCAAATCAAAGCCCACTTGAGCGACTACTCAGTTTTTTTACGTGCACATTACGTAGCTTACCATGTGCTTACAACAATCTGTTATTTCTACCAAGCGTCATTATAGAACTTTGAACAAAAAAAATCAATCTATGGTTTATACGGTTCACTTACATATTGGTTCACTTACATATTCCGGCATAGAGGCCACATAAATCAACAACGTGTCAGCCTAAATTCCAGAATTTATTGCTCTATTTATTTTTTTTCGTTTAATTCTAGATGGAATATTATCCGAAGTTAGAAAACCCGTATCTTATGTCTTGTTTATCCAAATTATGTAACATATCTATGAAATCCTTGGAAGATGTAAATCATCATCACACTGTTAATAAATAAATTTTCGGTAGATCCTAATGTGTTACAAAAATTAGAGACTCAATTAGAGTATTTCTAATATAGTTTAGATTCTATAAATCTTTTTTTCAAAGATGTTTCCTTTTTAAAAATATCACCAACATTATTCACTCTCCACATAAAGTAAAACTAAATTTTGTTAAGTCATTTGCAACAACAAAAAGTTAAAAAGCCTTTTAAATATTATGATTTGGAAACCTTGACCTAAAATGTAATAAATCCCTTTTGATCAAATTCCTATCCGTTCATGTTAACCATGACTAACTATTGGATCATCCTTTTCAAATTGACTTATTCATATCTGAATTCAAGCCATCCCATGGCCATAATTTTGCAACTCACAATACTAATCACACTATTTTTTATTTTATTTTGCATGTTGAATTTTGTGATAAGCTTTTGACCGGAAAATATTTAATATGAAACAAACTTAAGTGAAAGCATTTTTGAATACTCATGTATTGGATTGTGTGTGATTGAGTGCTTTAAAATCTTGTTAGATCATGCAGAGTGCTACTCGTGTTGCGTGGAGTGTAGCTCCAACTGTAACTTTCAAGGCAAGTGATATTTCATGTCCTACTTTGTTTTACCAATTGCATCAGTGTTTTCTATGGTATGCATCATAGGTATTTTATTATTTTCCAACTATATGCTATGCTCAGAATACCCAGTAGTGTGTAGCCAACCTGAAACCCCTGCTAGTTACTAGTTTAGCTATACTAGAATGCTATCACAACTATTGCTGTTACTTGTTGGGTTGTGATGTTTTGAAAAATTAAAATTAACAACCTAATGAAACACCTGGGTGCATTGAATCTTGCTTGGATTATGTTGAGGGACTACTCAGGACCATGTTCATGGTGGTTTAGCCATGAATGTGGGGGGTTGTCACCTGAGAGTACACTTGTGGACCGACACCCGGGAATAAAGAGATTTGTAGGTCTTCACTGTATAGTTAGCTTCCAGTGCAGCCTTGAGGTAATATGGGCTCTGCCAAGATTAAGTAAGTTGTGGGGGTTCATCCTGTTGTATGACATTGGGTGGTAGAATTTTAGGAGCGCCGTGTCATGTTGGTATGGTTGAATCCCTCTTCCCAAAGATCTTGTCTCATTCTTCCCTCGAGGAGGATGAGTCTCAAGGTGAAAGTGCACAACCTCACCAGAGTTTAAAAAAATATCTTAGCCGTGTCCCCAGTTATGGGCAATTTGAGCAAACTAGACAAAGTTGGTGCCGAAGGATCTCCTCATCATTTCTAAATGAAATAAAATATGGTAGAAACCCTTTATAGGGCAAATGGTGGTTTAGCCATGATGCCACAATCAAACTTCATGGTGGTTTAGCCATGATGCCACAATCAAACTTCATGGTGGTTTAGCCATGATGATTTATCAAACTTCATGGTGGTTTAGCCATGATGACTTTTCAATCTTCATGGTGGTTTAGCCATGATGATTTACCAAACTTTATGGTGGTTTAGCCATGATGATTTGTCCAACTTTATGGTGGTTTAGCCATGAATGATTGTACAAATGTTTTCATTTGTTTAAAATGATTTACAAATATAGGACAAAACTAGATTTATGCAAATAGCCCAGACTCCACCAGCCAAATATCATGTATTTAGTTTGTTCCTCAAAACTGCCACCATACAAGTGTCACTTGCCAGTACATTGTTTGTACTGACTTCCTCCCCCGCGGGGGCTGCATATTCCAACGTGCAGATAAATCTGAAGACGAGTGAGGATTTTGTTTAGGATCTCGAGTCTATCGCCAACATGTTCTGCGTGTGGCGTATGAAGTGAAGAAGGCGCATTGAAGATTTATTCCGCTGTGTTTACTTTGAAACCCTGTTAATTGGGCTAGTCCATGATGACTATGCCAATTGTAAGATTATTTTATTTCATATCCACTGGATCAACAATGTAGAATGATGCTATTGCAATGAATATTTTATTTTGTCATGTGTATGCTATCAGAGATCCCGGGAATAGCAGGTTACACAAGTGTTCTATCTTTATTAAAAGGTAGGGCGCTACAACAACACAATCAAATCACTTTGCCCCAACGATGTAGTGAGGTTGTCAATCTCACCGATTTTGCTGAACACAAAGAGTTTAAACGTATGGTGTGGAAACAATATGAGGACAGTATGAAAACAGTACCAACAGTATGAAAGCAATGGAAACAGTGTGTGTATTATCAGTATGAGAAAATGGACCGGGGTCCACAGTTCACTAGTGGCGTCTCTCCGTGAAAGATAAATAACATGTGTGGTGAACAAATGACGGCTGGGCAATTGACAGAAATGAAGGCTGCACCATAGTGCATATGCAAGACATAAAGATTACTATGTGATTCATGCGGGCATCACAACAAGATACATAGACCGTCATCGAACTGCATCTATGACTAATAATCCACCCTCCGAATATCATCCGAACAAACGTTGGGTATTAAGTTGGAAGCAACAGATAATCGCAGTAAGAAAAGTGTGTAATGTAAACAATGTAAACAAAGTAAACATCGTTGTTTTCTCCCTAATGGAAACACCACATCCTCCATCTGTCACATTTCTGTCACTCGAGCACATATGCAAAGGAGGCATGAATCCACTATCGAGCATAAATACTCCCTCTTGGAGTTACTAGCATCTACTTGGCCAGAGCATCTACTAATAACGGAGAGAATGCAAGATCATAAATAACATATGCATGAAGATAACATGCTAGATTGATAATCAGAAGACATAACATTCAACATTCATCGGATCTCAGCAAACACAACATGTAGCATTACATAAAGATTATCTCGATCATGTAGGGCAGCTCACGAGATCTAAACATGAGGCATAGAGTGGAGGAGACAACCATCTAGCTACTGCTATGGACCCGTAGTCTAGGGATGAACTACTCACGCATCACTTTGGAGGAGGGCATGGTGGTGTAGACCCCTCCGGTGATGAATTTCCCTCCCTACAGGGTGCCGGAAAGAGCTCGAGAACCCTGCCGATCTCGGGATGATGATGACGATGGCCTCGGGTGTTTCTCTGGAAAAGTGGTATATTTCTATGGTTGATATGTCCGGGGGAATAAATAGGCGAAAGAGCGATGGCAGAGGGCGTCCGAGGGTCCCACACCACCCCCAGGTGCGGCCAGGGGGCGTGCCGCCCTATGGTGTGGCCCCCTGTGGCCCCTCTCCGGGTCTCTTTGGGACTCGGTGGAACCTTCGGGAATTCTAAGACTTTCGGGTTTCAAATTTTCCATTTCCGAGAATATTTCCAGAACAACTTTTCTTAAACTAAAAACAACAGAAAACATGGATTTGGCTCTGTGGCATCTTGTTAATAGGTTAGTCCCGGAAATCGATAAAAATTACATAAAGTTTATAGCAAACATATAGGAAATAACATGAAATTAACATGGAACATCAGAAATTAAGAATACGTTTATGACGTATCATGGACCTATTTGTTTTACCCTCCTTGGTTTGTGTGTATGGGAAAGAAATGATATGCACTATGTGACTCATTTATTGAAAGACTATGATGATTCTTTGCTCATCCTATTAGTCTCGTAAAAATGTTTTTCCTTGTCACACCCATCTATTTTAGTCGAGGAAGTCTTTATTTCTCGCTTCTTGATCTTAATTACTCATTTTTTATTTGATTGCAAGTTGCTTTGCTTCATTATCTAAAAGGAAGTGATGATTACATGTTGTGCACACTATATATCATACAAATCCTACTTTGTGCATGTAACTTGGGGAGCTCCCTCTTGATTTTCTAGAACACTTGGTTGATTTTATCATAATTGTTTTTTGGTCAATTGGTTTTTCGGATCCTTTGGCACTTCTTGTGGGTTGTAAATGATTATGGGGGAGTGACGATTTCATATTTTTGCACTCTTCAATAGTGCATAAACATTGGGGAGCTTCTCCATCATTTATCTATACCTCTTTAGTTGGATCTTTTCGATTGCTTGTCTCCTTGTTGGGAGATGTTTAGTTGAATATTTTCTTTGCAATCTTTGGTTCCTCAATATAGTTTGATTTCTTCCAATTATTCTTTATTGGATAAGTGCATGTGTTTTCACTAAAATTTTTAGAAATGCACAATTTGTGGAGGAACTCATATTATATTGACCTTCTAAGTTTTTTCTCCCATGTCGGCAATGGATGCCAAAGGGGGAGAAGTTTAGAGGGTTTAAGGGAATTTGGTTTTATGCTTTAGTTTCGTTCTTAAGCATTTTCCTTCCATGCTATTGCATCCTTGCTCTTTATTTTGCTTGGTTTCTTAATTCATCATATAAACCCTCTAATACGTCATAAATGTATCCTTAATTTCTGATGTTCCATGTCTTTTTCATGCCATATGCTACATGTTTTCCTTACACTTTATGCCATTTTTATCGATTTACTGGGACTACCTATTGACAAGATACCACAGAGCCAGTTCCTGTTAAAATTCTATTGTTTTTAGTTTCAGAAAAGTTGTTCTCAAAATATTCTCGGAATCGGAAAATTCCAAGCCCAGAAGTCTTAGAATTCCTGGAGGATCCACGGAGCCCCAAAAAGACTAGGAGGGGGGCCACAGGGGAGCCACATCATAGGGCGGCGTGCCCCTGGCCGCGCCATGGGGTGGTGTGGGCCCCGTGGTCGCCCACCGATGTTGCCCATTCGCCTTTTAGTCCCCCCGAGGTGTAAACCTTAAAAACATACCACTTTTCCACGAAAAACACTAGAGGCCGCCGTCATCGTCAACCCGAGTTCGGGATGGTTCTAGAGTTCTCCCCAGCACCCTGCTGGGAGGGGAAATCATCACCGGAGGGCTTGATACGTCATAAACGTATCCCTATTTTATGATGCTCCATGATGATATTATGCCAATTGCTACATGTTTTCTCCCTTCTTTATGTCATTTTTATCGATTTTCCGGACTAACCTATTGACAAGATGCCACAGAGCTAGTTCCCTCTTTTCTGCTGTTTTTTTAGTTTCAGAGAAGTTGTTCTGGAAATATTCTCGAAATTGGAAAGTTCGAAGCCCGGAAGTCCTATTTTCCCCGGAAGCATCCACAAGACCGAAGAGGAGACGAAGAGGGGCATCAGGGGGCCACACCATGGGGTGGCACCCCACCCTTCGTCGCGCCAGGGGTGGTGTGGGGTCCCTAGACCTCCACCGCCTCTGCCCTTTCGCCTATTTAATCCCCCCGGATGGAAAACCCTAAGCACCTGATCAAAATCCCCGAAAAAGTTCCGCAGCCGCTGTCACCGTCAACCCTAGATCAGGGGGGTTCTGAAGCTGTTTCCGGCACCCTGCCGGAGAGGAAATCATCACCGGAGGCTTCTACATCACCATGCCTGCCCCGGAGTGATGTGTGAGTAGTTCATCCTTGGACTACAGGTTCATACTTTTAGCTAGATGGTTGTCTTCTCCTCATATGAATCCATGTTTAGATCTCGTGAGCTGCCTATCATGATCGAGATTGATCTTATGTAATTCTATATGTTGTGTTTGCTGGGATCCGATGAATATTGAACTTATGCCAAGTTTATTATAGTATTATTGCATATGTTATTTGTGATTTTGCATGCTTTCTGTTGCTAGTGGTTGCTCTGGCCAAGTAGTTGCTAGTGACTCCAAGAGGGAGTATTTATGCTTGATAATGGGTTCATGTGTAGCATCCCAACTTTTAATAAAGATGGAATACCTGTGTTATTGTGCTAGTCCCTGGATCAATTGCTAGCACCACAGTACAAAATGAAATATCATGCAAATGCATCAAATTCTATTACATCGCATGATCGAGTCTTTACAAAATAGTATTACAACTTGCATAGTCTTAGAAGACTAGAAGAAAACAAAGAAATACGGCGGAAAACATAGTACAACATTGAGCCCATCTCCTTCATGTGCCACAGGCAAAACATGTTGGCGATAGTCTCGAGATCCTAAACGAAATCCTCACTCGTCTTTAGAAATATCTGCAATATGGAATATGCAGCCACAAGGGAGTCAATACAATTTAATGTATTGGCAAGTAACACTATGGTGGATATAAATGGAAAGACTAATACTACATGCTTATTTGGCTGAGTGGAGTTTTGGCTGAGTTTGCATAAAGCCAGTTTTCTCCTATCACTTTTGTAAAACAAACTTTTCTTTTCAAAAGGGTGGCAACATTGGATTAAGATCCAAGCACCACAAATACTGTTCACTTGGTCAAATTTTACTTATTGAAATTGATGATGAGATTCTTCCGTCAATCCTTGTCCAGCTGCTCATAGTTGTCCATAACCGGGGACACGGCTAAGATCTTAGTTTGTTGACTCTGCAGAGTTTGTGCACTTTCACCTTCAGACTCAAATCAGCCCAAACATCCTATACACCCTGAGTGCATTAAGGAAAGGAGAAGATTGAGACGAGATCTTTCAGAAGAAATTCCACCACCGTTTGGCTTACCCGTTCCACCTATAATTATGCTACATCTGCTGGTAAGCCTAGTGAGATCATTCAACTTAGTTGATCAAGACAGAGCCCATATGACTAAAGGCTGCACGGGAAGCTACTAAACTTAGAAGGACATAGTAATCTCTTTGTTCCTGGGTGGCCATCCTCAAGTGACAACCTCAAGTGGAATAACCCTTAGATAAGGGCCCTGAGGAAACACTCAACATAACCCAGTCTTACCACTTCCACCCAGGTGGTTCATTCATTAGTTATACTTAGGATTTTTCCTCAACATCTAGTAAAACAATTTGTAACATTACATAGCACCTAATAAATTCTAAGGCTATCAAAATAACAAGGTAAAAGGGATGGCTACACACTACTAGGATAATAGCATAGCATAGCATAGTATAACTTAGTAAAATTTCCTATCATGCATACTACTCAAAATCAACTAATGCATATAGAAAAATAATGGGTAGTTGATGGTGTGTTACTTGCCTTGTTGAATATGGTAAAGCTATCACACTCTCTTCACAAAAGATCGTTGCTCTCCATACAATCTATTCATTGAAAACACAACAACAAAATAAACAAGCATGCTAGCAATCAAACACATAGGTCGAGAAAGCAAACATAGCAAAAACATAACAAAGTAGTTGGACCAAGTTGGCTAGGACAAGGTCAAGGTTTGAGTTTTGAAAGATTCATTCCATAATGGTTCAATACATTGTTAAGGAGTTTCCAAGGGTTTACTTGGAAAGTACTAGGTTGAGTTTGATGTGATATAACTTTATTATAACCATACTTGTCGAGGAAGTTCCAAGAGTTCACTTAGAATAAACATATTACTTCTTCAACTAAAGTAATACATGCAAACACTTGGTCATATTCACCTTCAAAAATATTTGAGTGACTATGTTAGTATTTTCCATTGTGGTTAGCGTAGGTCTACTAACTTCATCATCAAAGGGAAAATATTACTAAGTCTTGGGGTTTCCATTTGGGTCAATGGTTGGACAAAAATAACTTGTTATTCTTCAACTTGTATGGATTTCTTCTAGTCCTCATGTGATTGCCTTCTTGAAGATAATCATCATGCCCTCTAAGTTGTTTCCTTACTTGGTGTGGTGCTTCTCTTGGTCTTGATAGTCTTCATGGTTTTACTTCACTAATTGGTTTGGGTATGGGATGGGCACAAATACCACTAAGTCAATTTGAAGGAAAATAGAAGAATGATAGAAATAGAGAGGAAGATGTCTTCTTCTTCATTTCTTCATACATTTGTACTTCATTGAGTTTCTTCTTGTTGTCGTGGAGTCTAGGTCTTCTCTTCAAAACTTCTTCATTGATCTTCCTTGTAGCTCTTCATGTTTCCACTAAGTTGAGAATGAAGTTTTCTTCTTGTGCTTGAGTCTTGATCTCCATTTTGCTAACTTGATGATTTCTTGAAGCAAGAATAGGGGAATGGAAAAGTAGATAGAAAGTAAAGGTACTAGGGTCTAAGGTTTACCACTTGGTCTTGTATCTGATTTACACATACTAGGTACTTGGTCTTGGCTCCAAAATAGCCATAACAACAAAGGTAAACAATGATAGAAACAACTCTAATACTTAACCAACTAGGTGGACTACTATGATGAAAGTTTGGCTAAAATTACATGGTCATGGTCCAAGGGTGTCCAAAATGGTTGGGCAAGGTTGTTTCTGGTCCAAGGTTATCAAATGGAACCATTTTGCAAAAGGAACTATATTGAAATTATTTATAGAATTAAATCTATGTCAAAAATACACAAATAGCAACTTAATTCTAAATTCAATTTTAATTTGATCAAAACTTATTTTGGGACAGAGAGTATGAAAGTACACATCCTAAGGTTTCCAAATATATTTTATTTACAATTTTTGGATTTGTTGAATTTGAATTATGCAGAATTTCATCAAACAAGCATATTTGAATTTGAACAAATTTTAGTTTGTCAAATTTGAATTTGGCCAGTGCCAAAAATTCTAGATGTCAAGGGCTTTTCAAAAAGTCCAAGATTGCTAAATTTGGCCAAGTGGTTAAAAAGTTATGATGGTTGCAAGTTACAGGGACTATTCTGCAAATCTGCCAATTAAATTCTATTCGAAAAAATAAACAGAAATTACTAGGCCATGTGGCTTCCTGCGATTGGTTGGCTCTGTTGACTGTATGCTGACTGGGTGTGCTGATGTGGCAGCTGACTGGGTTAAGTGATTTGATCTGGATCGTTAGATCCAGATCCAGGGGTGAGGGCTGCGTACCGCTTCGGGTTTTAATCCCGTGCGTACGATGCAGATCCAAGGGTAGAAATTAAAAGGGGGAGGGGAGCTCACCGCCGGTGGCTCTCGTGGTCACCGGAGCCAATGGAAGAAAGCGGCGGAGGGATTCGGACCTGGATGGTGGCGCCACTCCGGTGGGTTCTGACCCATGAGGAGTAGACGACAGGGGGCTGCGCTTCAAGGCCAGCTCGATGGAGACGACGGGGAGGCTCCACGGGCGACGCAACGGTGAAGGCGAGCGGACGTAGGCGAGGTCCTCTCCGGTGACTCTCGGAAATGTATGGCGCCGGGGTTCTACTGCATGAAAAAAACAAAACGAATCCATGTGAGGGTGCGCAATGGCGAGGGAGAGACAGGGGACCAATAGAGGGAGGCGGGGACTTCTCTGTCGATGGAAATCGGAGCAACACGGTGGCGGGTTGATCCTTCTCCGGCGAGAAATTGTGGCAGCCGTGGGGCGCAATAAGCTGAGGAGGGAGAGGGGAAATGACGAGGGGAGGCATGGCTTTAAGGGGCTGGGCTCAGATCTGCCATTGCTGCTCTTAAATGCGCGAATTAAAACCGAGAAGAAACGTCTCCTTCGGTTACCAGAGGATGATGACGATGATGACATCATCGCTGACATCAGCTTTATTTTTTTCTGTTTTCTTATTTATTTTATATCTTCTGTTTAAATAATCCAACTAACATGCAACAAAATTCTAAATTCATATTATTTCAAATACTTCCCAACAGTACCACTTTTGTGGGGTTTTCATCATTTTTGAATTTTTCAAAATACAAATTCAAATGAATTCATAATTGCCTTAATATTACGATTAATTGAGAAATAATAATAAAATAGGGAAATGGGTTTGGGAAATTTTCAGAGACTATAATATGGTTAATTATTATTTTCCAAAACCATTTCAACTTGTTTCCATGATTTTATAATTTTTAAATAAGATGAAAACATCATAGTCACTTAATAGAAAATTTTCCTTATTTATTTGACTTGGGGTTTAATAAAAATAATGTGGTTTTCTCAAATTAAGATGTTGTTTTACCAATTGAAAACATTATTTTTCAAAGTTACTTTACTTGTTTTCATAATTTATGTGACACTTTATAGATATAGATTGATAAAATCTTTGAATGGCAAAAAGAAACATTTTATTCATATGGAATAATTTTGGAGACAAGGAGAAATTTTTAGGGATGATAATTTTATGGTTTTTTTTTATCATATACATTTTCATAGTTATAAATGGGTTGAAAACATATTTGTTAGGAGGTTTGCTCAGAATAAATATTTTTCTTTAAGGTAGAAAATTTTATTTTGTAAGGGGCTTTAGGGTTTATGGGATAGATGTATAATGGATTCTTAATTTCAATTTTTATTGAGTTATGTATTGTTTCCTTTTATTTCTTGCATCTCATTAGTTTTTGGTGACTTGCATAACATGAAAATAAAAAGTTTCAATTTTTAGTGATTTTTGTACTTTCCAAAAATCAGGGATGTTACAGACTACCACCCTTAAAAGAAATCTCGTCCCGAGATTTGGGGAGGCTAGAAAGAAAGATTTGGGTAACTGGATTCCAAAACAACTGGGTGGGCTACCACCCTTAAAAGAAGCTTTGGTGGGTAGTCTATTTTCATTAGATTAGAGTGTAGATTGATTTGAGATTGGCTTGAGTAGAACTTTCCTTTGTGGTAGAGGTGTAGACAAACATAGGTATGTTGGACTACCTTTGACACTGAGGGGTCACTCTTTGGGTCAATCAAAAGTCCTTGGGTCACTCTCAACTTGGTCTTTTGATTCCCTTGGAAATCTTCCATCTTCTTGTTCTCATCCTTGAAGGCAAACACCATGATATTTCTAAAGAAACTCTCATGGTAGGCAAAATCTTCGATTTGTTTGAAAGCTCCAAGGTTGTCTTGATCCTCACCGAAAATAGTACGTTTTCAGTAACACTTACATAGGGTCATTATTGTATTCTACCATTCTATGGTTCAGGTTTAACATCATTGTCTCTCTAATAGGTATGTCACTCAGATTTAACATTCCTCATAGCAAAAGTAAATAATGTGAGTAGTCACCATGGGGGCCAATCCATGTTGCACTCAATCATTACCTTGTACTTGGATTGATGAATCTTGTTTAATAACACTAGGTCACCTCACTTGTCTAACAGAAAGTTTTCCATCTTGTACGACAAACTTGAGCTAAACTATCATTTCTCAACTAGTGGGTTGCGTAAAACTCTTATGTAACACAAAGTGGATAGTTGTGTTTCTTAATTGTTTTTTTTCTTGGTGTAGTTGGCTCTGAAATCTTCATAGCTCATGCAAATTGGGGTTCACTTGTCTTTCGTCACTTGTTGATTTGCTTGCTGCTCCTTATGATGTAGTTGGCATTGACCATGGATGTGATTGTTCCTTCACATAAAAAGGATCTTGAAAACAGTGACATTCCTCAATTGTATGGCTTGTGTCTCTATAGAGAACTAGTCTTGACATTCTTGGGTGAAAGGTTTGTTGTTGCACTTCATATGGTAGATCTCTATGGTTGGTAGATGGGTATGGGATTTGATTTGGCTTAGCATGGATGAGTAGAGATTAAAATTAAATCTACAGAAAAATCTACCCAACACAACAGATCAAGGAAACTCATCTTGCAATCAACACATAACAAACATATAGCAACACATTCATCACACCAAACATCAAGGTTTTATAAAACAACTAATATTGTCATAACACACTCATTGGTATGATCAATACACTAACACGTTAACGTTGTTCTAACAAAGAAACTAGATTGGTGGTCTCATCTATATCTTCTTGAGTTTTCTTCAGATTCTTCTCTCAATGCCTTGAGGTGTTCTTGATTGTTGCGAAGTATGGGTATATCTCCAGGTTTCTTCAATTGTCTTGAGTGTAGGTCTTCATGTGGTGAAAACACTTCTTGCACTTCATGGTATGGTCATCAACAATCTTGCCTTAGTGTATTAAGGAGGAGGTCATCTAGGAAATTTTGAAGGTGAATAATAGATCAGATGATATGAGAAGAATTAAGATGATTGTTTTGTTTCTAGACAGGTTTAAAATAGAAATTTTTCAATCCTAGGGTGATCAATGGGTTATTGACAACTTGTTGCAAATTGGATATTCACTATAGTGAGAAGGACAATGCACCCGCAAGCCAATCAGGGAACGGTCTCGTGTCCGTGGACACGTAAAGTTGTCCGGGCCGCTTCATCTCACTATGCCCTTAGGATCCAAAATACTCTAAGGAGATAATAACATGATAAAAAATGGCTTCCAAACCTAAGGGTCTCGAATCCTAAAGGCAACACAATGCTCTCATACCATTTTGTAGCATCCCAACTTTTAATAAAGATGGAATACCTGTGTTATTGTGCTAGTCCCTGGATCAATTGCTAGCACCACAGTACAAAATGAAATATCATGAAAATGCATCAAATTCTATTACATCGCATGATCCAGTCTTTACAAAATAGTATTACAACTTGCATAGTCTTAGAAGACTAGCTGAAAACAAAGAAATACAACGGAAAACATAGTACAACATTGAGCCCATCTTCTTCATGTGCCACAGGAAAAACATGTTGGCGATAGTCTCGAGATCCTAAACGAAATCCTCACTCGTCTTCAGAAATATCTGCAATATGGAATATGCAGCCACAAGGGAGTCAATACAATTTAATGTATTGGCAAGTAACACTATGGTGGATATAAATGGCAAGACTAATACTACATGCTTATTTGGCTGAGTTTGCATAAAGCCAGTTTTCTCCTATCACTTTTGTAAAACAAACTTTTCTTTTCAAAAGGGTGGCAACATTTGATTAAGATCCAAGCACCACAAATACTGTTCACTTGGTCAAATTTTACTTATTGAAATTGATGATGAGATTCTTCCGTCAATCCTTGTCCAGCTGCTCATAGTTGTCCATAACCGGGGACACGGCTAAGATCTTAGTTTGTTGACTCTGCAGAGTTTGTGCACTTTCACCTTCAGACTCAAATCAGCCCAAACATCCTATACACCCTGAGTGCATTAAGGAAAGGAGAAGATTGAGACGAGATCTTTCAGAAGAAATTCCACCACCGTTTGGCTTACCCGTTCCACCTATAATTATGCTACATCTGCTGGTAAGCCTAGTAAGATCATTCCACTTAGTTGATCAAGACAGAGCCCATATGACTAAAGGCTGCACGGGAAGCTACTAAACTTAGAAGTACATAGTAATCTCTTTGTTCCTGGGTGGCCATCCTCAAGTGACAACCTCAAGTGGAATAACCCTTAGATAAGGGCCCTGAGGAAACACTCAACATAACCCAGTCTTACCACTTCCACCCAGGTGGTTCATTCATTAGTTATACTTAGGAATTTTCCTCAACATCTAGTAAAACAATTTGTAACATTGCATAGCACCTAACAAATTCTAAGGCTATCAAAATAACAAGGTAAAAGGGATGGCTACACACTACTAGGATAATAGCATAGCATAGTATAACTTAGTAAAATTTCCTATCATGCATACTACTCAAAATCAACTAATGCATATAGAAAAATAATGGGTAGTTGATGGTGTGTTACTTGCCTTGTTGAATTTGGTGAAGCTATCACACTCTCTTCACAAAAGATCGTTGCTCTCCATACAATCTATTCATTGAAAACACAACAACAAAATAAACAAGCATGCTAGCAATCAAACACATAGGTGGAGAAAGCAAACATAGCAAAAACATAACAAAGTAGTTGGACCAAGTTGGCTAGGACAAGGTCAAGGTTTGAGTTTTGAAAGATTCATTCCATAATGGTTCAATACATTGTTAAGGAGTTTCCAAGGGTTTACTTGGAAAGTACTAGGTTGAGTTTGATGTGATATAACTTTATTATAACCATACTTGTCGAGGAAGTTCCAAGAGTTCACTTAGAATAAACATATTACTTCTTCAACTAAAGTAATACATGCAAACACTTGGTCATATTCACCTTCAAAAATATTTGAGTGACTATGTTAGTATTTTCCATTGTGGTTAGGGTAGGTCTACTAACTTCATCATCAAAGGGAAAATATTACTAAGTCTTGGGTTTTCCATTTGGGTCAATGGTTGGACAAAAATAACTTGTTATTCTTCAACTTGTATGGATTTCTTCTAGTCCTCATGTGATTGCCTTCTTGAAGATAATCATCATGCCCTCTAAGTTGTTTCCTTCCTTGGTGTGGTGCTTCTCTTGGTCTTGATAGTCTTCATGGTTTTACTTCACTAATTGGTTTGGGTATGGGATGGGCACAAATACCACTAAGTCAATTTGAAGGAAAATAGAAGAAGGATAGAAATAGAGAGGAAGATGTCTTCTTCTTCATTTCTTCATACATTTGTACTTCATTGAGTTTCTTCTTGTTGCTGTGGAGTCTAGGTCTTCTCTTCAAAACTTCTTCATTGATCTTCCTTGTAGCTCTTCATGTTTCCACTAAGTTGAGAATGAAGTTTTCTTCTTGTGCTTGAGTCTTGATCTCCATTTTGCTAACTTGATGATTTCTTGAAGCAAGAATAGGGGAATGGAGAAGTAGATAGAAAGTAAAGGTACTAGGGTCTAAGGTTTACCACTTGGTCTTGTATCTGATTTACACATACTAGGTACTTGGTCTTGGCTCCAAAATAGCCATAACAACAAAGGTAAACAATGATAGAAACAACTCTAATACTTAACCAACTAGGTGGACTACTATGATGGAAGTTTGGCTAAAATTACATGGTCATGGTCCAAGGGTGTCCAAAATGGTTGGGCAAGGTTGTTTCTGGTCCAAGGTTATCAAATGGAACCATTTTGCAAAAGGAACTATATTGAAATTATTTATAGAATTAAATCTATGTCAAAAATACACAAATAGCAACTTAATTCTAATTTCAATTTTAATTTGATCAAAACTTATTTTGGGACAGAGGGTATGAAAGTACACATCCTAAGGTTTCCAAATATATTTTATTTACAATTTTTGGATTTGTAGAATTTGAATTATGCCAAATTTCATCAAACAAGCATATTTGAATTTGAACAAATTTTAGTTTGTGAAATTTGAATTTTGCTAGTGCCAAAAGTTTCTAGATGTCAAGGGCTTTTCAAAAAGTCCAAGATTGCTAAATTTGGCCAAGTGGTTAAAAAGTTATGATGGTTGCAAGTTACAGGGACTATTCTGCAAATCTGCCAATTAAATTCTATTCGGAAAAATAAATAGAAATTACTAGGCCACGTGGCTTCCTGCGATTGGTTGGCTCTGTTGACTGTATGCTGACTGGGTGTGCTGATGTGGCAGCTGACTGGGTTAAGTGATTTGATCTGGATCGTTAGATCCAGATCCAGGGGTGAGGGCTGCGTACCGCTTCGGTTTTTAATCCCGTGCGTACGATGCAGATCTAAGGGTAGAAATTAAAAGGGGGAGGGGAGCTCACCGCCGGTGGCCCTCATGGTCACCGGAGCCAATGGAGAAAGCGGCGGAGGGGTTCAGACCTGGATGGTGGCGCCACTCCGGTGGGTTCTGACCCATGAGGAGTAGACGACAGGGGGCTGCGCTTCAAGGCCAGCTCGATGGAGACGACGGGGAGGCTCCACGGGCGACGCAACGGTGAAGGCGAGCGGACGTAGGCGAGGTCCTCTCCGGTGACTCTCGGAAATGTATGGCGTCGGGGTTCTACTGCATGAAAAAAACAAAACGAATCCATGTGAGGGTGCGCAATGGCGGGGGAGAGACAGGGGACCGATAGAGGGAGGCGGGGACTTCTCTGTCGACGGAAATCAGAGCAACACGATGGCGGGTTGATCCTTCTCCGGCGAGAAATTGTGGCAGCCGTGGGGCGCAATAAGCTGAGGAGGGAGAGGGGAAATGACGAGGGGAGGCATGGCTTTAAGGGGTTGGGCTCAGATCTGCCATTGCTGCTCTTAAACGCGCGAATTAAAACCGAGAAGAAACGTCTCCTTCGGTTACCAGAGGATGAAGACGATGATGACATCATCGCTGACATCAGCTTTTTTTTCTGTTTTCTTATTTATTTTATATCTTCTGTTTAAATAATCCAAATAACATGAAACAAAATTCTAAATTCATATTATTTCAAATACTTCCCAACAGTACCACTTTTGTGGGGTTTTCATCATTTTTGAATTTTTCAAAATACAAATTCAAATGAATTCATAATTGCCTTAATATTACAATTAAATGAGAAATAATAATAAAATAGGGAAATGGGTTTGGGAAATTTTAGAGACTATAATATGGTTAATTATTATTTTCCAAAACCATTTCAACTTGTTTCCATGATTTTATAATTTTTAAATAAGATGAAAACATCATAGTCACTTAATAGAAAATTTTCCTTATTTATTTGACTTGGAGTTTAATAAAAATAATGTGGTTTTCTCAAATTAAGATGTTGTTTTCCCAATTGAAAACATTATTTTTCAAAGTTACTTTACTTGTTTTCATAATTTATGTGACACTTTATAGATATAGATTGATAAAATATTTGAATGGCAAAAAGAAACATTTTATTCATATGGAATAATTTTGGAGACAAGGAGAAATTTTTAGGGATGATAATTTTATGGTTTTTGTTTATCATATACATTTTCATAGTTATAAATGGGTTGAAAACATATTTGTTAGGAGGTTTGCTCAGAATAAATATTTTTCTTTAAGGTAGAAAAATTTATTTTGTAAGGGGCTTTAGGGTTTATGGGATAGATGTATAATGGATTCTTAATTTCAATTTTTTATTGAGTTATGTATTGTTTCCTTTTATTTCTTGCATCTCATTGGTTTTTGGTGACTTGCATAACATGAAAATAAAAAGTTTCAATTTTTAGTGATTTTTGTACTTTCCAAAAATCAGGGATGTTACATCATGCCTCCTAGTTGCCTTGCTCGAGTGACAAAAACGTGAAGGGGGAGGATGTGATGTTTCCATTAGGGAGAAAACAACGGTGAGATTGCCCGCGTGCATAATCATTGCTTACATTACACACTTTGTTTAATGCAATTATCTGTTGCTTGCAAACTTAATACCTAAGGGGGTTCGAATGATAACCTGAGGGTGGATTATTAGTCATAGATGCAGATGGATGTCGCTCTATGTATCTTGTTGTAATGCCCGCACTAAATATCATAGTAATCTTCAT
The DNA here is from genome assembly GCA_028641055.1 of Alopecurus myosuroides. Classification (NCBI taxonomy): domain Eukaryota; kingdom Viridiplantae; phylum Streptophyta; class Magnoliopsida; order Poales; family Poaceae; genus Alopecurus; species Alopecurus myosuroides. The sequence goes on from CM054060.1 coordinate 108,804,259, forward strand.
GTCATATTGTGCACTACGGTGCAACCTCTATTTGTCAATTGCCCAGCTGTAATTTGTTCACCCAGCATGCTATCTTTTATGGAGAGACACCACTAGTGAAACTATGAACCCCGGTCCATTTTCCACACTGTTAAACAAACCACACCAATTTACTGCTCTCTTTACTTACTGCAAGCATACACTGTTTTCCACACTATACGTCTAATCTTTGTTTTTAGCAAGACCGGTGAGATTGACAACCTCACTGTACCGTTGGGGCAAACTATTTTGGTTGTGTTGTGTGCAGGTTCCACGTTGTTGCTAACACCGGTGAAGCGCCAGCACCACCGTCAGTGGCATCAACCTTCCGAAGGTCCTCTTTCTCCTACTAGATTGATAACCCTAGTTCTTAACTAAGGGGAAAAATCCTACCGATGTGCTCATCACACCCTCCTCTTGGGGTTCACAACAAAGCGCATCAAGGATTTTTCTGGCACCGTTGCCGGGGAGAAGGAAGTCTTCTGGCAAGGGGAATCTCTCACTCTCAACCTATTTATTTTGTTTATTGTCTTGTTTTTATTTTTGTCTTGTTTTTCTTGTCTATATTAAAAACACACACAAAATTAGTTCTTATTCTAGTTGTTATTTTTTGCTTTATCATGCTTGCTATCAATGTTTGATGTCTTTGAAACTAGATATTTTAGGCAAGGTTGGTTCACGGATGAACAACAAAAACATTATAAGGAACACCGCTTGTCACAAAAAGGGATACACTTATGGGAGAAAATTAATAAATTGCATGACTATGCTAAAAACTTGTGCTCTACTTATGATGTTACTTATTGCTTTGATCAATCTTGATGCTGTAGGAGGTATAAACACGTCCCTTTTGAATGTGAGTATAATGATAATGTTATCATATCTTCTTATGTTAAGGAAAATTATGAATTATATGATGTGGAACAAATTGAAGAATTTATTGCTTGGAAGGGTGCATTCGAAATTGCTTATCTACTTGAAAGTATTGATGATGCACCTTATAAATACGAGATTTATGCTATACTTGAACATTGCTTTGATAATTACAAGGATTGGAATTACTACATAACGGAATATCTTAATAAATGCTCTCAACCTAAGGATGAGACTAATGCTCTGCAGGAACCGATGGAAGAAGAAACTGCTGAATCTAGAAGCTCTTTGGATGAAAAGTAGGAAGATAGTGATGATCAAGAGGAGAAAGAATGGAACCCATGTCTACCTCCCAATGAGAGTAACTATTTAACTCATACATTATTTGATGAAAGTGATGATTCTATTTGTCGATATATACCAAATAGGGGTATAGAAGATGGTAGATAAAGTGCCGGATTACCAGGGTGGCCTAAGTGGTAGTGGGCTCAGGTCCATTGGGCGGCCCAGTAACCCGACGCACAGAAGCTGGATTCTAGAAGAACCCGGATCACGGCCCAGGTGATCTGGCTTGGAGGAGAAGACGGATTCCTTACCTACCAAGTTACAAGTTACCGTAGTCCTCTAGGTTTCCTATTCTGTAAGCCCTAATCCGGCTATTATATAAAGCCGGACGGGAGATAGATTAAACAAGGAACGAATAACAGAGAAGCTCTACGCCAACTCGCCGAGAAGCTCATCCTCGTCGAGTAGCTTAGATCCAAACCCTCACATTGTAACCCTGTTTACAGGCTTTAGTCCTGATTAGTGAGAAGTGTAGGAGTAGGCACGTCGTACTGTCGCGACGTACCGAACCTGGGTAAATCTTGTGTTCTGTATTCACTACGCGATCCCGTTACCCCACGTCTCTACCGTAGTCTCATGGCACCCCCGTCTATGAAAACTACTACGATGTCTCGACAGTTGGCGCCGGCAAACGACGTCAGGCGTGAAGTTCCGATCTGGGATACTTGGCGGAATCGGAAGATCAATCACTGTCGGAAGCTTGGAGTTCGACAACGACGTCGGGCGCTTCCTCGACAACGGATCCTACATACCGGCGCAAAACCACCTGGTAAGTACCTGCGTGTTACCGATAGGATCATCTAACATCTTTATCGGACTAACTCCAGAAGCAATGGGGTTTTGCGGTGGAAGTAAATTTATCCCACCCGCCCTACACCCAGTCGAAGATGACTATGATACCGGATTCGGCTCAGATCGCCGACAAAAAAGTGACTTACACTTCATCGTCATGGTGCAGTCCGCAGTCGCCGAAAACACGGATGACGGAAATCCCGTGCAAGAGGCAGACAACAATACACCCGTCGCAGAGACGGAAGATGTAACATCCAAGTATGAAAACACCCTAGTTGTTTTACTTCTTTGTTTTATTTAAGCAATGCATCATGTCATCATCCTCATATTTATTTCTGTTGCATTGTTTTCATAAGGAAAGTCAAACTTAATCAACCTTTGTTTTCACACTTGTCTGTTACAATCTTTTCAAATAAAGAATTGCAAATCAAAAACATCAATTGCTTCCAATTATTTCATATTGGATCAACTATTAAATTGTTGCTTAATTCAATCAATCACTTTAATCAATTAATTTCAAATCATTTCCAAATTCAAACCATTTCTCAAAATCATTAATCTTTTGAATCCATGAAGTTCACCACTAATTGGAATTCCTTAAATCATTCTAAACCCTAGGGGAAACCCTATTGAAAATGCCTTTGTTTTCTAATATTAATTAATATTGGGAATTTCAAATCAATTTGGTTCAATTTTTTTAAAACAGCAAGCAAACATTTAAAATTTTGAAAACAAAAGCTACCAAATGTTTGCTTTTCACCTAAGGAAGTTATCCTAATTTTTCCAAATTTTTCTATAAACAAAAACCTATGTTATTCTTCCATTTTTGGTTTCAGCAAAAAAAACAGAGAGCAAAAAAAAAAAAAAAAAAAAAAAACTTGCGCGCGCGCAGCAGATAACGAACCCAGCCCAACCTATCTACCGCGCGCGCAAGGCCCAGCCCGCCTAAGCCACTCGTAACGCTTCAAAATTCGTGTGATCGTCTTCCCCTCGTACGGCACCGCATCCGTGGCGCCACCGCGACCGCGCGGCGACGCCGGCGGCCAAACCCTACCTCCGCGCCTATAAAAGCACGCCCTAGGGTACCCCGTATCAAACCCTAGCCCCTAGGTCCTATTTCCCCTCTCCGCCGCCGTCGTACGCTTCTTCCCCGACGAGATCCCCTCCTCTGTCACCCTCGCCGGAAGCCACTCCTCTGAACCCAACCTCGCCGCCGTCGCTATGGACTTCCTCACCCCTACCTAGCCACTGGAATCAAAAGCCCTCTCTCCCCGCTCCCGTTTAAACACCCAAGCCTCCCCGGTGACCGCGTGGAACTCCCCCGCCATCCTCGACCACCGCCGCCTGTCACGCCGTCGTCATCTCTCTGCAACCCGGCGAAATCCCGGTGAGCCACCCGTGCTACCCCTCCCATCTCTCCCTCTGCTGCTCGCGCATGATCCCGTGCACGTTCTGCACACAGCACACGCACACACCTCACGTCGATCACTGGCCGCGGATCAACGCCGGCGAGCTCTGTTCTGTCAGTCGCGGAAGAAATCGCTCGTCAGTTCAGTTTCAGTTAACGTCGCGAAGTATGTGTTAACCTGTCCGCGTTCGCTTCCCTGTCAACTGAACGAGAACAGCGCAGTGGCACTGCACCTTGTGCGCGTAGGCGAGGGCGCGGGTTCGAGCCCCGCAAGCCCCAAATTTTTGTTCCATTTTCTTCCGCAGCGCAGGAGGCCCACCCGTCATTGTCTTCCTCTGCCACGCGTGCGCGCGCGCGCCACGCTGGCTAGGGGGTCCACTGGACAGTGGCTAGGGGTAGAGGGCAGCTGGGTAACAAATGTTTCTGCGCGAATTTCTGAAATTCCTAAATCTTTTTAATTAACAGATTTAAAACAAAACTTTAAACTTTAATAACTTCCAAACTATAATTCCAATAACTGCAAGTTTTAGATGTATTCTGATCCAAATTTCCTAATCTTTCCAAATATTCAATTTGTGTACTGTTTTGAAAACTTCAAATGTATTTAAAATTCAAACTTAAATATTTCAAATGATAATTTCTAAACTCCATAACCAATTATTTATTAATCCAATAAATACAAATAAAATATGTTTTCCATACCATTTTAAATAACCTATTCAAATATAATTTTTGTTTTCTGGTTTGAATAATTTAAATTGCCTAAATAATTTAATACTTGTTTAATTCAATTAAAATTTTATAAAATCATACCTTGCTCAATATAAAATATTTTTGAACATGCAAAATATGTTTTCAAACCATCAAAGTGTGAACTTTCAAATGTGAGTTTGAATTCATGTTTTGAAACAAATAAGATTCAATTAAATTCAAACTTGTTTTAAATTCATTTAAAACTTGTTTAATATTGTTTAATTCATAATTAAATAATCCTAATTCCAATTTCAATATTTGAAACATGTAATCCAACTAAAATTTGATGTTCTTTTCAAATATCAACTTTGTTATTTGTTTTGAACATTTTAAATGGCTGAAAACAACAAATACTTGTGTGTCACCTTTAAGGCACCCAAAAATTCCCTAAACTAATAATAAAATTCTAAATTGCTACACCCTATTTTAATTTGATTCTAATGTTGTTATTTTGCTGTTTTCCTTTTGCATGCATCATACTAAACCACTAGCACCTGTTGTTTAGTTGGAAAACAAATAATCTAACCAAAATCCATGGGCTTTTCATATGCAACTCAAAATTGCATATGTGTCCATTTAAATTGTGTTATCATATCAATTAGTTTATTTTGATGCATCTATTAAATTGTCATGCATCATATTGGATTGTGCACTATGCCATGATGATGATTGTTTATATTTCTGCCTTGTTTGTTTGCTTCTTCTCGGATAGACGACGACGTTGATACCGACGACCTTTACGGCACCCCTTCTGAGGATCTAGCTCAGTACCCGGCTACTGGGTTTGCAGGCAAGTTATCACTCACATGAACCATTGTGTTCCTTTCAACATTGGTTACCGATACTTTCCGTTGATTCTTTTCTGCTAGCCTTAGTGGTAGTTGTTTCTGTTACGAACCTATCACATGATACCCTAAACCCTGATATTGCCATCACCTCCAGTCCTAAAACCCCGTTGCTTGGGCCCGTGTCTTACTAGCATGCTTAGGGTTGTTTTTGCTCGAGTCTGTTATCAGTTACTTCCTGCTATTATATCTGTTATATTCTGGGGCTCGATGTTAAACAACACCTGTTAATTTGAGGTAATAATAAATTGCTGATAAGGCACCGGCAGGAGGCCCGGCGTGGTTTTGAGGCCTGCTAGTGTCGACCCTAATAGGAAAAGGGTCTTGTCTACTGATCCATGATGAGCGCACTATCCGCATGTGGGAAGCGTGTATGGGCGCCCCCCTCAATTTGACTCGATCCGCATCTCGTCCAAATCACCACATTTAGTTCGGGCTTTCCATTTGATGCACGCATATGCAGGTACGAACCCGAGGCCAGGGTGGAATTTTTGTAGTCGGCATTTAGGGCGGCGTGGTCTTCCAGTGCTATGAGGGTCCTTCTTTTCTTCGGGGGGCTCGATTAGCCGCGCACGCACAGCACGTGGTGCTTTGGGCTTGATGCGAAGAAGAGTTGAGTTGTGTTGAGTGCCCCGCTTGGTGGGAAAGGCCTTCCCATCTGGCGGGTTATTCTTACGTGTACGGCCAAATTGGTGCACCCCTGCAGGGATAAATCTTCTCGAGAAGCCGTGTTTTCCGCGGTTATGGTTGACTTGGTGAAAGTACTGGCTAACAAGTACTCAGAACAACTTACACCTAACTAATGATAACTTGACTAGTAATAGGTTTATTGACACAACAACTTGATCCATCATTAATCCAACTGTGTGAGTTATCCTTGGATTGCTTCTTTGGATAAGGGGCGAGATCCAGGATGGGTTTGTTTGGTGGTTAGCTATAGTTGGTTACGATACGCTATCTTATCTCTTTCTGATACACCGTAAGTTGTAGTATGTTCTGTAGATGGTTAGTGCAGCCAGTTGCAGCATCTTTTCATACCCTTTTTCTTTCGTTGATCCCAAGGCATCTGTGCTTGGTGTTGACGGGCTACACTTTGGTGAACTGTGAGTCTTGCTTGCCAGTACGTTGTTGTACTGACCCCGTTGGGGCTGTGGTTTACGCAGACTACGACTACGGCTACGATGACCACCAGGATGGCTACTTCGTGGAGTTTGACGAGACTGCAGACGAGTAGATAGCTGGACCAGGGCTGGATCCAGGACCTACGTGGATGGGCTTCGTCTTCTTTATTTTTCTCCGGCATCTTAAGCCTGTTGGATTTGTCTGTACCCAGACACCTTTGATTGCTTCCGCTGATGTAATGAATGCTATGTTGGGACATGTGTCCTCTGGATGATTGTATTTGCTATTTCTGCCTTAGTGAAGGCCATTTGCAACCTTATTTCCATCTTTTGTGTCTTAGAGGCATGTTGTGTTATCCTTTTGTTCAAAACCGTTGACGTACCATGTGTGTATGGTATGAAGTACGTCAATGGTAGTATCCTGATTTCTACAGGATAGTTTACATCGACGATGAACAGTAACGGTTGGTTGTCGCACATAAGTGCTGGCCTACCCGTAAGGGGACGCGGGAGCCGTTAAGCCCCGTAATCCAACCAAAATACTGTTCAGTTCGTACGGTGAGTATCCTCTAGAAGTCCGGGTGCGACAAATGGTATCAGAGCCTGTCTGCCTGTAGGATCCCTTTTTACTGGTCGCAGTTGAGTCTAGAAACTATTTTGTAGCTATATAGGAAAAATGAAGCGTGAGAGTAGGAATTCTGCCATTTTTCTTCTTTCCCCACCCACCCACCCTTTTCTGGTAAGGAAGTGCAACGTTGTTTTCTGTTCTCACCTAAACTTTCAAGTTAGGATTTCACGTGTTTTGGGTTCTCTTTAGTACCTCAGGACTTTTGGTCTCGTTTTCCCGATGTTGCTTCGATATCCTGTTCTTCTCAAGAACCTTTCGTCCGTTGAAACCTTGCTGTTGTTTTCCACTTCATTTCGTCTACCGGAGTCTAATCAAAACCTCCCAAATCATCTGCAGATGGATCTCAGGTTCTACCCGCAGGTGGTTCGATGACTCGCTGTGAGAGCACCGCCGGTTATCCGGAGATGCTGAGAGACATGGTTCCCTATCTGGGGTTCCATTGGGCACCGGAGTACCAGGTCTACGAGCAGCAGCGGGAGTTTGACCAGACTTGCTACCGGGCTATCGTCTACATTATGTCGGATGATGGCAGGAGTGTTGTACACCGCTACGAGGCAGTAGGTTCCACAGTGGATATGGCTGTGCAGCAGGCCGCTTACGTGAGTCTCACCGTCCTCCGTGCTGACTACTGGGGGTTTGACGATTCTATCTATCGTCATATCCCCCGTGGTTACATCACGTCGGCGGGAGTTCACTTCACTCTCCACAGCAACCTGGATACCTACGAGTCTGATAGCTCCAGGCTGCACACCACAGCCCAGTTCGTGAGTGTCACGACCCCGGACCCAGAGATATACACACTGTTATGTGCTCCTATCCATGGACTCACAAGGGCTTCAAGGTTACCAGCCCCGGCCGCAACAAACAACGGCAGGCAGACTGGATTCATCGGCACGTAGTCCGGATCCCCAGTCTACTACTCCTTGTATCCATGCTAGTCATAACCAACTATGCATATCAAAGCGTCCACAAATCGAAAGAAACTGAAGGAAACGGGACCAAAGCTATACAGAGATGCTATGTGTCCAGAAAGTGCAACAACAATCGAGGGTTACTGGGGTTACCTCGCCCCAGGCCGATCACATCGACAGGCGGGCTCGGACATGGATCATCGGCTCCACAACCCCTCGACTGCGACAACTATGCAGACATAGCCAAAACTGTATAACAATGAGCTCGAAACCAACAACCGATCAAAGCAGTACTCTAAACATGAAGCTTGTATTCAACAGGTAGTACTAGAGTATAGCTTACAAGCAGAGGTCACATGACCCAACATTACATCAGACAACGGAAGGCAAATTATGTTGCTAGTCAACAAGAACCAAAAAGGCCTAAGATGCCGCAACATAAGGCGACGTCCCAGCCCATAGATTCCAGGCTGCTACCTGGGAACCCCAAACTACTCGTCGATGTCCACGTTGAAACACCACCGATGAAAGGTCTTCACCTGAACCAAAATTAAGCAAGCCTGAGTACGGGAGGTACTCAACAAGTCTTAATTAACCTATTATATATCTGCTATTTCGAAAAGGGTTCATGAAGGCTGATTTGCGTAAAGCAATCTTTGTTTTCCAAAACGAGGAGGAGTAGCACGTCCGAAAGAGGGTTTTCAAAACAGATGATAAGACTACTCAACTACTGAAATCATCATCTTCTTGTATTCCACCAAGTCCTTATCAATTCCCACACTATCTCAAGCTACCAGGATCACCCCTCCCGGCATCTCCGGGGAGGCACCCTTCAATCATGGTTGACAAGTTTTAGTCATTCCGTTGAAGTTATCTATGATCACAGAATCCGTTGCCAAGTCATCCGTAACCGTGGACACGGCTTCTCGAGGAGATTTATCCCTGCAGGGGGTACACTTTACCCACACGTACCATCCGACTCTTAACGCCACATGTACGCTCGTCCATGGAGCGCGGCAGAGGGTGGCTGGCCACGACCTTTACCTTGCTCGACCCTATCCATGAGTCAACCCAAACAGGGCCACCCCGTCAACAGGGAGTTGGCCACCTCCTGACGGCACCTGTTCTGTGAGTCGGGAACAAGATCCGTGTACGTCCATCACTTGTCCCGTTCACGCCCTAAGTTTTCTCCAAATCGTTTTCTGACTCACACGCAGATGGAAAGATCAAACTACGTGACTCATGGACGTGGCCAAACAAGTTAGTTAGTCGAGCGCGGTCTGTTAGGCCCCGCGTGTGGTTGCACGCTCAGTCTTGGCTTCGAAGGCGAGAACTCGCTCCTAGGGGCATGAACAGGACAAAACGCCACAACCCATTGTGGCCTCACATCCATGCCGTTGTTTAGTCAAGTTATCAAAGATAATACAATTCATAACAACCTGACATAAATGATTCACGTATTGACCAGATTCATCGACCGGATGGATCAGATCACAACTAAGCATGGCTAAGCAAGACTCACAGGGTTTAGCGGAGCGCGCACAAACAAACCTATAGCTTCTAGGTGAAGTGGATCAATATATCTAGGTTATGCAGTATATAGGAGAACTCTATCTACTGACATCAAATAGTTTGAACCGCATGCAATATACGAGATTCCAAAACACTTCGAAAACCATATATGAGCAGATAAGAGGTTATGCTTGCCTTGGTTATAAGAAAACCAGATAAAGATCTTCTGGAATAAGTGCTTGACTTGTCGGTTAAGATCAAGTATTCACCATTGGACTGTTGGCCTTCTTTTCGGAGTCACGTTCTACCGGAGGGGGAAACAACACCGAAAGAGAAATAACAATCAAACATGGCATCGATGCAATGCACAACATGTATGCATGAGCAAATTAGTGCACTGAAATAAAGCCCTAAGCATGATCGTTGGGTTGCTAGGGTTCATATGTCAGTTAGGCATTTTTACTGAATTTATCCCGAAATAGACCCCGGATGGGGTTTCGGGCGATTCTGAAAGCGAGTACCATTTTAGTTGCTCAAATGGGTTTGAAAACATCATAAACATGTTGCATTTGTCATTTTGAGCATTTTGGTATATAACTTTTAATTTTCTAATTTTAGTGATTAAAAACTTATTTTTCTATTTTTAAAAGATTAAATAACATTAAATAAAGCCATTTTTTGGACTTTCTCAAACATATATGAAAATGACATATTCCTGTAGAGTTTATTTTTCTGAACACAACCATATTTTTATTTCATTTTTCTGATTAATATTTTAAGAGTTATTCAATTATCAAAATGTATCATTTTTCTGTAATTATTAAACACAGGGATATGACATCACTGTGACGTCATCGTGACCTCATCCTCCTCTGTTCATCACAGTTGGATTCAAATTCGATTCAATTCGTGCGCCATTTGAAAATTAAACTACACAGCGATGGAGAGGAGGTCAAGGGGAGTTGAGGGGTACCGGAGATGGACCATTTGGTCGCCGGAATCTTTGCCGGCGACGAGGTCCGACGGCGGCCGAGGAGGTTCACGGCGGCAGAGCGCTACGGTGCACGGGAGGGGGAGCAGAGATGACCGGGAGGCTCACCAGAGGACGAGGAAGCTGTTGGGGGGATCGGAGGGGGCCGGAGCGGCCGGAGTCGGCGGCGGTGAGCAGGAACCGGCAGCGCCCGAGGCGGATGGGATCGGTGCGATTGGGTCCCTCCCGACCTTCCCAGGTTCCGTGCGGGCTGGAGGCAGTGTAGGAGCTCTAGGGGAGGACGAGGGCATGCTCGGCAGGGTCGGGGACGGCCCAGAACGGCGGTGGCAAGCTCGCCGGAGGAAGCTAGGGTTTGGGTCTCCTGTGCGAACGAAAGGCAGAGAGAGAAAGGAGGCGTGCGAGGGAGGGGAATTCTGCGGGGTTGGCTTCGATCCGGACGGCTCCTCTGCGTCCTCATCCCTTCCCTGTCGCGCTAGAAGCAGGAGGTGGCAAAGCCACCATGGATTTCCTTCTGGCACAAGGTTGAAGAAAGGAAAGAAAAGGGGTTTCTCCATAACCCCCTGGAAGTTCCCGAAATTACAAAGGAGCCCTTTTCCATTATAAAACAGAACATAAACCACTGTTTTGAGGACCTTTTTGCAAACAGAAAATTTTGCAAAAATAGGATTTGGAAAGCTCATGAATTTTCCAACAAAACCATAACTTGGGTTGGTGCATTTGAATTATTTTGCAATACAAAATTTTGGAACCCAGATTAAGTACTTTTTGTGGGATTTTCTGAAACCATTTAAATTCATGACTTAAATTGTTTTAAATTGGTTTCAAATTTTGTTTCCATGCATGTATGAGATGAACACAACACCACACACCCTTTGCTATCAAAATTGGGATGTTACAGTGAGGCACAGTGACGCAGTTGCTTCCACACTTTCTCAGGAGTTAGCCTCAGTCAGGGAGCAGCTCCACCTTGCTCTCACTCGTCTGGCGACGTACACCACAGACTTTGTTGGAGATGAGCGCTTTGCACGTTGCGTTCAGACAGCTGGGTTACCGCTGCCAGATGCTGGAGGTTACGAGCCGATCAGAGGCCCACTTCTCGACCTTGGAGCTGGTTACACAGGGATTCCCCGCTATGGAGCACAGGGAGACGACGCTTTCTACTTCACCACACCGAGAGTTGCTCTCAGAGCAGTCCCGCTCTACGTGGATCGTCGTCATACCTACTTCCGAGGGATTCCTCCGCACCGTATCTCTCGTCGTACTACTCACCGCCGTCCTGCGTGATGAGCATGGGAGTACCGATGTATCCATTCCTAACTATGTTTAGTTATCCTGTGGCATTCGAACCATTTATGGTCTCTTGGATATTCTGATGTATTTGAACATGTGATGATGTACCTGTTGGTTATCTATTCATGCGTCGGAATAATCTCTGTTTCGGTTACCAAGTCTATCCTTTGTTGTTATTGTGCTAAAATGCATTTCTGTTCAGGATGCCTCCAACCAGGAACACCATGCCTGAACCACCTCCGCTCACGGAGCTGTTGACTCAGATGACTCAGGTCGTGGCTCAGATGGCCCAGATCCAGGCTAACCAGAACAACAACCAGAATGCTCCGCGAGTCAGCATCAAGGAGTTTCTGAGCTTGGGGCCGAGAGCTTTCGTGGCAACACGTGAGCCTCTCGATGCTGATGACTGGATCAGGGAGATGAACAGGGCTCTGGAGATTGCTCATGTTGCTGAGGAAGATAAGGTCAAGTACGCCACCTACCTACTAAAGGGTCAGGCAGCTACCTGGTGGGAGAACTACCACACCATGAGAGCTGGCTATCCTATCACCTGGGGTTGTTTCAAGGATGCCTTCCTGAAGCACCACATCCCAGATGGTCTCATGGAAAGGATGCGTGAGGAATTCTGCTCTCTCAAACAGGGCAAGCTGGACGTCCTCGGCTACCAGAACGAGTTCAATCGTCTCGCTCGATACGCCGGTGACGAGGTGTCCACTGAAGCCAAGAAAATGGCAAGGTTCCGCCGAGGTTTTAACCCGGAACTGAAGTACGCTCTCACCAACATCAAGTGCAAGGACTTCGTGGAGCTCGTGAACACCGCGCTCAATGAGGAGAATGGGCGTAAGGCGTTCGAAGAGTCGCGCAAGCACTCGCGTGAGGGTGGTTCCTCCTCCAACATGACCACCCCTCCGCAGAAGCGCCGCATCTGGGTGCCAAACAGTGCTGTCACTAGGGCTCCAAATGCCCAAGCTTCTCCAGGCTTTGGTCCCCGCCCACCCAACCCATCTCATATGCAGGGTCAGAGGTTTCCAATGGGGCAGCCAAGGCCAGGTCCTCCTCGTGTCGTCACTTGCTTCGAGTGCAAGGAGACTGGGCACTACGCTGATAAGTGCACTCAGAAGCAGCTACCTCCACCACCTCCTCGCCCCAACACCAACCAGGCAATGGTTCGTGCTCCCCCGGCAAAAGCCTTCAACTCCAACAACAGGCCTGTCGGGAGGACCGCGAGGGTGAATCATATCAAGGCCGACAAAGCTGAGGAAGCTGCTGACGTCGTTCTCGGTACATTCCCCGTAAACTCTAACCCAGCTAAAGTGTTGTTTGATACCGGGGCATCGCATTCGTTCGTGTCAAAGATCTTTGCGACAGCAGTTAAACTACCTTTTGTTGGGTTGGGTTCCCCGCTAGTAGTAAACTCCCCTGGAGCAACTATGCAAACTTCCAAGATCAGTCATGAGAATCAGATCTTGATTGGAGGTCACATATTCCTTGCTTCCCTCATTCTGCTTGGCAATTCTGACATTGATGTCATCCTTGGCATGGATTGGTTGAAGGCCAATAAAGCTACGATTGATTGTGCTAAGAAGTCAATAACTCTGTTCCATCCTTCCGGCCAGATAGTCTATTCTCCAAGTGAATCAAGTTCTGTTCAGCTGTACACCCTGGATACTAAACCTTTACCTCTGCTTGAAAATGTTCCGGTGGTTTGTGAATTCCCTGACGTCTTTCCAGAAGAATTGCCAGGGATGCCTCCGGACAGAGCAGTTGAGTTCGTGATCGAGCTTGAACCAGGTACTGCACCAATCTCTAAGCATCCATACAAGATAGCTCCTCCTGAACTGAAATTGTTGAAGGAGCAAATTGATATGTACATGGAGAAAGGTTACATTCAGCCTAGTTCCTCCGCTTGGGGTTGCCCAACTCTGTTTGTTGCCAAGAAGGATCAAACAAAAAGACTCGTGGTTGACTATCGTCCTCTCAACGAGAAAACCATCAAGAACAAGTACCCAATTCCTCGTATCGATGATCTTTTTGATCAACTTGCTGGAGCCTCAATATTCTCAAAGTTGGACTTGAGGATGGGTTACCATCAGATAAAGATCAGAAAGGAAGATATTCCAAAAACAGCTTTCACCACTCGGTACGGTCTATATGAATACACCGTCATGTCCTTTGGTCTCACCAATGCACCGGCAACCTTCTCAAGACTCATGAATTCTGTCTTCCACGAATACCTCGACAAGTTCGTTGTGGTATATCTCGATGACATTCTTGTCCACTCAAAATCCGAGGAAGAGCATGGAGAACACCTTCGTCTCACTCTCATGAAACTTCGCGAGCATCGTCTGTATGCCAAGTTCTCCAAATGTGAATTCTGGATTCCAGAAGTTGCATATCTTGGTCATATCATCTCCGCCAAAGGCATAGCCATTGACCCGGAAAAGGTTAAGGCAATTGTTGATTGGAAACCCCCTAAGACGGTGAAGCAAGTCAGAAGTTTTCTTGGCTTGGCTAGCTATTGCCGTCGTTTCGTCCAAAACTTTTCCAAGATTGCGAAACCTCTCACTGATCTCACAAAGAAGGACAAGAAGTTCGTTTGGACTCCACACTGTGATGAGAGTTTCAATCTCCTGAAGACTAAACTCACTAACACCCCAGTTCTGGTTGGCCCAGATACTACCAAACCTTTCCAGATATTCTGTGATGCATCTCTCCAAGGCCTAGGAGCAGTTCTTATGCAAGAACGCCAAGTTGTGGCTTATGCTTCACGTCAGTTGAACACACATGAGCAAAACTATCCCACACATGATCTTGAACTTGCAGCAGTTGTGTTTGCCCTCAAGAAATGGAGACAGTACTTGTTGGGTAACAAAACTGAAATCTTTTCCGATCATAAGAGTCTGAAATACATCTTCACTCAGCCAGATCTGAACCTCAGGCAAAGGAGATGGATTGAAAAGATTAAGGACTTTGATCTCACCATTTCTTACACTCCAGGCAAGGCTAATGTTATGGCCGATGCTCTCAGTCGCAAGTCCTATTGCAATAATCTCATGATCATGGAAAGCCAACCTCAACTTCATGAAGAATTCCAGAAGCTGAACCTTGGTCTTGTTCCTCAAGGCTACCTTGCTAGCTTGACAGCCAGTCCAACTCTAGAGGACAAGATTCGTTCTGAACAACTTCGTGATATTGAAATCAAGAAGATGGTTGAGCACATCAAAGAAGGCAAGGAGAAATTCAAGTCCTTCTCAGTTGATGATAAAGGAACTGTGTTCTTTGAAGGACGCATTGCAGTTCCACAAGTTCAAAGTCTCAAGGATATCATTCTCAAGGAGGCTCATGAAACTCCTCTTTCCATTCACCCTGGAAGCACAAAGATGTACCAGGATCTCAAGACTCTGTATTGGTGGCCTGGCATGAAACGTGAAATTGCTCAATACGTTTCTGAATGCGACGTTTGTCAACGTGTTAAGGCAGTCCATCAGAAAACAGCAGGTCTACTGCAACCTCTGAAAATTCCTGAGTGGAAGTGGGACATGATTGAAATGGACTTCGTTACTGGGTTTCCAAAGTCCAAAAAGGGCAACGATGCAATCTTCGTTGTTATTGATCGTCTCACTAAAGTAGCTCATTTCTTTGCTGTCAAGGAAACTATCTCAGCTAGCCAGTTAGCAGAGCTCTACACAGCAAAGATCGTTCCTCTTCATGGTGTTCCATTGGAAATAAGCTCAGACCGTGGAAGCATATTCACTTCTCATTTCTGGAAGAGCTTTCAAGAAGCATTGGGCACTAAACTACTGTTCAGCACAGCTTATCACCCTCAGTCTCAGGGGCAAGTCGAAAGAGTCAATCAGATTCTCGAGGATATGCTCAGAGCATGTGGTATCTCCTTTGGCATGAAATGGGAGGATTGCCTTCCATATGCTGAATTCTCCTACAACAACAGCTACCAGGCAAGCCTAGGAATGGCACCATTTGAGGCACTGTATGGTCGCAGATGTAGGAGTCCAATCAATTGGTCTGGAGCTGGTGAACGTTCACTCTTAGGCCCTGACATTGTTAAGGAAGCCGAGGAGAAAGTTCGTATCATTCGTGACAATATCAGGATTGCTCAGTCTCGTCAGAAGAGCTACTATGACAGCAAGCACAGGGATATGATCTATGCACCTGGTGACAAGGCATATCTCCGTGTAACTCCCCTCAGAGGCACTCATCGTTTCGGTGTGAAAGGAAAGCTTGCACCAAGATACATTGGTCCTTTCAACATTCTCTCAAGGCGGGCAAAAAATGCTTATCATCTTGAACTTCCAGAAAAGCTATCCAAAGTGCACGATGTGTTCCACGTGTCACAGCTCAAGAAGTGTTTCAAAGATCCAGATCGTGCAGTTGATCATGATTCCATCGAACTGCAAGATGATCTCTCTTATGAGGAGCACCCTATTCGTATTCTCGATGAGACCGAGCGTAAGACTCGCAACAAGAGCACCAAGTTCTTGAAAGTCCAATGGTCGCATCATTCCGATAAAGAGGCAACGTGGGAGACCGAAGAGGATATTCGCAAGAAGTATCCGAACCTTTTCCTTTCTCAGTAGGAATCTCGGGGCGCGATTCCTTCAAGGGGGGGCGTTTTGTAACATCCAAGTATGAAAACACCCTAGTTGTTTTACTTCTTTGTTTTATTTAAGCAATGCATCATGTCATCATCCTCATATTTATTTCTGTTGCATTGTTTTCATAAGGAAAGTCAAACTTAATCAACCTTTGTTTTCACACTTGTCTGTTACAATCTTTTCAAATAAAGAATTGCAAATCAAAAACATCAATTGCTTCCAATTATTTCATATTGGATCAACTATTAAATTGTTGCTTAATTCAATCAATCACTTTAATCAATTAATTTCAAATCATTTCCAAATTCAAACCATTTCTCAAAATCATTAATCTTTTGAATCCATGAAGTTCACCACTAATTGGAATTCCTTAAATCATTCTAAACCCTAGGGGAAACCCTATTGAAAATGCCTTTGTTTTCTAATATTAATTAATATTGGGAATTTCAAATCAATTTGGTTCAATTTTTTTAAAACAGCAAGCAAACATTTAAAATTTTGAAAACAAAAGCTACCAAATGTTTGCTTTTCACCTAAGGAAGTTATCCTAATTTTTCCAAATTTTTCTATAAACAAAAACCTATGTTATTCTTCCATTTTTGGTTTCAGCAAAAAAAACAGAGAGCAAAAAAAAAAAAAAAAAAAAACCTTGCGCGCGCGCAGCAGATAACGAACCCAACCCAACCTATCTACCGCGCGCGCAAGGCCCAGCCCGCCTAAGCCACTCGTAACGCTTCAAAATTCGTGTGATCGTCTTCCCCTCGTACGGCACCGCATCCGTGGCGCCACCGCGACCGCGCGGCGACGCCGGCGGCCAAACCCTGCCTCCGCGCCTATAAAAGCACGCCCTAGGGTACCCCGTATCAAACCCTAGCCCCTAGGTCCTATTTCCCCTCTCCGCCGCCGTCGTACGCTTCTTCCCCGACGAGATCCCCTCCTCTGTCACCCTCGCCGGAAGCCACTCCTCTGAACCCAACCTCGCCGCCGTCGCTATGGACTTCCTCACCCCTACCTAGCCACTGGAATCAAAAGCCCTCTCTCCCCGCTCCCGTTTAAACACCCAAGCCTCCCCGGTGACCGCGTGGAACTCCCCCGCCATCCTCGACCACCGCCGCCTGTCACGCCGTCGTCATCTCTCTCCAACCCGGCGAAATCCCGGTGAGCCACCCGTGCTACCCCTCCCATCTCTCCCTCTGCTGCTCGCGCATGATCCCGTGCACGTTCTGCACACAGCACACGCACACACCTCACGTCGATCACTGGCCGCGGATCAACGCCGGCGAGCTCTGTTCTGTCAGTCGCGGAAGAAATCGCTCGTCAGTTCAGTTTCAGTTAACGTCGCGAAGTACGTGTTAACCTGTCCGCGTTCGCTTCCCGGTCAACTGAACGAGAACAGCGCAGTGGCACTGCACCTTGTGCGCGTAGGCGAGGGCGCGGGTTCGAGCCCCGCAAGCCCCAAATTTTTGTTCCATTTTCTTCCGCAGCGCAGGAGGCCCACCCGTCATTGTCTTCCTCTGCCACGCGTGCGCGCGCGCGCCACGCTGGCTAGGGGGTCCACTGGACAGTGGCTAGGGGTAGAGGGCAGCTGGGTAACAAATGTTTCTGCGCGAATTTCTGAAATTCCTAAATCTTTTTAATTAACAGATTTAAAACAAAACTTTAAACTTTAATAACTTCCAAACTATAATTCCAATAACTGCAAGTTTTATATGTATTCTGATCCAAATTTCCTAATCTTTCCAAATATTCAATTTGTGTATTGTTTTGAAAACTTCAAATGTATTTAAAATTCAAACTTAAATATTTCAAATGATAATTTCTAAACTCCATAACCAATTATTTATTAATCCAATAAATACAAATAAAATATGTTTTCCATACCATTTTAAATAACCTATTCAAATATAATTTTTGTTTTCTGGTTTGAATAATTTAAATTGCCTAAATAATTTAATACTTGTTTAATTCAATTAAAATTTGATAAAATCATACCTTGCTCAATATAAAATATTTTTGAACATGCAAAATATGTTTTCAAACCATCAAAGTGTGAACTTTCAAATGTGAGTTTGAATTCATGTTTTGAAACAAATAAGATTCAATTAAATTCAAACTTGTTTTAAATTCATTTAAAACTTGTTTAATATTGTTTAATTCATAATTAAATAATCCTAATTCCAATTTCAATATTTGAAACATGTAATCCAACTAAAATTTAATGTTCTTTTCAAATATCAACTTTGTTATTTGTTTTGAACATTTTAAATGGCTGAAAACAACAAATACTTGTGTGTCACCTTTAAGGCACCCAAAAATTCCCTAAACTAATAATAAAATTCTAAATTGCTACACCCTATTTTAATTTGATTCTAATGTTGTTATTTTGCTGTTTTCCTTTTGCATGCATCATACTAAACCACTAGCACCTGTTGTTTAGTTGGAAAACAAATAATCTAACCAAAATCCATGGGCTTTTCATATGCAACTCAAAATTGCATATGTGTCCATTTAAATTGTGTTATCATATCAATTAGTTTATTTTGATGCATCTATTAAATTGTCATGCATCATATTGGATTGTGCACTATGCCATGATGATGATTGTTTATATTTCTGCCTTGTTTGTTTGCTTCTTCTCGGATAGACGACGACGTTGATACCGACGACCTTTACGACACCCCTTCTGAGGATCTAGCTCAGTACCCGGCTACTGGGTTTGCAGGCAAGTTATCACTCACATGAACCATTGTGTTCCTTTCAACATTGGTTACCGATACTTTCCGTTGATTCTTTTCTGCTAGCCTTAGTGGTAGTTGTTTCTGTTACGAACCTATCACATGATACCCTAAACCCTGATATTGCCATCACCTCCAGTCCTAAAACCCCGTTGCTTGGGCCCGTGTCTTACTAGCATGCTTAGGGTTGTTTTTGCTCGAGTCTGTTATCAGTTACTTCCTGCTATTATATCTGTTATATTCTGGGGCTCGATGTTAAACAACACCTGTTAATTTGAGGTAATAATAAATTGCTGATAAGGCACCGGCAGGAGGCCCGGCGTGGTTTTGAGGCCTGCTAGTGTCGACCCTAATAGGAAAAGGGTCTTGTCTACTGATCCATGATGAGCGCACTATCCGCATGTGGGAAGCGTGTATGGGCGCCCCCCTCAATTTGACTCGATCCGCATCTCGTCCAAATCACCACATTTAGTTCGGGCTTTCCATTTGATGCACGCATATGCAGGTACGAACCCGAGGCCAGGGTGGAATTTTTGTAGTCGGCATTTAGGGCGGCGTGGTCTTCCAGTGCTATGAGGGTCCTCCTTTTCTTCGGGGGGCTCGATTAGCCGCGCACGCACAGCACGTGGTGCTTTGGGCTTGATGCGAAGAAGAGTTGAGTTGTGTTGAGTGCCCCGCTTGGTGGGAAAGGCCTTCCCATCTGGCGGGTTATTCTTACGTGTACGGCCAAATTGGTGCACCCCTGCAGGGATAAATCTTCTCGAGAAGCCGTGTTTTCCGCGGTTATGGTTGACTTGGTGAAAGTACTGGCTAACAAGTACTCAGAACAACTTACACCTAACTAATGATAACTTGACTAGTAATAGGTTTATTGACACAACAACTTGATCCATCATTAATCCAACTGTGTGAGTTATCCTTGGATTGCTTCTTTGGATAAGGGGCGAGATCCAGGATGGGTTTGTTTGGTGGTTAGCTATAGTTGGTTACGATACGCTATCTTATCTCTTTCTGATACACCGTAAGTTGTAGTATGTTCTGTAGATGGTTAGTGCAGCCAGTTGCAGCATCTTTTCATACCCTTTTTCTTCCGTTGATCCCAAGGCATCTGCGCTTGGTGTTGACAGGCTACACTTTGGTGAACTGTGAGTCTTGCTTGCCAGTACGTTGTTGTACTGACCCCGTTGGGGCTGTGGTTTACGCAGACTACGACTACGGCTACGATGATCACCAGGATGGCTACTTCGTGGAGTTTGACGAGACTGCAGACGAGTAGATAGCTGGACCAGGGCTGGATCCAGGACCTACGTGGATGGGCTTCGTCTTCTTTATTTTTCTCCGGCATCTTAAGCCTGTTGGATTTGTCTGTACCCAGACACCTTTGATTGCTTCCGTTGATGTAATGAATGCTATGTTGGGACATGTGTCCTCTAGATGATTGTATTTGCTATTTCTGCCTTAGTGAAGGCCATTTGCAACCTTATTTCCATCTTTTGTGTCTTAGAGGCATGTTGTGTTATCCTTTTGTTCAAAACCGTTGACGTACCATGTGTGTATGGTATGAAGTACGTCAATGGTAGTATCCTGATTTCTACAGGATAGTTTACATCGACGATGAACAGTAACGGTTGGTTGTCGCACATAAGTGCTGGCCTACCCGTAAGGGGACGCGGGAGCCGTTAAGCCCCGTAATCCAACCAAAATACTGTTCAGTTCGTACGGTGAGTATCCTCTAGAAGTCCGGGTGCGACAGAAGACCCGACATCCACGGATGTGGAAGATCCGACATCCGTCAACAAGACGACGAACTCGGAAGTTGACTCAGTTTTAGCCGCTACCGAGGCAAGATTAGAGTCGGAAACCGGATTGGACAATTTCGATTCCGAAGATGAGGACGACTTCGAAAAGAAAGTTAAGTCCTTTCAAGAGGGATTCCATGAAGTTCTAATGGCGAAACCGGCTGATACCACGGACGCCGGCAGTCAGGAAAGCCCTAAAACCCCTCCGCCAGAAGAAGAGAGAGAAGACGGAGAAACTTCTCCGGTATTCACCAATGTCAAGGAGATGACAGAAGATGAACCTGTCAAAAAACCTCCCTCTTCCAAGAAAAAGCACCGTGCTGCTAAGAAACTCCAATACAAAATCCGGAAGAAAACATCAGCTGATCTCGCTGATGAAAACCTGGAAGTAGGAGATGCTAGCAGAACGAAGCCTACAGAGAAGAAATCCAAAGAAATCACTGCTCCGCCAATGACGGAACAGGAAGAGCAAGAGCTATTGCAAACACCAGTGGGACCAGATGAACCCCCTGAGATGCTGGAAGCCAGGAGACAAGCTTTCCAACGGCAACAACAACATCTACTCAGATCTCGGCAACATCTCCAACAAACCCATAATGACATCAAGGTCATGAAGGAAGAAATAGAGGAGTACGAGAGAAAGAATAGATCCGCGTTAAAACCTACTAGGTTACCCGGAATCGCAAGACCGGAAGAACTGCCGCCAAAAGAAAGGTTCCATAACCCATCTTGGCAAAAGCAGGTAAACGGCAAAGATGCCAAGGGCGAACCAATATACAAGACTGCAGCAGAAAACGCGGAAGCAGCGTTCGCAATTCTTAACAACGATCTGTACTCCAACGGGGAAAAACTCCAAGGGGTGTATGCTTTCTTAGGAAAAGCATTGCAACAACAACAGCGCGCCCAAGAGAGATCAGGGAGGCTGCACGATAACTCCGCCCTATGCAAAACAGCTACTTGCGCTGCTGGAGCACCTGGACCGGAAGAACCCGGGGATTCAGACAACTCAAAGGATAAAAAAGAGGATCCGAGAAAAGACAAGAAAAACCCCGACAACCAGGATGCAGCGTCTAGGACCGGATCCCATCTCCCGAAAGATGGACATAAACCCCATGATCGGGGAGACAAACACCGGAACGACGGCAAAATAATGCCACCTCCGAGAAACCCAGCTGAGAAAACTGGAAGATACGATATACCTCACAGGCGTGAGAGATCCCGGACACCTCCTAAGGATAAAGAAAGGCACAGGAGTAGAACTCCGCCTAATCCAAAAGGGCGTGACCATGGAAGAGATAGAAATAATCCCGGAAAAGCGCGTTCGCGCAACAATGGAAGAGAAAGGAGCAGATCACCTTCTGTCCATTCAGCCGGAAGATATTCTGCACACATTGATAGAGCAGAAAAGGATGATCTATACTTTGGTCCTAAGTGTTTTACTGACAGGATCCGAAGAATAACCCTGCATTCTGGCTTTGCCAAGGTCGGTCCAACGTACCAGAAATACACCGGCAGCACAAACCCGGATACCTGGCTCTCGGATTACTATACAGCCGTCCAGATCAACAATGGGACAGACCTGGAAGCTGTCAAGTTTCTTCCCCTAATGTTGCTGGACGGGGCCAGAGATTGGATCAATAGATTACCATCAAGAACTGTCGACAGCTGGGATGATATGGCTAGAGTATTCACTCAGCATTTCCGGGGAACGTACAAACGCCCGAACAGCATCAACCAGCTAAACCGTTGCACCCAATTCGAGGATGAACCATACATGGATTTCATTTCCAGATGGACAGCAATGAAGAATAGTTGCTCTGGAGTAACTGACGTACAAGCAATGCATGCTTTCGTCAATGGCCTAAAACCCGGACTCGTACCGTTCATGGTTGGTTCCAAAAAGCACAAAGATCTCGGATCTATGCTTACAACCGCCAATGAGCACGCTGCAGCCGAAGACGACATCAGAGCAAGAGGAGGCAATATCGAATCATTGATACTTGCCAAGAAAACCCCTCGTTCTGACAAAAAAGGAACTCCAGAAACAACGACGAAACCCAAAGAGGTCAACATAGCCTTTGGAGGAGAAAAGGGGAACAAGTGGAAAGGACGCAACCCAGATCCTATCAACTACACTCCAGAGGAGTGGGAGAGGATTAAGTCGGAACCTTGTGTTCACCACTCGCAATTTGGGAAACCCACCCATACAAACGCGCAATGCCGGCTGAATAAGCACATGAAAGGTAGTGCAGGATCCGGAAATAAAGGGAAGGGTTCCAAAAGGAAACCCGCCAAACAAAAGCCAGAAGCTGACAAAGAAGACAGTGAATCGGACACTGATGAAAAAATCCAGGAACAACAGCGAAAGGGCGAACCCAAATTTCCGAGAGTTGATGGAGAAGCAATGCTAACTTTCTTAGCAACTCCGTCAGCAAAGGTGGCCAAAAGAACACTTCGAGAAATAAACGCGGTTGTTCCGGCAACCCCGAAATTCTTGAAGTACTCCAGCACACCGATAATCTGGGATCAGTCTGATCATCCCGGAAATATCCCTGAACCCGGCACACAAGCTCTTGTTGTAAGCCCTATTGTTCAAAACACTAGGCTAAGAAGAGTGCTGATGGATGGAGGATCCAGCATTAATATAATGTACCTGGATACACTGAAACATCTGAAGATTTCCGAGTCACAGCTCAACTACAGCAACATATGCTTCCATGTCATTGTCCCTGGCAGGCAAGCACGATCCCTAGGAGAAATTTCCCTAGACGTCACCTTCGGAGATAAAGATCACTTCCGGCAGGAAAAAGTATCCTTCGAAGTAGTGCCGTTCGAAAGCGTGTATCACGCAATACTCGGACGTCCAGCTTTCGCCAAATTCATGGCAAGATCTTGTTATATCTATAACAAGCTGAAGATGCCAGGACCCAAGGGAGGAGTAATCACCATAGCCGGTGATTTCAAGCTGGCAAACGAGTTGGAGAAGGAAAACGCCCTTTGCGCTCAGAGAGTGATAGCAAAGGAAGAACTGAAGGAATTAGCCAAGGAGGTATCACCGTCACAAATGCCGGCAGGAAAAGAAACCCGGAAGCCAACAGACAGCTTCAAGGCATCCGAGAATACAAGACAAGTAATCCTAGATCCCAAAGATCCGACAAAATTTGTCGTCGTAGGGACTGGGATGACTGACAAATAGGAAGGCGAGCTCATTAAGTTCCTCCGTGAGAACTGGATATTTTTGCCTGGTGTCCAGCCGACATGCCAGGTGTACCCAGGGAACTTGCTGAGCACCAACTTAAGGTTATTCCTGGATCAAAAACCGTCAAACAAGGTCTCCGTCGATTTGACGGAAGAAGACGGAAGGCTATTGGCAAGGAAATTATCCGGCTTTTAGCAGCGGATTTCATCAAGGAAGTAATCCATACTGACTGGTCCGCAAATCCGGTATTGGTACCGAAGAAAGACACTACTGCTCTTAGAATGTGTATAGATTACACAGGTTTGAACAAGTTGTGTCCAAAAGATAGGTTCGCGCTACCGCGAATCGATCAAATAATAGACGCCACTGCAGGCTCCGAGCTTTTATGCTTTTTGGATGCATACTCCGGGTACCACCAAATACGCATGAAAAAGGAAGATCAAATCAAGACTTCTTTTATAACCCCGTACGGGACGTACTATTATGTAACCATGCCATTTGGCCTGAAGAACGCAGGTGAAACCTACCAGCGCTGCATGCAACGTTGTCTGCATAGTCAGATTGGCAAAAACGTCCATGTTTATGTGGACGATATTGCTGTCGTAACCAAGGAAAAAAATACACTCCTTGAGGATTTGCGAGAAACCTTCGAAAACTTGCGCACTTACAAGATGAAGTTGAATCCATCTAAGTGCGTATTCGGGGTTCCCTCAGGAAAACTTCTGGGTTTCATCGTTTCTCATAGAGGAATAGAAGTTAACCCGGAAAAAATCAAGGCAATCTTGAACATCACGAAACCAACGTGCGTCAAAGATGTCCAAAGACTGACGGGTTCTGCCGCAGCCGTCAGCAGATTTATTAGTCGGCTAGGGGATAAAGCCTTACCACTCTACAAGCTGCTGAAGAAATCTGACAAAGTCAAGTGGATTACGAAAGCCTGGAAACGTCTAGCAAGTTATGTCCCTTTCCGTACTAAGTTCAATTCTATGTAAACATCTTTTGATATCATGAAATAAAGTTGTCGGAATTCTGGTATCCATGTTTTTACAAGTTTATTACAGTACAAAGCATGGTTCCACTTTCTCTATTTCCCAATGATCTTGCAAAACATTCAATGTTAACCCGAATTGTGCATGCGTACTCGGAGTTAAAAAAAACTGAATGATTTTTCAGCCTGTTAATGGCTAAAGGAAACTTGAATTGCATGCGTGCCCAGGTTTCGTTCAAAAAAATTCCTTGTTTCTCTAAGTATTATCTGATCGCATATGTGTTGGGTTACTGGAGCTAGTTAGTAAAAATGCCTTTAGCATGATCCATGTTTCCGAGTCTAAACTGATTGGTTACACCCAGTTACTCGGCATGATGATTCATATTGCTAATTGAGCCATTTCAAACACTAAGGACAGTTAAAACACATAAGCCAGAGAACTTAGAAGATAAAGGAATAATAAAATCCGAAAAACTTGCAAAGAATTTTATAATTAAGACTTTAAAAGGCGGAGTTTTCATTAATACAAATAGAAGCATTACAATTTGAATTACATTATAAAAGCGCAGTAATGCTCCTATTGTCTATTTTTGCTATCCAGGTTTAAGGAAACCCTTCAAGCATCCGATTCCTCCTCGCTGCTGTCGTCCTGGAGGGCTTTAGGAACTTCTTCCTCCGGGTAATTAATGGAGAGATTCACCATGGAAGCAACCTGGGTAGCGTGGCCTTTGATTGCATCAAAGATCGCATTTCGTTGGGCTTCCGTGTATCCTTGAGGGACACTGGTGGCCACGCGCCAGGATTTTGCACCAGGGTAGTGCATACGCATTAAGCCAAGTGCCATGCGTGCACCACCCCGTGCAGCGGAGCGAAGGAAGGATTCCCTGGACTCCGCCACCTCCATGATAGAACCCGGAAGTTTTTCAACTTCCGAGAACTCCCCAGTCTTGGAGGGAAGAAACTTGTTGATAAGTTGCATGCAAGCAACCCTGATCGAAGTCCAGGTCTTTTCAAAAACTCGGATTCTTTCAATCCGAGAAAGATCTGCATTATCTCCTGTTTGGTAGCAAAAACCAACCAAAAAGGTTAAGTACCAAAAAGGAAGAAAAAATACAAACTGAATGGTAAATGTATACTTAAACTTACCAACAAGTTTGTCGATCTCGGAAGTTTCCTCCTCACGCAGGCTCAGAGCAGCTTCCAGGCGTTCAATGGTGGCCCGGTCTTTCTCTGCTTGGGCGGAAGCCTGGGATTGAGAAACCCCAAGTGCTAAGTTACTGGCTTCCAGATTTTCTTGTGCTTTCACAAGATCCTTGTGAAGCTCAACATTCTCCTTGCGGAGATATTCGGCATTGCCGGAATCTTCAGCTGCTTGCTTAGCCTGAGCCAAAGCAGCTGAAAAGAAAGGAAAAAATCCGAGTTAATAATATTCCCGGAAAAAGTACTTAGACAAATGCCTGAATCGGAGATTTCAGAGGAAAAATGATTACCTGTTGCTTCCGACAGTGCGAGCTGAGATGAGGCCAGCTCCGCCTCTCTCTCCTCAAGAATGGAAAGAAGATTCCTAACTTCCTTGTTCTTGATCGAGAGCTTGTTGAAAACCTCCACGTTAATGGCTTCGGCAGTTTGCTAGAACACGGCAAGGAAAAGAATAGTTAGAAAGCATTAAGGTAAAAAGCATGCATTTTATTTAATGCTTGGGGGCTAGAGATACATACCTGGCTCATGCGTTGCAAACCTGCTAAGTTCTCAGTGAACTCCTTTGCGTACTCCGCAAAGAGAGTTCCGGCCATACTTAGACCGTCATTGATGTGCTTGAAGTCCTTGTCGAACTTGGGAATTTCTTCGTCGAAAGACCGAGAAGATTTTCCCGCATCCGGAGCCGCCCTTTCCCTCGTGTCAGATTCCGACACAACGGGATGGCTGGTCTCCAGCGGTTCGGTGGGGGGGTGGCAGCGCGCTCTTCCGCCATTGAGGACGATGAGTCCAGAGGAATGGCAGAAGAAGGATGGGCGCCTCGGCTGGACACGGCCTTGTGTCTTTTCAGCTTCTTCGGCTTCAGGGTGGAAGGAGCTAGGCTAAAAAACAAGAAACCCGGAAAACGTTAACTTTCCGAAGACTAAAGAAAAATTTCGACAAGTAACAAAGTAACCTGGATGAACTAACCTGGAAGTAGCGACGGGGACTCCGTCAAGGTTGATAACTTCCTCGGAGGAAGGAATCTTCTTTCGCTTGCGCCCACCTGTAGCAGCGGTGCGAAGCGCGTCCAGCTCAGCCTCGGAGGCCAACTCCGAGTCTGGAAGTTCAGTTATCTATTAAAAAGAAAAATCAGAGTTATGAGCGAGAAAATCCGAGAAAGAATGATAAAATTCTACCCAAATGACGGAAACATACCTTGGGAGCCGGATTGTTGGCTGTATACATTGGCCGACTCGCTTCGTATTGGTCGTGTGATGCGACCAACTGATTGATACACCGTCGGAGCTCCTTTGCGGGCCAATCTTTGGTGGTTGTCCGCATTGGGTCCTTGGCTCCCGTGTAGTCGCAAAGAAGGCGACCACCGTGGTTGGCCAACGACTGAATCCTTCTATTTAACCAGCAAAAGACCGTGTCCATGCCGGTCAAAGGTGGAGTGGAGGAGGTGAGCTTAGCGATGCGCCGCTTGATCCTTAGAAGGTCAGGCGGCAGAACCTGGACGGCTTCCGTTCCCCAGTTGTCTTGGGGAATAGCCGCAGAGTTCGAGAAAGGAGGAACCCCGATAGCCTTTGTTGGAAAAGGCACATCGGGGTGGTAAAAGAAGGAACCCGTCCAAAATTTGACGGATTCCGACGTTTTGATCTTGGGGAACCAATCTTCTCTGAATCTCCGAAGAGTAAAAGAGATGGTTCCGCAAGTCGGGAGTGCGCCCTCCGAAGAGTTCCGCTTAACCCCGAAACAATACGTCCAAAAGTCTAACCTAGGTTCTAAGCCTAAGTAGCCCTCGAACAAAGCCTGGAAGCCGGCCATGTAGAGGATGGAATTGGGTGGCAGGTTATGGGGCTGGATGTTGTAATGGGAGAGAATTTGGAGGAAGAAGGCGGATGGTGGAAGGCCCATACCTCGAAGGAGATGCGAGGAGAGAAGAACTCTTTCGCCGTCTTTCGGCGTTGGTTCGTTCTCTTCCTCAGGGAGACGCCATTTCCCCTGAAGCACCAGGCCCTCCTTTTCCATGTTTGGAAGGAGAGCCGGTGGAATGCTGCAGGCAATCCAATTGCCTGCAGATTCCGCCTCTTCGTCCGCTCCGGCGACGGCGGAGGCGGCAGCTTCCGCGGCGGCGAGCTCGTCGCCGAGGAGCTGGATCTTTTCCTCCACCGTTTCAGGAGCAAACGGCGGGGAAGCGGCGGAGCTCGCGCCCGCAACGTCCGCGGCGGCGGAAAGGTTCTCTTTTTGATGAAGTTGATACTTGCTATACTTGTGACCTTGGTACTACTATGAGTGAAACTTGTGAGAATGATATTGCTGCTGTTATTTATCATAATCCGTGCTACTTTGATAAATTCTATGAGAATTCTCTATTTATTCCAACTATTGATATGCATGATAATGAGGAAGTTTGTATAGAAAATTTATATTATAATGCTCTTGATGATGGTCCTATGTTACTTGATGTTATAAATCATAATGATACTTAAAATAGGATTGCTATAATGTGTCCTACAACTATTACGAGTGACCAATTATCTTGTTTTGCTATTGCTAAAAGTGGGGAAAAAGGAAGAGCTGATTTTAAATTTTGATCCCACTGTTTTCGAGCTTGATATGAATTGTGTGCTTTTAAACCATGACAAACATGCTTTATTTGATTATTATGTTGTTGAGTTTTTTCATGAATATACTGGAAATTATTATGAGAAGGGAAAATATGGTTGTAGGAATTTTCATGTTACTAAAACACCTCTCTTTTTGTTGAAAGTTTTGAAATTTCTCTTGT